>CM059199.1:38067773-39562241 GCA_030323885.1 Branchipolynoe longqiensis | reverse complement strand
TCCCAAATCTATTTGATTTTCTAACCACAACCCAAATTGTTCACGTAAAGAATCTTCTTTTAACCGTGTTACAGGCATTGTGAGTGTGTAGTACCAGTGTATTTAATACAATATATTCACTTACCACAAGTCAAATATTGTTCACGCTATTGAAATCCTCCTTGTAGCGGGTCAATGGGAAATTGAGTGTGTTGCATAAAGCGTGGTAGAAATAGAGTTAAAGAATTGTATCCAACCGATAGAATTGACCTGTAATGTAGTGGAAAAGTGAAAAGTCTCTCTCCATATATATTAATACGCTCTAATTTACTCCAAGGTTAAACAAAATTACCGAAAGTAGTCCGAAAATGAAACAATTCTAGCGGCGACATGAGGCTTCATACAGGTGATAAAACAGTAAAATTACGGTAAATATTGTCGTCAAAGACTAATGTAACCCTTAAGAAAAGACACCTTCGTCGGAAATTCGTCGACAAAGTAATTTAATTTAATTTAGTCCTTGCAAAAAGTAAAAAGAATAGACAATCAAATAGGAGAAAACAACTTATCCACTCCAACTACCCACCAGTCGCAGTCTATGTCAAAGTCCTTATATTTCTCAACCTCAAGAAATTTAGAATTTAAAATAGCATATCAAATTAAATGAAATAAAAATACTACGTATGTAATATAGTTTCTAATAAATAATTGTAGTACCAGCCCTAACGTAAAAAATGAAACACCACGTGCGTTCAAGTCACACCACGTGCGTTCAAATAACCAGCAGTCAACTAACAATTAAATAAAGAACTATAAATCTATAGTATTATATAACAAATAAAAAGAAAATGCAAGAGTGGAAAGTAAGAGAATGAGACTCTTCAACTTATTGGCTTATATAGGTTTTCCAGAATTCAAGATGGCCGTGGTCACATGATTCCATTCATCAATCACAGTACAATGCAGTGGTCACATGATTGAATCCTCCAATTAGAATACAATGCAGTGGTCAATGATCATAGCAATACCATGTGGTGGGGGGAGGGGGCATGTGAGGTGACTCTTCCAAAGACTGTTCTTAGCCAAGCTCGGAAGTGACACTCCCTCCAAAGACTATTCAATTATACAAATTCTATACCTAATGAATAATAGTTTACCAATTTCACACATCCCTCATATGCCTTTGGGTTTTTATATATTAACATTTATCATTATATAGACAGTTTGTAATTTATTATAGTAACTTCACCTCGGTTCACATGTATTATATCGGACAATTTTACAGTATGACCCATTCAATTGCATAGCGGAGCCCCCATGGGGAACCTTCGCAGCCTGATCAGCTCGTTCGTTTCCTTGTATGCCGGCATGGCCAGGCACCCAGCACAGGTGGATATCATACCCATCCGTTGTCAGTTGGTTCATTTTATAAATGACCGTTGCTAGAATAGGGTGATTCGTTTTCAGTCCAGCAACAGCCAGGAGGCAAGAGAAGGAATCACTGTATATAACATAGTTAGTGTGGTTGGATACCTCGATACACTCCAAAGCGAGAAGGAGTGCTCGGGCTTCTGCAGTGAAAATCGAGCTCTGATCGGGCAAACGTACACCAAATTTTTCCCGTCGGCAGACTGCCGCAGCAGCTACCCGGCTTTGGTCTTTCGAACCATCAGTGTATATGGAGAGGTGGTCTGCAAACTGGCCTTGAATCTCTGCATGCAGTCCTTGGTACTCGAGTGGATGTGTCCCAGACTTCCTCAGTTCCGTGAGTCGGAGGATAACCGATGGCTTTCTCAACGACCACGGGGGATGTTCTGGGACTTTGGCATCCTCCAACACCTCCAAATCCACGCCCAAGGCCTCCAAATGAGGTTTCATTCGGAGCCTCAGTGGCCGGATGTAATTCGGCCTGGCTTCATACCTGGATTCGTCATGTTGCTCGAACAGACAATTGTGTGCAGGATTCAATGCATTAGTTTTTATCTTGACTACATATTGCATGGCCAGTTTGATTCTCCTGTTGTTAAGTGATGGTTCATTGGCTTCGACATAAAGGCTCTGAACTGGTGAGGTGCGGAAGGCCCCAAGGGCCAGGCGCAGTCCCTGGTGGTGGATCGTGTCTAGCAGCCCAATATATGATTTCCTTGCGGAACCGTATACTATGCTGCCGTAATCCACTCGTGACCGAACCAAGGTTCTGTACACGGAGAGCAGAACATCTCTGTCCGCTCCCCACTCTGAGCTGGACAGCACCTTCAGAATATCCAGCGCTTTCAGGCATCTTGTTTTCAGGTACTTTATATGTGGCACAAAAGACAGTTTTGCGTCGAGAATGAGGCCCAGAAATTTGGTTTTCTCAACGACTTTAATGGGATCCCCATCCAGGGTCAGCTCCGGTTCCGCATGCATTCTACGCAGCAGGCAGAAGTGCATGCAGACTGTTTTGGTCTTGGAAAATTTGAAACCATTCAGAACTGACCATCGATGGATCCCATTTATGCTTGGTTGTAGCTGTCTCTCTATGACATTCATGTTAGCACCGCTGTAATATAAAACAAAGTCGTCCACGAAAAGACTACAGGAGACCCCCCGCTTTACAGCAGCAGCAATACCATTGACCTTGACCCCGAAAAGGGTCACGGCCAGTATGCTGCCTTGAGGTACTCCTAGTTCCTGTGAGTGTAGGCGGGAATAGGTAGTCTTGACACGGACGCGGAAATGCCTGAAGGCTAGAAAGTTCCTGATGAAAATTGGCAAGTGGCCACGAAGGCCAATCGCATGAAGATCCTCCATGATGCCATGCTGCCACGTTGTGTCATAGGCTTTTTCGAGGTCGAAAAAGACAGCCACAACGTGCTCCTTCTTAAGGAAAGCATCTCTTATGAAGGTCTCCATGCGCACCAAATGGTCGAGGGTGCTGCGGCCCCGTCTGAAGCCACATTGAAGGTTGGACAGGTGGTGTCCTGACTCCAGTAGCCAGACGAGGCGGTTGTTTACCATTCGCTCCATGGTTTTACAGATGCAGCTTGTAAGGGCTATGGGACGATAGTTGTGGGCTTCACTCTGGTCTTTACCAGGTTTGGGAATCGGTATTACTGTCGCCTCCCGCCAAGAGGCGGGGACGACACCCGACTCCCAGATGTTGTTGAAGAGTTGAAGCAACAGTCTCAGTGCATGTTCAGGGAGATGTTTCAAAAATTGATAATGAATTCCATCAGGTCCAACTGCTGTGTCATGCGAGCTTTCCAAAGAACACCTCAACTCACCCATACTGAATGGGGAGTTGTAGTGCTCCTCGCCATCGGAAGAAAAGTCCAAGAGCTTTCGCTCTTGGCGTTCCTTGACCACCCGAAAGCCCGGGAGGCAGTTTGCCAAAGACGAGTTTCCAGCAAAGGTGCGAGCCAATTCTTCACTTATTTCGTCGAGTGATGTGAGAATGGTGCCATTGTGTTTCAAGTGCTGGACTACAGAAGAATCACCTCCCCTTCGTTTGATTCTCCTGATCATTGTCCATACTTTGCCCAACGGCGTGTGCATGGTGATGCTAGAAACAAATTGTCTCCAACACTGCCTCCACGCTCCTTTGATTGTTCTGCGAGCGTGAGCGCGCAGAATTCTAAAGAGCGCCAGATTTTTAGCAGTCGGTCTCCTGTGGAATTTACGCTGAGCTTTCTTTCGTTCCTTAATAGCCCTCCTACAGCCGTCATCTAACCATGGAGGCGTCAAACACTTGGGAGTTGCCAAGGTCTTCGGAACAGTTTTCTCCGCGATCCATCTCAGCATCTCAGTGAAGGCATCGATGTCACTGATGTCTGGAGTCAACTCCTCGCGACATAGGGTCTGGAAGGTGGGCCAGTCGGCTTTACAAAGCCGCCAGCTCCTCTCTCGCTCTATGGGAGATGCCTCCCCGCAATTAAGAATAATTGGGAAGTGATCGCTCCTGCAGAGGTCATCCCAGACCCTCCACGAAAAGTCCAGCGCCAGTGCTGGTTCTACAATGCTGAGATCGATGGCGGAGTATGTTCCGTAGCCGGGATGCAAATATGTGTATGAACCATCGTTCAAGACATACAGAGCATGAGCGGCCACAAGGTCCTCAATTCCCTTGCCTTTAGCATTCCTATTGTCCCCCCCCTCATAATGGGTTGTGGCCGTTAAAGTCACCCATAAGTAAATATGGGGATGGTAACTGGTCCACAAGGGAGTCCAGTTCTTGTAAAGTGAGAACAGAGCTCGCAGGAATGTAAATGGCCAAAGTGAAGTGTTGGTCCACAAGGAGCCTTCGCCCCTTGCAGTCCTCATGCACCAGGATCCCTTCCTCCACCGACACGAGTCGTGACATTTGTCGCCTTTTACGATCTGCAAGGGGGTTCCCCACGGTATCTGGTCCAATCAATCGGCTTGTCACACTTTGCCCTAGGAAAGTAAGCTATTTCGCAAAAACACTCAACAGATCAAACCTACTGTGGTGAAAATGGTTATTGCACAACCCATGAACTAAAGCTATTCATAGAAGGCGGTGGCTAATGGGTCAATCAAGTAATGACTGCAGATTTGTTTGCCTCATTATTTAATTATACCATCCCTGGTGTGCATCTGATGATTACTGCAGCTCTGCACATCCCCTTTTAGGACTCCGTGGTTGGTGGGGAGCAAGGACGATGGCAAATTATTAAACAAATATGGCAAACGACTACCCCCCAAAAAAGGAAAGACAGATTGCTGACAACTCGGGCTCAGAATACAATGATCCCATTATGATAAATAATTGGTTGTGATTCATTGTGATTGTGTTCACTGACTCGGCTGCCAGGCCCTCTTGATTTGCCTTTGATAAGGGCATCAAGGGGATAGCGGGCACCATCACAAAGGTAATACAAATTAAGTCTGGTGATTTTCTGGTTGAGTGTGCAAAGAAGGCCCAAGCCGACAACCTGCAAAGTGCAAGCACGTTGGCAGGTGTCGGCATAAAGGCCTCTCCTCACCGTACCCTCACCTCTAGTAGAGGAGTAATCCGATCTAGAGATCTAAGTGAGGATGAGATCAAGGAGTACAAAATGTTCGAAGGATAACTATATGGAAAGAAGGTAAGGAAATAAAAACAAATACCTACATCCTCACGTTTAGTACACCACATACACTTAAAGTTGGTTACCTCAGTGTTGGCATAGATGCTTTTATCCCAAATCCTCTTTGCTGTTTTAAATGCCAAAAGTATGAAAACAGAAATAATAACTGCAAACACAAGGTAACCTGCTTCCGATGCAGCCAGATGGGTCACAACAACACTGATTGTCAGAACTAGGCAAAATGTGCCGGGTCCCCATATGGCCGTGTTAAAGGATTGTCCTGTTTGGATGAAGAAAAACAAATCCAGCGGGTTAAAACCGAAAATGTGATAAGCTACCAGGAAGCTCAGAAGCAGGTGGAGGGGCTTACCCCTTCACCACTTGCCAAGAACTATGTCACAGTTGCAAAGCCCGTTACCAGGACAATCGATTGCCAGACGGATTTGACATGCTGTCGGGGGAGAGGCCCACAGCCCGCTCACTGACCCAGAGTCCGAGTGTAAAGCCATCTGGGAAAAAATCAGAGATGAAGTCTGCCTCTGTTCATACAGAGGAGGCTTCAAGTTCTACACACAAAACAATTGAAAAAGGAAAAAAAGAAGGAACTAAGAAAAGTGCTTTGATGCACAAAAGACCACTATCGAGCCGTATTCCCAAGGGGGCAGCATCCAATCAATTTTCTGTGCTGCAGGATATTGATATGGCCGAGGTTCCCCCGAGCTGCAGCCGTAGCATGTCCCCCAAGGTGAAACTTGTGGGATGTGTGCCTGTCATGCCGCCAATATGACAGGCACACATATCATACAATGGAACTGCCAAGGTTTTAGAGCAAACTTCCATGAAGTGCGATTGCTTTGTGAGAGACTTGACCCTCTTGCCCTTTTCTTGCAAGAAACATATATAAAGGCTACTGATCAGATTTCCCTAAAACACTAAAATATGTATCACTCATATGCACCGGATGGGGAATGAGCCACTGGTGGCTCATCCATTCTCATGAAGACGTGATACATACCCCCATCACCTTAAATACAACTTGTCAAGCAATAGCCATTCAAATTAGTCTGGATAAAACCATTACAATATACTCCATATATATTCTCCCTAACTCCATTTTTTCACCACAATATTTAGAAACTTTAACGGATCAGTTCCCTTACCCCTACATTTTAATGAGGGACTTCAATGCACACAACCCCCTGTGGGGTAGTGCAAACACAAACAGCAAGGGCAGGGGAGTTGAGAATTTCCTAAGCAATTACTCTTTAAGCTTCCTGAATGATGGATCCAATACTTTTGTTCATCTTGGGTATGGGACCTCCTCTGCAATCGACCTCACTATTTTGCAACCGGGTCTCCTGGTGGACTTCTCATTGACAGTCTGAAACAACCATTGTGGAAGTGATTATTTCCTTATCGTGATTACGACTGAGGAACCAGCTCAGAACTGGAAGGAACCGAGCTGCCGGCTGAACAAAGCCAACTGGTCACTGTTCCAGTCACTCGCCCATGAGAGGTTTGCAGGCATAGCCTGCAATGATCATGTTGCAATGAAAACATTCACAGAGATCTTGGGATCAATTGCAGAGGAAACCATTCCTAAGACCTCAGCATTTCCAAAACATATAACAAATCCTTGGTTTAATGCAACTTTCTAAGTATGCTATCAATGAGCGGAAAAAGCGCAACATGCGTTCTTACGGCGCCCTACAGCCGAGAACCACGATCGCTTAAAAATTATAAGGGCTTGGGCTCGCCAAACTATTTGGGAAGCGAGGAGGCTGTGTTGGAGACAATATGTCTCTGGCATAACCACTTGCACCCCACTTTCTAAAGGTCTGGACCAGGATCCAGAAAATAAACTGAAAGATGCTGGATCATCGGTCCAACACCTAGAACACAATAACATTCTTTTAACTTCCATAACCAGCAGAGCCAACCTTCTTGCCGCCACATTTTCCCAGAACTCATCTGTGGAAAACTGCCTTCTGGCCTTTGTGCAGATGAAGTTGCATCTGGAGCAACATTCAATAAATTTCAAATCTAATAACACTGAGCACTACAATAGTTTCTTCACAATAGATGAATTAAATCACATTTTAAATAGGTCACACAACACTGAGATAAGTCCAGATAATATACACTACAAATTTTTTTAAACACCTCCCACCACCAGCAGTTGAAATGCTTCTGCACCTTTTTAATAATATCTGGCGCACAGGAGACATCCCAACCTCCTGGCAAGAGACCATCATTATTCCCATCCCCAAACCGGAGAAAGACCACAGCGAGCCCAGGAATTACCGCCTGATAGCGCTTACAAGTTACATTTGTAAAACTTTTGAACGAATTGTAAAGGCCACGGCTGGAATCTGTGGTTGTGTAGGCAGGCTATATAGAAAGCAATACAGGCAAGAAGAGAAAGGAAGAGTATAAAGACTGAAAGTAGAGAGAGAGCCAAGCCCTCTGGTTTATTATTTATAGTGGTACATGGATCCAGTATGATAGGTCACCTGACCGTATTCTCCAATGAGAATCAAGCATCTACAGCTCTACCAATGAACATCAAGCATTCCTGTGTCACCATGGCTACAGTGATCTTCCAACCACCACCATGCGGTGTGGCTCCCCTGGCCACCACCTGACTGAGCTAAGTGTGTGGTGATCCATGAATACTGAGGGGAGAGGGGGTAGTGAGTATAGCTCCAAGTGCCACTTACACACTATCTGACTAACACACAATGACTATTGCCCTATGAATCAAGCACCACCAGCAACTACACAAACACTTATGCACCTGGCACTATATACTTTTTTCACCAATAGACCATTTGCATTTCCCATATTATCGGAATATTTTACAGAATGATTAACGATTGCCTCATCTGGATACTGGAGTCAGAGCACCATCTGACCAACTTCCAGTGTGGTTTCCGGCAGGGGAGGAGTACCCTTGACCACTTGGTACAATTGTAGTCATTCCTTCAAAATGCCTTCAAGAACATGTTGTGTCCGTATTATTTTTACCTTGAAAAGGTGTATGACAAGACATGGAAGTATGGCATCCTGAAGGATTTGTTCAACATGGGTTTTAGAGGGTGCTTGCCCATTTTCATTTCTAAATTGTTATCAAACCGAAACTTTAGAGTTTGGGTCAATGCTACCCTCTCTGATCCTTTTGATCAAGAGATGGGAGTACCTCAGGGTAGCATTCTATCTGTTAGTGTTTTTGGCATTAAAATTAACAATATCATCAAATCCATGAAGAGTACTGTATCCTGCAGTCCCTATGTAAGTGACTTTTAAATATGTTATAAAGGTAAAAATATGAATGCTATAGAACATCAGCTCCAATTAAAAATAAATAGCCTTTCCTCATGGGCAATGGAAAACGGTTTTAGATTTTCCAAATCAAAAACAGTTTGCATGCACATTAGTCTTTTACAGACTTTGGACCATGACCCTTATCTAACAATTGGAAATGATCCCAACAAAGTTGTCAAAGAGACCAAGTTTTTAGGAGTCATCTTTGAAAACAAATTGTCTTTTATCCCTCATATTAAGTATTTAAAGTCCAGAAGCCTTAAGGCACTAGACATTTGAAAAGGTCTAGCCCACACACACTGGGGAGCAGACAGCACGGTCTGGCTCCAATTATAGACAGGATAATTTATTATCATTATATAAAAAGACGGAGCAGCTTCTCCATTATTGTTATTCGGATTATAACTTCTATATAATATTCCTGCTATTTAATTGCGATTAATATGTATATCGACCTATCACGGCCCGACTTGATTGATCCCATGCTACGCTACTGCAGCGGCGCTGTGTGTTGGTGGCCTGCGAACCTCCACTCGGCCATTTCACACCGGGCTTTCAAATTGACCACTTTGTCTGTTTGTAGGTGGTCAGGCATCTGCCAACCGTCTGCTTGTCATCCACCGACTGTTCGTCATTATTCTAAAAGCTAAGTTGTATGCTATGGTATTTTGTCGCGAGTGCGGTGAAGGCCATAAAAAGGATGACGAATTAACTTGTGCGCGTTATCAACAGGAAAAGAGGAGTACACAGAAGTCTACTATGGCTGCTAAGGGGAGTTGGAGTTGGAGGTGGTGGATGAGTCCCTGTCCACATTGAGTATTGACGACCGGGGATAAATGCTAAGAAGGACATAGCAAGACCCGAGACAGAAATAAGAGTCAGTGCATTGGAGGTGCGCAGAAGGGAGTTGCAGGCGATGAGAGATGACCAGGTGGCAGGACGACGACGATAGTATTGAACCGAGAATGTGGACGATTTGGGACGATTTGGGACGATTTGGGACATGGAATGTGGGTGCACTGACTCCGGGCGTGCCGGGCACCACAACCGGTTACTCAAACTTTGGCCGCTCCAGAGTGTGAACGAGGGACAGCGGCGGACGACGACTCACACACAGCCGCATTGACAGCAGCTCGAGCCGGTGAAGATGCAATAAGTGGGCTCTGAAGCACTACACTGTGGGTGTCAAGGAGATGCACCGTCTGAATGGCTATGAAGTAATTGCTGAAGCGAAGTAGCGGCGTGTTTACACACGGAGCGGTTTAAGGCGGAAATCGATATCTGCACATGAGCAAGTCCAGACTAGCCAGCGGCAGTTTTGGTTAGTCGATATCGCCACGAGAGTGTGGGTTCGACCTAGATATGTATGGACTGAATCGTATTGTTTTGGAACGGTCAAAACTTCTGCTGGGCAGTGAAAACCTTAAAATAAATCATGAACAAAATATCTGTGCACAGCTAGCAGTTTGATAGACCAAATTAGATAATATGCGCTTTTGATCAACCGGAAAGTCAACAAACTAAGGTCTCAACTGCGCATGCGTGTGACATGCTTAAGCTGGTTCGCTTTATATAAACCACCTCGCGACCCGGTTTATACGGCGAATGTGAGAGCGAACTAGGCAAGGCGCTTTATTTAAGCCGTTTTAACTCGCCCGTGTAAACACGGCTTATGATGCTTAGATATACAGGAACTTGCAATAGCAGATTACCGGGCAATTATTGAGCATATTGTACTTATTGGTGTTAGAGCCTGTGATGACTACTTCAAAGATTCAGCCCATGTGGACTATGCGCTGGTGGTGTACAAATCAGCTGAGCAGATGGGAATGGCTCCATTTGCTAAGGTAAAGTGAGAGTGCGGTGCACTATGGTGTGCAGAACGCGAAGGTGCGCAAAGCGGGTGCTGGTGGTTCATACAGCAGGAAGAGCGCAGGTACAGGTTCGAAATAGGATGCTGCTATCTTTGGAACGGTGAGGAGGGGTGCAGCAGAATAGAGAAGTGTAATTATGAGCATAAGTGTTTGAAATGTGGTTAAAAGAAACATAAGAAATATAAATGTAAGGAATGAAAAGTTAATTTCGCTCAGCCAAATTTGTCTATGGCTAACTCCCGGAATGTGCGAACCCCTAGTCATGTATTTGTGTTGAACCGTACTAATGACGCCAATTACTCGACAGCCGACTGCAACATTGCTGGGCTAATTCCAATTGAGCCTGCAGACCCTTCAGTTGGGGGGGTGTGTGCATGTGAGCAAGTGTTCCCACTTGACAGCTGTGGGTGAGTCATGTGAACAGATAGCAGGTCACTGCAATCAGTCTAGCAACACTGCAGGCCATGACATACTTGTTTCGATGTACCCCACTGGGTTAGGCAAGAATAACAATTTATTAGTGGAGAATTGTGACAATGGTTGTTTATTGGTATCTGTTTGTGAGACTTTAAGTTGGACGCCTGTACAATTCTCGGTTACTTCTCAATGTGTTTATGGTATATGCATTTGTGCACATTGTCCATGATGTGCGCAACATGGGTAATTGAATGAACGAGACTGTGAATCTCAGTAGATTAGGGCACCATGGCGCCGACTATATTCTATTCTTAGAACTAATAACTTTGGCCGCTGATCGACGCGCCATCTACATGATACTTCTTGAACTACGCAGTTAGATTAAAATCAGACTGGTGGCGACATCTATATTCTCTTTTAGAACTAAAATGGCCGCCGATTGACGCGCCACCTATAGTGATTTCCAGTCAAAGCCGATGACGTGGCACTGGAGATATTCACTTCGACCAGACTTTTCAAACCGAGAGGAGGTACTTCTGCCGCCCAGATTTGCCGTCCCACCCACCCAACTAATATGATGTATCGATAGGGTTAAGTGCCTGTAATCCTTGAAATATCTAAGGTCATCTCATCATGAAAGAGTAATGTAACAAGCTAAGATAGAAAGAATTAAAATTGCCACTTTATACTACTGTCTCGTTCTGTTTTCAATTATATTGCTGGGGTTCCCACTCAACTAAAGCCTTGTAGGGTGTTCGCCGAATGCTTTTTCCGGGAGGAATTCAACCCGGACTGGTGGTATATTTGATCTGGTTCTATTTTCGGATTCAGGGCTATTAATCAAAATTGCACCATTACCTATGATGTTGGTAGGAATAGAGGGTCAGCTAAGCATAATAAACTAATTACAGATCAGTTTAGGGAGGAGCTTGAAGCAAATATAATATCAGAAACTAGGTGCATCCATCACATTTTTGTAGTTCCGAAGGATGATGGCAGTGACCATATTGTTGTAGACTGTAGTAGACCAGAAGTGTCTGTGAATGACCATACAGGTGAAATTTCTGAAAAATGTTCTTATACAACTATAGATGATGTCATGCATATGATGCAACGCGAAGATTATCTGAGCACTATTGACATTAAAAATGCATATCGGGCAATGGCTATTCACCCGGACGACTGGCTCAGGCAGGGATTGTTAGGGCCGCCTAGTGATAGTGGGGAAAGCACTTATTATTTGAATAATCGGTTATGTATGGGCCTTTCGTCCAGCCCTTATATATTCTCGCGAATTTCGGATATTACCGTTAGATGTGCTGCAAGAGAGGGACGACTATTGTATAATTGGTAGTTCAAAAATGGAAGCTATGGCATACCAATGGACAGTTATGTCAATTTTGCGTAGAATTGGATTCTTTATTAATTATAAGAAAGTTACAGCTGCTGAGACTAAAGTGAGATTCCTTGGTATATTTATTGATAGTGTTATATTAGAATTAACATTACCCGAGGATAAGTTGGACAAAACTATTTCAATACTTTATAAACTAAGAGTTAGAAAAAAGCTACAAAGAAAGAATTGGAACGAGTAGGAGGCCTCTTGGCACACTGTTCTAAAGTAATTAAAGGCAGTAGAACCTTCTCACGGAGAATTTATGATATATTAGGACGTTAACAAAAATCTTATCATAAGATTCGCTTAACTAAAGGTATTAAGGAAGACCTTAGCTGGTGGCTATTCTTTGCCAGGACTTTCAATGGCAGGGCACAGATATTGGAGCAATTTGCTCCTACTGACGCATTTACAGTGATGCGTCCAAATGGGGACATGGAGCACTATACACCGATGACTGGTTAGTGGGTTCATTTAAGGCATCGGACGACAAAATGCTGTCGGTTCATGCAGGCCATCATACTGTCCCTACAGATAGGGAGATGTGCAATGCACATATTAACGTGCAGGAGCTTTGGGCTATATATGCAGCGGTACAAAGGTGGGAGGAAGACTGGAAGGATAAGAACCTATTAATCATAACTGATAATACAAGTACAGCAATTAATACTGGGCACTCGAAAAGCAGCCAAATTATGTACTATATTAGACGGTTATTCTGGTCCTCCATAAAACATAACTACAACTTCCAAGTTTTGTGATGCTCTTAGCAGGCGAAATGAACCTAAAAGTCATATCAAATTGGCTGATTTAATTGTGGATGATTCAATTTGTTGGGGCAATATATTTTCAGCACCTTTGACTTTATTGCAGGATGCGCGAAATTGAGGGACAAACAGAAAGCATTCCAGTTGCAGAATTATTCAAAGAATTTGCCGATTACTCGTACAGATCAGGTTAATAAATATCTGGACTTTATCAAATTATTCCATCCTGATCAATCGCCATTTCCTTGCTCGGATGAGCAGGTGGCTTTGTACTCGACATGGTTACCCAGATCTCTGAAATTGCCCTCTATTCAAAATTACCTAAGCGGCCTAAATTATTTGTTGCGCTTACATGCTGAGCCTCCTATTGATTATTCAAATTTTACCTTGTCATCGACACTTAAGGGCATAAGGAGGGTGAAAGGGGATGGCCCTAGGAGAGCTATTCCGAATCTGCCGCACATGCTAAGGGCAATTTTGTCTAATTTGACTTCCAATCCAGGCCATGTAGCTTGGCATGGGGAAGGTCTATGCTCTTTTAGTGGTCTCCTCTGGAAATGTCAGGTAACTGAATCTGAATCCACATTATTAAGATGTCATTTTAACTTCCATGATTGGGGGTTAATACTAATTCTGAGACGCTCTAAAACAATTTAATTTAAGGAGAGGTTGCTTCAAATTCCTATTTCAAGGTGTCCAGATCACAGGTTATGCGCTGTATATTGGACAGAATTGCATTTCAATCAATTAACATCCCCATTGGAAGCTGCTGCTTTCCAAGTACCCATAGGCCCAAATAAAATTGCTCCTATGACTTATAATGCATACCAGGGCATATTGAAATTGTTTGCCTCAAAAGCAGGTATTAATATGACAAATTTGAGTTCTCACTCACTCCGAAGGGGAGGATGTACTTTCTTACATATGTCAGGTGCATCTATTGAGGAAATTCACACCAGAGACGACTGGGTATCGGATACGGTATATGATTACATTAAGACTCCTTTGTCTTCTCGTATTGTCAATGATATGCGTTTTGCTGCAACATTGTCCTTGACGCAGCACTAGTATGGGTTGGCTGTATATTCGGGTCTCAGCTCCTTTTGGCATTATGCTAGCCAAGATCTTGCATTAAAGTGATCAACCCATATTCCTGTTGTAGCCTAACTTTATAGAAATGATAATTTATTATCATTATATAAAAAAGGCGGAGCGGCTTCTCCATTATTGTTATTCGGATTATTACTGTGCAGTAATATTCCTGCTATTTAATTGTGATTAATATGTATATTGACCTATCACGGCCCGACTTGATCGATCCAGTGCTGTGCTACTGCAGTGCCACCATGGGTTGGTGGCCTGCAAACCTCCACACAGCTATTTCGCACTGGGCTTTCAAATTTGTAACTGGCTAGGCACTATGCTAGCCAGGATCTCGCATTAAAGTGATCAACCCATTCTCCTGTTGTGTCTTGTCTGATCTGAGAGTAGCCTAACTTTATATAGAACATTAATACGTTTGAAATTGGACTATGGATGTATTGTTTATGGCCCAGCCAGAAAATCATACATATCACAGTTAGACCTTATACACCATCAAAGCCTTCGGCTGGCCCTGGGGCCGTTTAGAACCTCACCCGTCCAGAACCTTTATATCGAAGGCCGAGAGCCCTCCCTTAAGAGTAGAAGGCTCAACCTGACTATGCAATATGTGAAAATATTAAAAGGAAATATTTTAAATCCTGCATATAAGTACATTTTTATGCCACCATATGAATGCCTCTATGAATCAAGGCCAACATAAATAAAGCCATTAGGCCTCAGAATAAAGCCTAATTTGGAGCCCCTGGGGGCAAATCTACATAACATAGACCCTCACAATATTCAGATGTTCCTCCTTGGCAGCTGAGGAAACCAAACATCATCCTCCAGCTGGTCATGTCGAAGAAATCCCAAATGCACCCACTTTCATATCATGAAAGCTTTATTGATGTGCAAAGTACTTTTAGTTCCCACCTAGCCGTTTACACTGATTGGTCAAAGACAGACAACAGAATCTCTGTGGCAGCAGTCATCCACAGACATGAATTAGGTATGCGTATTCCAGATAAGAGTTCCATCTTTACTGCAGAGGCACTCCTACTTGAATTAGAGTGCATCAGAACCTCAACCAGTCATCAATTTATCATTTTCCTGCCTTCAGGCTTTAAACAATAGGAAACTGGACCACCCAATACTACTTAAACTAAACTCTCTTTCAATAGCAAAATTTGACATTCACCTATGTTGCGTGCCGAGTCATGTAGGTATCCCAGCAAAGGAGAGAGCAGTTCAAGTGGCCACTCGAGCCCTGACTGCTCCTTTGGAACAGTGTCATATTCCCCGCTCTGATCTGAAACCTACCATTCAAAAATACATCTGGAACCTATGGCAGATCGAATGGGATGAACACCCAAACAACAAACTCCATAGAATTACCCGCTCCATGAACAGACTGCGACAGAGTCGCCTGGAAGGGTGACATGACCAGGTTGTTTTAACAAGATGTCATATTGGCCACTTCTACCTAAAACATGTTTTTCTGCTAAAGGGGGACCCTGGATGTATTGGATGTCAGTCCCCACTAACATTAAAACGCACTTCATTAAACTGTGTAGATTTCATGGCCCTGCGCCAACAAGTTTACACTGCAAACAGCATAGATGACCTGTTTACTAAAGTAAAACAAGAAAACATGTTAGCCTTTTTGAGGACAGCTGGTTTGTACCACCTCATATAGCTTTTTAAACAAATTTGATCAGTGAATAATACTGTCATTTAGAATTTTATTTAGATTGACCAAAAACTATATGATTGTGAGTTTGAAATATTCATGAGTGTCTATTGACATAACATTGATTGTATGCTTTTACATGTAAAAGCGATGGTTTGAACAAAAACAAAATTTCTCACCGTGAATATGGCCTATACTGCCGACACTGTGTAAGGCAACCACCAATGAATCAAAAGTATAGCAAGTAGCTTTACGATTTACACAGTCTGGTAGTTAATGTAGACAGGTGAAAGACCCGGTGATAAGTACCTCATTAGAGGGCGATTTGTGTGTAGGCCAGTCCCCAGGGAACAGCCTCAGAGAGGCCCCGGTGTTGTGACCAGCATAGGAATGAAGCGGGATCTATGAGAGTCGCAATGAACTCTAATACAGGGTATTCCCATTTACTGTTTGACAGACAACTGAAGTGGCAACACTGTTTGTAGCACACGGCAAAGTTGCGGTTGGTTTGTTTGTTGTTGTTTTACATGCTAGCAACATCTAAGGTCATATTAGGATGGGTACCGACTTGTGACAGTGCACACTCATGGCACATTTTTATAGTGCTGCCCCAAAGGGAGACCAGGCTGCCAGAACCATGACCTGATATCCGAGTCAGTCACATTATCCTGACACTGAGCCAACTAGTCCTTGCTCGATCTGAATAATGCCGAGCGCCTGGCTAGGTACTGACATTAGCAATTTATAGGTCATTGGTTTGATTCGACCAGGGTTCGAACCAGTGGGTTCGAATCTCACGATCTAGCAACACGTGAGGTGGACGCCCAAACTTGCCAGTGTTCTTCATATCCATTTGTATCCCATGTAGATTGCAGTGAAATTGTGCCGGCAGATATTTATTTACCTTATATAAAATATCACTTAATCTATGTGTTTTCACCAAGTGCCCAAGCATTTGAAACTTGAATTATCCAGTCCTGATTCTGGTAATTCACACCGTTGCATAAATAGTAACCATAGCAACACTCAACCAATCCCTGTCTGCAGGCAGCAGAATTCAACGTTGTTTACCATGTGCACTACATACTTATTCATTGATGACTCTGTCTGTGATACCCCACTCAGTCACATTATCCTGGCACTGAATCTAGTAATGAAAAGTGCCAGGTGTGATATATGCGTAATAGACGTATAGGTGTGTGGCTAATATATGTTAACGAGATGCAGAGTTTGAGACAAAGGAATATGCTAATGAGATGACATCATGGAAAGTTTAGCCGACGGGTCAAGCGAGTCCTAGGCCGTGAATAAACCATTCAGTATCCAGAAGTCAAAGTGTTCAGACGTTGTACTTTCACACCAGGCAATACATCAATAACACATTATTTTGTAAGATTATAGTTTGACTCGTTTCGGGGATAGAACACACCGCCTCATATATCACATGCAAAAGCAATAACACGACCCAGTCATGTTAGTACAGTTATTATATAATTGTATATGTGTTGACCATGATCTAGAATCGAGTCAAAATTCCCACCCCCGGTCCCTCTGACTAATACTTTGAGTTGCTCTGGTCTTCTTGGACGGAGTTGCTTCCTAGGCCACCCCATTGAGTGATATGCTCAACTCCCCACAACGGACTGCTCTCCTCCTGCCCTGCTCTGCTTCTAACCAAAGATATCCCCCCACCCAACAACAGGTTTTAACTTCACCAAGACGTGGGACCCACACGCTACGGGCTGCTCATACTAGTGTTGCACACTTTGTAACCTTTAGTCACCAGAGTGACAGAGAACCCACAAGTCCAGCCTACTCCTCGTTTCACCCCAATTCCGAGTTAGAGGAATTTAGACACACAATCCTGTGAACACCAATTGAAACATTGAGATAAGCAATGCAGTCAAACCTTCAAAAGGTTCATTTTTGTATATGAATATTTCATTGCTCCATAACCATTTGATGACAAACAAAATGTGGAATGAGTCAGAATTAGAATTACCATCAGGGGGTAGTACTAACTAGTACTAGGCTAAGTTTGGAATTTACATCCTGACAACATCTAAGGTCCTATCAGGATGAGTACGGAATTGTGAAAATGCACACCTAAGGTGACTTTATAGTACTGCCCCACTGGGAGACCAGACCGCCAACATGATCCGATATCGCACCCCGTCACAGTATGCCAATACTGTGCTGACCAGTCTTTGTTGTATCCTAGTAATGTCAAGCGCCAGGCTAGGAAGTGACAAATATCAATTTTGTATGTCAGTGGTTTGACTCGACCGGGATTCAAACTCCCCACCTTCCCCAAGGAAAGCCTGCTGTCTATCGATTCGGGCAGCTCATACGATGCTAACTTTGGTATTCGAATTCCCGACCTTCCACACGAGAAGTTCGCGCTCAGCCGACTCGGCAACGTCGTTCGGTCCTAACTTTGGGAAAGGGTAGTGAAGTTAGTTGCAGGAGCATTATATCACATATATTGGTCATTACACCAAACATAGGCTCCTCCTCCAGGAATAAGACATATGAATAGCGATCAATATATTTCTAATAAGATTACATTGGAATGGCATCAGTTTAATATTCAATGTAACATACATTGTCTGTGATTTTCAGCAACACGGGTAATTTGACATTCGGACACAGCCATAGCCTCATAGTAACTAAGAAGGCCTTATGCTGCCACCTATCGAGAACCGGCCGCACTATGTTATGCCTTGTACACTAGCGCCGCCAATAGTCACTTTCAAAATATGAAACTTGATTACGTAACTAATGATATCGATCTGCCATCTGCAGTCGAATTCCTGAACTAACTAGCCTTCTGGGCCTATATAAGGCCAGGTCCTGAGAGCCCACATTCACGTGGGCACAAGGAGGACACTGACTGGCCTAAAATTGCCACCCGCCCACCCCTATGTGACATTGTTAAGGGCTAGGGTTAAAAGCTTTGTGACCTCACTGTGATTGAACTTGTTGTTAATTGAATTGAACTTTGTGCTGATCAAAAAACTTACCTGCTGGTGCTTAAAAATTAAAACCAACTTTAAACTAATATGCTGTGTCGTTGTCTAATTACGCCCCTCCTGACACTCTCCACCTGCCCTTACGAGTTGGCTTTGATAGAAAATTATCCGAGCCCGATTGAATAATGCTTGCATTTAAGTTGGCTTTCATTCAGAGGAGTGACGTCACTCTTTAGACACCTTCTACCAGTTTTCTACCGGGCTCGGTGGCCGAATCGGTACAGCCCCGGCATCGCATGCGGGAGATCGGGAGTCGGTTCCCGGTTGAGTCAACCCAATGACCTATGAATGTGTTACTTGTCTCTTCCTAGACTGGGGCTCGGCATTCGTAGGATAGGGCAATGACTGGTTATCTCAGTGCCAGGATAATGTGACTGAGTAGGATATCAGGTATTGTACTACAGGCCTGATCTCCCAGTGGGGACGCACTATAAAGGCACCATGAGTGCGCACTGTCACAAATTGATCCCAGTCCTGATATTACCTTAGATGTTACCAGCACGTAAAACGTCAAAACCAATCAGCATCCAAACAACTGGATGTACACCTTTAATACTTGTAAATAGTAATGATGGGAGTCAATATACATAATTGACACCACTGGACATACTCCTTTAATAATATCAGTAATTGGGAACAGTAGTAATGGGAGTCAGTGAACATTACTCAGACCACATGATTTTGATCAGACGCAGATTGCTCAGCCACTGGATGTACCGGTTTAATAATATCAGTAATTGGGAACAGTAGCACTGGGAGTCAATAAACATTAGGCGGACCACTGGCTATCGATGGGATGCAGACTGCTCAGCAACTGGATGTACTTGTTTAATAATATCAGTAATTAGGAACAGTCGAAATGGGAGTCAATAAACATTAGGCGGACCACTGGCTGTCGATGGGATGCAGATTGCTCAGCCACTGGATGTACTCGTTTAATAATATCAGTAATTGGGACCAGTAGTAATAGGAGTCAATGACCATTACGTGGACCACTGGCCATCGATGGGATGCAGATTGGTCAGCCACTGGATGTACTCGTTTAATAATATCGGTAATTGGAAACAGTAGTAATGGGAGTCAATAAACATTACTTGAATCACTGAATTTCGATGAGACAGATCGCTCAGTCACTGGGTATACTTCCTTAATAATATCGGTAATTGGGAATCAATGAACATTACTGGGACCACTGGCTATCGATGGGAATCAGCCACAAAGTTTGCAGTCCTTATGACACGGTTGAGGCGGACGGGAGGCGGGTGTGGGACTTTGAGCATATCCCCGGCAATCTTCAGCGTATCGTGAGCAGCTCAGTGTCGCCTCATTTGTATGTCCCCCGTGCACACTGCATGATCCCCTCGACGGCCACCACCTGCCCAGGATGAGGCAACATCACGCACTGCTTCAGCAACCACTCACCAGCAACTTCCACAGACATTTCTTCACCCAACTACCACTGTACCACCCTTCCTGATATGCACTTCGATGTTTCTAGGACGTAAAACAACAACGGGCTGTTGGATGGTGTTTGCTTGGGTTGTACCTCTTGGCAATATCTCTGGCGTAATCAGGAAGATTACATTACCTAAGTATGATGCTGATTCATTGATTTGTTGATTGTTGATGTTTTATGTGTGTTGGTTTGCGTTCTAACATATGAAAGCATATCAGGATGGACATCGACTTGTGACAGAGCACACTCATGGTGGCTTTATAGTGCTGCCCCATTGGCCGACCAGGCTTAGTATCATGACCCTATATCCCACAGTCACATTATCCTGATACCAATCTAACCAGTCGTTATGCTATCCTATTAATGCCAAGCGTCGGGCTTGGTTAGCGACAGGTATCAATTTTATAAGTCATCTTTTCATATGATCACATGGTTATGGAGCAATACACAAACGAGTAGGAATATACAAAAATAAACTTGTTAAAGGTTTGATTCCAATGTATATCTCCATTTTTGGAATGACGTTTACGTGGTTTTGCGCCTGAACTCTTCATTTATTTAACACGTATATTCTGTGATGTGCCAATATTTTAATCAATGATCTTTCGTATTTAATGTGATTTTTGCGGGTTTATTATCCCGCCTCTAAGCATACAATTTCTGCTTATTTGTTACGCATATTTACACTTCACATCTTATACTATGAATACGTCCGTGTTTCAAGATACTATAATTTAATAAATGTCATAAAAAACATCCTGGAATTTTGCTCTGAAAGGCCCTTGAAAGTCCTTGAATTTGATATGTCAAAATGGCTATGAAGCCTGTGTATACAACTTTGTAGTAAGTAGGCCATGGGTGGGTGGGTGGCCGGAAAGACAACTTTAGTGTTGGGTGGATGCATTGCTGGCTCACCAAGCAGTGTTGACAGGTAGCGACTGGCCGGCTTATGGCCCTGTCACACTACGACGTAATTTACATACGGGAACAAACTGGAGACAAGACAGAGATGGAGATAACAAAATTTTACTGGAGAACATAACCTGCAGGCAGGTCGGCCTTGGCTGGAGAACATATCGGTATCGTGTATCGTGTCATGAGTTAAATGACAATGATGTTATTGAGGTATCGTATAGAGTACCAGCACGGTTAGGTCAATCTTGGCTGGAGAACATATCGGTATTGTGTATCGTGTCATGAGTTAAATGAGAACGATGTTATTGAGGTATGGTATAGAGTACCAGCAAGGTTAAATGATGTCATGATAAGTGTCAGGCATATCGAACAATTGATTCGCGATTAGAGATGAGACTAGTTAAATGTTATGTTGTGAGGAAAATGGAAAGGTCAGGAAAGAGATGAGAGAGAAGAACTAGCACGGAACCAGCAGCCCTCAACCCCTACCCCTTACCTCCTTCATCATCGGGTGGGTGGGTGGGTGAAGCGACTTGCAAGGAGAAAGACCGGCGTGAAAGTGAAGTGCGAGTCAGCAGTCAGTGACGTGGAAATAGGGCAAGAAAGTAGTGCCGAGAGAAAGTAGTGCATGTGTTCCCGCCAGTAAATTATCCATGTTGACAGTGCCAACATGCGTAATGCGACAGCGTAGGGACAACGTGAAAATAAATTTAACACATCAAACTTCTCGGTGTAATATGCAAATACAGGGCGAAATTGGATGTCAATGCTGTGTAGTTGACGTGAGCGTAAAGTCGGTAAAGTATAGTGATAACGTGGTTCAACGACAGAGGACACAGGAATTATGCTCAGGGTACGTTATATACGTTTTTCGATCACCAGAACTACCTGTCATATGTTACATACGTGATGACATGGTGGAGAAACGCTAAATGTACATTGGACATACGTTAGGGATACGTCATCCATACATTGTCATTACGCAGACTGTATGTTTCCACTGCCTGTGAAGTTGGTCGACGTAGGTCAACGTTGTGCAACATAGTGCAATCTAGTGCAGCATAGTGCAACATAGCACAACATAGTGCAACATATTGAGCAGCATTTGACTAACGTACGTCTAACATACATCAATGTATGCCTAACACATACATAAGTATGGCAAACGTAAAATCCTCACATGGTCCAATGTTGTTGTACGTTGAAAGTTTTGGACATGTCCAAAACCTTGATGCACGCTGACGTAACTCGACATATCTCGACGTAATTCGACATGTGCCTAACATATGCATGACATAACCTACCGTACCTCAACGTATTGATGAAACGTCACCTACATCGGCATGCGTTAGCTCGTTACATCATAGTGTGACAGGGGTATAAAATAGAGCAGCACAGGGTGTGTCAGCTTTCCACTGCAACCTGGGTGTATTAAGGTGATTGCTGTTATCCATATGGCTTTGATTGGAGTAATTGTATTTTAAATATCTGCCATTGGAAATACTTGTAATTACAAATATTATATAATTAAGTGTCTCTGCATATTCCTCACACCTCCATACCCCTACCTCCTAACCGACCACACTTTCTCACACACTTCCTAGCCAGGCCCTCGGCATTAGCAGGATATGGCAAGGAGTAGTGGAATGAGGAAGACCAATAGTCCGCGATTGACATCCCCCCCCCCCCACCCCTGCTTAAACAACTAATGTACCACCAACAAAAATATAAATGAAAATAAAGAAAGATACCAATTAGCTCACCGATACCTTTCTGGATTATGCTGATATCATTATCATAATATAATTATGTATAGCCAACTTAACATGCATTTGCATATCAAATGTTGTACCATTTATCACAACTGGGGTCTGTAACCTAGTAGGTGTACTGTATTCCTCTGCAAGTTATCATTTATATAATACATTTCGGCTTGCATTTATGTTCCTTCAATGGGATAAATACAAAGACCACAATCTGAAGTGGAAACTGTAATGGGTCACCACACAGGAGCCTACCCTGCATAATCAGACTATTATCTGATAGGAAATGAGCTGGTCTTCTAGGGAGAATTAATGACTTGCGGTATGTAATCTCGTGGATCGGTGCATTCTTATCGGACATGATTATGATATTAGAAAGGAGCATTAAGTAGTTAAATCAAGACGAGGCGCTCTATTGCTGAGGGGGGACTTCTTTTCTCTTCCATCTCAGCAAAATGAATGCTACTCACTTAGGTAAGCACATCATTCCATACGTCTCACCGCCAATATGACCTTTCCTGCTGACGTACCATTAAACCACCACAATCAAACTAATGGCTGGCGCACACCTCCCGTTTATGATTTGCGCGCTAAAACTGACTGCGACTCATGACCCGTTTACGACTTAAAACTGGCCGATTCATTTTTCGAATCTTATAAGATTCCAGTTTTAAGCCCTAAAACTGAGTTTTAAGTCGTGAATCCAAGGCTCTGGTGTGCTAGGGGGTCACACACCTAACGACTAAAACTCAAACTTAGTCGCGAAACGGGCAGTTTTAGGTCGTAAACGGGAGGTGTGCACCAGCCATTATATGATTATCTTATTTACTGTTCAAAAGCAAAGAAAGAATATAACAACCACGTGCATTGTTATGTATAACCATATTATTTTATTTAGAAATAGAATACATATTGTGATAGAGCCCGTAGGCCGGGTCCTCCCTAGTCTCTCTGGGAGCCACACACGGAAGAATGATGATAAGAGAGAAATGTACACTTCCAACATTTATTCAACAACTATGGTGATACTGGTTGTTTTACCTCACAACAACATTATAACAGAATGAGGACAGACTACTGACAGAGTTAACTCATGGCAACTTTATACTGATGTACCACTTAGAAACCAGGTTGCTGGCACCATGACCCCATATCGTAAATAGTCACATTATTCTGATACTGTGCAAACCAATCCCTGTCAGATCCGGTTAATGCCAAACGCCAGGCTAGGTAATGACAAGTATCAATTGTATAAGTAATTTATTTGACTCGGCTGGGATTCGAACCCCACAGAGGAAGTATGTGCTCTACTGATCATGCGACTGCGTCCGGTACAATAAATATTCTATATATCCCAATGTATTTAGTTGTCTGCGCCATTGGTTGTTACAGATAGTAGCATAATCACTATAAAATGTTTATAATCTATTTATTTTACTTTGTACATGTATACTCTTAAATTAAAGGCTTAATTTTAGAAGGTGTACCTGCAATGAAAATTGACAAAATAATGCTTCCATTTACACGAAAATACTGGGTTTGTACATGCTTGATCTTTGATAGCTCTGCTGAGATTGACCTAATGTTCTTCGATGCAAGAATAACACAGTGCACTGGTAGCAAAGTTGCAAAAAATATGTTTGATTAAATCTAGGTCATTACAGTCAATAGCACACACAACGTGGAAGCAGAAGTTGGAGGACATGGCGGTATTCTGGGCAGCCCCCGGTGGCATTACATTTCAGGTGTGGCATCCGAATGCTGCGGGGAAAAGGTTATGTGGTGATCGGAGTGGTGAGAGATGGTAGTGAGGTGAGGCGAGATGAGGCATATGAGCAGTTGAGTGAGTTGAATAAATGACAGAGCAACTAGCGGTTGCCAACAGTTACTTAATTGTGAAAGGCCCTGTCACACTACGACGCTTCTCCCGGCGACCCGTCAGCATTGAAAATAAAATCTTGCGCGTCGAGAAACGTCCAACATTTCGGCGGTTTGGGGAAAAAGATTGGCGTCAGTGCGGCGCATTATGCGCACGCGGCCAACGTGTGTCGACGCGTTGGGCAAACAAATATAAAAAGTTTGGCCCGACGTCTTCATCTAACCTTAAATGTTGCTAGGGCATAAAACAAAAACACCCCAGTTTGCCACAATGTGTGAGCAACGAGCCTCCTGCGCGCGCGCCGTCTTCCTAGCGTTCCCATAACGTTATTCCGGCGCATCCAACGCATCGCGACGTGCGCCTAACGTCCTTACCCATATATTTGCGCGCGCTGCCAGTCGTTGTTATTTTTTTGACACGCTTAAAACCGTGGCCGACCAATAGCGCGCGCCGGCGTTTTGCGCTGACCATCAACATCAAGGATAGTGTACTGACATGTAGCGAAATGTACCGATGCGCGCATAACGCGCCCCCAGCATGTCTCGATATTTCACCCATTTTCTCCCAAAAACACCACACGTCGCCGGGTCGCCGGGGAGAAGCGTCGTAGTGTGACAGCCGCATAACAGTGATAAGTATGTCTATATGTTTAATATTAAATGTTAATTAAATTAGTTATTAAAATTATGTTATGTAATAATTTAAAATATCGGCCAAGCCAAATTATTATGTCTTGTTTTAGGTGTTTGAGAGGGCCCGGACAAGGGCAGCGTGGACCTTTTGGATGTCGCTAGTGTGTATGTATTGCTTATGGGAGTCATAAGACCAGCCGCCGAAGCGCTGAATCTCTATGTCTCTGCTTCCAGAGTCAATCGCCACCGTGATGGCAGCCCTCCTAATGGCATGGAGGGTGAATGGTGGCATGTGTGGGTGGGGAGGCTGTGCCTGCTTCGACATCTTGGCGATATAGAAGATGGTCATTTGCAGTCCGTTGCCTGGGAAGACCAGGATGGGATGTAATGGTGAGCGTGTGGGGGCGATGGTGAGCGTGTCAGTATATGCCTGGACTGGGCAGAATCGTTTGTCGCGGGCAGGATGGAGGATGATAATTTGGGACTGGTTATTGGCCTGCATGTTTTTTTACCATTTATGGTCAATGCGGAGGGAGCTATTGCAGATGGAGAAGTTGCGTTGGGTAGCAAGTCTGGTGGGGTCAAACGTCGCCACCGAACTGGGGGCCACCACTGATTGCCTTGCTCCTTTCATAAACTTCACCAGTATTGGAAATGCGACCACCGTGCCCTGGGGCGATGCCCGGAGGTGCAGGACAGCCTGCCTGACGAGTTGGACCGGTGCATGCCATGGCTGTTTGGGCCTGTGTTGCTTGGACCGTTTGATGGAGTCAGACGGATGGCCGAATCAGTTAGAGCCTTTGTCTCCCGTGTTGGTAGATCGTGGGGTTGTGGGTTCGAACCACGGTCGAGTCAAACCAATGACATTAAAAATTGATACTTGTCGCTTCCTAGCCTGCCGCTCGGCATTATTAGGATAGGACAAGGACTGGTTTGCTCAGTGTCAGGATAATGTGACTGAGTGGGCTATAAGGTCATGGTGCTGGTGGCCTGGTCTTCCAGTGCGGCAGCACTATAACATCGCAAAGAGTGCGCACTGTCAGAAGTCGGTACCCGTCCTGACATGACCTTAGATGTTGTTAGGCCAAAAACAACAACAAACAGCAAGAAAAACCATGGTGAGGGGGGCCGTAGGGGCCTCCCTTATCCTCAGGAAGAGCCTGAGGTGCGACACCGAGTTGGCCATGGAGGGTGCGCACACTTGGACGGCCCTTTCTTCTACTCAACACCTCACCTGGAGTGGTGTTGGGCATAGGAGCGGAACCAGGAACCTTTCGCAGTGAGCTGTGTAGTTGCGGATGGTGGCGTTGTAGTTGGCCCACGACCCCGGGGGCCTGTCTACGCCTGTCTCGCCTCGGCTGCCCTGATGAGGCCCGTATACTCCGGATCTGCCAAAGTAGAGAGGTTGGAGGGGCTCATCATCGAGTAGGGCGGGTTGCACAGGGGCGAGTTGGTTTTTAAGACAGATGTTTACTGCGATGCGCTGGTGCACGCGGCTTATGTGGGGCCCTCAATAGATCAGCCTTGACTGCGTTCTTGCCTTGCAGCAATGTACAAACTGTGATTGATCCATGGAGCCCTGGCTGTTATCACTGCATTGCCAGCTGCGACAAATAACGATTACTGCCATTTAATTATGGGGAACACTTAATTAATTCAAGAAAAAACCTTTGACGTCCAATCAATGTGCACTAGAGGTGTTGGTAAATAAAACAAAGCTTTACTTTTCACTAAATAACTAAAGAGTGCAAAGCCCTGAAACCCATGATGCAACTAGTTTGATTTACACTAGCAGGTGCACACTTTTCGGACCAATTAGCAGAGTGGGACTCTCTTATTCTATGCAGGACACATCCGGTAGTTCTTGTTTATAACACATTCTGAAAACCCTCTTTGACACACTCCAGAGCTAAGACAGTCCGCTTTCATCGTAAGACAAACAAGTACTTTATATTCATGGAAAAGGACTAGTGTTTATGGCATAGTCACATTAATGAAAACAACATCACAATCGATAATCACAGCATGCGGACTTGCATGCATATAACTATTCTTTGTTAACCAAATGGGATGGCCAATGAGTTGAGCGTCCGTCGCCCGTTTTGCTAGATCATGGGACTCGAACCCACGGGTGTGCGAACCCTGCATAGTCAAGTCAAACCGATCACTATTCATAATATGAGGGCAGTATTCACAATATGAGTGCAGTATTCACAAATCTAGGGCACCCTTCACTATACTAGGGCAGCATTCACAATGTTAGGGCAGCATTCGCTATATTGATACATGTCACTTCCTAGCCAGGTGCTCGGCTTTATTATAACATAGTAAGTACTGAGTGGCTCAATGTCAGGACTAGGGCAGCATTCACAATAGTAGGGTAACTTTCAATATGAGTGGGATATCACATCATGGTGCTGGTGTACTGGTATCCCAGTGGGGCAGAACTATAAATTTACAATGAGCGCACACTGTCACAAGTCGGTACCTATCGGGATATTACTTTATATGTTGACAGGGCGGGAAACTCCAAACCGGCCCTAGCCATGGCAACATGGCTGAGTCTGTAATTTGTCATAGTATATCTTTTTCGAGGTAGTGTATGCAGGTTCCATGTGACCTGGTGAGCTTGCATGCAGGAAGTAGGGTGTTTGTTTCTTTGTGGTTATTCATTGAGTATTGGCCCTAGGCTGATCTTACTTTCACAACTACCCAATCACTATCTTATTGTTGATGACCAATCATGTTAGATTTGTTATGTGTTTTCTACCGCACACCTCTCTCTTTTGTTTCTTTAAATGTTTCTGCAACTGAACATGTATATTTTCCAGAGCCCTTGCACTGGTGTTCCATCCAAAGTTATATATATAAAACAATAGTTTATTTACATGGCGATAGGATATTCTTATATCGATTGTTTCAAGTTCTATTTCTAAATAGTAATTCAGTAGGTTATGATATTAATAAGTGTATATATATGGCATACTTATGGCATTGTATGTCAATTACAGTGGTTTCCTCTTATGAGGGGCACCGACTTGTAACTGTGCAATCATGGTGGCTTTATAGTGCTGGTTTGGGTCGTGCTCCAAACAGAGAATCCGATTTGATTGAATCACCTGGGAGACAGTGGCAAATACATATTCCACCACTACCAACTCCTTTTGTTGGTCCATTAGTTGTTTACGCAGGGGAAATTTCAGTCATAGACGACTAGTCTTCCTCATTCCACTGCTGGTCGATTGAAAGCCCGAGCCTACACTTTTACCGACCCAAGGGATTTTTAACCTCCCACACCACATAGACAGCACAAACCGGCCTTTGATGATGCTGTAAGTTATACACAGCGGTGGAAATCCAAATTGGCAGAGCTGGGGGCACGGGGAATCGAACCGCTGACCCTCAGATTAGGAGTCTGACCTAGAAAAAAGTCAGACACTTTAACCACTCTGCCACAAAGAACGCCACATGGTTGGTCAATGCATCAAATTATCCTACTTCTTACAGCTCATTCCTGAACAGGGCCCAACAACAAGAACGTCGACTCCGCCAATCCTGGTGAGTGTCCTGGTTGCACCGAAGTTTCTATCTCTGTACTGACATATTGAAAAGCAAATGAAAAATTGGCACACACAGACAAAGAACTGGCATGACGCTGCTCAGGCATACCCTTTGAGAATATTGTATTTTATTTGAGGAACTCTCTTTGATTTTAGCCCCGCGCCCAGCAATTACAAGGTCAGCTACAGGTCATAGCTACCCTCTTTGATGCTGAAGAGACGGCGCCTTCTTTTGGTATTAGTCAATTTTAACTTAAGTATTCTTAATGGCCTTTGATCGAGCATTCAATGTATGGTGGTAGTTCTTAGCTATGCCTCTGCCAAGAACGATTTCTGTGAGTACAGACCGCATAATCCATATTCCATCTTCCCCGTTCAGCGGAGACTGTGGCTGAATCTGTAGAGTGCAGGCTTCCCGTGAGCAAGGTCAGGAATTGAATTTCCGGTTGAGTCAAACATTGACTTACATACTTGTCACTACCTAGGCTGGTGGTCGACATCACTAGGATAGGAGAAGGACTGGTTAGGTCAGAATCAGGATAATGTGACTGAGTGGGATTCTGGGAAATTGGATTATGGTATTGGCAGCCTAGTCTCCCAGTGGTTCAGCACTATACAGTCACCGATGTAACTTATGAGTGTGAAGGCCCGGTCATATACACGTAGTTGAACGTAGTGCAGGCTAACATCATGAGTTCCGATTTAATCTTTGGACAAGTTCAAAAGAGCGCTACCTATAGGCTAACGTACTGTGGCAAAGTCTACATACTCTTAATGTACTTTAGCATACTCTAGCATACTCTAGCATACTTTAGTGTACTTGGAGGTAGTTGAACATAGTTGACCATAGTGGAGGCTAATGTACCTTGAAGGTAGTTGAAGGTAGTTGAACGTGGTTGAACGTAGTTGAACGTAGTTGAACGTAGTTGAACGTACAATCATCCGTGCCGTAACATACCTTAGCAGTTTTTGTCACCACAGTTTAACATACTTACACCACATTTGACCCATGTTAATCTATCCTATGTTCAACTACGTTCACCTGCGTACAAATACGTTCAATAACGTGTACGTGACCAGGGCTTAAGTAGCTGATGCCCGGTCTCATAGAGCCTCAGGCTGAGATAGTGCTGCCTTCGACAGTGGAAGTGCATACATAATGCCCCTGCCACACTACGACGTAATGACGTCAGCGTAGGGAGAACGTGAAGAACGTTGAAGTTCTCGGCGTAGTATGCAAATTTGGGCACAAGTTGAACGTGGATGCAACGTAGTGGACGAGATCGTAACGTCGGTAAAGCGTAGTGATACCGTCATTCAACGAGAGAGGACAACTTCGTTTCCACCGGGTTTAATGTGGGTCAACGTAGTGGAACGTAGTTGAACGTACTGACTAACGTTTTAATAACGTCAGTTTAACGTCATTGACGTTCACTGAACGTGTAAAGAACGTACGGCGAACGTAAACCCTTACGTTCGCGTGACGTCGAAAGTTTTGAACAGGTTCAAAACCTTGACGCGCACCGACGTAACACGACGTTACATGACGTAGCTCGACGTCATTATGACGTAGCTAACGTCATTATGACGTCATCAGAACGTAACCCAACGTAATGACGATAAATGACCACGTTAGGCTCACGTTGGCTCATTACGTCGTAGTGTGACAGGGGTATTAGGTGAATAATGTGGACAATGACATCGTAGCAGTGCTGGAGGTGGCCAGATTGGGAGGGGGGGGGTGCTCAGGGAAGCTGTTCCATTAGAACGTGTGGTGTCATTTCAATGTGGGTACTTCTCATCGAGCTGGTGTCGACTGGTCCTGTTTCACACCCATTCACACCTTCATCACACCAGCACCGTGGAACCTGGGAGAAAGGGTGTGCTTTCACAATCCTAGGGCAGCAGTCACAATACTAGGGCAGCATTTACAATTGTAGGGCAGCAGTCACAATACTAGGGCAGCATTCACAATACTAGTTGACCCTTTTAACATACTAGGGCATCATTCACAATATGAAGGCATTTTTCACAATACTAGGGCAGCATTCACTATACTAGGGCAGCATTCACTATACTAGGGCAGCATTCACAAAATTATGGCAGCATTGACAATATTAGTGCAGCATACATTATACTAGGGCAGCATTCACAATACTAGGGAAGCATTCACAATATCAGGGCAGCAGTAACATTACTTCGGAAGCAATCATAATATAGGGCAGCATTCACAATACTAGGGCAGCATTCACAATATCAGGGCAGCAGTGACATTACTTGGGAAGCAATCACAATATGAGGGCAGCATTTACAATACTAGGGCAGCATTCATTATACTATGACAACATTCACTATACTAGGGCAGCATTCAGAATTATGGGGGATGATTCACAATATCAGGGCAGCAGTAACATTACTTGGGCAGCATTCACAATATGAGCGCAACATTTACAATACTAGGGCAGCATTCCCAATACTAGGACAGCATTCACAATATTATGGCAGCATTCACAATACTAGGGCAGCATTCACAATATGAGGGCAGCATTCACAATATGAGGGCAGCATTCACAATATGAGGGCAGCATTCACAATATGAGGGCAGCATTCACAATATGAGGGCAACATTCACACTATGAGGGCAGCATTCACACTATGAGGGCAGCATTCACAAAATAAGGGCAGCATTCACAATATGAGGGCAGCATTCACAATATTAGGGCGGCATTCACAATATGAGGGCAGCAGTCACAATATGAGGGCAGCATTCACAATATGACGGCAGTATTCACAATACTAGGGCATACTTCACAATATGAGGGCAGCATTCACAATATGAGGGCAGCATTCACAATATGAGGGCAGCATTCACAATACTATGGCAGCATTCACAATACTAAGGCAGCATTCACAATTCTATGACAGCAAATGGTAACCGGCTGAAAGGTCCCTATCGCAGGACGAAAAGAAACACTTGTACATGAAGGCAGCCCATTTTGGAACAAAATCTCTGCCCACACATGAAATGCAACAACCTAGCGACAACTCAAATCTAGATGAAAGGTTGATAACCCAACATAGACGTGAATTATTGTAGTAGCTGATTAGACCACAGGAGTGGTGAACAGAAATAAATTATAATTCCACCTTCCGCACTTCCTATTCTCCTTTCTAAATAGACTGTCTCCCAAAAATAAACACACTAATAAAGAACAACAAAAAGCAGACAAAAAAATACCCAAGCGTAACCTCCATTCTGTAACACCGGATGGAATTAATGAACCAGCTACTACTACTAGTACTACTAGCCAGAAAAGCTATAATTTATCAAGACAACTCAAATGTCTCCTGTAACCATTATGTAAATACTGTCAAATCAACTACTAATAGCATTTGGCTGTTTCTTTCTTTGTAGTTGTTTTACGGTTTAGCAAAGAAACAGGTCCGAGGAGGAGGGGTATCGATTTGTGACAATTCACCCTCATGGCAACTTTATAGTGCTGCACCACTAGGTTGCTGAAACCATGACCTGGTATCCCACAGTCACATTATCATGCCTGGACAGTGTGCAGACGACAGCTGACAAAGCTGCATGCCTTCATTCATGGGACATCTGCATTCAATCATGAGGCTAACCTGGAAGGACAAAGTGACAAATAAGAAATACTCGAATGGACGGGGCTGCCCACCATGGAAGATCTTCTGATCAAAAAGAATCTCCGGTGGACTGGACACCTCATGAGGATGTCATCAGACAGGCTACCAAAGCAGATCCTCTATTCTCAACCTTCTTCTGGTTACAGAAAGTGAGGGCACCCTCATCTCCAGTTCAAGGATACCATCAAGAGAAACCTGAAGCTGAAAGACATTAAGACCGACTCATGGACATCACTCTCACAGAAGAGAGCTAAATGGAGAGCGGCAGTCAAGTAATGAAATCAGTCTTTGTCGCATCGTGACCGACAGCATGATGATGATGATGACCCAGCGCCATGCTAGGTAGCAACAAGTATCAATGTTATAAGTTGTTGATTTGGCTGTTTTTCGAACGCGCAACGTTCTCCAGAGGAAGCTTGTAGTCTAGTGATTCGGCCACCATGTGCTATCCATCGATAGTAATATGTTACACATATATTACTAATGCCTTGCAACAAGACACATATTTCATCACCATCGGTATGACCTGAAAATCAATACAATACTGTAGAGTCAAATTATGATTCTCCAGTATAGGTGTACAAAATAAGATCCCCATACCTGTAAAGCCTGATCATTATTCATATGATCTAATCAGCTCATCGATAAATCGTTAATCTGCATCATATCTGTCAATGTTAATGCCCCAAGACCAGCCTCTTACTGCTGAGCAAATATGTTATTCACCTAAATGTATGTTAATGGCCCCACAGGTAGGGCCACCACGTTCATCCGATACACTTTCAGCGTCAGACGTAACTAACCAACATGTTATTCAACTGAATAAGATGTATGGACTTTTATATTTTAATGATTCTAAATACCAGATGTGGTAACGGTGTGTCTCAATTTCCCAGGTCCTTGCTTTTTGATAAATCTCATCGATAACTCGTTCATCTGCACCATAACTCTTAATGCGTGAAGACCAACCCGTCACTACTGCTCGACAGATATGTTTGTTTGTTAGTTTGTTGTTGTTTTACGTCCTAGCAACATCTAAGGTTATATCAGGACGGCATCATATGTTATTCACCGGGAATAAATTGTATGAACATTTATATTTTAATGGTTCTGAATACCAGTTACTATAACGGCTTGTCTCAATTATCCAGGTCTTTGCTTTTTTACTCAGCTGACCTGGAATTGAATCCTCAAGAGCCCGGATGTTTAGATGGACACACCCCGCTATCCACCTGACCAGCCCTTCCCCCCATTCCTCCCTAAGTATTGACTACCTCACAGTTGAAGCGCATCGTCACATATTGACACTGTGCCCTACAAGGTGTGCCCATGCACCTGAGGGAAGTAAATCGGAAATTGTCTTGCGATTCATATATATGTGGATCTAGACAAATGCGCAGAACTGGAAATGTATGTCATTTACCCCCAAAATTGGGGTACATCAGGCAAGGCAGTCAAGGTGGGCAATGCAGGCAAGGAGGACAATGCGGGCAAAGTGGGCAATGCAGGCAAGGAAGACAAGGTGGGCAAGGAAGACAAGGCAGGCAATGCTTGAAATGTTGGAAAGGCAGCTGGCCAATGCATGTAAGGCATGGAATGCATGCAAGGTATGCAAGGCATCCAATGCAGGCAAAGCAGATAGGGCAGGAGAGGCAATGCAAACAAGGGATCCAAGGAATGCAACGCATGCAATGCATGCAAGGCATGCATGGCAGGCAAGTCAGGACATGTATACAAGGCAGGCAAGGCATGCAATGCATGCAATGCACATGCAATGCATGCAAGACATCCAAGACATGCATCCACGCCAGGCATGCACAGCATGTAAGGCATGCAAATCATGTAAGGCATAGTATGCATGCAGGACATATAAGGCATACAATGCATACAAGGCAGGCAAGGTAGGCAATGCATACACTGCAGACAAGGCATGCACGACAGGCAAGGCAAGCAAGGCAGACAAGGTAGGCAAGGCAGGCAAGGTAGGCAAGGTAGACAAGACACACAAGGCACACAAGGCATGCACGGCACACAATGCATGTAAGCCGGCAAGGGATGCAAGTCGGGTAAGGCAGACAATGGAGGCAATATATGCAAGACATGCAAGGCATGCAAGACAGGCAATGCATGCAATACATGCACAGCATGTAATGCATGCAAGGCAGGCATGGCAGGCAATACAGACATGTAATTTGGCAATGCAGGCAAGTCAGGTAAAGCAGACAATGCATGCAAGGCATGCAATACATGCAATATATGCAAGACATGCACTACATGCAATACAGGCAAGGCAGGCAAGGCAGGCAAGGCATGCGAGGCAGACAAGCCCAGCAAGGTATGCAAGGTAGGCAATGCAGTCAATGCATGCAATATTGGTAATTCATGCAAGGCAGGTAAGGAAGGCACTGCAGGCTATGCAGGCAATGCAGACAAGGCAGGCACAACATGTACTGCAAGCAATGCAGGCAATGCAGGCAATGCAGGTAATGCAGCCAATGCATGCAATGCAGGCAAGGCAGGCAAGGCTGGCAAGGCAGGCAAGGCAGGCTAGGCAGGCTAAGCAGACTAGACTGGAAAGGCAGGCTAGGCAGGCTAGGTGGGAAAGGTGGGCAAGGCAGGCAAGGCAGTCTAGGCCGGAAAGGCGGGCAAGGCAGGACAGGCCTGAAAGCTGGCAAGGCCGGAAAGGTGGGCAATTTAATTGTGGCAGGCATGCCAAAACTCCTAACACTATAGGCTTCTATGGTAACATGTTCTATTAAATTGACTTGGTATTATATGTGGCAAGAAATGCTTAGTCCATAAGTAAATATGTAGGATTAAATCTAGGTTATTAATTTGGTTTTGAAAATGTGATGCTTTCATCAGACTATGCAGCGTTAAATACTCCATGATTCTGTCTCGCGACAAAAATAAGATAATACCTTGAAACAACTCTAAGCATTCCCAGCAAAATAGATATATATACAGTAGCTTGTAATGTCTCCTCTTTTTACCAAGACCATTCCTCACACTTGCTTCTAGACTCTCCCATCAGAAGAGAGAAAGAATATCATAGGGAAAAACAGTACCTGCTGCCTGACTCATAGAACGCATTACACTATGTTACCAGAACTGTATCGACATGGATGCCATTGAAAATATTGGATTTTTTTTTTTTTAATTAAATTATTTTTTTATTGAGGCTGTATTTGTTCTGTCCATAGCATGTAAGCCTGGGTAGCCAGGCTTGTTTTCAATGCTGGCCAGCTGTAGTGTTGGTGTTGTCTTACCAAACAGTAGTTGCTGATAAGTTATTTGATTGTCTGCATTTCAGTAGCAGATAGATAGTATATTGGTGCGTTTAGTAGGCTATGTTAGTTTTTCTGGGCCCTCTTGGCATTGTATTTTTGTTCTATTCTTATTACTATGTTAGTTGTTTTCTTAAGGTTCTATGTTAGTGTTTTGGGGTTTTCTTGGGAAGAGTTTTCCGCTTTTTTCTACTTAATTCGATACTAGCCTATTTTATTTACATGTCCATAGGCTTGTACGTAATAGGCGGTTGAGTTATGTTTGTTTGAAATTGATTTGATTTATATTGTTGTTGGATATGTTATCTGGCTTTTATATTTCTGGTTATCCTGCCCTGGGCTGTCCAGTTGGTGGGCCGTGACATATCACCTGCCCCCTTGTGGTGCAGTTCAGTTGGGGTTCCCAGTTTTTATTTTGCACAGATATTTGTTGTACGTTTTTAGGTCAGGGATTTGTCTTTCTTTCACCTTTGCGCATTCCATACCTTGGCGGCCATTTCCAGTGTGCTCCTTTCATGGGCTTTGATCTGGCTTCTGGTCTGTCTCAGTAGTGGTGCCTTACTTGCTCTGGTGTCCCCCAGTGGTTGGGTTAGACGCTTAATGTCTTGGCTATATCCATATGCTAATGTTTTTAGGTGGATTATCCTTCTGTTTTCTAGTAGCTTTACTTTAGTTATTTTGTGTAGGTCATAAGTGGGGTGTAGTTTGTCTACTTTCAGGCATATTTTCAGGGCCCTATTTTGTAGTATCTGTAATTTTTTAAGTATCTCTTTTTTTGCACCCATGTTGAGATTTCATGAAGCTGTTCTAAAACACTTAGAATGGCAGCATAGATCTCCGTGTGTAAAATGTGTGCCCATGCGGGACAGCGCCAGAGGTGTTTGCGGGGGGGGGGGGGGGGCGGGGCTATGGAGTGCACTGAGGGCTTTGATCGTGGAAGTGTTACTGCATCGTGGCCCATCTGCTTTATACAGCTTACTTACTGAGGAATGATCCAGGCAGGTTTCCCTTTAACACCTGCATGTTTATCTGAACAATTTCATAAAGGAATATAGTATCGATGCATTATTTGGTGTAATAATTATTTGAGTGCATTCTAGAAATCTTGCTATGTTTGACGAGTTGTCAGCTGGGTGTGTGTATACACATACATATATATATATATAAAGGGGCTGTCACATTAGGTTTTTTTGCGGGAGCGTATGGCGGCGTAGGCGCGTTACATCATATATGTTGGCATACGCCGCCATATGCTACGCATACGCTACGCATACACTATGTATATGCTATGCATATGCCGTCATGTGCCGGCGTATGCCAGCTTATGCCATCGTACACCGCCATACGCTTTCTCACGTCCAAATTTGTTTGTGCATGCTCAAAAAATCTTGACCTATGGGAGCGGATGGTTCATACGCTACTCAAACGCTACTCATAAGCCGGCATACGCTCCTCGTATGCTACGGGTATGCCAGCATATGCTAGGGGTATGCCACCATACGTTACTTGTACGCTCAACTTGGATCACGGGCGTATCTTTGGCGTATGAAGCGTACGCATAACCTACGAGTTGTGTATGGGAGCGTATTTGTAGCGTATGCAAAGCGTATGAGTAGCCTATGGCGGCCTATGCCCGACCTATGATCTCGGTATATAAAGGCGACGCACACCTTCTTCGGTCATTCCTGCTCTGCTGCTCATACAGGATGGATGTCCAGGCACTCCAAGTACAGTTCCAGCATTTCTACAGAGTTGCCCTTTATCACCATGAGCTTGGTCTATACCTCATGGTACTTCTGGCATCCTGTCTCCAGAGCAGAAGGAGGAATGGACCGGCGGTGCCGATCAGTGTGGGTCAGACCCTAGATTGGGAGGCGGCCACAGTTTGGCTTGTTCGACAAGCTGATGGTCGAGCTCCGCAGTGAGGACACCGCGTCATTTGTGAACTTCATGCGGCTGCCTCCCCAGTTGTTTGACGAGATTGTGGCGCGAGTGGCACCGAGGATCGCAAAAAGACGGACCACCTTCAGGGTGCCGCTCGAGCCGGCGCTGAAAATAGCACTTACTCTGCGGCACCTGGCATCTGGCACAAAATATTCCTCCATGAAGTTTGGTTGGAGGGTGCCCCACAACACACAGTCACTGATAGTGTGTGAAGTCTGTCAGGCCATCGTCGATGAGTACATGGCCGAGGTCATGACATGTCTGATGACTCCAGAAGGGTGGGGGTGCCATCGCGGACCTCTTTTTAGAGAAGTGGAACTTCCCCCATACCTGTTGCACTCTGGATGGGAAGCACATTGCCTCCTGGTGCCCTCCAAAGAGTGGGTCGCTCTACTACAACTACAAGGGCTTTTACTCCGTGGTCCTGTTGGCACTTTTAGATGCGGATTACAAATTTATCTGGGCAGATATTGGCGGTTTGGGCTCCGTGTCTGATGCCCAGAACATGCAGCTGGATCGTCCTGAGACAGCCAACAACAACTTTGTGCCTGGAGCTTGGCGAGAGGGGCACAACCTTCCTGACATTGACGTTCTACCTGTTAACCCCAACACCGCATCCAAGCTAGGAAAGGAACAGCGCAATCTAATTAAAGACTGTGTTGTCTCACCCGCCGGAGCACTGTCATGGCAAGACAGGATGATCTGACAAACCATTTTATCAGTCTGTATGCGCTGTGTCTGTGTACTCTTTTTGCAAACTTATGTGCTTTTCTTGACACTGTATTGTTATCACTTATTTACATGTTTGTGATGTTGTGACATGTCTCCTGTTATATGAGATGCTAATATGTTTATATGTCTAGTAAAATAAACGATATCATTTTATAGATATGAAAACACAACTTTACATGCCTGTTACATTGTTTCTCTCCCTAATTTAAAGTCATCTACTTAATGTAATTGTATTGAATCTCCTCTCTTTTTACATGAATTAATCTTTTGAAAGCCACTGTTTTTACATACATACTAAGAACACAGGGAAAAATAGATTGAGACAGGGACAGAAAGTGGGAGAAGAGTTAGAGGGAGGGAGGGAGGGGGAGAAGAGATAGAGGGAGGGATGGAGGGATGGGGAAAAGAGATGGAGGGAGGGAGGGAGAGAGAGAGAGGAAGAGAGATAAAGAGAGAGAGGGAGGAAGAGAGATAGAGAGAGGGAGGAAGAGAGAGAGAGAGGGAGAGAGAGAGGGAGGTAGGGAGGGAGGGAGAGAGAGGGAGGGAGAGAGATAGAGAGAGAGGGAGGAAGAGAGATAGAGAGAGGGAGGAAGAGAGATATAGAGAGGGAGGAACTTTTCGGTGTTTTGGGAGAAAACTCGACGCAGCGCTGCGTGTTAGTAGCGCGCAGCCAACGGGTTTCGACGCATGACCTACTTCTGTCTCCCATCTGTCGGAGCGTCTCAACATTCCGCCAGCGGGTTATCAGCGTGTTATCAGCGTGTCGACAGCGCATTAATCAGCGTCGGCGACCGTTACATGAAATCTCAACATTGCGACAGCGTGTTATCAGCGTGTTATCGGCGCGCTGTCGGCGTGGCGGTAGCATGTCACTAACGGGTTCCTCTCGGAGTTTTGTGAAAAAATCCCAACGTTAATCGACGTTAATAAACGTGTTACCAGCGTTCCGCCAACTTGCTGATAACATGTGTCGACGTCCTGCTAACGCGCCCATAATGCATAAACCAACACGTTGACACGCGTTTTGGGTCATCGAAAGTTTTGTGCAAGCACAAAATGTCCGACGTGGCCCGACGCGTGCCTGCGTTCCGCCCAGCACGTCTCTGTCACTCAAAGTGTACCGACGTGTACCGATGCACGCCTAACCCGTTCCTAACACGCCGGTAACGCGTCCCGACATGTGGCAACGTTTCACCCAAAAGGGCAACACGTCGCCACACGTTGACACGCGTTGGAGAGAAACATCGTAGTGTGACAGGGCTAATAGAGAGGCATGTCATAGCGCCCCCTGGTGTGAGATTCCCCTCAGTTTTCATACACCTAGTAGAATTCCGAGCGCTATGATTATACTGCCATATTAGGAAATATACCAAGCTATATATAACTTGTATACATCCCGCTGTACGCAGATGTAGGACAAGCAGTTCTCCGGATACTGTGTACATGATATTTTGATAACACCTTAGGGCGTAATCGATTAACACGACCCGGGCAACTCGGATCACACAAGTCGTGAGAATTTCAAATCGAAGACCGCGAGTGGAGTCAACAAATACACATGCCGTGTGCAAAATGACCCGTTCCCAGTAACCGAGGCTGGGGTTGGCTAGGAGCAATGACATCACATTTGCACTGGTACCATACTGCAGGATAACAGCTACCAGTACCAGTCATATATGTTTTTTGTTGGTAATCAATCAATCAATCAATCAATAGTTCCGTCCTCTAGTCGAGGGTTGGATGCAATGGTTCTCCACTTGTCCCGATGGTGTGCTGTTCTGATAGACTGTGAATAATTCAAGCCTGTCCACTGTGAAATATTTGTAAACCATGATGTTCTTGGTCTCCCTCTCCCTCTGCTGCCATTCACCTTCCCTTCCAACAATGTACGGTATATTGAACTCTGACGAATGATGTGGCCAAAATAAATAAGTTTCTTTGTCTGTATAGTGGCAAACAAGCTTTTCTTCTTTTTAATTATTCTGAGAACTTCTTTGTTGGTGATCTTCTTTGTCCATGATATTTTCATCATCCTTCGATAAGTCCACATCTCAAATGCTGCTAAACATTTGTACATTTTCTTAGAGATTGTCCATGTCTCAGCCCCCATACATTAGAGTAGACCATACATAACACTGAAGAATGCGCTTCCTTGTTTGTATTAATATCTTACTTGATGTTAACACTCTATACATTTTGGAGAATGTTGTTCAGGCTATTGTTATCCTTCTTTTAATTTCTTCCTCACATCTCCCATCATTTGTAATCTTTTGTCCGAGATATATGAATTCGGATACTTGTTCTATGTTTGTGCCATCTATGGTTATATTGACATTTGGTTTATCTGTCTTTTTACTTTTAACCATTGTTTTGGTCTTCCTGGCATTCATCTTCATGTTGAATAGTATTCCAGCTTTATTGATTCTATTCACTATATCTTGTAGGTTTTTCTCACTGTCTGCTAGTATTACACTGTCATCGGCATATCTAAGATTGTTGACGTTCATGCCACCTATTGTCACTCCTTTGCAATCTTCAATGTGTCTGAAAATCATCTCTGTGTACAGGTTAAATAGACATGGTGACAATACACACTCCTGTCTAACTCCTCGTTTAATCATAACTTCATCCGATATGCCCTGCTCCATTTTTATAAATGCACGTTGTGTCCAGTATAAGTTCACAATTAGTTTAATGTCTTTGCCATTGACACCAATATCTTGTAAACATTTGATTGTTGGTAATAACACAGATTAATTAAATGGAAATATAACTAAACTATGCCATCATAAAATACTTTAAATCCTATTTTGCTGTAGTTATCTCGGTTATTAAAACAAAAAAGGTTTTGGACTAAGCCACCGTTTTGTCCACCCCGATCGTCGAGAAACGTATTAGATTATTCCACCCGAGTCTGTAGGATGTGCGCATGCGGGAAAAAGTGGCTCGGGAGACCCGAGTTGATTAAGCGATTACTCCCTTAGTGGTTCGAGGGTTCGATACCAGGGGCACTCGCGGCGCTGCGTGCGCCGACCGCTTCCTACCCTCTCGATGCACTAGACCTGTCACTCGGTGCCCAGCAGCGCATGACACAACTTCTGAACATGTATATCGTCCATACTTATATATATGTTTGTTTGTCTGTTGTTGTTTTACGTCCTAGCAACATCTAAGGTCATATCAGGATGGGGACGTATATATATGTTTGTTGACTCCTCTTGCTTACATATATATATATATATATATATATATATTTACACCATCCGAGTAGGTCTGGATGTGATTACTACCAGGCACAGCTGGGCTGTGTTCTGGGTACGCCTCTGAGTCATCTCAGAGATTTTCTTGACGTTACGCTAGTCTGAACTGCAAAAGCAATTGATTCCGTCAAAAATGGTGTCCCCCATAGGGGGCAGCCATTTGCAATGCAAAAGAAGAGCTCTGATTGGCTGAAACTACTGAATGTGTCTGCCATTTTCTAAGCACTTTTTGTCTCCTGTCTGAAAAGGGTGATGTCTCCGACGACTCGGAGGCATACCCTGAATGCAAATAAGCCAGAAGACGTTGTGGAGCAGTCTCCATATCGACTCCCAGGTGTATCTTGAAGGCGGCGCTGGCATACAAGTGTCAAAGCCTATAACTAGTGGCTCCCGCATGGCAGAATCTGGAACTACATGCAAGATGCAGTAGAACCTAGATAAATGGTATATAATAATAGAGTAAACTGAAGAAAGTTAGTGTCCTTGTTTATATTCCCATAATAGATTATAGAAAACATGTCTTCAAGATCAAGCGGCCACTCGAGCCCTGACTGCTCCTTTGGAACACTGTCATATTCCCCACTCTGATCTGAAACCTACCATTCAAAAATACATTTGGAACCTATGGCAGATCGAATGGGATGAACACCCAGACAACAAACTCCATAGAATTACCCCCTTCGTGAACGGACTGCTGCAGAGTCGCCTGGAAGGGCGACACCACCAGGTTGTTTTAACAAGATGCCAAATTGGCCACTCGTGGCTAACACACGTTTTTCTGCTCAGGGGGGAGCCTCCCCCTGAATGTATTGGATGTCAGTCCCCACTGACATTAAAACACACTTTATTAAACTGTGTGGATTTCATGGCCTTGCACCTACAATTTTACACTGCAAACAACATGCATGACCTTTTTACTAAAGTAAAACAAGAAAACATTTTAGCCTTTTTGAGGGCAGCTGGTTTGTACCACCTCATATAGGTTTTTAAACAAATTTCATCAGTTAATAATACTATCATTTAGACTTTTATTTAGCTATTATGATTGTGAGTTTACAAAATTCATGAGTGTCCATTGACACAAAATTGATTGTATGCTTTTACATGTAAAAGCGATGGTTTGAACAAAAACAATCATTTCTCGCCATGAATATGGCCTATGCTGCCGACACGGTGTAAAGCAACCACCAATCAATCAATCAATCTTCATGTGTTTGTTCTTTTAAGGTAATTTATTCATCGCATAACATATTTTGTTCAGCCCCTGAACACTACAGTAACATTGCTTGGTAGAAACTATCAGTTGTAATAGTAAACTGCATGCCATTGCAGTTTGGCAATAAACATATTTTACATGTCCTGAATATACGCTAAATGGCATTGCATGGTTCCAGAATCTTCTTAAATTTTCTTCAATTAGAACTGACTACAGAGGGAAAAACCTTTATCTAAAGGAATTGTATGCCAAAGCACAAGTCAGCTACCTTAGCCAAAGGGAGGGCATACATCTCCTCAATCTCATGTATAAAAGATCTAATGAAGAACAATACATTGCTCATACAAACAGAGTAACAAGAGAGACTGATGCTACAGTTCTAATAATACCCAAGCCACTAACGGACAAGCTGATTAAAGCACCGATTTACACAGGTGGCAGATTATGAAATAAATTCCCAGTGAGGACCAGACGATCCACAAATCTCCTTGAATTAAAAACCTTACTGAAATACAACAGGCATATCAGACCCGTAAACAGTTACAGTTATTCTAAAGGCCATCCTTGTCCTGACCAATGTACACATCGGGCGCAAGTGACAGTGTTGCGTCCAGTATAGAAGCCTGCCGGCAGGGGAGCCACCGGTCACGTGGTTGGAGGGGGGGGGCATAAAACAACTAAGCCACGCCATCCGTAATAGGGTAGGAAATAAACATATAATCCCTTCCATGCCTTTATAGTGGCATAGTGCTTATACATCACATACATCAATGTTCTCAAATGCACTATATGGCCTTGTATTCTGATCCCCTTCCCACCCCTACCCCACCCCTACTACATCTTCTTTCAACATCTCCCTTAATATCTTTCTTGAAATTGACATACAACTCATCAAGTGTAAGTCCCCACTCTAATCTCAGACTTCCAATCAATTCATTAGGCCACACAATACAAAACACTTGTGATAGGATCCAACGATGGGCAGGTTTCCTGCATTTGGTATTGGTGCTTGGATCCCCTGATTTGCATATTTACACTATATAGCTATGTATATCGAAAATATGTTGTTTGTTTTTGAAGAAAAGAAGAAAGAAATGTTTAAAGAAAATTCTAGAATCATGCAATAGTATGTGATGCATATTCACGAAATGCATAATACTTTTATTGAACTGGAATTGTATGCAGTTACGATTTCAACTAATAGTTAATGTATATTATGCATCATACTTTTATTATCGAACAGGATTTGCATGTGGTTATTATTGCAACTGATATTTTCATTTATGTACCAACAAATTGTAATGAATGGCTGGAAGACCAGTCCTCTGGCGCTGACAAAAGGCATTATTCACTGAATAAACTACATTTTTCTTTTTTGTAAATATATAAATATCGCCCACTTCATGTGGTATATATATATATATGCTGTATACAAATTATACAATTATAATAACCCGGCATATCCCTCCTCTCCCTCATCACTCACTCAGCTCCATGGACTGTGGGAGTCTCTCATAGTCATCTACTGCTCCAGCCTCCCCAACCCCAGCTCCGATGGTGGTACCACCATTCCTGCAGTGACTGTACCACATGTATATACTATATATATATATATATAACTGGACATTGGGGCCAAATTTGTAAGAGCGCAGACTTCCTTTGCGGAAAATGGGCCGATTAAAAACTAGCATGCTGCCACCTATTGACATTTTATCGACAGGGGTCATCATAGTCAAGACAGCGATGATATCATACAAACATTCTACAATTATATGCATATATACGAGTGTACTCATCTTATATATGGTTGTAGATTATTTTTTTAGTTTTTTCTTGAAGATTTATACTGCCTATTATGGATATGCCTGAATAGACTTGTTTTCACCATTAGACAGTTTGTCGATAGAAAGCCCAGGCTTACACTTTTACCGACCCAAGGGATTTTTACCTCCCACACCACATAGACATCGTATGAGAGCAACTGGCCTTTGATGACGCTATAAGTTATCCACAGCGGTGGAAATCCAAATTGGCAGGGGCACGGGGAATCGAACCACCAACCTTCAGATTAGGAGTCTGACCTAGAAAAAAGTCAGACACTCTAACCACTCAGCTACAGAGAACACCACAAACATTCCTAATGGGAAACCTGGAACTTGTCATTAATATTTACATATTCATTCATCATTCTTACCTCCCTCATTGTCTGAAGCCAATAACAATATGAACACTCTCCATTACGTCTCATATTGATTAATATTTAGTTCCAGACATCAGTAGGGACATCAATCCTCATTTGATCTGGCTTCTTTTGTCCTCACATTTTCAAATCAAATCCGTGTGCCGTAAAAATAGTGATAATGCTTAAATATTTGAATCGCCGATTGGAAATGGAAAAATGTATTGCATTGCATTAAATTAAAGCCATAGAAAAAGTTGGTAATAAAGTGGGATGCACTTTATATTGGTTGTCTAATACACATCATACATACACGTACACTGTGACAACATTTGAATATGCCACCATGTCATGACATCCTTGACGTATAACCAGGCTAAATAGATGATTTCCACGACGAACCCGCCGTCTTACGAGATTGAAATAACTACTCTTGTAGCTGGGTTTATATAGCTCATGCCAGACTCAGTGAGAGGACTTGATTCCCATACATAAAGCCAGCGGTTCGAAATCCTGGTGAGTCAAACCAATTATTTACACAAGTGAGATTTGCTTGCAACCTAGTTTGACCTTCATAATTACTAGGATAGGACAAGGACTGGTATGCTCAATATCAGGATAATGTGACTGGGTGGCATGTAGGGCCATGGTGCCGAGGGCCTGGTCTCCCTGTGGAGCAGCACTATAACGTCACCATGAGTGTGCACTGTCACAAGTCGGTGCTAGAATGCACCATCGTTACAATACGTTTGTGAATTCCTTTGAAATAAGCCTATAATGTAGTACATTTTTGGGGAGTTCATTTCACTTGGAATGAGATGAATGATTTTGTATACTTTTTACTTCTATCTTTTGTGCTCCATCAACATGTATATATATATATATATATATATATATACACAAACTATATTTATATATAAATCCACTAAGCAATAAGGTTAGACAAATGCAGAGTCGGGCTGAGTTCTTTATTAGTTCTCTGACTGGGACTACATATGCCCTACCTAAAAAGAAAATTATAATCGAAGTGATACTGATTTGGTTATTTCCGCACCATGCAGGTAGTGCCCCATTTGCATGCTCCGTATCAGGGTGGATGCGCGACACCAAATACATACAATCGATAGTATAATAAACAATATATATATATATATATATATAATTAACAATGGCTTATGCCCCATTCCTTTTATATTATTATAATACATTATAATACACATAACTGGGGAATATATATACATATAATATATATATATATATATATATATATATGCACCAGTAATTACAATCCACCCTGGCTTAAAGCTGCATAGTCCGATGAAATATCAAATTTTCAAGACCAAACCAATTATCAAGATTTGATTTGACATATCTAATTTAGGTATTGATCACCTATTAAGCATTTGTTTCTGCGTAGAAGGCAATACTGACTCAATTTAACAGAACCTGTTACTACAGAAGTCTATGGTGTCAGAGTTTTGGCAAAAGGTTTACCATTTAAAATAAAAGTAACATTGAGCTAATGTAAAGTAGATACTAGTAATCGATCTAATATATTTATCTCGGAAGAAATAAATAAATTCAAAACCATTGGACTATGAAACTTTAATTTATACCTTGTCTGAAGCACAGTTTACGTAAACTTATGGTTGGTGAATAAGTAGTGTTTTGGGGAGAGGAGCCCCTTTTACTTTTACTTCTAAATTTTGTAGGAGGGTAATTTTACTTATACTTATTTACTTATTTACTTTTCTACTGTACTCGTTAGGGCCATATACACGACGTGGGGATTTACATATATATGCCTTAGACGCTTTCACACGAATCCAATTGACAAGGTCGCAGGATCATGATAGGATATCCCACTCAGTCACATTATCCTGACACTGAGCCAACCAGTCCTTGTCCTATCCCAATAATGCTGAGCGCCTGGATAGGAGGCTGCACAACAGTATCAATGTCGTAAGTCAATGGTTTGACTCAACCGGGAATTGAAATCCCGATATCCCCCCCCCCCCCACCACCTGAGAGGCCTGCACTCTACCAATTCGGTACAACCAGTCGATGCGCGACACACAGCATGGACATCAGCTAATAAAACATTGATCGACCTTCAGCAGTGAATCAGATGTGTGGTTGCAGATACACTGCATACTTAATGTGGCACACAGAATTGCGCATGTGCGGCATTGGTGCGCATTCATCAGCGGCACCGGAAGTGCCGCAGGGCTCTGGCGATAATGGAGCATTGTGATTTATATTTAGAAGCCAAATGGAGACAGAGGACACAAACCAACCCAAAGGGACACCATGGCTCCATATGGCTTGCTGTGATACTGACTGTTTCCCCTGGTAATCTGACTGTAGTACTGGGCATTGGAACCACTACCTCCACAGGTAATTCCTATTTGAAGCAGTTTTTCCTCGGATTTAGGCAGGATTGTCATCTATCTCTCCCAGAGAGGGAGAGGTTGCAATTTAAACAAATCTAAGACAGGACCCGCTGATTGGCTAGTTAGGAATTATGGTTAAAGCAATATCTTAAAGTTGCATAGTCCGATGGTTTTGAGTTTCAGTCATTTTTTTAGATACATTTTTAAAGTTGCATAGTCCTATGGTTTTGAATTTCTCAATTTTTTATTTTATTTTAAATAATTATTTGTTTAGATATTTGAAGTGCAAACAAGCAAAATTAGCTTTGGCAAGCTATATTAGATTGATCACTAGTATCTACTTTACATTAGTTCAAAGGTTATTTTAAATGGTATTTTGAGTGCAAACATGGAAAATTAGTGTGTGCAACCTTGCCAAAACTGTAATGCCATAGACTTCTACAGTAACAGGTTCTATTAAATTGACTCAGTATTGCATTCTATGCAGAAAATGCTTTAAAATGCATCAGTATCTAAGTTAGATATGTAAAATAAAATCTAGATAATTGGTTTGGTTTTGAAAATTTGATATTTCATCGGACTATGCAGCTTTAAGTTGATCGTCATAATTGAAAGACACAAGACCAACATATTCTACAGTGGACTTTATACCGTAGTTTCTTTATACCGTAGTTACATATCAACGTTCAAGACATGAGTGAGTTTTTGAGATAGTTTGAGGCTAAAGGCCCTGTCACACTACGACATAACGATGTCAGCGTAGGGAGAACGTGAAAAACGTCGAACTTCTCAGCATAGTATGCAAATTTGGGAACACGTTGAACGTGGTAACATCATTACACTCACGGAACAGGTTCAAAACCTTGACGCGCGCCGACGTAACACGACTCAACGTGACGTAGATCGACGTCAGTCTAACATCAATCTGATATCTTCATAACGTAACCCAACGTACGTCAATGTAATGACGAAACGTGAGCACATCAGGCTTACGTTGGCTTGTTATGTCATAGTTTAGGTGTTGAAGGAACCGAGGTCGAAGTGAGCTGAAAGGCGGGCGAGTCCGTTACAGTTAAGTTATGACGCTAGGAGGCGCGCAGGTTGAGACTGCGGCCGAAGTAGTCTATTAATAGAATGCTTCTTTGTAGAGGAGGGAGCGAGACGTCATTCGTTCATGCGTATTCAATTCATCTTCTCATAACATGTACAATCTACCTTATTTTAACTTGAAGTAACTTATATTTGAAATGGCTAACTTTTGAGATATTTGAAGTACAACCATGCACAATTTATGTTGGCAGGCACGCAAAAACTCTGACACCATAGGCATCTGCAGTAACATGTTTTATTAAATTGCCTCAGTAGGCATATTCCCTTCTGTGTGGTGAGACATGTTTAATACACACACCATTATTTAAACGAGATATGCAGAATAAGATATAGATAATTGCTTTGGTCTTGAAAATTTGATGGTTTTGAAAATGTGATGTTTTCATTTGACTAGGTAGTGTTAAAGCTGCATAGTCTGATGAAGAATCAAATTTTCAAAACTAAAACAAGTATCTTAATTTGATTCTACATATCTAACTTAAATACTGGTGCACTTGTTAAACATTTGTCACCACATAGAATTGAATATTGAGGCAATTTAATAGAACCTATTACTGCAGAAGTCTATGGTGTCAGAGTTTTGGCAAGTGTGCCAAAGCTAATTTTGCTTGTTTGCACTTCAAATATCAAAAGAATTAATTATTTAAAATAAAAGTTACTTCAAGTGAAAGTAGGCTAGATTATAATGATCACCCTAATATGTTTACCTCAGAAAATGACAGAAACTCAAAACCCATGGGACTATGCAACTTTAACTTAAAGATATATTGATGTGTATGATGGGTTATACCCGACGACGTACAAAGATATATTTTGCCACTCAGTGCCATCAACACTGTTCTTATGCTATCCCACTAACAGATTGCTAAGGATATGGCAGTGATATATACATTAACATTGTTTTCCTAGTCTTTTAATTTAGCTGCGAATCGCACTAAGGATCTTCCATCCATAGATGCATGCACTTTACCCCTTACCCCATGGTGGGGGTGGCTTGAACGCAGGCGATGGTGGCATCATATGGCTCATATCGTACCACAACATCTGTGGTGATGGAGGTGTGTGGGCGTTGTCGGGTGTTCATCGGTCTGCGTGGCGGGACACTGGAGGTGGGCGGGGTCATGGTTGGAATGTGGGTGCCGACCGGAAGGAGGCAGGAACCCAGTTCCGGTGGGTGGGGGCTTCCGGCCTTGGTGTTCTCGGCGGCATGTGTCTGAGGGCGGGTGAGGCCTGCGGTGTCAGGTAGGCGGGCGGCGTAATGGCCTGGCAGCGGTCAGTGCCGGTGCCGCCACCTGGAGGGGGAGGAGGAAGGGAGTGGAAGGAGAGGGGGGGGGGGGGGGTAAGGAGGCAGGGGGAGGCGAGAAGAGAAAGGGGGATGGGGGGGAAGAAGTGTCCGCCTCAGTTTCGAATTACCCATATTGCTGCAGCAATATGAACAATTCAAAACACGAGGCAGAAGTACATAATGTGGAAATTTGTTCAGTAGTAGTTAATCAAAAGTCCATATGTGTAATAACCATTATGATGTGTAATGTAAACCAGAATTATTATTTCCTGCAATAAGGAGCGTCCATTTATAAGCTAAACAAAAAAGTGTGCCCCTAGGTGAGGCTCTAATTCACAACCTACACATCGCTGACAGCTCGATGACGGCCGTTACTGCTTAGAAGTACAACGCGCTAACTGTTTGCGCCACTGGGGTCACGTGTCAAGGCCTTTACTGAATACAAATTAAATACACCAGACCTCAATATAAGACCAACTGCCCGTTCACATAATTCAAAACACGAGGTGGAAGTACATAATGTGGAAATTTATTCAGTAGTAGTTAATCAATAAGTAATAGTGAAGTGGATGCAGTGAGAATCAATAAAGTTAATGTCAATAAGTATTAAGTGACTGCTGAGGTCAAAAGTTCAAGTAGTAATAAGTCCAAGGAAATAAGCAGTAATGTTAAGGAGTAAGTAATCAAATGTAAGGTAAATAAGGAAGTCTCTGGGTGACCCGGGCCTCAACCCTTATTATATTGTGGGGTCGGGCGGGCTGGTGGAAAATAGGTGTTGGTGGTCAGGCATGTGGTGGAGAAGTGGCAGAGTGAGAGGGGAGTGGAGGGAAGTAGGGGGAAGGCAGGGGACCAGCGGCGGCACCTGCGGTCAGTGTCAGTGCCGCCACCAGGAGAAAATGGGAGGAGGAGGAAGGTAGCAGGGGAGGGCCGCGGTGCCGCCACCTGGAGGGGGAGGAGGAAGGGAGTGGAAGGAGAGGGGGGGGAGGGGTAAGGAGGCAGGGGGAGGTGAGAAGAGAAAGCGGGATGGGGGGGAAGAAGTGTCCGCCTCAGTTTCGAATTACCCATATTGCTGCAGCAATATGAACAATTCAAAACACGAGGCGGAAGTACATAATGTGGAAATTTGTTCAGTAGTAGTTAATCAATAAGTAATAGTGAAGTGGATGCAGTGAGAATCAATAAAGTTAATCGAGTAATAAGCAAATGTCAATAAGTAATAAGTGACTGCTGAGGTCAAAAGTTCAAGTAGTAATAAGTCAACGAAATAAGCAGTAATGTTAAGGAGTAAGTAATCAAATGTAAGGTAAATAAGGAAGTCTCTGGGTGACCTGGGCCTCAACCAAATAGAGTTGAGAGTGCCCGGGTTGCCGCAGTGAAGGAGCGGGCCGGTATGTATTGGTGTACGGCTGAGGATCGCCAGTGTCCAAGGTCTTGGACGTCCTGTATGGGCGCACCGGCCACTGTGCAGACCTGGGCAGCCACTCGTCGGAGGATGTGAAGAGTGTAAGCCCGATGGTCAGGGCATCCAATATAATGGAGAGCAGTGCGAAGCGTGGTGGTGAGAGTGGGGACGGTGAGAGGAGAGCCGTGGGGGGTGAGGAAGGCCGGTGAAGAAGGGGACGCCTGGGTGGTGGTGTTGTAGCGTCACCAGGCTCGTACAGGGCAGCAGTCTGAGGCGGGTATGCTTGGGATCGTAATGGAGAAGGCGTCCGCCCGGCATGTCGAGGTCTTGGTTGACCGGACGTTGATGGTTAGGTGTGTGCCTAGGTCGATGATGTCGGCATGCCGGAGAGTGTGTCCTGGGTCGTGAGGTCGACCGGTGATGAGGAGGTTGACCGCTGAGCAGGGAGAAGAAGCTGATGAGGATGGCCGAGGTCAGGACTTGGGCACGTGGGCCAGCCCGGCGCAGGTATCGGACGACCCCGAGGAGGTGGTGGATGGTGAGGGGTGGAGCCTGTCGTGGACGGTGGGATGAGGTCCGGACGATCCCACGCTTGATGATGGTTATGAGGTATGTCTCGAAGCTGTTGGTTCTGCCGTCCTTTAGCTTCACCCAGGTCTTGGTCGTGCTGAGGTGGTTCATGATCGGGCCGGGTGACCTGAGCGAGGTGGAGAGATGGGCAAGGTAGGAGGCTACGTCGAGCTGCGTCGGGCGGAGGGGCTCATAATCACGGCTGCGGGCGTGCGTGTGGTAGACATTGACCTGATATTGCTTGTTCCGTCATGTCCCATGGGCGAGTCCGGCACGGAAGAGGTCGATGACGTCCTGGTGATCCTGGTGTGTGCCTGGGAAGAGAGGGGCAAATTAAAGTCTCTTCCAGGCTAAGCACTGTCGGTAATGAGTGATGAATCATGGTGGCCACGTATGCGCGTGAGGTCCATGCCATCAACAAAGCGGTCAGCTCTTCGCCCTGCAGCCTGGTCGAAAGGCGCCCTGCTGAGGGCGTCCGCGAAGGCGATTTCGGCGCCAGGCTTGTGGATGACCTGGACCTCACAGGAGTTGAGGGCGGCGAATCGCCAGATCGCCCGGGCGCAGGCGCAGAGGGTGGGGTCCCTCCCGGCGCCGGATTCCAGGATGATCTGGGAAGCCTGGTTGTCTGTGTTAAGCACAATAGCATAGTCCTGTGGGATGGGGGGGAGTGAGTGCATGGAGGGTGACCACCAGGTTCATGGCCTCGAGCTGGGCGATGTTGTGTCCTTCGGCCAAGAAGCCCGGCTGGTACTCCTCGGTAATATAGCCTGCTGGGGAGTGCACACCACCGGCGAGGAAGGAGGAGTCGCACTCTATGACCCACTCATGCTTGGGGGGATGACGGAGAGGACCACCCCATTGGAGGCGTGCGCATACTGCCTGAACCATTGGATGTCCCAGGTCATCCCGATAGTGATTGTGTGCTTCCCGGTGTAAGAGGCGTTCCTGAGGGCATCGAGGATCCTATTCATGAAGCGCCTGGCGGGTTGGACACACTTGGCCACATGTTGAAGCCTTCCAATGAGGCGCTGGAGGTCCTTTCTGGAAGGCTTTGTGTTGGGCACCCAGGAGGCGCACTCGGCGACAACTTCGTCAAGGTTTGCGGGTGCACGCCATGGACGATGTCCGGCAGCCGAATGGGGGGGCGATGTCATAGTAAGTGTCACCGTCTATTGTTATACCGAGGAGGGGAACTGACAGAGGGCACGTCCTCAGCTGTCGGTATGCGCGGGCGAGGTCGATTGTCCAGATGTAGGCCCCTTGCCCGAGGCAGGTGATCTCGTCGGTGAGGTTGTTGATGTTGGGGAGGGTATAGGTGATGGGCCTCCCTTGGTAGTGCCCTTTGCATATCCCTGCATTGACGCTGGCGCCCATGGGATAGCTGAGGTCGACGATGACCCGGCGCTCGTCGGTGTACTTCTTCGCCCGGGTCATCATCGGGCTCGTCTGCGCCCAGGGGATGAAGGGAGGTAGGTTGGTGGAAGGGTCCGAGGAGCGCGCCTTTGGCCACCTCCCCCTTGACGTACTTGCGGATCCATCGCAGGTGATCAGGGTCCTCGCGGTGGTTGGCGGTCGACGGAACGGGTGGGGAGTCGGCGGTGTAATCGACCGGCCACCCAAACTCGAGAAAGTCGAGTAGCTCGGCGTCATGGTAGCTGGAGAGCAGGGCCATCCAGCGGTTGATGTTAAGGTCTGAAGGCTCTGGTATGTGTGCTGCTACATGGTTGGGAAGTGCAGTGGCGCGTACCTGGTCATATATATGCCTGTCGACTTTGTGTCCCCACGCCGTGGGGGCGGTGGTTGGCCATATCTTATGTAGTGTGGGCTTGTAAGATAGCGGGGTCTGGGGTGGGTTGTAGGGGGGCGAGGGTGCATCGACTTGGTTGCTGGTTATGTCGTCGATGTCTTCGGTGGCGTGGGCCCGTTCAGGATATGTAAGGAAGGCATCGGGCGCCACGGCCGGGTCGAGTTTGTCGTCGACTGGCGGGGCGTTGGGGGCTCTGGTGGGGGTGGCTTGAACGCAGGCGATGGTGGCATCATATGGCTCATATCGTACCACAACATCTGTGGTGATGGAGGTGTGTGGGCATTGTCGGGTGTTCGTCCGTGTGCGTGGCGGGACACTGGAGGTGGGCGGGGTCATGGTTGGAATGTGGGTGCCGACCGGAAGGAGGCAGGAACCCAGTTCCGGTGGGTGGGGGCTTCCGGCCTCTGTGTTCTCGGCGGCATGTGTCTGAGGGCGGGTGAGGCCTGCGGTGTCGGGTAGGCGGGCGGCGTAATGGCCTGGGCCCGCCCAGGGAACCGCGGCGGTGTCTGGTAGGCGAGGTCCGGAATGGCCATTAGCAGCGGCATTAGTGGCGGGAGCGGCATTGGGGGTGACAGGTGGTGGGTCGAGGGCGGCGGCATCTGAGGGGGGAGGGTGGCGGTCTGTGTCCGGTATGAGGCGACGGTTAGGGGTGTTGTGTGATGCGTGTGGTGGGTTGCTGCAGCTTGTTTTGGTGGGAATGTCGGTGGGTGCCACAGTGGGGGATCTCCCATCCACATCGGTCTGGGCCGGTCCGGCCGTTACGCCACATGGTGTGGTTTTGGCGGGAAATGAGTCGCTTTCCGCGTCAGTGGTTGCGAGCTCTCGCTCGGTGGCATATATGGTTGGGGTTGGGTCCCAGGGCGCGGGCATCGGGACAAACCTGGATGTGGCGGACACGAGGTGCAACACGGGTGGGGTCGGCTGTAGCGTGTCGCATGTGTCGTCTGAGGTGGCGTTTTCTCCGGCCGCTATCTAAAAATCCGTTCTGGCTGCCTCTTCCGTGTCGAGTGCCGGGGCCTTACGCTCCGACTGGCGCTTTTTGTTGTTGCACTCTTGTTCTCTGTGTGGGTTTGACTTTTTGTACTTGTTAGCGCACCAGGCGCACACGTGTGCGTGGCGGTCGCTCCCAGTGCCGTGCGATGCAGTGTGGCCACAATCCGTTCCCCAGTTCCATTTGTGGCATGGGCGTCTGTCTGTTTCAGTGTTAAGCTTGGGGCGTCTGTACGGTGCATTGTTTGTGGCTGTCGTCTGTTCATCAGTGCGTGGTTGGTAGGGATTGGTCGTGTAGTCGGCCTTAGCCCTTCATGTCCAAGGCATGCTGCGCATTGTAGATCCTTGATTGCCTGATGGTCGCGCCAGGCCTTAGGGAGGTGACCGTCCTCTATCATAGATAACACTTTGACCAGGCGAGGCATGTCTCCCACTTCCAGTCTGCGGCCATGTCAAACATCTCATCCTGGTGACTGAGGATAGGCTTTGGGGTCTTTGCGCATGTGTGACAGGGCCGCCAGGTACTCATGCCACATGCTCTCCCCCAGGCCTACTCTACCTTTGCGCTTGTCCCTGATAATGTAGGTGTGGGGGAGGAGTTGGGTCCTACCTCTTTTTCCGTGTCCACCCCAGTTTTGAATTACCCATATTGCCGCAGCAACATGAACAATTAGAGATGGGTAAACCAAACAGTGACGAAAGGAAGAGACCCAACCAGTTCTCCCATGGCCATTGGATCGACTTAACAAGCCCTTCATTGAGCATAGGCTACATTTTCACAGTACTTCTCCCATTCTTTACACTACTGCTATGGTGTGATGTAAAAATATGAGGAAATACTGTGTACTATTCAAATACGTGGCTCTTAGATCTCGCTAACGAATTTAAGAAATCATATAGATTAATAAACTTTACAAGTGAAATTGAAAGCTTTCTTTTATTTTTATTTTAGTTTTTTCTTGAAGATTTATACTGCCCATCATGGATAAGTCTGAATAGACTTGTTTTCACAATTAGACAGTTTGTTGATAGAAGGCCCGAGCATACACTTTTAGTGACCCAAGGGATTTTTAACCTCCCACACTACATATACATGGTATGAGAGCAACTGGCCTTTGATGACGCTGTAAGTTATACACAGTGGCAGAAATCCAAATTGGCAGAGGTAGGGGGGCATGGGGAATCGAACTACCGACCTTCCCATTAGATGTCCGACCTGAAAAAAGTCAGACACTGTAACCACTCTGCCAGAGAGAACACCACTGATTGGCATTTTGCTTACCTTCTTTTTTTTTTTCATTATCCACATTTCTCAAGGTTGATCTCAATATAGATAACACTTCGCACTCGAACCACCACCTCTTCAGTAACTAAGGTGAAGGCAGTTAGGGAAAGTGGTGTTAGGTAACCATACAACTAACCAATTCTAGAACAATGTCGGCGAAAGCTTAATAAAGACAGAGAAGAAATTATGTAGGGGATAGCTACACAACAACTAAAGGAGAACAAAAAACAAGGGGAACAACAAGGCTATTGCTGTCCAGTGGCGACAACTAGTAATTCAACTTACCTGTTATGGGCAGCATAAAATACATCTGTCAGAAACATAAAAGAGAAGAATAATTAGTTTTTGCTCGGAATTATACAGGGTTGTCAAACCTCATAAACGCCAATCCAAAAACTTACGTAAAATTACAGATTTTTTTCCTGAGTGTAATTTTAATTCTCACTAATTCCACTTTTCTTGCGATGGAATGGTTATAGAGCTACAAACAAAAACAAGATTGATGTAAAGAAAGAACCTTTGAATGTTTACATCAATTTGTGGATCGGTGTTTACAGGGTTTTGCACCTGAAATCCTCATATGTAAAGTTATGTTGGTCATGCCACTATGACTGTACCTGTACAGGGGCCGGCATGTGCAATGGGTTACATGGATTGTTGATATGGGTTCGATGGGATTACCCTGAAGTGAATGACAAAGTTTGTAAGGTGAGAGCATAACAACAATTACAATTATGAAATAAATACACAACACACACAAATCCATGACACATGCGGACTGTAGGCTTACACACTCCAACCTGAAGCCTTCGTCAAATAGTCGAAGCCAATCCCATCAGAACATCATCAATCTGATTAAGGGGAGATAAGCAGAATCACACTGTGAGAATAACATAAAGCTATGGATTATGCCACTGTTTGCTATATGAACGAAGTACCTTGAAGTAACTTATATCTTGAAGTAACTTTATAGGGTTATCTTTTGGGCCAAGTTAATTTTAGCATGCACATCGAAATGCTAGATATGATACCTGATGATAGGATTTGGCAGTAGCAGGTTGTATTCAATTGGCGTTGAATTGAATACAAAAGCTATGGGTTATCATATCTGCACATTTGATGCAGTGGCCGAATCGATAGAGCGTAGGGTTGTTATGTGGAATGTCTGGTGTTCAAATCCCTGCCGAATCCAACAAATGACTTAAAGAATTGACACTTGTCGATATCTAGGTTGATACTTCACATTAATAGGATAGGACAAGGTTTCAGTGTCAGGATAATGTGACTGTGTGAGATGTCGGGTCATGATGCCGGTGCCCTGGTCTCCTAGTGGGGTGGGACTATAAAGTCATCATGAGTGTACACTGTCACAGAATAATCTCATTGACCATAGCTGGATCAGGAAAACATATTTCAACAAACCATTCTACTAACACTCCATCTCAAAATTCTATCTCCAACAACATTATCATTATGTAATTCACAACACAGTAGGCATACCAACCTGTGAAGGGAAACTATCTACCTAACCACTCCATAATGTAAAGGTCTAATCAATACTCATGAATATATCTATGTATGTATGTATACAATATATAACTACTATGTTATATGTGAATTGTCAAACTACACCATATGTAAGTCTTGGAATGATCGAAATTGTTACTTCCGCTGACTTGAGCTAGCTGCTGATGACAATATCAGACTACGTATACATATATTGTAAATAACTGTAATGTCACATGGCAGGAAGACCAGTACCACGGTGCTGACAACCACTTTATTTAATAGCGATATAGCGATATAGCGATATAGCGATATGGTAGACAGGAAGTGTGAACACTTATGTGTCTCTCTTTTTTGTTGTTGGTACATTAGTTGTCCTAAGCAGGGGAAATCCCAGTCACAGACGACTGGTCTTCCCCACTCCACTGCTGGTCGATAGAAAGCCTGAGCCTACACTTTTACCGACACAAGGGATTTGTAACCTCCTACACCACATAGACATGGTATGAGAGCAACTGGCCTTTGATGATGCTGTAAGTTATACACAGCAGTGGAAATCCAAATTGGCAGAGCTGGGGGCATGGGGAATCAAACCGCCAACCCTCAGATTAGGAGTCTGACCTAGAAAAAAGTCAGAGACTCTAACCACTCCGCCACAGAGAACGCCACAAACAGAAGCTGCCCAGACCCGGGATGAATAAACTATATTTAAAACAATTTATTTGGGGGAAACCTGTAATTTAAAGGGTTAATTTTGGAGATATTTCAAGTGAAACACAGTCAATTATTTTAAGGGTATACTCAGATATGCTGGAAAGCAAAGGTTTTAACACTGACACGTTTAGTTCAATTAACACACTATATATTCTAGATAAAAGATTCACCCGGTACTTGTAGTACACGGGTGAAGGACAACGTAGTGTAAATACGGGCAAAAATAGGTTTAGTATGGAACATGACCTAGAAACTGTGGCTCCATGATCAAATGGCTACTCATATAGGCACAGAGTTGGTGGAATGGGAGAGAATGCAAAAAGACAAGATGGCGGCTGCAGAACGCCGTCGATTTCACTTTTAAATCTTATTAAACTAGATATTATATTATATTTTTCGACTCAAAGGTAGTGGGCTATCAATAAGACATATGTAAAGAATAAATGTTGCTTCTTAGATTGTGAAATTAGGCTCTCAATTCAGTAACCCACTTTTTCGACCGTTTTTATATAGGGTTGGTATTCACCCGTGTACTGCGACTGCGAGTACCGGGTGAATCATTTATCTATATATATTCATTCTAAGCAGCAACACATACTTTCCAACTCCATCAGTCTCTGTATCACACATGTCAGAACAATTCCAGGTCAGTTTTTAAAGTGTGATACATTCATCCAATGATGGAGCTTTAATGTATACAGGCGCATTGCATATTGCAATATCACTGTATATATGCATCGTCCTGTAATCTACTGCATCATCACACCCACCTTGGCAGTAAACACCATGGAGACAAGGTAGGGGGGGGGAATCGATTATTCCCTTATGTCCTACTGGTTTTTGGTGTGTTGTGCATGACAGGGAATGGTGTTCGATCAAATATAAAAACTTTAAAAAAAAGTTTAATGGGGGCAGCTACCGCCGTGACGTTGTACTTTTATTAAAGTTGCTCATGTTTTTGAGATTCCATTATTTTCTGAGATAAATATATTAGGATGATGGATACAAATCTACCTTACTTTAGTTTGAAGCAACTTTTTATTTTAAATGGCTAATGTTAGAGGTAGTCGAACTTGAAGCATCCAAAATTAGTTTTGGCAAGCATGCATTAGGTTTGAAAAAAATGGATGCCTTTATCGGACTGTGCAGCTTTAAGTACCAGTCCCTACGAGTAATTATGGGCGACAGACTAGTGCACATCACATAGTTATGTGTTGATTTTCTCATCCAGTTGCCATGGTGATTTTAAGAGAAGAAACAATGATCTATCTATATGGACGCAGGAATGCCTGTATTGATAAATTAGGGGGAGTGGGTATATTTATTACAAAAGCTATATACGACCTGCATAGTGGAATTGGTTCATTATCAGTCGAGTGGTCCTAATTTCGTAATTATTCCATTAAAAGAATGTCCTATATAAGGAAGTGTCGTTAAATAGAAGGTCTTTGTCTAAAACATAAGATCTGGGCCCAGCCTGATAGGAAGAATGTAATGGCGCTGTCACATTACAACGCTTCTCGCCAACGCGCGGCTACATATGTGACTTTTTGGCGCTACATCGGGATAGGTCAGGAAGCATCACGCGAGCGTTAGGCGTGCATTGGTATAGGTTGATCTACGGCGACAGTCGGCGGCGCGTGTCAGGGGGTCGGCACAATTTTGTGCTTGCATAAAACTTTTGATGTGCGACAACGCGTGGGTGCCAACGTTATGGCGACGTTAGGGGCATGTTGAGATATGTTACACGTGCTGGAATAACGTTATGCAAATGCTAGGAACACGACGCACGCGCATGAGGCTCATTGAAACACGTGGCGCCCACGTTTTTTTTTGTTTTTTTTTCTCATCGGCCGCAGGCTACCACTACGTTGCGCTGATGCTGAAAAGTTTGACGTATCTCGATGATTAAAAGTGATTTTGTGCGTTGCTGGCGCGCCAGCGAGAAGCGTTGTAATGTGACAGCACCATAAAGTGGTAGGCTGGGTGGGGTGGAAAGTTTGTGTGTTGCCAACAAACTACAGTGATAGCGGGTAGTATGGCCATATTTCACATTTATCAGGTCCGGCTAAAACCATCACGCCTGGAGTTTGGCAAGTCCCAAAGGCCAGTGGAGAACAGTAATGACTGGAGGAAGGGTTGTTTTGGGGAATTTTACATCCTCGCAACATCGAAGGTCATATCAGGATTGGCACAGTAATGCTACTGAGTGGGAATGTGGGTCATAGTACAGGTGGATCTGGTCTTGCAGAGGGGTATCGCTATACCGTCTACAAGAGCGTGACAAACGTTGGTACCCCAGCGTGAAATGAAAATAGATGTTGCCAGTGGGTAAAGAACAACCAAATAGTGTATCGCTGAAGGATACAGAGATGGAGATGGGAGTTTTGTCGTCTAGTTCAAATCTGCTGTCACTCGAATAAATAGTGCCCCGGCCCATTCTGGGTGTATCAGTCCTGAATGAATCAAAACTAATGTGTGCCGCTGTCACCAGGACAACCCCTGGTGTCAAGCCTCCCTCGCCACTGTCACTGCAAGAATTGATGTCACCAGGACCAGCTCTGTCAGCACTATTGTATCGGCTGCCAAAATCACCACCGCCACAATCACCACCACCACTGCTATCACACACACCACGTCCATTCCTGTTGTCATCGTTGTCGTCATCCTCATCACCATCATCCTCATCATCATCATAATCATTATCATCTACATCACCACCAATGTTATCATTATCATCATTGTCATCATCATTGCCACCAGTGGCATCATCATCATCATACCCATTGTCATCACCATCATCATCATACTCATCATCATCACTTCCACCATCTACCCCACCATCAATGTCATCATCATCAATATTGCCATCATCATCAGTGTCATCATCATCATCAGCATCGTTGTCAGAATCATCATCAGCATCGTCATCATTACTGCCATTGTCATCATCATCATCATTTGTGTCATCAGTGTGGATGCCATCATCATTGTCATCATGGGCATCATCACACTCAACATAGGTGGTGTCATCATCATCATCATCATGATAATCATCACCATGATCATCAACATCAATATTACCATCATCATCACCATCATCATCGAGATTGTCATCATCAAGATTAGTATCATCATCACCAGCCTCAGTGTCATCACTGCCATCGCTGTCACCATCACTGCCCGTGTCGGTCTCTTATTGAGTGCTGGAGGAGATATGTGCCAGGTGACTGAGTTCTGTGACGTCAGCATCATCTTACATTCCTTTGATCAAAGAAGACCCGCTGTCATGGGAAGGGGCGCGTCGGGTGGTTGATGAGTGCAATTAACCCATTCACAACGCCACCTGGTGCTGCGTCAGCGAATTAATTTTATGACCCCCCCCCCCCCGAACACCACACATTGCTCTACACTATTCCAATAGGGTGTGTGAATAGGGCAATGGATGTGGTTTCCCTAGTTACACAGGTATTACCAACTGTTATTGCTCTCTCTCTTAAATATGCCACCCCTTTAATGATCTCTTACTTTTTTTACATTTCAAGAAATATTAATAACAGAAATGCATAATAAGGAGTAAAAGTAAAGATACAATACAAGTTCTTGCTGCTCTTTGTTGTTGTACGTCCTAGCAACATCTGAGGTCATGACCAGGACGGGGGATATACTAGCATGTCCACATAATTGTTAGTAGTATTAATGGTATGTCCTCGCCACATTCTCCATGGATCAGTTCAAATGAGCAATGTCTATAAATATCTCATTATGTGGTTTTATCTAAATTGCTTTAGAATGTCTCCTGGCATGACAGAGTGCATTATTATTGTTCAGGTAATGCATTACGTACACTTACACAACATATATATAATTCCCTCAGTATCCTCGATATCCATCACTTTCCGGCACTGTTAATGTGAACTGCCTTTTGTCTATATCTGCTTCCGTATTCTCCATATATCTAAATACCCATTTCCGGCCTTCTTGAGAGATTAAAAACCTCTTGAGCTATGAATCCGCCCACTCATATGCAGAGGGACTTGCTGTATCAGCCCCAAGGGGCGTTACATTAACCTTCTTGTATCAGCAGGAAGCCATCTCTGCATCCAATACTATCCATGGACCCTCGCCTTAAAGAAGAACACTCGCGGAATTGTGTAAAGGCCATATATAAAGCCCCAGTCACGCCTACTCAGACGAGCCCCAGCTTTTTAGCCGGGCCACCCCCAGACCAGTCACCCCGACTCTCCCGGACAGCCCCGGTCTAACCCCCGGTCTAGCTCCCGGGCTATCCCCCAGTCTAGCCCCCGGTCTAGACCCCAGTCTAGTCCCCGGTCTAGGCCCCGGTCTAGCCCCCGGTCTAGCCACCGGTCTGCCCCCCGGTCTAGCCCCCGGTCTAGCCCCCGTTCTAGCTCCCAGTCTAGCCCCCGGTCTAGCCCCCATTCTAGCCCCAGGTCTAACCCCCGTTCTAGCTCCCGGTCTAGCCCCCAGTCTAGCCCCCGGTCTAGCCCCCGTTCTAGCTCCCAGTCTAGCCCCTGGTCTAGCCCCCAGTCTAGCCCCAGGTCTAACCCCCGTTCTAGCTCCCGGTCTAGCCCCCAGTCTAGCCCCCGGTCTAGCCCCCGGTCTAGTCCCCAGTCTAGCCCCGGTCTAGCCCCTGGTCTAGCCCCCGGTCTAGGCCCTGGTCTAGCCCCCGGTCTAGACGGTGGTCTAGCTCCCGGTGTAGCCCCCAGTCAAGCCAGTCCACCCCCGGACTACCCGGTGTACCAACAGAGTAGTCACGGATCAGTCCCAGACTGGAAGTGGATTTGCTCCTGCTACATATACACAAAAACAGGGCTCATCCTGGACTGATCCATGGTACACCGGGCTATCTGTGGCGATCTTTGGCTGATCCGTGCTCATCCGGCTTGTCCAGGTCTTATCTGGGCAGTCTGGGAGTGGTCCATGGCTACGTTGGGGCTAGTCCGGGCAAGTCCGGCGCTGGTCCGGTTTGAACCGTGGCTAAAATGTGGCTCCTCCGGGGCGGAATAGCCCCTGGTCCACACCCGGACTGCCAGGACCACCCCAGGATTAACCCTGGAGCATCCCGGATGATGCCGGATCGAGCAACGGATCGCAAAATCCTCTGGACCACCCCAGATGTTTTAAGCATTTTAAAACATCCGGGGCAGACCCCGGACGAGGCCGGACCAGCCACGGATCACCAAGGATCACCACAGATCACCAAGGATCACCAAGGACCAGACACAAATCAGCCACGGATCATGCGGGATCGGCACGGACCACGCCGGATCACGGTCCGGGTTCGTCCGGCCCCTGATCCGGGTAGGTCTGACTGGGGCTTAAGGAGGCTATATCGCAATGCACATGTATATTTATAAATAGCCAGTCTGGCATTTGGAATTCCCAGGAGCAGTGAAAGGAGGGAGACTATATATATCTGTCTGAAATTTTGCCCTTTTCACCTCGCTGGATAACCAAAATTCGTCAAACCTGGTTCCATGGTAGTAGCTATTCGCTGGAAAGTCTCCCTCGTGGATTTGTCATTATTTTCATTGTGGGGTTCAAACCTGTTTTTGTATACTTCAATTGTGTTTTCACAATGACGTTAAATTATAACAGGATATTTGTTAAGTCCAGGTGCATACACTTTAAAGGGTGTTCTCAGTAATCAAATCATGTGGTTTACTCTGCTTAACTTGCCATTTAGGTGGGTTCTGTGGTGTTGGCGGTGGGTTCTGTGATTTTGATGATGGGTTCTGCAGTGTTGGTGGTGGGCCTATGCACCTCTTAAAGATTACTTCCATTTCCAATGTGATATGTAGGTACTTCTCCCTTGTTTTCCATAATAGGATTCATTTCAGTCATGGTTACCTTTTTCCTCATATAATAAACATTGTTGTTGTTTTCTTTTTGTTGCTGTACATTAGTTCTTTAAGCAGGGGGAATTTCAATCGCGGACGATTGGTCTTCCTCATTCCACTGCTCCTTGCCCTATCCTAATACTGCTGAGCGACTGGCTAGGAAGCAACAAGTATCAATGTTTAAGTCATTGGTTTGACTCGACCAGGGTTCTAAACCACGACCCCACGGTCTACCAACCCAGGATGGCGTGCATGCGTGCAGCTGTGAATCATCCATCAGACGGGGCTGTGAAACGGCGGCATGAGATGAGGGCTAACTAGGCCTTTTGGAAGATGTCGTTCATCTGTGTACAGCAGGAGCAACAGCAACAAACGCTTCGCTCGCATGTGCGTAGGTGGACAACTCTTCCGGTCGTCAGGCTAAGCCTCAATTGCTCGCAGTGTGGTGGCTGCTCAAACAAATTACGGCACCCGGACCGAGACCTAGGTCGTCTACGAATGATTTGGCGCCTCCATATCGATTTGCCCATCCTGTCTGGTTGTTGTGTTCATTTTGCCTGGTGATTGTTATTATGTTAAATGTGTCAAAATGGAACCTCAGCTGCAATATAATCACTGATATCAAGTGCACACCATTCCTACCACAAAGAGACACATCGCACTCATTGCGACGTGTTAATCCTTCTCCAAAGGGAGAGCATGCCACCCTCTTCATAGCACAATATCCCACGCTGTCATATTCAAATTATCCGATACTCAGCAAACCATAATTAGACAACGACACAGCATATTAGTTTAAAGTTTGGTTTAATTTTTCAAGCACCAGCAGGCAAGTTTTTGATCAGCACAAAGTTCAATTCAATTAACAACAGGTTCGCTTACAGTGAGGTCAAGAAGCTTTTAACCCTAGCCCTTCACAATGTCACGTAGGGGTGGGCGGGTGGCAATCTTAGGCTAGTCAATGTCCTCCTCGTGCCCACGTCGATGTGAGCTCTCAGCCACTGGTCCTGGCCTTATATAGGCACAGAAGGTGAGTTAGTTCAGGAATTCGACCACAGATGGCAGATCGATATCATTAGTTACGTAATCAAGTTTCGTATTTTGAAAGTGACTAGAGGTGGCGCTAGTGTACAAGGCATAACGTAGTATGGCCGGTTCTCGATAGGTGGCAGCATAAGGCCTTCTTAGTACTACGAGGCTATTGGCTGTGTCCGAATGTTAAATTACCCGTGTTGCCGAACATCACAGGCAACCTGCCGTATCCTACAAGTACCAAACCCCTACACCAGACAGCGACAATGTATCAACATTGCCTTGACTCAGATGAGAATCGAAACCACGATCTTCCGCATGAGAAGCCATGTGATTTGCCGATTTTTAGAAAATAAAGTATTTACCCTCAACAATTAGTAAAAACGGACCACTGACACAGAACTGAGAGCCGATGGCATACCATCAGCACAATGCTGAGTTAGTTAAATTGGATTAGCTTCTCTGAGGAATTCACGGAACGTTTTTTTGTCTTCTTTTCTTTCTCTCCCTTCCCCACCCTCGCTGAGTGTTTGTCTGTCTCTCATCGACAAAGAATCCAGGGTAAAGCTAAGGTTCCATATCAGCTAAGATTTCATATATGCGGTATGAGGCATGTGAATGCAAATGCATATGCAGCCACACACAATTTTCCGTCTTTCTTGCTCAAAATTTGTGAAGGAATGTCAAAGTTCCTGTTTGCTCTATCGCATTCGCACTGATCGGTTCGTGGAGCGATCCACTTGTTGGCACATTCGCATTCCCACTCACATTCACATTAACATCCATATATATGGAAGCACCCCTATGCATTTACATGTTTTTCCATGTGAATGCGAATGCATTCGCATTTGCATTCACATTCGCATTCCCATTCCCATTCCCATTCCCTTTCACGTTCCCAATCCCAGTCCCATTCCCATACCACATATATGGAATCTTATACCCCTGTCACACTACGACGTAATGAGCGAACATGAGCCTAACGTGGTGATATTTCATCATTACGTTGATGTACGTTGGATTACGTTATGATGACGTCAGAATGATGTTAGACTGACGTCGAGCTACATCACATTACATCGTGTTACGTCGAGTTACGTCGAGTTACGTCAAGGTTTTGGACATGTTAAAAAATGTTGATGTAGCTCGAACGTAAGGGTTTACGTTCGACGTACGTTCTATTCACGTTCAGCGAACGTCAATGACGTTAAACGGACGTTAGGCAAACGTTCCTCACTACATTCCACTACATTCCACTTGTTGACCCACATTAAAGCCGGTGGAAACGTCCATGTGGCGTAATGGGAAAGTCAGGAGAACGTCAGGAGAACGTCAGGAGAACATCAGGAGAACGTCAGGAGAACGTCAGGAGAATGTGCATTCAACGTACGTTCAACGTCTCATGACGTAGCTAACATCACATAACGTTCTTCTGGCGATGGAATAACGTTCATAACGTTCCGTGAGCCTCATTACGTTGACCTCTCTCGTTGAATGACGGTATCACTACGCTTTACCAACGATACGGTCTCGTCCACTATGCTGCATCCACGTTCAACTTATGCCCAACTTTGCATACTACGCCGAGAAGTTCAACGTTCTTCACGTTCTCCCTACATTGACGTCGTTACGTCGTAGTGTGACAGGGCCTTAAGTTATACGCCGACGCGAATGCGAGAAAAACACATTCACACTGATTAGTCCATTCAGCAACCCACTTTGTCATCCATACATTCGCATTCATATTCGCATTCACATCTGGACATATCGAGGCAGCGCCATTCTTTGACAGGTTTTTCAATTTGACTAAGATTCCATATATGCGATATGTGGTTTGCGAATGCAAATGCATATGTGGCATGTTGCATGCCATTTCTGGCCTTTCTTGCTCCACATTTTTAAAGGAAAGTCAAAGTTCCTGTTTTCTCTATGACAAATGAAGCAACATTGCATTTGCATTTGCACTGAGTGATCCATGAAGTGACCTACTATCCACATTTGCATTTGCATTTGCATTTGCATTCACATTTGCATTCACATTTGCATTTGCATTTGCATTTGCATTTGCATTTGCATTTGCATTCGCCTTCGGACATATTGAAGCACCACTGTGTATTTACATTTTGTGTCGCATTTGCATTTGCATTTGCATACTGCATTCCGTGTGTATGGAATCTTAGCTTAAGACCGATAAACAGGCAAATCTTGGCGATCGGGGGGGGGGGGGGGGGGGGGGGGGGGAGTAGTGGGGAAGAAACGGAACAGTGCAGAGCAGCGCAGAGCAGAGCAGCGCAGAGACGCCATCCCAACAACATTAAAGCTAATTAAATTTAATCATTTCCTTCGGAATTTAACGGCTTTGATGAAATAATCTCTTGATTGATTAGTTTTCAGCGATTATTTCACACCCGCGCTTTTGTTTGTAGCGGCATATCGATTGGAACGCCAATGGATTTCGATTAGAACCGCGAGGTGTAACCCACAACAGATTGCAGACACATGGATGGTGTTAAAACTCTGTGGCTGATTGGTGAATCTCAGTCCAGAGACGATAAGTGAAATGGACAATGATTGAAAGCTTGCCGCCTGTTCATACGTGCTGAGGGGATTATCTGCAAATAGCCAGCAGAGGGGGGGGTGGTGGTGACTGACCTCGTCTCCCATGTGGGTAACTACTGCTTCTTCCCATGCCTATTGAATGTTTGCTTTGTTTGGTGTTGTTTTACGACCTAGGAACATGTAAGATCATATCAGGACGGGTACCGACTTGGGAGAGTGCGTAGTCATGGTGACTTTATAGTGCTGCCCCACTGGGAGACCAGGCCACCAGCACCATGATCTGATATGCCAATCGATCACATTATCCTGGCACTGAGCCAACCAGTCCTTGCCCTATCCTAATAATGCTGCGCAACTGGCTAGGAAGCGACAAGTATACATTTTTAAGACATTGGTTTGACTCTACCAGCATTTGAACCCACAAACCCATAGTTTTGGATCCCCTGATCTCCCAAAACTGGAGACGGATGCTCAACTCATTTGGCCATCCCATCTGGTCCATGCCTTATGTAGGAATATAGCATAATGTAATGTTAAACGGGGCGATGATTTTGAGTTTTGGTCATTTCCTGAGATAAACACTGTTGTGGGTATGGTCAAAATGGGAAATATGCGCCTGGAGATACTTCAAACTAATGTAAGGTGGGTTATAACAACTGATAACTTTAAATTGACGAAATTGATAAAACTAGGCGTTTCTTCCCATCATGAAGACTTGAGCAGAGCATAGAGCAAAAACTGGTAACTCGAAAACCTTTTGAGTTCCGACACCTAGAGGGGGAATCGAACCCATATGTTGTGCCTAATGGGCTAGTGTGCTAAATATTACACCACTTAGACGCCCTGATATCACCACCCTATTCACACTTCCCTGTCTAGGGGATCCTTGCCTGATAGGTCACCGCAGACTCCTACTCTTGTCCCCCTGGAATTGTAAGGCTTTTAAATGGTCATTTAATGCTTACAATTAAATACATATATGCAATGTACCTATATATACATACACAGGGTAGCTTCAATAAGCATACAGTGCATAGCTTGTACAGGATCCTGGTCACAGCAACCAGTGTTGTTGGGATGGTGAAACTGGGAAATATTGGGTCTAGAGCAGGAATCAAATACAGATATAGTGCATTCCGGGTCAGTACGATACCCATTACATCACCTAGGGTCCCTGAGGTTACCACCCTACCCACACCTACCTGTCTATGTGGTTCCTTGCTTGATATGTTTGTTTGTTGTTCTTTTACATCGTATCAACATCTAAGGTCATATCAGAACGGGTACCAACTTGTGACAATGTGCACCCATGGCAGCTTTATAGTGCTGCCCCACTGGGAGACCAGGTCACCAGCACCATGACCCAATATCCCACTCAGTCACATTATCCTAACATTGAGTGAACCAGTCCTTGCCCTATCCTAATAATGTCAAGTGCCTGGCTAGGAAGCGACAAGTATACATTTTTAAGTCATCGGTTTGACTCGTCCAGGGTTCAAACCCACTATCCCATGGTCTACCGAGACGGAAGACGGACACTCTAACTCATTCGGCCATCCCAACTGGTTCCTTGCCTGAGAGTTCAATATAGATTACTAGAGTATATTAGATTAAACTCTATAATCTACTGTATTTTAACCTGTAGGAGCTTTTATTTTAAATGGATAACTTGGGAGATCTCTGAAGTGAGTAGATGTCAAAATAATGTTGGCATGCACATTAAAACTCAGGCACCATAGGCTTCAGAAGAAACATATTCTAAGCAATTGATATAGTGTCCCTTCTATGCAGTTACACTTATTTAATATGGGAAACATTACCAAATTTAGATATTAAGAGTTCAGGCGCAAAACGCCGTAAACGCCAATCCAAAAATTGGGATAAACATCGGATTCGAACCGTCAATAATAAGTTTGTCCATATTCATACTTTTTACTTAATTGCTCCATAACCATGTAATCATAAGAAAATAGGAATTAGTGAAAATTAAAATTATTTTCTGGTAAAAATCTCATTTTTGGATTGGCGTTTATGGGGATTTGCGCCTGAACTCTGCATATATAGAATCAAATCTAGCCATGGGCTTTCTTTTGAGAATGCTATGCTCTCATTGGAACATGTGGCTTTAAGACACAATCAAATAAAATCGTGGTGGATCTTGTCCCCGACTATTACTGGTTAGGTATGAGTAATATACTAATGAGATTAAAGTATCCTGACTGGAGCTGACGTCTTTGTTATTTAAAGTAGCATAGTCCGATGGTTTTAAGTTTCTGTCATTTTCTGAGATAATTACAATTGTCGTGGGGGTGATGAAAATGGGAAATACTGCGCCTAGAGCGGGACTCGAACCCACATCTCTTTGCATTCCGGGCCAGTGTGCTAACCATTACACCACCTAGGCTCCCTGATATCAACACACTCCCCACGCCTACCTGTCTATGTGGTTACTTGCCTGAGAGGTCAGTGCAGACCACTACACTCGTCCCCCTGGAATTGTAAGTCTTGTAATGCTTACAATTACATACATACAGGCAATGGACTAACATATACATACACAGGGTAGGTTCAACAACCATACAGCGCAAAGCTTGTACAGGATCCTGATCACGGCAACCAGTGTCGTGGGGGTGATGCAAATGGGAAATATTGTGCCTAGAGCTGGACTCGAACCCACATCTCTTTGCATTCCGGGCCAGTGTGCTAACCATTACACCACCTAGGCTCCCTGATATCAACACACTCCCCACGCCTACCTGTCTATGTGGTTACTTGCCTGAGAGGTCAGTGCAGACCACTACACTCGTCCCCCTGGAATTGTAAGTCTTGTAATGCTTACAATTACATACATACAGGCAATGCACTAACACATACATACACAGGGTAGGTTCAACAACCATACAGCGCAAAGCTTGTACAGGATCCTGATCACGGCAACCAGTGTCGTGGGGGTGATGAAAATGGGAAATACTGCGCCTAGAGCGGGACTCGAACCCACATCTCTTTGCATTCCGGGCCAGTGTGCTAACCATTACACCACCTAGGCTCCCTGATATCAACACACTCCCCACGCCTACCTGTCTATGTGGTTACTTGCCTGAGAGGTCAGTGCAGACCACTACACTCGTCCCCCTGGAATTGTAAGTCTTTTAATGCTTACAATTATACATACAGGCAATGCAACGGACTTACATACACAGGGTAGGTTCAACAACTATACAGCGCGTAGCTTGTACAGGATCATGGTCACGGCAACCAGTGTCGCGGGGGTGATGAAAATGGGAAATACCGCGCCTAGAGCGGGACTCAAACCCACATCTCTTTGCATTCCGGGCCAGTGTGCTAACCATTACACCACCTAGGCTCCCTGATATCAACACACTCCCCACGCCTACCTGTCTATGTGGTTACTTGCCTGAGAGGTCAGTGCAGACCACTACACAATGTTATATTGTACCTTACTTAACTTTGAAGTACTTTTTCTTTTAAATGGCTATCATTCAAGAATTTAAAGTGTGAACATGGGAAATTAATTTTGGCAACCACGCCAAAACTCTGACAACATAGGTTTCTGCAGTAACCGGTATCTACTGAATTGCCTCAGGGTTCCCTTCAATGTGGCCACAAATGTTTGATAAGTGCATCAGTGTCTAATTTAGATATGTAGAATCAGATACTGATAATTATTTTGGTTTTGAAAATTTGATGTTTTCACCGCACTATGCAGCTTTAAGGTATCTACTAACAATTCTGGCTATGGTATCTACTAAAGGTAATTGAATTGCAATACGCAATGCTATTCCTGTTGATTTCACTTGCCCAGCTTGATCTCTCATCAAATATCAGTGTGCTTCTGATCACTGCTGATGTGGAGGAGACAGGTAATTCACTCCCTACTGAACTTGATGCGCGAAAAGGAAGAAGGGAAGGCGGGGGTGGGAGAAAAGGCGTTTTATTAACGCCTCAACAGGGCATACAGAGGAACAAGTAAAACAGGCAAAAGAAAGGAAAGGGCTCATGAGGAGCAAAGAACAGGCTCATGAGGAGCAATACAGTGAGGGGCTCATGAGGAGCAGAGAGATAAATGCAGGAGGGCTCATAAGGAGCAATGTCAGAGTTCTGGTTGAGGGGGGGCCGAGGAGCCTCTGCCGCAGAAGGGAGGAGGGTAGAGGAGGGAAAAGTTGGGTGGGTGGGTGGAGGAAGAAAGGCAGAGGTCTGGAACGGCGGCAGGAGGGCGAGTGCCTGAGGGAGGCCGGCGGGCGGCCTTATAAGGGAAGGGGGGGGGCGGGCGACAGCAGGTGAGTTGTGAAAGCTGCCGGCCCGGGGTGAGGCGAGTGAGGGTGAGCAGCGGGCGTCGGGTGAGGCGCGAATGCTGCGCGACACGGGGGGCGGGGGAGGAGGCGGCGCGCGGCGGGTCTGGTGAGGTGTGAGCGCAGCGCGACGGCGCGGGGCGGGGGAGGGTCTCTTCCTTTCCTCGCATCAAGCGTAATGCTTTGCATTACGACCGATGCGCGAAAAGGAAGAAGGGAAGGCGGGGGTGGGAGAAAAGGGGTTTTATTAACGCCTCAACAGAGCATACAGAGGAACAGGTAAAACAGGCCAAAAGAAAGGAAAAGGGCTCATGAGGAGCAAAGAAACAGGCTCGTGAGGAGCAATACAGTGAGGGGCTCATGAGGAGCAGAAGAGATAAATACAGGAGGGGCTCATAAGGAGCAATGTCAGAGTTCTGGTAGAGGGGGGGCCGAGGAGCCCTCCGCCAAAGAGTAAGGAGAGGGCTCGAGGCGCGCCCGAGGCGGGGGCACGGGCGCCCGAGGCGGGGGCCCGGGGAGGCAGGTCTGGTTGAGAGGAAGGTCCGGGGCCTACGTGGAGGGGGAGCGGGCGGCCAAAAAAGGGAGGCCCGCTCCTGAGGCCTGGGGGGAGGAGGTCTGGCGAGGGTCGATCAGGGGGGCAGCAAACTCCTCAGGGCTGGGTGGGATGTGAGTCGGGGTCGGGTCGGGCGGGTTCATGAAGGCGGTGTCGTGAGGGTCGGTGGCTGGGCTGTCTGGGGAGGGTCTCTCGTGAGGCTGGGCTGAGTCGTCTGAGGTGTGAGGTGCGAGGTGATGATCCTCGGCTTCGTCTGGGCGGCGTTTCGATCGGTGTTCGCTGGGGGGCTGTCAGTGGAAGTCGCGGGGCTGTCGGCAGTGGTTGGGGTGAGGCGCCGGGCAAGGCCGCCCGGGTCGGCCGGGGGGAGGCCGGCGGTTCAAAAATTCCCCCGAGGCAGCCGGGGTCTGGCGCTCACGGGCTTGCTTGGTGCGGCATCCGGCCTCGCTGTGCATCGTTAATATGCGCCGCATGTTGGCGCAATATGCACAGACGTGCCGGCGCCTGTCTCCCACCTCGCCGTGGGCCTATCCGAGGGGGGCCCGATCGCACGAGGCGGGATCGCGGTTCCAAGCGGAGCAGGGGGCCCTGTGAGCGTGCCTATCGTAGGCGGTGCGGGTGTCGACATGCTGCCGGGGCAGGTGTGCGCCTCGGGCCCCATCGTCGCCTCGGGGAGCTGTGAGGGGCGTGGTGGGGGTTCCATGGTCAACATGCTGTCGACTCGGATCATGTTGAGGGCCACGGGATCGTGCCACCTTTGGGGGAGCCTCCTGTCCGCGATCCATGAGAAAATGGTCTCTGCGTACCGGCGGATGGCCGGCCATGGGTGGACGAGGTTGTCCCTCATGATGGTGAGGTGATGGTGGTGTAGGCCCTGGAGAGAGTGGGCGGGGAAGGAGGGGTGGTTGACCAGAGTGAGGAGGGCGAGGTGGTACTCGTCCTTGGTGGCCTCACCCAGTTTCACCGGCTTCCGTCCCGGGCCCCTCTCTACCAGGTCGGAGGGGAAGACGTAGTCTGAGGGGACACCTCGGCGCAGATCTGTGTGGCGCGCCTCGGCGGAGGCCAGGATCTCGCGGACTGCGTGGGCCGCGGATGCTGGGCTGTAGTCCACCATCTCCTGGCGGTATGCGGGCGGCGGGGCCGAGGCGGCGGCGAGGCGGTTGTACCCCTCGTACTGTGGATGAACCGCCCCAGGTAGAGTCGCTTGAGGCGGGGGAGGCGGTTGGCTCCCGATCGCGGCGTGGGCCCGAGGTGCTGGGGCGGGCGGTGCTCTGTAGGCGGCCTCCCGCATTGAGGCGGGCTGGGGGCTGTCCGGGTCTCCTCGGGGGACCCCGGTCTCGACGGCCTCCAGGCGGGTAGAGAGCCGGCTGATCGCCTCCAGGAGGAGGGCCGTGTCGCTGGAGGGGCGGCCCGAGGGCGCCGAGGGTGAGGCCGGGCCCGAGGAGGGTGCGGAGCCTCCCGGCATCCTGGTGCTCCTCCGGTTTTTCCCCTTTCCGCGCCCGGGCATGGTGGATCGGTCCGAGGTGAAGAAATCCCAAGACAGGAAAGAAGGCAGAGGTCTGGAAGGCGGTAGGAGGGCGAGTGTCTGAGGAAGGCCGGCGAGCGGCCTTATAAGGGAAGGGGGGGGCGGGCAACAGCAGGTGAGTTGTGAAAGCTGCCGGCCCGGGGGAGGGCGAGTGAGGGTGAGCAGCGGGCGTCGGGTGAGGCGCGAATGCTGCGCGACACGGGGGCGGGGGAGGAGGCGGCGCGCGGCGGGTCTGGTGAGGTGTGAGCGCAGCGCGACAGCGCGGGGCGGGGGAGGGTCTCTTCCTTTCCTCGCATCAAGCGTAATGCTTCGCATTACGACCAATCTGCAAACTGAACCTTTGAAGTTTGTTTATTTGAAGTTTCGGTAGAGCACAGGCCTCCCATGCGGGAGATCAGGAGTTCAATATTCTTGCTGTAGTCGCATCAAACCGATGCCTTACAATTGTTTGTTTGTTTGTTTGTTGTTGTATGTCCTAGCAACATCTCAGGTCATATCAGGTCGGGTACCGACTTGTGACAGTACGCACTCATGGCGATTTTATTGTGCTGCCCCACTGGGAAATCAGGCCGCCGGTGTAGGACGTTCAAAACACTATGCCATTCAAAACACTACCGTAGTGTTTTGAACTTAGGTTCAAAACACTACTGTTAAGTTGAAAACACTACACTTACGTACGCTCAAAACACTACCCAAGTTCAAAAGACTCATGACACAGCAGTGGTGGTTATAGTGCCGCAAAATGTACGTATTGGTATACGTATACATATTTGGTATACGTATACATATTTGGTATACGCTGACCATGCTGCAGCGTTTGAAGCACATCTTAGTAGTATACACTGATAGTGCTGCACAGTTTGAAGCATGTATTGGTAGTATACACTGATAGTTATGCGACGTTTGAAGCATGTATCGGTAGTATACGCTGATTGTGCTGCGGCATATGCACCACATATTAGTATACGCTTGTAGTGCTGCAGCATTTGAAGCATGTATTAGTAGTACACGCTGATAGTGCTGCAGCATCTGCACGATGTATTAGTATTCGTATATGCTGATAGCACTGCAGAGTTTAACAACATATTAGTATACACTGATAGTGATGCAGAGTTTAACAATGCATTGTATACACTGATAGTGTGGCGGTGCATAACACCATATTAGTATACGCTGATAGTATTGCGGTGTTTAACAATGTATTAATAGCATACACTGATTGTGCTGCGGCATCTGCATCACATATTAGTCTATGCTGATACTAGGGATAGTACTGTGGAGTTTAGCAACATATTAGTATACACTAATAGTGTTGCAGTGCTTAACACCATGATTAGTATAAACTGATAGTGTCCTGGCTCTCCTGTTTTGGGAGATCGAGGGATCCGAACCCATAGGTTTGTGGGTTCGAACCCTGGTCAAGTCAAACCAATGACTTAAAAATTGATACGTGTCACTTCCTAGCTAGGTGCCCGGCATTCTTAGGATAGGGCAAGGACTGGTTGGTCTAGTCTCCCAGTGGGGCAGCACTATAAAGTCACCATGAGTGCGCACTATCACAAGTTTGGATGCATCCTGATATGACCTTAGATGTTGCTAGGATGTAATACAACAAAACACAAACAAAACAAACTTCCCCACCCTACTGCATACTTCCCCACCCTACTGCATACTGTCCCACATTACTGCACACTGCCCCACCTTACTGCATACAGCCCCACTCTACTGCATACTGCCCCACCAGGTGCGGTGGCCTAATCGGTAGCGCATGTGTCTGGCGTGTGGAAGGTCGGGAGTTCGGTTCCCGGTTGAGTCAAACCAATGACTTTAAAATTGATATTTGTTGCTTCCTATCCTGGCACTCATCATTACTAGGATAGGGCAAGGACTGGTTATCTCAATGTCAGGATAATGTGACTGAGTGGGATATCAGGCCAGCAGCCTGATTTCCAAGTGGGGCAGCACTATAAAGTCACCATGAGTGTGCACCATCTGCTATGACCTTAGTTGTTGCTAGGACATAAAACAACAACCAACAATAACCCCTACTGTGCCAACTTAGTATATACTTCTCCACCCTACTGCATACTTCCCCAGCCGACTGCCCACCGCCCCACCCTACTGCATTCTAAATTAGAGTAGTGTTTTGAACTTAAAGCAAGTGTTTTGAACTTAAGGATAGTATTTTGAGCATGGCCACAGTCGGGTTTTGAACCTACCTTCCACCAGGTTGAAAACACTACCGTAGTGTTTTGAACCGAGGTTGAAAACACTACCGTAGTGTTTTTGTGGGGTAGTGTTTTGAACTTACTACACCGGCACCATGACCCCATATCCCACTCAGTCACATTATCTTGACACTGAGCTAACCAGTCCTTGCCCTATCCTAGTAATACCGAGCACCAGGCTAGGAAGCAACACGTATCAATGTCTAAGTCATTGGTTTGACTCGACCGGGAACCGAACTCACAAACTCTCGATCTTCCACACGCGAGGCATGTGCTCTACCGATGGGCCACCGCGCCCGGTATGACTTACAAAATTGATACGTTTCACTTCCTAGCTTAGCCCTGGGCATTGTGGATGTTGATTTCAACATTGGTCATTTAACCCGCAAGAAAAAGTACATACTAAACATCGAGGCAACTGGTGGTGCCATCTATAGTGTCCTGCTTAATAATAAATGCTCCGACTGTGGCGCCATCTTCTGTAAATTTGCATAACAAGATGTGACGCATTTTCTCTATAGACACTTCGACCAGAGCCTTTCGATCGGCAGGACGTGTTCTCTCCTTTGGATTTGCCGTCCCACCCAGCCCAACTATAACTGACATTCATAGGGCTACATGCCTGAAATCCTCGAAATCTTAATAAATCAAACATCTCATGGCTTAAATGTAACAACGAAATAGTAAGAATAAATGCCACTTTATACTGTACTTGTCTTGCGTTGGTTTAATTAATAGGATAGGGAAAGGATTGGTTAGCACAGTATCGGGATAATATGACTGTGTGGGATTTTGGGTCATGGTGGTTGCTGTCATCCTGATTTCCCATTGCGGCAGCACTATAAATTCGCCACCAATGGCAACTGTCACAAGTAGGTCCCCGTCCTCATTTGACCTTAGATATTGCCAGGACGTAGAACTCCAACAACCAACCAACCACTCGTATTCAACCGTGACGTCATGATATACTGATCCCCCGTGATAACCACCTCTGGGCAGAAATCAATGTGGATTGGGGCCGAACATGTATTTTAAGCACTAAATTGTGTTCACAACTTTAAATTAGCACACAATTATACAGTCAGGGTTCGTGTCAACAGAGTAGTCCAAATGGGGTAGTTCGTCGAATCAAACAAACTATTACTTCATATAACTATTCCATATTGTTCATCATTCACCGCCAGGTCGATCCAGTTGCAGCTATTTATGCCATAGTCACATAATATCCACTATTTCCCCTTGATGCGGCTGATAACTGATGCAGCAAACAATGGTAAATGAGGTGTGATGGGGCAATTATTTGGAGCTTTATCTCGTTGGACAGTCCAGATATTGAACATATTCATATTTAGTTAGTTTATGTGTGTGCATTCAATGCACACACATGGATTAACTGTCCATGGTGTTTGCGTGTGTTACACTGAATTTAGTATTACGCAGATTTGTGTTGATTATTTTGATTGTTGTTGGGGTTTTACGTCCTAGCAACATCTATGGTAATAGCAGGATGGGTACCGATTTGTGACAGTGCGCACTAATGGCGACTTTATAGTGCTACCCCGCTGGGTGATCAATAAGCCTACCCAGTCATGACCCAATATCCCACTCAATCACATTACCCTGACACTGAGCTAACCAGTCCTTGTCCTATCCTAATAATTCCAAGCGCAAGGCTAGCTAGCGACAAGTATCAATATTGTAAGTCATAGGGTAAAATGTAAAATATTCCGATATTCAGCATAGGGGGCAATGGAAATGTTCTATTACTAATCAGTGTACATGACCAGACGTGTGTATGTATATATATATGTATGGGTCGGTGGTGCCTGAGTGGGATGTAAATAGACATAGTGGTGCTGGTAGGTTTGGGTATGATTTCACTCAGGGCCTACCCCCTCTGCTTGGATAGGGATCACCACACTCAAAGGTCAAGGTTGGTGGTGGTCATGGGGCCATAGAGCTTGTGGTGGTGGGCAGACCACTGGTATCCCTATTGGTAGGGCCAAGAATGCTTGTTTCCCATTGGGGGAAAGGGATTGGGTGATACTCTACAATGAACCCATGTAACCATATAAATAATAAACCAGAGGGCTGGACTCTCTTTACACTTTATACTCTTCCTTTCTCTTTGTCAGTATTGATTTCACCATAGCCTGCCTACAGAGCCACATATTTGGATTTGGATTTGACAAAACTGGTGACCACGACGAGTGGAGTAGTGGATTAGATTTGACAAAACTGGTGACCATGACGGTTATTGACACACCAGTTAGTGACCACGTTGGTTATTGACACAACGGGGAGTGACCACATTGCTTATTGACACACAGTGTTGATTTAAAGAGATAGAAACTTGATGGCCGATGCTTGTTTGGTGCATTGTGTAGGTATTGTTTTTTCTGCCATTTTTCGACTCTGTGGGAGTTTGAAATTTATTCTGAATTTGGTTTGTCAATGATTATTTCCAACAGCCCTACAATTTTAGAGGGCCCGCTAGACTTTATTGGTGGTATGTCTGTAACGCACCTTGATTGAAACCTCTTGTCGCCACTAAAATATTTCTTTTTACGGGACTACTTTCGGCTTTTCTTTAACCTTGACACAGAGGGAGCGTAGTAATACACAATGCCATTTTTGTTACTATTTCTTCTACTTTACAGACATATCTATACTTGGATTCAATTCTGCTCAATCTTTTCTACCACCGCATAGAACAGCAGCTTGAAGATGCCACCCACACACGAAAAGGAGGAACTGTTGCGTGATGAGTTTCAACCTTGATTTCAAGGTCAGCGTTCACTGGGAAATTATTCTGCTGAAACAGGAGCATTAGAAGCATGGTCTAAATTTAGGGCACTTAGGCGAGACATTCTTATAGAGGAAAATGAGGAGCATTTGTCTGATCTTAGGGACAGGACAGAATTATGGAAGGATCGAGAAGAATGTAGAGAGGCATGTAAACTATGACAGGTTGAGCAGAGGCAGAGAGGGGTACAAAATAGATCTTTAAAAGCATACATCAGGTCGGTTTCCCTACTAGATGGGTCAGACAGAGGGGCGTTGTGTAATTGGATCGATTTGATTGAATGTATCGAAACTCTTGCAGATGTTTCAGACCTAGACATTATTCGCTTTGCTTTTGTCAAATGCAACAGGAATGCTGCATGAGGTTCTTTTCACTGGTTTTCAGCATGAAATTGCTAGGTCCTGGAAAGAAATTAAGAAAGTGATAGCATGAACTCTTTTGACAGCGGATGAACGTAGTCATTTAAAGGGGGTAGTGATGGCTATGAAGCAAGAAGAAGGGGAAACACTAGCGGCATACTGTCAGCAGTTTAAGACTGCTGCAGCTAAACATTGGAATCTTCCAACTGCAGTTTTTGGCATTGAAACCTTTGATATACTCCTTTCGAGATTTCTCGACTCCTTGCTTGATGATAATACCATGTGGGATGTGGAAACAAACCGACCAAATACTCTTAAATAAGCCTTCAAAATGTCTATTCTCAGTGATAGGTCTGTTATTAGGCAGCATAGACGTGCTCAATCACATCTTGGTAATATAGCTATTTGTGAGCAAATGGATAGTCTAAATGGTACTTCTTGGTATTTTTCCAAGTCTTTCTCTTCTCACAGAGGTTCTAAATCCTCTGGTTCAGATAGTCAGGTCCTGATGACGATTCAAGGTGAGATAAAATCTCTTAGGAAGTGCATAGGCAATTTATCGTTAGGCAGTGGTGTTTCTGAGCATTCAGCAATTCACACTGTGAATGCTGCGACACCTTCTCATGTCAGTTCTTACAACAAAGACGTATATGGGGGATTGCCGCAATGTAACCTAGGCCAGTCGGTCGGGACAGAAAATGCCGCTGTAATTAGGCACACTCCAGTCACACAGCACACGGTGGGGCATGCACTGTCATTGCAACAGCAGGGGAGCAATGGAAATTGTTCACCCGTTGCGCAGACGCAGACATTACCTGTAGGTATGACTCACGCATATCCGCAGTCGCAGAAAAGCAATGCTTTGAGGCAAAGAAAGCATAGTACTACGCCAAGGCATACAATATGTTGTTATTTATGTAATGAAGCACACATGATGCGCGATTGTCCATATAAAATAAAATAACTTTCGAGTAACGTTAACATGAGCGGTAATACACCATCAGGAAACTAGAAAGCCCACTTGATGCACATCCTTTGATTAATATTGAATTTGACGGATTTAATTTATCTGGTCTTGTAGACTTAGGTGTGGCTAAGAGTTTGATACATTTGTCAGCTTTTCAATCTTTAATTGACATTGGTGTATCTGATGGGCAATTGTATCTGGGTAGTAGATTGAGATCTGTGTCAGGATATCTAATTCCTATTGTAGGTATAGCATTTATTTCTCTTTAAGATACACTATGTCTTTCTTTCTAGTAGATTCACTGAGCTTTGATATGCTCATGGGTACAGATATAATGGAAATTTGTGCAGCTGAAATTAGTTATAGAGATAAATTTGTTTCCTTGTGTGATATTCTACATCAGTGGATAGGTTTAGAAACTATAAATAGAGGAATTGCAGGGATAGTTCTGGAATTGGACGATTCAAAGATACAATTTCCTTCTTCATTTCCTGAATCTGATGTCAAACTCAAAGCTACTAAGGTTGTAGAAATGCATATCGATACCGGTTGTGCATATCCTGTTAATCAGAGACCTCATAGGATACCATTGAGTAAAAGACATCTTGTGGAAAAAGAGTTAGATAGAATGCTTGAAGATGACATTATAGGGGCAAGTTGTAGTCCTTGGGCTTCACCAGTCAGAATAGTGCCAGGATACATTGTAGTTAGAGCACAGGGTTCTGTAGTGACCATGGGAGGGCCGAAGAATGATCGAAAAATGGTTAATTGAGAAAAGGTTCAAATAGTTGATTCGAAAATTAATTGGGATGATTTGACACCTAGATTAACTTGTACGGAGAGGTTAAAAGGTAATAGGCAACCTTTGCCATTCGATCCAATTATTTCTAGCCAGGATAAACAAACTAATGTATTTTTGGTTGATAAAACAAAACAAAAACCTAAAGTAATACATTCTCATGATATTGGTACTGGAGCATTTATGCACCAGCAGACACAGAGAACAGAACCATTTGTTGCTATTTGTACTGTAATCCACAGATTTGACCAATCACAGCATAGAATGCCACGGAGTGATCAATGGCAGCACAGATGGTGGGGTGCTTCGGCTCTGCCAGATGGTAAAAATCTTTGTTTGGCGCCACTAATTGTGAATGATTGCACCATACATAACCGTTGCGCTAATATGAAGCGTGAACTAAAAATAATGCAACTCAACAGCTTTCAAACTGATCGACAAGGTTTACGAGGTTTAGTCATAAGAAAGGTGTATGTTCCTAAGTAAACTTGCGCCATAGTTTGCATGTAGTAACGTAAGTTGCACCTCTAATAAACATTACTAATTCAATGGAGTTACAGGCATGTTGAAGATGGGATAGAGTCCACAGTAGCATTAGATTACTGAAACTTTTGCTTACTGATGCTTCTACTTACATTTCAGGCTGGAAGATTTGTATAAAATGAAGAAATGGTACAAACATGGATGGAGTTGTATAGACATTGTCATCTACATCCATGTCGGGCCAACCATGCTTGTTTCCCATTGAGGGAAAGGAGTGGGGTGATACTCTACAATGAACCCATGTAACCATGTAAATAATAAACCAGAGGACTTGACTCTCTCTTCTTCTTTACCCTTTATACTCTTCCTTTCTCTTTGTCTGTATTGATTTCACCATAGCTTGCCTACACAGCCACAGATTCGAGCATTGGACTTTACAATTGGTTTGACTTTACCGGGAATAAAACTCCCGACCTTCCGGACGGGGCGCCTGGGCTCTACCGATTTGGCCATCATGTTGTGTTTTTGTTGGTGTTTTTTGTACATTATTTGATTAAGCAGGGGAAATTTCAATCACGGACGATTGGTTTTCCTCATTCCACTGCTCCCTGCCCTATCCTAAGAATGCCAAGCGCCAGGCTAGGAAGCAACAAGTATAAATTTTTAAGTCATTGGTTTGACTCAACCAGGGTTCGAATCCACGATCCCACGATGTACCAACACAGGATATGGAGGCTCTAACTCATTCAGCCATCCCGTCTGGTGTTGATGAAGTTAATCAGTTGCTACCGATCGGTGCAGACCGGCAGGGTTGAACCAGTGCAGTCAGGTGGATATGGTCATGGAGAAGTTTCACCTTTACCTGCAGTCCTAGATAATCAATGGTGCTGTGCTAAAAATAAAGAACTGCCGAGGATGGGACCACAGGTTCTTGAAGATTTATAGTGCCGATCATGGATAAGTCTGAATAGACTTGTTTTCACCATTAGACAGTTTGTCGATAGAAAGCCCGAGCCTACACTTTTACCGACCCAAGGGATTTTTTACCTCCCACACCGCATAGACATGGTATGAGAGCAACTGGCCTTTGATCTCGCTGTAAGTTATACACAGCGGTGGAAATCGAAATTGGCAGAGGTGGTGGCACGGGGATTCGAAGCACCAACCTTCAGATTAGGAGTCCGACCTAGAAAAATGTCAGACACTGTAACCACTCCGCCACAGAGAACACCAATGGAGTTATTAAGTAAGGAAAAACCGTTCCTACATCTAAGATCATATCAGGACGAGTACCGATTTGTAACAGTGTGCACTCATGACGACTTTATAATGCTGCCCGATTGGGAGACCAGCCTGCTGGTACTATGACCTGATATCCCACTCAGTCACATTATTCTCACACTGAGCTAACCAGTCCTTGCCCAATGCTAATAATGTAGAGTGCCTGGCTAGGAGGTGGCAAGTATCAATTTAGTAAATCATCGTTTAACTCGACTGGGAATCAAACTCCTAATCTTCCGCTTTCTACCGATTCGGCCACTGGTATATCTATAAAGTTAGCCATTTAAAATAAGAGTTGCTTCAACAAGTTAGTTTTATTTAACGACGCCTCTAGAGGACATTGATTTTTGCATCAGCCATTGGACGTCTAATAATTGTTGTTTTATGGCATAGTCTGATGGTTTAGAATGTCTGTATTTGTTCTGAGATAAATGTATTAGTTTGATCACTACTAGCTACTTTACATTAGCTTAAGGTTACTTTTATTTTAAATGGTAAACTTTGGAGATATTCTGAGTGCAAACATTGAAAATTAGTTTGGGCAAACTTGCCAAAACTCTGACACCATAGACTTCTGCAGTAACAGGTTCTGTTAAATTGACTCAGTATTGCCTTCTACGCAAAACCAAATGCTTAATACATGCATCAGTATCTAAGTTAGATGTGTAAAATCAAATCTAGATAATTGGTTTTGTTTTGAAAATTGGATATTTCATCGGACTATGCCGATTTAAGTTCCTTCAAACTAAGGTGTGGTAGATTATAACGATCAACTGAATATATTTAGTCTCAGAATATTGCACAAAGTCAAACCTATCGGGGTATGGACCTCGAATGTTTCTTCTTTTTTTGTGTGGTCCATTAGTTGTTTAAGCAGGGGAAATTTCAGTCATAGACGACTGGTCTTCCTCATTCCACTGCTGGTTGATAGAAAGCCTGAGCCTACACTTTTACCGACCCAAGGGATTTTTAACCTACCACACCACATAGAGAGCAACCAGCCTTTGATGACGCTGTACGTTATACACAGCAGTGCAAATCCAAATTGGCAGAGCTGGGGGCACGGGGAATCGAACAGCCGACCCTCAGATTAGGAGTCTGACCTAGAAAAAAGTCAGACACTCTAACCACTCCGCCACAGAGAACGCCAATTAGACAATTTGTTTGGTCATTTCAAAATAAGACAGCGTCTAGTGACAGAAGGCAGTGACCAAGACTTTATTAGATCAGTTAGCAATTGCAAGTCAGTCGTTGGTGCAGTGCACATCCCTTGAGGGAGGGTGAATGTAGGTATCGGACCACCACGGATTCACCATATATGGTGTTTTCTCGGACGGTCACGTGACTTGTCGAAACATGCCACATGGTGGGGGCATGTCCCGAAGGACTCTCACAGAACCTTCATTCTTACCCTGAAATCATGGTGGACTGGTTGCGTTTTGCGCATGCCCTGCCTTCCTTTCTTGAAACTGAGTGAAATTAATTGAATTTAACCCACTCAGATATAGAAAGCTCAGAATCCACAGTGAAGAATCGCTCATTTTGTCCATCTGGATTATTGACCAAATTTAACATAGTCACCAATAACAAACTCAAGCGGGCAATATTTGAGGGAGTATATCAGCAACGGAATGACACAGACAAGATAGTTTTATTCAGGAGAGACTTCACATTATTGCAGGTTAGCTTTATGGGACTTTGGCTCCGGCTTTTTGGTTACTTCTTGTGACTGATCTCCTAACAACATTTAAGGTTATATCAATATGGATACCATACGCAACATCCTGGATATTGTATATCCAGGATAACTCGACTAGTGTGAACTAGTTGAGAGAGGTACAAGTAGTCCGCGCTAGTCGATCCCAGTCAGCATTCGTAGTGTGAGGAAAAATAACTAAGCTAATAAACCCCCCATTTATCCCACTACCATACAATTCGGTGCTCCATATTTGCTCCCACACTGCAAATTTTTAAAATTTGTTATCTCTATAACACCGAACTATATGGCGTGGGTGGGAGGGCCCCTGATCCTCGCCTTCGTATTAGATAGATTCGCAAGAATCTAAGTAATACGTCAACTTACAGGTAAGTCTAGTTTAACTGTAATATTCTTACGACATCTATTAATACCAGAAGGCTCCGCCAGGGGAGAGATTGTGTAGCCTTAGTTATTATTCCGAACCTATTCTCCTTCATCCTGTACTTCTCATTTACTGTGCACATTCATGCCGGTTTTAAAGGACCGTCTCATTGCAATATCCCACTCAGCTACATTATCATGATAATCACCCATCCAGTCGTTGCCTTATCCTAACAAAGTTCATCGAGCAGGAAGGATAATTATAAGTATGTAGCAGTCTGCACTTACTTGCAGTAACCTCATAAGCCATGTTTAATCGTACAACGTTAGGCCTACTTAGATGAGGCGAACTAGATGAGTTGAACCAGCAACGCATTCACACATACCGAGTTGTGAAAGTGTGTCGTGTTCACATACTTAGATCGACCACCAGTAGGCCCTATGTAGTTTCATACATATGTACATACATAAGTACATACATACATATGCATACATACAAACATATATACAAACATGCATACGAGCATACATACATACAAACATACATACAAACATACATACAAACATACATACACATATTCACACATACACACATGCATACATACATTCATATATACATCAACAGTGATGTGCTTAAGCCAACTAAACCACTTGTGTTCACACACCCAACTTAGGCCGACTCACGCTAAGTCACCTCATAGGACGTGGCGTGGCACTGGCAGGCCGAACAGCAGGGCGCGTTTGATAAGTTGAAGGAGACTCAAGTTCCCAAGCCTCACATACAGAAGATTTTGTGGGGACATGATCAACACATGGAAGTTCCTGAATGCTGAGTATAATGTGGATGAGGCCTTGCTATTCATACAGGGAAGCAATACCAGAGGTCACTCCAAGAAGCTTTTCAAGCCAAGGTACAACAGCTTACTCAGAGGGGCCTTCTTTTCACAGCGAGTGATAAACATGTTGAATGAGCTACCGGGAGAAGCGGTGGAAGCAGCTATCATGAATCAATTCAAAAATGCGCTGGACAGGGCCTGGGCCAGAGAAACATTCCTGTATGATTTCGAGGCTGCATACCATTAGAGCTGAGAGCTACAAGCTTTGTATAGGCTACCACAAGCCTGCATCAAAGAAGAGGATAATAATAAAATAATAATAATATAATCCACCTTGCGAAGCGGTTTACAGGAGGCAAACTACTTGAGTCGACTAGGCCCTAATTCCCCTCAGCTGCGTGTTCACACCTGTGTTTTGAAGCGACTTAGATGAGGCAAACTAGTTGAGGCGATTTAAGTTGCGTGTGTGAACGGGACATGTGGGTGTGGATAGGATTATTGCATCAGATAACCTAACTAGTGTAATGGTTAGCAAGCTATCCCCATAATGGCAAGAAGTGGGGTGCGATTCCCTCTCTAGGTACAATGTTTCCCATGTTCATCTCCCCACATAACAAGGATCAATTTACTAATTTACATTTGACTCCGAATAGGAGCGAACCCACCACCACTACTAGTACACGACGTGGTTAATCCTATGAGCACTGCATTATCGTCGCTAGGTGTATGCCTGGCTTTACACCCAATGCCTGATTAATCATCCGAACTGATAATACATGGCAGAGGAAAATCAATGCACTCTTTTCTGACGGCCAACAATAGAGACTGCCTCTAAGAAACTGTGGCTGAAGTGAGTTTTATTTATGTCTGCTCTGAGTAAAACAGCATAAAACCACCCTTACTACTCAAAGTTGCACAATCAAAACCCTTTGAATTACTGTCACATTATTTTGAGGGTTATAAGCCGTTGGCGAAATAACATGTTTTAATGTGAAGTTAATTTTATTTCAAAGGGTTAAAATTGCAGATAATTCGAAGTGAAGACTTGCCAATTTAAAATCTTCTTTTGTACACTGCAATCCTATGAATCATAGCCTTCAGCATGATCGGTACTATTTATTTTACTGCTTTCTGTGGCACTGGGTACGGTGACTGAGTCGGTAAAGCGCATGCATCCGATGCGGGAGATTGGATGTTCAATTCCTGGTCGAGTCAAAACAATTACGTACAAAATTGATACTTAGCGCTTCCTAGCTTTGCACTCAGCATTAATAGGATAGGGCAAGGGGCTGGTTAGCTCAGGGTCAGGATAATGTGACTGACTGGGATATTGGATCATGCTGCTGATTCCCTGATTTCCGCAGTTGGATAGCACTATATAGTTGCCATGAGTGAACATGGTCACAACTCGATACTCGTCCTAATATGACCCCAAATGTTACCAGGACGTAAAACTCCCAACAACCAACCAAACTGTCTATGCAACATGAAATGCCCAATACGTGCTCCCATATCTAAGTTGAATATATTGAATCAAATCCAGATAAGTCTTTTGGTTTAGAACAATCTTATTTTATCAGCCTATGTGACTTTAAGTTACAATTTGCAAACCTCAAGCGATGTCATCGAAAATAGAAGGTAATTCCTGATCTTGTTGTTTTTTGCCAGAGAAGTGGGTGCAATAAAATGTACTTCGGATGAGGTTGACATTTTGGTTGACAATCCTGAATGGTTACATTCAAGAACAAGAAAATGATATGTATGTGGGAGGTGTATTGTGCTTTATTTTTTGTATTATTGTTACTATTAATCTCCAGTTACTGTTTGCCAGAGAAGTGGGTGCAATACAATGTACTTCGGATGAGGTTGACATTTTGGTTGACAATCCTGAATGGTTACATTCAAGAACAAGAAAATGATATGTATGTGGGAGGTGTATTGTGCCTTATTTTTTGTATTATTGTTACTATTAATCTCCAGTTACTGTTCAATACGAATTATACTGATAAAAGTACTCCATTGTCATCAGTTCTGCGCAGAGAGAGAGAGAGCAGCTGGTATTACTCACTGAATGAGATGATGTAGGCGTTTGCAATACAAAATCCACACAATCAGCGATATTTACGAGTTGGTAATACCATACATATGCACTAAATCATGTCACCGATTCTATTCGCATAACAACTTATGGAACACATAATATGAGGATTGTTGCGGTCTGAAAAGAACTCATATGAGAAGACTCTCTTGGTTGTCAATCGGTGACAAAGACAGGAACTCATCATTTGTTGTGAACTTATTGATGCCCAATGAGTCTAATCTGAACTCGGAATGTTTGGTGGCACATTGGACATGTGTGCGTAGCTGCAATCAGGGAGCCTGGTCAGTGAAGGAAAATATCCTTTCTCTGCTGACGCTTTTGCTTAGCTTGGCATATTTACGATCAGTTTCAAATTGTGTTATGCAATGAACTCCTGTCATTGGCCACTATTTCCCAGTTCCATTTCTTCAGGTTGTATTTAAGTTAAGGCAGTCCTTCTTCTAACCACCTTGATTTCTGCAGCCATTTACATGTTCACAGTAGAAGAGCGCTTTTGGCATCCTATACTCATCCAATACGGACTACATGGCCACCCAACCTAAACTGTGCTCTCATGACCATGATGTCAATACTGACCATTTTCACTCTGTCTAAAGGCCCGGTCACATACACTTTAGTGGCCATAGTTGAATGAAGTGGAGGCTAACGTAGTTGAACGTAGTTGAACGTAGTTGAACGTAGTTGAACGTACCAGCATCCATACTTATCCTTGGTAATAATGTGAGTGGGGTGTGAGTTCCAATTTAATATTTGGAAATGTTCAAAAGAGCGTCACGTTATAGGCTGAATTTGCATCCTTGATGGTAGCGTGCTCTAGCGTGCTCTAGCATGCTCTAGCGTGCTCTAGCGTGCTCTAGCGTGAACTAGCGTGCCCTAGCGTGCTCTAGCGTACTCTCGCATGATCTAGGTTACTCTAGCATGCTCTAGCATATTCTAGCATGCTCTAGCATACTCTAGCGTGCTCTAGCATACTCTAGCATACATGGACGAAGCCCGGCTCACATATCCATTAGTGGATGTAAGTGAACGTAGTGGAGGCTAACATAGGTGAACGTGGTTGAATGTAGTCGAACATAGTTGAATGTAGTTGAACGTAGTTGAACGTAGTTGAACGGAGTTGAACGGAGTTGAACATAGTTGAACGTAGTTGAATGTAGTTGAACTTAGTTGAATGTACCAGAATCCATACCATAACATATTTATCCATACCATAATGTATGTATCCATACCGTAAAGTGTTTATCCGCACCAAAACCTGCCATGCCTTAAAGTATTTCAACATAGTTTAACGTACTTACACCACGTTTTATCCACGTTAGCCTCCACTCCATTCACCTACGTTCAACTACGTCCACTAAGGTGTATGTCACCGGGGCATAAGACTTCAGTGTCTGGGATATTATCCTGTCACCTGATATGCATAATAACTATAGTGGATTAGTCTAATGCTTGAGAAAAGTACAGAGTATATTAAAGCAAGGAAACGAGATGCACTAGAGCTAGAAGAAAGAAATACAGAGACATTAGAACGTTATACTAAACAAATAAAAATGGAGCTAAGTGTACTGTTAGACTAACAAAAATAACTATTCAACCATTTACTTAAACTAAAATAAACTTTCATTGATGACTAAGGCAATTTCTTGGATGGCATAAATGCCAGGCATGATACACACATGAGCTAAAATTATAACTCTTCAACCTCAAATTAATGACCACTAGTAACTAGGAGCAGGGACTTGGCTTGGAATTCTTAATTTAAGAGTCCATATTTTGCAGTATGCAGAATGCAGCATGCAAATGTGAATGCGAGTGTGGTTTCCGGCATGAAATACGCATGCAATTTCCTGTCTTTCTTACCACAAATGTGTGAAGAAAAGTCAAAGTTGCTGGTTTCTCCATGGGAAATGGAGCCACATTCGTATTCGAATTCGCATTTGCAACGATCGGTAGATGGACCGATCCACTTGCCGCATTCGCATTGGTATTCACACTCATGTTCCCATTCAGATATATGGAATCACCACTGTGTATTTACATGATTTTCCATTATTTGTTTCTTTCACATTCACATGCCCATTTGCATGCACATTTGCATGCACATATGCATGCACATGCACATGCACATTCACATTCGCATGCATGTACATTCACAATCATGTGCATTCACATTCACATTGACCTTCACAGTCGCATGTGCATTAGCATGTACATTCACATGCACATTCACATGCACATCATCATGCACATGCACATGCACATTCGCATGCACATTCACGTGCACATTCACATGTGCATTCAACCACATATTCACATGCGCATTCACACACATTCACATGTGCATGCACATGCACATTAGCATCCACATTCACATGCACATTATCATGCACATTCACATGCACATTCACATGCATTTTCACATTCGGATGCACATTTAAATTCACATTTGCATGCACATCTGCATTCGCATTCGCATGCACATTCGCATTCGCATTCGCATTCCACATCCCACATATATGGAATCTTAGCTTTAGGTGGTACGCAAAAATATTCATAAACTGAGAACGAATGCTTGCACTAGATAAATACATAAAAAGGAAAGTTACAGAAAATGAAACATCCATATATTATTCTACATGGCATGCCATATATAAATCAGTTGTCATTACAAATGTGACAATTCATTTTCAAAATTACAACATTTAAAATATTAACGTGTAATAATATTCAAAAGAACAGTCTTAACCCCCAAAATTGTCTATGAAAGAATCATCTTGAATAACACTTTCTTAATGTAGCAACTGTGAATAAGAGTAATTAGATTGCTTGCTCATGTTTCACTCCGCGTATGTTTACCATTTAAATAAACAATGGGAGAAAGGCCTCTGAAAAATAGTATGCCTTGTTTCTAAGGCATGACTTCTATTTCCAAGAATATTGCGTCATATAAAATCTAGGCATAAATGCTGTAATTCAGGACACAAAAAAGGGACTATATAGCATATAATTTGATTTAATCTAAGTTCAATAAGAGCATGAGGTCAACTTTAAATGTCAGGTAGTCAGTTTGAGTCTCTCCACGACCCAGCAATCAACCCTGGTGAGTCAACTGTCTTATAGTAGGGTCAGGTGGGGTGGTGAGAAAAGGGTCGTGGTGGTGTTAGTTCAGTCTCTGGTGGATGAGTGCCGTTGTCAGTACTGGTTAGGTGGAAGTGATATCAGAGATCGGTCACCTGGTACAATCGGCGGCTACCGGCACTCGGGCGTGGTGTCGCCACCGGGAGTTAGTTTAGTTTGGGCGGCCTATATTTAAAAGGGGGAACTAGAGATCAATAGCTAAAGCTGAATCAAAGGCAGCAGCACTATCTGTCCCCTCTCAGTCCCGAATTACACACATTGCCAAAGCGACATGACCCATGAAGAAGAAAAGTTCAAATGAGGCTAGGAGTGCATCAGAACATGGACCAGACGGGATGGCCGAATGAGTTAGAGCGTCCATCTCCGGTGTTGGTAAACCATGGGGTTGTGGGTTCGAACCCTGGTCGAGTCAAACCAATGACTTAACCATTGATACTTCTCGCTTCCTAGCCTGGTGCTCGGCATTATTAGGATAGGACAAGGACTGGTTGGCTCAGTGTCAGGATAATGTGTCTGAGTGGGATACCAGGTCATACCAACTGAGTGGGATACCAACTGCATGAGTGCACACTGTCACAAGTCGGTACCCATCCTGATATGACCTTAGATATTGCTAGGATGTAAAATAACAATAAACAAACAAATCAAGCGAAATCATGTAACTTTGACTGAGACATAAATTAGAAGTAATATTAGATTGGGAGCCGATATAATATTACGCTTTAATACACTGGCATGGTTTCTGATCACTGCAGAGAATATGACAACACACAGAGAATGCTGTTTTGAACACCATTTTGAGATTTTCCTGTTCATACCCTACTCATGTCGGTCCGTTAATTAGTGGCCAGACCTTGTGGAATGGATGGCGTTCTCTGTGGCGGAGTGGTTAGAGTGTCTGACTTTTTTCTAGGTCAGAGTCCTAATCTGAGGGTCGGTGGTTCGATTCCCCGTGCCCCCAGCTCTGCCAATTTGGATTTCCACCACTGTGTATAACTTACAGCGTCATCAAAGGCCGGTTGCTCTCATTGCTGTCGATTTCTGTGAACCGATTTATTTTGCCCGTGTGGATGCACTGAGGCGGAGTAAGGACGGCACACGCATGCGCAGTCGAGAACTTAGTTTGTTGACTTTCCGGTCGATCAAAAGCACATATTATATAATTTAGTCTATGAAACCGCTAGCCGTGCACAGATATGTTTTTCATCATTTATTTTTAGGGTTTCACTGCCCAGCAGAAGTTTTGACCCTTCCAAACCAATACGATTCAGTCCATACATATCTAGGTCGAACCCACACTCTCGTGGTGACGTCGACTAACCAAAACTGGCGCTGGTTAGTGTCGACTTGCTCATGTGCTGATATCGATTTCCGGCCCAAGTACTGCCCGTGTGAACGGGCGTCTAAATTGATTTATATAAATCGCCTTGTCTAAATCGATTTAAACTTTTCCCGTGTGAACACGGCTCATGTGGTGTGGGAGATTAAAAATCCCTTGGGTCGGTAAAAGTGTAGGCTCAGGCTTTCTATCAACCATCAGTGGAGTGGGGAAGACCAGTTGTCTGTGACTGGGATTTCCCCTGCTTGGGACAACTAATGTACCAAAAAAATGAGAGACAAATAAGTGTTCACACTTCCTGTCTACCATTCGCTATATCGCTTAATAACCCCCCCCCCCTCCCGAGCCCCTCCCCCCCAACACAAAAATACAAAAATACAAAAATAATAAATAAATAAATAAAAATACAAAAAAAAATACAAAAACAACTCACGAAAACCCATCAATATTCATAGTGCTTGGGTCGACAGTTACAACCCCAGCAGCAGGTTTGTGGGGGGGGGGGTCGATATCTATAACGTTTACATACACACAGGGTCAGTGAGTGGAACTGTCGATTATAGGGTTGGCTGAATAATTGGGACTGGCAAGAGGCAGTTTCGCTGCCCAATAAACAGCTGGACATGCAAGCCTGGCTGGGAATGTTGGGTACACATCAATTCCAACCTCCATCAGCCAGGTACGTCTGCTCGTTTCTCGGCTGTATATTTGCTTCAAAGACACGCATATGTGCATGTACAAGAACATTATTCACTAACTTACACTTCTGGGCCCCTAGGAACTGTGTTTGAACAGAGGATTCATATTCATCACATATTGCATTATGTACACTTTAATTTCAGAATTTACTTCAGACTTCAATGTACTCCTTAAAGCATCTGTCACACCTTACCGGATTGAGTACCGGACACCACCGGACAAATAATTGTCTAGTCCGGTGCTCTCCGGTGAAAAAATGTATCGAAATGTACCGAAATGGAGTGTAATTGGGTCAATTGCCGCTGGGCGACCGGACAAGTACCATACATGTACCGTACATGTACCGAACGAGAACCTGACAAGAACCGGACACATAATGGATGGGTACCGGACATGTACCTGACAAAGTGACAAACCGGACACCAACGGATGGGTACCGGACATGTACGGATGGGTACCGGACATACCGGACACCAACCGGACACGTCAGTCCGGCGGTGTCCGGTAGAAGTTTTGTGCATGTTCAAAACTTGTACCGGACACCGCCGGACACCACCGGACACCGCCGGATGGGTACCGGACATCTACCGGACATTTCCATGTTTCACCGGACAGTGTCCGGTACCACAGTCCGGTAAGGTGTGACTGGGCCTTAATGCATGTACAACATGTGTGTACGTACTGTTTGTTTGTTGTTGTTTTACGTCCTGGCAACATCTTAGGTCATATCAGGACTGTCCACGGGGTGATGGAAATGGGAAATATTGCACCTAAAGCGGGACTCAAACACACATCTCTTTGCATTCCAGGCTAGTGTGTTAACCACTACACCACCTAGGCTCCCCGATATCACCATACTATACCCACGGGGTGATGGAAATGGGAAATATTGCACCTAAAGCGGGACTCGAACACACATCTCTTTGCATTCCGGGCTAGTGTGTTAACCACTACACCACCTAGGCTCCCCGATATCACCATACTATACCCACGGGGTGATGGAAATGGGAAATATTGCACCTAAAGCGGGACTCGAACACACATCTCTTTGCATTCCAGGCTAGTGTGTTAACCACTACACCACCTAGGCTCCCCGATATCACCATACTATACCCACGCCTACCTGTCTATTTGGTTACTTGCCTGAGACGTCAGTGCAGACTACTACCATACCTATACCTAGACCAGATTTACGGCACTGACAACATATATAAATTAATTAAATCCACCTACCAATGATATATATATACATGAGAAAGTAAGCAGGTAAGTAGCCTGCCCTCACTTGAAGGTGACACAACAGGAAGACCCTTGAAGATACCCTCTATGAGTAATTTGTTGTTGTTGGCTTACCTCCTAGCAACATCTAAGGTCAGATCAGGACGGCTATGAGTAAGTAGCCTCCCGTCACCTGAAAGTAATTAAACAATGATAATTTCGAGGACACTCTATGTGAGTAACTTGTTGTTTTCCGTCCTAAAACATCTAAGGTCATATCAGGACGGGCATGCATATCATTAACCTGCCCTCACTTGAAAGTGATAAAGCGAGGAGAATCTCAAGGACAATCTCTATGTGTAAGTCGTTGGTGGTTTACGTCCTAGCAACATCTAAGGCCATATAAGGAGGGATATGACTAAGTCGGCTTCCGTCACTTGAAAGTAAGAAAACTGTTATACAATCATAAATGGTATTATATGCTAAATAGAACCAACTGTTCGAGTAATTATGGCTAAACCTTTACAGGATAAGTCTCACATTATTGTTCTATTTGACCTTATAGTTGGCCCCTTGTCTAATCATAGCACACGATGATGTTCATTTGCCCATGATTGGGTTGAATGGGTGTAAGAGCGCTCATTCGCTGTCATTCCCAGGGGGGCAGAGTGTAACAATATCCACCTGAATACTGATTCCTAAATAAACCACCAGGTGGCACCACCTCTGCTTAACTACAACAAGTATTGTCTCCTAAGATGTCGTTAGTTCTTCTACTCAAATCCACAACAACAGCTATTGAAACACAGCGTACAGCAAAGCTCAACCCCCTCTACCCCTCTCAGGGAAGGTAGCCAATCACACCCTCACACACTACTACCCGCCCCCTCCTGGCTGAACCCTGACCTTCTCAGAAAATCACAACCCACTGTTCCTGCGAAATCAACCTATCACCTCCAGTCAGTCAATGTTACACAGCCAACGTCGTCATAACCTCTTATTTTCCCACCCACCAATACCTCTGCTTGAATAGCTGAAACAAAAACACCCAAATCCCACAAATAACACATACTAAATTTAAAAGGATATCTCGGAACTCATAGTACATAACACTGAGTTGTATAGTGTACATATATATATTTTGATATATGTCTTTACAAGAAAGGAAAGAAGGAAACAAGTGTTTAAAGACAATTCTAAAACCATGCTATACATATTCACTGAATGTATGATACATTTATTGGACTGGAATTGTACACAGTTACTACTACAGCTGATGTTTCATCTACAATTACTATTACAACTGATATTAGTTTCATTTATGTATTAAGGAATTGTACTGTACGGCCGGAAGACCAGTGATCTGGCGTTGACAAGAGATATTATTCAATGAATAAAATACACTTTAGTAAAAAGAAAATATATATGTTAGAGTAATCCCTTATTCGTCCGTCTGTATCTCATGTAATAGTTTGTGTTATTCATTATATTATTATCTTCACTGCTTCCCTTCAATACTGATCAGCCCCTTTGGTACCTGATTCGGCCACCGCTTCCGGTCGAGAATGGATGATTAGTTGGTTGTTCTTGCTTTACGTCCTGCCAACATGTAGGGTCATATCAGGACGTGTATCGACTTGTGACAGTATGGACGCATGGTCACTTTATAGTGCTGCCCCACTAGGAAATCAGGCTGAGCTGTTTAGACCTAACCAGTCCATTACCTATCCTTTTAATTTAGAGCTGCAAGCTTTGAAGTAACAAGTATCAATTGTGTAAGTAATTGGTTTGACTCGATTGGGAATTGAACTCCCGATCACAGGCACTGCGCTCTACCGATTCGGTTACCGATCCCAGTGTTGGAAAAACTGTTATATAAATAACCAATGGTAGAGAAATTGGGCGACATATAGCATAACGAAGGGTTTTCTTTCCAGAAACTTATGGGCCATGAAGCCTAATATAATGATAAGTTATTAATAGAAACAAATTGATTATTAACATAACAAATCAGTCAGGTTTAAGTTCTGGGCGTAACTGACCATGGAGATGTGTTCCTGACCAATCAACGCTCGCGCCGCAGCTAGGCGAGGAACTAATTTAGTACGTTCTCAGTCTGCGCTCTCCTGGGCCTGTATGCAGGAGGCAGTGTTAGCGTCGTTTGGTGTTACAGCCTGTTACCGTTTAGCTAACACCGATGTCGGGAACGGTGTCAAGTGGTATGCAGGAGCGCGTAACACTTACATTATAGCTAAACGTGAAGTTATTTATAGATTTGGGAAATCCCTCTGCGTCTGTAGCCATATATTCCATATAGCCATACAATCACTCTGCGTCTGTAGCCAATAAGTGAAATTTTATTAAATTAACCCTAACATCGAAGCAAGATTAATGCTGCCGCCGCAATGGCAGCGATATTAATATTTTCGAACCGATGAATGCAAGCAACCGCCGCCGCCACCACCAGTATGGAAAGCGACGTTGATGCGGCGGTGGCGATTTGTTTACTTTACATTCATCGATTCGAAAATATTAATATTGCCGCCGATGCAGCAGCAGCGTTAATCTCGCTTTGATTTTAGGGTTAATTTAATCAAATTTCACTTATTGCGTATGTAATTCTGTTAAATATGACAGCATTGAATAGATTTGATACCCTACACCGCTGTAAACTAGCTAAATTTCTGGTTTACCTTAACCTAGTTTAAGCTTCTGGTGTTAGGTCTATCACTGACTCATGCATACCATTTTTTGCCGCTAAACGGGAATTCCCGCCAAACACCGTTTTGCCTCGCTAACACTGACTGCTGCATACAGGCCCTGATTCGGTCAACAATGGAAGATGCACCGTGCAATAATATACATGGCGTTAACTGCTTATTGCCAAACCTCCCAGACCCACATAGGGCGGGTTCCCAAGGAATCGCCCACACACCAACAGGAAGTGCCATGTTCGATTTGACTACAAGGGGACAGGCTAGTTGGTTGGACATCAAAGACGATGGATGGCTGCAGCGACGGTCGGTCGGCGCTGGAGAATGAGGTGGGATTGGGCTTTCTAATTTGCATGCCTCAAATGAAAGACTGAAGCGGAGTTCGAATAGTCCCAAAGGAATCCACATGTGGACAGCGGAGCCTTTTGGCTCCTTCTCCCTCCCTGTCTGAGTCACTACCTACACAGTCTTGTTATTAGCACACTGTTGGCTCCTTCTCCCTCCCTGTATGAGTCAACCTATACGCAGTCTTGTTATTTTTATATATTTTTTTTATTGAGGCTGTATTTATACTGTCCATAGCATGTAAGCCCGGGTACCCAGGCTTGTTTTCAATGCTGGCCAGCTGTAGTTTTGGTGTTGTCTTACCAAGCAGTAGCTGCTGATAAGTTATTTGATTGCCTGCATTTCAGTAGCATATAGATAGTCTGTTGGTACATTTAGTAGCCTATGTTAGTTTTTGTTGGGCCCTCTTGGCATTGTATTTTGTTCTATTCTTATTACTCTGTTAGTTGTTTTCTTAAGGTTCTATGTTAATGTTTTGGGGTTTTCTTGGGAAGAGTTTTCCGCTTTTTTCTACTTAATTATATACTAGCCTATGTTATTTACATGTCCATAGGCCTGTATGTAATAGGTGGTTGAATTATGTTTGTTTGAATTTGATTTGATTTATATTGTTGTTGGATATGTTATCTGGCTTTTATATTTCAGGTTATCCCGTCCTGGGATGTCCAGTTGTTGGAGACTAATGTACGGAAACACGTCACTCACTCTCCATCCACATGTTGGGTGTGCTCATTGCGTTTAGAGGTCAGTTAGTTACTTTCCTATAGTTTACTAAATACATTCTATCAATTAGTAATAACACTTTTCCTTTTTTTGTATGGGAATTTAATTCCCTTGGCCACAAATATATAATTGTGAGCTTTTTAATTTAATGAGTAATGGCTGTTGATACAAAATTGATTATATGCTTTTACATGTATGGCGACAAATGCTTCACAAATGTACCACTGCCAGTATCCAAGTTAAGTATGTACAACCAGACAGGATGGCCGAATGAGTTAAATCGTATGTCTCCCATGTTGGTAGATCGTGGGACCATGTGTTTGAATCCTGGTCGAGTCAAACCAATGACTTAAACATTGATACTTGTCGCTTCCTAGCCAGATGCTCTGCATTACTAGGATAGGGCAAGGTGCAGTGGAATGAGGAAGACCAGTCGTCTGCAACTGAAATTTCCCCTGCTTAAACAACTACTGTACCCCAAAACAATATCAAATAAAATAAAATAAAATCCCAATTACTTTGAAAATGTGATGTCTTCATCAGACTATGCAGCTTTAATTGTGTACGTATCTACTGATATATCTCCACGCTTCCCCCAATTAAAAATACAAACCAAAGAAGAAACAAATCTGTATATCTTGCAATCTTCATACCGAATTGCTAAGGACATTACTGAATACCAGACAGGATGACGGAATGAGTTAGAACATCCGTCTCCCATGTTGGTAGATCGTAGGATCGTTGGTTGTAACCCTGTATAAACTTTGTGAGAACTGGCCATTCCGAACTCACTAGGTTTACACACTCCTCATGAGTGTCCTGACAACTGTCTGTCAGTCCCCTCCTACGGTGTTACTCTAAACAGCTCATTAAGAATGAAACGGAGACAAATCGTGCAAGATTGAGAGTGAAGAGGTTGTACTCCTGTACACTAATAGCGACCTATCACCCTGACTCTGCACCAACTGCACACACCCAGAGTCTAACCAAATCAGTGCCTACAGACCATTGAACCTGAGTCCAATGGGTGTTACACACAGCTCAGTGTCTTGTGAGTATATATGCTACTAGTTGAAGTGTAGAGAGTGGAGTGGCCTCAAAGAGTGCCCAGTATGGGGTGTGAATGACAGGTATAAGGAATGCAATGTGACTGGACTCACACAGCCAGCCAATCAGACAACCTCTACAGCCTGGGTGGGTGACGCCCTAATAGGGGCAGCTGTCAATCAACCCCAGCTGCATGTGGTGTCCATGGTGTATGCATGATGGCTGGGTGTGCTTGTCCATCAGTTCTATGGTGACAAGTAGTTGTCAACAGTTACAATAACACATATCAATTCTCTCCTCCAATTGCACTCTTTCTGGTGCATGAAGGGAACATTTCCATAATTATTAACTGTCTCTTAAGTATGAACATCACATCACAATCTTGGCGCTATGCATTATTACATTTCCACATAGGCGCAAACCAAGTGGGGCACCGATTGCTTATCTATTACATAACTATGGTCCCAACTCCGTCGCTCGAGAATAATAATGTTTTCTGGCAATATATGAATCCGAACCGAAAATCCATATATTTTTACACCTGGTTGAGTCAAACCAATGACATACAAATTGATACTTGTCGCTTCCTAGCCAGGGACCCGGCATTATTAGGATAGGGCAAGGGCCAGTGAAATGAGGAAGACCAATCATCCCCGATTGAAATTTCCCCTACTTGAACAACTAATGTTCCAAAACAAACCAACGAAATAGGACAGACAGGGCTAAAACCTTTTGTCAAACAGAACTAGAAAGCAGGAACACTAAAGAACAGGCTTAGTCCCTCCTAATATAACAATCGGCTATCACTGAGGAGTAGAAGCAGTAGAATTCTTTTACAACTCCCATCACTTTAAATAAAGCTTTCTTAATCTCTAGTTCTCGGCGTGTCCCTGCGATGCAGGTCTTAAAGTTGCATAGTCAGATATTTGTGAGTTTCTCTAATTTGTCTGAGGTACTATATTAAATTGATTGTTCTAATCTACCTTACTTTAGTTTTGAAGCAACTTATATTTTAAATGGCTAACTTTTCATATATTTAAAGAATAAACATAAAATTAGTTTTGGCAAGCATCCCAATACTCTGACACCACAAGCCGCTTCTGCAGTAACAGGTTATATTATTATATTGGTTCAGTTTCCCTTCTACATCCCTTCTACATGGTAATCAAAGTTTAATAAGTGAGTCAGTATGTAAGTTAGATAGTATGTGAATGCTCAAATTTAATAACTGGTTTGGTTTTTAAAATGTCATGCTCCACCGGACAATTCAGCTTTAACTGTAACATCAGAAGGAGTCTAGGCAAGCAGCTTTGTACATTGACACACAGGAAGGTTCACTGACAGACACAAGGTAATACATGTGACAGTAAGCAGATACGTCTTTGTTCAAAGATTGATAGAGGCACGGTACAAATAGGCTAACACATATATGTGACGCAACAGAGAATAAATAATGTGGAACTAAGCAGGAAAACCATGTCCCTGAAATTCTAGCAGAGACATATGAAAGTTGCATACTCTGATGGTTTTGAGTTTCTGTCATTTTCTGACATAAATATGTTAGGTCGATCGTTAGAATTACCTTACTTTAGGTTGAAATTACTTTATTTTAAATGGCTAACTTTCGAGATATTTGAAGCGCAACCATGCACAATTAATTTTGGCAAGCACTCCAAAACTGACACCATAGCCTTCTTCAGAAACATGTGGGACCAGACCGGATGGCCAAATGAGTTAGAGCGTCCATCTCCAGTGTTGGTAGACCATGGAATCGTGGGTTCGAACCCTGGTTGAGTCAAACCGATGAGTTAAAAATTGGTACTTGTCGCTTCCTAGCCTGGTGCTTCGCATTATTAGGATAGGGCAAGGACTGGTTGGCTCAGTGTCAGGATAATGTGACTGAGTGGGATATCAGGTCATGATGGCCTGGTCTCCCAGTGGGGCAGCACTATAAAGTCACCATGAGTGCCCACTGTCACAAGTCGGTACCCATCTGGATATGACTTTAGATGTTGCTCGGACGTAAAACAACAACAGACAAACAATCAGATACATTGGCTCAGTACCCCCTTATATCTGGCTACACATGTTTGATAAGTCAACCAGTATCTAAGTTCGATATCTGGAATCAAATCTTGTTTTGCTTTTGAAAATTTGACAATGTTTTCATCGGACTATGCAGTGTTAACAATTGAATTGTGTAAATAAGGAACATCATTTATGCTTGCAATGTTTGCTCGTGAGCAACGTGGGTATGTTTGCTGTTATGGCCATGTGATGTATTGCATTGTTAGAATGCTAGAACAATATTCCCAGCGGAATTAGGTTAATATGTTAGCTTCTTTATTGTTGATTTACTTTCTTGCACCTCGGGCCGCTTTCTCATATCAGGACGGGTACCAAATTGTGACAGTGTAAACTCATGGCAACTTTATAGTGCTGACAACTGCAAAAATCAAGCTGCCAGCACCATGGCCTGATATCCCACACAGTCACATTTTCCTGACATGAAGCTAACCAGTCCCTACTCTGTCCTATTAGTGCCAAGCGCCAGGCTAGGAAGCGATAAGTATGTGTCAGCAGCATAGGCCATATTCATGGCGAGAATTTATGTGTTTTTTATTCAACCATCGCCTTTACATATAATGTAAAAGCATGCAATCAATTATGTGTTGATAGACACTTATGAATTTAAAAACTCACAATCATATAATTTGTGGTCAAGGTGAATGAAATAGATGAAAAAATGAATTGATTAAATCTTTTAATAAACTATCTAAATACACTCCAGCTGTCTTCAAAAGGGCTAAAATGTCTTCTTGTTTTACTTTAGTGAAAAGGTCATGAATGCAGTTTGCATTGTAAAATTGTTGGTGAAGTGTGATAAAATCGACACGGTTTAGTTAAATGTGTTTGGGTGTCAGTCGGTACTGACATCGAATACATTCAGGTTGCGGGTCCCCCTTGGGCAGGAAAACATATGTTAGCCAGTGGAGAACGGGGACAAATACACACAACTTATCGCAAAGTCGGTGGTGCTGAAATTACCCTCCTGGGCCCGTATTCATGAGTGCAGGGTAAGGTTAGCCGGAGGTTAGGCTTAGCCGTTGGGTAGCTATCCCGTGGGTTAACGGCGGCGGTTAAATACGTCAATCGGTATTCACCAATGTTCTAGCTGGAGCGGATAGCTACCCGTTCGCTTTGTTTACATTCGTCGATTCGAAAGTATTAATATCGCCGCCTTTGCACCAGCAGCGTGAATTTCGCTTCGGATTTAGGGTTAAATTGATAACATTTCACTTATTGCATATGTAATTCTGTTAAATATGACAGCATTTAATAGATTTGGGCGTAAGAAATTCCCGCCGATTCGGCGGTGACGGCGGCGGCCATTTTTACTTGACGTCGACAGTATGGATATCGACGTCGTTGCAGCGGCAGCGATTTGTGTACTTTACATTCGTCGATTCGAAAGTATTAATATTGTGCCAGCAGCGTGAATTTCGCTTCGGATTTAGGGTTAAATTGATAAAATTTCACTTATTGCGTATTTAAATCTATCAAATATGATCGCATTGAATAGATTCAGACCCACACAGGCTCACTACCCCCTCGGGATAGTCCCTTACCCCTGAGTCGAAAATGGGGTAGGGTACCCCCCGGTTAGAGCCCCAGGGTAGTGCTACCCCAAGCTCATGAATACGGATTTGCCACCATTAGCCGGGGGGGATACCCTACCCTATGGTTAGAGCCCTACCCCGAGCTCATGAATACGGCCCCAGGTTACCGGATTGATGATGCTGATGATGATACTCCTGATGATGATACAGGTGGACATCATCTGCACAGAAATCTCACAAGGGAGGTATCAGCAGTGAAATACTCCCTAGTTTGAAAAGCAGGCAGGTCCATAGAGAAATAAAGCACAGGGGACCCGGCTGAATGGGACCAGACTAAACCCACAATCCCAGCATGCAATCACCCGTAGGGGACTGGGCTGAAAACTGGCGTGATATTTGCACACAGTAATTATGAGTGTGTTGTTGCCATTACTAATGACAGGCTTTCTTATCTGACAAAGGGTAATATAAGTGGTATTCTATAGCTGTGTTCACACGGGCAAAGTTTATGTCAACTTAGACAAGTCAATTTATCTGAATCAATTTAGTGTTGTGTCCACACATAGACCGGTTTAAGGCAGAAATCAATATCTGCGCATGAGCAAGTCCAGACTAACCAGCACCAGTTTTGCTTAGTCGATGACAGCCCGAGAGAGTGTGGGTTCGACCTAGATCTGTTACGACTGAATTGTATTGTTTTGGAACGGTCAAAACTTCTGCTGGGCAGTGAAACCCAAAAAATAAATGATGAAAAAAATATATGTGCACAGCTAGCAGTTTCATAAAGCAAATTTACCGGAAAGTCAACAAACTCAGGTCTCAACTGTGACATGCTTAATCCGCCTCAAGTAAGTCGGTTGCGTTCACACAGGCGATATAAGTTGAATCATAAAATTTGGTTCATATAAACCACCTACAGAGGTGGTATAGATGAACCGATCTAGCTGAATCGATTCAGCCCTAAATCGCTTTAGTGTCGCGTTCACACGCCGAATGTGCGCCAAACTAGGCAAGTCGATTTATATGAGTTGCTTTAAAGTGCGTGTGTGAACACAGCTTATGGCAGCTTACTTGGTTGGTTGGTCTTTGGAGTTTTAAACCCTGCCAACATCTAAGGTCATATCAAGGACGGGTACCAACTTGTGACAGTGCACACTCATGGTGACATCATAATGCTGCTGCACTGGGAGACCAGCTAGCCGGTAACATGACCTGATATCCCACACACTCAGATTATCCTGTTACTATGCTAACCTATCATTTTCCTATCCTAGTAATGTTGAACGCCAGGCTAGGTAGTGATAACTACCAATGTTATAAGTCATTAGTTTGAGTCGGCTCAGATTCGAACTCCCGACGTTTCACAAGGGAAGCCTGCGCTCTACCTATTCGGCCACGGCCCCGGGTCCCATAACAATGCAGGTCAATCAATCAATAGTTCCGTCCTCTAGTCGAGGGTTGGATGCAATGGTTCTCCACCTGTCCCGATGGTGTGCTGGTCTGATAGACTGTGAATAATTCAGGCCTGTCCACTGTGAAATATTTGTAAACCATGATGTTCTTGGTCTCCCTCTCCCTCTGCTGCCATTCACCTTCCCTTCCAACAATGTACGGTATATTGAACTCTGATGAATGATGTGGCCAAAATAAATAAGTTTCTTTGTCTGTATATTGGCAAACAAGCTTTTCTTATTTTTAATTTGTCTAAGAACTTCTTTGTTGGTGATGTTCTTAGTAAAATTAAAAATAAGAAAAGCTTGTTTGCCACTATACAGACAAAGAAACTTATTTATTTTGGCCACATCATTCATCAGAGTTCAATATACCGTACATTGTTGGAAGGGAAGGTGAATGCAGGTAGTTCATTATAATTAAATGTTCATATTCATGCAAGTCATTGCTTAGCATAGACCACATCTTTGTTAGTAAATAATGTATTATTAATAACATAGAACCTTAAGAAAACAACTAACATAGTAATAAGAATAGAACAAATATACAATGCCAAGAGGGCCCAAAAAAACTAACATAGGCTACTAAACGTACCAACAGACTATCTATCTGCTACTGAAATGCAGACAATCAAATAACTTATCAGCAGCTACTGTTTGATAAGACAACACCAACACTACAGCTGGCCTGCATTGAAAACAAGCCTGGTTACCCTGGCTTACATGCTATGGACAGTATAAATACAGCCTCAACAAATTAAAAAATTAAAAAATCCGAATAATTCTCTCAGGAGTACTAGGGCAAGTATCCTTACTTCCGGCCATTGCGGGTCTGCTAAATGTACATCCACACAAGTTATAGATAAGAAGTTAAATGAGATAGCATTAGAGAGGATGGATGACCGCTGGCAGGGTATGATAGCATCTAGCCGATCAGATTGAAGCTAGATAGTGGTGGCTGCACAGTGTAGGTATAGGGAGAGAACCGGATCTAACATATCTATAGAGTAAATGTGTAAGCATTAGCACAATAGTGATGCTAATTTTAGTCGGTTTGTTATTGCCATTCTACCTCCTGGCAACATCTAAGGTCATCCGGTCGGGACAGTGCTCACTCATGGCGACTTTATAGTGATGCCTACTTGGGAAATCAGGCTGCCATCACCATGACCCGCTATCCCACTCACTCAGATTATCCTGACACTGAGCTAATCAGTCCTTGCCCTATCCTATTAATGCTGAGCATCAGGCTAGGAAGCGACAACTATCAATTTTGTAAGTTATTGGTTGGACTCGACCGGGAATCGAACTCACGATCTCCTGCATGGGAACCCATGGGCTCAAACCCTGTTCGAGTCAAACCAATGACTAAGAAATTGATAATTGTCACTTCCTAGCCAGGTGCTGAGCATTATTAGGATAGAACAAGGACTGGTGTGCTCAGTGTCAGGATAATGTGACTGAGTGGGATATCAGGTAATGGTCCTGGCAGCCTGTTCTCCCAGTGGGGCAGCACTATAAATCGCCCTGTCACAAGTAAGAACCCGTTCTGATATGACCTTAGATGTTGCCAGGACGACCCAATCCAAAAACCAACAAACCTTCCGGCATGGGAGGTCTGTGCTCTATCGATTCTGCTGGCTGGTGTTTAACATGTAAACACATATGGCTACAAGGTGAGAGGGCGAGTTTAAAATAAAAAAAGAGAGTTGCCTGTAATTTGGATTTGGCTGATATTGCCCCTACTGCCTCGTCCCCACCTCCCTCGGCCCCGCCCTCCCTCATTCTCCCGCCTTCCCCTTCTCTCCCCCCCCCCTCCCTCCCCCTCCCACCCTTTGCTTCCTCCCTCCTTCCGGCTTCACCGCCCTTCCGATCCCCTTCCCCCTCCCATCCCCACCCTGCCCTCTCCCTATCTCCCTCCTCATCGACCTTACCCAGTGCTCTTACACACACACCTCCCCCCCCCCCCCCCCACCAGTGGTCAGAAGGTGGTGGCATTCTCTGTTGGGAGTCCTGCTTGGGATGTGTTGGTAAGCGTGTGTTTGTATGGTGGGTGCTGGATTTGAGCAGGTGCAACGTTTCGATCCGCCCCTGTGCCCACACTGATGGAATGCAACTTACCCGAAACCACCCACCCACCCTCCACCCTCCGCCATCCGCACTACACACTACGCACTACACACCCACACACCCATGCACTCACAAACACACACACACACCCGACACACACACCACTGACAACACACAACCCCGACAATGCACCAGATGGACATTTGCCAGGCGGATGCTTGCGTGATGCATCGTCGTGTGACATGGCTTTAAAACAAGAACACATCAGGACATTTGTTAGACCTGAAGCTCATTTAGTCAGTCACTCTGACCTGGTTGGTGGCAGTCGGGATTGATCGGCGACAATCCTGTAGGTAATTCCAGTCTGGTCCCTCCTTTGAAAGCAATCCTTATAAATAGTCTGGCTCGACTTGATGTAATCTGCCAGAACAATGAAGCCACAAATATCTGCTCATGTGCAATTGCATATGTATCAGTATATGAACTTGGTTCAACTGGAAGGGATCCATGGAGTATTCTGCAATGTATTCCTCATGTGCTTATGTATTACATATATATATGTATATGATCCTTATGTATATATATATATATATATTTATATATATATATACATATATATGAGGAGCATTCTGTAGAAAAGTATGCCAGTTAAATATACGCAAGGGAATTATTAACATTGTTGTTATACTCCGTAAGACCGATGGCCTCAACCATGGCGCCACCTGCAGCCTCTTCGCCTGCACCGGATGTAGACCGGATGTAGACCAGTTTCAGTATATTTCATCTCACATGAAATATGTATAGATATTTAGCACACAAATAAATATATAGACATGCATATATATTTGGCATATATAAAAATATGTTTACATATATCATTTAAATCCCTTATATAATCCTCACATATACTATATATTTATATATATGAGGCATATGAGTCATGTACTCAAATTATATTCCAGGAAATATATGTATTAGGGTGCATACACAAAAATAGAACAATCGTTGAAATTTCAGAAGGTGGTGGCATTCTCCGTTCGGAGTCCTGCTTGGGATGTGTTGGTAAGCGTTTGTTTGTATGGTGGGTGCTGGATTTGAGCAGGTGCCACGTTTTGATCCACCCCTATGCCCACACTGATGGAAGGCAACTTACGAATCCACACACCCACCCTCCGTCCTCAGCCCTCCGCCCTCCGCACTACACACGACACACTACGCACCCACACACCCACACACCCCACACACACACCACCAACAACACACAACCCCGACAATGCACAACCCTTCTTCATCCAGATGTACATTTGCCAGCTGAACAGCTGAGGTTAGACAAATGTGGTATGGCTAATATGGCCATCAATAAGTACACAACTAGTAAATAAGGAAGTGGGTGTACAGATGGGATGGCCGAATTAGTTAGAGCATCCATCTCCTATGTTAGTAGATCATGGGATCGTGAGTTTGAATGCTGGTCGAGTCAAACCAATGACTTAAAAATTGATACTTGTCACTTCCTAGCCAGATGTTCAGCATTACAAGGATAGGCTCAAGGGGCAGTGGAATGACCCAGACCAGTTGCCTGCGACTGAAATTTCCCCTGCTTAAACAACTAATGTACCACACCAAAAAAAAAGTGGTCAAATAATAAATCAATGCTAACTTATGAAGCAGGACACATAATACTGAGAGCAAAATGCCACCTTCGACGGACTAACAATGTTTCACTTTAAACAATCAAGGGCAATGAGCAATGGAATAAGGAAGACAAATCTTCGGCGATTGAAATTTCCCCTGCTTAAACAACTAATATACACACACACATACGAAAAAAAAGGTAGATTGTGTTCTATGTTCTAATTAATATTCGGACATTGGACGCATCGGTCATCAACGAGTTCACAACAAATGATGAGTTGCTGTCACCATCGACATCGATGGACAACCAAGAAGAAGAGCTAACGTGACCAGGATAACTAACCCAGGGAACATGGTCCATAACCATTAAAGGCTAATATTTTAATGTTGGTTTCCTAATTACTGCCCTACCTAAATATCCTGGCACTAATCAAGGATTTTAATATAATTTTTCCCTTTCCTGTGATATTTTTCAATCGTAAAACTAGTCTAAGCTCACTGTGCCACAGGCATATATGTAATTTCACTACCTAATCTTATATCAAATTCGACATTGGTAATTGAATCGGGCATCCAATAACCCCCGTAGCCCAACCGAGGTAAGCTCTCCAACCTGGTCACCTGATGAATACTTTTGTCAGTATCAGAGTAAAGAGTAGATTTGGATAACCCAGGAGGAGATCAGTACCGCTTTGCTTACGGACTCACTTCTGGTTTACATATCATTGATTGATTGATTGATTACTGATGGTGAAATGTCATGTTGGCAATGAGTAAGATATTCATGGCAAAACACTAGTGGTATCCACTATGTCAGTCTTATTATATTAATCACATTGACATGCTTACATTGAAATGTACACCTACATCTAAAATGATCAGATTTGTGTCAAATGACAGGAAGAAATTCATGCCATGTAATGTTGAACTCTGACCATTTTTAGACACAATATGGCCTAATTGGTTAAGCGCTAATAGGTCATAATGATAGCACACTGGTCCGGAATGCAAGAGTTGTGGGTTCCATACCCGCTCGAGGCGCAATATTTACCATTTTAATCACACCCATGACACTGGTTGCAATGCCCATGATCCTGGATAGTCTAAGCTGTGCATGGTTATTGACCTACTGTGTGTTCGAGCATGTAAGTGCATTGCATGTATGTACGTAATTTAAGGCATACATCATTATTTAAAATACTTACAATTCCAGGGCGACGAGTGTAGTATTCTGCCCTGGCTTATGAGGCAAGGAGCCACAGAGACAGGGAAGTGTGGGTAGGGTGGTGACATCAGGGATCCTAGCTGATGTAATGGTGAGCACATGGACCTGGAATGCAAGAGATATTCGCTCAATTCGCGATCTAAGCACAATATTTCCCATTTTCATCATACACACAACATATGTAATTCTTCGCTTTCGAAGATTTGAAGATTTGATCTAACTATTTAGCTTTAACTCTTAGCAGGCAGACGATAGTGTGCGTGAGTCCTACCTGCAATCCTGTTTAGACACATTTTAGTATGCTGGTCATTTTGTACCAGTCTAGCAGATTCAGTGCAGCTCCCACAAGTAATGCCTGGAACACTCTGTGATTGATGGGATTACTGCAAGGTTCATAATTGAGAGAGACTGAGTATATGTTGCCATACCTGACCTGAACCTAAAAATCTGACAGGTCTCATCGTTCGCCGATTAATAGTTCAATTTTGTACAGTCATTGATTGAAATGCATAGCAACACGTCAAACCCGTTTGGGGCGCGCCGGCGCATCCTGATGTGTTGGGGGTGGGTGTGTACGGGTTCACACAATACTAATACGATACCAACTCGCTTCCTCCATGCCGTCAACGCGCCGACAACACGCTGACAACACGCTGACAACACGCTGGGAACCAGCTGGTGGCACATTGACACTTTCGTCCACCGGCGTCGAACCTCGTTGGCTGCGCGCTAATACCATGCTACTAAGCCGTCCAGTTTTCTCCCAAAACGCTGAAAGGTTGGATGTCTCTTGACGGGTTGCAAATATTTTGCGCGTTGCCGGCATGCCGGCAGAAACGTCGTAATGTGACAGGGGTATAAAGGCCCTGTCACACTATGATGTTTCGGCCCAATGCGGGTCGACGTGTGCCGACGGGTTGCATTTTTGGGCGAAACGTCGGTACATGTCTGGTACGTCACCGGTACATTACCGGGGCGTTTCCGGCACGTCGGTACATAGCAACGGAGCCGGTCGGCGCGCATCGGTCCGGAGCGAAAGTTTTGTGCTTGCACAAAACTTTCGGCGCGGACCGACGCGCCGACGTGTTGGAGGGGGCGTTACGGACACGTTAGCAACACGTCGGCCCCCTTGGGGGCGCGCCGGTGGAACGCTGGCAGGACGTTGATCAAAGCCGGTTAATGTTGGCATTTTTTTCGCCAAACTGCGACCGTTCCGTCGGCACGTCTGCAACGTCCCGCCAGCCGGTTCCCAGCGTACCATCAGCGTGTTATCGGCGCGTTGTCGGCGCTCCGCCAGCGTTTCTCAGCGCGTTGGACGTGTTGCCGGCGCGCCTGGACGCGTTGGCGGCGGGTCTGGACGCACTGCAGGCGCGTCCTCATGTGTTTGGGGCAGGTGTGTACGGGTTCACGCAATACTAACATGATACCAACTCGCTGCCTCCACGCCGTCAACGCGCCGACAGTGCACCGACAACACGCTGACAACATGCTGGGAACCCGCTGGTGGGACCTTGAAACTTTCGTCCGCCGCGCGTCGAACCTCATTGGCTGCGCGCTAAGAGCATGCTACTAACCCGTCACGTTTTCTCCAAAGACGCCGAAAACTTGGACGTGTCCAGCGTGCTACCAAATATTTTGCGCGTTGGCGGCTCGCGGGAAAACACGTCGTAATGTGACAGGGGTAGGTTGATCAGTCTAATCTACCTGAGTTTATTTTGAGGTAGCTTGTTATTTTAAACCGCTAACATTGAAGATATGTGATACTAAATTAATGTTAGCAAGCACATCACACCTTGACAACTTTGGATGCATTTGAAGTGCAAACAGACAAAATAATATTTGGAAGCACATCATAAATCTGACAGTATCGGTTTATACGGTGACAGATTCTGTTAGATTGACTTAACATTCCGTTCCAAGCAATAATAATAATAACATAATTATTTCCATATGATCAATGTACACACAAGTTGAGATTTATATCAGTAATTTGTTCTCATGAAAAGGGAGAATGCAGAAGTACAGTACTTATGAGATGTTTTCCCCATTTAGAAATAACACATTATACAGTAACATGTAACAGTAGTAATGCATGGTTAATGATGGCTTACTTATGCCTACCGCCCAACTTTGGGCATAGGCCACATTCAACTGCTCTCCAGTTATCCCAGTTGAGTTTTGTGTTTGTGATTCTGTAACATTGTTCTTTTTTCCGGAGTGGGGTTGTTGGCCCCACGCCCAACCCCCAAGCTGGAGGACTAGTTGCTGCTCTTAGTCTGTCCTCTACCATGAGGCCTGCCAAGGGGGCTAGCCCCCGCCGGTATAGCTCTCCTGGTCACGGACGCACTCAAGCCTCCCCACCACAAGGTAGCAACACATTAGGGGGAGGCCACAGCAGTAATGTATGGGGAATGATGGCACCAGTATCTAAATTATACCATGTATAATCAGACATAGGGAATTGATTTGGTCTTTACAAATGTGTTGCTTTCTTTGGCGTATGCAACCAAAGGTAAGCAATGGGAATGTTCAACTGTAATTATTTGCTTTTTGTCAGTGCAATGGTGCTTGACATATCCTACTAATGCCAAGGTCAAGGATGAGTAGCGACACATGAAGAGTTCAGGCGCAAAACCATGTAAACGCCAATCCAAAAATGGAGATAAACATTGCAATCAAACCTTCATAAAGTTATTTATTTTATATTCCTAGTCTTTTGTTAATTGCTCCATAACTATCTGATTATATCAAAAGTGGAATTAGTGAGCGTTAACATTATTTTCAGGTACAAATCTTTTATTTAAACTAGAGTTTTGGATTGGGGTTGGTTTTGCGACCGAACCCTTCAAGTTTGTATACAAGGTAGCGTCAATGGCTTGACTCGAGCCGGATTCCAAGCGAAGACATGTCCTGATGTTGCATGCCCCATTTATTTGCTTAAGTTTCATGTCCTGGCAAGATCTAATGCTATATAAGGCCAGGTACCGACTCGTAACAGTGCACACTCATGGCGACTTAATAGTGCTGCCTCACTGGGAGACCACGCCGCTGGCACCTTGACTTGATATCATACTGAGCGCCAGGCTAGGCGGCACCAAGTCCCAATGTTGTGAGTCCTTGTATGACTCTCCCTGAGTTCGAACCCAGTACCCCCTCAAACAGACGCCATACAGCGGTCTTACCAATGTGGCCAACCAATCTGGGCAGTCAAAGGGCCTGTCGTGGTTTTAAGAAGTTACCTGGAGTGGAACCCATTGGCAAGAGAATAGTGATGGCCAAATGCGAAGTAGATTATCAATAAAGTAGAGTGGTAATTGTGTTCTTCATATTCACATAGTAAATTGTGCAACCCATATCCATATATAATATATATATACATATATATATGTATTATATATATATAAATATATATATATATATATATATATATGGGTCGTTCTTAGAAAGTGTGTACCACATTTGTGACATGGAAAGCAAAAGTAGAAATATTCATTTCATTTCATGAAAGCTGCCTGCAAAAGTGATGCAGTACTGCTGGCTTTTGCAAGTTACCAGCAGCACTCTCTTTGGGAGCAAATAGAGGTCTCACACCAGCAAGAACATGTCCAGACAGGTGCAAAACTATTTGTCCCTGCAGTGGCTGGTCGGGAGATGTTGGGAGTTCCATACATCAACCGGCCTTGATTCTAAATAATAACAGAATCCATATTCACATGAAGGTTTACATGGTGTACCTATGTCAGAGTTGATATTTATATTTGATTGTTTTCCCTTTTTGATTTTGATCTCAGACAAATTGAGAATGCTGGGCAGTATAATAGCATCGATCCACAGCAGCATTTTAAAACACATCCAAATCATCATTTTAACACACGCAACACTTTCAAAACAAATGTTATTGATTGCAATTAAGACAACATTATTGTGACTTAGACAGAAAAAGATTAAACAACACGGCAGTACATGCATGGTGTCGATATGAACATAACAACATTTTCACGTTAGCCCAAAATCATATGAACCAATTTTGGATACATGTTGTGGGATCAGTCAAATACACGTAGTATTCCTACCAGACCTCACACACAGATCCAATGATAACTGTTTCACTTATTACCCCCTAATAATAGTCTGCATCATTAACAATGCAACGTGGAAACCAAATATGTGGTACCCAATTTCTGTGAACGATCCAGACGGGATGGCCGAATGAGTTGAGTGTCCCTCTCCTGTTTTGGGAGATCGGGGTATCCAAACCCATGGGTTTGTGGGGTCGAATCCTGGTCGAGTCAAACCAATGACTTAATAATTGATACTCATCGATTCATAGTCAGGCACTCGGCAACATTAGGACAGGTCAAGGCCTGGTTGGCTCACTGTCAGGATAATGTGACTGAATGGGATATCAGGTCATGGTGCTGGTGACCTGGTCTCCCAGTGGGGCAGCAATGTACAGTTGTTATGAGTGTACACTGTCACAAGTCGGTACCCATCCTGATATGATCTTAGATGTTGCTATGGTGTAAAACAACAACAAACGAAATAAGCTATATATATGTGCGATGTATAACACATTATGTGTGTATAAAGATATTAAGAGAATTGTTCATGATGGTTCACCAACATGGATAATTTGCGTGCGAACAGGGAGCTCTATGGTGCTGCCACCTGGAGTCTTCCCTCCTCTCCCCCCCTACCGGCTTCACTCAGAACCAAGCCCGTGAGACTCTAACATCACGATCTCGTCTCCCCCCGAAACTATGACATCACAGCCCCTATATAAGGGATGCTTCCAACCCCTATCACTCACTTCCAACCCGGCAGTCAGTCGAGCAGCTCAGCAGACCGACTCAAACTCAGCCGCCCACCCAACCCTTCAAGCGAACAGTCATACGCATGAGGTTGAGGGCCTGAGTCGAACATTCAAACTGTCTTCCCTTCCTTGTCCTACTGTACTTGCGTATGCCTTGATTTGTTGTCATTACAAATCCATAACATGGGCTCCTTGTTTGCGTGGTTAAATATTATCATTATGTTATACTCCGTAAGACCTAACACTGTGCAGATAGCGCCACCTTTGGCCTCCTCGCCTCCACTAGATGTAGACCAGTCAGTGTAAGTTGAACTGGAGGATGATTATATATATGCACACACATACTGATCTTAACACAGATGATACAGTGGTGCATTACTCTGGTGGCGCGTTATAATTACCAGATAGGAAGAAGAGGCAAATTCATTAATAATGTGACGTGGAAAGCAAAGATGTGGTACACAGTTTCCGAGAACGACCCAAATATAATAATTATATATATAGATATATAATATATATATAATATTTATATATACATAATACATTATAAATAATATATATAACAATAATATATATATATATATATATTTATATATATATATTATATATAGCTATATCATAATTCATATATGTATAGCTAAATAATGAATATATATATATAGCTATTTAATATCTATAGGGGCCTATGCACACACGTGGCCACCTTAACACACATGATGCACGGTGCATTACTCTGCTGCCTTGTTATAATTACCAGACAGCCACATGGGAAATCTTGCCGGATCCTCCGGTTAAACCGCCCAGGGTGTCCATATTCGGGTTTATAGCCGCATGGTTGTGTCATTTCGGCACACTTCGCCAAAACGAGGCTATTGTGTTCTAACATTGCCGCTAATATTGGGACACTCCATATTGAGTCCAGCTTATCTCAATTGCCTTCACCCAGCATCATATATACATAATCATCATCATCAATGGGTGCCGTCTTCTCGAAGAAGGTTGGCTGCAATGGACCTCCATCTCTTCCTGTCATTCGTTCCTCTCATGCATTCCGCATAGCTCATTGCTGTCCACTCAGTGATGTTGTCCATCCATGTTGTTCTCCTTCTCCCTCTTGGTCTTTTCCCTTCTATCTTCCCTTCCAGTATTCTTCTCAGTGATTCCTGGTGTCGTATCATGTGGCCAAAGTATTTAATTTTTCTCTTATAATATATATCTGTAATATAATATGTTATGTGCATATAAATACCGAGTGTATTCTTATATTTTATTTAGTATACAACAAATTCATAGTGCTGTCTCTTCTATTTGTGGGAACTGTGTGGCCATGCCGTTCCGGAATTTTGGCTGGAAATCGCCCTGGATTGGTGCCAAGATGGGTGCTTCCGGGTGTTTCAAGCATGCCATATAGGTTATTTGCTGTAGAAATGTTGCTTTATCTACTTGATGGTAATCTCGCAAAGGGCAGTAAATAAACCTCGGCCCTCCTCCCACACTTCATGTGATTGTGTTGTGTCTTTACTGAGCGCAGAAATATTAAATATATGCTGTATAAACGATTATACCAGAATAATAAGGCTGAAATGTTCCATTGGCTCATCAGCTCGAACCCCTCCCTCAGTCATCGACTTGAGGAGCCTATCTATTCACCGATATGTCCATCCTACTCATCCTCAGATCCGTTGTGGGGCGCCACCTATCTGTGCATTCACCACTGCTCCCCGCTCCACCTACACTCACTGTACCGCCAACAATTAAGCTGGTTCGCCCACTTCATACATATCTTGTCTCTCTTTGTCATTTGTAGCCGGGACCTCTATATATATATACACATATATATATATTATATATATAATATATATAAATATATATATAAATATATATATATAGTCCAGGTGCAAACACCATGAACGCCAAACCAAAGATTTAATCAAAATAAAAGCTTTTTACCTGAATATATTCTGAATTCTCACTAATTCCACTTTCCTTGTGATGAAATAATTGTGGAGCAATGAACAAACAAATAGTGATGTAAAAATTAATCTATTGAAGGTTTGATTCCAATGTTTATCTAAATCTGTTGATCGGCATTTACCTGGTTTTACGCCTGAGCTATGTACATATATACAACAATCATGCATAAGGGAGTTAAACATCTGTCTTGTAGTGACTGTATACACGGGAATTTTGGAACCTGAAATCGGAACCTCATCATGCAGACATGCATCTAGCTCAGCGACGGTTAACTATGAAGTGGTATGTCCTTTATTTATACTCACATAACTCACAATAGAGCACCTATAAATATATATGAATGTATCAATGTATACAGCAAATGCCTGCACTGGCATCTCACGTAAAGAACTGTATAGACAGGTAGGTATGGATACATTTCTTGCATCAAGGGGCGTATATTGTCTAATCATTAGGCCAAGCTCTAGAATGATAGTAAGGGTGGGTTCAAACACTACGGTTGATGCAATATTTCCCATATGAATCACCTATCATGTCACTGCTTTCCATGCACTTGCTATCCGGACCACACTTCGTCCACACCTCTCTCTAACTCCTCTCTCATGGCCGTGCTCTTCCATGATAATGTCTGAAAAGAGTTCCAGGAGGGGGAGCCTGCCAGCATTCCACTTGCTACTCTTACTCTGTCTGTGTCTTTGGCTCGCTGGCTGGTCACCATAGAGCAGATAGACACAGTCCTTTGACTCAACTCTCCTCATTTCCTATACTCTACCCCTTTTTGTTTTTCTTCCAGGCTTACTTCTCCCCCTGATCAAGGGAGTTGTTTGCTTGGGTGGTGCCCTTTACCTTATTGTTTCTCTCGCTTTGTTCTTGTTGCTGGAACTGCTGGACCCACCTTTACACGTTCCCTTCCTCCTGAACCCTTGATGTTGTTAACTGAATAAGAGTGCTCTGCTATGGCTGGACTGGTTTTGAATGTTGTAAAGTCATTCCCAGCTTCTACAACTGTTTCACCTGAAGATTCATCTTCAACCAAAGATTGGACCGATTTATCGGGGCCTTTCTATATTGCTGCAGCTTTGCAGCTGGTAACCATCGTAAGGTTACAAACCCCCGAAAAAGCAAGCTGCTTTCCATGTCCAGTATATTGTACAAGCTAGAAACTATATGGTTGTTAAAACTACGCTGTGTATGCATGTGCCCAACACAATCAGCCACCCTGTTATTTGATACCTGTCACAATATATATATATATATATATATATATACACGCCTATGATATGTAAATAGGAGTAGGCTAGTCTAGTAATAAGAGTAGAAAAAAAAAATACATATATACCAAGAAAATCCAAAAAAACTAACATAGGCTATTAACCATACCAACCAATTATCTATCTGCTACTGAAATTCAGGCAATCAAATACCTTACCAGCAGCCACTGTGTGGTAAGATGACACCAACACTACAACTGGCCAACATTGAAAACAAGCCTGGGTACCCTGACTTATATATGCTATGGACAGTATAAATACAGCCTCAATAAAAAAAAGAATTAACAAAAATGTTGTACACGCCATTATACAATTATAATAAGGCGGGAAGCTTCCATCTGCTCCTCAGCACCAGCTCCTCTCTCAGTCCTCGACTGGAGGAGCCTATCTATTCACCTACACTTCCATCGCACGCACACTCAGATCCGTTGGGGAGCCCTTCATATATAAATTACCAATATGAACTTTGCATTGGCATTGCAAACTCATTTTTGGATTGGTGCGTATTGCGTTTTGGAATTCCTACTTTTCTGTTCATTTCTCCATTTTCATGTCATAAAATAAGTGGAATTACAGTGCAACCCCGTTAAACCAAGCTAGGTTAAACCAAACGATTGGTCAATACAAACTTTTGTCGGCGGCCCAGCAAAATACTATAATTTATCATATAACAAAGTTGGTTAAACCAAAGTTGGTTAATTCAAACAAACGCATATGCGGACATAACTGACACTTCCAGTGATGTAGATATCTCCTGGGACACAGCCCCAGCCCCAGCCTTCTTCCATCTCATTTTAGTTAGTGGTAGTGCTGAGGCAGTGAGATGCTTTGGTTGACTCACTTGGGAAATCATTCAGCGGTATATCACCTAGAACATGTGTAGAGGATTCCTTAACTGACCTAGATTTCTGTGATGCATTGAGAACCCCATACTCCTAAGCTGCATCAGCTTTAACGGCTTACTGAGCGTCTTGGTTTTCCCGGGCTTCCCTGGCTTCCTCGGTTTCCTCTGCTTCTGCTCCTTCCTGAACATCCTGGGTTTCCTGGGTTGTCTGGGTTTCCTTGGCTTCCTTGGCTTCCTTGGTTTCATGGGATTCCTGTGCTTCCTGTGATTCCACTACTTCGTGGGCTTCCAGAGCTTCCAAGGCTTCTTAGACTCCAGGGTTGTCTTGCCTTCCTGGGTTTCCTGTGTTGTCTGGGTTTCCTGGACTTCCAGAGCTTCCAGGACTTCTTGGACTCCTGGGTTTCCTGGGTTGTCTGGGTTTCTTGGGTTATCTGAGCTTCCTGAGATTCCTGCAGCAGAACTACCTCTATATGAAGGTAGCCTCGCAGGCAATCTTGCTTTTGAGAAGTGGCAAAATAGCCGTTTAACAGGGACTACTTCGTTTCCCAGAATACTAATTACTAGAATATAGGGAATGTTGCTTCCGACAAATAGTAAAATGCAATCTACAACCCGCTGCTAATTGAAAACACGAAAAGACAGACAGACTTTAATATTGGTATTTATTATTGTCTTGTTTTTATCGTCAAATATCAGAGTTTAGTGTCATGATTTCAAGGCTTACAGAACTTGATCCCATCAAATATAACAGTATGGGTGGGTGGGATGGCTTAAAACGAAAGGCTTAGGAGACGATGTTGAACGAACCGCAGTCGAGGCGAAAGTGAATCAAACCGGCGGCTATTTGGTTAATATGGAATTCTTACGCTAGGTGGCGGCGACGGCGCAGACCCCGGCCTTGGTCTATAAATAGAATAGATGCTTTGTATCCAAGCGAAATAAGACGTCGGTCATACGTATTCAATTACCCATGTTCTCCTAACATGCACAATTTGTTCATTCAGACGATAATGTCCGACATTATTATTATTATCATTATGATTGTAAGTTGCTGAAGTATTGATTTCCATGCACCCGTCGAGTAAAACATCAACTGGTTTGCTGCATGTCAATTAAAGCAACATAGTCCCATAGTTTCGAATTTCTCTAATTTGTAGATGAATATATTACGTTGATCTTTAATATGTACCTTACTTCAATAAACTTTATTTTGAATGAATAGAGTAGGATTCGAACCCTCATTTATTGGCATGCCAGGGCTAGCGCTCTAACCATTACTCTACCTGGTGAAATTACCCTAGCCTGACCTACGTAGTGGATGATTCCGCAGTATTCTGCTTCTTTCATATATATCAACATTCCTCTTCTTTTTATTTGTAATAAAATTAGTTTCTGATGGTTTTTTTTAAACAATGTAAAACCGAGAACATATTTTATACTACATTGTTTGAAGTCATCTTATAGCCCTGTCGCATTATGACATTTCTCTCCAACGTGCGTCGACGTGTGACGACGTGTCTCACTTTTATGCGAAACGTCGGGACACGTCGGGAAGCGTTACGCGCGAGCCAGGCACGTGTCGGTACACATCGGTACACTTTGAGTGATAGCGACGGTCGACGAGGCGAGTTAATGTGTGGGTGCGGACATTCTGGGGATGTTAGCAGGACGTCGAGACACATTACAAGCGCGTTGGACACATGTTGCTTGGACATTGCTTAACGTCGATTGCAGACTAAGACTTGACCCTATTTATATCAACCGACCGGGTCGCTTATCTCCGCCAGACATGTCAGGAAACGTTAGTCACGCATTACGGCTACGTCCGGCGCGCTCAGAGGATGCTGATAACATGCTGATAAGACGCTGATAACAAGCTGCCGCAACGTCGATAAGCGCCGATAGACGCGGGATGGAATTAGGTCACATGCTCACTAACGTTGTGTAACACGTCTGCTGGTCGCTAGGCAAGCGCTGGAATAACTTTAAGCGAGCGGTATGCATGCACTGCGCGCACCGGTGGCTCGTTGGCACATGTTGCGAGAAACTATCTGTTTTGGTTTCGCCACGCATTGACACACGTTGGCTGCGCGCTACTAACACGCTACTAACATGCTGCGCTGACGTCGTGCTTTCTCTCAAAATGCCCGAAAAGTTGAACGTGTCTCAGCACGTACAAATTATTTTGTGCGCTGGCGACACGCCGGTGAGAAGCATCGTAATGTGACAGGGCCAGACCCATCGAACAAAAGAGGAGACAAACGTATAGACTCCTTAGTGTCCATCAACATCGAGTTAAACAATGATACAAATACCCGCTAGTGACTATCAAACATAGCGAGTTAAGCGATTATATAAATAAAAGGTAGTCAATATCAAATCAATGTCCAATGAAACCCTCTTTTTGTGAACCCCATTTAACACAAATTTGGATATAACAGAATGATTCATTTGACCCAGAATTGTTTAATTCAAAAGTAATTCTGTAATTTAATCCCCAATTTAGCATGATCCTGCGTCTTCCAGTAATGGCTTTTGTTCTCTTGGTCAATTCATACATAATACATTGTCTCACTGTATTTAAAATAAATAATTCACATTTTAGTTCACTTTAAACGGAATTAAAAATACCAATATACTGATGTTCAAATGAAATGTAATACACCCTGGTCGCCTCAAACCAATGAATCAATAATTGATACTGGTCACTTTCTAGCCAGATACTCGGCATAATTATCCATGTTGAAAATCAACATGCGTAATTTACATACGGGAACAGAAGAGGACAAGGCAGAAATGGAAATAACAAAATTTATTGGAGAACATAACCTGCAGGCAGGTCGGTCTTGGCTGGAGAACATATCGGTATCGTGTATCGTGTCTCGTGTCATAGTTAAATGACCGTGATATTAGTGTGGTATCGTATAGAGTACCAATCAGGTTAAATGATGTCAAGATAAGTATCAAGCATATCGAACAATGATTAATCAATTAGGAATGAGACTAGTTACATGTTGATAAGTTTAGAGGAAATGTTAGGATCAAGAAAGAGATGAGAGAGAGAATAACTAGCACAGACAACCAGCAGCCCTCAACCCCTCCCCCTTCCATGCATGATTATCGGGTGGGTGGGTGGGTGAAGCGACTTGCAAGGAGAAAGACCGGCGTGAAAGTGAAGTGCAAGATGGCAGTCAGTAACAGAGAAGTAGAGCAAGAAAGTAGTGCGAGAGAAAAGAGTGCCCGTGTTCCCGCCAGTAAATTAGGATAGGGCAAGGACTGGTTGGCTTAGTGTCAGGATAATATGAATGTGTGGGACACCATGTCATTGTCCTGACAACCTGGTTTCAAGTGGGCCAACAGTATAAAGTCGCCATGAGTGCACACAGTCACAACTCAGGACCCGTCCTGATATGACCTTAGTTGTTCTCAGGATGACCTGATATCACCTTAGATGGTTACAGGACGTAAAGCTCCAACAACCAACTAACCGCCCTACATACAATTCCGACTATGCATGCCAACGTGGAAATCAGCCACTATGCGACAATCTTTAAGGCGCGACTTCCATTGACAGCGTGTGGGCTGTGAAGCGATAACCAGCCAGATGCAAAGACGCACCTGTCTGATGCTGCAGACCTCGCAGAACGCTGCCATCACCACTACCCGCTGCAATGATCATTAATTGTGTTTTGCCCAAGGAGAATTCCCTGGTGGTGAAGATGATCAAATAAAATGAATTCAGTGCAGTACTTCAGCTAACGACTCTTCCCTTGGGCCATACAATTAGCCCACTTCCGGTCCCAGCTATCTGGCCTGCATAACAGTATTGCTTGTGTGTATTCCTTAGTGCATTAGCATATTCCCCATTACCTGTACATATTCACTATAACATGTACATTGTCATCATTACCTGTACATATCCATTACACTATGCGCATATTCACTATTGCATGTGGATATTGACTATTACATATGCATATTCACGATTACATGTACATTTTCATTATTACATCTGCATATTCATTATCACATGCGCATGTTAACTACAATATTTGCATATTCAGTACAATGTGCATATTCACTATTACATGTGCACATTCACTATTGCATGTGTACATTCACCGTGTTATGTGCATATTCACTATTACCTCTGCATATTCAATATGATATGTACATATGCTCTAGTACATGTGCATATTCACTATCATATGTATATACTCACTATACAATGTGCATATTCACTATTATATGTACATACTCACTGATATATCTGCATATTCACTCTTGAATGCGCATATTAATTAATACATGTGCATACTAATTATTACATGTGCATATTAATTCACTACACGAGACACAACACGATATATGTATATTTGGAACAGATTTATTTATCTGAAACAATTAAAAAGGTAGCTCAAGGAGCAGCAAACTCGTGGTGGCGACAGTGGCCCTCGTTCATGATCGAAACATGCACAAGTCTAGTGAAACATCATGTATAGATATATATGTCAAACATAGGCAAATTGGCCTCTAGTCTCGGAAAACAGTATTACACTCAGTTTTTTATAGTTCCTTGTAGTTTCGCATCTGGAATATAAGCATAGTCTCGTAACATATCGTAAACAGTAATCAAACGATCGGACCGCCTCGGCAGCGCTCAACCCCACAGCGATAAGGGTGGGTGGGTGGGAGTTTTTTCCCCACGTCTTACTCCAGTGGCGGGCGGCGGACTATGACACTCGTGCTAGCGACTGATACGCCGCCCTGGTGTCTCGTGAGTGAATTAGGGATGTTAGCTAGCCAACATCACCAATTCACTACACGAGACACAACACGATATATGTATATTTGGAACAGATTTATTTATCTGAAACAATTAAAAAGGTAGCTCAAGGAGCAGCAAACTTGTGGTGGCGACAGTGGCCCTCGTTCATGATCGAAACATGCACAAGTCTAGTGAAACATCATGTATAGATATATATGTCAAACATAGGCAAATTGGCCTCTAGTCTCGGAAAACAGTATTACACTCAGTTTTTTTATAGTTCCTTGTAGTTTCGCATCTGGAATATAAGCATAGTCTCGTAACATATCGTAAACAGTAATCAAACGATCGGACCGCCTCGGCAGCGCTCAACCCAACAATCTTCCGAGCGCTGCCGGAGCAACACTGACATGAAGGGCCCCTAGGTATGCATTTACGGAAGCACTACGCCAGGTGCCAGCAGCCATTATCGTGTCAAGCATCAAACCTTCGCCTTGACAGGCCTGAGCGGCACCTCTTCGAAGCCCATGGAGAGTAAACCCAGTGTCTCTGCCTAGCGCCATGAAGGAGGCCATAGTGAGGGCCCGTTTCAGGACCGGAAGGGACAACGGAAGACCTGACGGCAGCATGAATGCAGGCGCACTAGGGTATGCAGGTGTTATCGCGTATCTTTCCCAGGCTCTGACTGGGCAACACACGGATCGCGGGAGGGCAGGGAGCCGAAACATTATAGGCGGGGCAGATGCGGGCCGGGTTTTGGTGGATCTCAGTACTACCGTTAGGCTATTCCCGTCCACAAAAATATCCTTGTGCCTTAAGACATGCGTCATAGTGTTTGGCTCAACAGTCGCGGGAACCAGATTCCCCTGTCTCACGAAGGTAAAGTAGCCTATTATGAGGGCTGCAATGATAACATTAGGAGTTGGCGTTAAGCTCAGCAGGTATTCTATTATCGCCTTGAATTCGGGGGGAGGGATCGGGGTAGCTCTCGTAACTGTGTGGGAGCTAGTTTTGAATATACCTGATTTATATAGTTTGATCTCAGGAGCGTCAAACGCAGTTGCGCACCCAGGGCCTGCAGCTACCCAAAGTTTTACCGAAGAAAAATAGTTCATGATAGCACCAGGTGATTTAAGGCGGTCATTTAGGAACATGAGAAACGACAATAGCACATATACCGAGGGGTTGTGGCAATCTATAGCATGCTGCGTGCAGAAGTGTATATAGAGTTTGACATGGGCGGCCTTGTTCTTCCACGTGCGCGGTGCCAGGGCGAGAACATAGCTGTCCAGCAGCCTCTGATGGTGCACTATCGAGAATCCTGGAAGATAGAGCCAAAAAATTACTATCTTCCGAATGTAACTATCATAGTTTGCATTTCAAAATGTTAAGGGATATCAATGGACTAATTTCTTGCAGGCCTCGAGTTTTACACATATTCATGGCTGACAGTCTACGGGTTTTATCATGTGGGGCCCTGCTGAGAGCGTCTGCAAACACGAGCTCTTTACCTGGCTTATGTACGATGACAAGTTCGCAATTTCTAGAAGCTGCGATCAACCATAGTTGTCTCGCACATGCGCAGAGAATTTTATCTTTACCACGCCCCGAGTCTAGAACTTGTTGTGAGGCAATATTGTCGGTATTAACAACTATGGTGAATTCATGTGGGTTCGAAGGGAGCAGATTAGTCACAGCATGTACGAGATTAAGTGCCTCAAGTTGTGTAATTGTACATGTTGCGAAAACATGGGTAATTGAATGCGTATGACCGACGTCTCACCGAATGGATACAAAGCATCTCTATTCTATTTATAGATTAACCCCGCCGCCGGGGCTCGCCACCTGGCGTAAGAATTTGACGTTAACGAACTAACCGTTTTGATTCACTTTCCTCTTAGCTGCGGCTCGATCAACATATACTACTAAGCCTTGGGTTTTGACTGGAAGACAGCGTTAAAATGCCTCCAACAAAATCAACGCACTACAAACGGGACAAGGTCTCTACAACTCCTCAGTCTACTTCACCGAAGAAACAGAAAAAGAAAGGTCGAGGAAGATCCAGGTTGGTTGCTGATAATTCTACCAGTGCTCCTGTCGTATCTCGTTCAAGCCGCACTGTGGATCGGCGCGAGGCAAGGGATGACAGCACGGAGTCTGTCCCAGGGACACCAGCACAGAAAACAAAGGAGGACACACAGGCATCGCTGGCAATTGCACTCGCAGGGATTCAAAAACAAATATCTGACTTGTCCGAGGGATTCGAAGCACGAATCAATGAAATAACAAAAAGGGTTGACAGGCGCCAGAGATCCAGATCTCCCAGCCTGACACGCAGCCACAGACACGTCGCGCCACGTGAAGCCATATCAACTCAAGGCACCCCGGACGGTGCAGGCAGTCATCGACCAAGGGAATATACACGTACGGGCTCAACATCTCCGCGGCAGACGAGGAGACATCATGACGATCAGGACTATGATGATAAACGCAGGAGATCGGGTAGTGAGGCATCATACCGCAGACCCGATCGCCATCATGACTATGAACACAATGACAGGCGCTATCAGCTTAACCCAGGCCCATCATTTACCATGGACGGCTCTGATGACGCCCGCAACGAAGCTGTCAATGAGCTCCTCGTCGCCGCCGGTTCAGCGTTGGGAAAACGCAAAGGTACGAATATATTAGCACCTCACAAGTATGTCATACGCGGAAATCGGAACGAGAGGATCGGATTGGAGGAGGCATCATGGCACGAATATTTCGCGGCCATGTACCGTATGGCTAAGGACAAGAAGCTTCCACTCGGATGGGCGGAACACGTTAGCGAACACATGTATCAGCTCTCTGTGATGGCCGCTAACTGGGACTGGCATACATGTCGCCAATGGTCGGAGACCGTATTCACGATGATCGCAGACGGCCGCCTACCCAGAGGTTGGAAAGACGCATACGCCATCAAGGATGTGCAGCGCGATATTTGTGCGATTGGCACCAGGACCGAGAAGCAAAAGCAAGGATACCGTACCAACAGACGCAATGACGGGGCGCCGACGGCAGCGGCCGTGGGCTCAGACGGGAAACCTAGCACGGACCACACACGCCCGACATATGACAAAGACATGGACGGGAAACCTTGTAGCCAGTGGAACTGGGGCGAGGATTGTGGTTTCTCAACGTCGCACGGCCTGCAGCCAGACAGGAAAGCTCATTTGTGCGCCTGGTGTGCAAATAAATATAAGCGTGCCAACGCCCACCAGGAGAAGGTATGTTTCAACAAGAAAAGATTTTTCGATAAAGTAAATGGCCCAGCAGGCCCAGCAAAAGACAAAAAGGATTTTTAGACGCCAGTTGGGACTGATTCCGCACAGTTCAACTTAAAAATATCGGATAGCACCGCGGAGAGTGGGATAGCAGAACCAGTCAATAATTTACGAAATGGCTCTGATTCAACTGGTGGGGGGAGAACCGTTCGTCACTCCACACATCAAAAGCGTGAGAACATTGAGCCTAATGACGAAACAATCACACGCCAAGTAAGGAAGCGTAAACGTGACGCTGATTTCTCACGAACAAGGAAACGACATGCACTTGCACCAACAGACGAGGGTCGGAGCGCAGACAGCCCATCAATCACGCTTAACTGCTGCCAGGCAGCCGGGAACGAGACAGAAACCACAGTTGAAAATATTGAAGACGTCGTCGCACGTGCACTCCAGGATGGCAGAGGCGACGTAAAAACTGATGTGGCCGCGGCAAGTGACCCAGATAACGAAGCACTGAGTCATTGTATCAATTCCAACCATAACGGCATCGCCGACGCTGACGGCCGCCGCCCAGACAACTGGCTGAGCGGGGGCAGGGGTCACGCACTGTCTGCACCTACATCGCCGCGCACTGCGGATACTCACATGGGAAGCAGACAACCAATTAAAATCCATAGAGATGCAAAGAAAATAGCTGAGGATAACAGCAATTACAAGCACGATGCTTACGACAAAGTGAAACGATTATTTCACGGGAGCCCACCACGCTATGATGATAGGCCACCCGACAGACTCCTGATCGAAGACCATGTCGACACTGATGGGATCGACCAGGTACTCGACATGGTCTCGATTGATCAGAGTATACACTACGACCCACCTCATACGCCTGCCACATACAGGCACAACCTTAACAACATTTGGCCATTTGTTAACGAGACACTCTGGACCAATCACCGTGGGTACATGAAAATTTACACTCAAGTTAGGCTTTCCGCTATCCCAAATTACATCGGGCAACGCCTCTCAATACCATCCGGACTAAAAATAAAAGCCTGGAGGGCTTTACTCGTCGACTACCATGACAAACAGCTACCGGATTTCTTGGAATTTGGTTGGCCTGCGGACTACACCGCCGATAAGCCTCCCATTTCATCTAAGGCAAACCACCACACAGACCCTGTAAATGTCATGCATATGCGCAACTACATAAACACCGAACTTGGACATGGCGCCATGCTTGGACCTTTCAAGGAGGCACCTTTCACACCATGGACGCAAGTCAGTCCTATGATGACTCGTGACAAACAAAATTCTGACAAAAAGAGAATCATAGTCGACTTAAGCTACCCCGGTGGAACAAGCGTAAATGCAGGCATCAGGAAGGCACAATATCAGGGACAGCCTGCCACTTACACCCTTCCCGGCATTTTGGACCTGGCAGATGAGGTGACCCGCTTGGGTCAAGGCGCCTTCATCTGGTGTGCGGACCTTGCCAGAGCTTACAGGCAGCTACGGGCCTGCCCACTATCTACTCCATTGCTCGGCATAACATTAGATGACCAAATCTACATAGACATCGCTCCTCCATTTGGCTGCCGCACGTCTTCCATCGCATGTGCGCGTACGACCAATGCGGTCGTTTACATGATGAGAAAACGGGGGCACCATGCGTTATGCTATTTAGATGATTTCGTTGGCGCGGCTGCAACGAAAGGGAAGGCTAACGAGGCATACTCGGATCTACTGCGCTTGGCAAAATACTTGGGCCTGGACCTGGCTCTCAACAAATGCAGCCCACCATCCAACGAGGTAGATTGGCTAGGTTTCACCATCTCAACGAGAGACATGACTGTGAAAATACCAGATGAAAAACTCCGACAAGTCATTGACGAGTGCCATGCATGGAAGAGCAAGAAACTCGCCTCCCGCCGGGAACTTCAGCGCTTGGTGGGAAAGCTCCAGCACATTGCAAAGTGCATCAGGCCTGCAAAAAGGTTCATGTCACGGATACTTGCAGCGCTCAGGGCAGCACCATACAGGGGAAAAACACGCAATACCGGAGGACTTGGCACTAGATGTGTCTTGGTTCACGGACTACGCGGCACAATCCAATGGGATAGTACTACTACCCACCGCGGAGCGCACCAAATGGATCATCGAGTGTGATTCATCACTCAAAGCTGGGGGAGCACACTCGCCAACCCACTGCTTTGCAGCAAGATATTCTAGAACAATGATCGCCGCCCACCATTGCATTGCCAGGTTGGAAGCCATAAACCTGGTCATAGCCCTCAAAAACCTGGCCCCGCCAGAACCCCACATGTTCACCATAATCGTGAACACAGACAATGCTACATCACAACAAGTCCTTAGCACAGGATCTGGTCGAGACCCCATAATCTGCGCATGCGCACGACAGATCTGGCTCTTCGCGGCAAAATTCAGCACCAATGTAGTAATACTACACAAACCGGGCAAGGACCTCGTGCTCGCGGACGCTCTCAGCCGCATGAGCTTCGACCCGGCGGCTGAGGAAGTCGCAAGGAAAATGACGACTGATCTCAAACTAACGACCATAGCCGTCAGCCATGATGATGCCCTCACTCCGATCCTCTAAGTAACCCATGAATCGCCACTAATATTTTGCCTCTCTTCATAGGTTACTCCCATCACCACCACTACCGGATCATCAGCATCATAGCGGCGGGATTGGCACCGGGAACCTGGAAGAACAAATCGGTACAGGTCAACGAGTACTTGCACTTCTTCAACAAGGGAGGAGGGGATCCTTTGAGGCCGACTCAGTATGAGGTCATGTCTTACTTGCTACACCTGTCTGACACAAGGACGCCTGGCACTGTGATGAATTACATCAGCGGCGCGCGGACGTGGGTACAAGCGGCGGGCGCCCCAACTCAAAGTTTTGACACCTACCTGGTGGGTCTAGTCAAACGAGGGATCCAGCGTCAATCTACTCATGTCCCGGCACAGGCGCCGCCTCTGACCCCATCTGACATAAGGAAAGCCGTCAGGTTCTTCAGCGCTGCTGGAGACAATGGACCAGTCCTGGCGGCTTCTCTCTTAATAGCCTACTTTACGTTGTTACGGCAGAGCAACCTTTTCCTCTCATCATCAACTGTGGACTCAGGTCACGCGTTGCGTGCCCGCGACGTAACGCTAACACGGTTTGGCCTCAACGTGCACGTCAGGTCCTCAAAGACTCTCCTAAGGACTGATCCACCACGAAACATCGCAGTTCCGGCGATAACAGGCTCCATCTACTGCCCGGTCCGCGCCTGGACCAATTATGTGTCAAGGACACAGCCCGACCTTGAGGGGCCGGCTTTCATCACCACCGACGCTCTTCCACTACGTCCACGTGCACTACTGGACACCCTTAGGCTTGCTCTGGCCACCCAGGGCCACCCGGCACCAGGTGCTGTGACGCTGCACAGTCTCCGTCGAGGGGGGACACAAGCTTGTGCCTCGCTAGGATCTTCAATCCTGGACATTAAAGAACTAGGTCATTGGACCTCAGACGCGGTACACTCTTATGTACCAAGATGCTCGATTTCTTCGGCACCCAGAACTTTAGCTACAAACTTTGGTCAATTTCTGTGAGCCTTGAAACCATGACATTGAACGTTGATTGTGACGATAAAAACATGACAATAATAAATCCCAATATTAAAGTCTGTCGGTCTTAAGCGTTTTCAATTGTACATGTTGCGAAAACATGGGTAATTGAATGCGTATGACCGACGTCTCACCGAATGGATACAAAGCATCTCTATTCTATTTATAGATTAACCCCGCCGCCGGGGCTCGCCACCTGGCGTAAGAATTTGACGTTAACGAACTAACCGTTTTGATTCACTTTCCTCTTAGCTGCGGCTCGATCAACATATACTACTAAGCCTTGGGTTTTGAGCCATCCCACCCACCCATACTGTTATGTTTGTGGGGTCAATTTCTGTGAGCCTTGAAACCATGACATTGAACGTTGATTGTGACGATAAAAACATGACAATAATAAATCCCAATATTAAAGTCTGTCGGTCTTAAGCGTTTTCAATTAGTAGGCTTTGTTCACATAATTCCGAATCATATTCAACGCTGAAGTAGTGCGTGGGGGAGAAGGCCCCACCCGCCTTCAGTGTTGAGTCGCACTCAATAACCCATTCCTCTCTCGGGGCAGAAGGTAATAGCTGTACACCGTTATAAGTGTTCGCGGAAAATTTTAAACCACTCAAGGTCTTTTAACAATTCTTTATCGAAAACATGTTGACCGACATATGGTGACGCTCTAAGCGCGGCCAGAACTCTATTTGTAAATCTAACCGCTGGCTGAATACATTTTGATAGGTGGTGTAGTTTGCCTGCTAGACTCTGTAACTGCTTCCTTGATGCTGTAACCTTTCCTTCCCATAGTAGGCATTCTTCTAATACTTCATTTACTTTTTGTTCAGGCAACGTGACAGTCATAGCCACAGAATCAACCAGAAAACCTAACCAAGAGATTGAAGTGACTGGGGGTGTGCATTTTTCCATGGCCAAATCCAAACCTAAATCGGCTGATAACATATTAAAGTAGTAAAATGCTTCGCGTGCTTTTTGTTCTGTTGCCTCTACGCCTATGAAGTCATCTAAATAACATAATGAGAAGAAACCTGCTCGTCTGAGTAGCCATACTACGGCTCTAGTAGTGCGCGTGCAAGCAAGGGCTGAAGTTCTACAGCCGAACGGTGGCGCAATATCTATGTAAATATTGTCGTTAAGGGCAATTCCTAATAACGGGACAGAAAGGGGACATACTCTGAGCTGGCGGTATGCTCTGGCTAAATCACCTCCCCACATCCAGGCACTGGGACCAATCTTAATTAATCTCTCGGATAATGTCGATACTGAGGGTAGGCAGAAATTAAATGGCCGTCCTAAATAGAAACCTCTGACAATTCCTGCATTAACACTTTTCCCTCTCGGGAAACTAAGATCAATTATTATTCTTTTGTCCGTCGAGCCCTTCTTAGGTCTGGTCATCATCGGACTGACCTGACACCACGGTGAAAATGGAGGTGAGGAGAAAGGGCCTAGGAGCGCCCCGTGGTGGAGCTCGGTGGTGATAAATTTCGTAATATGCATATCCGCATTTGCTGACTTCGCATGATTCTTAAGAGTTGGCACTGGGATCTGCTTTGATGTGTAATCAAGGGGCCACCCAAATTCTAAATGCTCAACTAGCAGGACATCAGGATAATCTAGCAGAACCGCTCTCCATCGAGGAATGTTGAGACCAGATGGGACCGAGATTTTTGCCCCCATAAAATTCGGTAACCCAGTGATACATACTTTATCAAATATGTCACGATATATACCATGGCCGAACCATGGTTGGTCTACCAAAATTGGCCAGAAATCTAATAGTGTATCCTGATATTGTAGGGGGGAGGGCGGAGGGACAAAATTTGACCTAGTGGGGACTAGCGAGGTCAGTTCAAGTTCTAATGGATCATCGAACCAGTCAAAGGTTGGCATATCTAAGTCGGTTATCTCATTACTTACAGTGGTTGTTTGAAGTGCGCTTATCTGTACATTGGAAATGGAGTTATTATTATCAACAATTATTGGCAAATCAGCGACAATTTTAGGTATAGCAGCATTATCTTTTCTTTCAAGTTCACTATCAGATACTGGGTGGGAGTCAGGGTTATACTGAGCAGGCAAGGTCGGGTCGTAATTGTGATTGACGTTCTTATCAGTGGTTGATATAGGCAAGGCGGTAACGAGATCAGGAGTGCTAAGAGCGTGCGAAACATGTTTAACAGTTGTAAAGTCAGGTTCATTATGAACTACAATGAGCTTATCATTCACCACCGAAATTGAACTCACATCGTTATTGTTAGCTGCAGTCTCAGATGATTTCTTGTCTAAGAAACGCCTCTTTTTAAGACAATCCTGCTCACGATGAAGTAATATGCGCTTAAACCTGTACGCGCACCATGCGCATATGTGCGGGGAACGATCAGGGAGGGTGCCGTGTGTTGCAGTAAATCCACAGTCTTTACCCCAATTCCACAGATAACAGGGCTTCCCTTCTGACTCCCTAGTGTAGTCTTCCCTCTGAGTACCAGGAGACGGGTTAATACCAGTTGAGGCTGCCGTAGTGGCAGGCACCTGGGCAGGGCGCTGTGTCGTTGCAGGAGCAGGACGAGGGAAGGCAAACTGAGACGAGGCAGCCCTAGACTGAAGCGTCCTGACCGCTTCAGTACAGATGTCGCGCTGGACATCCTTAATCGCGGCAGGATCCGCCCAACCGTCCCTAAGCCGACCATCCCCTATCATGGCAAATACTCGTTCCGACCACCGTCGGCAGGTTGACCAGTCCCATGTTATGGCCATTAACGCAAGGTCTTTTTCGTGCTGCAAGATCGCCGGTATAGAAACCACCGGAAAGTCAGGTTGTTCAGTGAGGAGACGAATGGCAAAGAAATATTCCGCCCACGTAGCCTCCCCCAGAGCGATTTTCTTACACGCATCCCCCCTTGTAATTAAATGATGGGGAAAACAGTTCGTACCTGGAGGCCTTTGTAATGCTTGGACGTTGTCCATCAGGAAATCGGCCGCCACGGGCAGCCTAGGTTGCGTCATCTGGAAGACAGGAGGGGCCATAGAAGACTGAGGGAAGTAACCACCAGGTACTTGAGCGGAGTGAAGAAATGAAGGTACTTGACCTGGACGGACGGGTGGCCAGCCTCTCCCATACGGCGACTGAGATGGCACCCGCTGTTGATCATGGGAAGGGTGCGGCTGTGAACTCCCCGTGACATCAGGGGCATGCGGATTCCACGCAGACGAGCCGTCTGTAACCCTAGAATCAGAAGGCGGACGCCTCCCAGGAGTCCTTCTAGTAGCCGACCGACTCTGACGAGGAGATTGAGATCTCGAACTTAAATGGTCAGCAGTAGTTGCAGGTGACGACGGCCGAGACACGGCCGGAACAACCGGAGCAGCCGCCAATCGCTCTAGAGCTTCAAGTCGCGCCAACACAGCCCTGGATACACTGCCAGCAGAAGAGGGGGACGGAGAAGACCCTCCAGCTGACGACGAGACTGGAAGAACCGGAGACCGAGCAGAGGCCTGCCGAGGAAGAACCGGACGACGAGGTAGCGAACCCGTAGCAGGACGACCACGGCGTTTCCGTATAGGCGGCATTGTAGGTAGCAACACGGAGAGTTTTTTCCCCACGTCTTACTCCAGTGGCGGGCGGCGGACTATGACACTCGTGCTAGCGACTGATACGCCGCCCTGGTGTCTCGTGAGTGAATTAGGGATGTTAGCTAGCCAACATCACCAATTATTACATGTGCATATTAATTATTACATGTGCACACTACTTATTACATGTGCATATTAATTATTACACGTGCATATTAAGTATTACACGTGCATATAAATTGTTACCTATTCACTATTACTTGTGACTATTCACTATTACCTGTGACTATTCACTACTACATGTGACTATTCACTATCACCTGTGACTATTCACTATTACATGTGACTATTCACTATCACCTGTGACTATTCACTATTATCTGTAACTGTTGGCTATTACTTGTGACTATGTACACATTCCCTATTAACACATTCCCTCTTGCATGTGAATATTCGCTCCTACATATATCCTACATGTGTGTTCAATATTTTCTGCGCATATTCAATATCCCCCTTCTTTTTCTCCACTACCCTTGTTATTTACTTGTAGGATACATTGTTTATACACTAACACTTGTACATATATCCCCTAGTACCTCTGGTTACTCAATAATACCTGCGTATATTTACTAATCGTGACCTTACTATAAAAAGGTTCTAACTGACAAAATAGTGCTTTCGAGAAAATGAGGACTGAAGCTGTGTAACTGCATGATAGCATAGCAGATAGATTTTGATACTCCTTGGTCAGCTTATGATTATTTTGGTGTTCTGGGTTTGTCTATCTTTGGTTTCCTCATCTTTATTTTTGTGTGTGGACTGCTCGTTGTCTGTGGGTTTTTTTTGTGTTGTTTCTTTTTTCGTTTGTTTTCCTACACGGAAGGCATTGGGGTCACTACCGTCCAGCCAAAGTCACAGTCTGCTTGATTTAGCATGTTTGTGAGGGTTTTCTCCATGTTTTCGTCTTCTTTTTCCCAGATGCCGTGTATTATGATGCTGAGTTTTTGTCACCACGTTTCATTGCCTGTGTTTGGGATGTATGGGTGGGTGGCTTCCTTTTGTCCGTGGACGCAGTCCTGGCATTCTTTGTATTTTTGTTTGTATTTGTGTTGTTCTTTTTTTCGTTGAGCTTTTCCTAATCAGCTTTGTACCTCGCGCATTCGATTTGCAACGTGGTGTATGCTACCTGTAGCGCCTGGAGTTTGTTAATAGATTCGCTGTCATTGCCGTTGTCCATTACTTTTGTTTATTTTTTTCCGTCATTTCCGGTGTCATCCATACCGTTTCCGTCATTTCCTTCTATACACTCTTTTTGCCCTCCTTTGCTAACTCTTCCTTGACTGTTTGAATTACCAGTCTCACTATCTCATCCGTATCCATATGCTTATCTCCGTATTCCATTATTTCCATTGTGTTATCCTGGTTGTCATCCTTTCCCACCATTTGTTAACGGCTGGTTATCTGTCATAGTGTTTATCCTTTTTGTTTTTGTAGATTTCCTCCTGTTTGCTGCTTTTACATCATTGGATACTTATCTGATGGTATCCTGGTGTGGTAATGGGGAAGATCCACTTAGATCAGTCGTTCGGCATTACTGAGATAGGGCAAGGAGCAGTGGAATGAGTAAGACCAATTGTCAGCAATTGACATTTCCACTGCTTAATCAAGTGATGTACACACACACCATTTTAAAAGCCCAATGACTTAAAAATTGATACTTATTGCTACCTACCCAGCCAGCATTCCCATTTGGGCCCTGGGTGGGCCCCACATGGGCAACCCATCTAGGGCCCAGGTAAATTTGGCCACAGGCTCCAAGAGGGCCCCACCTGGGCTAGCCCTGGTGGGCTTATCTCAGTTATTAAATATGGTCACTATATCTTAGACAACATATCTTTTTTTTTTTAAAGCTGGGATTCTAGCCCATGTGGGGCCCATCTCATGCCCACTTCAGAGCCCACCTGGAGCCCTTGCCCAGCTGTGCCCAGCTCGCCAATTGACAACCGATGTGGGGCCTACCAGGGCATGTTGGCTGGGTAGTTCAGTGCTCAACATTACTAGGATAGGGCAACAAGCAGTGGAATAAGGAAGATCAAATGTCTGCGATTGACATCTCACCTTCTTAATCAAGTAATGTACCAAAACAAACTATAAAAAAAACGTCAATGATTTGGAGATTGATAATTGTCGCTACATAGTTCAATGCTCAGCATTACTAGTTATTACTAGGATAGGGCAAGAAGCAATGGAATGCGGCAGCCCAACAACTATCTGCAATTGACCTTTCCCCTATTTAATCAAATAATGAACCGACACAAACAATTTTTTGTTTTGTTTAACGTCCTAGCAACATCTAAGGTCATATCAGGACGTGTACCGACTTGTGACAGTGCGCACTCATGGCAACTTTATAGTGCTGTCCCACTGGGAGCCAGGCCGTATGCACCATGATATGATATCCCACTCAGTCACATTATCCTGACACTGACCCAACCAGTCCTTGCCCTATCCTAATAATGCCAAGCACCTGGCTAGGAAGTGTCAAATACCAATTTTTAAGTCATTGGTTTGATTCGACCAGGGTTCGAACCCACGATCCTATGGTCTACCAACACCGGCACAGCAATAAATAAATATTGAAATTGTTGTTTGAATATGGACAATATCGCAAGTTGCGTAGTCCTGTATACAAGAGATACGTATGCGACTACAAACTCTTGGGTAATTTGGTCGGGCACATTGCATCAATTTCTCTTCATCATTCACCACGGCACAACACATCTGACACTGCTTGCATTATTTATCTTGTAGTCGATGCTGTCAACGTGCTCAAAATAACAGCCCTTACTTTTGCGTTGAACCTCGCTTGAGGCGTTTGCCAGTTGGGGTTGTCTGTCCTAGCAACATATTAGGACTAAATGTCGATTCAGTTGGCCTACAAATTGGTTGCATAGAAAGAAATATTGCACTATAATTAAAGTTGCATAGTCCGATGAAATATATTTATTTTTAAACGAAAATACTTATCTACATTTGATGCGCGAAAAGGAAGAGAGGAGGCGGGGGTGGAAATAAGGCGTCTTTATTTATGCCTCAGACAGAGCATAGAAGTCAAACAGGGTAACAATAGGACAATAGAAGTAAATAAGCAATGATTAATAAAGTAAAGAAGCTCATGAGGAGCGGAGTAATAAAAGGAAAGTTCAGTTCATCAAGTGTCAGTGGAGTGAGGGGGTGCCGAGGAGCCCTCCACCGGAGAGGAGGGGTAGGAGGAGTGTAGGGTGGGTGGGTGGTGAAAAAGGCAGAGAGCTGGGAGACGGCAGGAGGGCGAGTGCCTGAGGGAGGCCGGCGGGCAACCTTATAAGGGAGGAGGGACGGGCGACAGCAGGTGAGGTGTGAATGCTGCCGGCCCGGGGAGGGCGTGAGGTGGCGAGCAGCGGGCGTTGGGTGAGGCACGAGTGGTGCGCGATGCGGGGGGCGGGGGAGGAGGGGGTGCGCCACGCCGTCTGCCGAGGTGAGAAAGCAGCGCGACAGCGCGGGGTGGGGGGAGGGTCTCTTCCTCTCCTCGCATCAAATGCAATGCTTCGCATTACGACCGATTCAGTGTACCCAACTTAGATATTGGTGCATCAACTAGTAGTTTGGGACAGCATATACAGAATAATCACTGACTGTACTACTTTGAGGAAGTCATTAATGGGGCTGTCACACTACGACGTAACGACGTCAACGTAGGGAGAACGTGAAGAACATTGAACGTCTCGGCATAGTATGCAAATTTGGGCATAAGTTGAACGTGGATACAGCGTAGTGGACGAGAACGTAACGTTGGTAAAGCGTAGTGATGCCGTCAATCACCGAGAGAGGACAACGTCACTACGCTCACGGAACGTTATGAACGTTATTCCATCGCCAGAAGAATGTTACATGATGTTAGCTATGTCATGAGATGTTGAACGTACGTTGAATGCACGTTCTCCTGACGTTCTCCTGACGTTCTCGTGACGTTCTCGTGACGTTCCCATTAAGCCTCGTAGACTTTTGCACTTGGTTTAATGTGGGTCAACGTAGTGGAACGTAGTTGAACGTAGTGAGCAGCATTGAAATAACGTCCGTTTAACGTCATTGACGTTCACTGAACGTGAAGAGAACGTACGGCGAACGTAAACCCTTACGTTTGACATACGTCGAAAGTTTTGAACATGTCCAAAACCTTGACGTAACTCGATGTAACACGACGTAATGTGACGTAGCTCGACGTCATTCTAACGTCATTTTGATGTCATCATGACGTAACCCAACGTCATGACGAAAAATGACCACGTTAGGCTCACCTTAGCTCGTTATGTCGTAGTGTGACAGGGGTATAGGGCAGGCAGGCTACAAACAAATTAGGTTAATCTTGTTACCTGATTTGTCTTGCCCTCATTCCAGATACCATATATGGCTTTAGTCAGGTTCTAAGACATATACCCATTACTAGGTCAGCTTACATCACATGACCGCAGCGAGAAGGTAATCTGTGTCATAGCGAAAGGACTTTTGGAAAGCTTGTCTAAAGTACATTTGGTTCCTTCAGCTCAAATTGTTTCAAAACTAGGCATGTTTCATCAAAATGACCCCGGAGTAATGATTACCAGGTCATGGCAATCAATTTGATACATTTACCTAAAATGTAAGACACACATTCAAACCCGATCGGACTATGCAACTTTAAACAATATTCTTACTTTCGTATTTGCTGCATTTGCAATTATTAATAATAATAATTATCCAAGGGAAATGGCAATCGCAGACAAGTGGTCTTGCTCGTTCCATTATTCACTTGTTTTATTCTAGTAATGCTGATCACCAAGCCAGAGAGTCACAATTATACATGGGTATGTCATTGCTTTGACTCGGTGGGGGTTGAAAGCTAAGGTTCGAATCCCACGACCTGCCCCCCCCCCCCAGAAGGCAGGCACTCAACTCAGCGTGAGTTCCAGTCTCACATAAGTTTGTATAGGTTTAGTATGCACCCTAGTATACCAGCAGTTTGTTTGTTTGTTGTTGTTTTACGTCCTAGCAACATCTAATGTCATATCAGGACGGGTACCGACTTGTGAAAGTGCGCACTCATGGTGACTTTATAGTGCTCTCCCACTGGGAAACCAAGCAGCCAGCACCCTGACCTGGTATCCCACTTAGTCAAATTATCCTGACACTGAGCACACCAGTCCTTGCCCTATCCTAATAATGCTGAGCGCCAGGCTAGGAAGCAACAAGTATCAATGTTTAAGTCATTGGTTTGACGCGACCAGGGTTCGAACCCATGACCCCTCTATCTACCAGCACTCGGGACGGACGCTGTAACTCATTCGGCCATCCCGTTTTGTCAGTGTACCAGCAGAGTGTGCTGTACATATCTAATATCCCAGCTTCTATAACACCACCACATCAATCGTATTTTATTGTAAGTTAGCTAGTCCGAAGACATTGACTTCATCCCTACGCTTAACCTTACTTTATGTTTTTTTCTCTCTTTATTTTGTTTGTTTTGTATTTCATGGTTTATTTACGCTGTTCATGCTAGAACTTGTGTTTTCAATGTTGAACAGCTTTAGTCATTAGTTTGTGGTTTGTTGTCTTATATGCTTTGTTAGTTGATTGATTGATTGATTGATTGGTGGTTGCTTTATGCCGTATCAGCAGCATAGGCCATATTCACGGCGAGAAATGTTTGTTTTTTGTTCAAACCATCGCTTTTACATGTAAAAGCAGACAATCAATTATGTGCTAATAGACACTCATTAAATTAGAAAGCTCGCAATCATATATTTGTGGTCATGGGAAACAAATTCCCATAGAAAAAGAAAAGTTTTATTAATAATTGATAGAATCTATTTAGTAAACTATATGAGGTGGTACAGTCCAGCTGCCGTCAAAAAGGCTAAAATGTTTTCGTGCTTTACCTTAGTAAAAAGTTCATGCATACTGTCTGCAGTGTAGAACCGTTGGCGCAGGGCCAAAAAATCAATGCAACTTAGTAAAATGTGTTTGAGTGTCAGCAGGGACTGACACCCAATACATTCAGGTGGAGGTTCCCCCTTGAGCAGAAAAGCATGTGAAAGCCACGAGTGGCCAATACGGCAGCGGCTAAGGACCACTTGGTTCCGCTGACCTCCCGCATGAGTCTGTGGTGGCTTTCCCACAGATGGTTCAATTTCTTTAAGTTTATTAAAGTTTTCATCCCACTTTGTTAGTAATTTGCAAGTGCATTCATCTGAGCTCCCTGGGAGCTTCCTGATCCACACTTACGATTATCGATGGGTAATATGTTGACACATTGAAACCCTCTATTGACTGTGTTCTCCATTGGCGCTGGGGTGGAGCATTTTGTTTTATGTATATGAGATTGTCTCAAAAGGTGCTAAGCAATATGGGACAAAACTTTGTCGATTGTAATGATCAACATACTATGTGCTTATTCATTTGCACAGGATAAACTGATTTGTTTTTTACATGGTGTTTATTAATCCCAATAGAATACATATTGATTTGTAGCAAATGTCCTTGTGTGTTCAGTGTAATCGTTTCTGTGCTGTTTTGTGTCAAATGTTACAATGGACAAAAAAGCGAAGAGTTACCACCTTTTGAGACAGGCTCATCTGTTTTTTGCATACTTCAGTGGATTTTATGTTTCTGGTTATGCTCGGTTGTTCATTCCAGATGTGTGCTGCCATAGATATGATGCTTCTGTCATAGCTAGCCGCAGTAGGTCTGCTGTGGGTTTTTATAGGGGCATCATTTCTTTCGGTGTTTCTTGTTGCTTTAACAATATATATTGTGTCTCTATTGTCCGTGAACGCCATAACACTTAGGTGTGACTTTCTAGTGATATGGCTAGTATTGTTGTTTTTGTTTGCTTATGAATGTCTGGTCGATGTAATCTTATTATATATGGCTAACTTTGGAAGTGACTGAAAGGAAAACATGTACAATTGCTTTTGGCATGCATTTAAAAATGATACACACTGTAAACTTCAATGGAAGAGGGGCTTTATTAAATTAATTGACCTAGTTTTTTGTTTTTTACGCATCGGACGTGTTGGCCGAATCGAGAGAGCGCTGGCTTCGGGTGTAGAAGATCAGGAGTTCGATTCCCGGTCGAGTCAAACCAACGATTTACAAAAGTTGTACTTGTCACTATCTAGCCTGGTGTTCAGCATTACTAGGATAGGGAAGGACTGGTTAGCTCAATATCAGGTTAATGTCACTGAGGGGGACATCGGGTCATGGTGCCAGCGGCCTGATTTCCCAGTGGGGCAGCTCTATAAAGTAGTCACCATGAGCGTGCACTGTGTCAAGTCGGGGCATGTGCTGATATTACCTTAGATGTTGCCAGGATGTAAAACTCCAACAACCAACTGAGCAACCTTTTACGCAGTGACACCTTGTTTACCGACCCCCCCCCCCCCCAGCCTGAACATTACGTGGCCTTACTATAAAAAGGTTGTATCTGAAAAAGTGACCGAAATGGTATTATGGATGTACAAATGTTCTATCTACAAAAGGCTATCATGCAAGTTACACAACTGTTTCTCAACCGGTATTTATTTCACTGAGATATATTAAAAATGATATTGTTCTATCTGCTTTACTATCATACAGTTACACAGCTTCAGTCCTCATTATCTCAAAAGCACCATTTTGACAGATAGAAGCTTTTTATAGTAAGGTCGTGATTAGACATCGGATATTGGCTTTACAAGGCAATACATGTTTAATAATTGCACCAGTTTGTAACACAGACATATATGTAGGATCAAATTTTGGCAAGTCCTTCAATTTATCAAATGTTCTAATTCCATCGACAAATGCAGCTTCAAAACCAAAAGGACTAAAAATGGAACATCGATTAATTCATTTGCTTTCCTGTCAAATTTTAACTCAACAAACTAGTAAAACTGAGATTGCAATTAAACTGCTCTCAGGGTTCGACTTTCCAGCTGCTGGAGATCCATAACAAAAATCCCACAAGGGTGTCAACCAGGTGTTCAATGCTAGTCACAATTAATCTTAATCTGACATTCTCCACCACCAAATGTAATCTAAATAGTGACTTTTTCATCGTTATTGCTCTGACATTGTTCGTGATCGGCAGCAGTGAAATTCGCCTGAAAATATGCTCTGATTTGTTTGGTTGTTTGTTATGATTTTACATCCTGAGAGACATTCAGACCGACTCATCACTCTCACAGCAGAGAGCTAAATGGAGAGCGGCAGTCAAGTAATGAAAGCAGTCTTTGTTGCATCGCGACCGACAGCATGATGATGATAATGACATCCTGGCAACATCTCCGGTGATATCAAGATGGGCACCGACTTGTATCAGTGCTTACTCATGACTCCTGGCGAGCTCCTAGTGCTGCCTGCCCAACTGGAACCTTATATGTAAGTCGATTGCCTGTAAGTGTGTAGTTGCTGCGAAAGTACAACGTCTGAACACTTTGACTTCTGGATACTGAATGGTTTATTCCCGTCCGGGGCTCACTGAACCGCCGGCTAAACTTTCCATGACGTCATCTCATTTACATACTCCTTTGTCTCACTCACTGTCTAGAACATTGTGCATCTCATTAACATATATTGCCCACGTGTCTGGACGTCTATTACGCATATATCACAGTTGCGAATATTAAATGAATTCTGGATATAAACCATGTAGCATATTTTTGTTTTCACTGGGGAGGTTGGGGGGGGGGGGGGGGGGGGGGGGGGGGGGGGAGATGGATGTGTGTTGTAATCTGCTCTGACATATCAGGCAAGGAGCTACATAGACTGGTAAGAATGGATAGAGTGATTGCATCAGGGAATCTGGGTCGTCTAATGGATAGGATATTAGCCCAGTATCGAAGGTGTTTGGCTTCCAATCCTGTTCAAGGCGTTATATTTCCCATCTGCATCTCCCAATTGAACCACTGTTTACAAATGTGGACAATGCAGCTTTAATGCTTTAAATATGTTTGTTTGTTGTGTGTTACGTCCTAGCAACATCTAAGGTCATATCAGGACGGGTACCGACTTGTGACAGTACACACTCATGGCGATTTAATAATGCTGCCCCACTGGGAAATCAGGCCAGCGGCAACATGACATGATATCCCATTCAGTCACATTATCCTGACACCGAGCTAACCAGCCCTTGCCTTATCCTAATAATGCCAAGCACCAGGCCAGGAAGCGACAAGTATAAATTTTTCAGTCATTGATTTGACTCGACCGGGAATCGAACTCGCGAACTCCTGATCTTCCGCATGCAAGGCCTGTGCTCTACCGATTCGGCCACCGCGCCCGATCCCTTTAAATATGCATAGTCCGATGAAAGTATTCCTCTTTCAAAACCAAAGCAATCACGACGACGGGACTCACCATAAGAGTTCTGTTGGAGGACATTAAAGAACTTGGTGCCTTGACATCGGGCACGCTTCATGCCTATGTCCCTGAACAGACTGCCCGCTCGGCCCCTAAGATGCTTACCTCTCTATTTGGCTTAAGCATCTCAGGGCCTTCTCTCATTATACTCACGCAGGTACGATTACCATTCTAGTGCATTAAAAAGTCCAAATATATACCATTCATCCGAGTCTGCGTAGTTCAATTATCTATATTTGAGTATCTATATCCACCTTAGATACTAGTCATCTTATTAAGCATTAGTTGTAGCATAGAATGGGTTACAATGCTAATGTAATATAATGTGTTACTACTGAAACCTATGCTGTCAGAGTTTTGGTGTGCTTATCGCACCGAGTATCACATGTTTGCAATTCCAGTATCTCAAAAGTTAGTTATTTAAAATAAAAGTTACTTCAAACTAAAGTAACATAGATTACAACTATCAATTTAATATATATATTTCAGAAAATGCCAGAAACTCTAAACCACTGACCTATGCAACTTTAAGTAGGGGTGATAGGGAGTACATACTACTCAAGGTAACTTATATGTAATCTCCTATTTTCTTTTTTGTTGTGATATTTGTTGATTAAGCGTAGCAAATTACATTCATGAAAAATTAGTTGTTGTCATTTCACTGCTCCTTGTGCTTTATCCCAATGGCTCTGTTTTGTTTTTTTGTTGGTGATTAAAGTCCTAGCACCATCTACGGTCATCTCAGGATGGGTATCAACTTGTGACTGTGTATACTCAGGATACTTTTATAGTGCTGCCCCACTGGAAGAGCAGGCCACTGGCACCATGACTTGATATCGTACACAGTCACATTATCCTGATACTGTGCAAAACCCATCAGTGCCTCATCCTATTAATCCCGAGTGCCAGGTTAGGTAGCAACAAGTATAAATTTGATACGTCATGGGTTTGACCCAGCTGGGATTGGAACTCCCAACCTTCCACATGGGAAGCCTGCGCTCTACAGATTAGACCACCACGGCAGGTGCCAGTGATTCCGACTGCCAGGATGAGCATGTGGGTAATTTGGGACCAAGGCGGGACACATAGTGCTGCCGCCTTTTGATTCAGCTAGACCTATTGCTATCTAATACCCCCTTTTAAATATAGGCGGCCCAAACTGAACTAACTCCAGGTGGCGACCCTGGGCCCACGTGCCGGTGGCCCCTGCTTGTAGCCGGTGACCAATCTCTGACATCACTTCTGCCCACCAAACTCCGCCAATGCCACTCATCCACCAGAAGACGAACCAACAGCACCACCTGCCTTTGCTCACCACCCCACTCGACCCGTGTAATTAGACTTGCAATGGTTGAGTGCCGGGTTGTGGAGAGACTCAAACTTACAACCTGACATTGAAACTTGACCTGATACTCTTGATGAACTTAGATTACATAAAATGTCCATACTATGTAGTCTGGTGTCGTGTCCTGAATTGGTAAGCAGTTATAGTTAAATGATTGGTTTGAATCAGTTTGGGTTAGAATTACGGATTTGACTCACAATCTAAGACACAGGACATGTTTGCACACCTCATCAGGCCATCCCGGGCATGTTAAATTTGAACTTTATAACCAAGACATGTAAATAAATAACACACGAGACAGACCAAAACAAAGTTTGTTTTATTTAACGACACCTCTAGAATACATTGATTTTCATCATCAGCTATTGGACGTCAAACACATGGTCATTCTGACATATTTCTGTGAAGGAACCCGCTGCCGCCATATAGGCTACTCTTTCCAATAAGCAGCAAGGGGTCTTTTATATGCACGTTCCCGCAGACAGGACATCCCATACCTTTGATGAACCAGTTCTGGTCCACCGGTTGGAACGGAAAATAGCCCATACTGCAAATGTGTCCTCTGAGCAGGATTGATGGGATGACCGACACCTTCACAGGTGGACCCTCCACTGCCTGAGCTCTGTCCCGCTCCCCCATGAGACAAACAATACAAGAGGATGGTTATATAATTTAAGAACACTGCAAAGACAATATTCTGTCTACAAGTAAATGTCAGTAAATACTAAGCGCAATTGAGTTAACCAGTCAGGAAATGTCACTGAATATATAAGAATATTTACCCGACAATTAATCAAATAGGGTAGCTAGTAATATGATGAAACTGATAGTGCGTTCAACAATATTGATATGCATGATGTGTCAATAATATGATCAGCCATTATCTAAATTGAAATATAAATATATATATACCTACGTATATACAACGTATATGCCGATATTGTACCCACCACCATATATATATGGTTTGTTGGTTGTTGGCGTTTTATGTCCAGACAGCATCTAAGGTCATGTCAGGACAGGTACTGAATTGTGAGAGTGCGCACTCATGGCAATTTTACAGTGCTGCTCCACTGTAAACTCAGACAACATGCCTGATATCCCACTCAATTACATTATCCTGAACTGAACTAACCAGTCCTTGCAGTATCCTATTAATTCCGAGCGCTTGGCTAGGAAGCAACAATTATCAGTTCTATAAGTTGTTTGTTTGACTCGACTGGGAACCAAACTCCTGATCTCCCGCACGTGAGGCCGGCGCTCTACCGACTCGGCCATCACATCCGGTCACATACACGTTCGTGGATGTAGTTGAACATTGTGGAGGCTAACATAGTTGAAGGGAGTAGAACGTACTGGCATCCATACTTCTTCATCATGCTAACTTGGTAATAACGTGGGCGGGTCATGAGTTCTGATTTAATCTTTGGGCATGTTCAAAAGAGAGCTAAGTTAGAGGCTAACATACTGTGGCAAAGTGTCCATACTATTAATGTACTCTAGTATACTCTAGCATACTCTAGCATACTCTAGCATACTTGGACATAGTGGAACATATTTGACCATAGTGAAAGCTAACATACATTGAACGTAGTTGAACATAGTTGAACATACCAGCATCCATGCCGTAACGTATTTGTCCATACCAAAACCTGCTGTACCTTAACGTTTTTCACCATAGTTTAACGTACTTACACCATGTTTGACCCATGCTAATCTATCCTATGTTCAACTACGTTCAGTAACGTGTATGTGACCAGGGTTTATATGTATATGTATATATATATATATATATATATATGTCCCGATTAGTAGATGAGAGCATAATATAAATGAAATATAATTGATTATGCCGATTTAAATCACAAATGAGATGACTGCTTTCAAACTGCTGTGTGGCTGGTAATATTAGCTCCTCAGAAAGTATCTGCGATGGTGGCGCCAATACCGGTGGTTTATGAAATTACACATTATTTTGCAGCTGTCTTACTACCCCTGACATATATGCATACATAGAAGCCCGTTTATTATGCGCCCCAACTAAATGCTACTTTCGATATAAGGTGATGGTTCATTTGACCCAGATGTATTTAATTCAAAGGTAATTCAGTAAAGTGAATTATATGTGTTCTAATTATATGGACCTTGATGATTATGGTATAGCATGTTATTATTGTATATAAATATATATAATATAGATATATTTTATACCATACATGTCCCAAGAGAAGCTGGCTACCCAATAGAACCACACACCCCATTTCAAGATTGAAAGCATGCACCCATGTACGATCACATTTAGACTGAATGCACATAAAATAAGAGAGTCCCAGTTTATTTCAGAGGGACAACAAATACAAATAAAAATGAATGAACGTAGTCAGACTGAATGCACATAAAATAAGACAATCCCACTTTATTTCAGAGGCACTACAAAGTCAAATTCATGAAATTCTTTAAATTTGAATAGACATTCTAATGTATTATAATACTATAAAGGAGCGGAGCAATTCCAATATTGATATCATATTCATTGTATGATTATTTGCGTCTATTCGGGATTCGCGCACCCACACCTTTATATGCGCGTGATTGGGGCGCCAAATGTTTGCTGCGGAAATTACTCAAACCACTGTCACTTCGCTCGCATTTTTCTTTTTGGTAGGGCATATTAGTCCCAGCCAGAGAACTAATAAAGAACTCAGCCCACCTCTGCTTTGTCTAACCTTATTGCCTAGTGGTTTATACAGTATATATTTAGAGAGAGAGAAAATCGGCTACAAATGTCACTTTTTGGCAACAACAAATAAGCTCACAAGTACAATATTAAAAAAAACACCCTAAAATCTTGAAGCGACTGAGGCAGACACCACACCTCTGAATCCAGTTATACTACGGAGCGACATCAGGTGTACATTCGGCGCACTTTGGAGGCGCCTCGGGGAAATTCTGGATGTCACGCTAATCTGAGCGGCATATAGCTGTTGGTTGCTCCAAAATGGTGGCGTCCATAGGGCGCAGCCATTTGCAATTGAAAATAAGAGCTCTGATTGGCTGAAACCACTGAAATATGTGGCCATTTTGGAGGTGTTTTTTGCCCCCCACCCAACTCCGAGGCTCACTCTGAATGCAAATTAGCCAAAAAGACGTTACGGAGCAATCTCAGAGTCGACTCAGAGGCGTACCCTGAACACGGCCCAGGAGAGCAGTCATGAGACTCAGGGTGAATGGATCTCACACACTGAGGAAATGGTTCAAAGCAGATCAAACCCAAATAATAACTAATCTGAGTGGACTTTCCGCTCACATAAGCCCTGTTTACACGGGCGATTTAAAACGCCTCATATAAAATGACTTGCCTAGATCGATTCACATTTGTCATGTAAACGCGATGCTGAGGCATTTTAGGGCTGAATCGATTCATATAAATCGGTAGATGTAAACCACCTTGCGAGGTAGTATAGATGAAGCGATTCAGCCCGTTCCCGGGCGGCGATAGTGTAAAATAGCGGTGCTCACCGGCTACTAGCTCAGCTATAACTATCGCTGGTGCCCAGCAGTGTTAGGGACCGATTAGGCCAAAATCTATTGAATGCGATCATATTTAACAGAATTTCATACTCAAATAATGAAATTTAATTAAATTAACCCTAAATTCCAAGCGATATTAACGTAGCAGCTATTTTATTGTTGAATCGACGAGTGTAAACTAAACAAATAGCAGTGCTTGCCGGCTACAGGCTCACCACTAAGGCTGCTGGTTCCCGGCACCGACACACTTTCAAACTTGGTCCGTGTAAACACGCCACTACATCGCTTCATATAAATCGGTTTGTCTAGATCGTTTTACAATTCCCCGTGTAAACACGGCTCTATACTTGCATAATAAATCATTATACATCCTATAAACAAAGTCATCGTGAGTGTCCACTGTCACAAGTCGGTACCTGTCCTGATATAACGTTAGATGTTGCAAGGACATACAATCCCAACAACCAACCATCTAGACAGGACGAAATGAAGATTTCAGGCGCAAAACCAGGTAAACACCAATCCAAAAATCTAATTAAAGTAAAAGATTTGTATTTGAAAATAATTGTAATTCTCACTAATTCCACTTTTCTTGTGATGCAATGATAATAGAGCAATGAACAAAAAAGTAGGAATGCAAAACAATTAACTTTTTGAGGTTTTGAATACAATGTTAGGTAGATTTTTGTATTCACGTTTACATGGTTTTGCGCCTGAACTCCTCAAATGCAGACAAAGTGCACCACAATGGTTGGACAACTTAGAGTGTGACTTACATATAGTAATGTAGTTGGCTACAAATCAATTTAAGCGGTTAGGCTTAATGAAATCTGGGCCCGTATGCATGAAGAATTATTTATCGGGCCCGGTGGTAAGGACCAAGTTTGGGGTAGCTGTTGCCAGTGGTAGGAAATGGGTCACGGGTATGCCCGGAGCCAAAGCGTGGAGGTGTTAGCTACCCTAGCAGTTATTTATAGATTTGGGAAATCCCTCTGTGCCTGCTTACATTCGTCCATTCGACCATATGAATAATGCTGCCGATGTAGCTGCTACGTTAATATCGCTTCGAAATTAGGGTTACTTTAATAAAATTTCACTTATTGCGTATGTAATTCTCGTAAATATGGTGGCATTCAATAGATTTGGGCATAAAACATTGCCACTGGCGTTGTGCCAGAATGGATATCGACGTCCATGCGGTGGCGGCGGCGGCGGCGATTTGTTTACTTTGCATTCGTCGATTCGACACTATTAATATCGCCGCCAATGTGGCAGTTGCCTTAATAATGGTTCGAATTTGGGGTTAAATTGATAAAATTTCACTTATTGCGTATGTAATTATGTTAAATATGATCGCATTGAATAGATTTGGGCCTAATATATTGCCGCCGATGTGGCGGGGGCGGGGGCGGTGATGTTTTGTTGATCTTTGACAGTATGGATATCGACGTCGTGGTGGCGGCGGCGATTTGTTTACTTTACATGCACTAGCCTCAATAACGGTTCAAATTTAGGGTTAAATTGATAAAATTTCACTGATTGCGTATGTAATTCTGTTAAATATGATCGCATTCAATAGATTTGGCCCGAGTCGGTCCCTACCACCACCCTTATACCTACTACGGAGTGGGGGTAGCTTACCCGACTTTTACCCCCCGGGGTTTGCCTACCTGGGTCACATGCATAGCGACTTTTTGCCGCTACCCCGGATATCCCCGCTACCCCCAGGGGTAGAGCGCTACCACCGCCCGATGCATATGGGCCCAGATCTTTCCATTGTTTCAAACAATTAAAAATAATTGCTGAATCAATCTAAGAATAAATACTTGAAACTAGCAACCTGTTATGTTTGTTTTGAATAGTCTTTGAGGGAAATTGCTGTTGTTTGGAATGGTAGGGTTCTCCTCATGTCTGGCAAATGGGAGAATGAGTAACTATGTATTTGTATTTTATTTGTGATTTTATTTGGGGTAGATTTGTTGAGCATGCAAGGGAAATTTCAATCACAGTCAATTACTCTTCCTCATTCCTAGGTATGCCAAACGCGAGGCTAGATAGCGACAAGTGTCCATTTTTAAATCATTCACTTGACTAGACTAGCGTTCCATCCTGAATTTTCGAATCCCACAACCTATCAAAATGGGAGGCGGGGGGTCAACTCATGCATTCGGCCACCCCGTCTGTTTGCTAGCTAGCAAGTTCCTGTTTGCTAGCTAGCAAGTCCCTGTTTGCTAGATAGCAAGTCCATGTTTGCTAGCTAGCAAGTCCCTGTTTGCTAGATAACAAATCCATGTTTGCTAGCTAGCAATCCCCTGTTTGCTAGATAGCAAGTCCCTGTTTGCTAGATAGCAAGTCCCTGTTTGCTAGCTAGCAAGTCCCTGTTTGCGAGATAGCAAGTCCCTGTTTGCTAGCTAGCACGTCCCTCTTTGCTAGATAGCAAGTCCCTGTTTGCTAGCTAGCAAGTCTCTGAACCGGGTAGGGGGGTTAGTTCTGAGTCACGTGACCTCCACCAATTACCACCATCCACCAGAATGCCAGGCGACCAGCGCTTTGTCCATTTACAAAACATGGTTAGGGCCTTAGCGCCAGTCTGGCTAACCACTCGTATCGACGCGGGAAATCCTGTCGGACCCGTGGCTGGCTAATGAGCTTATTTTCTTCTCAAACAATGTAGAATGTCACCTCCCTCCCACCTTCAATAACCACGCTACTGTTTCAATGGCATGTTCAAGTTCCACAGACCGATGGCTTTGAGTTCCGGTGAATTTCTTAGATAAATATATGAAGTTGATTGTTATAACGTACCTTACTTCAGTTGGAAGTAAGTGTTAGTATCTCATGATATGACCTTAGATCTTCATAGGACGTAACACAACAAATACACAAACAAAAGTGACTGTTATGTTAAATGGCTAGCGTTTGAGATATTTGAAGTGGACAGATGCACAAATAATTGAACAATGCGAACACGGATAAATGGTATATATTTGGACTTTTTAATGAACAAAAATCGCAATTGTACATGCTTGAGTATAATGAGAGAAGGCCCCAAGATGCTTTAACCCTATAGTTCTAGTCTCTTATTGTGGGGTGGGCTGGATGGCAGAGGAAAAGGTCCGTCGCTGTCCGCCACCAAGTCATAGTGGCAGAGGTCTGGGTTGTGCGTGCTTTATATAGCAGCTTGGGCGGCCCGAAATGTCACGACTACATCAAGTTTTTGTAAATTTGTAATAGACGTTGGCTGCTGACGTTGTATCTAATTTACATATGCACATCCGCCAGCTCTGCGTGGTTACCCTCCATAGTTGACAAAATACCCGCTAGGCGTGGTAGACATCAATCTATATATTTAATGTTAACATTCAAGTACAGGTGGTGCAAGCAGCTGTTGAATAGGTATCCAACTTTGCCTTGTTCGATTACCCATGTTGCAATCAACTGACAATGTTGGCACCAGGTGGAGGGTGGGGGTGAGCGCAGGGGGTGCCACAAGTCAAGTGAGGAGTCTTACGGAGAATAACAATTCCCTTCATATGTTTATACTTGCATAATACGTTATACACCACAAAAGGTATATATTTGGACTTTTTAATGAACAAAAATGGCAATCATACATGCTTGAGTATAATGAGAGAAGGCCCCAAGATGCTTTAACCAAAAAGAGAGGTAAGCATCTTAGGGGGTGAGCGGATAGTCTGTTTAGGGACATAGGCATGAACCACGCCAGATGTCCAAGCAACAAATTCTTTGATGTCCTCCAGCGGAACTCCTATCCTGGCGCACGCCTGAGCACCACCACTGTGCAGGCTTTACAGCGTGAATGCACGAGGCGCAGGGTGTGCCATTGCAGACAGGACACGCCTAATGGTGTTGGTGAGTCCCGTCATTGTCAGAGGGGAGTTGTCGTGCAGGCGCCACTGCAATAGTTTAGGACTGCACCGGGAGACGCCAGGTCATCACTTAGATGGAGGAGATACGACATGGCGTCATATTGCGATGGTCGTAGCGGGTCTGCTTCATGCCTGTTAATGTAGTTTATGTACTTGATGGCCTGGCAGTTCTTGTTCTTCCAGGCGCTGTCGTCAAGTCCCGCCTCCATCATTGCCACAAGTCTTCTGTGGTGGGGGGCAGAGTCAACTGGAGAGAAAGGCAATTAAAGGTTTATCCAGGTTAGACTGTGGTCGTTAGGACATTGTCATGGTTGATGTGAACAGGGTATAATCCTCGTTCTTCGATGTTTGCATAGGCCAGGCCCTCTGCAGCCGGGTCAAATGGAATCCGGCTCAGAGCATCCGCAAGTGGAATGTCCTTGTCATGTTTTTGCTTAATTATAATGTCAGTACTTTTCTGGGCGGCAAATAGCCAGATTTCGCTGGCACATGCGCAGACTATTGGGTCTCTCCCCGGACCCGACGTGAGGACCTGTTGTGAAATTTTGTTGTCGGTGTTCAAGTAGATCATGTAGAGGTGAGTGTCACATGGTGTGAGTAACTTGGGTGCTGCGATAAGGTTTATGGCCTCAAGCTGCGCTATGTTCAGTTTCTTAGATGTTAGTCTTTCTGAGAAGGTGGCACAGTAGTAGTGTGTCTCGGAATGCACACCACCCACCCACAGGGACGAGTCAGACTCCCAAGATCCATGGAATCCGATCATTTTCAGGTAGGAGGACCATCCCGTTGGAGATGGCTGCATAGTCCTTGTTGCTGGCATCTTAACATCATCAGTCGTGATGAACGTTGGTTCGCCTAGACGGTGTAGACTATGACCATCAGCTGTGATGAACGTTGTCAGTTGTGACACACGTAGGTTGTCCCAATTATTGGTTCATCCAGAATTGTACCGGGAGTGCTGGTTTTGTTCGTCCGGATTGTTCATCCTTGCAAGGTTTGTTTGTCAGATTTCTTTGGTTATGGGTGGTGATTCAGGCGATCTGTGGGGCCTCCTACTCTGCTTCTTCCTTGTTGCCGGCGTCATCAGTCATGATGAACGTTGGTTCGCCCAGACAGTGTACAGTATGACCTTCAGTTGTGATGAACGTTGTCAGTCGTAACACATGTATGTTCGTCTCGGTGGTGCAGACTCGGTTTGTTAGTTTATCCCGGTTATGCAGAATTGCTTCGTCCCGATTAGGCAGAATTGGTTCGTTCAGCTTGTTCGTCCCTGTGGTGCAGGGTCAGTTTGTCAATTCATCCTGGTTGTGGAGGGATCATCCAAATAGTTTGTCCCGGCATTGCATGCTGGTTCGTCCGCTCGTTGTCAGTCATGACACACGGTGCTCGTCCCTGTGGTCCAGTCTTTTTTCGTTTAATTTGTCCCGATTGTGCAAATTGGTTCGTCCAGATTTGTTTGTCCCTGTGGTGTGGGGTTTGTTTGTCAACTCGTACCGGGAGTGCCGGGTTTGTTTGTCCGGAATGTTCATCCCTGTGGTGCAGGGTTCATTTATCAGTTTGTGCCGGGAGTGCCGGGTTTGTTCGTCCAGATTGTTCATCCCTGTGGTGACATGTTGCTTCATCAGATCGTACCGGGAGCTCAGATCGTACCTGGACTGGTGGGTTTGTTCGTCCAAATGGTTCGTCCCTGTGGCAAAGGTTGGTGTGTCTGTTGGTACCTGGAGTGCTGGGTTTGTTCATCCAGATGGTTCGCCCTGGTGGCGAAGAGTTGGTTTGTCCGTTGGTACCAGGAGTGCTGGGTTCGTTCGTCCGTTGGTACCTGGAGTGCCAGATTTTGTTCCAGAGTAAAAGTTTCGTCGCCGTCTGCCACCACGTTGTAGTGGCAGAGATCCGGGTTTTGCATGCTTTATATAGCAGCTTGGCCGGCCTGAAACGTCATGACTATGTCAAGTTTGTGTAACTTTGTAATAGATTTTGGCTGCTGACGTCATATCTAATTTACATATGCACATCCACCATCTCTGCGTGGTTACTCAGCGTAGTTTACAAAATACCCTCCAGGTGTGGTAAACGTCAATCTATATATTTAATGTTACGGTTCAAGTACAGGTGGTGCCAGCGGCCATTGAATAGGTATCCGACTCCGCCTTGTTTGATTACCCATGTTGCAACCAACATTGTCAATGTTGGCAAGCATGTACAAAATCGTACACCCTAGGTGCCTCTCTGCAGGAGCAGGTTCTATTACATTGCATCAATACGTGTGAAAATTGTTTAATAAATGCACCGGTATCTTAAGTTTACAATTGTTTTAATGAAATGTAGTTAATTCAGTGAATACTGCTTTTTGTCAGCGTCGGAGCACTGGTCTTCCGGCCGTTCTGTACAATTTGTAGATACAGTAAAACCTCTCTAAATCGACCGACCATGGGACCGCCTTTCAGTGGTCGATTTACGGAGGTGGTCGGTGTATGGAGTTATAATATGATTACAATGGTATTGTTGGGTCCGAAATAAAGCGATCTGTATAGGGGAGTGGTCGATCTCTGGAGGTGATCGGTTAGGGAGGTGTTACTGTACATAAATGAAACTATCAGCTGCAATAATAACCACATGAAAATCATGTTCCAGATACAATACAATCTAGGTGATTGCTTTGTAGAATCAAATTTAGGTAATTGCTTTGTAGAATCAAATCTAGCTAATTGCTTTTATTTTTTTTTAATTTGATGTATCCGGTGGACTATGCAGCTTTAAGATGCTTTGAGTGATTGAAACGGGATAACCCTTGTATAGCTTGCCCGTCTGCGCGGAGAATGCAGAGTTTGTTGGTGGAGCCCACAGTGATGGTTAATCAATGTTCATCTGAGGGTGGGATGGTGGTGAAAATGCTCTATTGTATAAGCCCTCGTCCACAGAGCATGCTGCCCGAACGCCAGATAAAAGTTCGACCCCATACCTCGAGTACAGGGGGTGAAAACCAACCCATTAGAAAAAATGGTGACAAAGTTTGACATGTTGGGGAAATAAACTGAGCTGGTAAATTCTTACTTTAAGAAGCAAAATCTATTCTTCACATAAATCTTCATATTTAGCTCCTATGTCTGATTTGAAATATAGGACATGTAGTTTAAGGAACTTAAACAATATAACCGATGACGCGTTATCGACCTATCTTGTCTTTTTGCATTATCGCTCAGTTCACCAACTCTGTGAAAGTAGCCATTTAATTGTGGAACCGGGGGTTCCAGTTCCGGTTCCATACTAAAGCAGATTTTGCCAGTATTTAGTCTACGTTATGGTTCACTCCTGTACTATACAAGGACGGGGTGAATCTGTTATCTAGACAAAGGCCTGCTAGCCATCAGCATTAGGTATGCGGTATGCACTATGCAGTTTGTTGGTAGAAATCAATAGGGTTGAATGCTATAGCAAATAAAATGCTCTCAGAGGCCTAGCTTGGGATTTCCAGGTAGGTTGGAGAATGGAATAACAGGCTACGGAATTAAACACGATGGAACAACACACTACAGCAAAACCCTGTTAAACCAAGCTTGGTTCAACCAAACGACCCGTTAATCCTAACTTTTGTCGGCGGCCCGGCAAAATGCTACCATTTATCATATAGAAAAGTTGGTTAAACCAAAGTCGGTTAATCCAAAGTATCGGTTAATCCAAAGAAAATTGTCAGCCCCAGGCCACTTCGGGTACAGTTATACCAAACTTTCATGTGGTTTTAAGGTCAACTGAGACTTTTGTATATGATAAATGGTAGTATTTTGCCAGGTCGCCGAAAAAAAGTTTGGATTAACCGATTATTTGATTTAACCTAGGTTGGTTTAATGGGGGTAAACTGTATATACATAAAAAACAATAATCATAGTGTCCACGCCCCACGAATAAAGATCATACCTCTGCTCGAAAATCCCTTGAGATAACTGGTGGAAGGACATGATGAAGAATAACCACTTCATTCACAGAATATTTATATCGTATACTTTTATATCATGCACAACAAATATTTGGTAATATCAGGTGGTAGGAAGCTGCATAGCTGCGTATATGGATGGAAAGTCCTGGATATCTTTGTTGTAAAATATTGTATCCATCAGCAGACACGTGTGTTCAATGCCCAGGCAGTGTTAATATGTACTTCACCGGGTGCTTAGGGCTTAGTAGTAGACAATGAATGAGGTTGGCATACTGGTTAGTGTGTTGGTGAATAACTTTCAAGTAATGAGTGGATAATTTGTACTTGCAATTCACACTAGTCACTCATGCCATAATTCGGTATCAGAACGAGGCTGAGTATGCGTCAGGTATTGGAAATTGCCATAAGACACTGATGTGTGCCGATGTGTATGAACTACTACAGAAATTAAAGGAGTACAATTTGAAGATATTCACTTTTGAAACTATCATATTCATTTTGCATACCTTTTTTCTATTTATTGGTCAATTTTCATGAAGATTGAGTGATGATAAGATGCATTTCAGTAGGCAATGTGAACAAAGTCGCTCACCTTGGCTGTCATTTTTTTCTTAAATTCATTTTAATAATATATTTTAACCCTTTTAAAGCTTTTATTAATTTGTAATTACTAAGACTAGTTGTTTAACTCCGTTGCACAGATAACTATGCTGACAGTGCTGCATTACATGATACCACCATAACTATGCAGACTTGAAGTTGACAGTCACATTTTAGTTAAAGAATGGGAAAATCACCATGTAAGGTTCACCCAATCTTCGTGAAAATTAGCCAATAGATAGAAAATAGGTATGCAAAGATGAATATGGTAGTTTACAAACTGAATACCCTCAAATGTCAAGAGGTATTGGTCAACGAAAAAGTACTCACATTACTTTTCATACAGCAACGCCTCGCAGATGCGTATGTGGCCTCGGTCTGGTATCAACATGGCCACGGCATGAATAGTCTGAATCCCATCATCTTGGATATTAATTTCATCCAATAGGAAGAAGGAGACTCTGCTAGTTGCGGAAATCATTCATAGGCCCTTACCACCAGAGCAACCTATGAAGTCAGCTGCTAATCCTCCTTCCGTGAGAGGGCGGTTATGGTGGTGAATATCTTCTACTTTCGCTAAATCCTGATTGATCATCGCCAGTGCGATACTGCAATTGGCAGATACCGATTACAATGTAGCATTCGATTAAGGTGATGGAAATAACAGGAGAGGTTCATCAAGTGCCTGTGGCTTGTTAATTCATTTATTGAAGAACATTGCAGAAGTAGCTTTTCTTCCTGTGTCAATTGATTGGGTGGCTCTGTAGGTTTCGATTAGGCCAAGCGAGGCGATGGTCTTGCTAATTGCTGGGAGCATAGAAATTGCTTGATGATTTCGCTGAGAAGCCATGTGGAGTATTTTACAAGTTGGGAGCGAATAAGGTGGGATGGCCAGATGAGTCAAGTGTCCGTCTCCCATTTTGGTAGGTCGTGGGATTTGAAGCTATCAGTTTGAACGCAAGCTCAGTCAAACGAATGACTTAGAAATGTATACTTGTCACTTCCTAGCCAGGCGCTTGGCATTATTAGCATAGGGCAAGGGCTGGTTGGCTTAGGGTCATGATAACGTGGAATATCAAGATATGTCGCTGGCAGCCTGGTCTCCCAGTGGGGCAGCACTATAATGTCACCAGGAGTGTACACTGTCACAAGTGGGTACCCGTCTTGTTATGACCTTAGATACTGCCAGGAGGAAAAGTCCAACAACCAACCAACAACATAGGCATCAATTATGTCAGTTTGGGGTTTGACTCGGCCTGACATCGAACCCAAGACTTTCCACATTGGAAGTGAGCGCCCTCCACACCCGTTCTCGAGGTAGGGCATGTGGTTTTCAGGTTAATGGCTATGACAGCGTTGGCATAGGAACAATGCATATCTGTTTCACACTGGAATAATGGATATGTCACCAATAATCATCAATAATTATATTATGTCATATATTAGGGCCTGCACATTCATGAGTTTATAGAGCTGTTTATAGAGCTGTCCCATTGGAAGATGAATCCACCAGCACCATTACCTAATATTCCATTCAGTCACCTTATCCTGATACAAATCTACCCAGTCATTGTCATATCCTAGTAATGCCAAACTATTGGGTAGGAAGCAACAAGTATCAATTCTATTGGTTTGACTCGGCCAGGAATCAAACTCCAGACCTATCGTGTGGAAAGCCTGTGTTCTACTGATTCGGCCACCATCATCATCATGCTGTCGGTCGCGATGCGACAAAGACTGCTTTCATCACTTGACTGCTGCTCTCCATTTAGTTCTCTGCTGTGAGAGTGATGTCCATGAGTCAGTCTTAATGTCTCTCAGCTTCAGGTTTCTCTTGATGGTATCCTTGAACCGGAGACTAGGGCGCCCTCTCTTTCTGTAACCAGAAGACAGTTGAGAATAGAGGATCTGCTTTGGTAGTCTGTCTGATGACATCCTCAGGAAGTGTCCAGTCCACCGGAGATTCTTTTTGATCAGAAGATCTTCCATAGATTCGGCCACCATGTCCAGTATATCTCATAAGAAACCTTGGATGAAGATGCACTATCACACAGTATTCGTGACAGGCAAATAAACATTGCAGGTGACAATAAATTATTATAATTATAAGCACTTCAGATGACAACGACTGGGTTAGATTATGCAGGTGACAGATACAGTCATTGCCACTACAGTCATGGTCAGTTCAGTTAACAGTTACATGAGACCAGGCCGCTCAAACCATGACCAGATATCACACTCAGCCACAATATTCCAGTACTGAGTTAACCAGTCCTTGACCATCCCTATTAACGTGGGTCACAAATCCATATAGCAGCAACACCTATACATTTGGCAAGTCATTGATTTGACTCGGCCAGGATTCGAACCCCATACCTTTTGCACGGGAAATCAGCACTCTCACCGATTGGTCCACCGCGTCCAGTAACAAGCACAACTACAAATGTAGAACCGAAATCGGTGGCGGAATAAGTAAAGCAAAGGCTTCCCGTGCGGAAGCTCATGAGTTCAATTCTTGGTGGAGTCAAACCAATGACTTACAAAATTGATATATCTCGCTTCCTAGCCTGGCACTAAGCATTAATAGGATATGGCAAGGACTGATCACTGTCACAATAAATGTGACTGAGTGGGATATCAGGTCCTGGTGCTAGTGGATTGATTTCCCAGTGGGACAAAACTATAACGGTACCATGAACTGCAGTGTCACAAGTTGGTACCCATCATGATATCACCTTAGATGTCGTCAGGATGCAAAACTCCAACGATCAAGCCAATATGGCCCAAAACTTAGTTAACCAGCCCTTGAGCACCCTTATTAACGTAGGACACCAGCCTAGGTAGTAGCTACAAATAATACAGACCATATATCAATGGTTTGACTCAGCCTGGATTCGAACCCCAAACCTTCCTCACGGTGAGACACCGCTCACACCGATTCGGATTCCGCAATAGTGTTAGGTAATACCCCTGTCACACTATGACATAACGAGCGAACGTGAGCCAAACGTGGTCATTTTTCGTCATTACGTTGACGTACGTTGGGTTACGTTATGATGATGTCAGAATGACGTTAGACTGACGTCGAGCTACGTCACATTACATCGTGTTACATCGAGTTACGTCGAGGTTTTGGACATGTTCAAAACTTTTGACGTAACTCGAAAGTAAGGGTTTACGTTTGACCCACATTAAACCCGGTGGAAATGTCCACGCGGCGTAATGGGAACGTCAGGAGAATGTCAGGAGAACATACGTTCAACATACGTTCAACGTTTCACCACCATGTCATGACGTATGTAACGTCACGTAACATTCTTCTGCCGATGGAATAAGGTTCATAATGTTCCGTGAGCGTAATGACGCTTTACTTCCCTTACTCTCTCGTCCACTACGCTGCATCCACGTTCAACTTGTGCCCAAATTTGCATACTACACCGAGAAGTTCAACGTTTTTCACGTTCTCCCTATGTTGACGTCGTTACATCGTACTGTGACAGGGCCATTAAATGCACAGCTGCGTATTTAGATATTGCCGTCCCCACGCCCCCCCCCCCCACCGTCCCACCGCCCCTCCCCACTCCACCTCACGCCGCCCCACCCCAACCTAACCAAACCCACGCACTCATCCCCGGTCTGTAGCTGGGGCGTGGAATGTCTGTTCTGGGAGCTCGCTTGAATTGACACCTAATTATATGTTCCTATCAGGTGTGGCTTCGTACGTGGGAGTGAGTGGCATGCAGCAGTTCAACGTTAATCACTTCATACTGACCGCAATGGAGATGTCAGCTCACGACGATTACTCGATTATGTCCTTATTGGAAGTGAGTGGTTGGTTGCTTGTGTGGACTTTCACGTCCTGGCAACACCTAAGGTCATGGCGACTTTAGAATGCTGTCACATTGGTAGACCAGGCCGGCAGCACCATGACCTGATATCCCACGTCCGGTGTGGCGGTTTCAGTGCCCGATCAGTTTCACCGCCCTGCCGTGGCTTCTGCGCATGCACAGATTTTAAGAGATGGTCAAAACACCTGTGGCCTCGCCGGCTACAAGCTCAGCTGGTGCCTGGCAGTGTTAGGGACCGATTAGGCCGAAATCTATTGAATGCGATCATATTTAACAGAATTACATACTCAAATAATGAAATTTAATTAAATTAACCTTAAATTCCAAGCGATATTAACATAGCAGCTAGATCGGCGTTGAATCGCCGAGTGTAAACAAAACAAAACTAATAGCAGTGCTCGCCGCAACATGCGAAAATCCATGCATACGCAGAAGCCACGGCAGGGCGCTGAAACTGACCGGGCGCTGAAACCGCCACACCGGCCAAGAAGCAGGACAGCGCTCTCAGCGATTTGCCCACATTACCCAGTCTACGGCCACCAACAGCAATGCCAGACACTTTCTGACATTTGCGATTATTCTCCTCACACCAATCAACAATACCAGGCAGTCACCCACCTGAAAATTGCGACTACTAACAGTCGCGTGGATCTGCAGAGACATTATTCGCGATGTTACAGTCGATTATAATTGATGTTTGTTGGAGTTTTACGTCCTAACAACATCTAAGGTCATATCAGGACAGGTAATCACTTGTGATAGTGCACATTCATGGCAACTTTATAGTGCTTCCCCACTGGGAGATCATGCTGCCAGCACCATGACCTGATATCCCACTCAGAAGTTTGTTTTATTTAACGACACCTAGAGCACATTGATTTTTATCGTCAGCTATTGGACATCAATTATTTGGAGGAAACCTAGTGCCGCAACATTTTGCTCCTTCCGATAAGCATTAAGGGGTATTTTGTATGCACTTTCCCACAGACAGGACAGCATATACCACAGCCTTTGATGAACGAGTTGTGGACCACTGGTTGGAACGGAAAATATCCCAAACAGCAAATGGGTCCAGTGTGCAGGATCGATCGAATGACGCACACCTTCATGGGTGATCACTCTCTTGCCTGAGCTACGTCCTGCCCCAGTCCTTGGCCCATCCCAATAATGTTGACTGTCCGACTAGGAAGCGACACATTTCAATACGTATGTCATTGGTTTTATTTGACCAGGGTTCGAATCCGTGAGTTCAAATCCAATGACCTATCAAAACAGGAGACGGACACACAACTAATTCGGCCATCCTGTCTGGTTACCTACAATTAGTATAAAACTTGTGTCCATATCAATGTCAAACCCCTTAATTCCCAGCTGATCAACGACCGAGCACTGTTCAAACTGACAGTTAGTTCCTTGTTTTCGAGGATTGGACCAGAAGCTATGTTTCCAAATTGATATTTTACCACAAAAGCAGCGTCCTCTCCCATTGACACCTTTTATATATATATATATATTTGTTCATTGATACAGTATTTATTCTGCCCATAGAGTGTAAGCTCCCACGAGGGTGCTTGTTTTCAATGCTGGACAGCTGTGAGGAATGTTATGGTATATGCCTGGGTTCCGGTTCCGGGTTGGTATCCGGGACATCCACCAGCATTTATTTAAGTAGTTAGTATATATGTTTTGGGTTGTTTTTGTTTTGGGTGGTATAACTTCTTATCACATAACTAATATTGTAGCCTAGTATGTACATCTAGTGAGATGGTAATAGGCTTGTGGATGAGGAAGTGTTCCCATAATTTGTTTGTTTGTTTTGTTTGCAGCTTTCCTTTCACTTGTGCCCTGTCCCTTGTTAGTGCCTACATGTGCTAGAAAACATCCATACTCTTCGGGACTGTGACCAGGTGGGTCGGCTGCAATGTTAAATTGTTAACCATTGTTCTAACGGCATTGTCCCTGATTTTTGGTTTTACCACATTCCTTACACCTGTGCCCTGTCCCTAGTTGGTACCCGGGTGATGTCGTTAATGACGATATATTTACACCATGTCAAAATCAACCCACAGACCACCCCAGGGAAAGGAAAGGCATTTCATCATTCTCCTTTATACATACGCTATTCTATAGTGCAAGATACGTGATTAATTAATCCACACTTTCTGTTTTGTAAAAGCTTACTGGTTATGTATCACCATGCCTGTTACTCCTCGTCTTTCTCAATTAATGTATTTCCTGTTTTCTGGCGTCAGTGCATATCACGTGGGGAATCAGGTGACCTTTAGCAAGGTTAAACACGTATTAAATGAACACTATTCATAACCCTCTAACACGCCTCATGCATGACAGTCCTAATGCATTTTACCTATGTATCAGGACATAGATTTGTCTCTCATTCATCACAAATTTAAGACTTTAAAACTGGTGTTCTCTGTGGCAGACTGGTGAGAGTGTCTGACTTTTTTCTAGATCGGACTCCTAATCTGAAGGTCGGTGGTTCGATTCCCCATGCCCCCACCACTGGGTATAACTTACAGCATCATCAAAGGCCGGTTGCTCTCATACCATGTCTATGTGGTGTGGGAGGTTAAAAATCCCTTGGGTCGGTAAAAGTGTAGGCTCAGGCTTTCTATCGACAAACTGTCTAATGGTGAAAACAAGTCTATTCAGACTTATCCATGATAGGCAGTATGAATCTTCTTTAAAAAAAACATCAGATATAATTTTCGCTTCCATTAGACATTATTATATCAACCATTTTTCAATTGTGTGTACATTTCTATGTAGGCATGTAAATGTGATTAACGAGACCTAGCGAATAGATACAGCTAGCTTTATGCCATGAATATTAGTATGCTGCTGACATGGCGTTAAGCACACTTTTGGTTGGTTGTTGGAGTTTCACTTCCTGGCAACCTGTAAGGTCATATCAGGATGGGCACTGATTTGTGACAATGCGCACTAATGGTGATGTTATATTGCTGCCCCGATTGGTGAGCAGGCCACTGGCACCATGACCTGATATCCCATTCAGTCAAATTATCCTGATCCTGAGACAACCAGTCCTTGCTATATCGTAATAAAACTGAGTGCCTGGCTAGGAAGCGACAAGCATCAATTTTGTAAGTCATTGGTTTGACTCGACTGGGAATCAATTTCCCAACCTGCTATATCCGAGGGACCAGACGGGATGGCCGAATGAGTTAGAGCGTCCGTCTCCCGTGCTGGTATATCATGGGGTCGTGGGTTCGAACCATGGTCAAGTCAAAGCAATGACTTAAAATTTGATACTTGTCGCTTCCTAGCCAGGCGTTCAGCATTAGTAGGACATGGCAAGGACTGCTGTGCTCAGTTTCAGGATAATGTGACTGAGTGGGATACCAGGTCATGGTACCGGCGGCCTAGTTCCCAGTGGGACAGCACTATAAAGTTGCCATGAGTGCGCACTGTCACAAGTTGGTAGCCTTTCTGCTATGACCTTAGATGTTGCTAGGACGTAAAACAGCAACAACAGCATCTATATCCGAGGCCAGAGCCCATATGCATGGGGTGGTGTTAGCGCGCCAAACCTGGGTTTGGATGGGTTTTCTAGTTTTAGCGGCGAAAAGTTGCTATGTATGGAGCAGTATTACGGAAACTCCGCGAGTTTAAGGTTGGGCAGGCTAAGACCACTCCGTACGAGGTTTAAGGGTGGTGTTAGGTACCGAGTAGGCCCAAATCTATTCAATGCTATCATATTTAACAGAATTACATACTCAAAAAGTGAAATTTGATCAAATTAACCCTAAAATCGAAGCAATATTAACGCCGCGGCTACATCAGCGGCAATATTAATATTGTCGAATGTAAACCAAACAAATCGCCGCGGCCGCCACTGCCCGCCGCCGCCGCCTCTTTGGCGGCGATATATTACGCCGAAATCTATTCAATGCTATCATATTTAACAGAATTACATACTCAAAAAGTGAAATTTAATCAAATTATCCCTAAAATCGAAGCGATATTAACGCCTCCGCTGAAATTTGGTCAAATGAAACCAATAAACGAAGCGAAATTAACGCCGCCGCCGCCACCGCTGTTGCATCTATAAATCTATAAATAACTGAGATGTTAGCTAACGCCACCGCGCTTTGGCACTGTACATACCCCATCACCCATTTCCCCAACTCCGGCAGTTAGCTACCCCTGCGGCGGCTCCTAACAGCCGATAACAACTGGTTCATACATACGGCCCCAGGGGCAATATGCACCACGGTTTGGGTAGCTCCACACGGCTAATGGTGGAAAATCTGTATGCATCAATTGGTGCCAGCGCTAACCGCGGACCTTAGCCTAGACTAAGCTACTCCAGTTTCAAATCAGGTTTAACTGCTAGCCGGGGCGGTTAGTGTGCATGTATGGATATCAATCTATTCAATGTGATAGTAACCCTAAAATCGAACCGTTATTAACGCTCCAGCCGCATTGGCGGCGTTATTCATATTCTCAAATCGACGAATGTAAAGTAAACAAATCGCCGCCTCCGCAGCGATGTTGATATCCATACTGTCCATACTGTCCAACGTCAACTAAACATGGCTGTCGCCGCCGCTGCCGAATTGGCGGCAATATATTATATCCAAATCTATTCAATGCGACCATATTTGACAGAATTACATACTCAAAAAGTGAAATTTGATCAAATTAACCCTAAAATCGAAGCAATATTAACGCCGCGGCTACACCGGCGGCAATATTAATATTGTCAAATGTAAACCAAACAAATCGCCATGGCCGCCACTGCCCGCCACCGCCGCCTCTTCGGCAGCGATATATTACGCCGAAATCTATTCAATGCTATCATATTTAACAGAATTACATACTCAAAAAGTGAAATTTAATCAAATTATCCCTAAAATCGAAGCGATATTAACGCCGCCGCTGAAATTTGGTCAAATGAAACCAATAAACGAAGCGAAATTAACGCCGCCGCCGCCACCGCTGTTGCATCTATAAATCTATAAATAACTGAGATGTTAGCTAACGCCACCGCGCTTTGGCACCGTACATACCCCATCACCCATTTCCCCAACTCCGGCAGTTAGCTACCCCTGTGGCGGCTCCTAACAGCTGATAAAAACTGGTTCATACATACGGCCCCAGGGGCCATATGCACCGCGGTTTGGGTAGCTCCACACGGCTAATGGTGGAAAATCTGTATGCATCAATCGGTGCCAGCGCTAACCGTGGACCTTAGCCTAGGCTAAGCTACTCCAGTTTCAAATCAGGTTTAACTGCTAGCTGGGGCGGTTAGTGTGCGTGTATGGATGTCAATCTATTCAATGTGATAGTAACCCTAAAATCGAACCGTTATTAACACTCCAGCCGCATTGGCGGCGTTATTCATATTCTCAAATCGACGAATGTAAAGTAAACAAATCGCCGCCTCCGCAGCGATGTCGATATCCATACTGTCCATACTGTCCAATGTCAACTAAACATGGCTGTCGCCGCCGCTGCCGAATCGGCGGCAATATATTATATCCAAATCTATTCAATGCGATCATATTTGACACATTTACATACGCAATAAGTGAAATTGATTCAAATTAACCATAAAATCGAACCATTATTAATGCTCAAGCCGCATTGGCAGCGTTAGTCATATTGTCAAATCGAGGGAATTCCCAAATCTATAAATAACTTCACGGTCAGCTACCCGCCCCGGCTAAGACATTGGTGCATACCACTTGACCTATTTCTCCAACCCCCCACTACCCTGAGGTAGCTAGTGCCTTAACTCCGGCTAAGCCTATCACCGATTGGTGCATACGGCCCCTGCCGAGCAATCAATCAGTCCATTCTTCTGAAACGTGTTACCACATACAAGTTAGAGCAAGTCATTACATATCCCAAAAATAACAGCGACGGCAGATGGCTTTATCAATGCTCACAGCCTCCATCAATTGTCTCTCCCTCATCTCCTGCCTTAATGAACCCCCGTCGCCGCCTTCGCCTTGTGAACGGGCGCTGTGGCGGAATCGGTAGAGCGCGGGCATCGCGGGCCGGAGATCGGTAGTTCGGTTGCAGGTCGAGTCAAATCAATGAGACTTTTCGCTTCGTAGCCTGGTGCTCAGCTTTATTAGGATAGGGCAAGGTCTGGTTAGCTCATCAAAAGGATAATGTGATTGAGTGGGTCATGTTACCGGAGGCCTGATATCCCATTGGGTCAGCACTATAAAGTCACCATTGAGTGTGCACTGTCACAAGTGGGTACCTATCCTGATATGACCTTAGATGTTGCCAGGACGTAAAACTCCAACAACCAACCAAGCTTCGCCTTGTAGGTACTCTTTGCCAACGACATCATTCCCCTGCCCTCGTTGTGGGTGATGCCCCAGCGCTGGTGCCAATTAGCGGTAATCAAGAGATACGGCCAATTAGTGTCCATTAGTAAGGGTCATGGGAATAGCACCCTGCGTGCGTGTAACCCGCGCATTGACTTTTTACCGGCCAGGATTTTGTTTGTTTGTTCTTGTTTTTCGTCCTAGCAACATCTAAGGTCATATCAGGATGGATACCAATTTGTGACAGTGCGCACTCATGGCGACTGTATAGTGCTACCAGGCTAGGACTCGACAATTATCAATTTTAAAGTCATTGGTTTGACTCGACCGGGAACCGAACTCCCGACCTTCCGCACGCCAGGCCCGCGCTCTAGCGATTCGACCACTCCGTCCGATACCAGACGGGATGGCAAGAACGAGTTGAACATCCGTCTCCCGTTTTCGTAGATCCTGGGATTCGAACCCACAGGTTTGAACCCTGGTCCAATCAAAGCAATGACTTAGAAATTGATACTTGTCACTTCCTAGCTTGATGCTCGACATTATTAGGACCCCAGACGGGATGGCCGAATGAGTTAGAGCGTCCGTCCCCATGCTGATAGATCGTGGGTTTGTGGGTTCGAACACTGGTCGAGTCAAACCAATGACTTAAAAATTGATACTAGTCGCTTCCTAGCCAGGCCCTCCTCATTATTAGGACAAGGCAAGGACTGGTGTTCTCAGTGTCAGGTTAATATGACTGACTCGGATACCAAGTCATGGTGCTGACAGCGTGGTTTCCCAGTGGGACAGCACTATAAGGTCGCCATGAGTGTGCACTGTCACAAGTCGGTACCCGTCCTGATATGACCTTATATGTTGCTAGGATATAAAACAACAACAAACAAAACAAAAAAACACATTATTAGGATAAGGCAAGGACTGGATAATGTCACTCGGTGGGATATCAGTTCATGGGGCTGACGGCCTAATCTCCCAGTGGGGCAGCACAATTAAGTCACCATGACTGTTCACTGTCACAAGTCAGTACCCTTGCTGAGTATGACCTTATATGTTGCCAGGGGGTAAAACTCCCAAGAACCAATCAACATATACATTGCCACCTATGTTGACACACAGTTTGGGTATACGGTGTCGTCTCATTGCTTTGTTGCATAATGAGGTAATCATTCACCCGCGTCAGGGATATTCTGGGACATGGCAAAGGCTATCGGAATAACTTACAGAGAAGGACAGAGAATAGAGATATACAGTAACATGGTTCAAGTCTGTAGAGCCAGAGGTCCCTCCTTACCTACTAAATGATGTGACATGTGTAAAGTTTGATGGTGCTGTCACATTATGATGCTTCTCACTGGTGCGCCGCCAACATGCAAGAAACTCGAGACACATCAAACTTTTCGGCGCGGTGGGAAAAAGTTAGACGTCAGCGCAACGTGTTGGGAGCATGCGGCCGACGTTGTGGTAATGTATATCGACGTGTGAGAAAGAAAACAAAAATTGTTGGCACGCCATCCTGATATGACCTTAGATGTAGCTAGGATGTAAAACGACAAAGCAACTGTGTTGCGCCACATGTGGGAATGACCCTCACATGCACGCGGCGTGCACATAGCATTTGCATAACATTATTCCAGCGCATCCAACATATCTTGACATGCGCCTAAAGTCACCATAATGTTGGCACCCACGCATCATCGCACGTCGAAAGTTTTGTGCAAGCACACAACTTTCGACGAGTGATGAAGCCTGCCGCCGACCCTTGTCGACTGTCGTTGGTGAGAAGCGTCGTAATGTGACAGCACCATGTAGTGCAGAGAGGGTTTGCTTTGATCAAGCAATGCTTTTATAGTACATTGGCACATCCACCAGTCAAACATCAGGAATAGTCAGGTGACCAATACACCTTCACCAGAGCAACCTAAAGACACGACTAATTAGGTTACATGCATGAGATGGCATTTAGGCATATCTGCCAGACACAGTAGATGACACTCACCATAGTATGAGTCTCCAAGCAGAGGCTCTAAAGAAGGACTGGTATTGCAGAGTTGTGAGACACCATGGTGGCTTTACCTGTCATAAGAACTGATACAACCATAGGATTTTACAACATGGTATTGGGCTACTGACGCAATAGACCACAAAGTTGAGGCTCCACTGGTTACTTGTTTGCATAATGGATTGTTTGTTGTTTGTTTGTTTGTTGTTGTTTTACGTCCTAGCAACATCTAAGGTCATATCAGGAAGGGGGCATAATGGAATTGGGGAACTTTGTTGAAATGTTTTTTTCGGGGCTGAAGCCATATATGACAACTTTATAGTGGTGCCCCACTGGGAGACCAGGCCACCAGCTCCATGTCCTGGTATCCAACTCAGTCACATTATCCTACCACAAGGCCGACCAGTCCTTGCTCTATTTTAATAATGCAGAGTGCCTGGCTGGGAAGTGACATGTATAAAAGTGTACGTCATTCTTTGACTCGACCGGACCTTAACTCCGGACCTTCCGCATGGGAGACCTGCGCTCTACCGATTCGGCCACCACATACGGTATGTAGACTCGGGTTGACTCGGCCAGGGTTTGAACCTGCTACATGGAAAGTAGACAGTCAACACATTCAGCCATACCATCTACTGACATAGTGACACACTTTTAAACCGTTCACTATGTTATTTATATACATAAGGTAAAAAGCCACGTGATGAAGTTGTACGTCCTGGCAACATCTAAGGTCATATCAGGACGAGTACCAACTTGTGACAGTGCCTACTACTGGTGCCTTTATATTGCTGCCCAACATGAAGAGCTACTTGGACCTGTGCCCGATATAACTATGGGTTTATAATAACTTTTAAAATATAAGTTAAGAAGTAATAGAATAAACAATAAAATCTGTAAGTATGACAATCAATTTGTTATTTATTGCCAACCGATGTCATTTGAGATTGTTTTGACAGATGTTTTGGACACATAAGCTGTGTTCACACGGGCAAAATGTGAAGCGAATTAGACAAATCGAATCAGGTGAGTCGAATTAGCGGCCCGTTCACACGGGCAGTACTTGGGCCGGAAATCGAAATTTGCGCATGAGCAAGTCGATACTAAGCAGGGCCAGTTTGGGTTTGTCGATGTCGGCAGTAGAGAATGTGGGTTCGACCTAGATATGTATGGACTGAACCGTATTGGTTTGGAACGGTCAACACTTCTGCTGGGCAGTGAAACCCTAAAAATAAATCATGACAAAAATATCTGTGCATAGATAGCGGTTTTATTAATTAAATTATATAATATGCGCTTTTGATCGACCGGAAAGTCAACAAACTGACGTGTCGAATGCGCATGCATGTGAGGTGCTAAATCCGCCTCAGTGCGTCCACATTGGCAAAATAAATTGAATCACAGAAATCGCCTCATGTAAACTACCTCGAGAGGTGGTCTACAGTATGCGCATCACGTGAGTCGATTCAGCCATAATCCGCCTCAGACGTCCGTTCACACGAGAAATGTGAGGCGAACTATACAAGTCGCTTTCTACGAATCGATTTACATCGCCCGTGTGAACAGCGGGGCAGCACTATAAACTCGCCATGAGTGCGCACTGTCACAAGTCGGTACCTGTCCTGATATGACCTTAGATGTTGCTAGGACGTAAAACAATAACAACTAGACACATTTGCGATCCCAAAGGTCCTTGCGCTACCCTAGCAACAACAAACAAACCAACTGTTCGAACCCATGATCCCATGCTCTACCAAAACGGGAGGCAGACGTTCTAACTCATTCAGCATCCCCTTCTGGTTGGCGTGCCATTAGAAGGCTTGAATAACAGTTCGAAAATAAGAAAAAGAACCAGTAACCCAAAAGCTGTCCGCTGAATTACACACCAACCTGTTTTGCACTGACTCCCACTTAAATAGGTTCATGACTCACACTCGGGCACCGATGAACGTGAACTGTCGGGAACCCAACGCGATTGTTTGTACACAAAACAGAACAGCTCAACTCGTCTGTCAACTGTCAATCCTAACTTTGAGGTAATCAGGCTAATTATGAAGCTGTTGTTTGAAACTGACAGCGATGAGTAGAGACTCCTCTAGAAAGCGGCCGGAGCTTTTGTTCAGAAAAATCATCTGAATCTTGTTTTGTTGGTATTTTACTATTTATTTAGTAATCACCAGAGGGGATGGCCGAATGAGTTGGAGCGTTCTTCTCCCGAACCATTCCTTGCCCTATCCTAGCAATGCCGATTGACTGGCTAGAAGCGACAACTATCTATTTTTAAGTCATTTGTTTGACTCAACGAGGGTTCGAACTTGTGGGTTCGAATCCCACGATCTTCCCCAGGCTTGTGATTTTAAGAGCTGCAATGAACCTGAAATAGACACAGCTTGCCTACATTTGTGTTTGTTTAACGACCCCCCCCCCAGCAGAAGAAGTAGATATCGAATATTGAGAGGTCCGCTTGCCTACCGTGCCACTCAGAGTTGATGGCTGATAGGTGAAGCAGGGAATGATTGTTCAAGCTGGTATTGTGTTGTAAAATTAATTATGCGAGAGTGATTTTAGGATGAAGGTGGGTATTATCTAAATCGGGATAATACCCAATATATATCTAAGAGACACTGTTTAGGCGACCACCTTTGTGATCGCAAATGTGTCTACTTGTCAGCAACTTTCATAACATGTGTAGGTCTCACAATTGACTGGGGCAGTGTTAAATGCCCTCCATTCGCATCTAATTATTCTGCTGACTTCGTTTGCTCCCTACCACCCAGTCTGGTGGAGTAGCGCATTACATAACACCACCTGGCCCACTACTTGGCTGCGTCCATTCGGCCCCGGAGAGAGTTCCAGCATGCATGCACTAGTGTTCCGCTGCTGCTCACTACTTGTCTTCAAATGTTGACTTCATAATAAACAGGTTAGGGCCTTTTTGTAGGTGCCAGCTAGAGAACGTTTCATCCAAACCGTTACTTGTCATGTTCATGTAAACGTGGGAGTTCAATAATATGTAACTGAAATATTATTTTGTCTTAGAAGGGGCTACTTCATGTATTATCAAAATAAATATAGTTGCTTAATATCGCTGAGTAAACATTATTTGCCTAGGAGATGGAAGTACTTGGGTTCTACTGGACCAATAATTCATTAAGTGCCGGGTTATCTCAGCAACCCATCTTTCAGTTCCATATACACAGGTATGCACATGAGTACTACCTGAGATTACAATTCCTTAAAGTTGCATAGTCTGATGGGTTTTGAGTTTCTGTCATTTTCTGAGATAAACATATTAGGGTGATCGTTATAATATACCCTACTTTCCCTTGAAGTAACTTTTATTATAAATAGCTAACTTTTGAGATATTTGAAGTACAAACAAGCAAAATTAGTTGTGGCAAGCTTGCCAAAACTCTGACACCATAGGTTTCTGCAGTAATATGTTCTATTAAATTGCCTCAGTATTCTCTTCTATTTCGGACCAGACGGGATGGCCAAATGAGTTAGAGCGTCCGTCTCCCGTGCTGGTAGATCGTGGGGTCGTGGGTTCGAGTCCCGGTCGAGTCAAACCAATGACTTAAAAATTGATACTTGTCGCTTCCTAGCCAGGCACTCGGCATTATTAGGATAGGGTAAGGACTGGTGTGCTCAGTGTCAGGATAATGTGACTGAGTGGGATACCAGGTCATGGTGCCGGCGGCCTGGTTTCCCAGTGGGACAGCACTATAAATTCGCCAGGAGTGCGCACTGTCACAAGTCGGTACCCGTCCTGATATGACCTTAGATGTTGCCAGGACGTAAAACAACAACAAACAAACTCTTCTATGTCATGACAAATGCTTAACAAGTGCACCAGTATTTAAGTTAGATATGGAGAATCAAATCGAGATACTTGTTTTGGTTTTGAAAATCTGATGCTTCATCAGACTACGCAGCTGTAAGCATATCACAATATCTAATATTTCATGGCGTGTTTTCCCACCACCTGTTATTACAATAACACTTTATTCCCTATGCGCACCTGTTGACAATTCCAAACTAGGTTCCTATATTTGCCCTATCAATTTGCGATTCTAGGAATATTATCCAAATAGTGAACTGTTTACCTTAGCCTCGTTTCCATTTCGCCCTTCACAAGGAGCCATTAATTATGCAAGCCGACTTGCAGCCGCAGATATCGGGGATCATTCCAACTCCATCATAGCCTTTCCCTCCTTCCAAGCGACAGCTTCAGAAATCGATTGATTACACTTCTTACAGGAAATGTTTATCCCTTCAGACTCTTAATCTGAGAGTCGGTGGTTCGATTTCCCGTGCCCCCAGCTCTGCCAATTAGTTTTTCCACCACTGTGAATAACTTACAGCGTCATCAAAGGCCGGTTGCTCTCATACCATGTCTATGTGGTGTGGGAGGTTAAAAATCCCTTGGGTCGGTAAAAGTGTAGGCTCGGGCTTTCTATCGACCAGCAGTGGAATGAGGAAGACCAGTCGTCTATGACTGAAATTTCCCCTGCTTAAACGACTAATGGACCCCCCAAAACAAAAATAGCAATGCCTGTCTGTTGGTATCCCTACATCACAGCGGATAATCAAGATGTGCAATTGTTTTGGCTTAACACCCTCTAATCGATTCATCGGTTCATACGCCTGGTCTGTATCACCATCATGCATGGCATCCGGACAGACAATAATTTGCTCTTCCAGTTGGGTGCAGCTTCCCCACTTATAATATTTCGGCTACATGACGATGGAGTAGTGTAAGTCAGGGTTCCATTATGTGACCTACATTTTGAGGACAGATCGCTCTCTGCACCAGGCGTAGTATCAATAATATTTAAAAGGATTTAAATATCTTGCACGGGAATCACTCGGTTGGTTACGCCATAACACAGTTATAACTCAGCCACACTAATAATTGCAACAACCAAAAGGAGTGGTTGATAACATGTCGGAAACTTATCGCAAGTGGTTGCAAATGGGTCGCAATGTAGTTCTCAGGGATCGCCAACCTCCGTGCGACCATTTTGGTGGCAATGCGGTTGCAGCTACTGCACTAATAACCTCCTTGCGACCAAAGTGGTTACCCAGGTATCGGCGATTATTGATATGGTTGCAATGAGGTTCCTAACGAGGTGGATTCTTTGATTCAAAGTGGTTGCAAAGTAATAGCAAAGTGATCGAAGTAGTCACCCACCGTAGTTTGACTAAAACTGAAGGCTACATAGTCCGATGAAGCATCACATCTTTCAAAACCAAAATAATTATATAGATTTGACTCTACATATCTAATTTAGATATTGATACACATCTTAAGCATTTATTGCCACACAGAAGGGAACACTAAGAGAATTTGATAGAACCCTGTTACTTTTGAACCCTATGGTGTCAGAGTTTTGGCGTGCTTGCCAAAACTAGGTTTGCATGTTTGAATTTCAAATATCACAAACACTTTTCGATTTAAAATCAAAGTTACTTTTACCTGAAATAAGGTAGATTATAACAATCAATTTAATATATTTATCTCAGACAAATTAGCAAAACGCAAAAAGCATCGGACTATGCAACTTTAACAGGTTGGGGAAACACCTGTAATGAGGGTCTGTTGATGCAATCTGTATCGTTGATATATTTCAGTATGTTAATTGGTAGGCTTCACAATCGGAAAATGTGTTATCACCTATATCCAGTGAACTTGTTTCAACTGGCAACACATATTTATATTAGTAGAAAGACACAAACCTTCTGCACCAATTAAGTGCCTATCAGCCACATGTTGGTGTTTCATTTAAGAGTAATTAAGGATTGAATTTAGATTAAAACAAAAGGACGTTTATATATTACATCTCATATCATGGTGGTTTTGTTCAACTGGCAAATAATATTTATATCATTAAAGAAAGCATTTGTTGGTTTTATATTTATGTGATCAGTGAGAACATCTGGTGATTGTGTCCTAGCAAAATACCCCTTATATGTGGCAACTGTGCTGTGTTTCACTCACTGAACCTCTGGTAAGTCCGCCAATACCGGACTGGAGAGCATGCTCCTCCCCTCATCCCCAGCCCCACCCTCAACACAGCTTCTCCGACATCCCCCAACACACACACAGTGTGCTGGTGAGCAACAGAGGCCCCCCTCCTTTGCTTGCAAACAAGGGTGGGAGGGGGCTACCATGGTTACTAATTAAAACAGGGTGTCGGTGACCGATGAGGGGGTTGAAGAACCCACATGTAGGAAGTGATACATTATTTATTTATGGTATCTGTTAGGACAATTTGGTGGTGAATGATGGGGATGGGGTGCACATGCATGCATACATATGCATGCATAAACATCCACACATACATCAATACACATCCATACATACACATCCATACATACATGTGCATAGATCCACCGATCCATCCATATATGCTTACATACATACACACATACATCTTAGACTGCAACTCCCCAACACCAACCCTGGTAGGAGGATGTGTGTGTGGAGGGTCAAAGTACTGCGGCACAGCACCAGGAAAAGGGAACACATATGATGGCCACCGCTGACACACGATCAGTAGGAGAAGTGTGTCTGTGGTGGTGGTTGAGGGGTGGGGGTGGGGTGGGGGTTAGAGGGGTCAGGGTTGTCAGAAGCAGCCTGAAGCAGAACTTGGTACTTCCTGCAGTAACCTGCGGCACCCCTCACCCCCTGCCCTCAATCCACACACACTGACACTGGCACCAGCATCTCATACCTCCCCCCCCCACACACACACACATACCCCTCCTCGCATCCATGCCTCAACCCATTATCCCCCTCCCCTTACAAATCGTACAGGTTTGTGGGCTGCAGAAGAAATACCTCTCCCCTCTACCGCCCCCCCTCTACACCCCCCCCCTCCCCCCCCCCCCCCTCACACACACACTTCTACTGATTGTGTGTCAGGGGTGGCCATCGGACACCAGTGTTCGGGACACCAGTGTTCGGCCATAGTGCTTTGGCCCTCCACACAAACACACACTCATACCCTTCTACCAGAGTGGGTGTTGCGAAAATATTTACATACACTTTCATAAAAAAATAGATATATGTATGTGCGCATGTATGTATTATACTGTATCTATATATTTGTGTATGCATGTATATATGTATGCATCATATGTACATATGTATGTATGCACGCATATATATGTATATATGTATATATATATATATATGTTCTCAATGTGAGTGGAGAATAGAGAGGTATAGGAGGCAGAGAGGTGCACGCTGGTACCTACCCCCAACCCAGGGTGTGGGGTGGGGGGGTGTAAGACACTACAGAGCTTATTACATGTGATAAAGGATTTCTCACTATCCGTATAGATGTGCATAAGTATGTATGTATGTACGGATGTATCTATGTGTATGCATATAAGTATGTGTGCATGTATCTAAGCATGCATGCACCACCTCGACCCCATCATTCACCACCAAATTGTCCTAAGAAATATTGTAATTAAATAAAATACCACTTCCTACATGAGTGTTCTTCACCAACTTCCTCATCCTGTGCTAACTTTGGTCACTCACATCCTTCCCTAATTAGTAACCATGGTAACAACCACCCACCCCTGTTTGCAAGCAGCATGGCCCCCTCAGCTGCTCGCCAGTGCATATCACACTGTCCACTGTTTGTGTGTGGGGGGGGGGGGGGCATGTGGTCGGGGGGTGGGAGGTCGGACCAAGGGTTCAATCAGGGAGATACCACCACACAGGTCAAACACACTCATTCTCACCCAATGTCACAAGGCAGCAATTACCATCATTAACGGGTACTTTGCTAGAACACAAACACCAGATCAATTCCCTGATCACATAAATATATAATCTGCAAATGTTTTCTTTAATAATGTAAATATTTGTTTACCAGTTTAACAACACCCCCATGATATAAGGTGCAATACATAAATATCCTCCTGTTTTAATGTAAATTCTATTCATAATCACTCTTAAATGAAACACCAAATGTGGCTGATAGTCATTTAATTGGTACAACATATTTAATGTCCTGTCATACTCTGAGACGCAATCAGGTTTATCCCGCTGGTAAGGCATCTTCCCCCCCCCCCTCCCCACACAGCCACACGCACCCCATATTCAGTTACCCAGTGACTGAATGGGCATGTCGGAGGGGGGGGGGGGCTGCATGCAGTGCAAATGGGATGTCCGGGTCGGGTTGAGGGGTGTGTGGAGGGTAGAGAGACTAGGAGCTGGTGTCAGTATTAGTGTGTGTGTGGGGGGGGGGGGTATTGGGGGGGTTACTGGAATCAGATACCTGTTGTATCTACCCTTTCCATCAGCTTTGGTGGTATCAATGTTTGTGTTTGTCATGTGCAACTACTGTACCACCACCCCCACCCCAATACCCACCCCACCCCACCCACAGCAGGATGGCAAGTCTCACCAACATGTTTTTAAATTTATAAATGTTAAAATATTTGAGTTATTACATATGTATCTATGCATGTAGATGTATGCATGTATGTATGTATATGTATGTATCCATGTATATATGTGTGCATATATCATTATGTATATAATGTATGCATGTGTATATATGTGTCGTGGGGGTGATGAGAATGGGAAATACCGTGCCTAGAGCGGGACTCGAACCCGCATCTCTTTGCATTCCGGGCCAGTGTGCTAACAATTACACCACCTAGGCTCCCTGATATCAACACACTCCCCACGCCTACCTGTCTATGTGATTACTTGCCTGAGAGGTCAGTGCAGACCACTACACTCGTCCCCCTGGAATTGTAAGTCTTGTAATGCTTACAATTACATACATACAGGCAATGCACTAACACATACATACACAGGGTAGGTTCAACAACCATACAGCGCAAAGCTTGTACAGGATCCTGATCACGGCAACCAGTGTCGTGGGGGTGATGAAAATGGGAAATACTGCGCCTAGAGTGGGACTCGAACCCACATCTCTGTGCATTCCGGGCCAGTGTGCTAACCATTACACCACCTAGGCTCCCTGATATCAACACACTCCCCACGCCTACCTGTCTATGTGATTACTTGCCTGAGAGGTCAGTGCAGACCACTACATATGTATGCATGCATGCATTGATGTACACCCCAACCCCATCATGCACCACCAAATGATCCTAATAAAGATGATGGCAGCAGCCATAGTCTACGATCCAGCTGGACCTGAGCATTAATGGCTTGACGGGATCTGCCACAAATGCATAGAACTCCAGGTGTAATGCTATGATGGCAGCAACTGTTCTGGTCATGCATTATCATTTGGATGGGATCCATCACAAGAAACCTGCGCAATTGCAGTGGATCCCATCAAACCATTAATGCTCAGGCCTGGCTCAATCATAGAATGTGCAGTTTGGTGGGTAGTTGCGTAGTTTGATGTTTTGAAATTTCTGCCATTGGGACAATGTCAATCATATATCAATGTATATGTGATGTTGGATATTCGATGCTACTTGGTCAATTCGATAGATATGAATTAAATTAACCTTAGTGCCATGAGTGTATGGCACCAATCCGTTCTCAGAATGTAAACAGAAATACCTACCTACATCCCTGTCAGGTTCCAGGATTAGTAGGTCATCTCACATCACTGTGTAAAATATTCTGATAAAACACATTGGTGGGGAATGTGAACTGGTCTATAAGGGATTACAAATGGTCTATAAAGTTAAATGATGTACAGGTGCATGAATGTAATTCTGTAGTGCTGGTGATCCTTTACTTGTATTAAATAGTCATTGTGTATTCTATAGATAGTGTGAGAGGGGCACTACAGTTAGTGTGGAAGGAGCTCAAGAGCTCTACTCACAACCCCCTCCCCCCCAAATGTTAGTAATGGATCACCACACACACAGACACAACAGTGCAGGTTAGGCCAAAGCAGCCACCAGGCATGGTGGTGGTGGGTAGATCACAGTTGCCATAGTGACACAGGAATGCTTCCTGTTGATTGGTGGACCTAGAAATGCTTACTGTTCATTGGAGGGCATGGTCAGGTGATATGCCATGTCAGGTCCAGAAATCACTATATAATAATAAACCTGAGGGTACAAGCTCTCTGTCTTCCTGCACTCTTTATACTCTGCTTTACTTATCCTTTCCTGTATTGATTTCCTATTAGCCTGTCTACAGAACTACAGCTGCCAGACGACGACTTTACAACTGGTCACCACCAGATGACCATAGGACCTTTGGCAAGCTTGTCGAAATTATGTTGGGTTCTTTCAGCTCAAATTGCTTCAAAACTAGTCATCTGGACTAATGATTAGTAGCTCATAACGATCATAACAATCAATTTGATATATGTATCTAACAAATAAGACAAAAATCAACTGCCACCATGCAACTCCACACACCCCTCAACCCAACTTTAAATAAAATTGCATTTCCTACATGTGGGTTCTTCACAAACTCCCTCTTTCTGTGCTAACTTTGGTCACTCAGCCACCGTCATAATTAGTAACCATGGTTACCCCACCCACCCCTGTTTGCAAGGGCCCTCCTATGCTGGTCACCAGTGCTCCTCACAGAGTCCACTATCTCTGTGTGGAGGGAGAGAGGTGATGGGGGGCATGTGCTCGGGTGGAGGAGGTCTGACCAGGGGGCCATATTATACCATTTATTTATATATGTATATATGTATATGTGTATCCACCCCTTATAGAGTAGCTTGTTGGTGTGGATGGCCTTTCTGCTGTGTATGTGTGCGGGTTGGGGGTGGTAGAGTCGGAGCATACACAAAAGCAAACATTGATATCTCTGAATTTCTGGGCAAGTGTAGAAACAACACTGAATCAGAAGCCAAGGCAGCTGCCTACATTACCATCACCCCCAACTCCACCCCCACCCCCCACCCCGCACCCCACCCCCACCCCCACACTGACACCAGCTTCTAGGTCTAGCCTTTCTACCATACACAAGCCCCTGAACCAGCTATTCAGATATACACCCCATACAGCCAACCCACCTTCCCCCTGCACACACACGTCCCACTCCGTCACTGGATACAGGGTTAGTGGCGGGGGTTGGGGCGGGGGGGGGGGGGTGTTACCAAGGGCAGGGGCGGTTACCAGAGGGTGGGGGTGGGTGCAGATGACTCTTCTGAGCATGTGCTGACCGGAATCGGGAGAGCGCAGGAAGTGGGGGAAGGGGTGATGGAATTTACCCATGGGGTTGGTTCAGTCTCCGCTAATATTACACCCAATGCAACCATTCTATCTAATTCTTTCCACACCTTATTTTCAATCGCATGCAGGATTCTTCTTGGCGGATCTACTATTGGCTGGAAAGAACTATCTACATGAATTTGTGCTTCTACTTTAATAGTGCCTAGACCAGTAAAAACATTGTTAAAGGGTTTTACCATTTGCTGCACGTCATCGTTGCCTTCCGTGATTTCTGTCTGCATGCTGTCAACACGAGACAAGATACGTAACAGAATGCATGCCTCCCTTCTCAATGACCTGGAATCGCAGCCACTGGCCTCACAACTGAAGCCTTGTTTCACCTGATGGGTTGATCGTCTGTCCGGATATGTGACCAGTCAACATCTAGGCTTGGTCATCTCTGCTGCAACGATCCATTTGAAAACATCCATCGGATTGATGTTTGCCTCTGAACCCATGTCCAATTTGAAGCACACATCGACTGACCCGATTGGAATGTCAGCAAACCACAAATCGGTTGATTTTTTCCCGTCGGTCGATATCGCCACGATGAATAACTCGTCCTGGAGATGAGGAGATCAGGACATGTTCATCGATATCCAACATCAAAATTAAAACATGAGGGGGCCAGTCATTATTGCGAAAGTCCCATGGCCTTATACCCCTGTCACACTATGACGTAACGAGCCAACGTGAGCCTAACGTGACGATTTTTCGTCATTACGTTGCCGTACGTTGGGTTACGTTATGATGACGTCATAATGACGTTAGAGTGACGTCGAGCTACGTCATATTACGTCGTGTTACGTCGGCGCGCGTCAAGGTTTTGAACCTGTTCAAAACTTTCGACGTATCTCGACGTGAAGCCGTCACGTCGGGATGACGTGACAATGACGTTAGGTAGACGTTCCGCGATCGTTATAGCAGCGTAAATGACGTTAGAGTCACGTTATGTCACATCAGACCGACGGCCTGGGTGGGAGCAAGCTGTGGGCAGCTTTTTGCACGTTACAGTCACGTTATGGTCACGTTATGGTCACGTTACGGTCACGTTACGGTCACGTTACGGTCACGGTTACGGTCACGTTACGGTCACGTTACGGTCACGTTACGGTCACGTTACGGTCACGTTACGTTGGCGTTACGGTCACGTTACGTCCACGTCGCACCCGTTACGGCGACGTTACGCTCACGTTACACTAACGCCCGGTCACGTCGCCAATTACACCTCCCCCCTAACGTTGTCACGTTACAGCTAAGGTCACGTCGTACACCAACGTTACTTTCACGTTACGCTCACGTCCACAATTTGCATATTACGCCCATAACGTCGACGTAATATAATTATTTTCACGTTCTGCCTACGCTGATGTAGTCACGTCGTAGTGTGACAGGGCCATTAGTAAAACTTATATATCAACGTTTGGACGTGATAAGTGTTCTACAAAGCACCCTAAATTGGGTTATTGCTCCGTCCTACCTCAACCCCTTCCCCTGCCCACCAGGAACCGTAAACTCGGTCATCGATCCTTCCCCTCTCCCCCTCCCCCACCCCCTCCCCATCAGACATGTGTTGTGGTTGCTGGGGACAGGGATCATTAGGAGTGGCCATGACACATGCTGCGAGGGGAAGTATGGGGTGGGTGGAAGGGAGGGGGATATTAGGCATGGCCTCTACACTCTCACATCAACCCCTGCCCCCATACAAACTGGATATATGCTTGGAGTTATGCCATACTGAATTACACCAACGGAACTGATGCTTGGATTTATCCCATACTGGATTACATCAACGGAACCGGTTGTACCAACAGACTCTCATTTCAGGTGTTTCCCCAACCTGTTTAAGCAATTGTGTTGTTCTTTTACTCATACAATTACAAGATTCACCCTATGATAATTAATAGAAGGTTCACCTTTGGTAACCATGACACTACCATCCACTTCCTTCAACAGGACTCATATCTGCCACACATGTATATCTCCAGTATATTTCTCGCTGGGAATATGGCATTAAACAGTAAACAACCAATCAAGCAATCAATCAGATACAATGCATAATGCTACTTAGGATGACATTTAACTGGCTGAATCCTACAGATATATTTTTCTGACTGAGGAAACACGCCATTATAATTTATAGACATAAGATATTTTATATTTGTTATTCACAATGTCTATCTATACATAGTCTACATACATAAACTGACCAGATGGGATGGCCGAATGAGTTAGAGCTTCCATCTCCCTTGCTTGTAGATCGTGGGGTAGTGGGTTTGAACCCTGGTCGAGTCAAACCAATGACTTAAAAATGTATACTTGTCGCTTCCTAGCCAGGCGCTCAGTATTATTAGGACAGGGCAAGGACTGGTGTTCTCAGTGTCAGGATAATGTGACTGAGTGGGATACCAGGTCATGGTGCTGGCGGCCTGGTTTCCCAGTGGGACAGCACTATAAAGTTGCCATGAGTGCGCACTGTAACAAGTCGGTACCCATCCTGATATAACCTTAGATGTTGCTAGGACATAACACAACAACAACAAATAAAAAACATACATAAAATAACCTGTTGACAATAGTCATTGTAGGAATGGTATAACCATTAATGGTTGTCTTCACACCGCTCCTTATAAACAGAATGATCTGGAATAGGAAAGTCTGAGCCCTGGACCTGATATACAAAAATATGCATAGGCCGTACTGCTCTTTAAGGACACAACCACATGCTAGAAAAAGAGATCAGGAGATCAGGACACGTTCATCGATATACAACATCAAAATTAAAACATGAACGGGGCCAGTCATTATTGCGAAAGTCCCATGGCCTTACTAAAACTTATATATCAACGTTTGGACGCGATAATGTACAGTATGGATGTGCCAAGATCAAATGAAGAGTTCAGGCGCAAAACCCCGTAAATGCCAATCCAGATTTTGATTCGAAATAAAATATGTTTATCTGAGGATAAATTTAATTATCTCTAATTCCACTCTCCTTGTTAGTAAATGGTTATGGAACAATACACACACAATATGAATGTACACAATTAATCTTTTGAAAGTTTGGCTCCAATGTTTATCATATTGCACACATGAACTCCTAAACTATTTAGTTTGTCCGCTTCCTGCACCTGCCTCTCCTTGAAACAGCAGCCATCATTCAAGATACTCCCTATTTACGACGGTATCTATTGCCACTGCAGTTAGCAGTGGGTAGTAGGCCACTCATCTTACTGCGTCTGTGGTACAAGAATTGTGACCAGCCATGGGAAACGGTCGGAATTGTTGGTCGTGATCATTTTTTTTAAAAGTGTTTGAATATTTCATAGATTTTCATAATAAGCTTTCCGCTTCCATAATTAGTATTCTCCAAATGGGACCCGAGGGTGGGGTGAGGTGGGGTGCGGGTAGGGTATTGTGCTGGGGCCTGAGGCTGGGGTGGGACCCGCGGATGGGTGAGGTGGGGCGCCGGTGGGGCCTGATGCTGGGATGGGACCATGGGTGGGTGAGGTGGGGCGCCGGTGGGGCCTGATGCTGGGATGGGACCCGCGGGTGGGTGAGGTGGGGTGCCGGTGGGGCCTGATGCTGGGATGGGACCCGCGGGTGGGTGAGGTGGGGCGCCGGTGGGGCCTGATGCTGGGATGGGACCCGGGGGTTCGGGTTAGGTGGGGTGCGGGTGGGGTACGATGCTGGGTTCTGAGGCTGGGATGGGACCCGGTGGTGGGGTGAGGTGGGGCGTGGGTGGGGTGTGGTGCTGCGGCCTGAGGCTGGGATGTAACCCTGGGGTGGGGGCAGGTGAGGCAGGTGGGGGTGGAGGTGGGGAGGGGACCTTTGAGCGAGTGAAATGGATCATGCAAATTGTCCGGTCCACCGCTGGCTGCCCACTTGGGCTAAGAGCTCGGCCGACCTCCAAGACACTCCCCAGTTCCTGCCCCCCATGACAAGTGATTAATGTCAGCTTCTTTTGTATTCTCAATTTCAAGTGGCCTGCACACAAAATCAATTGCAACAAAAAATCGGATTTCATGAGTGTTTGCCGCCTTTTGTTTTGGTAGTATTCCACATTCGAGAAGTATAATTCTGTGGCAGTTTGTATTTATATATTGCTGTTAGATAAGCCAGCACTGCTACTCCCGCCCCCTTTGCCCCCCTTGCCCCCTGTTGCCCCTCCCATTCATCAGCGCTCATCAACATCAGCATTTTGTGTCTCCGTCTACCGTGTCCCCTACGTGTATCTGACTGCCCATTGCCTCCCTCCTCCATAACCTCTACAACGTGTTGTTGTTGTTTTACATCCTAGCAACAGCTAAGGTCCTATCAGGACGGGTACCGACTTGTGAAAGTATGCACTCATGGCAATGTTATAGTGCTGCCCCACTGGGAAATCAGGCCGCCAGCACCATGACCCAATATCCTACTCAGTCATATTATTCTGACACAGAGCTAACCAGTCCTTGTCCTATCCTAATAATGCCGAGCACCAGGCTAGGAAGCGACAGGTATCAATGTTTAAGTCATTGGTTTGACTCGACTGGGAACCAAAATCGGGAACTCCCAATCTTCCGCAGGTGAGGCCTGTGCTTTACCGATTCGGCCACTGCGCCCGGTCATATACAATGCACTATCAATAGCTACCCAACTTATATGCATGTTTCCATGTGTGGGTTGTTGTTGTAGGTCCTAGCAACACCTAATGTCATATCAGGATGGGTACCGACTAGTGACAGCGTACACTCATGGTGACTTCGAAATGCTGCCCCACTAGTAGGCCAGGCTGCCGGCACATGATATCCCGCACTGTCAAATTATCCTCTGCTAACCAGCCCTTGTCCTATCTTATTATTATAGTATTAATGTCCCTCCTGATATGATCTTAGATGTTGGCAGGACGTAAAACTCCAACAACCAACCGACCAATCCGATTAATGACGAGTACCAGGCTAGGTAGCGACAAGTATCAATTTTCTAAATCACTGGTTTGACTCGGTTGGGATTCAAACTCCTGACATCCCTTGCGGCAAGCCTGCACTCTACTGATGTGTCCCATATATGAAAACATCAGAATCGATCACAGAAAACTAGCCATAAATAGGCATTTAACCCAGTCAGTGGGTTCAAGAGCCAACTTCCACAGCATCGTAATCAATCAACAATTGTCAACGTCCCTCTTTTTACATAATGTGAACATAATGCGATACGTGTTTAGCACAGTACTGGTCATACTTCTATGATTTATGTTTATTGTTTGCATTTGTGTATTTTTCACTTTAAATTAATAGAGACATATTTTAAATATATAACAATTTTCATGGCTTTTTAATCTATTGGTCGTTACTTCTTTGCGTGCTTTCATTATGTCAACATTCATTGGTTCTATGGGCTTTACATTTGATATAATGCATATCAATACCTTTATTTTAGTTGTATCACATCCTAAATATGACAATCTGGAAGTATCATTTTACCTTGTACAGCTTTGATGAATATTCTACGTATTGCAAGAAAATATTCCTATTCAAGAAATATTACCCAGATTGCAGTCTAGAAGTGACTATTTGAGCTCCGATCCAGTAGGTAGTGACTGATATATCAAGTACGCTAAGTCAACTCTAATCAGAGTAAGGGAGAATGATGACCATGTCTCAGTCTGAGCAAAAAACTGCCTCCGTATGAATCACCTTAACAACCTATGAGATCAATGGTTCTACTACCCAATTGTCAAATATAATGGCATACAATGGAGGAATGGGGGAGAATACAAAGAAAACCATGGCGGCTACTGCAAGCTCTTGAATTGAATTTAAAGTATATTAATCTACATGATTTCCTAATTTATTCTCCGCAAAATAGCGGGTTCTTATAAGGAAATATTGAAACAATACAGTTAACATTTAGATAGCAAACTAATTATGCTTGCTTTCATACCTCAGCCTCTGACCTTTCTTCTAATAGGTTGCTTAGCAGCCCGGTAAACAATTCAGCAACTACTTTAGGCTGAATAGGCTACCTCAAGGCGCAGATTACTGGTTATACGTGTCAGTATGAATCATATCCTATATAATTTGACCTTTCCCCTAGGCTATAAGACATACTGGATTTTCACTTTAAATTAATAGAGACATATTTTAAAAATAAAACAACTTTCATGGCTTTTTAATCTCTTGGTCTTTACTTCTTTGCAGGCTTTCATTATGTCAACATTCATTAGTTGTATGGGCTTTACATTTGATATAATGCATAGCACTTCCTTTATTTTAGTTTAGATCGGAGGCGGAGGGCGAGTGCTGAGGGGCCGGAGGCCTTAAGGGGAAGGGGGGGACGCGATGGCAGTGAGGTGTGATGCGCGGCCCGGGGGGGGGGGGGGGGAGAGGGGGTGAGCAGCGGCGTCGGTAGCTCGAATGCTGCGCGCAGGGGCCGGGGAGGGGGGGGGGCGCGCGCGCTCGGCCGAGGTGTAGGCTGCCGACAGCCGGGGAGGGTCTCTCCTCCCTCGCTAAGCTATGCTTCGCATTACGACCAATCTGACAATCTGGAAGTACTTGCATATGCCTATATCACTCGAACAGCTATATCACTCGAATATGTGTAACTGAACGAGAGGCTAACAGGCCGAAATTGGGTCCTAAATACGTCCCAGAAAATATGTTTATTGCAAGGGATACAATGCATGTAAAACTGTGAAAGTACAACGTCTGAACACTTTGACTTCTGGATACTGAATGGTTTATTCATGGCCTAGGGCTCGCTCAACCCACTGGCTAAACTTTCCATGATGTCATCTCATTAGCATATTCCTTTGTCTCAAACTCTGCATCTCGTTAACATATATTAGCCACACACCTATACGTCTATTACGCATATATCACATCCCCCCCTCAAATGGAATGTTTCAAAATAACCATGACAATATAACCACATAACAGTCAAACGAATGCACAATAACATATATGCATACTTAACTTAAACACAAGTCCTTGCAAATGTCCGAGCGCCCTATGGCACTGAAGTCCTTCAACTGTCCGGCCGTAACGCCACACACCTATACATCTATTACGCATATATCACATAAAACTACTCACATACGATCAGAATAACTATGAGTGAATAAAGTTGTGTTGGCCCTGTTGCTGACTGAAGAGGATTATGGATGTATCTAAATTCCATCTACCTACTACAGATGATTCTTGTCTTCCCAGAAATACAAATGATTAACACAAACTCAAATCATATTCCTAATTCTAAGGACACCTAGGATTTCCCCATTTAAACGCTACTTCCAGGTGCTTCTCCATCCTGTTTGATTTCAGTTGCAAACACCGATGGGAAGATGCCTTCAGATTTAATTTAGATTGTTGTTTGTCGTTTGTGTTGATTGTTGCTGTTTTTTCTTTCTGGTTTGTGTGTGAAATCGATTGAAGTTAACATGTTTTTTTTTCACTGTGACTTGAGATTAGGCTACCCCCATCGCTATTTCTTATGTATGTAGCTTGGATGTCCACACAGCTCCAGAGAAGGAAAGAGCAATAAAACCAGTCAGACAGCTATTGTTCAGTAACAGGATAGTAAATGCCTGGAACGCACTGCCTGAACATGTCATAGAAGCGCCTTCCGTCAAGGCCTTCAAAGGCAGACTGGATAAGTGTTGGAGGGGGCTGCAATATTGCATACATCCGGTACTTGATGCGTTTAATCCTAGTAAATCAAATTTTGACATGCATCGACCTGATACAGGCTTATAAGCCTAACAAAATCAGAAGCGGATGAGTATGAGTATGAATGAGTAAGGCAATATGAGCTGGAGGGCAGATTGACATACGTTTTGTTAAATTCAATTCAATTATATACTTAATTTCAGAGTCTGTACTCTGGCAGTTACATAAATTGGCCCATAGTGGGTATATATAAGAATACCTGTGAATAATATGCAAGTAATAACAGGAGCATTACCATTCTAACCATTGTCAAGATGTATGCCTACATGTCGTAGTGTGTACCAATGCCTACCTATGTATGGTAGAGCTAAATCTGAGATTACTATCTCCTAACTTCACAAGTGCTGGTATTATAGCGTTCTCTGACTTGTGATGTCTAAAACCCCTTGTCACACTTCACCGGATCGAGGAAACGGATTGAAACGGAACAAAGTCTGTTGATATCCGGCAAAGTCCGGTTTGTGTCCATTGCATATCCATTGATATATGTTAATATCCATTGATATCCATCGATATCCATTGATATCCGGCCCAATCCGTTACACATTTTGAGCATGCACAAAACTTGTAGCAGATTGCACTGGACTGACGTATGTGGTTCTTATTCTTTACAGTCCATTCCCCATCCGTTCCCGGTCCGTTCCAGTCCATTACCTGTCCGTTCACGTCCGTTCCCATCCATTTCCGTCCATTACCGTCCATTCCTGTCCGTTGCATATCCATTACGCGTCCGTTGCCGTTCGTGATAGTTTGTTTTGTATACTGGAGTGTCCATTGGTCGTTAGATACATTATCAACAATTACCGTCCATTACAGTCTGTTACCATTCGTTACCGTCTGTTACTGTCCATTACATAATCAATACATTTCAAGTCCGAATCACACAGGATTAGAATATTTTTGTCCGGGTCTGTCTGTATCCGCAATCCGGTAAAGTGTGACAGGGCCTTAATCAGGAATGTAGACAAAACCAGCCATGAATTGCTTACAGTGCACCTGGAAAGATGGCTATAGGTTGGGTAGCTGTTGCTAGTGCATTGTATATGTTATCCAGGAGGTAGACAATGGGTGGTCAGATACATATAGGATATACATGATGAGGAGTGAGCGATTCCTGGCGTTGAAGGGGCTGAGGAAGAAGGGGCTGGGAAGCAGAGGTAACGCTGTGCCCCAAACACAGTCTCATAATTGAGCAACAGGAGACCGACCTGCGTTATAGTGGCATTTATTATTTTTGGTTTTAACATTTAACGGTTGTGACATTTCAATTCAAGATTACTAATAGCGAAGAGAACAGACGCTTAACCCAGTCTCACAAATTAAACCATATATATGGGAGGGTCGGAAGAGTCCGCCTTGGTATATGTTCTGGCACAAATTACAAAACGTACAGACAGACCAAACATGCTCACCGAACCCATCCTATAATACACAATGACATGATAAAATACCACAAACCACCACCAGGTCGCAGTCCCGAAGGGTATGGGTGTGTTTTTGCGCACCCGGATACCAACTAGGGACAGTGAGTGCACAGGTGAAAGGAAGGTGGTAAAACCAAAAGTCAGGGACAATGACGTTAGAACTATGGTTAACAATTTAACACCGCAGCCGACCCACCTGGTCACAGTCTCGAAGAGTACGGATGTGTTCTGGCACATCTAGGCACTAACTAGGGACAGGACAAGTGAAAGGAAAGGTGCAAACAAAACAAACAAACAAATTATGGGAACACGTCCTCATCCACAAACCTATTACCATCTCACTAGATGTATATACTTGACTATGTTATTAGTTATATGATAGGAAGTTATAACCCCCCCCCCCCAAAAAAAAAAAAAGACTAACATACACACTAACTACTTAAATAAATGGTGGTGGATGTCCCGGATACCAACCTGGAACCGGAACAGCCACCATAACATACCTCACAGCTGTCCAGCATTGAAAACAAGCACCCTCGTGGTAGCTTGCACACTATGGGCAGAATAAATACTGTATCAATCAACAACAAAAACAATATATACATATATGCTATTATTGTTATCATCATTATTATTATCATCATCGTTATTGTTGTTGTTGTTGTCGGTGTCATTGTCAGTCGTCGTTGTGTCTCTTGATTTTGTTTTGTTATTCTTCTTCTTCTAATTATTATGCTGAAATACTGTATAGTGTAGAACCTGCAGCTATACATGAATGCATATGTTACCATTACGCAAATAAGCTATAGACGGGTACATAGCTATGGCCAGAAAACCAGTAGGCCTACCTCAGCGATGAAAGATCAGTTTCTTTGTTTACTGGAGATTTACGTCCTGGGAACATCTAAGGTCATATCACGACGGGCACCGACAATGCTCACTCATGGCCACGTTATAGTGCTGCCCAACTGGGAGACCAAGTTGCTGGCACCATGACCCGAGTTCCCCCTTAGTCACATTGTGCTTAATGCTTTGGCATTGCGGGTAATCAGGATCGCAAATACAGACCAAGGCATGCCAGTACCAAGGACGTCTATTGTGTTGCCGACTAGCGGAATTCTTTAGAACTATGTAGCAAACTCAAACGACAACTAGCGGGTCTTTTCAAAACCTGGTTGACGATCGGGTAAACAGGACTTGATGACGTATTATGCAGTACACTCGTACTGCTGATGCGCCCCTTTTCGGGTAGACTTTTGCTATATAAGGCAGCGCAGCAACGGGGTTGGGTCATTATAGGTTGTATATAACCAGCCTTAAATTGGCCTCCCACCCACCCTACATGTGAAAGTGGAAAGTAGGGCCATAGCATCTCGATCCTCGTTTCTTAAGCATTTGTGAGCTGACATTTGTATAACCTGATGTATAACTTTCCTTAATTAAAAATGCCATAACTATATTTGCTGTGCTCGCATTTTTCCTGATTATCCTGATACTAAGCTGGACAATCCTTGCTGTGTTCTACTAACGGGAGGCACCAGGCCAGGCAGTGACAAGTATAAATTTAGTAAATTAATTTGTTTGATTCGACCGGGACTTGAACTCCCGACCTTCCGCACAGGAATCCGGCGCTCTATCTATTCGGCCACTGCGTCCGGTACAACAACAACGAAACAGTATATATGCTTGCTGCTACCTAGCCTGGCATTCATTCTTCTCTATCGGGTAAAAGTAGAAGACCAATTTCCACAATTGATTTATTCCTTCCATAAGCAATGATGTTCCCTGTGGTGGAGTGGTTAGACTGTTTGACTTTTTCTAGGTCGGACTCCTAATCCGAAGGTTGGTGGTTCGATTCCCCATGCCCCCACCTCTGCCAGTTTGGATTTCTACTGATGTGTATAACTTACAGCGTCATCAAAGGCCAGTTGCTCTCATGCCAAGTTTATCTGGTGTGGGAGCTAAAAAATCCCTGGGTCGGTAAAGGTGTAGGCTCAGGTTTTCAAACGACAAACTGTCTAATGTTTAAAACAAAGCAATTCCGATTTATCCATGATTGGGAGTATAAAACTTCAAGACAAAAAAGAAAGAAAGTAAGTCGAATGTGCATCCCTACAACATAGTATGTCAAAACCTATTCCTCCATTAAAAGAAAGAAATATCTGACTGGGAAATCTAAATCTAACCAGAACCATAATTACTTCCCACACTATAGAGGATGCCTGTATAATGTGGTGCATCTACGTCAACCCTGAGGAAATTACTGCAATTCCAGACCGCGGCTGCACGGCTAACAACATCTCACCTTCAGTAAGCGTCCCTGTCCCGTCCACCCAATAAACAAACCTCACCAGTCTAATGTAGACCCCTCCTGCCAAACGTGGTTCTACAGGCTGCCTGTTTCACCAGCACCATACATGACTACAAGCAAAATATTCTGATAGTTGGCATAGGGGGAATGCACATGTCCTATTGCTGATCGGTGTATGTGACCGGGTGCATGTATGTACATATATATGTATGGGCTGGAGGTGCCTAAGTGGGATGTAAATAGACATAGCGGTGCTGGCAGGTATGGGTGTGATTGCACTCAGGGCCTACCCCCTCTGCTGGGATAGGGATCACCAGACTCAAAAGGTCAATCTTGGTGGTGGCCATGGGGGCCATACAGCTTGTGGTGGTGGACAGACCACTGGTATCCATGGGGACCAGGAATGCTGGATCCATATTGGTAGGGCCAAGAATGCTTGATTCCCATTGGGGGAAAGGGGTGGGGTGATAGTCTATACTGAAACCATGTAACTATTTAAGCAATACACCAGAGGGCTGGACTCTCACTTCGTCTTTCCACGTTATACTCTTCCTTTCTCTTTGTCTGTCTTGGTTTCACCATAGTTTGCCTACACAGCCACATATTCGAGCATTATACTCTACATACAGGCCTTGTTCCCACAAGAGTTGTGTGTGATGGGGATGGGTTGTTTGTTTGTTGTTGTTTTACGTCATATCAACATCTAAGGTCATATCAGGATGAGTGGCCTGGTGTGGTAATGGATTTACTATATAAATATAGATACATTTGGGGATATTCATAGCTAGATATATATATATATATATATAGGTGTGGCTAAATATTACGTACAGCGGAGTTCCAACAAGAGACATTGTGGGGGGCTTGTATATTAATAGGTTTATCATATAAATATCGATACATTTGGGAAATATTTATACGTGATGTATAAGCATTATGCGAGTATAAAGCCACGTAAGGGAATTTCTATGTCTTTATTACACTGTATTAGGTTATTCCGATATTATAGTATTGGCCAATGGGCTCTCTGCATCTATTCGCTTCCTACTCATACGGGCACCAGTGGCTCCACCACCGCCAAACCATACTTCCGCCGCTACTACTGTCACTTGCGACCGGAATTTGTCCCTTTTGTACTGTAGCTTGTATTTATATATATATATATATATATACAAATATATGTGTGTAGGCTACATATGACATGCAACGGCAGTAGGAGTTTCTAAAGGAGGTGGGGGGGCCTTATGTAGTAATGGGTTTATCATATAATGATAGGGACATTTACGAAATATATATATATATATATATAGGAATATATGTCCGTAGGCTACACATTAAATACAAAACCAGAAGGACTTCCCACAAGGGACGTGGGGGGGGGGACTTCTGTACTAATGGGTTTATCATATAAATATAGAGACATTTGTGATATACATGTATGTGTATATATATATGAATATATTTGTACCTGAACTCTTCATGTATAAACATACATAGAGAAATACATAAAAGTATCGAAGCCTGGTACCCTTCACTCCTACTTTACTTAGCAGCAGTGTGTAAAGTCTTCGTCTGGCAGCTGTAGTTGTGTAGGCAGGCTAATAGGAACTCACTACAGTCAAGTATAAGAAAGGCAGAGTATGAAGTGCGCAGGAAGACAGAGCGCTTGCACCCTCAGGTTTATTATTATATAGTGGTTTCTGGACTTGATATGGCATGTCACCTGACCATGCTCTCCAATGAACAGTAAGCATTTCTAGGTCCACCAATCAACAGTACGCATTTCTGCATCACCATGGCAACTGTGATCTACCCACCACCAGCATGCCATGGCTGCTTTGGCCTCACCTGCCCTGTTGTGTCTGTGTGTGTGGTGATCCGTAACTAACAGTTGGGGGGGGAGGGGTTTGTGAGTAGAGCTCTTGAGCTCCTTCCACACTAACACTATCTATTGAATACACAATAACTATTTAATATAAGTAAAGGATCAGCAGCACCACATAATACATTAATGCCCCTGGCCCTGTACATCATTTACCTTTATATACCAGTTGTAATCCCTTATATACCACTTCACATTCCCCACAAATGTGTTTTATCGGAATATTTTACAAGTGTATCTGTTTGACTATACCACAGTCGACCCAATGGGGCCGTGTTACCACACTTACAGTTACCTACACCATATGAACTACTCTGTCAGAACTGCCTAACAACATTGATCAATATTCTTCACTTATCGGAATATTTCACATGTGTCTCAGTGGGACTATGGTACCTCGTATTCCCCACTACAAATCTAGTGAGCTACTAGTCTGTCTGCATCCTGGTGTATTGAGCACACTGTATTCATACTACAGACTTTGGAGGTGATAACGCTATATCATAATTCCTACAGCATATTATATTCCACACTACTGACTATGGGGATGATACGCCTATATCATGATTCCGACATCATCTTGGATTCCACACTACTGACTCTGTGAGGGAGGGGGGCGGGTACGCCTATAGCATGATGCTTACATCATATTGTATTCCACACTACTGAGCTTGGGAAGATATGCCTATATCATGATGTCTACATCATCTTGTATTCCACACTCCTTACTTTGGGGGGTGATATTTCCATATCCCAATGTCTAGAGCATCTTCTATTCCACACTACTGACATTAGGGGGATACACCTATATCACAATGTCTACATCATCTTGTATTCCACACTCCTTAATTTTGGGGTTATTCACCTAGATCATAATGCCTACATCATATTGTATTCCACACTACTGACCTTGGAGTTTGCTGGGTGATACATCTATATCCTAATGTCTACATCATATTGTATTCCAGACTACTGACATTAGGAGGGATACACCTATATCCTGATGTCTATATCATCTTCTATTCCACACCACTGAGTTTGGTGGGTGATACTTCTATATCCTGATGTCTACATCATATTGTATTCCACACTACTGACATTAGGAGGGATACACCTATAGCTTGTAGTCCACACTCCTTCCTTTGGGGGTGATACACCTATGTCATGATTCCGACATCATCTTGTATTCCACACTACTGCCTCTGCGAGAGGGGTACGCCTATAGCACGATGCTTACATCATATTGTATTCCACACTACTGGCCTTGGAGTGATACACCTATATCAAGATGTATATATCATCTTCTATTCCACACCACTGAGTTTGCTGGGTGATACTTCTATATCCTGATGTCTACATCATATTGTATTCCACACTACTGACATTAGGAGGGATGCACCTATATCATGATGTCTACATCATCTTGTATTCCACATTCCTAACTTTGGGGGTGATACGCCTATATCCTGATGTCTATATCATCTCTATTCCACACCACTGAGTTTGCTGGTGATACTTCTATATCCTGATGTCTACATCATATTGTATTCCACATACTGACATTAGGAGGGATGCACCTATATCATGATGTCTACATCATATTGTATTCCACATTCCTAACTTTGGGGGTGATACGCCTATATCCTGATGTCTATATCATCTTCTATTCCACACCACTGAGTTTGCTGGGTGATACTTCTATATCCTGATGTCTACATCATATTGTATTCCACACTACTGACATTAGGAGGGATGCACCTATATCATGATGTCTACATCATCTTGTATTCCACATTCCTAACTTTGGGGGTGATACGCCTATATCCTGATGTCTATATCATCTTCTATTCCACACCACTGAGTTTGCTGGGTGATACTTCTATATCCTGATGCCTACATCATATTGTATTCCACACTACTGACATTAGGAGGGATGCACCTATATCATGATGTCTACATCATCTTGTATTCCACATTCCTAACTTTGGGGGTGATACGCCTATATCCTGATGTCTATATCATCTTCTATTCCACACCACTGAGTTTGCTGGGTGATACTTCTATATCCTGATGTCTACATCATATTGTATTCCACACTACTGACATTAGGAGGGATGCACCTATATCATGATGTCTACATCATCTTCTATTCCACATTCCTAACTTTGGGGGTGATACGCCTATATCCTGATGTCTATATCATCTTCTATTCCACACCACTGAGTTTGCTGGGTGATACTTCTATATCCTGATGTCTACATCATATTGTATTCCACACTACTGACATTAGGAGGGATGCACCTATATAATGATGTGTACATCATCTTGTATTCCACACTCCTTACTTTGGGGGTAATACACCTATACCCTTATGTCTACAGCATATTGTATTCCACACTACTGAGTTTTGTGGCTGATACTTCTATATCCTGATTTCTATATCATCTTGTATTCCTGACATTAGGGGGGATACGCCTATATCATGATGTACTCATCATCTTGTAGTCCACACTCCTTACTTTGGGCGTGATACACCTACACCATCTTGTATTCCACACTACTGATGTTAGGGGGGATCGGGCTATACCATCATGCCTACAGCAAAATGTATTCCACATTACTTATTTTAGGGGGGGGGGGTACGCCTATATCATGATTCCGACATCATCTTGTATTCCACACAACTGACTCTGGGAGGGTGGGGGTTACGCCTATATCATGATGCTTATATCATATTGTATTCCACACTACTGACCTTGGGGGGATATGCCTATATCATGATGTCTACATCATCTTATATTCCACACTCATTTAGGGGTGATACCCCTCTCTTCTGATATGTACATCATATTGTCTTCCACACTACTGACATTTGGGGGTGATACACCTATGTCATGATGTCTACATCGTCTTGTATTCCACACTATTGACTTTGGAGGCGCTACACCTCTACCATGATGCCTACAGCATCTTGTATTCCACACTATTGACTTTGGAGGCGCTACACCTCTACGATGATGCCTACAGCATCTTGTATTCCACACTATTGACTTTGGAGGCGTTACACTTCTACCATGATGGATACAGCATATTGTATTCCACACTATTGACTTTGGAGGCGTTACACCTCTACCATGATGTCTACATCATCTTGTATTCCACACTATTGACTTTGGAGGTGCTACACCTCTACCATGATGTCTACATCATCTTGTATTCCACACTATTGACTTTGGAGGTGTTACACCTCTACCATGATGCCTACAGCATCTTGTATTCCCCACTACTTACTTTGGAGGTCATACGCCTATACCATGATGGTTACAGCATATTGACATGGTGGACTCATCATCATCACGCTGTCCATCCCGATGCGACAAAGAATGCTTTCATTACTTGACTGTCGCTCTCAATTTAGCTCTCTGCTGAGAGAGTGATATCCATGAGTCAGTCTTAATATCTCTCAGCTTCAAGTTTCTCTTGATGGTATCCTTGAACCAGACACGAGGGCGCCCTCTCTTTCTGTAACCAGAATACATACATAAGGCCATTCTCAGCATCTATGCCTGTATCATTACCTGTTACTCCCATTATTACCTTTTACTCCGAAGCTCGATATATAGGCACACTGTTATTATTTTGTATGATATAAGCTCTATCAAAATATATACGACACCTCCTATTATCAGCATGTCACAAACTGAAATCTAACAAGGCACCCCATTGCTTACCTGTGAAAAAGGGATGAGAAGTTGTCTTTCCAAAGTGATATTAGCTGAGCGGCTATATCAGCCCCAACCCTATTATAGCTAGCCTGTGGCTAACAGGGGTTACATTCCATCGATTACATTCAATGGTATACATGAGTGCAGTCAGTCGTGGCTGCTCAGGGGTAAGGCATAACACTGCTTATCTTTCATAAATAAATGAGAAATTGCCTTTAGAAAATGATATTAGCCGAGCAGATGTCAACCACAACCCTATTATCGCTCGCCTGCAATTAATAGGAATTACATTCCATCAATTACATGCAATTGTGTATGTACACGGGTACGGTCAGTTGCGGCTGCGTAGGGGCGTGGCACTGGTGCTTTGAGGTCAGGTTTGGCGTCCACTGATATGTGATAGGTGCTGCCCACTTCTGATGGCGTCTTCTGTGCAGTGCACTGATTAATCTGTGGTCTAAGGTGAGCCGCTGTCATAGAAATCACTTAGGTCATTTGGCCTGACAAAGACTGTGCCCCACCCATGGTGTGATTCAGATAGAAGCCTGTCACTGAGAAGCCTGCCATTGAGAATACTGTCACTGAGAAGTATGTCATTGTGAAGAATGTCATTGATAAACTTGTCCCCGAGAAGACTGTAACTGAGAAGCCTGTCATTGAGAAGAATGTCACTGAGAAGGCTGTCATTGAGAATACTGTCACTGAGAAGAATGTCACTGACAGGCTGGTCGGTGATATAGTGTCACTGAGCATACTTTCACTGAGCAGCATGTCATTGAGTAACCTGTCATTGAGAAGACTGTCACTGAGAAGCCTGTCATTGAGAAGACTGTCACTGAGAAGCCTGTCATTGAGAAGACTGCCACTGAGATGCCTGACAATGGGAAACCTGCCATTGAGTAGCCTGTCATTGATCAGCGTGATTTTGATCAGCAAGTCATTGAGCAGCCTGCCATTGAGCAGCATGTCACTGAGTAATCTGCAATTGAGGAGACTCACTGAGAAGCTTCCCATTGAGAATAATGTCACCGAGAAACCTCTCATTGAGAATACTGTCATTGAGAAATCTCTCATTGAGAATACTGTCATTGAGAAGACTGTCACTGAGCATGCTATCGTTGAGTATTCCATTATGTGTGCACTGTTATTCGGACCTATATTATCTTCCCAATCCATGGAGGTAATACGTAAACAGTAAGGCGTTGTCGGTGTATTTAAAGCTGCATAGTGCGATGAAAATATCAAACATTCAAAACCAAAACAATTATCTAAATTTGATTCTACATATCTAACTTAGATACTGGTGTTCTCTGTGGCGGAGTGGTTAGAGTGTCTGACTTTTTTCTAAGTCGGATTCCTAATCTGAGGGTTGGTGGTTCGATTCCCCATGCCCCTGCCTCTGCCAATTTGGATTTCCACTGCTGTGTATAACTTACAGCGTCATTAAAGGCCAGTTGCTCTCATACCATGTCTATGTGGTGTGGGAGGTTAAAAATCCCTTGGGTCGGTAAAGGTGTAGGCTCAGGCTTTCTGTCAACAAACTGGCTAATGGTGAAAACCAGTCTATTCAGAATTATCCATGATAGGCAGTATAAATCTTCAAGAAAAAAACAACTAAAACAAACTGGTGCACTTATTAAACATTTGTCACCACACAGAAGGGAATATTGAAGCAATTGAATATAACATGTTCCTGCAGAACATGTTATATTCCACTTCAAATATCTCAAAAGTTAGCCATGTAAAATAAAAGTTAATTCACGCTAAAGTAAGGTACATAATAATGATCAACATAATGTATTTATCTCAGAACATTCCAGAAACTCAAAACCATCGGACTGTGCAACATTAATATATTCAAACTGGACCTGTCCATAGAAAGCAATGCATTACTGCATACTTATGGGGCTGTCACACTACGACGCTTCTCGCCGGCGACCCGTCAACTTGTGGTGTTTTTGGGCGATATTTGGTGAATTATCGAGAAGCGTTGGTGGCGCGTTATGGGCGCGTCGGTACATGTCGGTACACTATCCTTGACGTTGACGGTCGTCGGCGAAAGTTGGCGCGCGTTATTGGTCGCTGAGTGTTTTGAACCTGTCCAAAACAACCCAACGACCGCCAGCGCGCGCAAATATATGGGTAAGGACGTTAGGCGCGCATCGCGCTGTGTTGGACACGCCGGCATAACGTTATGGGAACGCTAGGAAGACGGCGCACGCGCGGGAGGGTCGTTGCTCAGACGTTGCGGCAAACTGTGCCGTTTTTGTTTGACGCCCTAGCAACATTTAAGGTTAAATGAAGATGTCGCGCCAAACTTTTTTTTTTTTTCCCCAGCGCGTAGACACACGTTGGCCGCACGCGCATAACGCGCCGCGCTGACGCCAATCTTTTCCCCCAAACCGCCGAAAAGTTTGACGTTTCTCGACGCGCAAAATAGTACTTTCAATGCTGACGGGTCGCCGAGAGAAGCGTCGTAGTGTGACAGGGCCATTAGACTGGAGTTGTTCCTTAATTTAATTTATATCATATTAATTATATATAGCGATGTGATTTAGTTATTCGTTGTATTGTTAACCTTGTTTTTTTTTGTTTTTTTTTGTATTGAGGCTGTATTTATTCTGTCCATAGCATGTAAGCCTGGGTACCCAGGCTTGTTTTCAATGCTGGCCAGCTGTAGTGTTGGTGTTGTCTTACCAAACAGTAGCTGCTGATAAGTTATTTGATTGTCTGCATTTCAGTAGCAGATAGATAGTCTGTTGGTACGTTTAGTAGTCTATGTTAGTTTTGTTGGGCCCTCTTGGCATTGTATTTTTGTTCTATTCTTATTACTATCTTAGTTGTTTTCTCGAGGTTCTATGTTAGTGTTTTGGGGTTTTCTTGGAAAGAGTTTTCCGCTTTTTTCTACTTAATTCTATATTAGCCTATTTTATTTACATGTCCATAGGCTTGTACGTAATAGGTGGTTGAGTTATCTTTGTTTGAAATTGATTTGATTTATATTGTTGTTGGATATGTTATCTGGCTTTTATATTTATGGTTATCCCACCCTGGGCTGTCCAGTTGGTGGGCCGTGACATATCACCTGCCCCCTTGTGGTGCAGTTCAGTTGGGGTTCCCAGTTTTTATTTTGCACAGATATTTTTTGTACGTTTTTAGGTCAGGGATTTGTCTTTCTTTCACCGTTTGCGCATTCCATGCCTTGGCGGCCATTTCCAGTGTGCTCCTTTCATGGGCTTTGATCGGGCTTCTGGTCTGTCTTAGTAGTGGTGCCTTGCTTGCTCTGGTGTCCCTTAGTGGTTGGGTTAGACGCTTAATGTATTGGCTATATCCTTGTATTGAAATAATGTGCATAGTATTGTTAGGATGCCAATATATTCATAATGTGCATAGTATTGTTAGGACGCCAATATATTCAAACTCATTACTGCACGTGACACAACTGGTTAGCTCAGTGTCAGGATAATGTAACTAGCCAAGAGTTGTGGGTCTTGATGGTGGAGTCTTCGAGTTGGTCTGAGCATACATCGCAAACACTCTAATCTAATCTAGTAGTGTGTATGGTCTCACAGTATTGGGTCAGCAGTATACTGCATTTCCTATATTTATGTCATTATACACAAATATATACTAATATATATATATATGCTGGGGTATATACTTACATATACATTTATATAATATACTAATATATATATGAAGTGGGCGAGACTACTCGACCGATTATTTGCGGGCTCACATTTTGCCATTATGCGCTAGCTCGCAACTGCCACATTTGCGAGGCCGGGTTCCCTGCTGTAAAGCATTGCTGGGATATGTCGATTGTGAATATCCTAGCAATGATAGGAGGTTGGGCATTCAGACCCAGACCCATCGGACCTGTTTTTGCATGCTCCACTGTTTCAGCCGAATATTTAGGCTTTTATTGTCAAAATTCCAAACTTATTTAACTTAATTAGATGGGAGGGGATTTAACGAATAACATACATTATATTGCTGACCCATATTTAACTTGTAACATACGTTAAGTTGCTAAATTCATCCTGTTAGTAAGAGGTAAGAATAAAACGGTGAGCTCCTAAGAAGTGACTGGAACGTTCCTTGCATTCTTTACTAATCTCCAGACTTATATTATTAACCGCTATGGTCAACTTCATATTGCTATTTTGATTGCTCTATGAACTTATTTAATTAAGGGTCTTCCGCCCCACGGTCTGTAAGGAGTCAAACTCTCTGCCTCGGACATTGCTAGCCAAGGGTCAAGCTGGCAGGAAGGCAGACAACCGGCGGCGGGAGGCACAAGACATTCACATGGAAACAATTATTTATATTAACACGTTTAGGCTCACCTGAAGCGGGGGTGGAATACCCAACGGTTAAATATATATATATATACGGTATCCACCTTATATATACTTTATTTAAATACATTGTGTGCCCATATATATATATATATATATATATATATATATATATATATATATATATATGGTTTACTTGATGGGGTTTTACATCATAGCAACATCTTAGCTCAAATCACGACAGGTGAAATTACACATTCCTGCTCATGGCTTCCTAGCCTGGCGCTCAGCATTAATAGGATAGGACACAGACTGGTTAGCTCAGTGTCAGGATAATGTAACTGGCCAAGGTGCTGGCAGCCTACTGGGGCAGCACTAGAAATGCGTGAGTGTTCTCTGTCACCTGTCGTGATATTACCTTAGGTGTTGCCAGGACGTAAAAGTCCAAAAATCAACCAACCAACCATTGTTGTCAGACAAGATAATTCCATTATCTGCTTGATTGGTGATCGGGTGGATGCATAAATTTCCACTTGGTGCTCCCGTAGTACTCTGGAGAAGTGGATGCCCCTGCAATATCCATAAGCATATTCAGCGCTCTACGGAGCCACCCAACCAGCCACGGTGTGACCCAACCAGCCATGGTTGAACTCGTTTGAGCTCGTTTAAACTGCTTTCCGGTACAAAGGCTAGGTGACAAGGTTGGAAACTGAGTGATAATAGATGAAAACTCCTATGCCTCTGCATGAGCAAATAAATCCCAGGGGACCAGGCTAGACCTCCACAGAGCTAGCAGTGTAGTAAAATATATTTGACTATGTTGTTGTTTGTTCAGACATTATCACATATTTATCTATCTTTTGCACAGTTTAAATTGTTTGAAGTATATTTGAAATTGATCTACATTGATTTCTGTTTAAATCACACAATATCACTACTTAATGAATGGGAAACTCATCCTGCAAGGGTATGCTCGATATTACCCAGTGGGAACTCGTTTTTCATCCTTTCGTCGCTGTGGACCCTTCTCGCGATATCAAACATCTTGTGGTGCCAGTGTAGCTGATTCTGGTCCGCTCGCACTATGTTGCTCCATAGCGAATAGGATGGCGCCCGTTTACGTCACTTCCGGTTGACATGGTGGAAACAAACAGGTGACAGCAGTGCTTTTTGTTTTTGCATTCACAATAACACCAAATTTCACTTATTGAGTAAGGTATGCTCCTACATAACATTATTTCAACCCGCGAGTGAATATTCATTGTTCTAAATAACACAATTAGATCGTGGCAGTGAATAGATGTGTGTTTTTTGTTTTATTTACATTCGCTCCAATGCTATGACTGCCATTGATTTCACCGCCTCAAATAGTTGCTATGGCGCAATGCGCCAAGTACCCGGATGTCCGCGCCCTCCTATAAAGACAATGAAACATAACCAACACAGACAAGCATACACACACAAAAAACGGAAAATGGTTATGGGAAAATCAGTAAATGCTCTTTTTATTGAGATCCATATCACTTACACCAATAACATCTTGGGAATTCTTTTTGTCATCAGTGCTTAACTTTTACTCTTTTTTTTGTATCGGATTACTGTGAAAAAATGTCGGCTCCCACTCAGAATGTGACGTGAGAACACCCTCGCCCCAATTCCACTCCCTCCGGCACCGCCCCACCCCCCTCACACACACGCACTCCACCCTCCGCCCCCAACCAGTGAATCAACAACCCTAATCAGCTAATCGCATTGAGCGTCTCCCCGACGATTACAAGACAGATCCATACCCTCCTTTCCCCAACCACCACGAACACGGCCACTCTTGTCACCGGATGTGGCTGAGGGAGGTCCGGGAGGGGATAATCACGCCCGTTCTGCTTCCCAAACCACCGTGAGGTTCGTCAGGGGTGTGGTGATAGTTCCGGCTCCGAAGGTAAAGGCGTGATTGGGCACCTTCACTGGCTGCAAACAGATGTAAATTTAAAACGGTGTGATTAGTGCAACAGGACCGGGCAATAATACAAGGAAAGTCTGATTGAATACGCTAAGATACAGTGATAAGCTGATCAACTTTGGCTACACATAGTGATGTCCAGACAAGAGCTGTGATATAATCATTGAATTATTCGCTGGCCCTATAGAGCATAATGCCGTTAAATCAAACTTGAAGGGACCCTAGACATTTGTTTGGATTAACCGATCATTGGGTTAACCAAGCTTTGGCTTTGACTTTGACTTTGAGTAAGCGTGTATTGCATATGTATTGGCAATGTATGTGGACACTTTGATTATTGTTTTTTATGTACATACAGTATAACCCTATTAAACCAAGCTCGGTTAAACCAACCGATCAGTTATTCCAAACAAATTTCTAGGGTCCCTTCAAAATACTACCATTTATCAGATAACAAAGTTGGTGGGGTCTCAGACCACCTTATAACGACATGAAATGTTGGTTTAACCATACCGGAAGTGCCCTGAGATCCGACAATTTTGTTAGGATTAACCGATAAATTGGATTAACCAACTTTGGTTTAACCAACTTTTTTATATTATAAGTGGTAGTATTTTGCCGGGGCGCCAACAAAAGTTTGGCTTAACCAATCATTTGATTTAACAGAGCTTGGTTTACCGGGATTATACTGTATAACACTTATGGCTAGGGCACACCCACACACACACACATGTACACCTATATGTGATGTATAACCTATTATCCGAGTATAGACTACTTCAGTGTAATGATATTATTGTATACCGTTGCTTCTATGTCCACATTTCTGTACCTCCCACTCGCGACCTGTGGTGCCGCCACCAGTTGGTGCCATCCCTAACTGACACCAAATGAAATATATATATATATATGAACAGTTCAGGCGCAAAACCATGTAAACGCCACTCCAAAAATGGAGATAAACATTGGAATCAAACCTTCGCAAATTTCATTTGTTATATTACTACTCTTTTGTTCATTGCTTCATAGCCACGTGGTCATATGAAAAGTGGAATTAGGAAGCTTTAACATTATTTTCAGGTAAAAATCTTTTATTTGAACTACATTTTTGGATTGCCGTTTTGCACCTGAACTCGTCATATATATATATATATATATATATATATATATATATATGGGATCAGGGTATTCGCAGAGCTGCGTTGCCCTGCGAATTAGCGGAATAATGATTATTATTCGCATAGTTGCATATGATTTGTTGTACTACTTATAGCAAAATCTCCATGGAAAATTAATACCTGAGTAGCCTACATTATGAATGCTATGTTTGCGCAAAACTAATGCACAAGTTAATTAAATAAGAATTGGAAAGTCTCAATTATGCCATTTTATCATGTATAGCTTATTTACCATTCCAAATTATTTTCAAATAGATCTGTCACTAAAATAATTACTACAAATTACATACATATATATATATATATATATAAATAATGTGATGGTTCTGTTAATGTGACATTGTATATCTGTCACCTACAAAATGTCACATATTTACCTGATGGTATCCTCGGAAAAATCATGGTTATCACTGTCATTAAGTGTCTTGATCAGCAGCTTTGATCTTGTTGCAGCTCTGCGAATTACAGTATTGGTGGCTATAATTTGCAGAGCAGCAGCTCTGCTAATAGCTGGGGCTATATATACATGCAAATAAAGATATACATATATGACTATATATATATATATATATATATATATATATAGTCGCCGCTATGGTAGGTCTATGGTACAATGAAAGCTCATACATATCTGGAACTTGGAACTTGACCTATTTACATTCCACTGTTTATTTATGCATTAGTATCTCTTGCTGTATTATACATTTTTTAATTGAATTAAAGTTCATTACACCATGAATTATGACAAGTTGTGGTTGCTTGGCATACCCCCCAAAGGAGCATTCTTCCAGGATGTACACCCAAATTCATATTCACAAGCTAACTATAGTTAGCTACCAAAATATCAAAACAATTGGACAAGCAAACCCCAAAATAGCTGGTATATTCTGATTAACAAACAAAGTACAATTGATGATGGGCTGTTGCATAAGTGCCAAGTAGATAAGAATATGAGATTGGCGATCCCCCTAATATAACAATGTCAAATAACGAGAAATAGTGTGGCAAGGGGGGGGGGGGGTATGGTAGGCAGGGTTGTCCCATCCCACAAGCGAGGTCAGGGACAAACATTGAAAATCATTATACAAAATAGTACATTCTTGTCCAATTTGACAATATAATGTGTACAAATATTTGCTAAAAAGACAAGCTAAAATGGCGTTCTCTGTGGCGGAATGGCTAGAGTGTCTGACTTTTTTCTAGGTCAGACTCCTAATCTGAGGGTCAGCGGTTTGATTCCCCGTGCCCCCAGCTCTGCCAATTTGGATTTCCACCGCTGTGTATAACTTACAGAGTCATCAAAGGCCGGTTGCTCTCATAGCATGTCTATGTGGTGTGGGAGGTTAAAAATCCCTTGGGTCGGTAAAAGTGTAGGCTCGGGCTTTCTATCGACCAGCAGTAGAATGAGGAAGACCAATCGTCTATGACTGAAATTTCCCCTGCTTAAACAACTAATGGACCAAACCAATTTTTGTTAAATGGTTCTTTCGCTGGAGATTACAAATTAAATGTGGGAACTCGGGACATTGGGGTTATATTGGTATATTCCAGGTAGATCTCCTGTCAAATCAGGAGACTTGATCCATCAGGTGTTGTGATTGCTATGCTATTTGAACTCATTCAGAAATGTGAGTGTTTGTGAAATGTCCAGTCGATTCTGCGTGAAGGCCCCGGTGGTTCCTCGGGACTGCTGCTGCCTGATATTCAGGATGTTCGTTGGTTTGGTAACCTACATGATATACCTTACATATGCATCACATGGCCGTGCACCTGTACCTACATGAAGCAGGGCTGCCACCCCGAGAGGATATAACCCCTTCAAAGAAGCACCAGCTGCTTCTCCATCATTCTCACCACATCCTTCTCTCATCCCACCTCCATTAGGTAAGGCATTGAGGTAGACCTGCAACATGTGCAGTCAGTTTCACTTGAGGTGCGGGGGCACTCTAAACTAAGGTAATTAATTATGTGTATTTAAAGCTGCATACTCCACTTAAAGCATCCATTGTCAAAATTAGATTTGATCCGACATTTCCAACTTATACCCCTGTCACACTACGACGTGACGAGCCAACGTGAGCCTAACGTGATCATTTTTCGTCATGACGTTGGGTTACGTCATGATGACGTCAAAATGACGTTAGAATGACGTCGAGCTACGTCACATTACGTCGTGTTACGTCGAGTTACGTCAAGGTTTTGGACATGTTCAAAACTTTGGACGTAGGTCGAATGTAAGGGTTTACGTTCGCCATACGTTCTGTTCACGTTCAGTGAACGTCAATGACGTTAAACGGACGTTATTTCAATGCTGCTCACTATGTTCAACTACGTTCCACTATGTTCCACTACGTTGACCCACATTAAACCAAGTGCAAAAGCCTACGAGGCTTAATGGGAACGTCAGGAGAACGTCAGGAGAACGTCAGGAGAACGTCAGGAGAACGTGCATTCAACGTACGTTCAACGTCTCATTACATAGCTAACGTCATGTAACGTTCTTCTGGCGATGGAATAACGTTCATAACGTTCCGTGAGCGTAGTGACGTTGTCCTCTCTCGTGACTGACGGTATCACTACGCTTTACCAACGTTACGTTCTCGTCCACTACGCTGCATCCACGTTCAACTTGTGCCCAAATTTGCATACTACGCCGAAAAGTTCAACGTTCTTCACGTTCTCCCTACGTTGACGTCGTTACGTCGTAGTGTGACAGCCCCATAAGATCTCAGTTTCGCCCTTTACAGTTGCTTAGTTTGATGATTTCAAGCTTCTGTCATTTCTGAGATACACGTGTTTGGGTGATCATTATAATCTATATGAGACTGTCTCAAAAGGTGCTGAGCAATATGGGACAAAACTGTGTTCAGTGTAACGATCAGCATACTATCTGCTTATGCATTTGCTCAGGATAAACTGATTTGTTTTTTACATGGTGTTTCATAATCCCAATAGAATACATATTGATTTGAAGCAAATGTCCTTGTGTTTTCAGTGTAACAATTTCTGTGCTGTTTTCTGTCAATCGTTACAATGGACAAAAAGAAAAGAGTTATCACCTTTTGAGACAGGCTCATATACCTTTATTTAGTTTGAATTAACTTTGGTTTAAGATGCCTATCGTAGAATATATTTGATGGATAAATTTGTCAAAGTATCATTTGGCATGATTGTATAAACTCTGATCCAATATGCTTCAAGAGTAACAGGTTCTATTACGATTATTTAGGATTCCTTCTGTGCATCAAATGAAGAAATGCTAAGTGCAGCCAGATCCAAGTTGGATATGTGGGTTCAAATTCATATAAGTGTTTGGCTTTTCAAAATTTGCTGTCATCGATATGCGGGGGAAATTTGCTGTCATCGATAAGTAGGAAGCAGGAGGTGGGAATAACACAACTTTATTTTCATGAAAGGCAGGGTAACCGGCTGACTAGTGCAGCTCTACTCAATGCAGCTGTGAATGACCAGTAACGAGGCCCGACATGCAAGTGAAGTTATGGTAAGAAGACATGTTGCTGCTACGGTGGGCCGTGTGCTAGTGGCTATTCCGAAGCTCGCAGGGGTGAGTCGGGGGTTGGTGTTTTGAGGTTGAAATTGATTGGTCGAGGGTGTTTTTGGGGCTGGCCACTGGGGTGGCTTGTTGGTGTGAGTGGCTGCTGGCAGGGGCTGCTTACCTGTTCTCTGCATCCCCATCAATGACAGCAAACCACCCGCTCATTTAACCCTTTTATCGGATTATGAACATTTTAAAATTGTGTTTCGGGGAACCTGTGCTATGCTGGTACTTTAGCTCATCTGGGTTTTCAGGCAATAGAATGCTTGCATGATATATTAACCGATTCGAAATCAAGATCACTAGCTTACTACCACACACTATGAGTGTTCTCTGTGGCAGGGTGGTTTGAGTGTCTGACTTTTTTCTAGGTCAGACTTCTAATCTGAAGGTTGGTGGTTTGATTCCCTGTGCCCTGACCTCTGCCAATTTGTATTTCCACCGCTGTGTATAACTTACAGTGTCATCAAAGGTCAGTTGCTTTCATACCATGTCTATGTGGTGTGGGAGGTTAAACATCCCTTGGGTTGGTAAATGTGTAGGCTCGGGCTTTCTATCGACAAACTGTCTAATGGTGAAAACAAGTCTATTCAGACTTATCCATGATAGGCAGTATAAATCTTCAAGAGTGCATATGTGTACCACCTGGTCAGAACTACAGATAACAATGACAGCCTAATGACAGCATAACATGTTTGAAACCAATACACTAATCTCGATATAATTCCACATATCCAACTAAAGGCAGTTAGTAAGGATTTGTTGTTGCATAGAAGGATTAGATCAAAGTTAGATTTCTCTAACCTGTTACTGCTGAAACATGTCGCGTCACAATTTTCATGCGCACCAAACAATATATATTCTCCATTTTTACTGCAAATATTTTCAAACTTAGCCATTTAAAATAAACGTTAAATAAAAAAAAAGGTAAGGGTGATCATAACGATCAATTTAAAATATTTAACCCAAAGCGTAACAGAAAATAGAAGTCCCATGAACTACGCAAGCTTTTACATATTCCCTTAGGACAACATCATATTCCGGAATATCCTCGTAATATTTGCAAAGCACTGGGTCAATATAGAAGTGGAATCTAAACTGAGAAGTAGCCTACCCATGCCTCAATATGCTAATCAAGATTGGCACCACACTGGCCAGGAATAGCCCTTGCTGCATGCTTATCTGGAGTAGGCATCGGGTTTCAGTCAGATTTAATTACCAGCTTCCGTTCAGAATCAATGATAGAGTATCCATCTCGGCCTCTGTGACCAATATCACACACCAGCGCTTGATTATTTTAATTAGACAAAATCAAACAAAAATGAAACAAGCAGAACAAAAAGCCCCATGATTCCCGGTGTGCTGATCAAAGCTGTGTGATTGTGTACCTTGCAATGTCCTTGATGGAAACTTATCACCACATATTGGAATATAGGAATCTGGGTGGCATGGTGCGATATAAATAAGGGAGCGGGACATAGCTCAGGCAGTAGAGTGTCCTCCTGTGAAGGTATGGGTCATCTCATCGGTCCTGCTCAGTGGACACATTTGCAGTTTGTGCCATTTTCCGTTCCAAGCAGTGGTCCACAATTGGTTCATCAAAGGTTGTGGTATGTGTTGTCCTGTCTGGGGGAAAGTGCATATCAAAGACCCCTTGCTGCTTATTGGAAGGAGTAGTCTATGTGACGGCAGTGTGTTCTCTCCAAAGAAATATGTCAGCATGCCCATATGTTAGCCAATGATAAAAAGCAATGTGCTCTAGAGGTATTATTAAATAAAACAAACTTTCCTTTTATTGCACGATATCAATGATGCAGGTTTTGTTTGTTGAAGATTTTCCATCCTAGCCACATCAAAGGTCATGTCTGTATACGCATCATCTTGTAATGCATTGCACTTGTGGTGACTTTATAGTGCTACCCGACTGGGCGACCAGGCCACCGTTGCCATGACCTGATAGCCCACTCAGACATATTATCCTGATGCTGAGCAAACTAGTCCTTGCCCTATCCTAGCACCAGGCGAGATCGTGACAAGTATTGATTTTGTAAGTCATTGGTTTGAATCAGTCAGGATCTTCTAGCGTTCTTCCTGCTTTGCCCCAGCACGTCCAGGTAAGCCCTAATCTCACTATAACTTGTGGCAGCTTGCAACCATTTTGCGCCCACTCTGGTCCAATGAATCCGCAGTCGCCATGCAGCGACCTCCCTGCAACCAAAGCAATGATCGCAGACCTCCTTGTGACCATTCTGGTCGCAAGAATATTTGTATTGCAGTACCTGCAACCTTTGTGTGACCAATATGGTCAAAAGGTAGTCGACAATCATTGCGGATCTTTTTCCGACAATTTTGTGACAACCTGCGACCATTTTGCGACTACTTCACTACCATTTGTGAACCTCTTTCCAATCGACCTTTTTCAGTGGTCGCATCGTGATCGCAAACAGTTGCAAGCTGTCGTGTGATTAAGGTATTGATGACATATCACGTTGGTGATACATAAAGGTGCAGGCTTAACTATATCAGGAATTGTAACTAGAGCCATATCTAAGGCCGCCATCACGCCGTCAATTTATTGTGGCTGGTGAAGTGTTTCAGGCGCACTCAATTAACCTCGTTCTGACTTCAGTCTGCAAATATTGGAATACCACTAAGCAGCCCAAAGTGGAAAGCATTTTCTGTCTTACTTACTAGGCTAGATCCAGGATATTGGAAAGCGACCGTGACAACAACCTTGCATTACCACTTTTCACTTCAAAGCCAACTGGTTTCTTCCCCCCCTCCCTGCCTCGCCACCTAATGTAGATCTACAGCCTACACGGACAAGTCTTATACAATTTTGCAGATATACAGATGAAGCTCGATCCAACGGGGGGAGCAGTTGTCCATTAAAGCTGTTTGTCCATTGCAGCGACAACATTTTCCGGGGGCTCTACCCCACACACATTCACCTTTACCGATTGCTGTTGCACATACCACTTGAACACAGCTTCCTCAAGCTCTTTACTATGGGGATCTTTCATATGCCTATGTACATGAATGACCCCCTTCTTATCCTTATGAGTGTCAACATTAAACTTTACAGCATATTTTCTAAGCTTGTTCTTAGCCTTACGGATATCACTCGGGAGTTTTAAACGTTCGGACCAGATATTCACTCTAGCGGATTGTGTCCGTTGGATCCGGAATCCATTGCATCGGTGTCCGTTTGATCGAGATTCATCTGTACTTTGTTATATTAGCTATTTTTATCAATGTGTCCATGCTTACAAATAGAGGTCTGATGGGCCGCAGTGTGTTGTTTTATATGTCTAAAATATGGCTGTTCACTATTAAAATCCAAATTGTGATAACTTTTCAGTTTATAACTGATCTGCCAATGTCAATTACTGTTGCAGCATTGCAGTTGTGACTGCATAACGTGATATACTGAGTACAATTGCCCGGATATAGTGATATACTAGATTCAGTCAGCTGGATAGAGTGATATACTGATTACAGTTGTATGTCTACACTATTATACTGACCATGCTTATCGGCATACATAAACAACACTTATATACACCAACAAAGATAATGGAATGAGTGTTACAAGTTTTGTTGTCGGAATATATAATTGATATTTACAGGGGGTTATATAGAGAACACCATTCTATTGATGTGATTATAAATAATGACAGATTGTAACGGGAGCTTCGGTGGGGTATTAATGCTGCATAATCAGATTGGGGAGCCTATATCATTCGTAATTCAGTTCTTGTCGTTTCTTGAATCATTGGTCCTTCTTATACCCGTCCCGTGGCTTTATCTGTTGTACAGCATGTTATGCATATGATGAGTTCACGCGCAAAACCATGTAAACACCAATCCAGAAATAGAGATAAACATTGGAATCAAACCTTCAACAAGTTAATTGTTGTTATATTCCTTCTTTTTTGTTCATTGCTCCATAAGCATGTGATCATATGGAAAGTTGAATTTGTGAGAATTAAAAAACTATTTTCAGGTCAAAATCTTTCATTTAAACTACATTTTTGTATTGGGGTTTACGTGGTTTTGCGCATGAACTCTTCATATGAATAGTTCACGCGCAAACCCCCATAAATGCAAATTCGAATATTGAGATAAGCATTAGACTAACACCTTCAAAGGGTTAATATTGTACAATCCAATTCTTTCTGTTCATTGCTCCATAACCAGGGGCATAGCTAGGCGTACGCGCATACGCCAAAACGTCCACATGGTTTTGTCAAACGTAATAAAGAGAGTGAGAGAGAGGAGGCATGTAGTAGTCTGGAGTGTCAAAAATGCAAGTCTAAAATGTGTAAAATCTGCCAGCTTAAGCCACCCCCTAAACCCCCTGCCAAAATTAGGATTATACATCGTTAAAGGTCTAGCTACGCCCCTGATAACCATTTCTTCACAATCAATGTGGAATTAGGGAGAATTAAATTTACCTTCCGGTAAAATTATAAAAGGTTAAGTCAATTTCTGGATTGCCATTGATAGGGATTTGCTCCTGAACTCTTCATATAGTATTACATATAGCGTATAGATAGTATAATCTGAAAGTGTGTGCTAACTGCTTCTACTGCGATTACTGGTTGGTGATTGCTCTTGAGCCTCTTAGAGAGCAGGCAGTCTGTTATTGTATTAAGCAGACAAGTCGGCTCACTCCACTTACCTCCGTGAGCAGTCACCCACTCACTCTGCCAGTTTCACCTCCCACCTATTAATCTAATACACTTTCAGAAGAACCACAATTATGTCTAAATGTAAAAGCATATTTCATAGCATGTTGAACTATTTATATTAAAACAATGTAGGTGCTCCCAAAAAGAATCGATAATATTCCCAACATATTTAACTAGTTGCAGCCACTGGGTTTACTACTGTCTGGGTATACCTGTCCCACTAGGCCGGGGTCAGGGCGGTAATGCATGGTCACTCTGCACCAGGTGACAGCCCCTTCGTCCACCCCACCAGCAGAACCACCACCACCACCTCCACATCCACACAGAATATGGGAACAGCCATACATAAACAGTAGTACAGTTTAGCACTGTCGGTCTACCCAGTTGTAGGGTCGGTGTTCGGGTCTGTGGGTCTGTGGTTATGTAGGTAGGCTAAAGTGAAAAAGAATACAGACGGAGAAAAATAGAGAAAGTATAGCAAGAGTAAGTGTGTAAGAGAGAGTCCAAGCCCCTCTGGTTTTTTATACATAGTACATGGATTCTTGGTATAGGATCATGCCATTCATTCGACCAATATGGAAGCAGCATTCCCATTTCCGCCAATAGGGACTCAGCATTCCTGGTTACCATGACCACCAGTGGTCTGCCGACCACCAGGGCTGGTTGATCTGTGGCCACCACCAACCCTGACACCTGTGTGCATTGAATGTTACCTCAGCCGAGAGCCAGGCCCTGAGTGCACTCACCCAGACCTGCCAATCATCCCTAATTCTATAATTACCTGCCCTCAAGCATGGGCCAAGCGATATATATATATATATATATACATAACATACATATACACACACTCTTGGTCGGCCACACATAATAATAATAGATGATTTCCATTTCCCGCCTCTGCTGATTATCGGAATATTTTACACAGTGTAATGACAAGACGGAATGGCCGAATGAGTTGAGTGTCCACCTTCCGTTTTGGTAGATCATGGGATTCGAGCCCACGCCATTTTGATTGCGTACCTTACAATATCCTTGATGGAAGCTTACCACATATCAGAATATAGTAATATGGGTGATATGGCACGATATAAATGATGTACGTTTTGTTTGTTGAGGATGTTAGTCCTAGTCACATCAAAGGTAATAAACAGTATGGGGGGGGGGGGGGTCTATTGGGTAGCTTGCGATAAAGCGCACTCATGGGTTCTAACCCTTGTCAAGTTAAACCAATGACTTGAAAATTAATACTTGTAGAATCCTAGCCAGGTACTCGGCATTATTAGAACAGGGCACGTATTGGTTTCCTCAGTCTCAGGATAATGTGACTGAGTGGGATATCAGGTCATGGTGCTTGCAACCTGGTCTCCCAAAGCGGAAGCACTATAAACTCGCCATGAGTGTGCCAATCTTGATATGATCTCACATGTTGCTAGGACGTAAACTCGCAAAAACCAACCAAACCCATTATTGTATGTGTGCCCTATTACTAATACCAACGTATCTATTCCCAGTCTTTGATTCTAACTCTCCTTCAGATATTGCCTTTGCAATTTTATCTGCCTTAACATTACATTTTGCTCACGCCTAAATACCAAATTAGGCATGGCCTACCACCATTATTTGCGAGAATAAGGGCGATAGGAGGATGGGAATAACGGCGGTGGTAGGGGGTGAATCAGGACAGTACAAAACTGTCAATAACATTGACGCTTGGATTAGGATGGCATAATGCTGGTTTGGTGCTATGAAATAATGTAAGATTTGCAACAATGAAAATGGGGATGATTACAATACTAATGAAATCAGTAATACAAATAATGGTTAACATTAATAATCGATGCCACAGAAATAGGAAAGGATGACTATAAATACAATTTAATAACAACCATTGATGTTAACAAATCATGGATGCAATAATATTAAAATCCTCATACAACTGCCTGGTAATCTGAAACTGGGCATTTCTCCCAGGCCCTTGTTACAGTAACATGGTGTAACATATTCTGATGAAACGCATTATGGGGGGGAATGCAAATGGTCTATAATGGTAAATGGTATATAGTGCCAGGTGCATGAATGTATTTATGTAGTTGCTGGTGATTCTTTACTCATGGTTAATAGTCATTGTATTATGTATGGTATTATGAGGTATGCGGGTATTGCAGTACCTACCTGCTAAAATACCTCAGGGAGTTTGATGCCCCCCTGCCTTGCAAAGTTATAAACCACTGTCTTGTGGTGTACAGGTACTTGATAGAACCAAAGGCTAAGGGAGCAAATCCTAACAGAAAACCATGCTTCCGTGGCAGCATTAAAGGCGGTGATGAATGGAACTCCCATCTTCCGACCAGCCACTGCAGGGACAAATAGTTTGCACCTGTCTTGATGTGTTCTTGCCGGTGTGAGACCTCTATTTGCTCCCCGAGAGAGTGCTGCTAGTAACTTGCAAAAGCCAGCAGCACTTCAACACTTTGCAAGCAGCTTTTATGAAATGCACAACCGCACAAAATAGCAGCGCTTAAGAAATAAAAGCAGTCTTTGTCGCATTGCGACGGACAGCATGATGATGATCATCATCATTATGTAGATAGTGTGAAAGAGGCACTAGAGATAGTGTGTAAGGGGCACTTGGAGCTCTATTCACTACCCCCTCCCCCTCTGTTAGTCAATGATCACCACACACTCAGCTCAGGCAGGTGCTGGCCAAACAGCCACACCGCATTGTGGTGGTGGGCAGATCACTGTTGCCATGATGACACAGGAATGCTTGATGTTCATTGATGGAACTGTAAATGCTTGATTCTCATTGGAGAACATGGTCAGGTGGTATGCCATACCAGATCCATATACCACTATAAATAATAAACCTGAGGGCATTGTCTCTCAGTCTACTTTCATTCTTTATACTCTTCCTTTCTCTTCTTGCCTGTATTGATTTCATCATAGCCTGCCTACACAAACACAGATTCCAGCTGAGGACTTTACAAGGTGTCAGGGAATTGACTCAAATAGAAGAGGTCTGATTGTTGCTCCCTGAATTGTGGCAGTTTTTGGGGGGCATTTTCTAGTTTCAATTCAGTCAAGGCCTGTAGCATATATCAGAACCGAATGTCAAAGGATATACGTTAGCACGCATCGTTAGGATGTTGCTTGATTGTTGGAGTTTTACATCCTGGAAACGTGTCAGGACAGGTATCGACCTATGACAGTGCACACTCTTGGTGACATTATAGTGCTGCCCCACTGGGGGACCAGGCCACCAGCACCATGACCTGATATCCCACTCAGGCACGTTATCCTGGCACTGAGCCAACCAGTCCTTGCTCTATCCTGATAATGCTGAGTGCCTGTGTTGAATCAGAAGATATACGACAAAGAAGTACAAAAGAGCAAGGGGTTAAAGAATAACATGGTCAAATTGAATAGGTTAAATACTGCACATGTGTCTATCAGCTGAGAAAGTCAAGCACAACATGAATTAGTGTCCAAAAGATTGTTGAAAGTTCCAGTTTGTATCAGTAATAGGACAGATAGTATCCGTAAAGAGTCCAGAATCAGGGGGAAGAGGATCCAAGTTTGAGTAGTAAATTACGCATATTGCAGTCAACATGAACGATATATTTTACTTTAATTGTAAGGAAATTTAATTTTAAAGCATCAGCTTGAAACCAAGTTATATAATGACCTTACATGTTATAGACAAGGGAAATAAACCACCAGTAAACAAACAAAGAAAAACTATAACAATATGTCAAGATACTTTAAGACAAATTTGTCAGCTATGCCAACACACTGAACATGATTTTTTTCTTAAAGATTTATACTGCCTATCATGCATAAGTCTGAATAGACTTGTTTTCACCTTCAGACAGTTTGTCGATAGAAAGCCCTAGCCTACACCTTTACCGACCCAAGGGATTTTTAACCTCCCATACCACATAGACACGGTATGAGAGCAACTGGCCTTTGATGACGCTGTAAGTTATGCGCAGGGGTGGAACTCCAAATTGGCAGAGGTGGGAGGCATGGGGAATCGAACCACTGACCTTCAGATTAGGAGTCCGATCTAGAAAAAAGACAGACACTCTAAGCACTCCGCAACAGAGAACACAGAGATAAGGTCCAGCAGAGACGGGTTCTATTAATAAATTGCTTCAGTATTCCCTTCTGTGTGTGCAGAAATAACGATTAATAAGCACACCATTGGCTAGGTTCAGCTTGTAGGATAAATGGTAAGGCCGTGTATGGGTTTTGCAACATTCCAAAAGATGATGTTTTCATTGAACTCCACAGCTTGGATAGAGCAATGACCAGTATGGTGTAGAGCGGAGTGCAGAGTTGCTTCCTAGCTTAATAACTATTTGATTTACCGTATATGTCCCGATAGAAGTATGCTACCCAATAGACACACACTCCCCATTTCAAGATTGAAAGCGCGCACAAATGTATGATCATATTCACAATGAATGCACATAAAATAAGACAATCCCACTTTATTTCAGAGGCACGACAAAAACAAATCAAAATTTACGATCGTATTCAAACTGAATCCACATACAATAAGAAAATCCCACTTTATGCCAGAGGCACGACAAAAACAAATCCCTGACATTATTTTGCTTTGAATAGACCTGCATCCTTGTGTCTGCACTTGTGCAGAGCGCATCTTTTGGGAGATATACGGTACATTGTAGGTTGCTATACTGTTGCTATTATACTCTTTGAAGGGTCGGCAGAGTAAAGATAATATCACTGTCAAATCAATCATTGCCATTGTCAATCAAATCATTACCAAGCAGGCTATGCAATGCAGTGCCCATGTGGAAGTGTGGAGGATGGCGGAAGGAGGGAGGAGGGAGGAGGGAGGAGGGAGGAGGGAGGAGGGAGGAGGAAGGGGGTGTTTAGTCGGGTATCCACCAGATTTGGACATGGGTTTGAGAGATAAGCTGTGTTCACATGGACAAAATGTGATGCGAATCACAGAAATCGAATCAGGTGAGTCGAATTAGCGGCCCGTTAACACGGGCAGTACTTGGGCCGGAAATCGAAATCTGTGCATGAGCAAGTCCAGGCTAACCAGCGCCATTTTGGGTTCGACAATGCTGGCACCAGAGAGTGTGGGTTCGACCTAGATATGTAATGACTGAATCGTATTGGTTTGGAACGGTCAAAACTTCTGCTGGGCAGTGAAACCCTAAAAATAAATGATAAAAAAAATATCTGTGCACCTCTAGCAGTTTCATAGACCAAATTATATAATATGCGCTTTTGATCGACCGGAAAGTCAACAAACTAAGGTGTCGACTGCGCACGCGTGTCACGTCCTTAATCCGCATCAGTGCGTTCACACGGCCAAAAATAATCCGCATCACAGGAATCGATTCACGTAAACTACCTCGCTAGGTGGTTTACAGTATGCGCATCACGTGAATCGAATCAGCCCTAATCCGCCTCAGACGTGCGTTCACACGAGAAATGTCATGCAAACTATACAAGTCGCTTTCTACGAATCGATTTACATCGCCTGTGTGAACACAACTATAGAGAGACTGTTCTTACTCCGGTACAAAACAAATGGGTAGACATTCTCGCAATGCTCGCACACAAACATATGATAGGTGGCTAAGCAATAGGCCTACTAAGTCATGGATAGCATGTATTGCCATATACATTGATAACAGTTGGATCAGCGTTGTTACGTCATACAATACAACCCCAAACTTAACTAGTATTGGTTTTATTCAGATAATTTGAATTAAATCAACCTGCAAAAGGATATGGGAAGTATATGCTTATCTTTTATTTCACTGAAATATTCATGCTAATTATGATTAATTTTACAAATGAATCAGTTGTAACCCGGTACTGTGCTACTTGGTTAAATGCCTCCCTCATACAACATGGCTTCCCCCAGTATCTACCGTTGTATTAGTCAATATTTTATACAATATTTTATACGAACCTACTCTTTGTATATCCAGGCATAATTCTGAATATATATATATATATATATATAGTTATTTATACACACCATTTCAATGGCGAAGGTCTTCTCCCAGACTGGCTGATAGCCTAGTATCTCCTCAGATAAAACATAGCACCTGCTCGGCAGTGTTTCATACGATGGCAAATGATTGGGTACCATCATGTGGAATGAGCAGAAGTTGTTTCCCCGTTCGGTGCAGATTAGGTCTGCGTGATAGCCGAATGCCTGATTGATGACGCCATCGATGCTGTTTCAGCACAAAGCCCCCATGATTGTCAGCCAGTACAGCAATACTAATTATATTTATCTACTATGTATATTTATAGATGGTTTTAAGGAGGGCGAGTGGATGGTTTAGAGGTTGTCGAAGGCAGGAGGGACCCAACCTGAGCCAAGTCAGTGGTGAGAACTGGTTTGGTGGTTTTGTATCTTTGGTAAATTATTAGAGAAACAGAACATTTTGATTGTTATGTTAGCTATACACACATATTACATTATATAGTACATTGATATGCATCCATATGTAAAAGTGCAGTATAAATAGTTTAGTAGAATATTATCAGTAATGGAATGATAGTGGAGGAGTAAGTCTGGGGGTGTATGGTGTAGGTGTGTGATAAGAGTAGCTTGAGCAGCTTGGCGACCGGCTGGACTGGAGTAATCTTCTACATTCTTTGAGTAAGCAGGGGCAATTTCAATTCCTGAAAATTGGTCATTATGAATCCACTGCTCCTTGCCCTAATCTTGTAATGCAGAGTGTCAGGTTATGCACATAAAATAAGACAATCCCACTTTATTTCAGAGGCACGACAAAAACAAATCGGCTCTGGGAAACTGACAACTGCATTTTAAGTAATTTGTTTGTCACCACCCGGGTTTGAAACCGGGGTTCCACGACCTTAAGGCCCTGTCACACAACGACGCTTCTCGCCGGCGACTCGGGGACGTGTGGTGTTTTGGGGCGAAAATGGGTGAAATATCGAGACACGCTGGGGGCGCGTTATGCGCGCGTCGGTACACGTTGGTACACGTCGGTACACTATCTTTGACATTGATGGTCGGTGCAAAACGCCGGCGTGCGCTGTTGGTCGGCCAAGGTTTAAAGCATGTCAAAAAAAAAACAACGACCGGCAGCGCGCGCAAATATATGGGTAAGGATGTTAGGCGCACGTCGCGCTGCGTTGGATGAGCCGGAATAACGTTATGGGAACGCTAGGCAGACGCCACGCGCATGGGAGGGTCGTTCCCAACTGTTGCGGCAAACTGAGGCGTTTTTGTTTTACACCCTAGCAACATTTAAGGTTATATGAAGACGTCGCGCCAAACTTTCTTTTTTCTTTTTTTTTCCCCCCCCAACACGTCGACACACGTTGGCGGCGCGCTACTAACACGCTACTCACACGCTGCAGCAACGTCCAATTTTCCCCATATTTCCCCTAAATCTTTAACGTTTCTTGACGCTTAAAATTGTATTTTCAACGCTGACGGGTCGCCGGGAGAAGCGTCATAGTGTGACAGGGCCATGAGTTTTGTTCAAATTTGCTGATTAAGCAAGAGACATTTGACTTGTGGTCTTCCCCATTCTTTTGTTCTAACCTAAGAACACCACGTACCAAGCTAGTGGCAAGTGTCCTTAGTGTTGTTTTGCCTCCTAGCAATATCTAAGGTCATAGCAGGATGGGAACAGAGTTGTGACCGTGCGCATTTATGGTGACTGTATAGTGCTGCCCCACTGGAAGACCAGGCCACTGGCACCATGACCTGATATCCCACACAGTCACATGATCCAGATACTGTACACACCAGTCCTTGTCCTATCCTATTAATGCCGAGAGCCAGACTAGGTAGCAACAAGTATTCATTTTAAAAGTCATCTGGTTGATTCGGCTGGAATTCGAACTCTCGATCTTCCGCACGGAAAGCCGGTCACTACCGAGTATCAACTTGTAAGCCATTGTTTTGACCCATTAATTCTGACATGATAAGTGGATGCTAATTTGTTCTGGCTAGGTAGTTGGCTACACATATAAATTGTTAAGTCATTGCTTCGACTTGGTGGGGGTTTAAACTACATGGGATCGAATCCCATGATATCTCACACAGTCAGGGGGCGCTCAACTCATTCGGTCACCGAGTCTGCATAATCAGACATGACATGAATAAATTAATGATTACAAAATGAACACCTTTGGAATCAAGTACAATACCAAACATTGTGTCTTCAGGTGAACTGAGTAGAACCTGACTCAAATATCAGAGACGCTGGCAGTTACAATTGACCAGACACGATTACGCCGTATATGGGGCCACATCACGCCATAGTCCGCTCGGCTCTGGGAAACTGACACCTGCTGATGATTAGTGTGTAAAGTTGAATACACTACTCAACTAATCCACTGGGCATGGTCAAACACTTATGTGAAAGTTAAGGTTCGAATATGTGGCTGTGGGGGCAGGATATGGTGAAATCAATACAGACAAAGAGAAAGCAACAGTATAAAGTGTAAAGAAGAAGAGCCCTCTGGTTTATTATTTATATGGTTATATAGGTTGATTCTAGAGTATCAACCCACCTCTTTCCCCCAATGGAAAACAAGCATTCTTGGTCCTACCAATAGGGATCCACCATTCCTGATCCCCATGGCTACCAGTGGTCTGCCCACCACCACCATGCTGTATGGCCCCATGTCCACCACCAACATTGACATTTGAGTGTGGTGAGCCCTATCCCAACAGAGGGGGTAGGCCCTGAGTGCAATCACACCCAGACCTGCCAGCACCACTATGTTTATTTACAGCCCACTCAGGCACCACCAACCCATACATAAGCCGTGTTCACACCCACAACTTTAGGCCGAACTAGATAAGGCAAACTAGATGAGGCAAACTAGTGTCGTGTCCACACATGGAGCGGTTTAAGGCGGAAATCGATATCTGCGCATGAGCAAGTCCATACTAACCAGCGCCAGTTTCGGTTAGTCGACGTCGGCATGAGAGAGTGTGGGTTCGACCTAGATCTGTTTAGACTGAATCGTATTGTTTTGGAACAATCAAAACTTCTGCTGCTGGGCAGTGATACCCTAAAAATAAATGATGAACAAAATATCTGTGCACCTCTAGCCGGTTCATAGACCAAATTATATTATATAGTGTGACATGCTTAATCCGCTTCAAGTAAACCGCTACCATCCACACAAGCAAGGTGGGCCGACTTAAGCTAGTTTGGTTCATCTGGACTACCTCGCGACGTGGTTTACTTGAAGCGAAGTAGATGAGGCGAACTAGCCCTAATTCGCTTCAGCGTCGCGTCCACATGGCGAATGTGAGCCGACTTAGATAAGGCGCACTAGATGAGACAACTTAATGCCCAGGTGTGAACACGGCTTTACATATATATACATACATGCACCTGGTTATGTACACTTATCAGTAATAGAACATTTGCATTCCCCTCTATGCCGAATATCAACATATTTTACAAGTGGACGCTGGAAACCAGCAGGACTGAAGATAACTGACTACGCACCCTCCCCACTGGCACTGGCCTTGAGGGATCGGTGATGAAAAGTTCAGAACCACGGTGGCTAGATGGTGCTAGAGGAATAATGGTACTGAACAAATGACAGGATTTCGATTCCGGGTTGAGTCAAGCCAACGACTTACAACATTGATACTTGTCGCTACCTAGACTGATATCTTGGGATTAGTTGGTCAGGACGAGGACTGGTTAGTTCATTGTACATGTTATTGTTTAACATGGATAATTCTTGGGCGAGACAGGACCTTACCAAACCCACCGACCGGCCGGTGCCGCCATCTGTATGAAACCCCCCCACACTATGCATTGCCTCTAACCTAGCGACCGTCAAACTTCGGTGGAGCCGCCTTGTGGATCCCACCCAAACTACAACCGCTGAAAAATTAACACCAGGACACGACACTAGACCTTTTCCCACAAGCCACAACTGCCGCAGCCATTGTCATTGAACCACCATCAAATTTGATTCACCCACCCACCCACACCGACAAATAAGGAGAACGGGTAGGGCTGAGGGTTCGAGTCCGGGAGCTCACCATCAGAGCTGACCCGAGATGACGAGAGAGAGACTGAACTGATCCGACACTGACAAAACTGTATAAAGTTCATTGAGTTCTTCTGTGTAATAAAAACCCACTATATACGTCTGTCTCTGCCTTAACTGAATTATCAGTATAACGTGACTGAGTGAGAAATGTTGGTCATACTGACGGTGGCCTGGTCTCCCAGTTTGGCGGCACTATATAGTTAAGAATACTGCACACTTTTCACTTGAAATCCTAATGGAGTGGTGGGGGGCGGGGAGGTGGGGAAGGTTTGATGCAGAATAGAGTGGTCATTCTTTCTATCAGATGTAATTAGGTGGCATTGCCTAGCAGTTAGAATGCCCGCTTTTCATGTATGACAGCTCACAACCTTACTATTTAAAAGGTTATATCTGACAAAATGGTGCTAATGAGGACTGAAGCTGTGTAACTGCATGATAGCAAAGCAGATAAAATAATATTATTTTTAATATATCTCAGTGAAAAATACCAGTTGGGAAATAGTTGTCTAACTGCATGATAACCTTTTGTAGATATGACAATTTTACATCCATAACAGCAATTCGGTCACTTTGTCAGGTAGAACCTTTTTAGAGTAAGGTCAAAAGCAGCTTACTTCTCATACGGTAGCATGGCCCAATTCAGACTAAAGCCTTTGAGAGATTGCTCGCAATGCTCACATTGCCTTTCATTTGGCGGAACGACACATTTCCTCCCCTCTATGAATGGTAGGCAGATTAAAATGCCCCATACTTAAAGCTGCTTAGTCCGATGAAATATCAAATTTTCAAAACCAAACCAATTATCTTGATTTGATTTGTACCTATCTAACTTAGATACTGATGCACTTATTAAACATTTGTTTCTGCATAGAAGTCAATACTGAGTCAAATTAACAGAACATGTTACTGCATAACTCTATGGTGTCAGAGTTTTGGCAAGCTTGCCAAAACTAATTATCCATGTTTGCACGCAAAATATCTCTAAAGCTTAAAATAAAAGTAACTTTGAACTAATGTAAAGTAGATACTAGTGATCGATCTAATATATTTATCTCAGAAAAAATACAGAAATTCTAAATCGTCAGACTATGCAACTTTAATCAAGTATATATAATGTACAGACAACAAACAAACAACCCAATGCAAACACTCCCGCAAATGCGATTTGCAAGACGGAGGACTGAATGTTTAATGTTCTTTCAAAGGTAAACATTGAGGGCATTACTCTGTATAAAACTGGCCTTCTTTCAACCACCCCTACCTACCCTTCCCCCCTAGGAGCTAGCCTCAAACCAAAGCACCCGCTCGCCGGTAGGGGGAAGCACTCTCAGCAGCATTGCCTGCGGATAAAAGGTTATGACAGTTCATTCAGGACCCGGACGCAGGGCCGGCCGGGGCCACCTGTCTCCTGATACCGAATGTGGGATGGCTGGGGTGGGTGTGGGTGTGGGGTGGTGGGGGCAGAGAGGGCGCTGTCCCACGCTTATTGTATCAGATCACCGGTCCGAGGTTATGATTACACTGCGCACGCGCAACCTTTGCACTTCCGGTTCTGTTTCTCCCGCTCCCATTCCCAGCCATCATGGAGTGAGTGGTTTTGGTCCCTCGGAGATGTGTCAATATTATCCCCTGCCAATCAAATTTGACTATGTATATTGTTTTGAAAAGAACTAGCGTATTTATGTTGTTATTGTTTCTTTTTTGTATAGACCATGCAACACATGAAAGGTATCTGGGTATATTCAGCTTCAAATATAAATATGATCATGGAAGTGAATTTGGATAGAGGATAGTGCTCTGGGAGCACGTGTTGGAAGCCAGATTGGAATGCGAGAGCGATATTAGTTTTCCAATAGAGCAAAATTACTGATGCGGATCTGACTGATATGTTGTAAGGCGTAGGGTACCTCATTCCTGTACCCATTGCTTGTATTGGTGATATACATGGTTTACGTTGTAATTTTAAAATTATTAATCATTTGGTGGGCTATAATAACTCCAAGCCTCTATCAGGATTTCTGCAATAGTGATATAATAAGCCATAATACTACCTCTGGTTGATTAGATTGGTTATTCCATGTTCGAGTTTTACGTCCTGGCACCATCTAAGGTCATATCAGTATGGGTACTGACTTCTGACAGTGCGCTACTCATGGCAACTTTAAAGTACTGCCCCACTGGGAGACCAGGCCACCAGAAGCATGACTTAATATCCCACTCACTCAGATTATCCTGACACCGAGCTAACCAGTCCTTGCCCTATCCCGCTGGCTGGTGGTGTGAGTGGTGCGCACAAGACAAGAGAAATCAATACAGGTAATGAAGGAAATTAGGTAAAGAGTGAAAGTAGGAGAGTGAGACTCCTTGATTTATTATCTTATATAGGTTTCTAGAATCCAAGATGGCAGTGGTCACATCGGTTGATCCACCAATCAGAGTTCAATCTGTTGTATCCAAGGCCTTGTTATGCTGGCTACAGTGCCTTGTAGTGGCCAGTGATCCATAAATAACACCATGGGGGAAGGGGGTATGTGAGGTGGCTCCTCCAAAGACTATCTAAGAAGTGGCACTCCTCCAAATACTATTTTAAGAAGTGACACTCCTCCAAAGACTATTTTACTATACAATTTCTATACCTACTGAGTAATAGTTTACCAATTCCTCATATCCCTTTGGATTTTATATATCACCATTTACCATTATATAGACAGTTTGCAATTTATTATCGTAGCTTCACATATATCCTCATGCTATTAGATCGGAAAATTTTACATCATGCTAAAAGCCCATCTGCAACGACAAAAGCCAATTAAGTTGGCATTGATGTTCCACTATTTGAGATATGATCTTTACCCCAGGGAAATGACTGATGGGTGGCGAATTTGAATGATAACTTTATTTACTCTGTCCTTTCCGAGATTGACTAGGCTCCTCCAGCCAATGACTGAGGAGGGAGGGAAAGGCTGAGGCGGAGCTGGAGCCTTCCGGCCTTATTATGTGAAATATAAAATGGAGTTTTATATCAATATTTATATTTATGGAGCTGGAGTGGGATAGTTGTATAAAGGCCTGTGGAAAGTTCTAGAACAAGTAATTTGAACTGTATGGTTATACCTTGTGTGTGCATGCAAGTAGGGATCGAGGGTGATGTATATTGATTTTTAAGCAGGCACCACAGAGCAGTCAGACGCCTGCTGCCATTACATTTTGTATATATAAAAGCTTATACCGCATATACTTCTATATCAGACTGGGACACTTTAAATTCACCGGTTATACCTCACCCAGATACAAATGAATCCAGCTCAAAAGCTCTCCAAATATAGCTTTGCTTCGTTTGTTCAGTTCATCCCACTGAACATGTGGGAGGAGAGTTGATGTATGTGATGTATGAATGACATCATAGGTGGGATTCCCTCATCACATGACCTAGAGGGGTTCCCCCACACACAGGGGAAGCCATGACAACCACTAAGATGGCAGCCACAGAAAGCTCTCAATTCAAGTTTTAAAGTCTATTAATCTACATGATTTAATCAATTACTCACACAAAAAGTAGCTGGGTACGATAAATAAACATTTGAACTTCATATTTATCACTTTAGATTGCAATTTCTAACACTTGTTTCTCTATATGTGTCAGTGCTGCTGGACTAAATAAAACAGAACAGAAGCAACAAATGGCAGCACTCTCCCCCCACACATATGTAGTTGCATAAACTGAAAACTGGCAAACATATGATTGGAGAGCATTTGTCAGAGTATGGGTAGTGTCTCAGCGACCTATAACTGGTCCCTTTAACTTCGGTTCTGATATGCTAGATTGACAATACAGCTAACTCACTTCACACCAGGCGCCACTCCCCGAGAAACAGCATTGAACCAAGTCTAGCATCACCTGTTCTGTGAAAGCGGTGCTTTAAAAGATGGATTTGCTCGTGACTCACCAGGGAAAGGTGAAAGCTTCCCGCCACACCTCCTCTGAAGATCCGCAACTATACACTAGCTTTAAAAAAAACCATCGAAAAACCCCCAGGAAATAAACCCCTTAACGGTGTAACCTTGAGTCCTCCAGGTGCCCATTTATTTCCCACCTGCGGTGCCCTTTAGTTGTGTCCATAAAAGGACCTTCCTCCGGTGTCCTCTGGGGACATATTGAGGTCCGGCTGAGTGGCTGCCCAATTCAAGCTCCCGCCATGTGGACAGGTGGATGTCGTCTGCCATGGCTAAATGTCGTCTGCTCTGAGGGAAACTCATACACAAACATTTGTTTCCACTGAATCTGATTCTGTATGTGAATAGTAAATGGCGGTGCAGCATTACTTTGTACCCTTTTATAGTGATTACAGTCGGTGCTAAAGAAGTGACTTGGGTTCTCACTTCACGTGCGTCGACTAGGAAGTTCACCTGGTGGTGAAAGTATTAACTGACAGTTCTTAATCTGAACCTGATTCACAGGGAAGGGCAATGCTACCGGAATTTGAAAACCAGAAATATTTCCCTAGTTTATTTATATGTTGATTTTTGGGAGTCTTACATCCTGGCAACATCTGAAATTATATCAGGACTGGTAGCGAGTCAGCATTATTAGGATATCGCAAGGACTGCCTGGGTCAGTGTCAGGATAATATGACTGAGTGGGATATCCGGTTATGGTACTGCCCACCTGGTCTCCCAGTGGGACAGCCCTATTAAATGGCCATGAGTGCTCACTATCACAAGTTGGTACCGTCCTGATATAACCGTAGATGTTGCCAGGAGGTTAAACTCCAACAAGCAGCGACACTAGACAGATGGCGGCCCCAATACTCCTAATGGAAAGAAGCAACACAAAAATATATGGAAGAAGTGTACTAACCATGGCAGCACATGCCTGGAATAAACAAACCGTAAAACTATGGGCAATCCATAAACCTGACCACTACACAAAATTCCTAAAGAAAACAATTACCTACTGACACAATAAAACACACCTGCCCCTGAGCACATTCACTGCTTGCTGTGCACTGGGACAGAAAGCAAACGACAGGCCAGAAAAAGTGGTAGGCACTAAACAGACAAAAATAGGAAAATTAGCCATCCTAAGTATTAAGGAAATCAGGAAAGTTATCACCACATGGCGCAGTCCACCTGGGTATGTGTACTGGCACAAACCAACACAGAAATGGATAGGCCACGGTCATGCAACTGATCCACCTTGAAATACAAAATAGTTAGGCAAACAACACAGCCATCCCACCTGGCCACAGTCCTAAAGCGTCCGAGTGTGTTCTAGCACACCGGCCCACTATCTGAGGACAGGGTTTAGGTGAAAGGATGCTGTAACAAATAACAAAATTACAAACTCTGAATGGAACAGGATCCTCTCCCGCAAGCCTGCATGTCAACCAAGTAGATGTACATAGTAGGCTACGGTATTGTAGTGGTCTGCACTGACCTCTTAGGCAAGTAACCACATAGACAGGTAGGCGTGGGTAGTATGGTGATATCAGGGAGCCTAGGTGGTGTAATGGTTAGCACACTGGCCTAGAATGCAAAGAGATGTGGGTTTGAGTCCCACTCTATGCGCACTATTTCACATTTTCATCAGCCCCATGACACTCCTGCTGTGACCAGGATCCTATACACGCTATGCGCAGTATAGTTGTTGAACCTACCCTGTATATGTAATTGTAAGCAGTAAAATACTTACAATTCCAGGAGGACCAGTGTAGTGGTCTGCAGTGATCTTTCAGGCAAGTAACCACATAGACAGGTAGGCATGGGTAGTATGGTGATATCAGGGAGCCTATGTGGTGTAATGGTTAGAACACTGGCCAGGAATGCATAGAGATGTGGGTTCGAGTCCCACTCTAGGCACAATATTTCCCATTTTCGTTACCCCCATGACAGTATCATACTCAGACTAGACAAACAACTGACAAATTATAAAAAAACTAAAATAGGCTATTACTAACAACCAAAACTGTGGAAGGCTCGCCTGAGCATACACAGGTATACACTCCTGGGCAAAGGAACACATCAAGACAGCATCACAGCTGTCCAGCATTGAAAACAAGCACCCTCACTGGAGCTTATACATTATGGGCAGAGTAAATACCTTGTCAATAAAAAAATTTGGTAAATCCTAATTATATAGTGATGGCAGTCAGTGCTAAATAAGTGACAGTGACTCTCATGTCAGGTGCATCAACGAGGAAATTCAGCTCGTTGTAAAGTAATCACCTCGGCCCGTATGCATGGAACTGTGTTAGCGGCGTGTGGTGTTATACCTCTAACTCTGTTATCGGAGTCGTAGAGAACTATGTCAAGCCGTATGCATGGGCGCTTAAACGGTGAGTGCTAGCTAAACGTGAATGTATTTATAGATTTGGGAAATCCCTCTGCGTTTGTAGCCATATATTAGGCTCAAATCTATTCAATGCGACCATATTTAACAGAATTACATACGCAATAAGTGAAATTGAATCAATTTAACCCTAAATTCGAAGCATTATTAAGGCTACCGCCCCATTGGCGGTGATATTAATAGTTATATTTTTGAATCGACGAACGTAAAGTAAACAAATCGCCGCAGCCTCTGCATCGACGTCCCTGTCCATACTGGTGGCAGCGGCGGTTTGTTTACTGTAGGTTCATCGATTCGAAAATATAACTATTAATATCGCCGCCAATGCAGCGGTAGCCTTAATAACGCTTCGAATTTAGGGTTAAATTGATCAAATGTCACTTATTGCGTATGTAATTCTGTTAAATATGGTTGCATTCAATAAATTTGGGCTCCATCCTGACACTAACCTAGCACTAACACCACTGTAAACCTGCTATGAGCAGAGTTAGAATTTCCGGATTTAAACGTGTGGTGTTAGGCCTAACACTGCTCCATGCATACACACTTTTCGGTGTTAAACCAGAAATCCCGCCTTAAGCGCGTTTTGACTCGGTAACACCGCTCCATGCATACGGGCCCTGGTGCTGAGCGCATCAACTGACACTGCTTAATCTCAATCTAATCCACAGTGCAGGGCGGTGAAACCAGACATGTATCGCTTAAGACCAGAAGTGTATTGCTAGTTTATTTACATATTGCTATTTATGTTAACAACGCGTCGGTTGGGATGGCCGAAAGAGTTGAGCGTCTGTCTCCCGTGTTGGTCGATGGTGGGATTCAAACCTATATGAGATCCAACCCTGATCGAGTCAGACCGATGATTTACAAAAGTGATACCTGTAGCTTCCTAGCCAGGCACTCAGCATTAGTATGATATGACAAGGACAGGCTAGCTCAGTGTCAGGATAATGTGACTGAGTGGGATATCAGGTCATGGTGATGGCAGCATGGTTCATGGTGATTCGGCAACATGAGTAATTTGCGCGCGAACAGGGAGCCCTACGGTGGCGCCACCTGGGTTCGAATCCTCCCCACAGGAACCACCTACCAGTCCCGTCTGGAACCAGCTCCTCCCAATACTCTGACGTCATGATCCCCCTCTCGTGAGACTCTGACGTCACAGGACCTATCCTCGGACTGTGGGGAACCTACATACATCACTTTCACTCCCGCAGCCCGACGAGCAACTCACCACTTCAACTCAGCACCTCTCCGGACATCCAGCCAACCGCCTCGTTCTCCACTGTAGCCCCACGTCTTGCTTACCACCACTCGTACGCGGACATGCGCGCATCGCGAAACGCCCGAGGCGTGCCGTTGATATCACTGCAATGTTATGGTAAGACTAGGCATGTGTGCCACAGGAGCCACAAGTCCTACAGAATTGAGACGGCCACTAACGAGCAGAAAATGTGAACTCTGTGACATGTGAGATGTGGGTAACTTATGTATCCTATAGATTAAGATACCATGTGAATGGGACATTAGATTCCGGCTTTAGTATCTGATAACCCACATCTGACACCATCTAATGTTATGTTAAATAACCGACTACACGTGTTGACGTCTCGTTGCATAATGGTTGATTCCGGTGCCTCCCACCCTTGCCTGGCTGCCCGGCCGCTGGTTCCTCTACGCCCGCTCCTGGCGTGTCTCAGCTTAGCACATACATAACAACCATTACAGTCACAGTCGCTACCACCGCGCTGACATGGCACCCGTGCCCGCCCACGCAGACGCCGCCGCCATGCCACGACACGCCACGCACCTGGGGATGGCCCCCGGGTGGCGCGGTCACCACCGCCATAGCCGCATATGACGTAAACGCTCGGCGAGCAGCTCACAACGACTCCGCCCGCCCACCAGGCGGCGCATCCGTCTCACCACACGCCGACGGAACGGCCGCCTCAGAAGTCACCACCGGTAATAGCAACTTCCCTGGCAATGACCGGAAACCCTTGGCGGGCCCTGGCGGTGGAACCTCAGATGTCGCCACATCAGGAGACGCCGCAACACGACATGACACAGGAAAAAGAACCCCTACCAACATCAACCCCAACCGACTGGTGGCAACCCCTCAGATGATGTCATCACCTGGTGAGCAGCTCACAGCGGCCCAGCCCACCCACCAGGCGGCGCAACCACCTCAGTACATGACACAGGGACGGCCACCATACAAGTCACCGCGTCAGAACTCACTGCCACCGATACCAAAGCACACCCCGCCACCCACGATGACCGGAAGCCCATGGACCCCCCCTCGTGGTAACCCCTCAGATATCGCTGTGAAACAATCCAATGACTGCCCCCGAGCCAATGACACCTCAGCACACGACACCGAAGCAACCTCTTCAGGAATCGACCCACAACACAACCGGCTCACTAAATAAGGAGGTGGCACCTCCTTAGATGACGCAACCACAACACATCAACACGCCGACCCGGCCGCCTCCGATCCTGACGACCGGAAACGCCTCCCGGGAAGCCCCGGCAGCCACGCTCGGCGGAAGACAACAAACCAGATGCTATTTAGGCCTGGGGATAGTAATATCTTGCTCTCTATCCCCAGGCCTCCCCAACGACGACGACGACGACGACGACGACGACCATCCCCGCGCTCATCACCCCGGACTAGCATCTGGGACATGGTGCAACGAATCCCAGAGGAGGCGCATAGGCCTGCATTAAGGCCGGAGCCACCTTCGACAAGGTGCGGCAACTCGGTAACTGGTGGTCCCCCGCCTTCTCATCAGCGACACATGCCCTCTCATCATTTGGTTGAGGGCCTGAATCGAACAATCAAACCGATCCTAACTTCTACCTCTCTACTACTTACTAGATATATCAACTTCTGTTCAATAACAATTCCATATCATGGGCTCCTTGTTCGCGTTATAAATTGGTCATGGTCGTTCGCCAACAAGGGTAATTTGCGTGCAAACAGGGAGCCCTACTGTGGTGCCACCTGGGTTTGAATCTTCCCCACGGGCCACCTACCAGTCTCATCCGGAGTCAGCCCCTCCCGAGACTCTGACGTCATGATCCCCCTCTCGCGAGACTCTGATGTCACAGGACCCATCCTCGGACTGTGGGGAACCTACATACATCACTTCCACTCCCGCAGCCCAACGAGCAACTCACCACTTCAACTCAGCCGCCCACCCAACCCTTCAACAAACGAACATTCAGATGCGTGGGTTGAGGGCCTGAGTCGAACAATCACACCGATCCTAACTTCTACCTCTCTACTACTTACTATCTATATCAACTTCTGTTCAATAAAAATTCCATATCATGGGCTCCTTGTTTGCGTTATAAATTATCTCCCAGTGGTGCAGCACTATAAAGTCACCATCAGTGTGCACTGTCGCCAGTTGGTACCCGTCCTGATATGACCTTGCATGTTACCAGGACATTTTAAATTTTGTTTGAGGCTGTATTTATACTGTCCATAGTATATTGACAGTATATTCCCTGCATTTCAGTAGCAGTTAGATAATTGGTTGGTATTACTGGTATTACTATAATTGTTAGGACTCTCCAACAACCAAAACAAGGCACCGCCTAACTCCACTACGATATATAGGCCTATATATCGTTAAAATTGAAGGCGTTAAGGCCAGGCGTAGCTCGCATACAGTGCACAGGGCCGCTCACAGGGGGCGCCACCGTGGTCTATATCATAATAACAGGGTCAGCTAGATAGCATAAGTGCTAACTATTACATAGGGAACTGAAGATCGGTAGTGTCCTTGTTTATATTCCCATAATGGATTATAGAGCACATATATATATATATATATATATCTGCTGAGTGGGGAGTCATCCAACGTTTTCAACATGTTCACGGTCAGACAAAGTGTACACACGGGGGGGATCAGGTGATATCAGTCAAGTTAAACTTCATCGTTTATTAAAATGTAGATTTTTCGGCGAACTTTGTCTTTTTACTGATCAATTAGTTGCTTAAACGGGAGAATTTTCGATTTAGAAACTACTGGTCTTCATCATTCCACTACCCTAGGCTGAATTCCGGGCTAGCTAGCTCTACAATTTATAATTGTTAATTCATTTGTTTGACTTGCCCAGCATTTAAACCTGAGTGTTCAAACCCCGTTGTAAAATATTCCGATAAAACGCATTGGTGGGGGAATGCAGGAAGACCAAAACAATGGTTATAAGTAAAAAGACAGATAAACCAAATGTCAATATAACCATAGATGGCACAAACATAGAACAAGTATCCGAATTCATATATCTCGGACAAAAGATTACAAATGATGGGAGATGTGAGGAAGAAATTAAAAGAAGGATAACAATAGCCCGAACAACATTCTCCAAAATGTATAGAGTGTTAACATCAAGTAAGATATTAATACAAACAAGGAAGCGTATTCTTCAGTGTTATGTGTGGTCTACTCTAATGTATGGGGCAGAGACATGGACAATCTCTAAGAAAATGTACAAACGTTTAGCAGCATTTGAGATGTGGACTTATCGAAGGATGATGAAAATATCATGGACAAAGAAGATCACCAACAAAGAAGTTCTCAGAAAAATTAAAAATAAGAAAAGCTTGTTTGCCACTATACAGACAAAGAAACTTATTTATTTTGGCCACATCATTCGTCAGAGTTCAATATACCTTACATTGTTGGAAGGGAAGGTGAATGGCAGCAGAGGGAGAGGGAGACCAAGAACATCATGGTTTACAAATATTTCACAGTGGACAGGCTTGAATTATTCACAGTCTATCAGAACAGCACAACATCGGGACAAGTGGAGAACCATTGCATCCAACCCTCGACAAGAGGATGGAACTATTGATTGATTGATTGGGGGAATGCAAATGGTCTATTGTAGTAAAAGGTATATATGGCCAGGTGCATGATTGTATGTATGTAGTTGCTGGTGATACTTTACTCATGGTTAATAGTCATTGTGTTTTAGTCAGATAGTGTTTAAGGGGCACTTGGAACTCTAGTCACTACCATCTTCCCCCTCCGTTAATCACGGATCACCACCCGCTCAGCTCAGGGCAGGTGGTGGCCAAGCAGCCACGCCACATTATGGTGGTGGGCAGAGCACTTTAGCCATGGGAACCCACGAATGCTTGATGTTCATTGGTGGAGTTTGAGATGCTTGATTCTCATTGGAGAATAAGGTCAGGTGGTGTGCCATACCAGATCCATGTACCACTATAAATAATAAACCTGAGGGCTTGGTTCTCTCTCTACTTTCAATCTTTATACTCTTCCTTTCTCTTCTTGCCTGTGTTTATTTAACCATAGCCTGCCTACACAAACACAGATTCCAGCCATGGTCTTTAGACCATGACTCACTAAAAAGGGAGGCAGAAGCTCAACACATGCAGCCAGCCATGTCGGTATAGAGTACAATTTTGATGTGAACTACTTGTGTTGGGGGGAGTGTGGGGGGAGCGTGGGGGGGGGGGGGAGTGGTGAGGAGGGATGAATGGGATATGGAAAAGTTGTACCCTTTGTACTACCTTGACAATTTTAACAGGTTGGCTGACTCTTTAATTGATCTGGGTATGCAGTCGTTGTTTGTTGGCGGGCAGTGAGGGCTAAATACTCTACACATCACATTTGTTAATTCCAACTTTCGACACTAAATACTAGTTTTTGTTTGTGGTGTTGTTGTTTTACGTCCTAGCAACATCTAAGGTGACAGTACGCACTCGTGGCGACTTCATAGTGCTGCTCCACTGGGAAACCAGGATGCCAGCACCATGACCTGATATCCCACTCAGTCACATTATCCTGACACTGAGCCAACCATTCCTTGCCATATCCTAATAATGCTGAGTGTCCCGGCTAGTAAGCAACAAGTATCAATTGTTAAGTCATTGGTTTGAGTCGACCAGGATTCGAACCCACAAACTCATGGGTTCAGATCTCCCGATCTCCCAAAACAGGAGAGACACTCTACTCATTTGACCACCCCGTCTGGTAGTACATACTAGGTTTTATGTACGCACATCAAAAGCTAGGGAAGGAGAACGTGATGAATGATGCAAAGACATGTCCACTGTTCATTATTTATTGACTATTTATTGGGTTGACTAAGACAAATTGACATTGATGACTACCTCTATTGGTTAGAGCCTGATGTTCTAGTATGGTGGGGAATATGTGGAAACATGCATACACGTGATGGAGCTGATGCTAGTGGATGCATAGTGCTTTTATGTTGGCAGTTGATTGGCAATAGGTTGGCAATAGGTTTGAAGTAACCTGGCAGTAAATTGGCAGTATGTTCGCAGTAGTTTGCCACACTCTTGGCAGGATGTTGGCAATAGGTTGGCAGTGTAGTATGACTAGGTTGGCAGTAGGATTGCAGTATATTGGCAGTAGCTTGGTAGTAGGTTTGAAGTAACCTGGCAGTAAATTGGCAGTATGTTTGCAGTAGTTTGCCACTATCTTGGCAGTAGGTTGGCGATATGTTGGCAGTGTCTTGCCAGTAGGTTGGTAGTAGGTTTGGGGTCGGTTGGTATTAAATACGTAGTATTCTAGCAGTAGGTTGGCAGTAGGTTGGTAGTAGGTTTGGGGTCGGTTGGCATTATATAAACAGTATTTTGGGAGTAGGTTGGGAGTAGGTTGGTATTATGTAGGCAGTATGTTGGCACTAGGTTGGCAGCAGGTTGGCAGCAGGTTGGCAGTATTTTGGCAATAGACTGCCAGTAGTCTGGCAGGAGCTTGGCAGTAGTTTGGCAGTAACTTTACAGTAGCTTGGCAGAAAGGAGGCGGATACGGATGGGGATGCATACAGACAAATGCTGAAGAAGAAGTAGAAGTTAAGAAGGCGTCCTTACTTCCAATAGTTCATTAATATTAGCACTAATCTGCAGCCTTCAAAGACTTTCCATCTACACGTGTAAGATCCCCGCAGGTGCGGTCCTTACCAACAGGCATACATCATGCCAATGCAATTACTGCACCCTGCATCTTCTCCGAGCAGATGCCACCAGAGAATCAGGCATTCTTAATTATGAAATGAAATAGCATTCGCTGTAGGGAACATTACCTTCTATTTATAAATCCCACTGCTAGAGCACTATCTCTGTATGAAACCCATTATTCAGCTGGTGAAACTAATGACGTGACCTTCTATATGGGAAAGCGTGTCATAGCGTGGGGAACATGATAATTGAAGGGTTCAGGCGCAAAACCATGTAAACTCCAATACAAAAATGCAGATAAGCATTGGAATCAAACCTTCAAAAAGTTACTTTTTTTATATTCCCACTCTTTTTGTTGATTGCTGCAGAAACATGTGCTCATATGAAAAGTGGAATTTGTAAGCTTTACAATTATTTTCATGTAAAAATCTGTTATGTAAACTACATTTTTGGATCGGCGTTTACATGGCTTTGCGTCTGAACTCGTCATTATGTAGATAATAAAAACATGATTTAATTCATCTAGCTATCAATAGGCAACCAGTAATTTAATGATGTCATCACATGGTAAACACAACTTCATATTTCGACCATAATGATCATTTCTGAAAGATTCGAAGATCCAGGTTGCAGTGATAAGTAGAAATTTGAGTTTGGAATATTAGGACATGAAATGATAGCATTCGTCGCAATTTATCTAACTGTGTGTGATTCGGCAACAACAACAAAGAAGTAATAAGTAGATCCAATTTGCATCCACTACCCCAGGTCGGGTAGGGTGCCGCTCCCTGATTGGCTACTGCAGTTTGCACCCCAACTCCCACCCCCCCACCCTTGTAATATATGCGTAAAAGACATCCATCCAGGCACGAGCGGAGAACAAAGGAATATGTCAATGGGATGATGTCAGAGGCACAGGGTGCCGGAGGTTCAGGTCCCTGGATGGTGAATAAAGCATTCAGTGTCCAGAAGTCAAAGTGTTCAGACGTCATACTTTCGCAACCCCCATCCCCCCATTTCTTACCGCCTGACTTCCTGGTGAAAATGGCAATGTCGGCGAATTACCCAATTTCAGAATACTGACGGTAGAGAACTATATGTCGGACAACGTAGTTAGAATTCAATTTGTTAAATGGTCCAAAAATGCTTCCTCAAAACGCCAATGTAAATCCTGCGATGACAGTGGAAAGGACAAGAAGATAAGAATATAGGATATGCGTTACGAAAACTAAAATGGAGGTTAAAATAGAGGTCCGTGATGGCTGGCCGAGAAAACAAACGGACAAATTAGCACCTGCTTCCCATGTGAGAGTTCATGGCGTAAAATATTCCGATATTCAGCATAGGGGGAATGCAAATGTTCTATTACTGATTGGTGTATGTAACCAGGCGCATGTATGTATGTATATAAGTGTAGTAGTCTGAACATGAGATCTACTATCACGCGGTAGCAGCGGAGACTACGACGCCATCAGCGCAGTTCCATTACACTGCGCTAGGTGGTGGCACGGGTCACCACCGGTCAGACCCCAACTGGGCTGACCTCTACTGCATGTGGTTGACCCCCCCCCCCCCACACACACACCTATAGAGTCGATGTGGGATCTGCCGAGTCAGGGGGCGGGTCAGACAACTACTGACGCCGCGGAAAGCAGAGGGTTCAATAAACCAGGTGAAGCGTACACTGAATTGAATCTTGGTGTTCTTTCGTGTGAGAAAGGGTGAGTCGGAGGGCCGTGGGCCATTACATATATATATATATATATATATATATATATATGTATGGGTTGGTGGTGCCTGAGTGGGATGTAAATAGACATAGTGGTGTTGGCAGGTCTGGGTGTGATTGCACTCAGGGGCTACCCCCTCTGCTGGGATAGGGATCAGCATGCTGAAAGGTCAATGTTGCTGGTGGTCATGGGGCTATACAGCTTGTGGTGGTGGGCAGACCACTGGTATCCATGGACCAGGAATGCTGGATCCCTATTGGTAGGGCCATGAGTGCTTGTTTTCCATTGTGGGAAAGGGGTGGGGTGATACTGTACAATGAACCCATGTAACCATATCAATAATAAACCAGAGGGCTGGACTCTCTCTTCTTCTTTACACATTATACTCTTCCTTTCTCTTTGGTGTATTGATTCCACATAGCCTACCTACACAGCCACAGATTCGAGCATTGAACTCTACAATGGGTTCAAACCCCAGAAGACTTAGAGCGATAACTTACAAAGTGATACTCAACACAAACTTGGTCCGTCCTGATATGAGCTTAGATGTTGCTCGGACGTAAACCAACAACAAACAAACAACACAAACTTGGTACACATCATCATAAGGATAGGACAAGGAACAAGCAATATACTGTCCATATATTGAGAACCTACTGCCAGCCTACCGAGGTGTTCTCTGTGGTGGAGTGGTTAGAGTGTCTGACTTTTTTCGTAATCTGAAGGTTTGTGGTTCAATTCCCCATGCCATCACCTCTGCCAATTTGTATTTCCACTGATGTCGATAACTTTCAGGATCATCAAAGGCCAGTTTGCTCTCAAAGTCTCATACCATGTCCATGTGGTGTGGAAGGTTACAAATCTCTTGGGTTGGTAAAGGTGTAGGATCGCGCTTTCTATCCACTAACTGTCTAATGGTGAAAACAAGACTATCCAGACTCATTGAAGAATGAAAAAAAAAGAGCGAAATGGTGAAGACCAATTGTCCACAAGTAAAATGTATGCTGGGGTTGTATTAAGCCCATGACTTACCTAATATTGATAAGTATGGCCACCTAGCCTAATGTTTGGCATTACTAGGCTAGAGCAAGGGGTCAGTTGAATGAGGAAGACCAATTGTCTGCGATTGAAATTTCCCCTGCTAATTGAACAGGCTAGATCAAGTTGAGATAGGGAGCTACCCCCTGGACACAATTCAGCCGGGATAACAGCACCGTTTGTACGGCACCATATAAGATGAGCCCACAGTTCTCTGTGTCGGAGTGGTTAGAGTGTCTGACTTTTGTCTAGGTTGGACTCCTAATCTGAAGGTCAGTGGTTCGATTCCCCGTGCCCCCATCTCTGCCAATTTGGATTTCCACCGCTGTGTATAACTTACAGCGACATCAAAGGGCAGTTGCTCTCATACCATGTCTATGTGGTGTGGGAGGTTAAAAATCCCTTGGGTCGGTAAAAGTGTAGGCTAGGGCTTTCTATCGACAAACTGTCTAATGATTAAAACAAGCCTATTCAGGCTTATCCATGATAGGCAGTATAAATCGTCAACAGCAGTATAAATCTTCAAAAACAGTTACCCTAATGGCTTCCCCTATCTTAGTTTCACTAGGCTCTCCTGTCTATGTCCCCACAATGATACCAATCTGCAACGAAATAGCTACATCCTCACCATCAGTGCCTCAGCATTGACAACATGGATATTCTTATGAACACATGGTCAATCCCCTACAAAGTAAAAAATGTGCTAAATAACATGACTCTGCTAATGTATTTGATTGAAGAGTAAAACAAATAATGTCAAATCTAAAAATGTAGAAAGAAAATGAACTTAGGCATGGTTTCTAAGTATTCTTAACGAAATTGTTTGTACTTACATGTGTTGGGTACGGTTGGATAATATAATGCTTTTAAAATAAAATTAATCATTATAAACTACTTTATTCTATATTGAGGTACCTTTTATTAGGAATAGCAAATTTAGGAGATATTTGAAGTGAAAACATCTCAAAGTAATGGACATAATGATACTTTCAACATTGGCTTCAGCAGAAGCAGCCTTCAGCAAAGTTAACGTAGTATGTCTTTATCTGCAACAACACAGGGATACTAAGTGCACCAAAATCTAAGTTGAATATGCAAGATTGAATGCAAATAACTGGTTTGGTTGTTTAAATTTGATACTCTCATCGGACTATACAGTTTTAAAGAGGGTCCCTTTCCATTGTGGAATATGGACTTTCCTTATTTGAGTGCTCCTTGAAATACCTTAGTAATGCGTAATACCAGGCACTTTTTTATTTATTTTATTTTGGTGACAAGCTTTTTATTCTGCCCATAACGTATAAGCTCCCGTGAGGGTGCTTGTTTTCAACGCTGGACAGCTGTGGTACTGGATTGGTCTGGTCCCGTACTCAGGAGTCTTTACCTGATCTTGCTCGGGCCAACCTTTGCGGTTTTGGGTGTTAGTAGTTTCTATATTAGTTTGTTGTTTTTTTTTTCAAGTTTTTTCCTAACCTGTATATGATAACTTAGCCTACTATGTACATCTACGCAGATGACATACATGCCTGTGGGGTTAGCAGCAAGTATCATCGTTGCACCCATGCAGGAAAGATCAGTTGGTTGATTGCTTGTTGGAGTTTTACATCCCGTGCCCCCATCTCTGCCAATTTGGATTTCCACCGCTGTGTATAACTTACAGCGTCATCAAAGGCCAGTTGCTGTCATACCATGTCTATGTGGTGTGGGAGGTTAAAAATCCTTTGGGTCAGTAAACGTGTCGGCTCGGGCTTTCTATCGACAAACTGTCTCATGGTGAAAACAAGTCTATTCAGACTTATCCATGGTAGGCAGTAAAATCTTCAAGAAAAAAAACTAAAGAAAATATCCTGGCAAAATCTAAGGTAATATCAGCACGGGCCCCGACTTGTAACAGTTTGCACTCTTTGCAACTTTATAGTGCTGGTCAACTGTGAGATCAGGCCGCCAGCACCATGACCTGATATGCCACTCAGTCACATTATCCTGACACTGAGCCAACTCGTCCTTGCACTATCCTGATACTGCTCAGTACCTGGATAGGGAATAACAAGTATCCAATTTTAAGTCATTGGTTTGACTTGACCAGCATTCAAATCCCATGATCTACCGAAATGAGAGACGGACGGTCAATTCATTTGGCCTTCCTGCCTGGTCACTAGAGTAGATAAAATAATTCACACTGAATACTAGATGATGTACAGCATTAATGCCGCTGTGCAATTCTCACCTGTGTTATGACCTTTCAACAGTACAGGTAGGCTGCTGAGACTATTTCCTGTCCTCACCTGCTGCTCAAGGTGTCGCACATGCAGTGACGTCATCACTCTGACTGGTCATGTTCTGATGCGGCTCAGGTGTACAGAACCTGATGACGGCATTAGACACGGGGTCAGATAAATGGGAGTTCCATTTACCGGACTTGAATACCTGGAACAGTTTTCTCTGAATGCTGGTAGTGTGATGCCATGTCCTCCAGTCCCTCATACAAACCGGATTACAGCTTCAGCACACAAACAAGAAGATGGGGCGAAGTTGTAGTTACTGCCGAAGCCTGATATACCACCATTTTAAATAGACTTAAACACAATGGTGTTTTAGCTAATGTAAAATATCGAGGGGGATATTTATACTGCAACCTGTATTAACAATTACAGTATGCAGCATGAGCCGCCCCCCCCCCACTGTTATTGTATCAAAGTGAAGTGTGCAGTACCCAATGTAGCACAGTCCACTCCCACATCACAATGCATAAACAGAATACGATTGTTTTCATGGCTGGAAATTTCAATCGCGGATAATTGGTCTTCCTCATTCCACTGCTCGTTGCCCGATCCTAATAATGCTGACCACCAGGCCAGGAAGCGACAAGTATCAATTTTTAAGTCATCGGTTTGACTCGACCAGGCATCGAACCCATGATCCCACGATCTCCCAGCACGGGAGACGGACACTATAACTCATTCGGCCATCCCGCCTGTTTAAAGGACATTTGCTAATTCTATCGGACAATGCAGCTTTAAAATTGGTCACTTTGGATGAGACTTACACGCACAAAACAAAAAGAACTTTGGTATTTTACCTCTCCTCAATATAACCTCCATTGCCCTCAAACGTAATAAATCACGCCAATATGTCATGCGGTAGCGGCGTCGAACTGGTAAGTAATAAGTAACTGGAGTGAAGACAACGCAGTCTGGGAGCACGTGAGGTGACTCTTGGCTCAAACCGAGGCCGCTCAGAAGTGAACCCTCATTCTGGGTGAGTTACTCAAACAACGGGCATGGCAGCTTTGGCAGCCTCATTGCATGAGAGCAGCTCATCGATCAGCCTGGCCTCATCACTGCCGCCTACCTGGTTACCGTTACCAAAGGAACCAAGCTCTGTGCCTAGCAACCACCCAGCCGACGACCTTGAATGCCACATACCACAAAACAGCGTGGCAGAACAAGACTCTGACAATGGTACACCTTCTCGCAACATTTTGCTTTGGTCTGCTCGTTGAAGGAAAAGGTGCGGTGAAGAGTGTGGGGTGGGGCATTGTGTTTTCTGCGGACAAATGAATGCTGTATTTAGTGTGTTTGTTTTGGTGCCAAATGAGGTAGTTAAGCTCAATTTGAAAATAAGTACACATTTTAACTGGACTTTTGATTTTGGATGGTGTCTGGAATGGATCCATTTCTATTGCTTTGGCAATGTATTTAGTTGTTATTCTTTGATGCAAACTATGGTTTTCAGCTCAATTTTAAATAAATAAACACTTTTCTCGTTTTCTTTTGTTTATTTTTCTCTTTGGTGTCTGAAAGGGATCCATTTGTATTTCCTTGTCAGTGTGTTTAATGCTTGTGTTTTGATGCACACTAAGGTTTTAAGCTCAATTTAAATCAAATAAACCCGTCCTGATATGACCTTAGATGTTGATAGGACGTAAAACAACAACAAACAAACCAATCAAATAGGCATGTAACATGCTTTCCTTTGCTTCGCTGGTGGTGTCTGATATGCATCCGTTTGTGGTGATTTGCTTTATGTTTACTGCTTGGTTATTAATGCAAACTGAGGATGCCAAGTTCGATCTAACATGAATAAACACTTACTTGGGAATATTTTGTGGAATGGTCTCTGGAAGGGTACTATTTTAGCTTCATATTCAGTGCCTGTGTTTTGAGACAAACTAAGATTTTGGATCTATTTGTGCTACTTTAGCATTGTATTTAATGATTATATTTTGATGCAAACTGAGTTTGTTAAAGCTGCAGAGTCCAATGAATTATCACATTTTCAAAACCATGACACTCACCTAGATTTGATTCTACATGTGTACCTCATATAGTCATTAAACATGTGTTGCCACATATAAGGGAATACTGACGTAATTTGATAGAACATATTACTGCAAACAGCCTATGGTGTCTGATGTTTGGTGTGCTTACCAAAATTAATCGTGCATGTTTGCTTTCCAAATATCTCAAAAGATAGCCGTTTAAACTAAACATTATTTCAAAGTAAATTAAGGATGATAATAACAATCAATTTAAGATATGTATATCAGAAAAATGATAGAATCTCAAAACCATGGGACTATGCATCTTTAGGCTAAATTTAAAACAAAGAAACACTCACCTGAAATGTGTTGGCACATACTGGTGTCTGGAAGGCATGTATTTGTGTTGCTCTGGCATCTGACAGTTTCACTTCTGTGGCGGATGTCAGACAGGTTGTGTAGGCTTGGAGCTGACCACTGCCATCCACTTGTGTAGTTTGGAACAAGTCTCCCGGATGTAGACAACTGGGGGCGTCTGTCCTGTAGGTCCTGACTCAATATCCACCAATCACTACGCATAATGTCGAAGGTGAAAATAGAGAACACCTGATTAGAGTATATATATGAATATACATTTATATATATATATATATATATATATATATATACACATATAAAAGAAGAGTTCAGGTGCAAAACCACATAAGCGTCAATCCAAAAATGGAGATAAACATTGGAATCAACCCTACAAACAGTTACTTTTTTTATATTCCTATTTCTTTGCTGCATTGCACCATACCTGTATGATTATATGAAAAGTGGAATTAGTGAGAATTAAAATTATTTTCCTGTAAAAGTATTTTATTTAAACTAAATATTTGTTGGTTTTGCGCCTGAACACTTCTTATATACATATATGCTGTATAAGAATTATACGAGTATAATAACCTGGAATTATATACTATCCTAACACCCACCCACCAGTAATCAGATGGTTGAGCCTCGGACTACTCATCTACTGCTCAGGCCACAGCTTGCGTGCTCACTGTCCTACTCACTTAACACCGACAACTTTTCTAGGCGAACTAGATGAGGCAAACTAGTGTCGTGTCCACACACGGAGCGGATTAAGGCGGAAATCGATGTCTGTGCATGAGCAAGTCCAAACTAACCAGCGCCAGCTTCGGTTATTCAACATCGGCACGAGAGAGTGTGGGTTCGACCTAGATATGTATGGACTGAATCATATTGGTTTGGAACGGTCAAAACTTCTGCTGGGCAGTGAAACCCTAAAAATAAATGATGAAACAAATATATGTGCACCTCTAGCAGGTTCATAAAGCAAATTTATCGGAAAGTCAACACACTCAGGTCTCGACTGTCACATCCTTAATCCGCCTCAAGTAAGTCGGTTGCGTTCACACGGGCGGGATGGGCCGACTTAAGCTAGTTCGCTTCTTTTAAACCACCTCGCGATGCGGTCTACATTAGGCGAACTAGATGAGGCGACTCAGCCCTAATCCGCCTCAGCGTCGCGTCCACACTGCGAATGTGAGCCGACACGGCTTAAGTATGCCTAAAACTGTATGAGTATCTAACTTGGACATGTATTATCGAATCTAGGTAAGTGTTTTGCATTCGAACATTTGATGTCTTCATCGACTTATGCAGCTTTAACCAAATCGATCTATCAAAATAGAATGTGCTAAGCAATACACTCTTATAATGAGTGTAAATATATCTTCAAGCTGGATCTTTGTATTCACTCATAATACATTAAATTATCCTAAGTATTATTAGATTAATAACCAATGTGGCTTTATCTTAAGAAAGTTAGCCTAGGACTAAGATATATAGCAGCCATATTTATATTTGTTTTATGGGAAACTTAACTTTGATTGGATATTTAATATAAAGAGAATGATGTATACGATTACACTAATTGGTAGCTGATGTTTTTTAATAGTTTATTAGCGATATCTAAATGGACAATTGGAGCTTAAAATAGAAGTTGACTTCCCCATGCGATTATATGGTGAGAACTAAGGACTGAGCCTATGTGGCTGAATTGTTATGTGTGTGCACCTATACTCCTATATAATTTTAAATATGTTTGCATAATTACAGAACTTATTTATTATTTCATATGATTATGTATAAGTGTATGTAATCTTACAATGATATATGAGTGTGTAAGTATATATATAGAGATATATAGTTATGAATGTACATGCGTGTACTTATACATACCTATATATATACTTATATAGAATTGATACGTAAGTATGCGTACCGTTATATGTAAGCAGATATAGTTACATATCATTATATATATATATATAATTACATATAAGTGTAGGGATACATATGTATGATTATAAATGCTTATATACTGATACATACTCATACAATAGTATATTTACGTAAAATTAGATATCCTTATATTATATATAAATACATATATGTATGCATGAGTATATATGCATATTTATATATATTTATCTATAGGCATGACTACACATTTATGTAATTAATACAATTATATATATATATTGCCTTATGGCCCTGTCAAACTACGACGTAACGATGTCAGCGTAGGGACAACGTGAACATAATTATATTACGGCGAAGTTCTCGGCGTAGTATGCAAATTGCGGCACACGTTGGACGTCGATGCAGCATAGATAATATATGGCCTCCTCGTTCCGATATAGGACAAGCTCTGGGTTGTTACCTTTAAGTTATTGAGAAACCCGCAATATCCCATAACCCAAAACAAAGCCTGAATGGGGACCATATATATAAATATATATATACGCTCCCCATTCAGGTTCAACATTATTTGTATATATATATATCTATTTATATATATATATATTTATTTATCTCTTTTGTTTGCTTCAAATTATATATATATACATATATACATATGTATATTATATATATATATATATATATATATATATGGATATATATATATATATATATGGGTCAGGATCACGAAAAGAGGCCAATTGGTGGAAGTTGTCGGCGTCGAGCATGGATGTCGGAGTCTATCGGTATAATTATAATTTAGCATTGACATAGGTGTTGGAAAGTCTTTAAATTTATCCTGAATGTAAAGGTCAATAACATAAAACAACCTGATTTGTTTCTAGGATAATTTAATATGAAACAAAGAAATGCACTACACTTTTAAGAATTGCGACGCCAACATCTTCACTTGACCACCGATTGGCCCGTTTTCATGAGGCTGACTCATATATATATATATATATATATATATATATATATATAGATATATATAGTGCGACTTACACTGGTCAACATCCGAAGGAGCTGAGGTGGGCGAGATGGCGCCACCGGTACCATGTTGTATCTTACGGAGGATAGCAATAATAATAAGTAATATTCCCTTACGTATCATTACACTCGCATAATACCTTATAAATCACATATACACAAATCATATTTGTTAAAATCTCCATTGTAGGCCTACATATGTAAGTGTGTATCACTGATTCCAAGTGCCTGCTCTGCACACTATTTGTTAGCCTATGTCAGCCTGCTTAAAACTAGGGAGAACTTTCCATGGTTATGTCGTTATTTTCATTAATAAGTTCCAACCGGATCCGATGGTATCCAACGTCCTAGAAGCCATCGTCACTGTTCCTCTGGAGTTCTGGTCCGTATGACCCTTTTACCTGGTATATGTATTACGATCTTTGGTGCTACATTACTTGATTTTATTTTGTTTTATTTTTGGTACATTAGTTGTTTAAGCAGGGGAAATTTAAATCGCGGACAATTGGTCTTCCTTATGCCACTGCTCCTTGCCCTACCCTGGCTAGGAAGCAACAAGTATACATTTTTCAGTCATTGGCTTGACTCGATCCCGTGGTCTACCAACACGGGAGACGGACGGTCTAACTCATTCGGCCATCCTGTCTGGTTTTTAATTTAAGCAGGAGAAATTCCTATCGTGGACAATTGGGCTTCCTCATTTAATTACTACTTGCCGTATCCTAGTGATGTCAAATGCCAGGCTAGGTATTGACAAGTATTACTTTTTTAATCAACCAGTGTTTAATTCGATCAGGCACGGGTTCAAATCCCACAACCCACCAACTTGGAGACGGACGCTCCCCTGATTCGCCCATCCGGTTGGCGTCAGTTCTCCTCATGTATGACCTGATAAAACCTATCATGCACCGGTGTCCATGACGACAGTGACGCCATCTCCTGTGGTTGTTTTCTTCCCCGTCGGCTTGCACCATTACTGTCAGCATTTACATGAGAATAACTCCTAAATAGTCTAAATAATGGTTGCTAATATGTAGTGATGCGAGTTAAACTGACGAAAGAGAACTTAAGAGAGTTGAGTAAAAGGGTCATGCCTGCTTGATCTGTGCTGACCAGTCATTGAACCAGGGACACAATCAGAGTAAATCCTTGGCCACATACACGTTAGTGAACGTAGTTGAACGTACTGGAACGTAGTGGAATGTAGGATAGATTGATGTGGGTCAAATGTGGTGTAAGTGTGTTAAACTACGGTAAAAAATGCTAAGGTACAGCAGGTTTTGGTACGGAAAAATATGTTACGGCACATATGCTGGTACGCTCAACTATGGTCAAATACGTTCAACTACGTTCAACTATGTTTAACTACATTCAATATATGTTAGCCTCCACTACAGCAAACTACTTCAACTACGTCCAAGTATGCTAAGGTAGAGTAGATATGCTAGAGTATGCTAGAGTATGTTAGAGTATGCTAGATTATGCTAGAGTATGCTAGAGTATGCTAGAGTATGCTAGAGTATGCTAGATTACATTAAGAGTATATATACTTCGTTACAGTACTTTAGCCTCTAACATAGTGAAAAGTATACAATAGCACTCTTTTGAACATGTCAAACGATTAAATCAGAACTGACAGCCGACCCATGTTATCACCAAGTTAGCGTGAAGGAGAAGTATGGATGCCGGTACGTTCAAGTACATTCAACTATGTTCAACTACGTTCAACTACGTTAGCCTCCACTACGTCCAACTATGTCCACTAAGATGTATGTGACCGGCCCTTTAGGTAGAAGGTGAGGCTGATCGGCCTCCCCTTGCAGTATTTGTTTACATATCCCGGAGAAGAGACCGGCTGCTGAAGGGTGATAGCAATTAAAAGGATGTGAACGAAGTGGAGTCCAGACTGCAAGTGAACAGACTCACCAGCCATGATTCATATATGTGTATCTACTCTGGTTGTTGAGTCAGGTTCAGTTCCCGCGATGTCTTTCTGCTCCATCTGCGAGACTTGGCTCCAGGGGGCGCTGCCATATTGCGCGTTATGTTAGTGGGAAAGGGTGCAACTGATTAAATAGCTTCTCCGGTAATTACACCGATATTCCCATCAGGTACCCCCCCGCCCCTCCCCCATCTCTCAGCCCCACACACATGCACCCAACCAGCCATAGCCGCCTACCACTCCGACCCCCCCCCCACCCCCAGCACCCCGGCTCCGCACACATGCACCCAACCAGCCACATCCGCCTGGCTCTCCCACCCCTACCCCCACCCCCACCAGCACCCCCACCCCCACCATCTCCCCATCCACGCTAATCGGCACAACAGTCTGACCAGCTTTGCTATAATAACTATCCACTAATCTTCCCCCTACCACCACCAAAATAAAGCAATATTCATGACACAGATGCATGGCTAGTTAGTTGGCACAGCGGTGCAACTCATACTGGGTCGTAATGAGTGGCGGTATGTTGGGGGAAGGTATAGGTGTGGGGGGTTGCCCATCTGTAGTAGCTAGCTCTAGGACGGTCCACCTTTGACCACGCTGATAGGCTTGATAACACACTGACACTGCAGTGATTGCTTTGTAAACCAATAGTTGGACCTAACAAGGGATGTGAGGGACCTGGGGACAAAACAAGCTCGATCGCATGGCTTAGATTATGGGACAATGACAAGATTAACGTTTAAGATAGCGCTGGTGTTAAGCTGAAGCTGTGTGTATTAAAAGACGTTAAAAACCTGGTGTAAAGTAGAGCTCGCTGCATTGTTATACATTATGATTGAATGCATATTTATCATCCGATCGATCCTGCTCAGTGGATCCATTTAGAGTTTGGGTTATTTTCCGTTCCAGTGCTCCACAACTGGTTCAGCAAAGGGTGTGGTTTGTAATGTCCTGTTTGTTGGAAAGTGCATATAAAAGACCCCTTGCTGCTTATCGGAACACGTATAGGCTATGTGGCTGTGGTGGCTTTCCTCCAAAGAAATATGTTAGAATGACTGTATGTTTGACATCTAATAGCCGATGATATGAAAATCAATGTGCTCTCGAGGCATTGTTAAATAAAACAATGGTTATTTAGAGCCACTTGAAAGAGGTAGCCGTGCCAAGGTTAGTGATTCAAACTGAGCCCCATGAATAGCCTAATAGAGGCAGTCTTCTCATTTCAGTTTGCGATGGCCAGAATGTTGTGTTTGTCTTGCTGGGTTGTTTTGGTGTTTTTTTTTCATTGCATCTGTTTTTGGAGGGGGGTTCAAGTTTACAAATGGCTCTAAATGTAATTGTTACCTCACATTAATACACTTATATACAGTTAAACTTCTCCATACCGACCTCTCCACAGATCGACCACTCCCCAAAAATACCATTGTAAGGATATTCTAACTCTCTAAACCGACCACCTCCTTAAATCGACCACTTAAAGTCGGTCCCCAAGTCGGTCGATTGAAAGAGGTTTTACTGTACTCGATTTAGTATTTTCGCATTTTCGCATTTTCGTGTCAATAATCCCGATTGAAAACATACATTTGGAAGACCAATGCTTTGATTTAGTATTTCATATGTGAGATTTTTGTTTCATATGTACATTTTCAAACTGCATCGAACAGAAGTCTTGAAATGGATAATATTGCAATTTCAGTTGATATACACTAGCTGCTGATGGCAATGATAAAGGGATATACAGTAAACTCTCTCTAGATCGACGGACCTTGGGACCGATTGTAAATGATCCATGTAGGGAGGTGGTCGGTTTAGAGTTAGAATATGGTTACAATGGCATTGTTGGAACCCAAATAAAGTGATCGATATAGGGGCATGGTCGATCTGTGGAGGTGATCGGTTAGAGAGGTTTAATGTACATAACTGCTGTGTAATATATTTGGGACACCAGAGCCTTCGTGCTGACCAAAAAGGCTTTCCAATTAGAACAAACTTTTTTTCTGTTAAGGGTAAACTCGAGCAGATAGATAACATATATCAATGTTAAGAGTACTCGGACCTGTAGAAACACGTGACCTCGAGGTGTTTTCATCGGCCGCAATCTCAGTCAGGATTGACAGATGCAGCTGAAGATGAGTTGAAGTCGAACGTGCTGTGCAATGTTACAATTTTAGCGAGCATAATATATGTGGCGAATGTAGACGTGCTACCCGATAGGCTCAATGTGTCTGTGGCCATCTCAAGAATATTCCTTAGATTGCAAAGCACCTTTACTATTACAGATGCAGGAATAAGTTGTAACTTGTTGTGCATAAGTATGAACTTTAATTTAATGTAACATTGGTTGCGCGATTGGAATACCACTCCTTGAGGAAGCCATCAAGTCACCTTACTACACATTTGTGGTTAAATCAAACTTAACTCAACATACCTTTAAATTAAGGCGTTCAAATCAGAAATGATATTATCAAGTAAGGTTTCCTTAAATTACTCGAGCCACCTAACAGATTTAGAGAGGATATTTATCAGTGGCTTTCTGCTAAGTCACATGACATGCTGCTAATGAGCTGAGATCTGCGAAAAGATGTTGCAGGATAATATGCTCGCTAACTGGGTGCAGTGTAATGGATGCTATATGCGGGTATATCGTAGGTCTGGAAAAGGTTGGGTAAGAAGAGGTTCAGTCACATTATCTGATATGAAGATATCCATGTAGGCCAACAACTATAACCGATGACTCCCTAAGAGGCCTTTCCAATAGAGCATGTGAGGTGTTTGTTTGTTTGTTGTTGTTTTACATCCTAGCCACATCTAACGTCATATCAGGATGGGTACCGACTTGTGACAGTGCGCACTCATGGCAACTTTAAAGTGCTGCCCCACTGGGAAATCAGGTTGCCGGCACCATGACCCGATGTCCCACTCAGTCACATTATCCTGACACTGAGCTAACCAGTCCTTGCCCTATCCTATTAACTCCAAGCGCCAGGCTAGGAAGTGACAAGTACCAATTTTAAAGTCATTGGTTTGACTCAACCGGGAACTGAAATCCTGACTTTCCACACGCGAGGGCCATACTCTACCGATTAGGACACCGCGCCCGGTGCGTGCGCAGTGAGCTGCTAACTGGTGCATTGGCATCAACCACTGTCTCCAGAGGGCAGGCTGCTGGTAGAAATTATCTAGAAGGCAGCTGCTAGCCACAACATTAGTTATTCAACTACATCAGTTATTCCACTACATAAGAGGACAGGTCGGTGGTGGACATTAAGTATTATATTATTGCCATCCATAGAATATGCGGCAGAATAAGCTGCTACCCATAGTATTAGTTACTCCACTACATCAGAGGGCATCTTGGTAGTGACATACTTTGTTAAAACATTGTCCTGGGGGATGTTGAAGAAAAAAGTGCTACCCAGAATATTAGTTAGTTGTACCAATAAGTCAGAAGGCAGGTTTGGTGGTGGAATTATCTCTAAGTCCCTGTCGGGGACAAACCTGCAATATATGCTGTTACAGAATAAGCTGCTACCGACAGCATTATTTCGTCCAGTAAGTCAGAAGGTAGTGGGATAATTGAATTGGTCATGTTGCATAGGCAACATGGGTAATTCTGGACCAACACAGGACTCCTGGGATCGCACAGTTGCCCCCCCCCCAACTATACTTTAGTTCCCTCCTTTTAGCTATAGGGGGCCGGGAGGCGACTCCAGGTGGCGCGCTGGTAGCCACCACTTGTGCCCGAGCGAGCCCCTGTGACGTCACTTCCACCCGGCCACCTCTCCAGATGACACTTCATCACCAGACACCCACCCGAGACCACCTCACGCCTTTTCTCACTGCCCCACCCGACCCTAGTTTAAGACTGTGACTTGTTAGGGTTGAATGCCCCGATCCCGCAGAGACTTGAACTGATTATCTTGATACATATTGACTGTTCCATTGTACCTTTACCTGCCTATTTTTCTCCTTACTAGATTAATAAATTCCATACTGAGTAGTTCCGTGTCATGTCCTGAATTAGCTCTGCAAACTTGACATGGATAAATGCTGCATATTGAGCTGTTACCGACAACATTATTCATTAAAGTATATCAGAGGGCAATTTGGTGTTGAAACTGTATGTCAGACCCTAGCCGTGGAAGATGCAGCAATAAAAAGCTGTTACCAACAACATTATTTATTCCGCAAAATCAAACGGCAGGTTGTAAATGGTGAAAATCGCTGACAGTCGTCACCTCATTATTGTCTCCGAGTTTTTACAGTGAGGATGAGAGTTTTTGTTGTTTTTTTGGTCCATTAGTTGTTTAAGCATGGGAAATTTCAGTCATAGACGACTGGTCTTCCTCATTCCACTGCTGGTCGATAGAAAGCCCGAGCCTGCACTTTTACCGACCCAAGGGATTTTTAACCTCCCACACCACATAGACATCGTATGAGAGCAACCAGCCTTTCATGACGCTGTAAGTTATACACAGCGGTGGAAATCCAAATTGACAGAGCTGGGGGCACGGGGACTCGAACCGCTGACCCTCAGATTAGGAGTCTGACCTAGAAAAAAGTCAGACACTCTAACCACTCCGCCACAGAGAATGCCACTTCTTATATATTTAATGGAAACATTCTGGAAAATGAACTGATAAGTGCAAATACCCACAAATGGCGATAGAAGGATGTGGACGAAGCATAAAAACACTTAGATTAGGAGGATTACGATCATTGTCAATGCGAAGGAAATAATAACCCGATTTAATGGTGACATTCTGCAAAATGAACTGATAAGTGCACATAGTGTTTCTAAGCATACAAGCACTTGGATTAGGAGGACTACGATCATTGTCAATGCGAAGGAAATAATAACCAGAATACCACTTAGATTAGGATGAATTCGGCCATCGTAAATTGCAAAAGGAAATAATAAAGACAATTGTAGTCGTACTGATTGATGCCACTTAAATAGCCTGGAGAATTAAATGTCACGAATCTTTAAAAAAACTAAACTAAAATCAGTGAAGGCCCACATGGTCAGAGGAATGCAATTAATAATGGTATCTGTTATTTTCTTCGCACCCCACACATGTTCTGTCAATTAATTTTGACTACAAAAATAGTAACGCTACTTCTGGTAATAGCTGATTATTTTATTGAATTAATGTGAGCTAAAATTGCATAGTCCAAACGTTTTCAGTTTCAGTAATTGTTCAGAGATTAATATAGTAATTTGATTGGTATAATTTCCCTTACTTTAGTTTGACGTAACTTTTATTTTAAATGGCTAACTTTTGGGATATTTGAAGTGTAAACATATCAAACTACTTTTGGCGAGTGTCCCAAAACTCTGACACCATAGGCTGCTGCAGCACCAGGCTCTATTAACTTGATTTTGTATTCCCTTCTATGTGGGGAGAAATGCTTAATAAGTGCACCAGTATCTCAGTTAGATATGTAGAGTAAAATCCAAATAAATGTTTTAGTTTTGATGCTTCATCGGACTATGCAGCTTTAATTAAACTTAAACTGAAATGCAACTTAAATGTAAAATATAGTTGACTTTCAGATTTGTAAGGATAGGGTTATTGGGTGGTGTCAGATCGCTATGTGTCCTCTCTATTTCCCAGCTTGGGTGGTAGTGGTTTTAATTCGGACTGAAATTCAATAATTCAATAATTCACTAAGGCGGACACAGCAGTTCCATACAGCGGTTTATATTTTTCGTTATGAGGTTGTTACATGTTGGGTATAGGTGTTTTGAGTATGTATCTGGGTGCTAGTCTGTGTGTGTCGTTCATTCGTCACTCGGGGCTTTTGGATCCCAGTGATGGTACGTGGGACCGGATTCGAGCCCTTAACCCTTCCCGTTGTTGTTCATCTTGAGGTGTGGATGGGTGAAGTTAGGGTTGGAGTTGTCCGGTCGGCGCCTGGAGGAGTTGTGTGGCCATGGAGGCGGTTCAGATTTGAACTGGTCACGTGTTGTTTTTGGCGGGAGGGAGGTCGCGTCCTCCTCCTGTAACCGGGTTGAGGGGTTCCACTGTTGACTGTAGGTGGCGCCAGTAACACAGGGTGTTCTTTTCCTCTGCAGGGGAGTGGAGTCGGGTCATGCCAGTCGGGCTGGTCCTGTCCCCGCCCCGCGAATTAGCCATGTTACGTTAACATGCATAATATATCTCAAATTCCTTGAAATAATTACCTTATATTGAAGGCTTTCATGTGTCATTGGAGAGATTCCTTGAATGTATTTGAGACTGTCTCAAAAGGTGCTAAGCAATATGGGACACAACTTTGTCCATATTAACGATCAACACATTATCTACTTATGCATTTGCTTAGGATAAACAGATTTGTTTTTTACATGGTGTTTCATATTCCCAATAGAATACATATTGATTTGAATCAAATGTCCTTGTGTTTTCAGTGTAACTGTTTCTGTGCTGCTTTGTGTCAATCGTTACTATGGACAAAAAAACAAAGAGCTAGCACCTTTTGAGACAGGCTTATTTACTACTCTGCATTGCCCATTTAAGAGACTAGGTAGTGTTCTGAATGTGTTACTGGAATATTGGTAGAAATCCACATCCTCAAATGTTACAGAAAGCGAACTTGCAGCCAGGATCACATTGGTTTATTGTAGCTTTCGAAGTTTCTGGAAATGATGGAATGCAGTAAGATAAAGTTAATGAATTTGTTAAAGCTGCATCGTCCGATAAAACACAAGGTTGTTAAACCAAAGGACTCAGCTAGACTTAATTCTACAGATATATGCTGGTGAACCTATTAAACATTTGTTGAGACATAGAAGGGAATATCAAGTCAATTTGATAGAAACAGTTTCTACACAAGCCTACGGTATCTGAGTGTTGACATGCTTGCCAAATATTAAGGTAGCATGTTTTCACTTCAAATATCTCAAAAGTTGGACATTTAAAATAAAAATGACTTCAAATTACAATGAAGTAGATAATAACAATTAACCTAATTTACTTATCTCAGAAAATGTGGTGTTCTCTATGGTGGATTGGTTAGAGTTTCTGACTTTTTTCTGGTCAGACTCGTAATCTGAAGGTTGGTTGTTCGATTTCCCCATGCCCCCATCTCTGCCAATTTGGATTTCCACCGCTGTGTATAACTTACAGCATCATCAAAGGCCAGTTGCTCTCATACCATGTCTATGTGGTGTGGGAGGTTAAAAATCCCTTGGGTCGGTAAAAGTGTAGGCCCGGGCTTTCTATCGACAAACTGTCTAATGGTGAAAATAAGTCTATTCAGACTTATCCATGATAGTCAGTATAAATCTTCAAGAAAATAAATGACAGAAACTCAACACTTTCGGACTATGCAACTTTAATTACATAACCTAATAAATACACAAGGTACTAACTCACACACATATATATATATTTTTTTACTAAAGTGTATTTTATTCATCGAATGATATCTCTTGTCAGCGCCCGCCAGAGGACTGGTCTTCCGGCCGTACAGTACAATTCCTTAATACATAAATGAAACTACTATCAGTTGTAATAGTAACTGCATGCAAATCCTGTTTGATACTAAAAGTATTATACATTTTATAAATGAAGTATCAGCTGTAGTAGTAACTGTGTACAATTCCAGTCCAATGAAAGTATCATGCATGCAGTGAATTAGTTGTAATAGTAACCACATACAATTCCAGTTAAAGCAAAGGAGTATGCATCTTGTGAATATGCATCACATTGCATGGTTTTAGAATTGTCTTTAAACACTTTTTTCCTTTTTCCCTTTTTTGTAAAGAAATATATCAAAAGATATGTACCTATTTTCAAATTCATGCACAATATATATATATACAAATCAGTGGATCTAATCACAATTAATATGCTGGTATCTAGTAAATACCTACACTGATTTGCCCCTAAATGTAAGTCATTATATACTGAAGGATATAGTATGATGGTGACAGGAACACTGGATGTCAATGTGTATGATGTTAACTGTTGCCATACTGTTGGAGTCATTTAATTAGTAATTTGTCAATGTAAAATTCCACGCATAACCCGGACATGGCATGGTTGTTTGTTTGTTGGAGTTTTACATCCTCGCAGCATCAAAGGTTATATGAGGCTGGGTACCAACTCATGACAGTGCACACTCATGGTGACTTAATAGTGCTGCCCCACTGGGATATCAGACCGCCAGCACCATGACCAAATATCCCATTCAGTTTCATTATCCTGCCACTGAGCTAACCAGTCCTTGCCCTATCTTATTAATGCCAAGCGCCAGGTTAGGAAGTGACAAGTATAAGTTTGATAAGTATGCTGCGTTAATAGCATCCTGGTGAATATGGTGAACTTCCCACTTACTGCAAGTGAACACGACCATGTAAACTGAGAGCGTTCATTTGACAATTTGCGGTAAAGAACAACAATATGGACTCCAGAAGGCTTTTAGTTTTTTTACTATGGTGTAACAATTATATTAACACAGAACCTAAGTTTAGATACATAGATTTAATCAAATATGATTGAAATAATTAATTTTGAGAAAGTTTTTCCGGTGTATGATTAAAGAAATTGAACGTTCCAGGCTGGACGATAATAGAGGCAAACTACAATACATCTGTAAATAACATGTAAACAGCACCGGTGTTGGTAGATAGCATCCACTACCATATGATACACCATGTATGATTTGTTTTGAGACCACACATCATGGACAATGGTTTCATTGCAAACATATTTTTGTCAATTTATTATGGAACCTTACCATGCAACTTTTCTCCATTCGCTGCCATTATTTCACAAGTGGTGAAGAACGAACCGCTTAAAAAATCTTCAGTTCTCAGGTGGTGTTCACCAGTTGTGACGTCAACTGAACGCAATTCACCAGTTGTGAAGTGGGAAACACCATATTCACCAGTTCATATGAACGCAGCATTATTCCTTTTACTTTACAGGGAACCTAGATAAAAGATTCACCCGGTACTTGTAGTACACGGGTGAAGGACAACGTTGTGTAAATACGGGCGAAAATAGGTTTAGTATGGAACACGAAGTAGAAACTGTGGCTCCAGTATCAAATAGCTATCCATATAGGCACAGAGTTGGTGAAATGGGAGAGAATGCAAAAAGACACGATGGCGGCCGCAGAATGCTGTCGATTTCACTTTTAAATCTTATTAAACTATATATTATATTATATTTTTCAACTCAAAGGTAGTGGGCTATCAATAAGACGTATATAAGGAATAAATGTTGCTTCTTAGATTGTGAAATTAGGCTCTCAATTCATTGACCCGTTTTTTCAACAGCTTGCAACAGTATCTACCGGGAACCAAGCTGCCAACATTCCGCACCCGAAGCCCACGGTCTACCGATTCGGCCACAATGCCCAGACGGAGCAAGTGGGCTGGCTGTTGTTGGTGTTATTGATGTTCGTTTTCTTTGCTGGGTCCTGCAGTATCGACTGTCAGGTAGTCATCACCTTCACATGTTGCTAATCAGCGTGATCAGCAGGCAGTGAATGGTGCAAATCAAACTTGAATACACTGATGTTGCACTGGCCACTACCTGCCCACCACACCTATGTCTTTCCAAATGTACGCCCCGCCACGGTGTTTCCAGGCAAATGTGCATATTCCGAGATTATAAAGTGATTTGAGAAGAAGTCCATAGGTCCAACAGCAAGCCGCTGATCGTAGATAAGGGTTACCATATAAGACAATATATCACAAACCAGGGCAATGTATATCGTAAGCATTGTGTTTGTTTCATTTTCCGTTTCTTCATCAACTGTAAATAAGTTCCATGGAAATTGTCACTGTATATAATGAGGATGTTGAAATAAACTGTAGTTAATTGAAACCAATGAGTAGAGCTGATCAACATCAATGAGAAATTGTATCGTGAACTTATATGTTATGGACAAGGTACATAAACACCGATAAAGAAAAAAGACCAAAAACAATCATCTGAGGCAACACTTCACTCTTTGAAGGCATCATGATAGAATGTCTGTTTTTGTGTTATGTTATGGTACAGATGAAAGCATCAGGTTTAAGTGCCAGTCACACTATGGTGGGTCACTGGACAGAACCAGGCAACGAATATTCTAGTCCGGTATTATTTGGACTTGAAATGTATCGATTACGTAAAGGACGGGGAACGGACAGGTAATGGATGGGTAACGGATGGTAATGGACGGTAACGGTTGATAATGGATCTAATGATCAACGGACAATTCAGAATACAAAAATAACTATAACAAATGGCAACGGACGTGTAATGGATATGTAACAGCCGGGAAAGGATGGGAACGGAAGGGAATGGATGGGAACGGACAGGTAATGGACGGGAACGGACGGGGAACGGATGGGGAATGGACGGGGAATGTATGGGGAATGGACAGGGAAAGGATGCTAATGGATAATAACTGCATAGGTCAGTCCGGCGCAATCCATTACAAGTTTTGTGCATGCTCAAAACTTGTAACAGATAATGTCAGATATCAATGGATATCAACGGATATCAATGGATATCGATGGATATGCAATGGATAGCCAATGGACACAAACCATACTTTGCCAGATATCAACAGACTTTGTTCGGTTTCTTTCCATTTCCCCAATCCGGTGTGGTGTGACAGAGCCGTTACATTGATATGTATAAATGTGAGCATAGTTCTCACTGCTACTATTGCAATTGGTATTTGGTGATCTCTGCCGAGCTTTCAAAAGCTGTAAGTGTTTACTTATTAACAAATACAATCTTGAAAATGTTGATCTTCTTTTATTCAAACGCTGATCAGAGTACATTAAATCACTTCAGTAAAAGAAAATACAGTTATGGACTCCACTGATCATCTAAATACTAGCCCTTTCAGAATATCCGTATTGTGTCCTCGGTAAACTGATATATTTTCCGGTTGCATGGTTGCTGCCGTGTTGGCTCTCCCCGGATATGTCAGACGCAGTGGCGAATCCCGACATCCACATGATGCCTCTTGTGTTTTCATCCCAAAACATGTGCTCTGACTTCGGCTGGTACCTCAGGGCGGAAGGAAGCTGTGTGACCCAGCATGCCAGCTCGCAGCTTGAGCTTACCCAGACGGAAGGTTGGTGGGTTGGTAGAGTTCTGGCAACATATATGTGATCATATCAGTACATGTACGAACTTATGACAGTGCTCAATCTTGGTGACTTTATAATATACCCGATATCGTGCCCAGTCACATTATCCTGATCCTGAGCTAATGTGTCCTTGCCCTATCCTATTAATGGCAAGTGCCCGGCAAGGTAGCAACACCTATCAGTTTTATAAGCCACTGGTTTGCCTGGGAATCGAACTCCCGAGTTTCCGCACGAAAAGCATGCACTCTACCGATTTGGCCACTACGTCTGGAAAGGGGGCTGAGCTCTAATACAACCAATGTGGGCCATCCATTAATTAGCCCTTCCTGATATGACCTTAGATGTTGCCAGGATGTAAAACTCCAACAACCACCTCCTCCATTATCTGTAGATCGAATTCACATTTCAACCGACGCATTAAGCTGATGTGATTTTCGAATATCAACCTTGCAACTTCACTCTTTCAATACTCAGTCCAGTTTTATTTTCTCTCCAATATCTGTTCCTAATATTACATTTTGTAATAATAGTTATCAATGGGGACCTTTCATGAGCCATTTCTCTCGCGATACACTTGGTGGCAGCACCCATTCCCGGTCCAAGTCTGCCATCATGGTTGGATAGAAGGGTGTAGGTGTGTGGTGTGTGGTGGGGGTTTACGGATGTGCTGCGGGTGTAGGTATGTGTGTGTGGGGGGTGAAGGGGTGTAGGTGTATGGTGGGGGTGTGTGCTGAGGGTTTAGGGGTGTGGTGGGGGTGTACTTGTGCCATGAGGGTGTATGGGTGTGGTGGGGTGTCGGTGTGTGGTGGGGGTGTAGGTGTGTGGTGAGGGTTTAGAGTATGTGTCTGGTGGGAGCTAGGTGTGTAGTGGAGGTGTATGTGGGTGCTGGGGGTGTAGGTGTGTGGTGAGGGTACGGTTATATGGTGGGAGTGTAGGTGTGTGGTGAGGGTGTAGGAGTGTGGTGGGGGTGAGGGTATGTGGTGAGGGTGTAGGGGTGTGGTGTGGGTGTAGGTGTGTGTTGGGGGTGTAGGTGTGTGGTGGGGGTTTAGAATATGTGTGTGGTGGGGTGTAGGGGTGTAGGTGTGTATGCGTGTGGTGGAGGTGTAGGTGTGTGGTGAGGGTTTAGGGTGTGGTTGGGGTGTAGGTATGTGATGGGGGTTTAGCGATGTGGTGGGGGTGTAGGTGTGTGATAGTGGTGTGTAGTGGAGGTGTCGGTTTGTGTGGTGAGGGTGGAGGTGTGTGGGTGGTGTAGGTGTGCCTGTGGTGAGGGTGTAGATGTCTGTGGTGTTGTAGGTGTGCTGCATGTGGGGTGGAGGGTACTTCTCTAGATTACAAAAGCAGCATTACATGAGCCTGGCATGGTGCGCCATCTGACGAGAGAGTCATGCAAACTGAAAGGTCCCCATTGAACCTACATCAGGTAAACGCAGACTCATATTGCAACACCGTTGTGACTATACATGTATTTAGGTTACCCTTATTTCATATGATATGTCTTATATGAATGAGGCATCGGTAACAAGATCTAGATTTCTGTGAGGATACGTTTCTTCTGAATATTATTTCTCAGCGTTACTTTAGTTAGATAACTTGAGAACATTGGACACGGGTGAATGGTCGTGTCATTCTCAGAAAACTGTGTAACAGATAATTTGTGAACGCGGTACATTGTTCATGACTAAGCACCCTACTTTTAGGTGTGATGGGGGGGGGGGAGGGGTAGGTGGGGGGGGTTGTAAATCAAATAGTTACTGTTGCCTCTGTGTATTGAGTAGGTTAGCGACACTAAATGTATTTACTCTATCTCAGAAAATGTAATCTGAATATGATTACATGATTTCGTGCTAAATTTAAAATATGAAAATGTGCGCCAGGGATTTAATCAAAAAAATTTCAAACTTTTCTTATTGTAAAATAAGACAGTAATAGATTACATTTTTAATCGTGAGGATGTATTGACATACCTATGTTTATGTATCGGATATAATACAGGACTGCTGTATTGGGAGGGAATAACGCCATCTTCTGAACAAACGCTATATTCAAATGGTGTTTTAACATATATATTGCTAAATGCCATGAAGTTAAGAATAAGGTAGTGCTCTGGAAAAGCAAGAGATACCTTCACGTTCAAAAGCGTTGAATGGAGGTTTAAGGAAAACGTTGAATGACATTGCTATTGAAAGATCTGAGCCTTCAATAGGTGATGGAACATATTTCCAGCATTGCTCATTGATAGAATATTCATTTGCAGTGACTTGGAAACTGTCCCTGTTGACTATTCCTTTAGGGAGAGTGCAAAGGCACTGTTCTGGTACAAATAACTAGTTATTCACAGACTTAGACTATGGCCATTCACAACATCAGCTATTTGTCTATGAGTACATGACTTCATTTACTTATTTCCTAGAAATACACAATTGTATCTATTCAAATACAAAAATCACTGATTTAACATTCACATATCTTGCTAACTTAGACACTTAGTTATCTTTCATCTCAGTCTACTATCAATTCTCAAATTCTATGAATAAACTATAAGTTTGTCTGGGTTTTTGTAGGTTTTTCTTTTTACTCAAATGGAGTTTCTTCAGTGAATAATGCCTTTTGTCAACGCCAGGGCACTGGTCTTCCAGCCGCTCAGTACAATTTGTTGGTACATCAATGAAACTATCAGTTGCAATAATAATGACATGCAATCATGTTCAATAATAAAAGTATTATACATAATGTGAATGAAATATTAGTTGTAATAGTAACCACATACAATTCCAGTTAAATAAAAGGAGTATGCATTTTGTGAATATGCATCACATGGCATTGCATGATTCTAGAATTGTCTGTAGACATTTCGTTCTTGCTTTGTTTATCTCTCTCCTTTTTTCATTGACATAATGACAGTCTTAATGAAGGCTGAATGTATATTCATCATAGCAAATGATTCATGTGAGGAAAGTTAATCACTTTTGCCGAGTACTTCTTTTCTTGCTGTTTTCTCAATATTGTTTTCGTGTTAATTTACTGAATGATAATCTTGTCGATACTTGTTTTTTTATTTTAATTTATTTGGCGAGGTTTTTGCCGCAATGTCTACAAAATGGATATTGACCTAACTGGCCATCAGATACTGTCACCTGTGCTGTAATCTAGTATGATGTTAATCTCTAGTGTGGCTTGAATTTAACTTAGTTCATACAAGAATTTCTTACGATTTAATTTTTGTATAAATTGGAAAATTAAAGCTGATGTGGTAATTTCAGGTTCCAGGCGGATTTGCGGTTGTGCCTGTGTCCTGCTCAGGTGTAAGTCAATGAATGCAGGTCCCGTCCTCTATATGCAACTCCATACATTCCCATTTTGTATGCAGGTATTGCAATACCTCAGGGAGATTGACGCCCCTGCCCTGCAGAGTTGTAAACCACTCCCTTGTGGTACAGGTTCTTGACAGAACCGAAGGCTAAGGGAGCAAACCCTGAAAAGAAAACCATGTCACTGTGGCAGCATCAAGGGCGGCTGATGAATGGAACTCCCAACATCGCCCAACCAGCCACTGCAGGGACAAATAGTTTTGTGCCTGTCTGGACATGTTCTTACTAGTGTGAAACCTCTCTTTGCTCCCCGAGAGAGTGCTGCTGGTAACTTGCAAAAGCCAGCAGCACTTCAACATTTTTGCAGGCAGCTTTCATGAAATGTAGTCAAGTAATGAAAGGGGTCTTTGTGACATCGAGACCGACAGCATGATGATGATGACATTCCCATGAATGACATATTGCAGGGAGTCAGTAATTACCGATTAGACCGGAAGTGGCAAAACATGTTTTTATTCACAAGGACATAAGGAGCTCAATTACACAAAACGAACACACTCGGGATCTGAACTCGACCAATCGACTGTCCTTTCTGTAGCCGAGGGTTGGGCAGCAGTAAATTTCATCAGCTTGACCTTGTGGATTCATGTCCAAGCAGCAACTGATAGCTTGAGGAGGGAACAAGCTCTGGTGTTAGCGTCTAGTGGATGGAAAACTCACTAGGGTGCGGAATAATAACCAATGTCGGCTAACACGCAATACAGCTGGTAGGGGGAGACAATGAAGATGACCAGAAAGGGTTCAGACACCCGCTAGATTGTGACTGTGGTAATAGGTTATAATCTCATATTAATGCAGTAATCATCCGTGACAGGTGGCACCATCAGTGTCCATCGAATGAAATGGCTTGATCATACCATTTCTCATCCTTCATCGCAAATTACCAATGTTAGGATTACCATGAACAATGTAGGTGTTATCCTACTATGGAGATTGCATGAATGTCCATTATGATGATGTGGTAATTGCAGGTTCCAGGCGGATGTGGGTTTGCAGATAGGCATTAACACAGGCGCTATCCTATTCCATGTTAGAATATATATACATATATATATATATATATGGATAGTGATAAGACTGTTATCATGTGTAATAATCTCTGTAGTGTCCTGCTCCTACTCCTCCCTCTCCTGGGTAGGGGCGTACCGGCATGCTTCACTCCGCTCCCCCCCCCCCCAACATGTTCGGGGCTTTCACACACCACTCGCTCGGAAGTTTTAGTTTTTTTTAATAAAGGAGTTGGGGGCTTTACCACAAACGAATATAAATGTTGGGGACCACTTACTTTGGAGATTGTGACAATGCCCATTATGTTCTCATCCATGTATACATTAATACAGGCGCCCCCCTACGGTATACTATAATACATATATATCTATACGAGTCAGCCTCACGAAAAGGGGCCAATCAGTGGTCAATTGAACATGTCGGCATCGCAATTCTTAAAAGTGTAGTGCATTTCTTTGTTTCATATTAAATTATCCTAGAAACAAATAAGGTTGTTGTATTTTCTCGACCTTTACATTCAGGATAAATTTAAGGCCTTTCCAGCATCTCTGTCATTGCGAAACTATAATTATACCGATCGACGCCGATATCCAATGATCGACGCCGACAACTTTAACAGATGTCGGCGTCGCAATTCTTAAAGTCTCGTGCATTTCTTTGTTTTATATTAAATTATCCTAGAAACAAATAAAGTTGTTGTATTTTCTCGACCTTTAGATTCAGGATAAATTTTAAGACTTTCCAACACCTCTGTCAATGCTAAATTATAATTATACCGATCAACGCTGACATCCATGCTCGACGCCAACAACTTTCCCCAAGTGGCCTCTTTTCGTGATCCTGACCCATATATATATATGTATATAGAGAGTATAATCTATTATGCGTATATAAAAGGGGCGGAGCTCTTGTCATGATTATTGATATTATTATTACGATTATTCTCTACTGATTATTGTCCAACCGCTGACTTGCCCGTATTTACCCCGGTCCTTGCCTACACCAGCGCCTCCACCGGGCGTTTCCGGTCATTGCGCGGCCCGGGCAGTCAGTCTGTCTCCTGCTTTCAAAGTCACACCTGCGAGGATATCCTAGAACGGGAGGACGCCTGCCATCGACGGGATGATGGTATCGTGAACTAAATAATCGATCATGCACTATTGTCGAGAATATTGTCGTTATCTACTATTGTCGATTATATACTATTGTCGAGACTAGGACTAGGAGTAATCATCTCCTGCGACGATAGACTAGGATGGGATGATGGTATCGTGAACTAAAATAATCGACTACCGATCTCATAGCGTTACACATGTTTTACCGTTTTGTTTGTCGTTAATGTTGAACCCCGTGAGGTCTGTTCGTTAACTTTGATACAACTCCATAACGGTTAAACTTTGAACCAACTCCTACGGTATACTATAATATATATATATATATATGTGTATATATATATATATATATAGGTGGCAACCTATTTGGGAGATTGCGCAAACACTGATTATGATTTAATGCAATAAGACATTAATGCAGGCACCCTCCCACTGTCGTTCAGCATATACATACTTGCAGGTGGCAACCTTCCTTTGAGATTACACAAACGCCCTAATGCAGGCATACATTAACGCAGGCGGCGTCAACCTGGAGGGTAGATTAGACACAAATGCAGGTGGCATCCTGATTGGCTTAATACATCATTCCAGCCTCAAGCCTCTAGTGTGTACACCAACTGCACAGTCACCGGAGCTCAGCGTTTGTGGGGTGGAGGGGGACGGAAATTCAGACAAATTAGTCTGGGCGCTTGCCCGATATATTAGCTGCACCTTAGTCTGAACTTGTGAGCATCAATAAGATATGAAGCCATAGTTTGTAACTTACTCTCTCTTATCCTACCATATCTCAAGCAGACTGTTCTGGGTTCCGCTGGTTCTTTAAGAAGACTGAAGGTGGGTCTGATTATACCCAGTCGGGGCTACAGGTTACAGTCAGGAAAATAGGGAGAGAGGTGGTGAATATATATGGGTCAGGATCACGAAAAGAGGCCAATTGGTGGAAGTTGTCGGCATCCAGCATGGATGTCGGCGTCAATCGGTATAATTATAGTTTACCATTGACAGAGATGGTGGAAAGTCCTTAAATTTATACTGAATATAAAGGTCGAGAAAATACAACAACCTTATTTGTTTCTAGAATAATTTAATATAAAACAAAGAAATGCATGAGACTTTAAGAATTGCGACGCCGACATATGTTAAAGTTGTCGGCGTCGATCATTGGATGTCGGCATCAATCGGTATAATTATAGTTTACCATTGACAGAGATGGTGGAGAAGTCCTTAAATTTATACTGAAAATGAGGTCGAGAAAATACAACAACCTTATTTGTTTCTAGGATAATTTAATATGAAACAAAGAAATGCACTAGACTTTTAAGAAGTGCGATGCCGACATCTTCACTTGACCCCTGATTGGCCCGTTTTCGTGAGGCTGACTCATATATATGCAATGACACACAAAGTGTTCTGTTTTCTAATGCACATATGTGTTGGAGTGAAGTGAAGCTTGATTTTTTAATGATGACTCTAGAGCACATTGATTTTTATCATCGGCTATTTGATGTCAAACATATGGTTATTCTGACACATTTCTTTGGGGGAAATATGTTGCTGCCACATAGGATACTCTTTTCGATAAACAGCAAGGGGGTATTTTAAATGCACTTTCCCACAGACAGGATAGCACATACCACAGCCTTTGATGAACCAGGCGTGGACCACTGGTCGGAACTAGAAATAAGACCTAACTGCAAATGGTTCCACTGAGAAGCATCAATCAGATAGATGAACGACACATTCACAGGTGGACACTCTGCCGGCTGAGCTACCCCATATTTGCTAGAGCATTGTACTGCCATCTTGATTAGAAACAAATATATGGCAACAAATATATGGCTAATAGAGAAGAATAGCTCAGAAAATGACAACAACATTTATGCTTGTGTTTATGATAGAGCTGTGGCCCCCGCTTCCCAAGACTCCATCAAGTAAGACTCTTATGATTTCTTTGGATGTTAATTCATTGATTATTCACCATTCATTCCGTGAATATTCATTAATTATTCACCAATTGAATATTTATTCATTGATCTTTCACCAATTGAATATTCCTTCTGTACATATTCATTCAGTGAATATTTATTCAGTGAGTATTCACCGATTGAATATTAATTCAGTGTATGTTCATTCAAAGAATATTAACTCAGTGTTTATTCACCCACGCATTATTCTTGCTGTGAATATCCATTCAGTGTATATGTATGCACTGAATATGCATTCAGCAATTGAATATTCATTCAGTGAATAGTCACGCAGTCATTCAGTAAATATTCATTCCGTGAACACTCAGTCACTGAATACTCATTCATGGAATACTCATTCACTGAATATTCACTCAGTGAATACTCATTCAGTGGCTATTCATTCCAATAATTAAAACAATAAATATTCATCCAGTGAGTATTCATTCAGTGAATATTCATTCAGTGAATATCAACCCAGTGAATATTCATTCAGTGAATATTCATCCACGGAATACTTTGCCCTGATGGCAAGGGACAACACGTAAGAAAGAAGCACACTGGGACTGTTTGCGCATGTGCAGTAGAACCCAACCCGCATCTCATGGCTGCTGACTGAGGCTTGACTTCCACACGCCTGGGGATCTGTCACTGACACTCACATCAATGCGACACCGATAAGGCTTCCCCAGGACAAGCTAATAATTCCGCAAGCAACATGTTCACCGATTCCCCATAGAGTGATGGTTAAGTGCGCATGTGCTTTCTTTTTTATTCTAATGTGATGTTCTAAGAGGGAAGAGTCAATACTATAGAGATTACTTTTATGTAACTGATGTTATAGTTCAGGTTACTATTCAAGGGAGATGAGAGGGAATTCCCCCAAACATATATTTATGTACATCTCTCTTTATCACTCTCTATATACATATGAGGAGTTCGGGCCCAAAACCCATTAAAGGCCAATACCAGCATTGAGAAAAACATTGAAATCAAACCTTCAAAAAAGGATACTCTTTTTAGATTCCAATGTTCTGCTCATTACTCCATAACCCTTTCATCACAAGAATGGTGGAATTAATGACAATGCAAATTACCATGAGGTAAACATCGTTGATTTTAATTTTAGTTTGTTATTGATTATTACAGGGTTTTGCACCTGAACTCATATACTATATATATGAATTAATATATATGCACACACTCACAAATTGTATATGGATAGTGATAAACTCCCTATCAGGTGTAATAAGCTATATAGTGGTCTCCTTGCCCACCTCTCTAGGGGTGTGGGGGGGGGGGGGGGGTACCAGCTTGCACCTCGCCACCCCCGGCCCCCTGTGGGGGGCGTGACACTCCACTCACTCAGAAGCTTTTTTGTGTGTAATATATTGTATATAAGCCTGTCTCAAAAGGTGATAACTCTTTTTTTGTGTGTCTATTGTAACGATTGACACAAAATAGCACAGAAACGGTTACACTGACAAAACATGGACATTTGCTTCAAATCGATATGTATTCTATTGGGATTATGAAATACCATGTAAAAAACTAATTAGTTTATCCTGAGCAAGTGCATAAGCAGATAGTTTGTTGATCGTTACAATGGACAAAGATTTGTCCCATATTGCTTAGCACCTTTGGAGACAATCTCATGTATGTATGCAATATTGTTTACCTCGGACTGACCAGTTCGGAATCATCAAAAGTTACGGGTATATTCGCCCGGTTGCGCGACTGGTGGAAGCAATTTGAGCAGGGCAATATGTGAAATATAATCATATTATAAAATATAGAAGCAACACTATGTTATTTATTTTGACCTATATTTTGCCCTGAAGGCTCTGGAAATATAATGATGGATATGAATGTATTTGTTATTTATATGTATTGAATTACTTGAATAGTACAGTATATATATATATATATATGAATGCTACGAAAATAATATCTAGAGTACTGTATAAGATATTATGCAGATATTATTGGGTATGCCATGCTTTGGATATAGGCGGTGCCGGTAGAGCGCCCTGAATCACCATTGGTCTGCCCCAAATAGCCAAACTCTCCATTCAACCAGTCTCCGGCAAAGTCCAACTCGAGATGGTTGTTTATGTTCGCTATTTATACTGACACAATGAATAATATGACACATAATTATATTGCTGGCAATGCTCAGATTATTCATTCCATATATTTGAGGCTTCCCTTTTGTTATTCATATTCAGATAATAAGTTATAGAGTAAATATGTTGATGTGATCATTCTGGGAACTCGACGCGTGAGAGTTTGAGGAAGGATCAGTGAACATGAGGTGTGAGCACGGACATGAGTCGACCCATCAAACCCAGATCTAGAAATGATTGATCGATGGTTCCAACCCAAGAAGGGTGGCTTAGGACCTGTCATATCATACGTTTCACAAAAGATTCGCTTCCAGTATTATTTAGTAAAACCTCCTGGATTTCACCAGCATCGCTTCTAGACAGAGTTTTGAGTGAATAGGTTAGCACCGGAGATTTCAATCGCTTTGACTACTGCATTCTTTCAGCTCCTATATTATGTAGTTTATTGTGTTTAGTTTGGCATGTCTATCCATGGGAACTTTCAATTCGTAGCAATTGCAGCCCTATCTGTGTCGGAGCTCAGGCAGAATCCCTCGGGCATCAAACCCCATAGGGTACAGTACATGTATAGTTGTGTGAACAATTTCCTGTCCATAATATCATCATTCCTTTGCACTATAATCAATGGATTATGTTTCTTTTTACAATAGTACCGCGAGTAGTTAAATACAATTTGAATTTCATGAAGTGGTGAGTCTTTTTCCTCTGCACAAATCATGCTATTCTCCCACACCCATTGCCGATGTTGATTGCAACATGGGTAATTGAACAAGATGGAGTCGGATAATTATTCAAACGGCGCTGGTGCCACCTATATTCAAACCTTAACTTTAATACATACATCGAGGTCTACCATGCCCATCAGGCCTTTTGGAACTACGCCGAATAACCACGCAGAGCTGGCAGGCGTGCATATGTAAATTAGATATGATGTTGACAGACAAAATCTGTTACAAAGTTAACAAAACTTGATGCAGAGGTGACGTTTCAGGCTCGACAAGCAAAACCCAAACTCGGCGCCTATGAATTGGCGGCGGACGGCGACGGACATTCTATGCTGCCATCCCGCCCACCCCACAATAAGAGACTAGAACTATAGGGCTAAAGCATCTCGGGGCTTTCTCTCATTATACTCAAGCATGTACAATTGCCATTCTAGTTCATTAAAAAGTCCAAAATATATACCATTTGTCCGGGTTCACGTTGTTCAATTATGTGTATATCAGGAGTTCAAGCACAAAATCCTGTAAATATCAATTCAAAAATTGAAATAAATATTGGAATCAAACCTTCAAAAACTTATTTGTTGTATACATCCCTATTTTATTGCTCATTGCTCCATAAGCATTTCATCACAAGGAAAGTTAAATTACTGAGTATTAAAATTACCTTCAGGAAAAAATAGTTCTTTTAATTGAATTTTTGGATTGGCGTTTACCGGTTTTTGTACCTAAACTCTTCATATAAATATAATTGTATATATATGTAATGCAAAATAAATATATGTGTATGACGTTGGGGACCTTATTCTCCCTTGTGAGTAGACTATGTATATATGTATATACAATTATGTGTATGTACTTATATGAGGTTGCAATTGGGGACCTTCTTCTCCATTATTCTCCCTTGTGTGTGGAGATTCCGTGTGGCGCAACTATTGTCCTAGTTGTCTCACTATAATATTATCCATGTATATATTTAGTCATTATCAGTTTCAAGCTAAATCAAAAACTAAACCAAAACGCTCCCTGTAATAGTTTCTCTGATGTTTGTTTGTTGGTTCCATAGAAATGATACCTTGGTATATTGATACCTGAATAAAAAAGAAAAACCCGAAAGAAGAAAGCCATCATTGCCAAGGCAGGGTGTGTTGGTGTGTCCATAACTAACACATGAAAAGGGACATTATTGAACCCCGAGGAGGGAAGAGAAGGGATATTCTGCATCCGGTCGTGGACAAAATGTCGTCTGCTCACGGATAAATGTCACCCGCAGCAGGGAAAAGGGCCCTATCATATGTTTGGCCCGTTTGGCTATTATGTACTACTAATGCGTTCCATTAGAAGCTCGCAGAAAGTCATCTGCCGCTTCAATGGCAAGAGCAGATGACATTTCCGACAGAACGCGATAGTTGCCTGTGAAATATGTGTTGGCTGACGGGCGGGTGGCTAACTGTCCAGCCTCGCTTCCATCTTTGCGCGCTCCGGATCACGTGATCATCAGTGGCCACCTGCTCACCGGAAGTGCTCTAATATGGTAGTCGGCAAGCTACCGGCCTCCGACGTAACTTGTCAGACATCTGACATAACTGTCAGATGTTTCAGACCGTTGAAGTGGGACCGGGGGGGGGGGGGGCAACTTGCAATGTTGCGCGTGTTTATGTTGTTGGTTTATTTTTATTTTTATTTTTTTTTTAGGGGGGGGGGGCTTACGTCCTAGCACCATATAACAGGGCTATTATCAGTATTGTCATGGGGGTGATGAAAATGGGAAATATTGTGCCTAGAGCGGGACTCGAACCCGCATCTCTTTGCACTCCGGGCCAGTGTGCTAACCATTACACCACCTAGGCTCCCTGATATCAATACACTCCCCACGCCTACCTGTCTATGTGGTTACTTGCCTGAGAGGTCAGTGCAGACCACTACACTCGTCCCCCTGGAATTGTAAGTCTTGTAATGCTTACAATTACATACATACAGGCAATGCACTAACACATACATACACAGGGTAGGTTCAACAACCATACAGCACAAAGCTTGTACAGGATCCTGATCACGGCAACCAGTGTCATGGGGGTGATGAAAATGGGAAATATTGCGCCTAGAGCGGGACTCGAACCCACATCTCTTTGCATTCCGGGCCAGTGTGCTAACCATTACACCACCTAGGCTCCCTGATATCAACACACTCCCCACGCCTACCTGTGTATGTGGTTACTTGCCTGAGAGGTCAGTGCAGACCACTACACTCGTCCCCCTGGAATTGTAAGTCTTGTAATGCTTACAATTACATACATACAGGCAATGCACTAACACATACATACACAGGGTAGGTTCAACAACCATACAGCGCAAAGCTTGTACAGGATCCTGATCACGGCAACCAGTGTCATGGGGGTGATGAAAATGGGAAATACTGCGCCTAGAGCGGGACTCGAACCCACATCTCTTTGCATTCCGGGCCAGTGTGCTAACCATTACACCACCTAGGCTCCCTGATATCAATACACTCCCCACGCCTACCTGTCTATGTGGTTACTTGCCTGAGAGGTCAGTGCAGACCACTACAGTATTATAGGAAATATAACAACTTCTGATAGTGCACAATTAGGGCGAATGTTTTATAATGAATGTATGACCATTAATTGGTCGGATGCTTTTAGTGCTGATGTTGGATAGCGCTGATTAGTTTGTATTTATTATTATTTGTGCTTGCAGTTATGAAGTGAGTCAGGAAAACTTAAAAGTGATATATTGTAATATATGGGCTAATCCCTTTTAAAAGGATTAGCCCATAGATTACAAAATGAATAGTTCAGGTGCAAAACCATGTAAACGTCAATCCAACAATTGAAATAAACATTGGAATCAAACCTTAAAAAAGGTAATTTAGTTTACATTCCTATATTTTTGTTTAGCGTTCCATAGCCATTTCATCACAAGAACAGTGGAATCAGTGAGAAATAAAATTAGCTTCAGGTAAAATAATGTATGTTAATTAAAGGTGTGGATTGGCGCACTTGAACTCTACATGGTTTTGTGTGTCTAACCCTTTTGTAGACAAATATATATTACTTTGAGCAGGGCAATATGTGACATCCTACCTTACCTTAGTTTGAAGTAACTGTTATTATAAATGGTAACATTTGGAAGTATTCAAAGTGAAAATATGAAGAAGAAAACCGATATTATATTGACAAGCACGTCAACAGTCTGAAACCATTAGCTTCCGCACTAATAATGGCAGTTTTGTTCTAGGAATCTAAACTAGGGAGTAGCTATAATTACATAGCACACAAGGAGGTAATTGGTTATTACATTCAGATTAACCAGGGTTTCTGACCTTACTCCTAAAAGCATGATCCAATTATAACTTCCCTGTCAGGTTCTAGCAAAGACCCTATAATACTAAGACGGCATACTCAGCCTGTACTGTGTAATGAAAATGATCAAACCCACCACTTGGTGCGCTGGCTGTTCCCTTGGTTAAACATTTGCTATATTATGTGTAAATGTATATGTGAAAGTGAAAGATGTGTGAGGATGGCGATGATGATGATGATGCTGATGATGATGTGTATTTGTTCATAGCAATTTCATATTGATGTGTATTCATACTTACCTATCTCATGTATAATATAATTGTATGTGTTTACATGCAAAACACCAACCAGCAGCCAGGCTGATCAAACCCACCACAAGGTGGCACTGCAAAATTTACATTACCATGGCAGAGATGGGGAATGTGCTGTCTTAGTATTATAGGGTCTTTGGTTCTAGTGAATAATGTCGGCTGTTTCCACATCAGACATATCTGATATTGAGCAGGGTCCTAGATAAAGGTAGGATGTAGTGAATTGATCTCACCCACCCCCCCCACCCCCACCCCCACCCCCACCCCATCGAGATGAAATATCGCATCCAGATATATACCCGGGTAGGTATTTTTGTTCGATCAGAGCATCTACATGGTCGCACAGTTATGAAGTCCGCCACTGAATTTGCAGAAATGTTGGTTCTAGTCCCGATGGGCGCAAAGTATCCGGTTGAGTTTATATCTGCCCTAACAACAACAAGTACCGACATAACGCCATCAGCTTTGGACTCAGAAATAAACTAAATAGAATCACCATCACATGAAAGGCCACATGCACTCATATTGGCAGCCAATAGTGCTTAAACCGGGCGCGGTGGCCGAATCGATAGAGCACAGGCCTGGCGTGCGGAAGATCGGGAGTTTGCAAGTTTGGTTCCTGGTTGAGTCAAACCAATGACTTAAAAATTGATACTTGTCGCTTCCTAGCCTGGTGCTCAGCATTATTGGGATAGGGAAAGGGCTGGTTAGCTTGGTGTCAGGATAATGTGACTGAGTGTGATATCGGGTCATGGTGCCGGCAGCCTGATTTCCCAGTGGGGCAGCACTATAAAATCACCATTAGTGCGTACTGTCACAAGTCGATGCCCATCCTAATATGACCGTATATGTTGCTAGGATGTAAAACAACAACAAACAAACAAACAAACAATAGTGTTTAGGCCATGTTTGTTAACTCACCGAATACTTGTGTTGTATTATTCTACTTTTTGGACAACAAATTAGTTTCAGTTTACTTGAAATGGGAAGTTAACGTGATTTGCGTGATGCCAATTAGATCATTTGCATGTCGGCGTGTGCTTTTCCAAGCTCTACTCAGGTGTGTTTGCCAAGCAATAGCCTATTAGACGCAGCAGTTTTCAGAAGGTCGCTGAGTGGGCATCATCCCACTGACTGATGTACCATGGCCATGGCAATTGGGAAGCAAATAACTCAAATGTCATAAAACATTTCGATCCAATTTAATCTGAATGTACAAACACCAGCCAAGAACAGTATTGTCTTACTATAAATATATATATATATATATATGTTTATATATGCATATGTATTTATTTACATTTGTTGTGGGGGTGATGAAAATGGGAAATATTGTCCCTAGAGCGGGACTCAAACCCACGTCTCTTTGCGCTCCGGGCCAGTGTCCTAACCATTACACCACCTAGGCTCCCTGATATCACCAGACTACCCATGCCTACCTGTCTATGTGGTTACTTGCCTGAGAGGTCAGTGCAGACCACTACACATATATATGTATATATATTTATGCATATACCTATATCTATATATAGTTATACATCTTTATAATTATATTTATATAAAGTGTTATATGACCATATGTCTGTGTATATATATGTCGTGGGGGTGATGAAAATGGGAAATATTGCGCCTAGAGCGGTACTCGAACCCACATTTCTTTGCATTCCAGGCCAGTGTGCTAACCATTATACCACCTATGCTCCCTGATATAACCACAGTACCCACTCTTACCTGTCTATGTGGTTACTTGCCTGAGAGGTCAGTGCAGACCACTACACTCGTCCCCCTGGAATTATAAGTCTTGTAATGCTTATAATTACATACATACAGGCAATGCACTAACACATACATACACAGGGTAGGTTCAACAACCATACAGTGCAAAACTTGTACAGGATCATTATCACGGCACCAGTGTTGTGGGGTGATGAAAATGGGAAATATTGTGCCTAGAGCAGGGCTCGAAGCCACATCTCTTTGCGCTCCGGGCCAGTGTGCTAACCATTACACCACCTATGCTCCCTGATATCACCACACTACCAATGCCTCCCTGTATATGTGGTTACTTGCCTGAGAGATCAGTGCAGACCACTACACATTTATATATATATATGTATATATATTTATACCTATTTATCTATAGCTATAGATAGGTATACATCTTTATATTTATATTTATATAAAGTGTTATATGACCATATGTATGTATATATATATATATATGTCGTGGGGGTGATGCAAATGGGAAATATTGTGCCTAGAGCAGGACTCGAACCCGCATCTCTTTGCATTTCGGGCCAGGTTGCTAACCATTACACCACCTAGGCTCCCTGATATCACCACACTACGCATGTCTACCTGTCTATGTGGTTACTTGCCTGAGAGGTCAGTGCAGACCACTACAAATGTATATATATGAATATATATTTATACATATTTACCTATAGCTAGATATAGTTATACATCTTTATATTTATATAAAGTGTTATATGACCATATGTATATATATATATATATATACATAAATATATTAATATATATACACATGAATGTATATGTATATATATAACTATGTATACTTAAACATATACCTTTACATATCAATTAGAACCCCTCGTAGCTGAGGAGATCAGATGGGTGCGTTACAGAGTGAAGACATGAAGGTATACTCCTATTTCAACTTCCTGTCTTTCAACCTTGTTTAACTTAAATTAGTGTTTTAATTGAATAACATACGTACAGATGTTCGAGACCATTAATAGTAAAGCCAAATACGTACCCACTTTGATCAATTCTCTGGGAAGTAATATCAATAATCTTGAGCATCCGACACGATATATATATAAGGCATCTGCTGTATGTGCCATCCTGCTGACGTCAATGCTATCTATGTCCGACATTTCCGGAATGATATCGGAATGAGGACACACTGTAGATGGGCCTACTACTATATACACCGGACGTGGTCACCGAATCGGTAGCACACAGGCTTCCCGTGCGGAAGGTCGGGAGTTTGAATCCCAGGGAAGTCAAACCAATGACTTACAAACGTGATACTCGTTGCTACCTGGACTGGTGTTGAGCATTAATAGCAAATGACAAGGCCTGGTTATCACAGATTAAATATAGTGTGATTGTGGTGGATATCGGGTCATGGTGCCGGCGGCCTGGTCTCCCACTGGGGCAGGACTATAAGGTCATATTGAGTGCGTACTCTGACAAGTCTGTACTCATCCAGATATGATCTTAGATGTTGCTACGACATAAAATAACAACAACACACCAACTACTAATAGTACTATATCAATTTTAATTCACCTTGGTTACCGACAAAGTATACATCCATCCATCAATCAGATGTTTGTTTGTTTGTTGTTGTTTTATGTCCTATCAACATCGAAGGTCATATCAGGACGGGTACCGACTTGTGACAGTGCGCACTCATGGCTACTTTATAGTGCTGTCCCACTGGGAAACCAGGCCGCCGGTACCATGATCTGGTATCCCACTCAGTCACATTATCCTGACACTGAGCACACCAGTCATTGCCCTATCCTAATAATGCTGAGCGCCTGGCTAGGAAGCGACAAGTATCAATTTTAAAATCATTGGTTTGACTCAACCAGGACTCGAACCCACGACCCCACGATCTACCAGCATGGGAGACGGACGCTCTAACTCATTCGGCCATCTCGTCTTGTCAGATGAATACATAACTGGATATATTTATTGTGGATGATGCAAGAATTAATGCGCGATACAGCACCAATATGTGAGAATCTGTAGAAATACCAAGGATGAATGTCTGCAATGGCCTGCCGTAGTCCCCACGCGATCTGCACTGACATAGTGGTTATGGCACGGCGTAATTTGGTAAGCAAAATGAAGACAAAATGAGAGATATTCGCTAACTAGACGGAAGCAGATAGTACAGATAGATATTGTCATAATGTCGGTGAGAGTGTAAACAGGAAATGGGAGTTCCCTGTAGTGCCCGCGCCCAGACACCGATTCCATGAACTACTCACAGCCTGTGAGCACCACATATAAGTATATGTGGATGCAGAATCTGGATGGTTGGACCGTTGTTGTACTTTTACGTCCTGGCAACATCTCAGGTCAAATCAGGATGGGTACCGACTTGTCAGAGTGCTCAGTCATGGATACTTAATAGTGCTGCCTCACTGGGAAATCATGCCACCAGCACCATGCCCCAATATCCCACTCAGTTACATTATCCTGACACTGAGCTAGCCAGTCCTTGCCCTATCCTTTTAATGCCAGGTGCCAGGCTAGGAAGTCACAAGTATCAATTTTAAAGTCATTGGTTTGACTCCACCGGAAGCCGAACTCTCCGACCTTCCGGAGGCGAGGCCTACGCTCTACCGATGAGTCTGAATGTGTAGGTTTATAGAATGCCAGTTACGTACGCAGTAACTCAGCGGGAATGACTTCCTCCAATACTAGTATTATATATTATCTCACTCCACTCTACATTCTATGTCGTTTATTAAGTCCGCCATCTTGGTTTTAAATTAAAATCAGTGTTATTGTTAACAACCACATAACAATATAATTAAATCTATTATTAATACAAAAATAAAATCATCGGATCTAACGATTCGGGATGGCAAGTTTAATTTCATCAGTAACTAGATGTCATTTAGGAAATGATAAACAAACAGCGCAAAAGCAAAGAAACGGTTGCAGCGCCAACAAGTGCGCTTAATTTGACATCACCATAATGGAGTGAAGAAAAGGTCTTTAGCTGATCAACAAGCAAATGCCACACTTTTCTGATCGGTTCATTAAATTAATTCATATTATTCATTTTTACCCAAACTAACAAATAAAACCTGGTTAAGTCGAGTATGTTCTACTCGGGTGGGACAATAACTGCGTTCGCACAGGGTTTTTACTCAGCCAGATAAATCTGACACAAATCAGTCCCAAGCCTGTTATCTGGTGCATGAACCTATCATCGGGACCAGACGGGATGGCCGAATGAGTGAGAGCGCCTGTCTCCCGTGCTGGTAGATCGCGGGGTCGTGGGTTCGAACTCTGGTCGACTCAAACCAATGACTTATATATTGGAAATGATAAACAAACAGCCAGGTGCTCGGCATTAATAGGATCGGGCATGGACTGGTTGGCTCAGTGTCAGGATAATGTGACTGAGTGGGATATCAGGTCATTGTCCCAGCAGCCTGGTTTCCCAGTGGGGCAGCACTATAAAGTCGCCATGAGTGCGCACTGCCACAAGTCGGTACCCATCCTGATATGACCTTAGATGTTGCTAGGACATAATACAACAACAAACAAACAAACCTATCATCGGCCAGACAAAGCCTAGTGACGGTGGATAGTATTCTGGCTTTTCTCTTAACAACATAGATGATACACATGAATCATAGATTTCGGTTTGTTTGTTGTTGTTTACATCCTAGCAACATCCAAGGTCATACCAGGATGAGTACCGACTTGTGAGTGTCCATACTCATGGTGACTTTAACGTGATGCCCCACTGGGAGACCAGAGCACCTGCAACATGACCTGATATCCCACACAGTCACATTATCCTGACACTGTATTATCCAGTCATTGTAATATCCTAGTACTGCCGAGCAGAAGGCAAGGTAGCAACAACTATCAATGTTATATGGCATTGGTTTGACTCGGCTGGGATTCGAACTCCCGAGAAGATTGCGCTCTGCAGATTCGGCCACCAACATGAACCATAGAGATTGGCAATGGATTCCATGGCTGCGCTAATAACGACCTGATATCTACCGATTGCAGGCTAGTCACATGCAAATATTATATTGTCAACATGGCGGAACACGCGTTATCAGACAGGTACCGGTCTCCCATTTCCGGTTCGTTCCAACTTTCACTACAAACTAATTCTAAGTTAATATAGTTGCTTCAATGTGTGTTATGTGTACAGATGTGTAAGTTATGGATTTACCCCACATGACTGAATGAGTTGAGCGTCTGGCTACCGATTTGGTAGATAATGGGATTCGAACCCACAGGTTTAAACACCGGTCCAGTCAAAGCAATGACTTCAAGATTGATACTTGTTGCTACATAGCCATGCGCTCGGCATTATTAGGGTAGGGCATGGACTGGTTGGCTTAGCGTCAGGATAATGTGACTGAATAGCCGATATCTACTTTTTGTGCTGGGTGTTGGGGGGGAGGGGGGGTGGTCGTTAAACAAACACACAACAACTACAAAGAGTGGTATATCAGGTCATGGTGCTGATGGTCTGGTCTCCCAGTGGGGCAGCACTACAACGTCGCCATGAATGCCTACTGTCACAAATCGGTACCTATCCTAATATTACCCTATGTGTTGCTAGGACATACCACTCCAATAACCAACCCACATATCCATAGTATCTATATAACCGAGCTCTACTTGTTTACCTCGTTCCGGTCCATTGACCACTCACCTCTAACCGCCTCAGTCACTAACACTCAAGTTTATCTCACGGTATTCACTCATCCCAGCTTACCCCATTCCTCTTATCTTCAGAGTGACACCCCGACCATGACCTAATCTTTGACCTGTGAAGATATCACACTCGCTCCATATCTTCCGCTCTTTCCTTCCTCTCCCTCCCCTCCTCCTCCTCCTCCTCCCCCCGCACCCCCCTCCAACCACATTTCTGCTAACTGATTATATACCCAGGCGGTACTACACCCAATATGAACTACCTCTTCGCACGCAACTAACCATTCAGGTGTTTACTCATTCAAAAGTTTGTGCTGCCTTAGACTTTGTTTAGAGTGTTGTTATATTGAATCAGTACAAACCGCGTCAATATTTGCATGGATACCAACACTTAAATAGCTGATACACCAGTGGTTTGGTCACGGACTGGCATTTGAGAATCTGTAGAAATACCAAGGATGAATGTCTACAATGGCCTGACGTAGGCCGCACGGAATCTGCACTGACAGAGTGGTTATTGCGCGGCGTAATTTGGTAATCAAAATGAAGACAAAATGAGAGAAGATATTTGCTAACTAAAATTAAGTCATTAAATAATTGAAATGGTCGTGAATGTCGTCTGCTCCTATTGAACCTTTCCCCCAATGGCCTTCAGTACTGACTTGCTCATTCCCACACCCCGCATACACTGACAGACACGAACACATCACCACCCCCCCCCCCCCTTCCCAACCCCACCCCCATTCACCCACATAGAGATTCCCGAAAGAGGATTCACCGCGCACCGGAAGTCAATTTGGCTGCGTTCCAGACACAGCGCTCGGTGAGTTGACAGCAGACAACATCTCTAACAATGGCGTTCTCCCACTTGCCACTCGAGTTCAGTAGTTGGAGCTTACATAGCCTGCACTCCCTGGTGCCGTAATCGATTAACACAACCTGGGTGACCCGGGTCACCTGAGTCGTCAGAATTTGAAATCGAACACCGCGAGTGGAGTCGAGAAATACATGTTCCGTGCAAAACGACCCGACCCCAGTAACAAACCTCTTGGCTGGGGTTTGCTAGGAGCAATGATGTCACATCTGCGCTGGTACCTGTAGGATAACAGCTACCAGTACAAGTCCTACATGTTGTTTTAATGATTTTTTTTTAATAACCCAGATTGTCAGCTTCTACAATCATAAAATCCTTTAAATCCTATCTTGCTGTACTTATATCAGTTATTGAAAAAAAATATTACGTTTTAGATTAAGCCACCATTTATTCCACCCCAAGCATATTCGTTTATTCAACCCGAGTCTGTAGGATGTGCGCATTTGCCAAAAAGTGGCTCGGCTGACCCGAGTTGATTAATCGATTATGCCCTGGGTTACTTACTCTACTAGTGTTGAGGGTTGGGGGGGGGGGGTGGAATGGGAAATATTGCACCTAGAAAGGACTGGAACACACAACTCTTGGCATTCCGGGCCAGTGTGCTAACCATTACACCAAATAGGCTCCCTGATATCACCACACTACACACGCCTACCTGTCTATGCGGCTCCTTGCTTGAGAGGTCAGTGCAGACTAGTACACTAGTCTCCCCCCCCCCCCCCCCCCCCCGTGCAGAACCATCGTGCCAACCTAATCAGGTGGGGAGCAGACGACATGGTTTATCGATGAATCGTCAGCCGATACAGTACTGGCTCCCGCCTTGCAGCCAGTCGGCATTGAAAGCCATCAAATACCACGCCAACTGCGCGACAAAAGAGGGCTCATTTCCTCTTACAGCCGGCCCGAAGAAAAGTGTGGTCGTTTCCCGCAGCCGTTAGTGAAAAATAAAGGCTACGTTAATATCCGCTTTACGAGGGAACCAAATCAGAGACAATGGAGGGTGTGTGCGTTGGGGAGTTATTTTGGAATTTGGGTTTGGGGATTTGGGAAGTGGGCGTGTGTTGGTTATCGTTCTTATCAACAACTATGATTAGACTTGAAATTCAAGGTGGTTATCCGGCTTCCGGCCATGTACATTCATGATGGTTTCATACTGCTGCCCTACTGGGATACCGCTGTGTCACTGGCAAGATGGTGCATTATCGGACTTGTTCACGGTATCCGGTTGCTGAACCAATCGGTTCCGTTGCAAGCCGGTTACCTGATTTGCGAACGTTTCACGTTCATGGTGGCATCATAGTGTTGCCCTACTGATATACCGTGCCGATGGCAGCGTGGAACAATATCCCACTCAGTAAGGGTATCCTGATGCTGAGCCACTCAGTTCGGCGGCAGCAGCGGGATGACTGATAGCAGATTTGCACACCATGGTCATTTCCCAAATTAGACACTTTCTGTTAAATATTCAATGGGCATTCAAACACACGAGTTCGAACCCTGATCAAGTCAAACTGATGGCTTAAAAATGGATACTTGTCGTTTCCTAGCCAGGCGCTTGATATTATTAAGCTAGGACAAGGACTGGTTTTCTCAGTGTCAGGGTAATGTGACTGAGTGGGATATCAGGTCATGGTGCTGGCAGCCTGCTCTCCCAGTGGGGCAGCACAATAAACTTGCCGTGAGTGCGCACTATCACAAGTCATCCTGAACATGACCTTCAATGTTACCAGGATGTCAAACTCAGACCACCAAATATTTGTAATCGGCTGGTTAAATTCACAGCAGGGCAAAGTGCCCTGTTTAAGACATGACATGTTGAGGGATTTATAAGTGGGTGCTACAGTAGTGTTGGCAGTGCATACTCTGATCTGTCTGGGCCCGTCCGGTGTTCTTTCGGTGAGTGTGGCTAATGTTGAGAACACCATGTAGGCGTGGGCGGGGGGGGGGGGGAGAAGAAGCGGGGGGGGGGGGGGCGGAGAAGAAGCGGGGGCGAGGGGGGTAGAGGAGTGTAGGGGTGACGAATGACAAGGGGGGTCGGGGTGCAAGGGGCGTGACGTTGACGCGCGGAAGGTAGGGATTTCGGTTCCCGGTCGAGTCAAACCAAAGAATTATACAATTGATACATCTTTGCTTCCTATCCTGACGCACGACATTAATAGGAGAAGCCAAGGATTGGTTAATTCAGTAGTATGGTAATGTGACTGAATCGGGATATCGGGTCATGGTGCTGATGGCCTAATTTCCCCGTGAAGCACCACTATAAAGTTACCATGAGTGCGCACTGTCACAACTCGGTACCCGTCAGGCGAAATCACCTCAGATGCTGCCAGGACATAAAACTCCAACAACCTACCATCGTAGATGTGTGTGTGTGAACCATTTGGAACCAGAGTGTGTAAATTCCCACCACGTGTCCAGGCCCCAAGGTCTGCCCTCACATCCACACCCACGCAGCACCCGACAACCTCCACCACGCCAAGTGCCCTTTAGCCTCGACTTCAAAGTAACCGTATTCCAGCTTGGCCAATGGAAGGTGAGAATGGGGCACACGTGATGCGGACATAGTGCCTTAGCAGATTCAGATATATTCACCTCTCTGATCTAACTCTCGTGTTGCTTATATCCATGAGTTGCTGACTGGTTCTTAGTACATACATACATACATACCGAATGAGATGAGCGCCCATCTCCCGTGTTGGTAGATCGTGGGATTCGAACCCATGGGCTCTAACCAATTACTTAAATATTGATACTTTTCATTTCGTAGCCAGGTGTTAGAGATTATTATGATAGGGCAAGGACTGGTTGGCTCAGTGTCAGAATAATGTGACTGAGAGGGATATCAGATCATTGTGCAGGCGGCCTGATTTCTCAGTGGACAACACTATGAAGTTGCCATGAGTGTACTCTGTCACAAGTCGGTACCCGTCCTAATATGACTTTAGATGTTATCAGGACGTAAAATTCCAACAACCAAACAAATATACAATGGGGGCAATACTATGAAGCCCCCAGATATATCCCCAGCTATCCCTAGAACAGCCCAGCCCCGTTTTCCTCCCCCTCCACCATCAATCAACTGGGTTTTTGTGTTGTATTTTTTGGTAAATATGTTTATTCTGCTGAATACGTCTTTTGTCAGTGCCGAAGCACTGGTCTTCCAGCCATTATTTACACAAAAGGTATATAGAATATGGTATACAATGACTGTTGAATACACAACTCGCAGCATGTAGCATAATGAAATTCTGTAACCCAAAAGTTCCATAGCAATATTCTAACAGTAGTGTCATATAACTAGATCAATATTAGTCAGATCGATGTGAGTATTTACATAGTGTTTAGAATGTAAGCAGAAGTTATCTTCTGTATTCACTTGGTAAAGTTGTAGTAAGTTTTAATATTCAGTTGCAGTTAGGCAAGCGGTATATAAATGTTTGCTGATGGTGTTTTGTTACTAATACTACTAACCTCTGCGTAAGCTTCGACGCGCTGTATATGAGTACATTGAGGAAATGTGTTGATCGCATGCAACGACTGTTGGATGGCCTTATAAATAGATCCTGGGTTGTTACTCACTGACCGCACCCTGTGATGTGGCCTGACCAGCATGCGCAGTGGTCAGGTAATCATGTGATCGGTGATCAGAGGCCCATGATGTGTGGATAACCTGACCAGACTGTTCCACCGGTCAATCCACGTGCTCGGCATTATTAGGACAGGGCAAGGACTGGTCTGGCTCAGGGTCAGGATAATGTGACTAAGTGGGTATATCAGATCATGTTGCTGGCTGCCTGGTCTGCCAGTGGGGCAGCACTATAAAGCCGCCATGAGTGCACACTGTCACAAGTCGGTACCCATCCTGATCTCACCGTAGATGTTGCTAGGATGTAAAAGAACAACAAACACAGCATTTGTAAAGGATGTAGGTAATTGTGAGCAGTGTCATTGGGGTGATGAAAATGGGAAAACTGTGCCTAGAGCACGAATCGAACCCACACCTGTTGTAATTTGGGGGATATCGTGCTAACCATTAAACAGCCACCCTATTCAAGCCGACGTGTATATCTGAGTCCTTGCGGGAGAGGTCAGTGCAGATTACTACAGTATATCTCTATGTGCTTGCATTGAAACAAATGCACATAAGTACAGGTGAATATGACCCTAAAGGCCCTATCACAGTATGCCGTATTGTGTCAGTGTATGCTGAGGTATGTGATTTTGCGCCAAAATGTTTTGTATGCTGGTGTACAGTGGTGTATGATGGTGTAGGCTGGTGTGCGCTGGTGTATTCTGGTGTGTGTTGGTGTGCACTGGTGTACGCTGGTGTATGCTGGTGTACCCTGGTGTGTGCTGGTGTGCGCTGGTGTGCTATGATGTACGCTGGTGTATGCTGATGTACGCTGGTGTACACTGGTGTGTGCTGTGTGTGTTGGTGTGTGCTGGTGTGCGCCTGTGTACACTGGTGTACGCTGGTGTGTGCTGGTGTGCGCTGGTGTATACTGAGACAAGTTATGGGTATGTTATAGGTATGCATGGCATAAGTAATATTTCATTAAAGCGCACTTGTGTACACTGAGATAAGTTATGGGTAACCTTGGCATAAGTCATATGTTCTAGCAAGTTCAAAAGTATGCGGTATAACAGCATTTGTTGGCATACACTGACACAATACAGCATAGTGTGACATAGATAAAAGTTTCACCCGGTACTTGTGGTACACGGGTGAAGGACAACATAGTGTAAATACGGGCGAAAATAGGTTTAGTATGGAACCTGAACTAGAAACTGTGGCTCCAGTATCAAATGGCTACTTATATCGGCACATATTTGGTGAAATGGGAGAGAATGCAAAAAGACAAGATGGCGGCCGCAGAACACCATCGATTTCACTTTTAAATCTTATTAAACTAGATATTATATTATATTTTTTCAAACTCAAAGGTAGCGGGCTATCAATAAGATATATGTAAAGAATAAATGTTGCTTCTTAGATTGTGAAATTAGGCTCTCAATTCATTGACCCGTTTTTTCGACAGCTTTTACATAGGGTTGATTTGCACCCCTACTGCAGTAGTATGGGGTGAATCTTGTATCTAAGTGTGACAGGGCATTTACTGCAGACATGGGGTTAAGGAATCAGCAAGCGACCAATCAATCCATCAAATATCTTTATAATAGTCAGTCGCTATATATGCTTCCAACACTATCTGGTCTTCAGAGACTGGTGCACTAAGGTAGTGACATCTATTCCCTCAGTCGTATTTTTTAATTAATCACATTCACATTCCAACACTGACCGGACGTGGTGGCAGAGTCTGTAGAGCGCAGGCTACCCATGCGAAAGTTTGGGAGTTCACTTCCCGGTTGAGTCAAACCAATGACTTACATAATTGATACGTGTGACTCCCTAGCGAGACGTTCAGTATTATTCGAATATGACAAGAAGTGGTTGGCTCGGTGTCAGGATAATTAATGTAACTGAATGGGATATCAGGTCATGGTGCCAGCGGCCAGGTATCCAGCTAGAAAAGCACTATAAAGCGCCACGAGGGCACACTGTCGCAACTCCTTATATTACCTTAGATGTTACCATGACGGAATACTCCAACAAACAACCAACCAGATTCCAACTTTGAAATGTGCCTACATTCCGAAATGGACAGATCACCGGTGTGTTAAATTAACAAACGATTAATGGGCACCTTTAATTGCATAAATATTGTCCGGATATACTTGTCTACATCGCTGCTAGCAATGCTCTAACCATATTGCCACTGTGCGAACATGATGACCAGGCATGTAAGGAGGGGCGGTGGGAGAAGGGGCGTGGCTGGAAAGTTATCCTGTGGAAACTTTCATTAGCCTTTCCAACCTCAGAAAATGTCTCAGCCTCGAGAGTGTCCTCCAGACAGCTGCTTTGGCTAATGGAACCATCGAAATAAACCATAACTAATACAACAAATATTGAGTAACAAGAAAGACTTCAGCCCGCTAACGCCAACGCCTACTACTGGGGGTTTCTGGAAGTGTTTCTTTATGTTTTTTTTATTTCGCTTGATGGATGAAGAAAGCGTGGGGACACAGGCGCCACGCAGGAGGCGAGTTTGAGAAAGTGGTGTGGCCGGTCGCGGTTATCGGTAATGAAGACCTGATATACTATTCAGTGGGGTGGCGCGCATGCGTCGTAGGAGGGGGCGAGCGTTCGCTGTAAATGCAGTGGACTGCCGGGAATTGTGGGCGCGCCGAGGGCGGCTCTCCTCGCAGGAATGGAGCTGGGGGCTGGGCGCAGGGGGAGGGGAGCCGAGGGTGGGTGGGAGTGTGTGAGTGAGCTTGAGTGGGTATTGGAGCTGTATGCAGGGAGGGGTGCCGAGTGGTAGTGTATGTGTGGCTGTGCGGCTATGGGTAGGTTTCGGTAGGTTTGGATGATGAGTGTTAGTGTGTATATATATATATATATATATATATATATATATATATATATGTGTGTTAGCTTGAGTAGTTATTGTGTGTGTGGCAGGGTTTGAGCTAGTTGCACGACAGGCTACCGAGTGGTAGTGAATGCGTGGGTGGGTGGATGTGGGTGTGTGTGGGTTTGGGTGCGCATGTGTGGCAGGGTTTGAACTGTATGCAGGGCGCGGTGATGAGTGTTAGTGTATATATGCTTGAGTAGGTATGGATAAAAGATTCACCCCATACTTCCAGTAAAGGGGTGAACGACAACGTAGTCTAAATACGGGCGAAAATAGCTTTATTATGGAACAAGAAGTAGAATGCCTGGCACTAGTGTCAAATGGTTACATATATCAGCACAGAGTTGGTGAAATGGGAGAGAATGCAAAAAAATACAAGATGGCGGCCAGAGAATGCCACCGATTTCACTTTTAAATTGCATTAAAGTATATGTTTTATTATATTTTCCATCTCAAACGTAGCGGGTAAATACAAAGACATATACAAAGACTAAATGTTGCTTCTTAGATTGTGAAATTAGCCTGTCATAAAGACTCATTTCATTAGTCCGATTTCTCGACCATTTGTATATAAGGCTGGTCTTCACCCCTGTACTACAAGTACCAGGTGATTCTTTTATATAGAGTAGGTAGTGTGTGTGGCAGGGTTTGAACTGTACGCACGACAGCGTACCGAGTGGTACTGAGTGTGTGGGTGGGTGCGTGGGTGTGTGTGTGTGGGTTTGGATGTGTATGTGTTGCAGGGGTGGAACTGTATGCAGGGCGGGGTGATGCGATTTAACTTAGTGTATATATGTGTGTGTGAGCTTGAGTTGGTAGTGGGTGGGTGGCAGGGTTTGAGCTGGTTGCACGACAGGGTACCGAGTGGTAATGGATGTGTGGGTGGGTGGGTGTGGGTGGGTTTGGGTGCATATGTCTGGCAGGGTTGGAACTGTATGCAGGGCGGGGTGATGAGTGTTAGTGTATATATATATGTGTGTGTGAGCTAGAGTATGTATTGTGTGTGTGTGGCAGGGTTTGAGCTGTTTGCACGACAGGGCACCGAGTGGTAGTGAATGTGTGTGGGTGGGTGGATGTGGTGGGTTTGGGTGCATATGTCTGGCAGGGTTGGAACTGTATGCAGGGCGGGGTGATGAGTGTTAGTGTATATATGTGTGTGTGAGCTAGAGTATGTATTGTGTGTGTGGCAGGGTTTGAGCTGTTTGCACGAGAGATTACCGAGTGGTAGTGAATGTGTGGGAGGGTGGGTATTGGTTGGTTGGTTTGGGTCCGTATGTGTGGCAGGGTCGGAACTGTATCCAGGGCGGGGTGATGATTGTTAGTGTATATATGTGTGTGTCTGAGCTTGAGTAGGTAGTGTGTGTGTGGCAGGGTTTGAGCTGGTTGCACGACAGGGTAGCGAATGGTACTGAATGTGTGGGTGGGTGGGTGTGGGGGGTTTGGGTGCATATGTGTGGCAGGGTTAGAACTGTATCCAGGGCGGTGTGATGAGTGTTAGTGTATATATATATATATATATATATATATGTGTGAGCTACAGTAGGTAGTGTGTGTGTGGTAGGGTTTGAGCTGGTTGCACGACAGGGTACCGAGTGTTAGTGAATGTGTGGGTGGGTGGATGTGGGTGGGTTTGGGTGCGTATGTGTGGCAGGGTTGGAACTGTATGCAGGGCGGGGTGATGTGAGATATAGTAGGTAGTGTGTGGCAGGGTTTGAGCTGTTTGCACGACAGGTTACCGAGTGGTAGTGAATGTGTGGGTGGGTGGGTGTGGGGGGTTTGGGTGCGTATTTGTGGCAGGGTTGGAACGGTATGCAGGGCGGGGTGCCGAGTGGTAGTAAATGTGTGGGTGTGTGGGTGTGAGTAGGTTTGGCTGCGTTTGCTGTGGCAGGGTTGGAGCTGTATGCAGGGATGGCCGGGGTGGGGCTGGACGTAGTAGAGTGTGTGTGGGTGTGAGTAGGTTTGTCTTCGGGTGGGAGTGTGTGGCGGTGGGTGTGGAAGGGGTGGAGCGGGACGTAGGGCGGTTTATGTGTGGGTGGATGTGAGTGGGTGGGTGTTTGTGTGTGAGTGTGTGGGGGTGAGGGTGACAAGGATGCTGATGTACGCAGGCCGGGGTATCGAGGGTTAGTGTATGTGTGAGTGGGTTTGTGTATGTGTGTGAGTGTGTGGAGATGGCTGTGGGAAGGGTGGAGCTGTTCGCAGGGCGGGGTACAGAGTGGTAGTGCATGTGTGAGATTGGGTTTGTGTGTGTGTGTGAGTGTGTGGTGGTGGCTGTGGAAAGGTTGGGGCTGTATACACGGCGGGTTACCGAGTGTTAGTGTATGTGCGAGAGTGGGTTTGTGTTTGTGTGTGAGTGTGTGATGGTGGCTGTGGCAAGGTTGGGGTTGTATACACGACGGGCTACCGAGTGTTAGTGTATGTGTGTGAGTGGGTGTGTGGTTGGGTGTGAGTGTGTGATGGTGGTTGTGGCAAAGTTGGGGCTGTACACACGACGGGGTACCAAGTGTTAGTGTATGTGAGTGGGTTTGTGTGTGTGTGTGAGTGTGTGGTGGTGGCTGTGCCAAGGGTGGAGCTGTTCGCAGGGTGGGGTACCGGGTGTTAGTGCATGTATGAGTGAGTGGGTTTGTGTGTGTGAGTGTGTGGTGGTGGATGTGGCAAGGTTGGGGTGGTATGCACGGCGGGGTACTGATTGTTAGTGTATGTATGAGAGGGTTTGCATGTGTGTGTGAGTGTGTGGTGGTGGCTGTGTCAAGGGTGGCGCTGTTTGCAGGGCGGGGTACCTGGTGTTAGTGTATGTATGTGTGGGTTTGTGTGTGTGAGTGTGTGGTGGTGGATGTGGCAAAGGTGGAGCTGTACCCAGTGCCGGCTACCGAGTGGTAGTAATGAGTGTGTATGTGTGAGTGGACTTGGGGTTGTGTGTGAGTGTGGAGGGTGTGGGTGGGGATGGCTGGGGGCCTTGAGGGTTCAGTGTGGGTTGCTGGATGAGCGGCGGGTGGCTTAAGTCATGCGATCAGCTGAAGCCAGTGGGCAGTCAATGTAACTCAATTGTCAGCCACATCAACTATGGATGTTGAGTGTGCCCCCGCCCCCTCCAGGTACGCCCCCTGCCCCACCTTATTTGCGTCCGCACTATTCCCCCCGTTAGAGGTACCAGAACATGGTCTCCTAGGGTGGTCCTGTCCACTCAGGACGCTGAGAATGTGCCGCCGGGGGTGTTGTTCTAGGGTATATCTGTCACAACTCGCAGGGATATATCTCTGGGTATATATGCATATTTATGTAATCATCATCATCATCATCATCATCATGCTGTCGGTCGTGATGCGACAAGGACTGCTTTCATTACTTGACTGCTGCTCTCCATTTAGCTCTCTGCTGTGAGAGTGATGTCCATGAGTCAGTCTTAATGTCTCTCACATTTCCTGAAAGCTGCCTGCAAAATAGTTGAAGTGCTGCTGGCTTTTGCAAGTTACCAGTGGCACTCTCTCGGGGAGCAAATAGAGGTTTCACACCAGCAAGAACATGTCAAGACAGGCACAAAACTATTTGTCCCTGCAGTGGCTGGTCGGGAGATGTTGGGTGTTCCATACATCAACCGCCCATAATGCTGCCACAGTGACATGGCTTAGGTGCTGTCAAGAACTTGTACCAGAAGGCAGTCGTTTACAACTCTGCAGGGCAGGGGCGTCAAACTCCCTGAGGTATTGCAATACCTGCAATACCTGCATACCCACCTGTAATTTGCATATATAAAAGCATATCTCTTTATTTATACGTACCCGTATATGTATATATGAGGAGGTCAGGTGCAAAACCCTATAAAGACCGATCCACAAATTGAGATAAACCTTAGCTGAGTGTTAAACCCTCAAATGGTTCATTTTTCACATTTCCATTGTGTAGTTCATTGTTCCATAACCATTTCATCACAAACAAAGTGGAATTAATGAGAATTATCATCACCTCCAAGTAACGATCTGTCATTTTAATTAAATGGTTGGATTGGTGTGTACATGGTTTTGTGCCTGAACTATTCATATCTAAATAAACCCGACGGGATGACCTAATGAGTTGAGTGCCTCCCTCGTGTTGGCACGTCATGGGACTCGAACTGGTGGCCGAGTTAAACCAATGACTTACAAATTCAGACTTGTCACTCGTCAGTCCAGTGGACAGTGGAATGAGGAGGGCCAATTTTCCGTGAATGAAAGTTCTCCTATTTAATAAACTAATGTAGCAAAACACACTGATATGTATGTACAGGAATACCTCTCTAAATCGACCGACCGTGGGACCGACTTTAAGTGGTCCATTTAGGGAGGTGGTCGGTTTAGGGTGTTCTGTGGAGGTGGTCGGTAAAGCGGCTGCCACACCTCGCCGGATTGAGCAACGGACATAATTGTCTAGTCCGGGCATCATAAGTATCAACATGTATTATTAAAATGTGTCAAAATGTTGCAATATCGGTTCAAAGGCCGCTGGATGAATGGACATGAAACGGACATGAAATGGACATGAAACGGACATGAATGGATAGCCAGTGGATGAAACAAACTCAAAGCGGATAAGAATCGTAGACATCAATCCGGCGGCATCTGTTCCAAGTGTTGTTCCTGTTCAAAACTTGTACGGACACAAACCAGACTATCAACAGACTTTGTTTGGTTTCTTTCCGTTTCCTCCAATCCGGTGATGAGTGACATCCGCTTTAAGGTTTAAGGTTTTCTTGACTCCCCACCATGAAGTGACAGTGCTGGTAAATCTGTTTTAATTGCTACACACCAGTGGTGTCACTATGTACATTTTCCAAAACGAGGATGCTATAACTGCGGACTCAATGGAATCACAAAGAGAACGAATCTGCCATTATTGCTATTCCCAAACAAACAACATTCTGACTAGATAAAAGATATACTTTGTACTTAGTACAGGGGTGAACCCTAACATAGTCTAAATACGAGCAAAAATAGTTTTAGTATGGAACAGGAAATAGAAAGTCTCACTCCAGGATCAAAGGGCTACCCATATTGGCAGAGAGTTGGTTAAATGGGAGAGAATGCAAAAAGACAAGATGGCAGTGATCAAAAGCCATCAGTTTTATTTGTTAAATTCCTTAAACTACATGTTTTATTAATTATGTCAAATCAAATGTACCGGGTAAATATGAAGATTTATCTGAAGAATATATTTTGCTTCTTAAATTAAGAATGTACCAGCTCAAATCATTTCCCCGCCATGTCAAAATTCTTCGCCCGTTTTTTCTAATATGTCGGTTTTCCCACTTGTACTGGATGTTTGGTATGAATCCTTTATCTACCTTCTGACATGTCTCTGCATGTCAGGAGGGTACGCGCAATGGGTGGGAAAGGTTTGTTTGTTGGGGATTTACATCCTGGCAACATCTAAGTTCACATCAGGATGTGTACGAGGGGAAGGTATTAGGCGCCTTTATCTTGGCCAAAGAGTATGGAACAATTTGGAGTTCCATATCCAATTTCCATAAACCCACCAAACCACTCCATTGACACAATTAACTATGCAACACATCTTTTTGTTCTGGCTTACATGGCTTTTTTCCCCCGATTGAGTAATATATATTTGCCTAAGCATCGATACACTATGCGTCCTAGATAAAAGATTTACCCGGTACTTGTAGTACCCGAGTGAATGACAACGTACTGTAAGTACGCGCAAAAATAGCTTTAGTATGGAACAGCAAGTAGAATGCCTGCCTCCAGTGTTAAATGGTTACTTATATCGGCACAGACTTGGTGAAATTGGAGAGAATGCAAAAAGACAAGATGGCGGCTGCATAACTCTGTGGATTTCACTTTTAAATCTTATTAAACTAAATATTTTATTATATTTTTCAACTCAAAGGTAGCGGGCTATCAATAAGACATATGTAAAGAATAATTGTTGCTTCTTAGATTGTGAAATTAGGCTCTCAATTCATTAACCCGCTTTTTCAACCGTTTTTATATAGGGTTGGTATTCACCCGTGTACTGCGAGTATGGGGTGAATCCTTTATCTATTTGTATCCTTAATAGCATTGTTATATTTGAATTATGTAATGGAACATTGATAACATAAGTTGTCGATTATCAATTATATGTGGATCGCAACTTAATCAATTAGATGCTTGTATATATCCAAATAATGTGATTGTTCATATATACACATACATAGTTATATATAAGAAAGGGTGTATGGATGTACATATATATAGTCATATATCCCAACGGAGGAAACAATTGTCTTTATTACTGTATTTATTATTTAAGTTATTTGGATTCGCGCACCCACCTTGATATCGGGTCAGTTAATTATTCGAATTGTATATTACATGTTTCTACACAAGCTAGTGGGAGTCGCGCTCCTACACTGGGTTCAATGGTGCTAATCGGCGCGACTAGGGCGTCACCTGCTAGTGCCCGGACAGACGGGATGGCCGAATGAGTTAGAGCGTCCGTCTCCCATGCTGGTATATCGTGGGGTCGTGGGTTCGAGTCCTGGTCGAGTCAAACCAATCACTTTAAAATTGATACTTGTTGCTTCCTAGCCAGGCACTCGGCATTATTAGGATAGGGCAAGGACTGGTGTGCTCAGTGTCAGGATAATGTGACTGAGTGGGATACCAGGTCATGGTGCCGGCGGCCTGGTTTCCCAGTGGGACAGCACTATAAAGTTGCCATGAGTGTGCACTGTCACAAGTCGGTACCCGTCCTGATATTACCTTAGATTTTGCTAGGACGTAAAACAACAACAAAACAAACAAACTAAAATCCGACCGTGCTGCTCACATTACCACTGTATCTTTCCTTTTTTAGGTAAGGCGTATTAGATCACTTTGCCAGAGATCAATAAAACATCACTCACACCAGCCAGTGTGTTTCCTCTCATGAAATTTATCGTAGTGAACTTTATATAGATTTGTATAATTATGTGTATACATATATATGTCGATTATATATGTACATATTTATATTTAAATATATACCGGGCGCGGTGGCCGAATTGGTAGAGCACACGCCTCGCGTGCGGACGATCGGGAGTTCGCAAGTTTGGTTCCCGGTCGAGTCAAACCAATGATTTAAAAATTGATACTTGTCACTTCCTAGCCTGGTGATTGGCATTATTAGGATAGGGCAAGGACTGGTTAGCTCGGTGTCAGGATAATGTGACTGAGTGGGATATCGGGTCATGGTGGCATCGGCCTGATTTCCCAAAACCGCCATGAGTGCGTCCTGTCACAGGTCGGTACCCGTCCTGATATGACATTAGATGTGGCTAGGACGTAAAACAACCACCAACAAACAATATTTAAATATAAATGTATATATATTTATAATTCGTTAGAACGTCCACCACCGAGAGCACGTCCCAATCATACCTCTGCTCGAAAATCCCTTGAGATAACTGGTGGGAGGACACAATGAAGAATAAATTAGATATAGATATATAGAGATATATTTGTCCATGTATGCATCTACATATATATGTTTAACAGATTAATATAATGTTGCCCATATATGATATATATGTATATCTAATGCACAAAATACACATTTGTTTCATGGCTGCGTTTACCCGTTGGTTTCCAACGTACCTACCTCTTATATGTGTCCTTACTATATTTATTTGTGGGGTTTTACATCCTGGCCACATCGAACGTCACATCAGCACCGGACTTATGTAGATAATATATATGTATATATATATATGGGTCAGGATCACAAAAAGAGACGAATTGGTGGAAGTTGTCGGCGTCGAGCATGGATGTCGGCATCGATCGGTATAATTATAGTTTAGCATTGACAGAGATGTTGGAAAGTCCTTAAATTTATACTGAATGTAAAGGTCGAAAAATTCAACAACCCTATTTGTTTCTAGGATAATTTAATATGAAGAAAGAAATGCACTACACTTTTAAGAATTGTGATGCCGACATCTTCACTTGACCACCGATTGGCCCTTTTTCGTGAGGATGACTCATATATATATACTGTTCATGCATAACTACACAGATTAACGGGTGTTTAAGTTAATGCAGCATTTCCCACACTTTGCTGCACTGAGCCCTAATTAACTTCCACCAACGTTCGGCGGCCATCTTTGAAATGAAACCACATATCACGCTGAGGATCGGAGCGATTTGTTAATTGGCAGCTAGCTTCTTTTTGTAGCAACCAGCGAAGCAAAGACCTCCAGAAAAACAAAAAACAAAAAAAACAAGAAAATAAACATCGATGGCAGTTTGCCACGAGAGAGACTCATTATTAAATATCGAAAACAGAATTTAATCCAAATATATATATATATATATTATTTTCCTATAAATCTATTAATAAAAGGCTCATCATCCTTGAATTAAGTACGGGGTATTTTGAATCTGTGTGAGGATGTATAAAGTAATACACTGGAATTTGCTCGTGTTGATTTCGGTTCGTCCATCCATTATTGGTCGTGTGGAAAGGCGGCGTCTTGGTAATATTCAAAGACAGACTGTTACTACAATAAAAAAGCGCGTGGGACAAGGGGGTAGGGTGGGCTGATCCATCACGTGGTATTGCCATGCCCCACACCCCCAAGCCCCCATTCGCCACCCTCATTCCCTATGCCCCATCCTCGATACCCAATCCCCAACCCATCCCCCACCCTCCACCGCCATCCGTCATCCGTCATCCCCTACCACACATCCCCCATCCCCCATCCCCATCCCCATGCCCCACCCCCACTCCCCCCCATCCCTCATCCCTTATTCCCCACCCCACATCCCCACCCCACATCCCACATCCCCCATCCTACATCCCCATCCCCATCACCATCACCATCCACCACCCCCATCCGCCACCCCGCTCCACCATCCCACATCCCTCATTCCTTATCCCCCACCCCATATCCCACATCCTGTGTCCCGCATCCCTCATCCATCATCCACCACCCCACATCCCGCACCCCCATCCCCCATCCGTCATCCCTCATCCACCACCCCACATCCGATATCCCGCATCCCTCATCCCCATCCCCCATCGATCATCCTTTATTTCCCACCCCACATCCCCCATCCCATATCGCGGATCCCCCATCCCCCATCCCCATCCCTCATCCATCATCCCCCACCCCACATCCCTCATCCCCAATCCCCATACCCCATCCGCATCCCCATCCCCCATCCCTCATCCCTCATCCCCCACCCCACATTCCTCATCCCCAATCCCCATACCCCATCCGCATCCCCCATCCCCCATCCCCCATCCCCCATCCCTCATCCATCATCCCCCACCCCACATTCCTCATCCACAATCCCCAGACCCCATCCGCATCCCCATCCCCCATCCCCCATCCCTCATCCATCATCCCCCACCCCACATCCCTCATCCCCAATCCCCATAACCCATCCGCATCCCCCATCCACCATCCCTCATCCCTCATCCCCCACCCCACATTCCTCATCCCCAATCCCCACACCCCATCCCCATCCCCCATCCCCCATCCCCCATCCCTCAACCCTTATCCCCCAGCCCACACCCCCACCCCAGATCCTGTATTCCCCATCTGCCACCCCACATCCCACATCCCCCACCCTCCATATGCCACCCCATCACCCATCCCTATACATCATCCCCTATCCCCCATCATCCATCCCCACATCCCCCATACCATATCCCCATACCTCAGCACGTACCCGCCATCTGCCATCCTACTTCGCCCATCCTTCTTTCTCCACCCACCTCACTCATTCCCCACCCCACCGCCACTATCCGCAACCCCCCACCACCACCCACACTCCAACCCCACCCCATCCTCACCCCCATCCCCGAAACCACTGCCCAAACCGGAGGTGCTCTGCAGTCTGCGCCATCTGTTGGCGAAAAGAATATTTTAATGCATCATCGCTGAGAAATGGCGTCTGCGCCCGGCAAAGAAATACGTTGTTTGCCTTCAACAACATTCGACACAGTAAAAATTATATTCATTTCGCTGACTGTGTGGCGATTTGGTGTGAGGAGTGAGGGCATCTATGTGTCAGATGCACGCCTGTTTATCATTGCAGAGTGCTGCCAATGCCAGGACCAGACCGAACGCGGTGGCGGAATAGGTATGAGCGCAGGCTTCCCATGCGGGAGGTTGTATGTTTAAATCCCAGCCACATTAAACCTATGACTTCTAAAATTGATACATGTTGCTACCCAGCCTTGCACTTTGCTTCACAATGATATGGCAAGGACTGGTTAGCTCATTACCAGGATAATGTGACTGATTGGTAAATTGGGTCATGGTGCGAGCAGCCTGGTTTTCCTATGAGGCAGCACTATAAAGTAAATATGAGGGTGCACTGCCACAAGTCGCTACCCGTTGCGATATGACATCAGATGTTTAGGATCTAAAATGCCAATAATCTAAAACAGACCACTGAAGAAATGCTGTCAAAGCACAGTTAAAGATGGATGTTGAGGGAGGGCGCTGGGGGGAGGTGGGGTCCTGGGGGAGGTGGGGTGCTGGGGGAGGTTGGGCGCTGGGGTAAGTGGGGTAGCTGGAGGGAAAGAACGAGGAGGAAAAGATGTTGGAGCGATCCATTAACACTTCCTATCCAATAAAAGCGAGCCATGGGTGTGTGGGTGTGTGGGTGTGGGTGTATGGGTGTGTGGGTATGTGGGTGCGTGGGGCGTGGGTGTGTGGGTGTGTGGGCGTGTGGGTGTGCGTGTGTGCGTGCGTGTGTGGGTATTGGGGTGTGTGGGCGTGTGGGTGTATGGGTGTGTGAGTGTGTGGATGTGGTTGTGTGGGTATGTGGGTGTGCGGGTGTTCGTGTGTGCGGGTGTGCGGGTGTGTGTGTGCATGCGGTGTGTGGGTGTGTGGGTGTGTGTGTGTGGGTGTGTGGGTGTGTGGGTGTCGGGGTGTGGGGATGTGTGGGTGTGTGCGGGTGGGGGTGTGTGGGGGTATGGGTGTGTGTGTGTGGGTGTGTGGGTGTGTGGGTGTGTGGGTGGGTGTGTGGGTGTGTGGGTGTGTGGTTGTATGTGTGAGTGTGGTGTGTGGTGTGTGTGTGGATGTATGAGTGTGTGGGTATGTGGGTGTGTGGGTGTGTTGGTGTGTGGGTGTGTTGGTGTGTGGGTGTATGGGTGTGTGGGTGTGTGGGTGTGTGGGTGTGGAAAGGGTTTCTATCCAGGAAATATTAGTGAAATCCACTTGCCTGATACATGTGCCCTGTCGCAGGAAAAGAAGGTACGTGAGAGCGAAGAGGTTCGGTGGTTGTTGATGTTTGACGTCCTGGCAACATCTAAGACCATATCGGGACGGGTACTGACTTGTGTCAGTGTGCACCCGTGGTATAGTTGGCTGGCTGCTGGAGTTTTACGTCCTGGTAACTTCTAACGGACGAGTGCGGATTGGTGACAGTGTGCACTCATCAGGATTTTATAGTGCTGTCCCAATGGGATACCCTGCTGCCGGTACGACGATCCGATATCCCATTCAGTCACATTATCCTGATACTGAGGTAACCAGTCCTTGCCTTATCCTAATAAAGCAGAGTGCCTGGCTAGGAAGTGATGAGTATAAATATGTAAGGCATCGGTTTGAATTGACCAGGATTCGATATGATCTACCAAAGTGGGAGACGAATGCTCAACTCATTCAACCATCCCATCCGGTTCCCTTAGAATAAAAGTTGCTTTTCATAATATCCTATCGAGCTGAGATGCTGGCGCATCCTCCATATAAGAAATTACCATCATGCAGCCTTAACGATCTGGCTATTTGAGTTCAGCATTTATTCTGATCACGAATGCTTGCTCTCTGATAACAAAATATTCAAATCCTAGAAAGTAGTACCTGCATAATTGGACTTGGACAATATTAGGATAGGGCGAGGTCTTGTTGGCCCACTGTCAGGATAATGTCACTGAGTGGGATATCAGTTCATGGTGCTGGTGGTTTGGTTTCCCAGTGAGGCAGCCTTATAAAGTGGGCCATGGTGTGCACTGTCACAAGTCAGTACCTTTCCTGATATGACCTTCGCTGTTTCCAGGACGTAAAACTCCAACAACCAACCAAACTCACAAAGGTGCAGATTTCGATGTTACACGCCCAGATATCAAATCCTTTTACAAATGCATTAAAATAGCATTACACAAATTGGGAGTATTTTCTTATATTTGTGTGTAAATATGATTATTGGACTGAATAAGTGTTTTGCCAGTGCCCAATCAGTGGTCTTCAAGCAATCTTTCAATTCAGGATTAACTATACAAAAAAACGTCAGTTATACCCCTGTCACACTATGAGGTCACAAGCAAACGTAAGCCTGACGTGATCATGTTTGTCATTACGTTGATGTACGTTCGGTTATGTTATGATGACGTCAGAATGATGTTAGACTGACCTCGAGCTACGTCACGTTACGTCGTGTTACGTCGGCGCATGTCAAAGTTTTGAACGTGTTCAAAACTTTTGACGTAAATCGAACGTAAGGGTTTACGTTCACCGTATGTTCTGTACACATTCCTTGAACGTCAATGATGTTAAACGGACATTAGTCAAACGCTGCTCACTACGTTCAACTACGGTCCACTACTTTGACCCATAGTAAACCCGGCGGAAATGTCCATGCGTCGTAATGGGAACATCAGGAGAACATCAGGAGAACGTCAGGAGAACGTCAGGAGCACGTCAGGAGATCATACATTCAACGTATGTTCAACGTTCCGCCACCATGTCATGACGTATGTAACGTCACATAATGTAGTTCTGGCATTCCGTGAGTTTAATTACGTTGTCCTCTCTCGTTGAATGATGGTATCACTACGCTTTACAAACGTTATGCTCTCGTCAACTACACTGCATCCACATTCAACTTGTCCCCAAATTTGCATACTACGCCAAGAAGTTCAACGTTCTTCACTTTCTCCCTACACTGACGTCGTTATGTTGTAGTGTGACAGGGCCTTAAGGTATACAATAGCTGTTGAATACACAATTTGCAGCATATGTTTTTTTTAAAGCACAGAATATATCAAAAGGTACCATATTGCACTGGCAGCTGAAGGAATATGAAACAGATGTCATGGATATCTCAAGATTTCTTGTCCTTTTTTCCCCCTTTTTCCACCCATCCATCTGGCTCAGTCATCTGACCGGCAGGCCCTGGGGGGGGTAATTGACTGATGGCCATTTAACGCTGTGTCAGCAGCAGACGCAATGGAGATTGCGACAAGTTACTCGAATTTATTTGGTTATGGAAGGCAAACAAAACATCGCTGAATTACGCCATCGTTAACAGTGATTGATGGTGGCGTCGGGACGTGTGAGGTGTGACTGCGAGGTGAGGAGACATGGGTGGAGGGGGAGGTGTGATGGGATTGTCGCGATATGGCTTCTAGGTGTTCACTTTTCCCGCCTATCCCACGAATGGAAGCCCCCGCTGCTTCAGGGTGCCTATTTCCAATGTATTATCGCGCAGTTACACTGACATATATATTCAGATATACACATATGTATTCCCAACATATTATCGCCCAAGTGTACTAATCAATGTATATATATATATATATATGTGGGTCAGGATCACGAAAAGAGGCCAATTAAGGGAACTTGTCGGCATCGATCATTGGATGTCGGCATCAATCATCATAATTATAGTTTAGCATTGACAGAGGTATTGGAAAGTCCTTAAATGTATCCTGAATGTAAAGGTAGAGAAAATACAACAACCTTATTTGTTTCTAGGATAATGTAATATAAAACAAAGAAATGCACTACACTTTAAGAATTGTGACGCCAACATCTGTTAAAGTTGTCGGCGCCGATCATTGGATGTCGGCGTCGATCGGCATACTTATAGTTTAGCATTGACAGAGGTGTTGGAAAGTCCAAAAATGTATCCTGAATGTAAAGGTAGAGAAAATACAACAACCTTATTTGTTTCTAGGATAATTGAATATAAAACAAATACATGCACTACACTTTAAGAATTGCGATGCCAACATCTTATATAAACCACCAATTGGCCCATTTTCGTGAGGCTGACTCATATATATATATATATATATATATATATATATATATATAGATGCAGTCCAAACATATTATCGTCCAAGTACAATAACATATATATATATATATATATACATATATATATACATGACCATGTATGTATTCTCAACATATTATCGCCCAAGTATACTAACATATATATACATATGCATGTATTCCCAGTATATTATCGCCCAAGTACACTAACATACATACATATATATACATATATAATATATGTATTCCCATTATATTATAGTAGTTTGAAAGTGAGTGGAATGACCGTTGGCTCACGGTGCGAAGGAGGCGGCAAGGAGAGAATTCCCACTCCACAGGGAATATCATGGAGGTTAAGATGGACAAAGATAAACAATAAGGGGGATGCCGTTATTTATATCCCCATAATACATGATATAAACATAGTACATATATCTGTCATGCACGCATATATACAAATACACACACACATATATATATATATATATATATATATATATTTATAACTATAGATATCAGAGGTCAACTGATCACATCATGTGTTAATTTCTAGTGACAGGTATATCCATGGCATGCCTAAGCTCACGAGCAAGATTAGTGGCGGTGCCAACTGAAAAGAAATGGCCTGTACTAGTTCCGTTGTTTACATGTATAACGTGCAATATATAATGCATATAGCACAAACTATACTGGACAGAATGGTTGCATCAGTAAAAGCAATGTCTGGCTTCCTGAATGGTTGGGTGTGGGACCGAAGACAGATCAAGTCAAATAATGTCTTGCACAATTTAAACTTGTGGTTACCTAACCTCGGAACTCCAAGTCTGTAATCGGTTAACATGACCCGGGCGACTCGGGCCACCCGAGTCGTCAGAATTTCAAATCGAACACCGCAAGTGGAGTCGAGAAATACACATGCCGTGTGCAAAAAGATCCGACCGCAGTAACCCACCTCTTGGCTGGGGTTTGCCAGGAGCGATGATGGCTCATCTGTGCTGGTACCTGGAGTACAACACCTACCGGTACAACTCCTCCGTGTTGTTTTAATACTTTTTTTTTAATAACACAGATTTTCAGCTTCTACAATCATTAAATACTTTAAATCCTATTTTGCTGTATTTCTGTCGGTTATTGGAAAACAATATTAAGTTTCAGATTAAGCCAACGTTTTGTCCACCCTGAGCGTATTCGTTTATTGAACCCGAGTCTGTAGGATGTGAGCATGCGCCAAAAAGTGGCTCGGGTGACCCAAGTTAATTAATAGATTACGCCCTTAATGACCAAGATAATGCGAGGGTCGGGTTGGTAGCTATTGGGATATTGGGACTGTGTGCGATACCATCTCATGGATTTGGTAATAGTGCAGCCCTGATAAGAGATTATATGTTGGTATATATATGATGTTTTCAGGGTATGCACGTACCGAGGAGCGCCGGGAGTGGCGCCACCAGTCATGAACATGAAGGAGGCAGTGCAGTATATAGTGTAATACTAATAATTAACACACAATAATAAAAAGGACTGAATTCCCTTCCACGCCTTTATTCTCGCATAATGCGTTATACATCATATATATATATATATATATATATATATATTTGTGTATATATATGTATGCTTGTCTGTCCTTTACATCCTGGCAACATCTAAGGTCATATCAGGACATATAGTAACTTGTGATAATGCACACTCATGGCAACTTTATAGTGCCGTTGCACCACGACCTGATTTCACATTCAGTCATATTATCCTGAGAAACTAGCGAGCCAGTCCTTGACCTATCCTAGTAATGCCAATCACAAGACTGGGTATCGGAATGTATCAATTTTGCAAAGGCATTGCTTTGAATCAGCTGGGATTCAAACTTTGAATCTTTCACATGGAAAGCTTATACTCTACCCAATTCGGACACCGTGCTAGTGTGGCTGGATATAAAAACAATCAAATCATATATCACATGCTGCTTCCTTTTCAATAGTCCTCACATTTACTACCATCATATAACAAACAAATATTGTCGACTTTATGCTATTTGAACAACAATAGGAATGAACTGTGGCAAAGTGTTCATGGAAGAACAATAATCAAACTATGTTAGCTTGTCTGTTTGTATGTTGTTGTTTGAACATCCTAGCAACATCTAAGGTCATATCAGGACGGGAACCGACTTGTGACAGTATGCACTCATGGTGATTTTATAGTGCTGCCCCCACTGGGAAATCAGCCCCCAGTACCATGACGCAATATCCCACTCAGTCACATTATCCTGACACCGAGCTAACCAGCCCTTTCCCTATCCTAATAATGCTGAGCACCAGGCTAGGAAGCGACAAGTATCAATTTTAAAGTAATTGGTTTGACTCGACCATGAACCAAACTTGTGAACGCCCGATCTTCCGCATGCGAGGCCTGTGCTCTACCAATTCGGCTATGCCGCCCGGTAACTCTGTTAAGAAGCCCTAATTATGCCATGGCCTCCGGCACTGAGCTGACAGCGTCGGTTTTGCTTCACTCGGCGATAATGATTGCAATGTTTATAGGCGAAGTTTGTTAGCACGGAGCTGTAATGAGGGCATTTAGGTCATGTACACGTAGCGGTCTCCCAAATTGATGACATGCGCTTTTTGATGACTGCTACATTTAGCCATTAGCGTCTTGACGGAGGTATGGCTTAGCGTTTCCAATCGGGATTCGGGTTTCCAGCGTGAGCTGCTCTTTGTGGTGTGTTATTGAGCTGATTGTTCTGTTCTGATCTGCTCATTCTGGTGTGACTTGTATTCTGGAGCTTCTCGCTGTGTTGTGAGTTGTTCCTTATGTTGTGAGGTCATTTGTGCATTGTGAGCTTTAGCTTACGTTAGGAACTGTTCTTTGTGTTCGAGCTGTTGCTTGTGTTGCAAGTTGCTCCTTGCGTTGTGAGCTGTGAATTGTGTTGCGAGTTTCTCCTTGCATTGTGAGATCCAGCTTCTATTGAAAGTTGATTCTTGTCTTGTAAGTTACAACTTGTGTTGTGAGCTGATCCTTATATTCTGAGATGCAACTTGTGTTGTGAGTTTGACTTATGTTCTAAGTGGCTACTTGTGTTGTGATCTTCAGATTGTGTTGTGAGTTTCAACTTGTGATGTGACCTTGCCTTGTGTTGTAAGTTACTCTTTGTGTCGTGAGTTGCAGCTTGGATTGTGAGTTACAACTTGTCTTGTCAGCGTGACTTGTGTTGTAAGTTGATCCGTGTGTTGTGAGCTGCAGCTTGTGTTCTGAGATGTTGCTCGTGTTGTTAGATGTGACTAGAGTTGTGACGTGATCCTGGTGTACTAAGCTGTAGCCTGTGTTCTGAGCTGTTCCTCATGTTGTGACATATAACTCGTGTTATAATTCGTTCATTGTGTTGTGAGCTGCAAGCAGAGCTGGGAGCTCTTTGCTGTGTTCTGAGCTGACAATTCTGTTATGAGCTGATTAGTGTAGTTTAGCTGTTTTTTTGCTTGTGCTTTGCTCCTATTCTTGTGAGTTGCTACTTGTGATGTGAGGTGTACCTTGTGGTATGAGGTGCTGCCTGTGTTGCGAATTGATCTTTGTATTGTGAGCTGCTCCGTGTGTTTGTGCTGCTACGTTTGTGTTGAGCTATTCCTTGTGTTGTGAACTGCTCCTTGTGTTATGGCCTACTCATTTTGTTGTGAACTGTTCCTTGTGTTGTGAACTGCTCCTTGTGTTGTGAACTCGTCTTTGTGTTGTGATATACACCTTGTATTTTGAATTCTTCATTGAATTCTGAACGGAACAGCTCTTTATGTTCTGACATGCACCTTGTATTGTGAGCACCACCTTGTATTGTGAGTTGTGAACTGCACCTTGAGTTCTGAACGGAGCTCAGCATTGCACTGTGTTGCGAGCTCCTCATTTACTTGTCGTTTTCTCCTTATGTGGTAGGTTTCTCTTTCTCTGCTGAGCTACTCTACGTATATACCAATGAACTATCCATTGTGTTGATATATATGTTTTGTACCGTCTGAACTAATGTTTGTGACACCAGACGGGATGGCCGAATGAGTGAGAGCATCCGTCTCCCGTGTTGATAGATCGTGGGTCGTGGGTTCGAACCCTGGTCGAGTCAAACCAATGACTTATACATGTATACATGTTGCTACCTAGCCTGGCACATGGTATTATTAGGATAGGACAAGGACTGGTTGGATCAGTGTCAGGATAATGTGACTGAGTGGGATATCAGGTCAGGGTGCTGGCAGCCTGGTATTCCAGTGAGGCAGCCCTATAAAGTTGTCATGAGTGCGCGCTGTCACAAATCGGTACCCGTCCTGATATGACCTTAGCTGTTGCTAGGACGTGAAACAACAACAAACTGAGTTACTGCACAAATTCTGAACTCCTATGTAAGCTGATCATTCTGTTGTTAGAAGTCATTGAGTTGTGTTCTCATATAATCTGTTATTGATGTGCGTTGCAGGTATATTTCTGTTGGATGCTACTTCTTGTCCGGTGAATCTTCGCTGTGTTGTGAGCTGACCATTGCCCTATCAATATATCCTTGATAAGTACCCTGCTCTTAATAGTGTGCCATCCACACTGCCGGGCCCATAATCCCATATCCCACTCAGTCCCATTATCATGATACTCATCTAACCAATCCTTGCCCTATCGTAGGCACAGCTCATCACGAGGGTGCAACACTTATCAATAGTGTAACGTCATTTGTTTGACTCGGCTGAGATTCGAACTCCCGACCTTCTACACGGGAAGCATGCCCTCTGCCAATTGGGCCACCACGTCCGGTGCCTTATGTTAGTAGATTTCAGCCTGGTTATAGGATGAACGTCCGCTTGGATTGTGTTATTGTGCTGGTTGTGGTTGGTGGCGCAACAGTCATTGCTTCTGACTGTGATGATTTTATCAACACATACAAGTCTGACAGCGGGCACTTCTGCGTGGAATGGATTATTATGCTGCTAGGTGGTGCGCCTATAGTATCCAATACAGTATAGCCCCATTAATCCAAACTTGAAGGGACCCTAGACATTTGTTTGGATTAACCGATCATTGGTTTAACCAAGCTTTGGCTTCAACTTTGACTTGACTTTGGCAAAAACGCGGGTGCATTATCAATGTAATATACAGTGTATGTGGACACTTTGATTATTGTTTTTTTTATGTATATAAAGTATAACCCCATTAAACCAAGCTCGGTTAAACCAACCAATCAGTTAATTCAAACTTTTTTTGGTGGCCCAGCAAAATACTACCATTTATCATATAAAAAAGTCTCAGGTGACTTTATAACCACATGAATGTTTGGTTTAACCATACTGGAAGTGGCATGGGGACTGACAATTTTGTTTGGATTAACCAATACTTTGGATTAACAGACTTTGGTTTAACCAATTTTGTTATATGTTAAATGGTAGTATTTTGCAGGGCCTCTGAAAAGGCGTGGATTAACCGATTGTTTGGTTTAACCGAGCTTGGTTTAACGGGGTTGTATTGTATACGCGTTGCGCTCTTGGTTGGTTGGAAGTTGAATGAATATGTTTACCAAAAAGAAAATACCCCCGATTAAGCCTTCCATATTCCAAACCAAATACATTTACTACCCTGTGTCCTACCTTCCATGGCGGTTCCAGCACACCTCTCCCAACATGCACAAAGTCTCTCACCCTATTTATCGCTCAGGATACCTTCCCAATACCCGAACCCTCCTCACACTTGCCTCCTCAACACCTATCCCATCACATATCGTCCCTGACTCGTCCCCCTACCCTCCCAGCTTACCTGTCCGCTACACTCTCCAACATTTCTCTAATTGTACTCTCCTCTCCAACCACTACAACGCTACATCCATCATCATTGGTCCTCCAGAAATGCTGGTGTAGTAAGTTCAAAACACTACCCACAAAAACACTACGGTAGTGTTTTCAACCTAGGTTCAAAACACTATGGTAGTGTTTTCAACCTAGGTTCAAAGCACTATGGTAGTGTTTTCAACCTACTATGGCCATGCTCAAAACACTATCCTCAAGTTCAAAACACTCCCTTTAAGTTCAAAACACTGCAGCGCAGTATCTTGTAAGGTGGGGCAGTAGGGCTTGTTTTTAGTGGTTATTGTTTTACATCCTAGCAACATGGAAGGTCATATCAGGATGGGTACTGACTATCCCATTACTGCCAAATGCCATGCTAGGAAAGCGACAAGTATCAATTTTAAAGTCATTGGTTTTACTCGACAGCGAACCTACATGGCGCATACGCCCTAGTGCTATCAGCGTATACTAATACATGGTGCACACGCCGCAGCACCATCAGTGTATGTTAATGGAAGAGGTTACTGGGGTCGGGTCGTTTTGCACACTGCACTTGCGGTGTTCTATTTGAAATTCTGACAGCTCGGGTGAGCCGAGTCGCCGGGGTCGTGTTAATCGATTATGGCCGATAGTGTTTTGACCTTGGGTAGTGTTTTGAACGTACGTAGGGGTAGTGCTTTGAACTTAACAGTAGTGTTTTCAACCTAAGTTCAAAACACTACCGTAGTGTTTTGAACGGCGTAGTGTTTTGAACGTCCTACACCGGCCCAGCACCCGACCCAAGCAGGGGCCATATGCAGGAGTCGGTGATAGTGTCAGTTGGTGTTAGCCGGTAAACGCGTTTAGCTATTACCGCCCGCGCGAAGTATGTCACGCCGTATGCAGGAGCGCCTAAACGGTGTGTGTTAGCTAAACGTGAATCCCCTGCAGCCAGTTCCCGGCGAGCACCACCTAATCGGCACTGACACTCAGAATATCCCAAGTTACACTATTATCTCTGTTTTAATACTTTCAGAGTAAATTGCTATTAGGTTACATTAAATACTTCAGATCTTCCTCTTCAATTGCGCATTAAGATATGTTTAATCGACCCAATGAAAGCTTTTAAATCTATTTTACAAAAAAAGTATACAACCACTGGCAGGGCGCTCAAACTGCGATACCGAGCACCAGCCAGCACTGCGGCGGCGATTTGTTTTGTTTGCATTCGTCGATTTGACAATATGAATAACGCCGCCAATGCGGTGGTGGTGTTAATATTGGTTCGCTTTTAGGGTTAAATTGATGAAATTTCACTTATTGCGTATGTAATTCTGTTAAATATGATAGCATTGAATAGTTTTGGGCCTAATACATCGTCGTCAGCCAGTATGCTTGTCAACGTCGACGCGGCGGTGGCGGCGATTTGTTTACTTTACATTCGTCGATTCGACACTATTAATATCGCCGCCAATGCGGCGATAGCGTTAATATGGGTATGCTTTTATGGTTAAATTGATCAAATTTCACTTATTGCATATTTAATTCTGTTAAATATGATGGCATTGAATAGATTTGGACATACCCTAACACTAACACCATCCTTAAACGTGCTATGAAATGGGGTTAGTGTTGCGGACCTTAAACGCGCGGTGTTAGCGTAACACCGCATACCAACTTTTCGGCGCTAAACCAGAAATCCCCTCTAAACGCGTTTTGGCTCGGTAACACCTACTCCTGCATATGGCCCCAGGCCTCCACCAATCACCGTTCAAACGAAGTGGCAGTGCTACTAATCAATCGCCGTGAACCATAATAAATATAGCACGCTGGTTCAGTAGGGCTGGTAAGCAGATTACGTTGGATTTTTTTTGTGGGTGTTTTTTTACTTCAAAATTGACGGAAATTACCCCCAGGGCACCACGCTATGAATTTGGCTGATTACTTCTTGAAATACTGTCTCTTATTTGTCCTGATTTGTTATTCCTATGCATTTCCTGTCATGACATTGTTACTACTAGGCCGCGCACAGGGCGGGTGGTGGGGTGGCGGGGCCGAGGGAGGTGGGGCTGGCGGGGCTGAGGGTGGGAGGGCGGGGTGGACGGTGGGAGGGCGGGGTGGAGATGGGGGTCGGGCGGAAGCTCGCTCGCGCTCTCGCTGATTCCCCACTGGCACGCACTTCTGCCATTGCCACGATATTACGCCATTCGCTGTTTCCAATCCCATCTGATGTCGGTCGCCGCAGACGACATTCCCCCTCGTGGCCCACTTTGCCGCTCATTTTGGCGCTCTTTTGAAGAGGTTTCTCCTCGCCAAGCCGTGGCCAGCTTCGAGCGGTGTCACAAGGCGCATCACGTGACACAGAGGTCCATCCATAAACCACTTTGACCTCTGGTTCTTTGAGGGGAAAACCGGCCTTTTTTTATTTAGCGCCAAACTCTTACCATCGGTAACAATTAGCCTTACTTCAGTTCTGTTGGAACGTTTTGTCAGTCCGACATTGCCAAAATGGTTGGAGTAGGCATATAACGTGAAACCCCATCTCCGCTACCCTCGCGGCAATGAGGTATGGAAGATATCCTTAGTTCACAAACACATTTAGGCGGATTGCCCAAAACAGACAAGATGGCCGACTGAGTTGGGCATCTGTCTCCTGGTTTGGGAGATCGGAGGATCCGAACCCATGCTTCAGGGGTTCGAATTCTCGTTGAGTCAACCCAATGACTTAAAAGTTGATACTTATTGCTTCATACCCAGACACTCAGCATTAGTAGGATAGGACAAGGACTGATTGGCTTAGTGTCAGGATAATGTGACTGAGTGGAATGTCGGGTCATGGTGCTGGCAGCCTCATTACCCAGTGGGGCAGTACTATAAAGTCATCATGGGTGCTGAGTGTCACAAGACGGTACCCATGCTGATATGACCTTAGATGTTGTGGCGACTTACATCAATCTGTCCTCCGGTTTCAAACCTTCAGTTCTATTTTTAGCGTGGATTGAATACATCGCGAAAGGTCCTAAGTCCTGAGACATCAACAGTGTGTCCTAACCTCATGTCAATATACCTAACATAAGGATTCAACACACTTGCATGTAACGGACGCGGTGACCGAATCGGTACAGCGCAGGTTTCCCTTGTGGAAGGTCAGGAGTTCGAATCCCAGCCGTGTCAAACCGATGACTTCTGGAATTAATACATTATGTACCTAACATGGAGCTCAGCATTACTAGGATAGCAAAAGGATGGGTTCGCACAGTATCAAGATACCGGGTAATGATGCTGCTGGCCTGGCATCCCCATGGGGAAGCACTATAAAGTGGACATGTTTGCGCATTGTCAGACTTCGGTACCCGTCCTGGTATGACTCTACAAGTTACTAGGATGGAAAGTAACAAACAAGGAACACACATCCTGCATATATAATAATATAGATATATATACAGAGTAAGGCTCACGAAAATAAGCCAATTGGGGAAAGTTGTCGGCATCGAGCATTGGATGTTGGCGATCAACGGCATAATTATAGTTTAGCATTGACAGAGGTGTTGGAATGTCCTTAAATTTATCCTGAATGTAAAGGTAGAGAAAATACAACAATCTGATTTGTTCTAGGATAATTTAAGATAAACCAAAGAAATGCACTACACTTTAAGAATTGTGATGCCGACATCTTAAATTGACCACCGATTGGCCCATTTTCGTGAGGCTGAATCATGTATATATATATATAGCCACTTGGAGACTCACAGAGCGCCGTGAGGAGACTAGTGTGGAAAGCAATTAGCTATCCCAACACTCACGTGACCTTCCCATCATGACAGGCTATATCGATAACAGGAAGTAGGCGATGGAGTCACGTGCAGGTAATCAGGCCTACTTAAGACGATCAGATGGGCTTCATCGAGTCATGTGTGCATGTGCGTACATGTGATTACAATGAGCATGTGTCTGTTCGGAAGCGGAACAAACGGCTTTCCTTATCTTCCACCGCTCCGCTCAATCTCCGCAGCACTCCTCCAGGGCCAAAGCGGAGAGGATATCTCCGAATCATGGCGGCCAAGCTGCAATGCTGCTACCTCGTAATTCACCTGAAAGTGAATTAGGTCGCCATTGGGAATTTGTCTGGATTGAATCCTAAAGAGCACAGGCCATGCACAGGGAGGCCACCCTCAATGAGGAGACAGCGGCTTAGATGGGTGGCTGGTATATAGACTGCGGTTGCTTGCTAGTTATGTCATTTTAAGTTGGCCATAATGCCCTATTTAATCCACCTATACTGTCTCAGGAAAATTATGAATATCAGGTAACAGCTCAGAGACTGAAGACTTAGACAGCGCGAAAATGGTCAGCATTGACTGTGCGGTCATGATAGGACAACTGATGTGGGTTGGCCATGTATTGGCCATGAGGATATAATACCAAATTCTCTGCTTTTAATATGAACTTGTAAAAAGGATACAGAGATCCAGCGGGTCAGAAGCAGGACTGCCTTAAATGCAATGTGAATAAATATAATCTAAGCACTGAAACATAGGAAAGTGTGACCCAGGGAATGAATTCATGGCATGCTTATATTTGCTAAGACACAGCACAGTTTCAAATTGATTGTATATCCCAAGCTACGCAAATGTGTCAATTGAGGAAAGATTATCTCATTCCCCCACTAGACTTTTTGACTGCAGCTACGTACACATGTCCAATGTGCCACCAAACCTTTTCAGCACACATTGAATTCTTGGGTTATCAACAAGTTCGCAACAAATGAGGAGTTGCTGTTATCATAACCACCAATGGACAACCAAGAAGACAAGTTAGTCAAGTCTGGGGATTTGGAAAAAAGAACTAATCCTCCTTGAGGGCCCCTGATGTATTCTTCAAGTAATCTTAATCGAGTGCCATGGATATAATGGCCCTGTCACCCTATGACGTATTGCGTCAGCGTATGCCCAATGACTGAAATGGTCCCAATATGTCCAGATTCGTTGAACTTTTCAATGCGAGAGAGCTAAGTTGGATGTATATATACCATATTCACAATGTAGTGGATGTCTGCAGAATCTATGTCCGGCCTATTGCTATTGTATGTCCATCATATGTATACTGTATACATAGTGTATACATACCGTATACACAACGTGCTGAATGTTTGCTGAACATATACAGAATGTATGTCTGACCTATTGCTGGCAGTCGCCAGGTATGATGGCATATCATATAAAATATCAGAGCGTATGGCCATTGTGTGGGTCCCAGTGAAAAACGCTTATATGTCACTCGCATACACTCACAAAATGTTTGCAGAACGCCAGTGAACGTTATATACATTAGTCGTTCGCTAGAAAAATGCTGTACACATTACATAGGTCAAGGAATGTTGGAGCAATGCCAGACGGACATTAGACACATGCTGACGACCATTATTTACACATTGTCTCACGTCATCGATACATTGGCGATATACAGACTGTACGACAAACGTACATCAACATGTGTCTAACATACGTCTGGCATATAATAATGTATGTAGAACGTATACATAGCGTATGCCACACATATACTCAGCACTTTGTCATACCGTTAAGTTTTTTGACATGCACAACAAATTGTCGGTCCCCTGGTGTGCATCGCCATAAGATGATGTATGACAGTGTATTGCGATGTATGCCAAAGTATGCCTGGCATACACATACCATAGACCAATGTACACCAATGTGTTGGCAAAAAAATCACATATGTCGGCATACACTAAGGCTATATGTCATAGTGTAACAGGGCTATAATGTCCTTGGTGTGCTACCATGTATAGATTGTTAAGCACATCACTAGGTTTGGCAAGTGACATTGGTGATGTTGGCTAGCTAACATCCCTAATTCACTCACGAGACACCAGGGCGGCGTATCGGTCGCTAGCTCTCGGCGTCACAGCCCGCCTGGCCACCAGTGGACTAACACATGCTCAAAATTCCCACCCACCCACCCTTAACGGAAAGGGGGTTGAGCGCTGCCGAGGTGTTCCAAGCTGCTCGATTACTTTATGATAGATTACGATACTATGTTTGTATTCCAGATTTGAACCTACAAGAAACTGTAACTGACTGTAATACTGTCTCGCAAGACTAAGAGGCCCCGATGCCTATTTACGATATCTATACGACTATTCATTAACGTTACTAGACATTGCTGCATGTGTTTGATCATGAAAGAGGGCCCCTGTCGCCACCTCGAGAATGCTGCTCCTTGAGCCTTTTTAATTGTTTTCAGATAATAAATCTGATTCCAAATATACATATAAGCGTGTTCTGTCTCGTGTAGTGAATTATCACATTGTCAAGATCACAATAACATATTTGAATTGCCATCACCTCGTGTGCAAACATAAATTAGTTTCCTTTATCTTTAACTCAAATATATCCAAATTTAATCAACTAACATAACACCTACATTGACTTAAAGCAGAGTAAATTCTACCTATCAATCAATATTTAATCTACATTTGGAACCCCTGGAATGGAGCAGAAAAACAACTAAAATACAAGGTTTCATGCAACTTTAAAAGTACATATACATTACATACGAATCGATGTGGAATAACAACAAAGATAATGAGACAGGGTAATAGGGAGCAGAGCTAAAAGCAACTTCAAAAGCTCCCATCCATGTCTGGTTGGCATTTCGCTTCATCAGCACAAAAGGTCAGGTCTCGCGTCAAAATGCAGGTATGGAAGGCCAGCCTATGTATGCTAATGATCTATGGCTTCCAACCGAAGTGGTCCTATTGAGATAGCCAGGGCAGGTGTCATAATGAATGATGAAGGCGCAGAGTCAAATGAAGGCATCACATATTCGCAATTAAAACATTGTCATTTAGAGTTGGTCCTACATAGTCAGCATCAAAGAGTTCAGGTGCAAGGAAAACAACGTAAGCGTCAAGCCAATCCAACAATTGAGTTTAAATACAAGATTTTAACCTGAAAATACGATTAAGCATCACTAATTCTGATTGTCCATGATGTGCGCAACATGGGTAATTGAATGAACGAGACTGTGAATCTCAGTAGATTAGGGCACCATGGCGCCGACTATATTCTATTCTTAGAACTAATAACTTTGGCCGCTGATCGACGCACCATCTACATGATACTTCTTGAACTACGCAGTTAGATTAAAATCAGACTGGTGGCAACATCTATATTCACTTTAGCACTAAATGGCCGCCGATTGACGCGCCACCTATAGTGATTTCCAGTCAAAGCCGATGACGTGGCACTGGAGATATTCACTTCGACCAGACTTTTCAAACCGAGAGGACGTATTTCTGCCGCCCAGATTTGGACAAAGGCAAAACATGACGGCGCCGAGGAAGACAAGATAAAATGTTCAGGTTTCTTACTCCTGGAACCCAAGCTGTAGTCACCAACTAGAAAATGGAAGGTGGGTCGAAGTCAGTGGCTTATATCTCAATCAATGTTGAAAAGGCACCATCGTTCAAGACGAACAAAGGATCAGTGCGAGGAACGGCAACTCGACAAGGACTATTAACAAAATGGACGCGACGGATGAGCCTGACGAGGCAGGAATGACCGTGGCTCTGGCTGAGATGGAGGGACAGATGGTGGACACCAGCGATGGCATTAACGCACGAATCGACGAGCTCCAAAAGAACGCGGAAAAACAAGAATCCAACCCCGTTGTGCTTTGGCAGCGGTGTGATGACGTCACGCCAGATGGAGGCGGCCATGACACCTTGTTCGATGGGTCTCTGCGGATGAGATCATTTGAACTGACAAGCCGTCGGTCTTCTTTGGTGCAATCGGCTGGAACATTACATGATGCTGGCCAAAGACACCGACGTCGATATCGTGAAAACCGTGAGTTCAAAGCTTATTCATTCGATCGCGAGGAGCGTCAGACATCTGTCGGTGGGCAAGGAGGCGGCCATGACAGCATGCTCGATGGATCGCTATGGCGGCGATCGCTTGAACTGACACAACATCGCTCCTCCGCGCTGAAAATGGTTGAAATCTCTCATGAGGCTGGCCGATGGCATGAACGACAGACTTATGAGAACCGTGGGTTCGAGTCTTGTACTCTCGATTGCAGGGAGCATTGGGTGCGTGCCGGCGGGAGAGGGCGAGCTGTCTGCGACACAGGTTTCCCGAGTCGCCGGTGTGCTGGTGTCACACCATTTGGAGGCGGCCATGACAGCATGCTCGGCGGATCGCTGCGGGGACGGTCGCTTGGGGTGACATGCCATCGCTCCTCCAACTTACAATCGGCTGAGATCTCCTCTGATGCTGGTCGGAGGTATGGAGGAGGGAATTGTGACAATTGTGGGTTCGAATTTTGTCCATTTGGTCGCGGGGAGCGTCGGAGGCGTGCCGGTAGGGGAGGACGTGTTGTGTGTGTCGCAGCTTCTCCGAGCCGGCGGCATGATGATGTCATGCTGCGAGGAGGCGGCCATGACGGCGTGCTCGCCGGATCGCCTTGGGGCTGTGTTGAATCGACACGCCAAATCGACCTGACAAAGAACCCTGCGGACATTGGATTAGGTGCGAGTTATCGACGCTCGACTACCACACTCACGCACGGATACGATACAAGTAACTTTGGACGTTGGATGAGGCGTGGCCTGGCTACATTGCAGAATGCAGACCTAGGACTAACCGTGGCTCCGGCTACATTACAAAACATTGACGCTGGCTTAGCACGTGGACACGATGAAGATAGATGAGACTATTCACCAACTATAGGTGCACTACCTCAAGCCTTCCTTATTGGGAGACTGGATGTGAACGACCGCTGCAACAAAAGCAAGGAAAACCAAAGATCGACGACAGCAGACGGCTCACTTTCGCACTTGGACAGACAAAACTTGCATACATCTGACACTGCTATAATTTTGACAGCAGAAGTGATGCGGCGTCATTACATCCATACGGTCGATGTTACATAGCTAGATAGGCCACACAGCCTCATCAACATGGCACTCCTCTAACAATCACGGGTGCACTCATTTTAAGGTCAAACACCAAAGAGCTCATGCTTGGGTTGCCTTAATTAACATCGGCACTGAAACTAGTTAAAGCTGACAACCCATATTCTAATGACACTGCATGGAAACGGCCGTCCCCGTACGCTGTTGATGTACTCGTAGAACAAAGTGACACAGGCTTAGGTATACATAGCCACACCAAAGTCACGAGTATAGCAACATCCTACACAAAAGCTGAACTTATCTGCAGACCATGTCAAAAGCTGACAAATCACGTTCTAATGACAATCGATGTAAAGCCTCTCACTAACATATATCTGGTTGTAGTCATACTGGGTGAATTCAGCTACCAAACGACGTGCCATATAGGCATGAATTGCCTAACTATACACGCCAGAGACATAAGTCAAGTAACAAAAGCTGACAACCATTAGTTAATGACACTGGTATAACATTCATACACCAGTATGCAGCATATGAAGGCTGAAATTGTCTGCGACCATGTCAAAGCTGACAATCACATTCTAATGATAATCGATGTAAACAATCCCTATCACATTTTTAAAATGTCAATTCACCAAGGGCTCTGCATTCTTTTATCTCATAAGCTTAATAGGATACCAAGCCTTATCAACATGGCGCACTTAGGCATTGCTTGATGGACAAAGCTGACAACCCACATTATAATGACATTGCATTGAAATAACCGGTCCCCGCACGCTGTTGATGCACTCGTAGAACAAGTGACCCAGGCTTAAGTATACATAGCCACACTGAAGTCACAAGTATGGCAACTTCCTACACAAATTTGTTTGCAGACCATGTCAGAAGCTAACAAATCACAATCTGAGACGAAAAGGCCTACAATGCGTGATAAGAATCACATAAAAATGTCTAATGACCCTGCATGGAAACGGCTCCCCATACACTGTTGATGTACTCGCAGAACAAGTGACACAGGCTTAAGTATACATAGCCACTCTAGAGTCACGAGTATAGCGACATCCTACACGAAAGCTGAAATTGTCTGGAGACCATCTAAAAAACCCACAGCTCGAGGCGATAAATCTGGTTGTCGCCCTCAAACATCTCTCTCCACATCAAGCGCACAAATACACCATCGCAATAAACACAGACAATGCAACCTCACAGCAAGTGCTCAGTTCCGGGGCAGGTTGCGACCCTGTCATCTGTGCCTGTGCCCGGGAGATCTGGCTGTTTGCCGCACGAAGGAGTACCGACATTCTTGTCCGACACAAACCAGGAAAGGACATCATTCTCCTGATGTTCTAAGTCGTAGGTGTTTCGACTTGCGTGCAAGGAGTCTAGCCAGAGACTTGTTGCTGAGGCCGGCCTGGAATCGGTGATTGTGACACATGACAATGCTTTGACCCCTAACCGGTAACCTGGGATCGATATTTAAAATTGTTGCCTTCTCTCCCCAGGTTACTCACAACGTCACCATCAGCGGCTTCTTGATGCCATTAAGGCGGGGCTGGCGATTGGGACCTGGAGGAATAAGGCAGCCCAGGCAAGGGAATACTACTGGTGCTAGCTGCTATCATCGCACACTTCTCCGACAGACTAACCTTTCCTAAATTTGGCAGCTCTGACCCTGGCCACTATCTTCGGGCCAAGGATTTGAGGCTAACCGCAGTGGGCATCAATGTCCGAGTCCGGTAATCAAAAACAATACAAGTCATCGTCTCCAAGAGACATTTCTCGTTCCGGCGATAACTGGATCGCCCTACTGTCCACATCAAGCGTGGAAGGATTACGTGTCCAGGACACCACTTCACCCCGATGGCCCTGCCTTCCTGACTACCAACGATCACCTCTACGTGCAACCGTGTTGCCTGACACCATACGACTGGCCCTGTCCATGGCAGGTCATCCGGCCCCAGCGGCAATGACACCATAGTCTGAGACGAGGTGGTGCACAAGCCTGTGCTCTGCAACGATCGTCAATCAGCAACATCAAACACTTGGGTCATTGGACCACTGACGCAGTGCATGATTATGTACCAAGGCAGTCGGTTTCATCGGCTCCCAGGACACTTGCTCTATTTGTTGGTTAAGTGCCTGTAATCCTTGAAATATCTAAGGTCATCTCATCATGAAAGAGTAATGTAACAAGCTAAGATAGAAAGAATTAAAATTGCCACTTTATACTACTGTCTCGTTCTGTTTTCAATTGTCCATGATGTGCGCAACATGGGTAATTGAATGAACGAGACTGTGAATCTCAGTAGATTAGGGCACCATGGCGCCGACTATATTCTATTCTTAGAACTAATAACTTTGGCCGCTGATCGACGCACCATCTACATGATACTTCTTGAACTACGCAGTTAGATTAAAATCAGACTGGTGGCAGCATCTATATTCACTTTAGAACTAAATGGCCGCCGATTGACGCGCCACCTATAGTGATTTCCAGTCAAAGCCGATGACGCGGCACTGGAGATATTCACTTCGACCAGACTTTTCAAACCGAGAGGACGTACTTCTGCCGCCCAGATTTGCCGTCCCACCCACCCAACTAATATGATGTATCGATAGGGTTAAGTGCCTGTAATCCTTGAAATATCTAAGGTCATCTCATCATGAAAGAGTAATGTAACAAGCTAAGATAGAAAGAATTAAAATTGCCACTTTATACTACTGTCTCGTTCTGTTTTCAATTACCATATGATGACATGGTTATAGAGCAATACAGAAAACAGTAGGAATATATAAATATAAATGTTTTGAAGTTTTGATTCCAATGTTTCTCTCTATTTTTGGATTTGCGTTTACGTGGTTTTGCACCTGAACTCTTCATTTATTAAACATTGAGTGGCACGTAGAAGGGTCTATTGAGTCAATATAATAGAATTTGCGACCGCTAAAGCCAATAGTGCCAGAAGTTTCCATCTTTTCACTTCAAATATCACCAACACTAGCCATTCGGCATGGAAATTATTTCAAAATAAAGAGCGCCAAGTCTGTCTGTGCGCCAAGTCTGTGTGGGCATGATGCTGGCTTCCCAGTGGGGCAGCACCATAAATTAACAATGACTGTGTATTGTCACAATTCGGTACCCGTCTTGATATGACCTTAAATTGTACCTTGACGTGAAACACCAACAAACAAACACCAATCAATGCGGTCCTAGAATTCATAAAACAAGTTGCGGTGGTGAGGGGCGTTAGAATATAATTGTGTCGCACTAGATAATTAATAAGCCAGTGTCTTTAGCCAGATTGAAGCGTGTTACAACAATATGTCATTGAGAACAGTGACGCGATACAACCTCTAAAGCCATTATATTATCCTGCCACTAGTGGAGCACATACACCTTTCTTATGGTTCTTAACAAATACCGTCCACTCAATGTCAGGCCTTTGTCTATGTGCAACTGGGTGGAGGATGTCCATGATGGTGAGAGAATATAACTATATTGATGCAAATATCCAAATTTAGTTCTTTATTATAAAAAACATCTCCGCTGCTTGGTGTACTAATAATTCAACATTACAGAATTGAAAAACACCATTAGCAATATGAAATAACTGTTTTCCATTGCTAGTCCCCCCATAGCCCCCCCCCCCTACCCCAGAATATAACTATATTACAGTGATTATGCAAGTTATTTTGGTTTGTTTTGTTGGGGTATTTTCAAGCTGCTTTTTGTACTAATAATTCGCCGAGGTGACATCACACAATTTAAACACACCAATAACAATATGAAATAACTGTTTTCTATAGCTAGCCACCCTCCATACCCGCGAGTCCCAACCCCACCCGTCCCCTACCCATGCTGCTTATGTCCCTTGTTCCAGTGCAATGTGGAGCACATGATGTTGTGATAATATAAACAATTTTAACATCATGTTTCTTGGTGGGTTTTTGTTAAGTGGTATATCCTAGCTGCTGCTCGAGGACTAGATTAAAGATTCACCCGGTACTTGTAGTACACGGGTGAATGACAACATAGTCTAAATACGGCCTAAAATAGCTTTAGTATGGACACAAGAAGTACAATGCCTGGCACCAGTGTCAAATGGTTACTTATATCAGCACATAGTTGGGGAAGTGGGAGAGAATGCAAAAAGACAAGATGGCGGCCAGAGAACGCCGTCGATTTCACTTTTAAATGGCATTACAGTATCTGGTTTATTATATTTTGCAACTTAAAAGTAGTGGGTAAATGTTGCTTCTTAGATTGTGAAATTAAGCCCTCATAAAGACGCATTTCCTTAGCCCCATTTTTCGACCGTTTTTATATAAGGCTGGGCTTCTCCCGTGTACTGGAAGTACGGGGTGAATCTTTTATCTAGTTGCAGAGGTGCCATAAGAGAATTGAAACACAACACATCAATAGGAATATGAAACAACTGTTTTGTACAAGGGGCACAGCTAGGCATACGCACGTATGCCAAAACGTCCACCTCGTTTTGTCAAAAAATAGAAAATAAAAAAATAATAAAGAGAGAGAGAGGATGCATGTAGTAGTCCAGAGTGTTGAAAACTCAAGTCTAAAATGTGTAAAATCCACCAGCTTAAGCTTAAGCGGCCCCCTAAACCACTGCTGAAATTAGGAGTACACATCGTTAAAGGTCTAGCTACACCCCTGTCTACTACCAGCCACCTACCCTCCCCCTTACTAGGCTAACAATGCTCCATTCCTTGTCCAATTCGGGCATGAGAATAGAAGTTATTAACGTAATTATGCGCCTTTTGTTGGGGTGTTTTTTTGTATTATATCCCAGCTGCTGGATGTACACATTATTCACTGCGGTGCCATCACATCATTGAAACACCAGTTGGATCCGTCATGGTATGCCCTTAGATGTGGCTAGGACGTAAAACTACAACCAACAACAACTTTAGGAATATGGAATAGCTTCTTTCTATTACTAGCCCCCACACCCATCATCAATCAGTCCTACGCTGACGATGCTGCGTTCCTTAATCTAATGCATGGGGGGAGTGGTTGCAGCGACAGGAGCATGCTTACTGTGATTGTGAGAGTCAATCAGTATCTGTGTCAGATCCACTGTGGCCTAATCGCAGCGTCGTCTCTCACACGCCCTCTGGTGGCCGTGCTGATGGTTAAGTCCCGAGTCACACCTACCCGGATCAGGGGCTGGACGAGCCCTAGATAAAAGATTCATCCGGTACTTGTAGTACATGGGTGAAGACCAGCCTTATATAAATACGGGCAAAAATAGCGTTAGTATGGAAGTGAGGCTCCAGTATGTAGCCCCAGTATCAAATGGCTACCAATATTATGCATATAGGCACAGAGTTGGTGAAATGGGAGAGAATGCAAAAAAAGACAAGATGGCGGCCGCAGAACGCCGTCGATTTTCACTTTTAAATCTTATTAAACTAGATATTATATTATATTTTTCAACTCAAAGGTAGCGGGTAAATAATAAAACAGATGTAAAGAATAAATGTTGCTTCTTAGATTGTTAAATTAGGCCCTCAATTCTATTACCCGCATTTTCGCCAGCTTTTACATAAGGCTGGTTTGCACCCCTACTGCAGCAGTACGGGGTGAATCTTGTACCTAGACGAGCCCCAGACCGTGATCCGTGGCTGGTCCGGCCTCATTCGGGGTCCGTCCCAGATGAGCACGGATCAGACACGGATCGTCACGGATAGCCCGGTTGACCACCGGTCAGTCCAGGATGAGCCCCGTGTTTGTGTATATGTATAGCAGGAGCAAGTCCACTTCCAGTCTGGGACTGATCCGTGACTACACCGCGTAGTCCGGGGGTGGTCCGGCTAGACCGGGGCCTAGACCAGGGGGTCTGACTGGGGGCATTACCATGTCGGTGTTACTGCGAGGCCAACAACCACCAAAATAGCAATTTCATCCAGGGCTGTCCGGTGTCGCAGATTCAGCGCCCGGTCAGTTTCAGCGCCCGGTCAGTTTCATGCGCATGCGTCAAAATCTAACATCATCGTCACTAACCTTATGAATTTAATATAATGTTTTTGGTAAAGATGTTTTCCACATGTGTACAAAGCGATTTGTTTCTAGGTGGTGTGGCTGTAGAGATAGATCACTTTTCCTGTATTTTCTGTATGAAGATTGCTAGCGACCATTGACAATGCCTTGAGTTTGATGGTACGCCCAGTGCAAAACCTTAGTTTTATTCAAAATTAATACAAATCAAGAACCCTAACCGTATAAATTTAATACAGTCTTTTTGGTAAAGATGTTTTATATATGTGTACCAATCGATTTGTTAATAGGTGGTGTAGTTTTAGAGATATTTCACTTTTGCTGTATTTTCTGTATGAAGATTGCTCACGACCATTGACAATTCCTTGAGTTTGACTTTGAGTCTATACGGGCAGTGGTAACTGACCAGGTGCTGAAACTGCGACACCGGGACAGTCCGGGTGACTGGTCCAGGGGTGGTCCGGCTAAAAGTCTGGGTAGTGTGACTGGGGCTTTACAGGTCATATCAGCACAGGCACCGAGTTGTGACAGTGCACACTCATGGTGATGTTATAGTGCTGCCTCACTGGGAAATCAGGCCGCTGGCACATTATCATGAGGCAGAGCTAACCAGTCCTTGCCATATGCTATTAATACCGAGCGCTAGGCTAGGAACCGGTAAGTATCAATTTTATAAGCTATTAGTTTGACTCGCGTGGGAACCGAACTCCCGATCTCGCGCTCGCGCTGCGCAGGCTCTACCGATTCGGTCACCGCGGCTGCTGCAGTGCCGGTGTGCTAAGCTAGACGTCATTCTATCGGTTGACTGCGCAATAAAATACCCCCCTCCTCTCCATGCTCCCATCAATACTATCGATCTTTGTAGAATTAACGACCAAGTTCAAAATTAATTACAATATCAGTGTCCCGATACTATGCATGTGGTGTGTGTAAGCGCGTCTGTGTGTGTGTGTGTGTGTGGATATGTGGTGTGTCTGCGGGTAGGGGTGACGTGCGTGTTGATCTGGTGCTGCTGGTGTGGAGTAGCATGGGGAGATGGGGGGGGGTGATAATGTGACAGGGTGTGAGTAGGGAGGAGGTAGGCGGGGAAATGGGTGGGTAGATGGGGTGGTGATAATGTGAGGGTGTGTGAGTACCTGGGGAGATGGGTGTCGAGTTAGGTGGGGAGATGGGTGGGGAGATAGGTGGGGAGATGAGGTGGTCATAATATGAGGGTGGGTGAGTAGGTGGGGAGATGGGTGGGTCATAATATGAGGGTGGGTGAGTAGGTGGGGAGGTAGGTGAGGAGATGGGTGGGTCATAATATGAGGGTGGGTGAGTGGGTGGGTGAGTAGGTGTGGAGGTAGGTGGGGAGGTATGTGGTGATAATATGAGGGTGGGTGAGTGGGTGGGTGAGTAGGTGGGGAGGTAGGTGGGGAGATGGGTGGGTCATACTATGAGGGTGGGTGTGTAGGTGGGGAGGTAGGTGAGGAGGTAGGTGGGGAGATGGGTGGGTGATAATATGAGGGTGGGTGAGTAGGTGGGGAGGTAGGTGAGGAGGTATTTGGTGATAATATGAGGGTGGGTGAGTAGGTGGGGAGGTAGGTGGGGAGGTATGTGGTGATAATATGAAGGTGGGTGGGTAGGTGTGGGTGTAGGTGGGTAGATGGGTGGTGGGGTAGATGGGTGTGTGGGTAGGTGCGTGTGTGGGAAGTGGGTAGGCAGGGAGGTGGATTCACTATAGATGCGCATAATCATTTTGCTGACTCACACAATTATTGTCATTTGTTGGCCTCGTTGGCTGGCCACCAAGCCAATTCACTATTCGTAGTCCATTGTGTGAGGTGGTGGGTGCTGAATTGCAGAGCCACACTTGCAGAAATCGATGGTAAAAGCTGCATAGTCTGATGAAAACATCAAATGTTTAAAACCAAAGCACTTCGGACATCGCGACCGGTGAGTCAGGGATGGGAGTGACATGAATGAAACATGTCATTGGGAACATGAGTAATGATGGGTTGGCTATGTCTTGGTATGACAGCAGGACGAAAGAGGGAAGGCTAATGACAATGACATAGAAAGGATAGTGAAAAGGGGGATAGTGAGAGTGAAAACTGGGGAGCTGTGGTGTGTGGTGGTAAGGAGGGTGTGGGGGGAGGGGGGGTGCGATGCAGCTGTCTCCAGGCGATTTCACGCGCCTGCGCAAGACACAAGCTCTCACGCTGAGGTAGTTCTTTTGTCCCGAAGCCTCCCTGGTTCTTGTTGTGTGCAACATTACAGCACCAGCAACACGACATGTTGGCGGTGAAAGTGTTGATTATGATGACAGTGGTGATGGTCATGACTGTGCTGGTAATGGTGGTGATGACAGTAGTGGTGATAGTGACAGTGGGGGGTGGTGGTGGTAGAGGTGACAGTGGTAGTGGTGGTAGTGGTTGTGATACTGGTGGTGGTGGTGACAGTGGTGGTTCTGGTGGTGAGAGTGGTGGTGCTGGTGGTGTCAATTCATCGGGTACCCAATATGTTGGCTAATGATTTCCAAACAGAAAAACATGACAGAATAAATTGAATATATGACAGTGGTAGTGGTGGTACTGGTTGTGATACTGGTGGTGGTGGTGGTGACAGTGGTGGTGCTAGTGGTGACAGTGGTGGTGCCCGGTGGTGTCACTTCATCGTGTATTCAATATGTGAGCTGATGAGTTCCAAACAGAAAAACATGACAAAGTAAATTGAAGATATGAGCCCCACCATGTACAAATGTATTTCCATGGAGTTCATGCCATAGAATAATGTGTTATTTAAATATCAGGCAAACACTATTTTGACGAGTCAAGCACTATTTTGATTAGGCAAGCACTGCTTTGATGACTTTTTTTAACCGTAACTAATGGAAATATTCGCAAAAATAGTAAGGGTGTCCTTGAAGTGTAAGGTCTAGACGATGATAGTCAATAGACATATCAATATTGGAAAGTATGACCTACCAGCCATCTCCCCTGACTGTTCACATATGTGTGACCACGATTTTCCTTGGGGAGCAACTTGATCATATACTTGCCAATATTTATAGTCCTCCCGGTATGGATTACTAGAACTCTGGGCGTAATCGATTAATCGACTCTAGTCACCCGAGCCACTTTTTGGCGCATGCGCACATCCTGCATCCTGCAGACTCGGGTCGAATAACCGAATCAGCTTCTGCACGCTCGGGGTGGAAAAAATGGTGGCTTAATCTAAAACCTAATTATTTGTTTTACTAAACAATATAAGTACAGCAAAATAGGATTTAAAGTATCTTAGGATTGTATAAGCTGACAATCTGGGTTATTTTTAAAAAAGCATTAAAACAACGAATAGGACTTGTAGTGGTTGATACAGGTACCAGCTCAGGTGTGACGTCATCGTTCCTAGCAAACCCCAGCCAAGAGGTGGGTTACTGGCGTCGGGTCGTTTTGCACACGGCACATGTTTTTGTCGACTCCACTCGCGGTGTTCGATTTGAAATTCAGACGACTCGGGTGACCCGAGTCGCCCGGGTCGTGTTAATCGATTACGGCCACAAAGTACATTCCAAGGGGAAAACGGAGTGATGAATATCTCCTGAGGAATATATTACAATGTGTACAATTCCTGCCACTAAAGAAAGTGCAGAGTTCGAGGTCATTAAGTCAAAATTGAGAGTTCCAAAGCTCAATCAATTTGCGACATAATTTGCCTGAGCTGTTTGTTAGGAGTTTGCATCCTGTCAACATTTAAGGTGATTATTATCAGCATTGGTACCGACTTGTAACAGTGCACATTCATGATGGCTTTGAAGTGCTGCCCCACTGGGAGACAAGCCTACCAGCACCAGCACCCAATTTCCCACTCAGTCATATTATCCTTATACACAGCTAACCACTCCATGCCCTATCCTCATAATGCCGAGTGGCAGGTTGGGTAGGGACAAGTATTAATTTTGAATGGGATTTAAATACAGGGCCTGACTGATCTAGGGTCGCGGTCATCATCATCATCATGCTGTGGGTCGCGATGCGACAAAGACTGCTTTCATTACTTGACTGCCACTCTCCATTTAGCTCTCTGCTGTGAGATTTGCGTCCATGAGTCGGTCTTAATGTCTCTCAGCTTCAGGTTTCTCTTGATGGTATCTTTGAACCGTAGACGGGGGCGCCCTCTCTTTCTGTAGCCAGAAGACAGTTGAGAATAGAGGATCTGCTTTGGTAGCCTGTCTGATGACATCCTCATGAGGTGTCCAGTCCACCGGAGATTCTTTTTGATCAGAAGATCTTCCATAGAGGGCAGCCCCATCCGTTCGAGTATTTCCTTATTCGTCACATTTCATGAAAGCTGCCTGCAAAAGTGTTGAAGTGCTGCTGGCTTTTGCAAGTTACCAGTGGCACTCTCTCGGGGAGCAAATAGAGGTTTCACACCGGCAAGAACATGTCAAGACATGCGCAAAACTATTTGTCCCTGCAGTGGCTGGTCGGGAGATGTTGGGAGTTCCATACATCAACCGCCCTTAATGCTGCCACAGTGACATGGTTTTCTGTTTAGGGTTTGCTCCCTTAGCCTTCGGTTCTGTCAAGGACCTGTACAACAAGGCAGTGGTTTACAACTCTGCAAGGCAGGGGTGTCAAACTCCCTGAGGTATTGCTATACCTGCATACCATAGGGTCGCGGTAGAGACATATGATTTGTGCAAATGCCCTTAAACCGCTGAGAGCTTCAATTGAGTGCCCTTCTGAAAGAAAGCTGTTCTAGACGACGCCACGACCGACCTACTTTTCGTTGAGAATACGCACTGCACGGTTATCCCCCAATGGTAGTTATTCCCACTTTCATGCAAAGGCAGATTGGTGGTGGAAATCCTCTATAAGGAGCCTTCTACAAAACAATTCCAACCATCTGCAACACTGATTCTTCCAGTATGTACGTACACCTGCTCTCGAAGGTACTTTCTGCTGCCTACTGAAGAGCCGTCCTGATATGTGAAAGATTAATATTGTTATTTCAGCTGATTTGAGCTAGCTGCTGATGACAATATCAGACTACATATACATATATTATAAATAACTGTATTGTCACATGGCTATTAGACATTGTCCATAGAGCATGCTGGACAAGGAGCTGCTACCCAGAATACACAACAGTATCAATACTCTAAGCTGGTTTCTTGCTGGTGGAAATCATCTATTGCAGACTCTGGCGAGAACATTCACGAGCAGATACTTTAGCAATCGCTGTTAAGCCAGACGGGATGACAAAATGAGTTTAGTGTCCGTCTCCCGTGTTGTTGCATCATGGGATTCAACCCTATGGGTTCAAATTGATACTTATCAGTTCCGAGCCAGGCCCTCTGCATTATTGGGATAAGGCAATGATTGGTCAGCTCAGTGTCAGAATAATGTGACTGAGTGGGATATCAGGGCATGGGGCGTGTGGCCTTATCTCCCAGGGTGGCAGCACTATAGAGCTGCTAAGAGTGCGCACTGTCACAAGTCGGTACCTGTCCTGATATGACCTTAGATGTTGCTAGGATGTAAAACAACAACAAACAAACAAACAGATAATTGCTTAGGTTTTGACTATTTTATATTTTCATCGGACAATCCAGCTTTAATCCACTACTTAATTACCAGCACTGTAAATGAAGTAGATGATTCATGGACAGCGTTTATTGAGGTTATCAATAAGGAGCAGTAACTGTGGAACCAGGGCAAGGTGTGTGTGTGTCGGTGTGTGTCGGAGGTGTGGCCTGGGCTGGTTCCAGAGCTCATGCAATTCATAAGGCCTCCTTCCTGTCAAACAATCGGGCTTCATCGGGCGTGTAACCAGCACCTGCCCAACATCGGATTCCCCGGAAATACTGTCCGTGTATGTATTTATGTGGTAGGTCTGTTGATGAGTAGGTGCGTGGCTGTGTGGTGAGGTTAGTGTCAGGTAGGGCTGGGGTCTCATCTGTAAACACGCCAACAGCGATGTTGGTTGGTTGATTGTTGGAGTTTTACGTCCTGGCAACATCTATGGTCACATATCAGGATGGGTACCACCTTGTGACAGTGCACCCTCATGGCAACTTTATACTGCTGCTGCACTGGGCGATAAAGCCACATGCCCCACTCAGTCACATTATCCTGACACTGAACTGACCAATCGTTGCCTTATCCCGATTGTAAGACCAGGCCGCCACCACCATTACCTGATATCCAACTCAGTCACATTATCCTGACACTGAGCCAACCAGTCCTTGCCCTATCCTAATAATGCCGAGCGCCTGGCTAGGAAGCGACAAGTATCAATTTTAAAGTCATTTGTTTGACTCAACCATGGTGCAAATCCACGACCCCATGATCTACCAACACGGGAGATGGACGCTCTAACTCATCGGCCATCCCGTCTGGTCCCAAGCAATGATCTAGATTGGATTCTACATATCTAACTTACATAATGGTGCACTTATTAAATACGTGTCACCCCAGAGAAAGGGATGTTGAGGCAATTGAATAGTTTATGCGGAACGGTATGATGTCAGAGTTTTGACATTCTTACCGAAGTTAAACTTGCATGATTGGACTCACAAATCTGTCAAAAGTTACCCATTTAGAATCAAAGTGACTTCAAGCGGTAGATTATAAGGATACACCTAATTTATTTATCTTAGGAAATAGCAGAAACTCAAGACCATCGGACGTTGCAACTCTAAGTGCCCATCTATGTCCAGGACTTATTTATCTTATTCTTATTGCTGCGGGATAACTATTCTTCTTTAAGTTCATCGCCAACCGAAGCCATAGTCCTTTGTGTTATTGAAGTCAAGATAATCGTGTTTAATGAAGCAGTCAGTAACTGTTCATATACATGTATGTGGATGTAAATATGTATAATACATAGAGAGAGAAAGAGAAATAGAACAAATACAACGGAGGGAAGCATGTGAGTCCTCCAGCGGAAGCTGAGAGAGTAGGTGTGGCCGCCTCTTTGAAGACCGCTCCTTCCCACACTTTGCACTTAATATTCCGGGGAGGTGAGGTGCAGGAAGATCCTCTAGTTACTTCCTAATCAGTACACATGACACGGGTGGCTAATTACTACCTATGCAAAAGAGTTCATTTTGTTTATATTCCTACTTGTTTGTTCATTGCTCCGTAACTATGTGATCATCAAATAATGGAATTAGTATGAATTAAAATTATGTTCAGGTAGAAATGTTTTAGTTAAACTACATTTTTCGATTAGCGTTTACTTGGTTTTGTGCCTGAGCTCTTCATTTGTGTTTTCTAAGCTATTATGTGAATATAAACAATGACACTACGACTTATTAGTTCCCTTCTCTATATTAGTTATTATATAGTACCCTACTGTCACAGGAGTTAGTTCCTAATTCTGCCACTATGGCGCCACCTGTGAGTGGCTCCTGCCCCACCCTGATACCAAATGTGTCGGGTCACTCCCACTTTCAAACATCCGTGGATGGTCAGATTTAAAAGTATGCATACAGGAAAACCTCTCTAAATCGACCGACCAAGGTGCCAACTTTAAATGATCCATTTAGGGAGGTGGTCGGTTTAGCGAATTAGAATATGATTAAAATGGGATTGTATGGGCGAGCGTTTGGAACCCAAATACAGCGATCGATATAGGGGACTGGTTGGTGTGGGGACGTGTTCAGTTAGAGAGGTTTTACTCTATATGTATGTGTGTTTTGGAGCACCGACTGGGAAACCAGGTCGCCCGCTGCATGGTCCGATATTCGACGCAGTAAGACATAATTTGTGTAAATAAGGTCCGCGAAGAACAGTGCTCATAAGATTAATTTATAATATATATATTATCCTGAAACTGAACCAACCAGACATTGATTGTTGGCCAGACAGGATGGCCAAATGAGTTAGAGCATCCGTCTCCTTTGTTGGTAGATCATGGGTTGATGGGTTTGAACCCCGGTCGAGTCAAACCAATGACTTAACAATTTATACTTGTTGTTTCCTAGCCTGGCACTCTGCATTATTTGGATAGGACAAGGACTGGTTGGCTCAGTGTCAGGATAATGTGACTCAGTGGGATATCAGGCAATGGTGCTGGCGACCTGGTCTTCCAGTGGGGGAGCACTATAAAGTTGCCCATGAGTGTGCACTGTCACAAGTCGGTACCCATCCTGATATGACCTTAGATGTTGCTAGGACACAAAACAACAACAAGTATAAACAAACATTGATTGTCACTAGTAATGCGGAGCACAATCCTATATATCGAGCAGTATGGGATTTACTAGTCATTGGTTTCACTCCGCGCGGAATTGATCCCGCAATCGAGGCTAACGCTCTTACCGATTCGCCCAACACACCCGGTCTCGCTCGTGGAGAATATCCACATTATATGGACGGTAATAACCAAATTATCGCAGGTAATAATTCCGGAAGTGCGATTGGTTTCTAACCTCATCAAACTAAATTAAACAACATGGCCCTTCGGGAGGGGCAGGCGTCTACCTGGGTTCCGCAACTTTGTCCTAGGACCAGCGCTCTCCAGTCGTTTTGAAGCTTTGTTGCATATATATACATATATGTATATATATACACATATATTTATATGAATATTTATATATATATATGTATATGGATAGTGCTAAGACGATTATCGTGTGCAATAAGCTTTGTAGTGGTTCCTTCCCCCCTCCCGCATGACGGCTGGGGGAGTGACTGGAATACACCTCCCCTCCAATCCCCACAACCCACCCACACACATACACACTTGCTCGGGCAGATTTCGCCACTCGGTCGCAGGCATATATATATATATATATATATATATATATATATATATATGCTTTATATTTATATATATATATATATTTGGTAGATCGTTTGTTTCGAACCCGCCCTTTAGAACCTAGGTCGAGTACAACTAATGACTTAATGCTTCCGACCGAATGCTGTAACCTGGCCCGAGCAAGTGTGGGGGGGGGGGGGGTAGCGAGGTGCATGCTGGTCTAGGTGCATGCTATTCGAGGTGCATGCTGGTCGCTCCCCCACCCCACCTGAGAGGGGGGGGGGGAGGAACCACTACAGAGCTTATTACAAGCGATAACGGGTGTATCACAAACCATATATACATATATCCACATATATATAAAATACGGCGGTACAGTGAGTGTCTGTCGGGGGGGGGGGGAGGGGGGGAAATGTTGCTTGCCCAGACTTGTGGCGCGCCCCCAACGGATCTGAGTGTGAGTAGGATGGAAGTTTGTAGGTTAAGCAGGCTCACCTGTCGATGACTGTGGTGAGCAGATAGGGCTGGGGAGCAGATGGAAGCTTCCCGCCTTATTACACTTGTATAATGGCTTATACAACATATATATACATATCTATACAAAAAGGTGACATGGGTTGGTTTATAAAAGTATAAGATACACTGAAACGTCATTAGCCTTGTTTATATTCCGATCAAGAAGAAGAGAGAGCATATACTCATATCTTACAATCTGTTCAACAGATTCTGTCCTGGGCATGACCCTAGACACCGAGCAGCTTACATCAGCACAGTAAGGTCTTCCGGCAGGCCCCCTTATTAGTACTAATCCACCCACCCACCCCTAGTGGCATCATTACCTTCCCCCTAAGCGTCTTAGCGCAGAAACACTACCCACCTTCTCCTGCCCAGGCACGCCACATCTCAAGTCGCTAATGACTCCAGTACTGACCCCCTCTTTTTGCCTGCCAACTGACCACCTCCAGCCTCCATTATTTAATTTCCTATATACTAGGGATGACGGCTGATTTGTATTTGCTGGATTCTGACAGCTGCAATCAATATATGAAGAGTTAAGGCGCAACTCCCCATAAAAGCCAATCCAAGTTTATATACAATATTTTAATTCTCACTAATTCAACATTTATTATGATCACATGATTATGGAGCAACAAACAAAAACATTAGGAATTATCAAAAGTAAAATTGTTGAAGGTTTCATCCCAATGTTTAGCTCAATTTAGCGATTGGCGTTTACAGTTTAAAGCATAGTCACATTTTCAAAACCAAAGCAATTATCTAGAATTGATTCTACATAACTAACTTAGACACAGGTGCACTTATTAAGCATGTGTTGCCACATACTGAGGCGATTTAATAGAACCTGGTACTAGTAAAGCCTATGGTGCCAGAGTTTTGGCATGATTGTCATAATTAATTACACATGTTTGCGCTTCAAAAAAGGATATTCTCAAAAAAGGATATTTCAAACTAAAGTGACGTAGATTTTAACAATACATGTAATACATTTATCTAAAAAAAAAAGACAACAATTGGAATGTGGGCTGAGGATGGTTGTCTTCCATCTAGGCTACATTGCTACTAACCCGACAGGGACATAAGCCCTCTTAACCTAAACCTCAGGGAGAACCAGTATTCTAGCCCTCACTATATACCAATTTGTGGCCGCAAGGTGGCGCCACCATTCGGAAACGTCGACATGACAGTCACACATTAGGACACTATTCTAAATGGATATTGATAATCCCATTATCGCGTGTAATAAGCTCTGGAGTCCCTACCACCCCTTCTCCTCCCCACGCTCACGGGGTGGGGGTGGATAAGGGGGGGGGGGGGGTCGGCTCCTCTTCGCCGGCCCCCTGCGCGGGGCGCGAGACGCCACTCGCTCGGAAGTTTAAATGGCATATATATATATATATATATATATATATATATATCTCTTTTTAGAATACGATTCCTCCTTGGCCCAACACTTTGGAATTTGGAAGATATTCCCAAAACTGAGTCCAAGGAAGCTCCCCACCCCCGCTACATGGGAGCTAGGAATCAAATGAGCCTGAGAAAGGAGAACAGAAGTTGAATGTTGGAGAAGAAGTTGAATGCTGGAGAAGAAGTGACCAGTTGAATGTTGGAGAAGAAGTGATTTTAATTGTGAATGTGCACTGGTTATATACGTTGTCTTCCACACCCCCAATTGGGCTACAATTAGCCTTCAATTGGCCTCCAATTGGGGTACCATTCTTGTAGGTGCAGCCAGCCGTGACAGCTTTCAAAATGGTCTATACTATGCAACATGTCCATGCCTGGCTGACACTAAACAACATGGTATACAATATTTTACATCTTGTTCTATACTTCTATCCCCTCATTAGCTAAGAAGCTCTACTATATATATTTCTTCTACACTTCTAGCCCTCTGTATAGACCATTTGTGCCGCAAGTTGGCGCCACCATTGACAAGCATCGACATCACACTCACACGCGAGGATTGGTTGGTTATTGGGGTTTTACGTGCTGGCAATATCTAAGGTCATATCTGGATGGGTATCGATTTGTGACAGTGTGCACTCATGGCAACTTTATAGTGCTGTCCCACTGGGACATGTGTACTAGTTCCCCTTATTATTATATTGTCACGATTTGGTTGTGTGCTATTTTAATCCGCTTTTTCCTGTTCGCTATCAAGGTCACCACCTGGAGACAGCTGTTCACAGGGAGGGCCACATGTAAGCCTCTCCGGGTTGCGTTGCATCATATATCAGATGGCGGGGTGAAGGGGGAAATGCCCTATAATACCTTTTCCGCAAAGCATGCTGCACAATGAGGTGCTTTCCGCAACACCCGTTCATGCTACTCCCATCAGAGGACAAGGTGGTGGTGGTGGACATTTCATATTTTCTTTTCCTTGTGTTGTTGGAAGGGTAGAGCAAGAAACTGGAGATTGGGAAAAGCACAGTTGCAGGAGGACTGGTCCTTTCTTACTGATGATATCTGCGATACAACGTGGGAGCAGTGGAGGAGGTTTGCTTGCAGCATTGAGATCGGCTCATCGCTGTTATCCCTGTGTGAAGAGGGACCGGATGAGGTCGCGAAAACTGCAGACTCAGGAAATTCCAAATATATATTCTTTGTCATCAGTCAGATTCACAAATCTCAGATCAATCTCTAGACATTCCAAATATATGTATATGTAACATATATGCATATATATATATATATATATATATATATATATATATATGTGGATATGATATAATATATTAATATAAATAGGTTTTTGTGTTGTTCTTGTTTTACGTCCTAGCAACATCTAAGGTCAGATCAGAACGTCACTCCAAAACCAAGTAAATACCAACCCCAAAAGGGAGATAAATATTGGATTCAATCCCTCAAAAAGTTGGTTATTTCTCTTCCTAATCTTTTGTTCATTGCTCCATAATCATGTGATCATATGAAAAGTGGAATTAGTGAGGATTAAGATTATTTTCAAGTAAAACTCTTTTTATTTAAACTACATTTCGGAATTGGCGTTTACGAAGTTCCACGCCTAAACTCTTCATATGAAGAGTTCAGGCACAAAACCCTGTAAACTCCAATCCGAAAATTGAGATGAACAATGAAATCAATCATTTGGGTACATTCCTATTGTGTTGTCCATTGCTCCATAATCATTACATCACAAGAAAAGTGGAATTATTGAGAATTATAATTAGCGTATTCTCTGTGGCGGAGTGGTTAGAGTGTCTGACTTTTTTCTAGGTCGGATTCCTAATCTGAAGGTCGGTGGTTCAATTCCCTCTGCCAATTTGGATTTCCACCGCTGTGTATAACTTACAGCGTCATCAAAAGCCAGTTGCTCTCATACCATGTCTATGTGGTGTGGGAGGTTAAAAATCCCTTGGGTCGGTAAAGGTGTAGGCTTGGGCTTTCTATCGACAAACTGTCTAATGGTGAAAACAAGGCTATTAAGGCTTATCCATGATAGGCAGTATAAATCTTTAAAAAAAAAAAAAATTGAGTTGCAGGTAAAGATCTTATATCATATTTAAAATATGTGAATTCTCATATGTTGGGTTCGCTTCAGTTATGTCATTTTAGGTCATTTTAGGTTCTAACCCGACGTTCCACCATGGAACTTTGGCCCGCATTTGCCTGGCTTTGCGCCATGGCCGGCGTTTCTGGGAATTTCGAACGGCCCGAATTAGGCATTCGTCGGTGAAATTTAGATATATTATTGTATGGTCGGGCAGCCATGGCCCGTAATAAACAGCCGGCTCAACCCAATCCTCCTTCATGTTCTCTTTCTCTCCAGTTGCTAATTCAAGAATATTTATATATGAAGAGTTCAGGTGTAAAACCATGTAAACACCAATTCCAAAATGGAGATATACATTGCAATAAACCTTCAAAGAGTATTTATTTGTGTATTTGTACTCCATAACCATGTGATCACCGAATACTGGAATTAGTATGAAATAATATTATTTTCAGGTTGTAATGTTTTATTTAAACTACATTTTTGGATTGGCGTTTACGTGGTTTTGCGCCAGAACTCTTCATATATATATAAGATTGATTGAGTGGTGGTTGATTTACGTCATGTCGGCAGCTTAGGTCATATTCAAGGCGATGTATACATAATGTATATATATATATATGATATATATGTATACTTTGAGACCACGTCTCCTCTATCAGCTCAACACCACCTCTGACTCTAAGCTCAAATATTGTGGATGATTGATGAAAGAGAAAGAGTATCCTATATATATGATATATATGATATATATATATATATATATACTATATATACTCTTTTTTCAATAATCGGCCACCCGATTTGAGCTTAGAGTTGGAGGTTGAGTAGACATGGTTTTTACATTTCCACGTCACGATTTGACCAACCTGGGGGAAAGAGGTTTAGGACCATCAAGCTTTCCTCCTACGGGCTCCAGGCACCAATACTGACGTCTTAGCCCAAAGGCATCAGACATTGTTCTTTGCAATCGGTACAATCAATGTCATTCATCGAATAAATGTGTTTTTCTTAGAACGTGACAATCAGCTCTCAATAGCATTAAATATAATATACTGGAGAAGATTGATTTCAATATCTATTGAAAGGGCTCTATCTCTAGGATTATTAGCTACATATTTTTAATCCGATGAAAGCAATACATTTTCAAGACCAAAATGATTACTTGGAATTCATTCTACATAGCCAACTGGTACACTTTATCACTGTTTATTAATAATTTGTTGCTACATAGAAGGGAATATTCAGTCAATTGCGTAGAACATGGTACCCTCTGAAGCCTGTGGTGTTTAACAATTTGGCATGCTTGTCAAAATTAATTTTGCTTCAAAGAAAAGTAGGGTAGATCATAAGAATCAACTTAATATAGATCTATGTTGTTCGTTTTTGTTGCAGCAAATTTAAATCATGGGACTATACAATTTTATGCTGATTTCCTGAATCCACTTGAAGATGGCAGCTGAAATCTGGAACTTCCCTCAGTGTAACTATCATATCGCCAATCACACTTCGCCAATCACTTTGGCGCCACCATTTTCTTGTCTCACATCTTGTAAATGGTGGCAGTCTGCCACCGGATAGTTGTTGCCTCAGCCAGTTCCAGGTAAGGGATAAATAACTGATGAAACCTTGTAAACACCAATCCAACATTTTAATTAAGATAACAGATTTGTATCTGAACGTAATTTTAATTCTCACTTATTCCATATTTCTTGCGATGTAATTGTAATTAATGATTATGGAGAAATAAACAATAAATGAGGAATGTAAACAAATTAACTTGTTGCCGCTTTGGTGTTTACATGATTTTGCGTCTGAACTTGTGATATGTGTATATATGTGCATATATGTACATATATATTTATCTATACATATATATATATATATATGTATATATATATATATATATATATATATATATATATTTATATACAGTCTACTCTCTCTATAACTGACACCCATGGGACCGGAGCAAGATGCCGTTATGGAGAGAGATCTGTTATAGGCAGAGACTGACTGACGCAATGGGTTGAAACCAATGTTTTTCTTTTATACTTGACTGACCAGGATGGTCCTTACAAAGTCACTTCTACAATTTGTCATTTCTACAATTAGTCATTTATACTATTCATCACTTCTACAATTTGTCATTTCTGCAATTTGTCATTTCTAACTATATGGCATGTTGTTACTGATAGAGAATATTGATCAAATAGGTGAAAAAACGGCTCGTCGTCAGCATACAACAGTTGTCCGTTAGACACAGAGGCAATCCTATTAAATTAAAGGGGTGCCATGACGGGACCAGCACTTTTTACCATTATTGACAGAGATTCATTATTAACAGAGGGCGTTATTGACAGAGTGGACTGTATATGAAGAGTTAAGGCGCAAAACCATGTAAGCACCAATCCAAAAATGGAGATAACCATTGGAATACAATCTAGAAAAAGTTTATTTTGTAATATTCCTATTTTTATGTTCATTGCTCCGTAACCATTTGATCACATCAAAAGTGGAATTAGTGAGAATTTAAATTATTGTCAGGAACAACTCTTTTATTTAAACTACATTTTAGGATTGGTGTTTACGTGGTTTTGCGCCTGAACGCTTCATATATACTTACATGTATGTATATATATGTCTGTATATATCCACATACATACACGGTTGAGCCCTCCTGGGGACACACTCATCAGTTGCGGTATTCGGCAGAAGAATATCTTATTAGCGACAATTCACTCGACGGATCAATAGGATGCGCGCCTCTATCGATCCGCCCATGTAGCGACGACTGGTCGAGGTTAACCGGGGACCATCGCCGACAGTGCCCGCCAGAATGGGCGATAATACAGGCATTTGTACCTAGTATGCCCGGCCGATTCCCCGTGGACTTAACCTGAATAGGCCCATGCCCGGGTCTGGAATGCAATTTGCGGTATTGAGGGCTATGGCGTAAGGCCTCGTTCAGCGTGAACAGTTCTATTATGAGGTGGTGATCTGGGATTTAGCTGCTGATCTATGAAGGTTCACTAACCAACACGGCACTGGTTTCTTAGTACCATGTATCATTCACGTTAAAGCATATTCATAAAGATTAGGATAAGGGATGACCAAATGAGTTAGAGCATCCATCTCCCGTGTATGTAGATCGTGGGATCGTTGGTTCGAACCCTGGTCGAATCAAACCAATGACTTAACAATTTACACTTGTCACTTCATAGACAGGTGCTTGGCATTTTTAGATAGGGCAAGGAGCAGTGGATTGAGGAAGACCAATCGTCACCGATTGAAATTTCCCCTGGTTAAACAACTAATGTACCCCAAAACAGGGAAATGCTTGAAGTAGGCTATTTAAAACATGTATATGTTTATATTGAATGTGTATGTTTATGGGTATATTTTAAATCCGACCATCCAAGCAGGTCTGGAGGTAGCAGCGACCAGACGCAGTTTGTATCAGGGTGGCTAGGAGCCACTCACCGGTGGCGCCATAGTGTCATAAGCAGGAACTAACTCATAAGACAGTAGGATAGTAGGTAATAACTAACATATAGAAGAGAACTGATAAGTGGTAGTGTCTTTGTTTATATTCCCATCATAGATTATATGAATATGCCCCAAGTCGGTACCCATCCTGATATGACATTAGATGTTGCGAGAGTGTAAAACCGCAACTGAATATATGTATATATGTACATAAATAATAATCATATATGTACTATATCCAAACAAATATATAATTATATATCCATGCATCACTATATTGATATATATCTATAAGTATATCGGCACAATTTCTTAATAAATATGTGATGCATACTTCGACATTCAAATATGAATGCAAGGGTAGTATGTACTGCTACATATATTCCTCCTTTGGCACATTGGTGGAGTGCCTCGTCAGCTGTCCGGATAGGTTGCGGCTGGGTTATCCATGAACATATACAAACATGTAAGTATATAATGCATGTACAGTCCAGTAAAATTACGATCGAGTTATTAGACAGTAGAACCTTTTTATGAGTATCTCTAGCGATGGTCAAGTCACATTTACATATTGGAATAGAGTGGTCGTTGATTTCTATGTGAAACCTCTCTTCAGTCGGAGCATCATCATTGGTGGATTACGGAACGTGGCATGTACTCCTAACTGTCCAACCCACTGCTGTATTCCCCATCACCGACCAACCTTATACCGCTGTCACACTACGACGTAACGAGCCAACGTGAGCCTAACGTGATGATTTTTCGTCATTACATTGCCGTACGTTGGGTCACGTTATGATGACGTCATAATGACGTTAGAGTGACGTCGAGCTACGTCATGTTACGTCGTGTTACGTCGGCGCGCGTCGAGGTTTTGAACCTGTTCAAAACTTTCAACGTATCTCAACGTGAAGCCGTTACGTTGGGATGACGTGACAATGACGTTAGGTTGACGTTCCGCGATCGTTATAGCAGCGTAAATGACGTTAGAGTCACGTTATGTCACGTCAGACCGACGGCCCGGGTGGGAGCAACGTGTGGGCAGCGTTTTGCACGTTACGGTCACGTTACGGTCACGTTACGGTCACGTTACGGTCACGTTACGGTCACGGTTACGGTCACGTTACGGTCACATTATGGTCACGTTACGGTCACGTTACGGTCACGTTACGGTCACGTTACGGTCACGTTACGGTCACGTTACGGTCACGTTACGGTCACGTTACGGTCACGTCACACCCGTTATGGCGACGTTACGCTCACGTTACACTAACGCCCGGTCACGTCGCCAATTACCCCTCCCCTCTAACGTTGTCACGTTACAGCTAACGTCACGACGTACACCCACGTTACTTTCACGTTACGCTCACGTCAACTACGCTGCATTCACGTCCACAATTTGCATATTACGCCGATAACTTCGACGTGATATCATTATTTTCACGTTGTGGTTACGCTGACGTAGTCACGTCGTAGTGTGACAGGGCCATAAGGTTTAGGAGACCATGTGGTTGGGTTCCTGTCAATGCGCCATAGCTAGCCTGCACTGGATGTAAAACTTTGTTGTATTTAAAGCTGCATAGTCCGATGAAATATCACATTTTTTAAACCAAATCTATTATCTATATTTGATTTTACATATCTAACTTAGATACTTATGCACTTATTAAGCAGTTGTTTCTGCGTAGAAGGCAATACTGAGTCAATCTAAGAGAACCTGTTGCTGCAGAAGTGTATGGTGTCAGAGTTTTGGCATACATGCCAACATTTTCCATGTTTGCACGCCAAATATCTCAAAAGTTTATCATTTAAAATAAATGTAACTTTGAACTAATGTATAGTAGATACTAGTGATCGATATCTACTATATTTATCTCAGAAAAAATACAGAAATTCAAAACCATCGGACTATGCAACTTTAACGGTGCCTCCAGAGCACATTGGTTTTTGTCATTGGCTATTGGCTATTGGCTATTGGACATCAAATATATGGTAATTCTGACATATTTCTTTCCGATAAGCAGAAAGGGGGTCTTTTATAAGCACTTTCCCACATACACGACAGAACATACCACAGCCTTTGATAAAACAGTTGTTGATCACTGGTTGGTGTGCGCGTGTGCTTGTGCGTGTGCGTTGCTCATGTGCGTGTGGGCGTGTGTGGGTGGGTGGCTGACTGTGGCTGTGGCGATATGGCTTGGTGTAGGCCCTATATCTGTGATGTAATCCAGGACTGTGATAGGAAACAATCAATGGGTGTCTTGCTTGCCTCCATCCTGACCCCCCCCCCCCCCCCCCCCGCCCCCCCCCCTCGCTACCGCCCCGCCCCCCCCCCCCTCCCGGGCCCATTCTATTCAATAATGCCAATGTCATCTTTGAGTTAAGTCACTCACGGACATTTCATTATACTCAAACTTCCCCACCAGGGGGCGTGCTGGGGAAGTATGGCAGCGTTACATTTACATTCAATAGATGTTTACTGTGGTTCGGGCGCAGTGGACCGTGACCCGCGATATTAGTTCTGCCACTGCCGTCAGAGGGCAGGGTGGGCTCTGACTGCCGTCAGAGGACAGGGTGGGCTCTGACTGCCGTCAGAGGGCAGGGTTGGCTCCCACTGTCGTCAGAGGGCAGGGAGGGCTCCCACTCCCACCATAGGGCAGTGTAGGCTCTCACTGTCGTCAGAGGGCAGGGTGGGCTCTCACTGCTGCCACAGGGAAGTGTGGGCTCCCCCTGCCTGCAGAGGGCAGTGTGGGCTCCCACTGTCGTTAGAGGGCATGGAGGGCTCCCACTGCCGTCAGAGGGCAGTGTGAGCTCTCACGGCTGTCAGAGGGCAGTGTGGGTTCGCACTGTTGTCAGAGGGCAGTCTGAGCTCTCACTGCTGTCAGAGGGCAATGATTGCTCCCACTGACGTCAGAGGGCAGTGTGGGCTCCCACTGTTGTCAGAGGGCAGTGAGGGCTCTCACTGCCGTCAGAGGGCAGTGAGAGCTCTCACTGCCGTCAGAGGGCAGTGAGAGCTCTCACTGATGTCAGAGGCCAGTGTGGGCTCTCACTGCTGTCAGCGGGCAGTGAGGGCTGTCGCTGGCATCAGAGGTCAGTGTGGGCTCTCACTGCTGTCAGAGGGCAGGGTGGGTTCCAACTTCCGTCAGAGGGCAGGTTGCTGGTGGTGGGAATGATATTTAACTTCTTCTTCAAACTTACCCGTTAACTAAATAAGTCCTTCTACCTCCTTCAGAGGGTGGGTTAGTGTGGGAAATCCTATAGATAACCTTTTAGTTTTACATATACTTACTTTACGGATCGAACCCATGTAAGACCGGACACTACGAGGCCAATACATAGTACAATGCGACGCAGCTTCGACTATCGGGGAGTCTTTGTGGGAAGTGACACTCCCCAGTAATAAGTAATAAATGAAACTGCCGAATAGCAATAATGCGAATATACATAATATCATAATATTAATATTAAAACCAACAAGGAGCCAGCAGCCCCCTGCACCCGCCTATACAAGTGTAGTGCGACTGACTCTGGTCTAGATCCGGTCGAGGCGAGGAGGAGAAGCGGGAGCCACCGGTTCAGTGTTGGTCTTACGGAGTATACATAATAATACTAAAAATTCACCCTTATATATCGTTATACTCGCATAATTCGTTATATATCACATACAGCAAATTCCTCCGAGCTAGTGGAGGAGAGGCCCCGTGCAGGAAGCGGAGAGGTGGATGCTCGTACCCACCCCCACCCCGGGGAAGGGGACCGGGAGTGTAACCCACACCAGGTTTTATTACATGCAATAACACTCTGATCATATTTGGGTATAAAGAATATGGTTTGTATGGTATCCACATTTCCACAAACAAGCAATGTATATATATATATATATATATATATATATATATATATATATATATATATATACAGTACACCCCCGTTAAACCAAGCTCGGTTAATCCAAACGATTGGTTATTCCAAGCTTTTCTAGACAAAATACCACCATTTATCATATCAAAAAGTTGGTTAAATCGAAGTCGATTAAGGCAAATTATTGGTTAATTAACCCAAACAAAATGGTCGGGCCCAATCCACTTCCGGTTTGGTTAAACCAAACTTTAATGTGGTTATAAGGTCATCTGAGATTTGTGTATATGATAAACAAACTATTTTTCCGGGCTGCCAACAAACGTTTGGATTAACCGATCATTTGATTTAACCAAGCTTGGTTTAATGGGGTTATACTGTATATACATAAAAACAATAATCAAAGTGTCCACATCCATTCTATATTACATTCATAATGCACCCATGCTTTTTCCACAACCAAGTCAAAGTCGAAGCCAAAGCTCATTTAAACCAATGATCGGTTAATCCAAACAAATTTCTAGGGTCCCTTCAAGTTTGGTTAAACGGGGTTATACTGAATATGTATGTGTGTATATATATATATATATATATATATATATATATATATATGCCATTGTAAGGCATACCAAACTCACGGTTGGTACGAGAGTGGTGACCTCATCGAGCAATCATCTCAGCTCAATCTGCCATTCGTTCCGGAAGTATTTACTAGGACGGCATATTCATTGTACTAAGTCATGTATTATCGCCCCTGGTAAGCGCTAACTGTTGGGCATTTCCTCTCCGCGATACTGGATGGCCCTTCTAGGGCTTTGGGTGCAAAACATCCTGGGTAAAGCTGGACAATTGCCAAAATTGCACAAATCACACAAATCGCATAAATCGCATAAATCGCACAAATTCTGAATATCACTCAAATCGCACATATCGCACAAATGTTACTTATCACAGAAATCACTCATGAATCGGCGTGGATTCTAGCTGCGTGCAGATACAGATATATACATATATTATATTCATATATTATATATGTATATAATATATATATATATATATATATATATATATACGAAAGAAGCCGCTGAGGGTTGGTGCGTGGGCAGGACGAGTAGGTGTGACACTCCCACAAGGTGACGCTCATTGAGTACTTCCGGCAGCATGCTTAGTGCGGCAGATTGACTTCCGGTTGGCTTCCGCCTGACTTCCGTTGGTTGTCAAAGACCATTGTCAGATCAGGTCCCCCTCCCCCTCCCCCACCGCCCCTTGTGGCCAACACCCGCAACCACTCCCAGTAATACATCGAGTACTGAGCAGTTCACTGAGATAGGGTTTCTCACTCTGAAAGGTTCAATATTTACATCATTAAAAGCTTATTCAAGGCAAAATATGTTAAGCTCTCAATAGATAGACTAGGAGCTACCACTGTTTTTTGATGCTGTCTGATTTTAGCAAGGCGTATTGAAAAAGCAAATCAGTTTACATCTAGGAACAAGTACTGGTGAGCTTTCACAATCTATAACGTCAATAATATTGACCAGACAACTCAACGTTTTATAGTACAATGGTTTTAAGGTTCTGTAATTTTTCTGCGATTTCTAATATACGATATTAATATGATCGTTATAATCTACCTTATTTTAGTTTGAAGTAAATTTTATTTGAAATCGCTAACCTTTGAGAAATTTGAAGCGTAAACATGTACTATTACATATAGCAACATGCCACCATTCTCACACCATAGGCTTCTGCAGTAATATGTTCTATTAAATTGTTTTTGTAATCCCTTCTATGCGCCAACAAATGATATGGTTAATAAGTAAATCAATATCTAAATTACATATGTAGAATGTGTGGTGTTCTCTCTGGTGGAGTGGTTAGAGTGTCTGACTTTTGTCTAGGTCAGACTCTTAATCTGAGTGTCGGTGGTTCGATTCCTCATGCCCCCAGCTCTGCCAATTTGGATTTCCACTGCTGTGTATAACTTACAGCGTCATCAAAGGCCGGTTGCTCTCATACCATGCCTATATGGTGTGGGAGGTTAAAAATCCCTTGGGTCGGTAAAAGTGTAGGCTCAGGCTTTCTATTGACCAGCAGTGGAATGAGGAAGACCAGTCGTCTATGACTGAAATTTCCCCTGCTTAAACAACTAATGGACCAAAAAAAAAGAATCAACTGGTTCGACTTTGGAAATGTTTTACTTCGTCGGACAATGCAGGTTTAAGAAAATACATCATTACAACGAGTTTAACAAGCTCTTTGCAGTTTATATAAATTATAATGAAAATGCTCTCATAAATAATTGAAAACCAGAAATGGTCTGAAACTCTGTGGTCGTTCCTAAATGCTCATTGACAGTATTGCCTATTATTAAAGGTATTTGATCAGCATAATTCACTCGCCACCGTCACTCACCAACAATCTCATTCAATGAAGTGTCATCCTTCTTAAATAAAGGCGACTTTAACCTAATGCAAAGTGCATAAAGCGGTTGTCACACCTCGCCTGATTGAGCAATGGATATAATTGTCTAGTCCAGTGGTGATAGGTAACAATATGTATTAAAATGTTGCGATATCGGGTAAATGGCCGCTGGACGGACATGAAACGGACAAGAAACGGACAGGAAACGGACAGGAAACGGACATGAATGGATAGCCAACGGACGAAACATAATCAAACCGGACAAGAACCTTAGACGTCAGTCCGGCAGAACCGTTCCTAGTTTTCTGCATGTTCAAAATTTGTACGGACACAAACCAGACATTGTTCATTTTCTGTCCGTTTCCCCCAATTCGGTGAGGTGTGACTGGGACATTATGCCGATCAACCTAGTATATTTGTATAAACGAATATGCCATGAACTTAAAGCAATCTGAAAATACATAAATCATGGGGCTGATGCCACTCTGGAACTTGCGTGTTAACCATTACACTGCCTAGGTTCTCTGGTGCAATCACCTTATCCTTGTCCACCTGTTTAAGTGGCTGCTTAGCTGAGACATGAGTGCAGAATACTTTCCATCCATCGTCCCAGTGAAATTCAAAGTCTATTAAATGGTGAACATCCATAAGTAATGTAATGCTTACAATTACATACATATATATATTTTTTAAATAAGTAATGTAATGCTTACAATTGCATCCATCTACGCAAACCACTGTCTTGTATATATATATATATACAGGCCATGTTAAACAACCATACAACACCTATCTCATACAGGATCCAGTTCGGAGCAACCAGTGCTATGGGTGGTGATGATGGAAATGGGAAGCATTGTATCTAAAGCAGGATTCAAAGCCCCACTTCTTGCCATTCAGGGGCTAGCATGTGCCCTGATTCAATTACCCAGTCCCCACCTACCCGTCTATCAGTCTATGTGGCTCCTTGCCTGAGCTGTCAATCCGTGCTACTACACATATTTAAGCTACATGGACAAATTGGAGAATATACACTTGGAAATAAAAAGGGTGATGGTGTTTAACGGCCTAGCAACATCTAACGTCACACCAGTACGGGGTGACTCCAAAGGAACCAAGGCGACATGCCAGGGTCTAACTTTCACCTGCTTCAATATGCTTATTTTTAAAGCCCTTACTCGATGAGCAGTTAGCAATATGGGGGCCGAGCCTTGACGGTAGTTACTTGCATCACTTCCGGTTCCGCCTGAACATCACCGGAAATGGTGTCGGACGCCGCGGCCCTTTGGTAGATATCTAGATGAGCAGTCATCGCCTTTATCTGGTTGCTGATGCATTGTGGGCAGTGTCAGCTGGATGGGCGTAAATATCATCCTGCTCCTTGCAGAAGCGTGGATGTCACTTCTAGGGATATTAATATGTTCGCTTTGATTCCTTGAGTTCAGTGAAGACTACCTGACCGGACGCAGTGGCCGAATAGGTAAGATGACAGGCTTCCCATGCGGAAGGTCATAAGTTTGAATCCCACCCGAGTCGAAGCAATGTATTTTAAAATGTATACTAGTCGCTCCTTATCCTGCCGCTCGGCATTACTAGGATAGGAGAAAGACCGGTTAGCTCAGTAATCAACCTAATGTGACTGTGTGGCATATCAGTTCATGGTGTTGGTGACCTGTTTTCCCAGTGCGACAGCACTATAACGTCGCCACCAGTGCGCATTGTCACAAGTCGCTACCCATCTTGATATGTCCTTAGATGTTGCTAGGACGTAAAACAACAACACACAAACAAACCTTGAAGATCAGCAAAGTGTGTTTGGTGGGTGGTGAGTGGCTGGGGACTAAGGTGGTAACAGTCCCTTCCTGTGCCTTTTGTTCTCGTCTTTCATTTCTTTACTAGCTCAGTTTAGTTTGCTTGGTCTGGCAATGTTGACAGTTTAATCCTCTCAGCGAGGATGCTAAGTGTGATTGCTTTTCGGGTTAAAGACACAAAACCCTACGGCATCGGAGGTGTCCAAAATAGCTTAAAGTGCACTTCCTCTGTTTGGCAGGTCTTGAGATTTGAAACCTGGCTGAGTGACTTATAGATCGAGAGTTGGTACAAATGAGCATGGAGAAAAAGGGGTAGGGGTGGGTGTGGGCAAATGGGCGGGTCGGGTAGGGGTGAATATATATATATATATATATATATATATATATATAGTTTTGCAAGTGAACTGAGTGCGATGGAGTGGATGCTCCAACCCGGGTCCCGGAGCCCTAATCTTCCTGGATCACCCATACTGCGACGGAGGCCTGGAGGAGCAGCACGCCACCTGCGGCCTTGTTGCCGATGACACCGGTTCCCAAGAATGTGTTGCCACTGCTGGGCCACCACCGTACTACCACTGTACTACGACCTACACTTGAAGAGCCCCCTGCCCCCTCCTGCCATCCCAGAAGAAGAGAATGACAAGAAAAAGATTACTAAAAATTACCAAAAACGGGCCGTTTCTTAATGGTCTTCATATAATCATGTATACATAATATCGAGAGCTCTTTTCCCAAGCACAAGCTACGAGCTTGGCATTGTCATTGCAATCTCTTTTATTTTAGCGGCGCTTATCACTGCCTAACGTCCGGTATACGCCACACATACATGTGTGCATGCATGCTCCCTCTCAATGCCATGGACATGGTGTGTAGGAATATCCTGTCTCCACAAGGCAGACTTTTTTTCTAGGTCGGACTCCTAATCTGAGGGTCGGTGTTTCGATTCCCCATGACCCCCACCTCTGCCAATTTGGATTTCCACCGCTGTGTAAAACTTACAGCGATATCAAACGCCAGTTGCTCTCATACCATGTCTATGTGGTGTGGGTCGGTAAAAGTGTAGACTCAGGCTTTCTATCGACAAACTGTCTAATGGTGAAAACAAGTCTATTCAGACTTATCCATGATAGGCAGTATAAATCTTCAAGAAAAAAAACAAGAAGGGACTCAATCTCCCCGACCCTTCCCCCTTCACCGGCCTCCGCCCCTCTGCCCACCCCAACCATACCCCATATACCCATACCTCTTCTCTCCAATCGCACCTGCGCCTCCTCTCCTAACAGTCCCCCCTCCCCCTCTCCTCATAGCGACCGCCCCCACCCCACTCCACCTGTCCTCTGCGGCCGCCTCTTCCATTGGCTATTTATGTGAGACGCGCCACCTAGCGGGGCGGTGTCGTATTACCGGAACCTCCCAGGGGCACTATTACATCAAGTATCCATAATAACCGCTCGGTGGCGCCACTAGCGCCCGCCACCCAGCGATGCCCTCTCCCCGTCCACCCTCCCGCTTCCCAATCCCCATCCAAAACACACATACCTACCCGCCTAGCCGACATCGTGAATCCCTCACACACACACTCACACACGCGCTAACAGGGATGATACTCTGTCAGCAAATCATCAACCAATCCGAACAAAATAACAAACACTGAACAAGGCAATCCTCTGAACTGCAATCCTTATTTCACTAGATAAGCATTACAAGTTAGGTTGTTGTTGTCTTACATCCTAGCAACATCTAAGGTTATATCAGGACGGGTGCCGACGTGTGACAGTGCACACTCATGACTACTGTCCCACTGGGAGACCAGACCAGTAACACCATGACCTGATATCCAACTCAGTCACATTATCCCGACACTGAGCCAACCAGTTGTGTCCTACCTTATGGTGAGCGCCTGGCTAGGAATTGAGAAGTATCAATGTGATTGGTTTGACTCGACCAGGGTTCAAACCCACAAAACCATGGGTTTGGATACCCCCGTTCCGAAAACAGGAGATGGACGCACAACTCATTCAGCCAACCCGTCTGGTCAGATAAGCATAACAAACAACCTACTTCTTCAAACTACATCATGTAGTCAAAACCATCACCCAGTTATTAACCTTTAAAGCACATCCCTGCACCTAACCACACTCCATTTAACAGAATAAACAGACCATTCTAGCGACATTGCATCTCAAAATGATATTTCCGACAAAATCACAATTAGGCAATTGCATCCCAAGACACTATCTCCAACAACATAGCAATTATGCAATTCACACAACAGGTATACACACCTGCAAAGGTAACCAATACACATAACAACTCTGTAATGTACTTATCTAATCAATATGCATTATATCTATGTGTAAAATAGTAATTACTACACTATATATGTGAATTGTCAAACTATGCAATCTGAACAAATGAAAGTCTTGGAATGATTAATATTGTTATTTCCGCTGACTTGACCTAGCTGCTGATGACATTGACAATATCAAACTACATATATGAGGTATAAGAATTATACCAGTATGATCAACCGGAATTCCATACTGGCTCCTCACACCCACCCACCAGTAATCGGGTGGTGGACCATCGGGCTAGTCATCTACCATATTATTACTTACAGATATATATAGTAAATAACTGTATTGTCACATGGCTCGAATACCAGCGTGCTGGTGATTTAAAAAGATTTGATTCAATGAATACACTCTATTTAAAACAACAAGCACATTGTGCAAATCAGGGGCCATAATCTTAGTATTTAATAGCGCGCGACCTTACCCTGCTCAACACTCACTGGTTCCCGGGTAATCTAATTTCGATTATTCTAAGCGGACATTTATGATAGTGTATATATGACAGCTCCACCCCACCCCCGTATCTCTCTAACAGATCTACATTTACAGACACACGCCTCTGTTTCCGCGCGCAACCTCCGAAACCACATTCCACACCCAATCACAGACACTCACATACTCATACACCCACACAGCCACATACCTACACAACCACATACCCACACATCAACCTACCCACCCACACCTACACACAGACACTCTCATACCCACACCTACACACCCATACACCCACACACCCACACCCACCCAAACTCTCATTACCCCCCACACACACCTACCACATACCCGCACACTCACACACCCACACATCCACATACCCATCCACACCCACACCCTCATACCCTCACACTCACACACACAGTCACCCACTCACCCACCCACCCGCCATCCCATCACCCAATCACACACACTCACACACCCGCATACCCACATACCCACCCACACCCACATACCCAACCACACCCACACCCACATACTCTCACACTCACACACACACTCACCCACCGACCACCCCATCACCCACTCACACACTCACACACCCGCATACCCACATACCCACCCACACCCACATCCACACGCCCACACACCCACACACCAACAAAAACCGCACGCTCATGCACCCACGCACCCACAAACCCACACCTACACCCCCACACACGGAGCACCGCCACCAGCCCCCAGTACCGACAAGACATGTTGGTTTTAATCAGACCTGCGCGGGGCGGATAAATCGACAGCATCGACTTCCGGTTACGCCAGGGGGCGTTGGCGCTGGGCAACGGCAACGGCAGCGAATCAGCGGCAAGCCACCAGGCTGAGGGGCCGCTTACCACGTTGCCAATAGCTGCGCATGCATGTGTATGTGGGTGAGTGTGTGGGGCCGGAGAGTGTTAGCGCTGTCGGCAGCGATGGGGGGGGGGGGGGTGTAGGGGGTCGGGAGGGGGCGGGATGTTATCGGCTTGGCCGCGGGGATGGACGCAACCAACCGGGGACAGGGAGGTGTTGGTGGCTGGGAGCTGGGGCGGGTGTGGTTGGGGATTGAAGGTGGATAGCTTAAGGCCCTGTCACACTACAACATAACAACATCAGCATAGGGAGAACGTAACAAACGTCGAACTTCTCTGCATAGTATGCAAATTTGGGCACAAGTCGAACGTGGATGCAGTGTAGTTGACGAGAGCGTAACGTTGGTAAAGCATAGTGATACCGTCATTCAACGAGAGAGGACAACGTAATTACACTCATGAAGTTATTCATTCGCCAGAACTACGTTGCTTTAGGTTACGTGATGTTACATACGTCATGACACGGTGGCAAAACGCTGAACGTACGTTGGATGTATGTTTGGCGTACGTTCTCCTGATGTTCCCATTATGCCACGTGGACGTTTCCACCGGCTTTAATGTGGGTCAATGTAGTGGAACGTAGTCAGGAGCGTTTGACTAACGTCCATTTAACATCATTGACGTTTGCCGAACATGTACAGAACGTATGGCAAAAGTAAACCCTTACGTTCGCGTTACCTCTAAAGTTTTGAACAGGTTCAAAACCTTGACGCGCGCCGACATAACACAGCATAACGTGACGTAACTCGACGTCATAACGTAACCCAACGTATGTCAACGTCATGATGAAATGTGAGCATGTCAGGCTTACATTGGCTCATTATGTCGTAGTGTGACGGGTATAAGTCTTCAAATGTGAATAACAATCTTAAAAGGCATGGTGCTCCCCTATTTTGAATATGGAGATGTAAACTACATGTGTGCGAAAAAAGAACTTCTAAACAAACTGCAAATACGGCAGAACAGAGTGCTAAAAATCTGCCTCGGGGTAGACAAGCAGCACCCCACCTATCACCCCACCTATGACATACACAACAGAACCAAAGTAAAATTACTAGAAAATAGGAGAATAATTCATTTGAAAACGTTAGCATATAGCTATAGTCAAAACAATAAACTCCTACCAAAACCACAAAGGGCTACTAGAGCAAACAGTACTGAAGCCACTACTAAAGCAGCCCAGAAGCCAAATAAAAGCTCATGAGAGAAGCATGCTGGTAATGGCTGACAAGGTGTGGAATGCTCAAACGGTAAATCTGTGCAAATTAATGCTAGGGAACCCCCACTAAGCTGCACTGCAAAGGGGCATGTGATATGTCACGGCCCACCAGCGGGACACCCAATGGAAGGTAACCATGCCAAAAGTAGCCAGATAGCACACCACACAGCTACGTACAAGCCTATGATGTGTAAATAGGAGTAGGGTAGTCTAGTAGTAAGAGTAGAAAAAATAAAACACATATATGCCAAGAAAATACTCCAAAAATAACATACCAACCAACTACTACCCATACCAACCAACTATCTATCTGCTTCTGAAATGCAGGCAATCAGCATTGAAAACAACCCTGAATACCCAGGCTTATATGCTATGGACAGTATAAATACAGCCTCAATACAAAACTATATATAAAAACAACTCTTATTGGCTATACGCCCTGTGGAGAAATATTCCCACCCCCGACCCTCATTGCCACCTCGGTCACATGCACAGGCGCCTAAAACACCGGTTACAGGTGGCATCAAGGGTGAGCGCATTCAATTCAGGAGTTGAGCTATTACATGGGTGTAATCGATTAACATGACCCGGGCGATTCGGGTCACCCGACTTGCTAGAATTTAAAATCGAACACCGTGCAAAACGACCCGACCCCAGTAACCCACCTCTTGGCTGGGGTTTCCTAGGAATGAAGACGTCACATTTGTGCTGGTACCATCCTGCAGGATAATAGCTACCAGTACCAGTACAACATGTTTTTTTGTGTGTAATAAACACAGATCAATGAAATGGAAATATAAATAAACTATGCATTCATAACATACTTTAAATCCTATTTTGCTGTAGTTATATCGGTTATTTAAAAAAAACAAGTTTTGGATTAAGCCACCATTTTTTTCCACCCCAAGCATGGAGAAGCATATTCGGTTATTCAACCCAAGTCTGTCGGATGTGCGCATACGCCAACAAGTGGCTCGGGTGACCTGAGTTGATTAATCGATTATGCCCCTTGTTACAGGTAAAACACAACAACTAACAGACGCCCGGGTGCAGTCTTTCCACTAAAGACCGACAGGGGGCGCCTTGGCCCAATCGGGGAGCGAAGGCTTCCCCTGCGGGTCTTGCGGTGACCGTACGATTTGTGACTAGATAAACCGCAGACCGAAATGCCGCTAACACTTGCATTTGCACAAGACACACCGCAGACCGCAGCACCGTACGGCGAGCGCAGCATTGTGACCTAGGCATAAGTTGAACTTATCTTAACTTCGGAAAATATCAATGCCGCAGGCCGCAATCCCGCCGCAATCCCGCCGTAATCCCGCCCTAATCCCGCCGTAATCCCGCCGTAATCTCGCCGAAACACTGTATGGTCACCTTGCGGCGGGATTGCGGTTTGTTTACTCTCTTCAGTGGTAGTGATGATATTTAGGTTTTGTGACCTTGTGTTTTTGTTATATCTGCAGTGGTGCGGCGACACAAACGGCAAGGGGCCTTGCGGTGACCGTACGATTTGTGAATAGATAAACCACAGACCGAAAAGCCGTAACAGTTGCATACACAGCAAGACACGCCGCAGACCCCCATCATAGGGCCAGAATCAAATGTGACATGTCAGCAATACACACTCCCGAATACAATTATTTCACTAATCTATGTCAATTAGTGTTATAGAAAACACATCGAATAAAAGTGGTATGAAGATTTAAACATGAGATTGACAAACTGTTATTGTAATACAGAATAGCCGCATTGGTAAGAACGCTGATTAGCGCGAGAAGAACGGCGAACACAAGTACATAAATAAACAATCAACCAACAACAACAACAAAAGTCAAAGCAATTAATAAGACATCTTATGCTTGTCACTACCTAGTCTGACATTCCACATTAATAGGATAGGAAAAGGACTGGTTAGCTCAGTGTCAGGATAATGTGACTGAGTGGAATATCAGATCATGGTTCCAGCCAGCTACCTGATTTCCCCAGTGGGACAGCACTATAACGTTGTCATGAATGCACACTGTCACAAGTCGGCACCCATCCAGATATGACGTCATATATTGCCAGGACGGAAAACTCCAACATGGTTGGCATATATAAATATATATTCACGAGTACCATATCTTCCAGGTTCGCATATCGTACCTACGCTGCCAATGCAAATTATGAGAGCAGTCAATCTTCTAAAGTACCTTCTTTAGAAATAATAAATTATCTTTCTCCGAAAGAAATTTCGCTAAATAGGAATCTGCTCTGATGAGGACATGGATCTGCCTGACACGTGGGGTCAAGGACCCCGCTCCCCCCCCCCCCCCCCACACCCCCACACATACCTCCCCAAGCGCCGTCTCCCGCCCCTCCCACAGCAGAATCTGGCCTGTTATGGCTAATTTCGCCATCTCCACTTGTCCCTGGAGGAGCCCATTTGTTAACTGAAAACTCTCGCTAGGGGCGCCCCGGTAACGAGAGCGGCAAAATAGGGCCATTTAGTGAGCGATATTAGGGAAGTATGCCCATGCGGGGATATTACCATGGTTCCCAGGTGTTGTTATAATCACCTGCACCCGAGTAAGTTAGGTGGGCGTATGTGTCTGTGGTGGTGTGGTGGTGGTGGTGGGGAGGATGGGGCGGGGGTATGGAGGGGGGTAGACAGGGGGACAGGGAGGGGGATAGGGGAAGAGGGAGGGGGGAGGGGAGAGGGGAGGTAGGTGTGGTGAACAGCTGATTGGGTGAAATAGGGAGATCTTTGTGAGCACGACGGAAGGGTAGGTTTTGCAGGCAGGTGAACGATGGCTAGCGAAGGGGGGAGGGGGGAGGGGGGAGGGGGGGGGAGGGGGGAGGGGGGAGGGGGGAGGGGAGGGGGGAGGGGGGTTAAAGGGGAGGAGGCATCTAGGAGAATGTGGGGTGAGAAGGGGGAACACAAGTGACTGCGGGTGATGGTGGGGGGGGGGGGGTGATATATGTCGGAAGGGTGTGGGTGGGGGAGTGAGGAAGAGAAGGATGGTGGGGTTATTAGTTGTTGATTTGTGTCCTAGCAACATCTGGGGTCATATCAGGATGGGTATTGATTTGTAACAGTGCACACTCCTGGTGACTTGTTTGTGCTTCCCCACTGGGAGCCCAGGCCAATGGAACCATGGTGGGGGTGGGGGAGAAGAGGAAGGAGGAGGAGAAGGCGACGGTGGATGAGGGAGGTGAGTGGGTGGGTGGGGGCGCGTGGGGAGAGAGATGGTGGTGTGGCATGTGGAGGAGGGTTGTGAGTGGGATGGGTGGTGAGAGATCAGTAAGGAGTAGGATAAGGGGACGGTGCATGAGGGATGTGGGTGTGTGGCGAGCAGTGGGCAGGGTGAGATATGGTGATGTCGCATGTGGAGGAGGGATGTGAGTGGGTGGTGGTGGGGGAGATCAGGAAGGAGGAGGAGGAGAAGGGGACGGTGGACCAGGGATGTGAGTGGGGCCGGGGTTGAGGGAGAAGAGGAGGCAGGAGGGAGCAGAATGAGCCGCTGGTGCCTCCTCCACCTGCATCTTCCATCCACATGCGCCTGCTAACTACCAACAACTTCTCGCTGGGCAGACCACGTGACCGAGACGCGCCGGCTGGATCCGGCGCCATGATTAATGTCCGCGCAGGCGCGCCACGAGGGGTGTTCACGTGACTTCGCGATTTTCCCACACCCTGCTGAGCTCAGCCGGTAGGGGGCGTGGCAGACTCAGACAGCAGGGACCCATTGCGTAGGCCCGGTGGGCCGCAGTGCACAGATTGATCCCCGCAATGTTCAGCGAACAACACAACATTTTCCTACTTAAATGTTGAAAATAAAGTTGCATACTCGAACGTGGCTGTGTTTCTGCGATAGATTTCAAGCTACATAGCCCGATGAAGCATCACCTTTTCAAAACCAAAACAATTGTCAAGATATATATATATATCTAACTTAGAGATTGATGCACCTATTAAACATGTCTTTCTGCATAGAAGGGAGTACTGATTTAATTCACTACAACATATTACTGCTGAAGTCTTTGGTGTTAGACTTTTAGTGTGCTTGCCAAAACTATGTTTAGGTGTTTGCACTTCAAATATCTGAAAAGTAATCCATTTAAAATAAAAGTTACTTCAAATTCATCTAATATCGATTATACTGATCCATCTAATATATTTATCTCAGAAATTGATAGAAACTCAAAACTATCGGACTATGCAACATTAAAGAGACTTAAGGCCCAGTGACATACACGTTAGTGGACATAGTTGAACCAAATACCCTATACTACTAAGACGGCTAACTCAGCCTGTACTGTGTAATCAAAATGATCAAACCCACCACTTGGTGCACTGGCTGTTCTCTTGTATAAATGTATATATGAATGTGAAAGATGTGTGATGATGGTGGTGATGATGATGCTGATGATGATGTGTATTTGTTCCCAGCAATTTCATATTGATGTGTATTCATACTTACCTATCTCATGTATAATATAATTGTATGTGTTTACATGTGAAACACCAACCAGCCGCTGGGCTGATCAAACCCACCACAAGGTGGCACTGCAAAATGTACATTACCATGGGAGAGATAGGGAGTGAGCCTTTGGGTGAACGTAGCATATGCTACCCATTCATGGAGTTGAACGTAGTTGAACGTAGTTGAACGTAGTTGAACTTAGGTGAACGTAGTTGAACTTAGCTAAACGGAGCTGAACGGACTTGAACGTACCAACATCCATACTTCTCGACTAGGTTACCCTCCACCAAGAGTGATGGTTGGTTGGGATTTGGTATCCTAGCAACGAGGAGGAGGTGGAGGGGGATCCCTTACCCAATTCAGCCCTGTTATATCAGGGCGGTTACTGACTTGTGATAGTGCGCACCGACGGTGACTTTATAGTGCTGCTCCACTGGAACACCTGTGTGCTGCTCCACTGGGTCGCCGGCATCATGACCCACTATTCATTCAGTCACATTATGCGGATACTGAGCTAACCAGTTATTGTCTTATCCTGGTAATGCCGAGCACCAGGTTAGGTACCAACACTATCAATTTTTGTAAGGTATTGTAGTGACTTGTTGGGATTCGAACTCCCGACCTCCTGCCTAGGGAACCTGTGCTCTGCCGATTCGGCCTTAATAACCCATTGTATGTGAAGTGGGCGAGACTACTCGACCGATTATTTGCGCAGGCTCCCATTTTGCGCGGGCTCGCAACTGCCGGGTTCCCTGCTGTAAAGCGTTGCTTGGATACGTCGATTGTGAATATCCTAGCAACGATAGAAGGTTGGGCGTTCGGACCCAGACCCGTCGGACGTGTTTCTGCATGCTCCGATGTTTTAGCCGAGATTTAGGCCTTTATTATGGAAATTCCAAACCTATTTAACCTAATTATATGGGAGGGGATTTGACTAGTAACATACATTATATTGTTGAACCATATTTAACTAATAACATACGTTATATTGCTAAATTCATCCTGTTAGTAAGAGGTAAGAATAAAACCGTGAGCTCCTAAGAAGTGACATGAACGTTCCTTGCATTCTTTACTATTCTCCAGACTTATATTATTAACTGCTATGGTCAACTTCAGATTGCTATTTGGATTGCTCTATAATCTTATTTAATTAAGGGCCTTCTGCCTATGGTCTGTCAGGAGTCAAACTCTCCACCTCGGACATTGCTAGTCAAGGGTCAGGCTGGCAGGATGACAGACAACCGGCGGTGGGAGGCACAAGACATTCACATGGAGACAATTATTTATATTAACACATAGGCTCGCCTTAAGCGGGGGTGGAATAGCCGGACGGTTAAATATGCATCAACAAATTTGTCAAAAGTGCACCAATACAGTATCTAAATTGGATACGCAGGTATTGCTGTCGAAAATGTATTGCTTTCATCTGAGAATGCAGTTTGAAATGTTCGTTCACACCTAGTTTTTAACCAACCGAGGTGGCCGAATCGGCACAGCGCATGCCTCCCTTCCGGAAGGTCGGAAATACAGTTCCCGGTTGAGTCAAACGAGTGACTTACAACATTGATACTTATCGCTTCCTAGCCAGGTGCTCAGCATTATTAGGATAGGGAAAACACTGCTTGGTTCGGTGTCAGGATAATGTGACTGAGCAGGATATCAGGTAATGGCAGTGGTTGCCTGTTCTCCCAATGTGGCAGTAATACTAAAGCCAGCAAAGTAGGGCCATGAGTGTGAACTGTCACAAGTCGTTACACCTCCTGCTATGACCTTAGATGTTACCAGGAAGTACAACCCCAAACAAAACTGACTGAGTATGACATCGGGTTATGATGTTATTAGCCCATGGTTCTAGTGGTGCAGTATATAAATCATATAGTGTGCATTGTCACAACTAGGGACTTGACTTGGTACTGTCTGACAATGTTTCTGGGATGGTATACCCCACATCATCGACGTGAAATTGACTGTCACCCACCCTGTGTGAAATTGTGCAATATATGTGGGAAAATACTGAAGTAAGATATTAATACAAACAAGGAAGCGTATTCTTCAGTGCTATGTGTGGTCTACTCTAATGTATGGGGCAGAGACATGGACAATCTCTAAGAAAATGTACAAACGTTTAGCAGCATTTGAGATGTGGACGTATCGAAGGATGATGAAAATATCATGGACAAAGAAGATCACCAACAAAGAAGTTCTCAGAAAAATTAAAAATAAGAAAAGCTTGTTTGCCACTATACAGACAAAGAAACTTATTTATTTTGGCCACATCATTCGTCAGAGTTCAATATACCGTACATTGTTGGAAGGGAAGGTGAATGGCAGCAGAGGGAGAGGGAGACCAAGAACATCATGGTTTACAAATATTTCACAGTGGACAGGCTTGAATTATTCACAGTCTATCAGAACAGCACAACATCGGGACAAGTGGAGAACCATTGCATCCAACCCTCGACTAGAGGACGGAACTATTGATTGATGATTGAGATTGTAGTTGTAATCGCCATCGTAATCAAAATATGGTACAGTGGGGGAAGTATATTTAGCGGAATATATCCACAATAAATACTATATATGTCCAACACCATCGTCGTGTAATCAAGGGTTCCTATGTTAACATTAAAGCTGCATAGTCCAATGAAATATCAAATTTAAAAAACCAAACCAATTATCTAGATTTGATTTGACATATCTAACTTAGATACTGATGCACTTATTAAGCATTTGTTTTTGCATCGAATGTAATACTGAGTCAATTTAACAGAACCTGTTACTGCAGAAGTCTATGGTGTAAGAGTTTTGGCAAGCTTGCCAAAACTAATTTTCCATGTTTGCACTCAAAATATCTCAAAAGTTTACCAGTTAAAATAAAAGTAACTTTGAACTAATGTAAAGTAGATACTATTGATCGATCTAATATATTTATCTCCAAACAAATACAGACATTCAAAACCATCGGACTATGCAACTTTAATTCACGGCAGGATAGAGCCCCCCTCACCCCACCTGGCACACACTAATTACAGGACCGGTACTGGGCCGGTGGGAGGGGTACAATCCACCACACTACTGTGTTGAACTATTGGGACTCAGCAATCTACCCACGCAGCCACAGCTACCCTACCCGCGCCACATGTCCACTCCCATGCCCCACCCCCTCCCGCCTAATCACCCACTCTACCACCACCCCACCACCCGCCCCCCTCCCTCAATATTACAAATGAAGCTACGCAATAGAACAGGTCAGGAAATGTCCAAGACCAACTTGCCAATTCGGCGTCACGGATAATAAAGCTGATGTCATTGTGGCTGTGGACTGTGTGTTTTTTTCAATCGGGACTAATATCGCAGGTGTGTATTTCCCTTCATCAAGTTCGTCCTGATATGACGTTGGAAGTTGCTAGGACTTACGCCAACAATAAACAAACACACATTCATCAAGTCCCACTGTGACAAACTGCGTCAAGGTAAGGTAAGTATCTTCTTGTCACAAAAATGCAAGCTGCTCTCATTAATTTGCGCAATCCAATGACCGCATGATTAAACAAAAAAATCCCCCAACAAAATCATTGACCTAGATTTGAATATACATATACAAATTAGGTTAGTCACTGGTGCATTTATTAAAGTTGAACAGTCCGAGGATTTTGAATTTCTATCATTTTCTGAGATAAATATATTAAGTTGATCATTATTATCTATCTTACTGTTGTTTTGTTTTTGAAAATTTGATCTTTTCCTCGGACCGTGCAGCTTTAACCATGTCTTGCTTTAAACCAAAATGTGTATTGAAGATTTATACTGCCTATCATGGATAAGTCTGAATAGACTTGTTTTCACCATTAGACAGTTTGTAGATAGAAAGCCCGAGCGTACACTTTTACCGACCCAAGGGATTTTTAACCTCCCACATCACATAGACATGGGATGCGATCAACGAGCCTTTGATGATGCTGTAAATTGTTATGACCCTTTAATAGAAAATGTTACCATTGAAAGATGTGCTGTACATTTTTGGATCAGGCCACTCACCCTTATTGTGCCTATATTTTCACTATGCATATTTCCAAAATGAAATCTTTGTAATCAAAGTTGCTTCAAGGTCGATTATAATAACTCCACCCCAGTTTTATTTCAAACAAATTGGTTGTATCCTCGAAAACAACGGAATATGCATCCTATTATCCTATTATATCCTTCACATCATGGCATATCCTGTCATATCCTGTCAAATCATTCATATACTGTCATATCCTGACAGGCCCTGTCACATCATGTCACCCCCTGTCATATCCTATCACCTAGTGTAATATCCTGCTATATCATGTAATATACTGGCATATCCTTCATACCATGATATACCCTGTCATATAATTCATATCCAGCCGTGTCCTACCGTATCCTGTCACATCTATTCATATCCTGCCACATCCTATCATAGCATTTATTATCCTTCATCTCCTGGCATATTATGTCATATCATGTCAACCTATCTTCCATCATGGCATCTCCTTTATATCCTTCATATCCTGTCATAGTATGCCATTTCCGTCATGTCCTGTCATATTCTTCACATCCTGTCATATCCCTCATATACTGTCATACTTTGTTATATCCTTCATATCCTAGAATATACTTCATATCCTGCCATAGCCTCCACATCCTGTCATAATATTAATGTCCCTCATATCCTCTTATATTCTTCCCATCCTGCCATATCCTGCATATCCTGTCATGTCATTTTATATCCCGTGAATGCGCGCTGGCGTCCAGTTGAAAACTTAGCGAGGAATTCACCCCTGTGACAAATTGACAAGTGATGGTTGGTTTTACTCCGCTATGGATCCTGTTGCAATGGCATCCATCCTTCATTGCCAGATTGCAGGCTGATTAAAAAATACAATCTACATCCAGGTAAACCCCCAGAAGATACACACACAAGTCCACTTTGAAGACTGGATTGGGAACTTTTTCTCATCGCATGCTTTATATTTACAAAGTGGATATTCTCTCGGGAGCCATAATCGCCCAGATAATCTTCCGTGAGTTCTGCCTGCATGCACATTAACATTACAGGTTTTGTAGAGTCTCATTGCTGGCAGTTGTAAGAGTGTCTTTACAGACAAACCTACATAAGAACAGAGTGGAGTAGTGTAAGCATGCTGGACAGATATCCACAGAGGTCCTGAGGTTTGAAACCAGACGGGAGGGCCGAGGGAGTTGAACCCCCACCTCACGTTTTGCTAGATCGTGGGGTTCGAACCTGTGGATTCGACCCATGGTTGACTCTAACCAATGACTTCAACATTATCACTTCCTAACCAGGCGCTCAGCAGTATTAGGATAGGGTAAGCACGGGTTGGCTCAGTGTCAGGATAATGTGCCTGATTTGGATATCAAGTCAGGGCGCGAGTGGCCTGCTCTCCCAATGGGTCAGCAGTAGAAATTCTCCATGAGTGTGCAGAATACAGTACCTATCCTGATATTGCCAGTATCTAAAAGTGCAACGAGCAACCAACAACCAAACAGAGCTTTGAAACCATCCTCTGCTATCCATTGAAGGGCTAGGGTTAGTTATGCGTATATGCACTGAACTCATGGAAACATATCCATGTGAGTTTTCCCTTTATGCCCCGCGGAAGAATATCCATGTCCTTATGTTTACTTATTCTCACTGCCTTTCCCCCGTCCTGATATTGCCTTATATGTTGCCAGGGCATAAAACAACAAGACACAAACAAAGGTCACTGCATGTGTGTGGCATGTGTGTTGCTATTCTCTCTGCGTTTATTGGGGGACCAGACGGGATAGCCGACTGAGTTAGAGCATCCGTCTCCGGTGTTGGTAGACTGGGATTGTGGGTTTGAACTCTGGTTGAGTCAAACCAATGACTTAAGAATTGATACTTGTTCCTTTCTAGCCAGGCGGTCAGCATTATTAGGACAGGACAAGGACTGGTTGGCTCAGTGTCAGGATCATGTGACTGAGTGGGATATCGGGTCATGGTGCTACCGGCCTGGTTGCCCAGTGGGACAGCATTATAAAGTCATCATGAGTGCGCACTGTCACAATTTGGTACCCGTACTGATATGACCATAGATGTGGCTTGGACGTAAAACAAACACACAAACAAAAGAAAGTTTATTGGGGCCTGTTGCCCAAAGCGGGCGCTATTAAAACTCGTTCTATTATGGTATATGGGCCGTTAGCGTCGTGCCTGGAAATACCGGTGTCACTAGAGAAGTAATCAATTATCCTGGAAGTGGTTGTTGTGCGAAAGTATGCCTCCCTGCGTCACGACACTGTGATTGGCTAGCTACGGAGTACCCGCTATATATATATATATATATATATATATGTATGTGCGTGCTGAGGGTGTAGGTGGAGGTGTGATGGTGTAGGTGTGTGGAGGCGCTACATACACCCTCGCCACACACACCTACACCTACACCTCAACCACACACATCTACATCCCCACCACATACCTACTCCACCAACACACATACATACACCCCAACCACCCCCACCACATCAATACACCCTCACCACGGTACAGTGAGTGTGTGTAGGGGGTGCAGTGGTGCGTGCACAGACGTGTGGCGCCCCCCCCCCCCCCCCCCCCCCCCCACATATCTGAGTGTGAGTAGGATGGCAGTTTGTAGGTTCAGCAGTGGGGAGTAGATAGGGCTTGGGAGCAGATGGAAGATTCCGACCTTATTATACTCGTATAATGGCTTATACAGCATATATACATATATATATATATCTATACATATATATATATATATATATTAAATCCTCTCAAAATCGACGCACTATGGGACAGACTTTAAATGGTCCATTTAGGGAGGTGGTCGGTTTAGGAAGTATTTTTGTATTGTTGTGGGGGTGATGAAAATGGGAGAGATTGTGCCTAGAGCGGGACGCGAACCCACATCTCTTTGCATTCCGGGCCAGTGTGCTAACCATTACATCACCTAGGCTCCCTGATATCAACACACTACCCACGCCTACCTGTCTAAGCGGCTCCTTGCCTGAGAAGTCAGTGCAGACCACTACACTATCAGGCAATCCTTTGGGACCCAAATAAAATGATCGATATAGGGGAGTGGTCGATCTGTGGAAGTGATCGGTTAGAGAGGTTTTACCCTATACATATATCGAAGCGTGGCTATTTTGCAAATGTATAAGTAATATCTATCTGTCTATATATATATGTAGTGTTTGCATGTCTTGTCATGATGGTATCGGATAATTCTAACGCATATCCCTTGTTGGTGATAACACGCATTTCTACGATAATCAGGTATCTCGATTCCGAATCTGCCATCCTTTGTCATTGGTATGGCCTGAATCGTGCATGACAACATGTAAGGGAATATCTAAGAATTAGGTTCAGCATCATCGGAATGCAAGGGTCGAGTTGAAATGAAAGAATTCCACCTGCCTTGTATGTGTAGGCACTCTATTTTATAATAACATGTTTATGACATTGTCTAGTACTACGTATTAGAACAATGCACTAGTTGGAGCGCAGATGTACGTCGGACAATATTAAGCATCTAACCGAATGTATTTTATTACATTATATCTGGTAATTAATATAATTCTTCACAATGGGGGACTTTCTGGGCGGGTTCCCCTGGTTACACGCCAGGCGGCAGCAGCAGACACAGGGCCTTCTGCCCAACACCACAACCCTAAACCCCCACCACACACCCCGCCACACACAGCTATAGCCCCGCAACACACAGCTAAACCCGCACCACAAACAGTTAGACCCTGACCACACACCTACACTCCACCACACACACCACCCCTACACCACATATACCACCGTCATACACTTACGCCCTCACCACACATACCTACACCCTGACCACACACACCTACACCTACACCTCAACCACACACACCTACACCCACGCCACACACCTACACCACCAACAGACATACATACACCCCCGCCACATCCTTACACCCCGGTCACACACCTCCACCGCCACCACACACCTACAACCCCACCACACACCTACACCCCCACCAACACATCCCTACACCCCCACCACATACCTACACCCCACCGCACACCTACACTCCCACCACACACACACCCACAACGCACACCCAGTACACACCTACAACCCCACCACACACCCCCACCCCGCACACACACACCACGCACATCCACCACACACCTACAACACGAACACACGCACATACCTACTCCCTCACCACACCCCTATTAGAGTTCGGAAATGGCAAGGCACGCAAGACCATGGCCCCTCACGATTCGCCCCCTGCCGGCAGTATATTGCAAAAAGGTGATGCAACAAACATTCCCCATTAGAACACGATTAAAATAGGTAGTTACACGGAAATAAGCGGGTTTAGAGCGGTAGAATTACACGCGGTTTATACATCCTCTTAAAGGGAGTCAAATACCTATAATAATACTAAGACCGCTCAGTCAGCCTGTACTGAGTAATCAAACTGATCAAACACACCACTTGGTGCGCTGGCTGTTCTCTTGGTTAAGCAGTTGCTATATTATATGTCTCAACTGTTTTCTAGTTACAGAAAGAGAGGGTGCCCTTGTCTCCAGTTCAGGGATACCATGAAGAGAATGCTGAAGCTGAGAGACATTAAGACCGACTCATGGATGCAACTCTCACAGCAGAGAGCTAAATGGAGAGCGGCAGTCAAGTAATGAAAGCAGTCTTTGTCATATCGCGACCGACAGCAGCATGACGATGATGATGTTATATGTATACATGCATATATGAATGTGAAAGATGTGTGATGATGGCGATGATGATGATGATGATGATGATAATGATAATGTGTATTTGTTCATAGCAATTTCATATTGATGTGAATTCATACTTTCCTATCTCATGTATAATATAATTGTATGTGTTTACATGTGAAACACCAACCAGCAGCCAGGCTGATCAAACCCACCACAAGGAGTCACTGCAAAATTTACATTACCATGGGAGAGATAGCGAGTGAGCCGTCTTAGTTATTATAGGATCTTTGATGGAGTATATAGCACGGTTCTTGCATAGATAGTTCACTATCTCAGGGTAGACAGTGTTTGTATGGTGTTTACAGCCTAGCAACATCCAAACTCCTACTACGAGGAAATGAGGCAAACGCCTGTAAGCGCTAATCAACAAAATTAAGAAAAAGATTGAAAACAAACCTTCACAAATATTCACTTTTTACATTCTTTCTTTGTGTTTATTGCTCCATGAACATTCCATCACAAAGAAGTTGAATTCATGATAATTAAAATTATCTTCTGCTAAAATCTGTCAGTTTAATTACATTTTTGGATTGACGTTTACGGGGTTTGCCCCTAAATTATTGACAAATATAGTCAAAACTCTCTAAATCGACCGACCTTTGGTCCGACTTTAAGTGGTCCATTTAGGGAGCTGGTCAGTTTAGGGAGTTAGGATATGGTTACAATGGTATTGTTGGGACCCAAATAAAGCGATCGATATAGGGGAGCTGTCGATCTGGGGAGGTAGTCGGTTAGAGGTTTTATAAACTTTTACTTTACATATATATATATATATGGAGTAGGCATTGTCTCATTATACTGCCTTCTCAACGCCGACCCACCCCCACCCACCCCCACCCATCACCCCCCACGCCCCGTCACCTGAAGCGCTTGCCTGACCTGGTGTCATGGTATAAAACCCCTGCCGGATCGCAGCCCCTGTCGTGGCTTCTGCGCATGCGCAGAGGTTGTAAACAAGCTCAGCTCGGCTGCACAACGAATACACACTGCCAGTGTCTATTAAAGATTTATAGAAATGCACAACCCTAACCATATAAATTTAATATAATCTGTTCGTTGGATATGTTTTCTATATATGTTCCAGGGGGTTTGTTTGTAGGTGGTGTAAGTTTCATAGATATTTCACTTTTTCTGTATGAAGATTGCACTGACACTCAGAATATCCCAACTTTCACTATTATCTCTGTTTTTAATACGTTCAGCATAAATTGCTCTTAGGTTACATTAAATACTTCAGATCTCCCTCTTCAATCGCGCATTAAGATATTTTTAATCGATCCACTGAAAGTTTTTAAATTTATTTTACAAAAATAAATGCTTAGTCAACTGTCTTCACGGCATGGGCTGCGATCGGGCAGGGGTTTTATACCATGACACCGGCGCCAGGGCTTCTCTCCCCAGCGTGGACAAGCGTCTGCGGGTCACGTGACATTTCCTAACGCGCGCCTAATGCCCCGCTCCAGGGCGTCGGCATTAAAAGCGCTATCAGTCATTGGTCGGCTCGCACCGTGTGCGGAGACCAATCGTAATGCTCTGAGACGGCACAGGTCGCAACAGGTGACCCTCATGCGTCTGGGCCGGTGCTTTGCAACAGCTGAAGGTCGCAAGAAAATGAGTAGATTTGTCATGAGGGCTTTCAATGCATTATTACTGAACGCCATTGCGGGCGGAGGAGCGGGGGACACACACACATACAATCTAATCAACAAAAAATGCACTTCCATAAAATGAACAGTAAAGTAATGATATGGTATCAAAATAAATTACTATCATCCAGTCTATATTTACGAAATAAAATTCCCATAATATGTGTAATGCATGATTGATACATGGGATTGTCTACATTGTTTCTACCATCTCGTCCATAAATAGTTTATATGCACCATAACTGGTAAGGCTGGTGTGGCGGTTTCAGCCGTGTCCCATGCTCAGACGTGTACCTTTGCTTCTGCGCATGCATGGATTTTGCATCAACTCAGGTCACCCGAGACACTTATTGGCACATGCGCACATCCTACAAACTCGGGTCGAATAATCGAATACGCTTCTCCGCGCTCGGGTGGATAATTTATTTTTATTTTTTTAATAACCGATAAAACTACAGCAAAATAGGATTTAAAGTAATTTATGATGGCCTAGTTTAGCTATAGTTCCATTTCATTAATCTAAGTTATTCTTTTTTTGCACATGGCACATGTATTTGTCGACTCCACTCGCCATGTTCTATTTGAAATTCTGACGACTCGGATGACCCGAGTCGCCCGGGTAGTGTTAATCGATTACGGCCATGCTTATTAGATTCTGACGCATGCGCAGAAGCAATGGACACGGCTGAGCACGGGACACGGCTGAAACCGCCACACCGGAAGCCCAGCAAGCTACGTGTTGACAAAAGAAGAAGTTATTCAATCGGAATACACATTTTCAGACATCCCATGCAGACATACTAAACAACACCACTTTGGGCGCGTGCTAAAATTGCGTAATCCGTTGCACTAACAAAGAAACTGCTGAGTCAGCGACCGGAAATGGTGGTTGATTCAGTAGAGTGCAGGGGTCCCTTTTACTTTTAGATTTCTTTACTTCTTGTTGATTTAACGACGCCTTTTGAGCACAATTTTGTATCATGAGCTATGGGATGTCAAACATATGGTCATTCTGACATATTTCTTTGGAGGAAACCTGCTTCCGCCATATACGCTACTCTTTCCGATAAGCAGCAAGGGGTCTTTTATATGCACTTTCCCACAGACATGCCCGTGGTCCCCATGTGGGAGTTTGCAAACCCAGACAACTCAAACCAAGGACATTGGAAATTGATACATGTGACTACCTAGGCTGGTACTTGGCATCACTAGGATAGAGCATTGACTGGGTAGTTCAAACTCAGGATAATGTGACTGGGTGGGAAATTGGGTAATGATATTGCCATCGCCCTAGTCTCCCAGAATGGCTGCACTATGAGGTCGCCGTCAGTGCACACTTTGGTACCAATCCTGATATGGAATTTGATGTTGCCAGGATACAAAACCCTAAAAGACAAACATGTTGAGTCAGGGAAGATTAAACGGGTTTCGTTTCGCACTGTAAACACGACCAGACGCGATGGCGAAATAATTTGAGCATCTGTCTGCTATTTTCGTACATCATAGGATTTAAACTCCGTTAGAGCAAAATCAAAAACTGAAAAATTGATACTTGGCGCTTCCTATCTAGGCACTCAGCATTATCAGGATGGGGATATGATTGGTTGGTTCAATGTCAGGATCATTTAACTGAGTGGGAGATCAGGTCATGGTGTTGGTGGCCTGGTCTACCAGTGGGGCAGCACTATAACATTACACTATAATAGTTCGCACTGTCACAAGTCCGTACCCATACCCAACACTTTTACACTGCAAACAGCATGCATGACATTTTTACTAACATAAAACAAGAAAACATTTTGGCCTTTTTGAGGGCAGCTGGTTTGTACCACCTCATATACTTTTTAAAACTAATTTCATTAGTGAATAATACTATCATCTAGAATTTTATTTAGCTTGACCAGAAACTATATGATTGGGAGTTTTAAAGTAAAAGCGATGGTTTGAACAAAAAACAAACATTCCTCGCCGTGAATATGACCTATGCTGCCGACACAGAGTAAAGCAACCACCAATCAATCAATCAGTCTGTACCCGTCCTACTATGACCTGAGATATTACCAGGGCGTAAAACTCCAACAAGCAAGCAGCCAACATGCACTCTGTGTTGCCTTGGTTGCTGCTATTGCCTGTCCGTGTACCGTAGTAGAATAGGGGAAGTTGTCTGGTACGCTGGACGGCGAGTAAGTTTATTTATTGTTTTATGTCCTAGCAACATCCAAGGTCATATCAGGACGGGTACCTACTTGTGACAGTACACACTCATGGTGACTTGATAGTGCTGCCTCACTGGAAGACCAGGCCACCAGCAACCTGACCTGATATCCCACTCAGTCATATTATCCTGACACTGAGCCAACCAGTCCTTGCCCTATCATAATGATGCCGAGCACCAGGCCAGGAACTGACAAGCATCAATTTGATAGTCTTTGGTTTGGCTCGACCAGGGTTCGAACCCACAAAGGAGGAGACGGACGCTCAACTCATTCAGCCATCCCATCTGGTCGGTGAGTGATGACCGGTACACACCTCCCGTATACGACCTAAAAGTGCCCGTTTCACGACTAAGTTTGAGTTTTAGTCGTTAGGTGTGCGACCCCCTAGCACACCAGAGCCTTGCGATTCACGACTTAAAACTCAGTTTTAGGGCTTAAAACTCGAATCGCAAGACATTCGAAAAATTATTCGGCCAGTTTTACGTCACGAAACGGGACGGGTCGGGTTGTGAAACGCAGTCAGTTTTAGCGCATGAATCGTATACGGGAGGTGTGTACCAGGCATTAGGATATCCGGTGCACTCGACTAGGTAGGGGAGGCCAATTACCAAGTCAAACAATTTTAATGATGTTGGGTTCAGGCCAATTAGGACCCTTCCTGCCCTCGGGCAGCCACGCCGTCTGGGTACAGAAACATATACAAGAGCGAGTGGCGGTTGGCGGCACGGTAAGTGCCTAGCACACTATAGCCGTGTTCACGCCAGCACGTTAAGTCACTTCAACTAGTTTGCCTCCTATAGTTTGGCTCACATTCGCCTTGTGGATGCGATCCTGAGGCGGATTAGGGCTGATTCACCTCAACTAGTTTGCCTCATGTAAATCGCGTTGCGAGGTAGGTTATATGAAGCGATCTAACTTAATTCGGCCCATATTGCCTGTGTGGACGGTAGCGGTTTAGATGAGGCGGATAAAGGATGTCACATTCGAGACCTGAGTTTGTTGACTTTCCGGTAAATTTGGTCTATGAAACTGCTAGCTGTGCACAGATATTTTTTTCATCATTTATTTTTAGGGTTTCACTGCCCAGCAGAAGTTTTGACGGTTCCAAAACAATACGATTCAGCCAAAACAGATCTAGGTCAAACCCACACTCTCTCGTGCCAACGTCGACTAACCGAAACTGGCGCTGGATAGTATGGACTTGCTCATGCGCAGATATTGATTTCCGCCTTAAACCACTCCGTGTGTGGACACAACACTAGTTTGCCTCTTCTAGTTTGCCTTATCAAGTTCGGCCTAAAGTTGTGGGTGTGAACACGGCTTATGGCGAATTGAGCAACGGACAGAACCGGACAAAGAATATTCTAGTCCGGTGTTATCCGAACTTTAAATATATTGAGTATGTAACAGACGGTAACGGACGGGTAACAAATGGTAACGGACGGGTAACATACGGTAACGGACGATAACGTATTTAACGATCAATTCAGAATACAAAAAGAACTATAACAAACGGCAACGGATGTGTAATGGATATGTAACGGATGGCAACGGATGGTAACGGAAGGGAGCATACGGGAACGAATGGGTAACACACGGGAATGGATGGGTAACGGATGGGGAACGGATGGGGAACGGATGGGGAACGGAATGGGAAAGGATGAGGAACGGACGCGGAAGGGACGGGGAGGGGAAGGGGAAGGGAAGGGGAAGGGACGGGGAACGGGCAGGGAACGGGCGGGAAACAGATAATAACCACATAGGTCAGTCCGGCGCAATCCATTACAATTTTTCTGTGTGCTCAAAACTTGCAACTGATCGGGCCGGATATCAATGGATATGCAACGGGTATTCAACGGATATGCAGTGGCTATGAAACGGATATGCAACGGACACAAACCAAACTTTGCCGGATATCAAGAGACTTTTATTTTGTTTCCCATTTCCCCAATCCGGTGAGGTGTGACAGAGCCTTTGCAGTAGGTGCCCGTGGTAGCACCACCGTCGGGCGGAGGAGGCAATATACAAAATACATACAATAATATAGACAATACATTCCCTTTCACGCCTATATATTTGTATAAATCTTTATCCGTGATGTATAATTGTGTCTACCTACATATATACACCGTTATATATATATATATATATATTATTAAACTATTTAATTATATCTGTTTTCTCGATCTATTTACAAATATCCACCCGAAATTCCAGAAAAACTTAGCAGATTTAATTATGTCTCGTGCTGATGATATAGCCAGTTTTGGGCTGCTTAACAGCCGGCCAGTGGTGGATATGTATTGTACTGCGTTGCAGTGAAAATCCAATGAGAACATGGCTGGATGATTGTTTGTTGGAGTTTTACGTCCTGGCAACATATGTGGTCATATCAGGATGGGTACTGACTTGTGAGAGTGTACATGCATGGCAACTTCATAGTGCTGGGAACTTGGCTGCCGGCACCATGAACTGATATCCCACTCAGTCACATTATCCGGTCACTTAGCTAACCAGTCCTTGCCCTATCCTAATAATAATGCTGAGCGCCTGGCTAGGATTTGGTTTGATGCGATAGGGAATTGAACTCCCTACCGTCCACAGGGGAACCTTGTGCTCTTATCGAATCGGCCACGGCTCCCGGTTCAAAACATGAAAATTAGCTTAAAGGCTTGCAATTGTCAGGGAATCGCCGGTAAAAAAATACCCGAAGCCACCTTTCCATCAATGCTCCACCAGCACGGAAACCATGGTGATGGACTGATTGTGACGTTGGACCTTTACTGAGTTGTCAGTTGCACCACCTGAATGGAGTATTCCCATCATGTCTCGAATGTAGGTCACCATTAGAGCCACTCGCCCGAAATAGGTCGTGTAATGAGTCGGTTGCTATGGGTGAGGCTGGCAGACACTTCCGGTAGGAAACGTCAGTGCCCTTCTCTCACCACTCCCACCCCCCTCCCGCTCCCCCCCCCCCTCCCACCTCAGGAGCTCCTCTCTCCTCTTTCCGCACCTCGGGGTAGCTTCAGATTGAGTGTTTCGCTACAATTTTCACAAGCAGTGTTAGCTGTCCCATTGGCTGCGGAAGGGGGGTGGGTGATGGGGGTTAAGGAGTGGGGCTATGGGGGTTCCTGCTTCCCAAATGGGAATTTGTGTGATTTATCAATCGCTTTAAGTTAGTGGCCTCACCATCATCATCATCATGTTGTCGGTCGCGATGCGACAAAGACTGCTTTCATTACTTGTCTGCCGCTATCCATTTAGCTCTCCACTGTGAGAGTGATGTCCATGAGTCGGTCTTAAACATTTCAGGAAAGCTGCCGGCAAAAGTGTTGAAGTGTTGCTGGCTTTTGCAAGTTACCAGCAGCACTCTCCTAGGAAGCAAATAGAGGTTTAACACCGGCAAGAACATGTCCAGACAAGTGCAACACTATTTGTCCCTGCAATGGCTGGTCAGGAGATCAATAGCGGACTTAGGGATTCCAAGGACAGGCCAGCTAAATACCATGTTGATGTGATTGAGTTTGATATCGGTATTGCAATGTGAGTTTGGGGAGGGTAGCATTATGAACTCGCTATGAGTGCGCCTGGCTACAAGTTAAAATCCAGCTTGGTATGACTTTAAATGTTGTTGGGATGTAAGTCTCCAAGAAACGCTGACAGCAAGAATTCGGTAGCCGCCCCGATAGGGTCTTCAACGGTTACATACAAATCAAATCAAGTCAAAATGTACATGTTGCTAGGAAGTAAAACCCTCACCAAGCAACAAAGCGTTCCAGTCGACAATGAACAAATTGAGATTTGAACTCAGGCACTTATTCTTAATGTGAATGAGACAGCAGTTTTGGACTATTGACACCAAATTAGAAAATTCGCTGATTTGGTTTGACCTGATATGTTGCTCAATCGTAAACCTTAATAAGCAACTGAAGGAACCAAACAATCAATCAAGCGCACACACAAATAACCAGCTGATTGTCGCTAGGAAAGTTTGTTTTATTTAATGATGCCTCTAGAGCACATCAATTTTCATCATCAGCTTTTTTACGTCAAACATATGGTCATTCTGAGATCTGTCTTTGGAGGAAACCCGCTGCTGCCAAATAGGCTATGACTTCCGATAAGTGGCAAGGCATCATTCATGTGCACTTTCCCACAGACAGGACAGCACATACCATATCCTTTGATGAACCAGTTGCGGACCACTGGTTGGAAAAGAAAATAACCCAAACTGCAAATGTGTCCACTGAACAGGATCGATCGGATGACCCACACCTTCACAGCTGGACACTCTACCGCCTGAGCTATGTCCCGCTCCGACTGTGGCTAGGGGTCCGTCTGTACAGCATGCATCAATGGAACATATGCTTAGAAAGAATGATTGGAATGAATTATTGCAATGAATGATTGCTAACGCAGCAGACAACAATTTTTGGCGGCAGCAGAGACTATGGTAGATAAACAACCAACAGGTGCGGTCTGTAACAAGCATGGTCTATTGTAAGCCCCGTCGGCAACAACTTTGTGGGAGAACAGCCGACGAGGTGTGTAGGGGTGTGTGGTTGTGGCGGGGCAGCCGTGGGGTGAGGCTGGGTGGGGCGGTGTGGGTCGAGTGTGTCCTGTCTGGCAGAGGTGGCGGGAGGCAGAAGCAGAAGCAGCCAGGGGCCATGTGGGAGTGTGGAGCAGGAGGTCCATGTCTCAGTCTAACAGCCGTGAGCTGGATGTCATCTGCTTTCTTCATTTGTTTCCCGCCATCCGCCAGGAGGCGCCACGTACGCGTGCCGGATCAACTTGGCGTTGGGTGGATGGCCAGGTGTGGGGGCTGGCGGTGGGAGGTGTGGGTGGGAGGGGAAGGGAGCGGTTGAGAAGGCAGTCGGACATAAAAGAAAAAAGACAAACGAACCCCAAGATTGAAAGTGGCGTCTGTAAGTACATCGTGACGGGACTAGGCAACACGAGAAGCGACGCTATCTCATGAGAAGTCCGCGAGGACGGGATGGAGCGCCAGTCTCCTATAATAGGACGGTGGGACGCAGTGTGTACTAAATCACAGATTGTTAGGACGAAACAAATGTTCCAATGTTCCAGGAAGAGCATTGTAATGTCGATCATTGAGCCATATACATGGATATATATATATATATATATATATATGTATATGGATATGAGCCTGTCTCAAAAGATTATAACTCTTCTTTTTGTTGTCCATTGTAACGATTGACACAAAACAACACAGAAACTGTTATACTGAAAACACAAGGACATTTGCGTCAAATCAATATGTATTCTATTGGGATTATGAAACACCATCTAAAGAAACAGATCAGTTTATCCTGAGCAAATGCATAAACAGATAGTATGCTGATCATTACAATGGACAAAGTTTTGTCCCAAATTGCTTATCCCCTTTTGAGACCTGTTGATATACGTATATATGTATGTATGTGTTATATGTATGTGTGTTTATATATATAAGCATATATATGTGTGTATGTATATAGACATGCCTCTATATATGTGTCTATGAGTTATATATGTATATATATGTATGTGTGGATATATTTCCTATATAATTATATCGACGGCAAGATCAGAGTAATTTGAACCTCTTGTGTGTGGGGGAGACTTACACCAGCAATACAAATTCACGGATAATATTTGGCAAAGCACATCTGTAAACTGGAGGATGACATCATGAAAGAGGCTCGGTGTTACTTATATAAGGTACTCCTTTGGAAGCGTGGTGAGACTGTGTGTGTATGTGTGTAGGTTCGGTGTATGTGTGTGTGGAGAAACCCAATAAGGTGTAGGCTGCCAGTTCAAATACTACTGCATGCACTGATCTAACAGGAATACTGAAAAGTCTGATGGCAGGAAGATGTGTTTGGAGTTTATTGTAGTAGTAGGATATTGGCCGAAACAATAACATGGAGAAACATACATGTATATATTTGGCAGCAGCGAGTTTCCTCCAAAGACAGATGTCAGAATGACCATATATTTGACGTAAAAAAGCTGATGATGAAAATCAATGTGCTCATTAAATAAAACAAACTTTCCTAGCAACAATCAGCTGGTTATTTGTGTGTGCGCTTGATTGATTGTAGCATAATTAGCAATAATTATAGCATGATAGGTGGAAACAACATCGTTCAGGCACACAAGCCCGTAGACGCCAATCCACAAATTAGGATAAACATTGCAATCAAACCTTACACACAACTAGTTTTTAACAGTCCTTTTTTGTCATTGCTCCATACTCATCTGATCACCAGAAAAGTGGAATTAGTGAACATTACAATCATTTTCAGGGAACAATCTTTCATTTTAGTTGCACTTTTAGATTGGGGTGTACTGGGTTGTGCACCTGAACTCTTTAATTGAGCCTTGTGGGTAGCCCTTGGATGTGTTTGGGATTAGGGGCAAGGGATAGATTATGGAGGCCTGGTGATTGAATGCACCGTTAGGTGGTGGTGATAAGGGTGGTGGTGGTGGTGGTTGTGATGGTGGTGGTGATGGTGGTGATGGTGGTGATGGTTGTGATGGTGGTGGTGGTGGTGCTAGGGTGGTGGTGCCGCTTGTGATGGTGGTGGTGGTGGTGATGATGGTGATGGTGGGGGTGGTGATGGGGTGGTGGTGGTGGTTGTGATGGGGTGGTGGTGATGGTGATGGGGGTGTTGGTGGTGGTGGTTGTGATGGGGGTGGTGGTGATGGTGATCGGGGTGTTAGTGGTGGTGGTGGTTGTGATGGGGTGGTGGTGGTACTGATGGTGGTGTTGATGATGAGGTGGTGGTGGTTATGATGGGGGTGGTGGTGATGGTGATGGGGGTGTTAGTGGTGGTGGTGGTTGTGATGGGGTGGTGGTGGTACTGATGGTGGTGTTGGTGATGATGTGGTGGTGGTGGTGCTGTTGATGGTGGTGGTGGTGGGTGTGGTTGTGCTGGTTGTGCTGGTGGTGGTGGTTGTGGTGGCGGTGGAGTTATTGGTGATGGTGGCGCCGATGGTGGTGATGGTGGCGGTGGTGGTGGTTGTGATGGAGGTGGCAGTGTTGCAGTTGGGGGTGGTTATTGGAATGACTCCTGAATGCCTCTGGCCTGCATTAAGCTATGCATAGTTATGCATACCCATGCATACATTAGGTACATGAGCGGATTCATTTATGAACTTACCCCAACATAGTTCAGCTCTGATGTCTGGCTATAACATAAGCTGACATAAATATTGATAGGTTGCAGTAGAATCGGTTTCCTATGCATACCAATAACTTTTCACCATATCTACGGGAGATTAAATACACCCAGCGAGGCGTTGTTGCAGCATAATCAGATGGATGGTGTTGTGATGAGAAAAGCAAAGACAGATGGGGCTATGAATATGTTAAAGACCCCCCTTCGCGCGTGCCCCCCCCCCCCTCCACATACCCTTAATGTTCTAGCTATTCTAGACGTCCTGTTTGTTGGGGTTTGAGTGCTCCTGCATGAACGAGCTTTGACATTTGTTAGCATTGTAGTAGTTAGTAATAAGCCTCAGTACCACATTTTGGAGGTAGCACCCACCGTGACCCAGATTTGTTAATACGCTTGCCATCCTGGCAACATGTGAGCTCATATCAGGGTGGGTATTGATTTGTGACATTGTACACTCATGGCGACTTTAATAGTGCTGCCCCACTGGGAGACCAGTGCCCGTATGCATGACCCGGTGTTAGCTTACAGTCGGTGTGTTTGCGCTAACACCGCTCCTTGCATACTGAGTTTTCGCCGCTAACCTAGAAATCCCCGCCAAAACCAGTTTTGGCTTGCTAACACTGCGTCCTGCATACTGGCCCAGGTCGCCAGCACCATTACCTCATGCCCCACTTACTCACACTATCCTGACACTGAGCTAACCAATAATTACCCTACCCGACTAACGCCAATCACCAGTCTAAGAAGCGACACGTATACAGTTTTAAGTCATTGATTTGACTCAACCAGGATTAAAACCTGGGGGTTCGATTCCCGCGATCTACCAAAACGGGAGCCGAAGATAATTAAAATGAAACCTGCAAATGTAATGACAATGTGCATTCGGAGAATTTGGACAAGATATGCTTTAGCGGTAATAATGTATATTATTACATTGACTTAAGATTCCTTATACTCAGCAATTCAGACATGTGTTTATTTATGAGAATTGTGTACAATGCGGCTTTAATACAAATCCCGGCGGCTGTGCTTGACGTGTTGCCTCTCCTGCCCCCCCCCCCCTTCCTCCTTATTCCACGTGGACAATGAAAGTGTCACTGTCACAGTGCCACCTGTGGCAGTGACACTCACATTGTGCGCACTGCCCAATGCCACAATATCACTGTCACTGGCACATTGATCAGACCCATGTCACATTGTCTGTATATATATATATACCTCTACAGTAAAACCTCTCTAAATCGATCCACATTGGGATCAACTTTAAGTGATCCCTTTAGGGAGTTGGCTGGTTTAGACCCTGTCTTGACATGTTAATGCATACCCATGTTAATGGGTATGCATTAACATGGGTATGCATAGGTAGAGCCCCGTCCTCCCGTGCGGGAGATCGGGAGTTAGATTCCCGGTCGAGTCAAAGCAATGACTTACCAAATTGCTACTTGTCAGCTGGACGATGGGCATTAATAGGATAAGGCAGGGTCTGGCTACCTCAGTGTTAGGGTACTATGATTGGGTTTGATATTGGTTCATAGTGTTGGTGGCTTGATTTCCCAGTTGGTCAGCACTATAAAGTTGCAATCGGTTGCCAGAACGTAAAAACAACTCCAAAAACTAGATATATAGACATATATGTCAGGCACAAAACCACTTAAACGGAAATCCAAAAATGTAGGTTAAATAAAAGATCCTTACATGAAAATAATTGTAATTTGCAATAATTCCACTTTTCATATGATCACATGGCTATGGACATTTGAACAAAAAAGTAGGTATATAACAATTTTTACTTTTTGATGGTTTGATTGCAATGTTTTTCTCCATTTTTGCTTTGGCGTTTACATGGTTTTGCCCGTGAACTCTTCATATAAAATGTATAAATTCGCCTACATACAAACAAAAGAGTAAAATGTACTTGCGATGTGATGGACAATCCTCATTGGTTGTCTTGGCTAGGAATTTATGCTTACCAGTTACACAAGTTCAAAATCAGCGCCAATACTAATGCAATATGGCAGCCGGGCGGCGGAACCCGATGCTGGTGCCACGATCGAGTAGTCCTGGGCATGCAGGCAACGCTCCGCAATTGGACATTATAGATATTACCCAAAATCTATAAAGCCTTGTCAAATATATTTGATTAATACATGTTGATTCCGGGCATTTATATAATATTCATACATATTATGTATAAGATATTATATTCATTATATGTGTATAAAGAGTTCAGGTGCAAAACCATGTAAACGCCAATCCAAAATTGAGATAAACATCAGAATCAACCATTCAACAAGTTTTTTTTTTTAAACATTCCTACTTTTTTCTTCATTGCTACATAATCATTTCATCACAAGAACAGTGGATTTGGAATTAATGAGAATAGAAATTACCTCCAGGTAAACATCTATAACATAAATACACTTATTATTTTGCGTTTACTGGGTTTTGTGCCTGAACTCTTCATATACACATGCCGTCACCCGATACCACAATAGGGTTGTTGCTAAAAAGGGCTGGAAGTTTGCGCCAAGATGGCCGCTCAGTAAAGCAGTCCTAGATATGTCCCTAACTCCAGACTGTGAATTTAGGGACACAGACAACTGATTGTTTCGACCAGCCGGCCTCGATAAAGGTTAGGTGCAGAAAGGTCACGGTGGTCATCCCCAGGTGGCGCGATGGATTTCCAACCAAATTGGTCTCGTTGTCACCAATTGTGTAATTCACAAAGTCAGAAGATTAAGACTTTTTCTGTTGTTTTGTTTTTTTAAATCATAGTATCCTTAGTGCTGATGATCGTGTGATTACTGGTCTTGACAAATTATACTTCTTATCATCATCATCATCATCATCATCATGCTGTCGGTCACGATGCAAGAAAGACTGCTTTCATTACTTGACTGCCGCTCTCCATTTAGCTCTCTGCTGAAAGAGTGATGTCCCTGAGTCAATCTTAATGTCTCTCAGCTTCAGCTTTCTCTTGATGGTATCCCTGAACCGGAGACGAGGGCACCCTCTCTTTCTGTAACCAGAAGACAGTTGAGAATAGAGGATCTGCTTTGGTAGCCTGTCTGATGACATCCTCATGAGGTGTCCAGTCCACCGGAGATTCTTTTTGTCAGAAGATCTTCCATAGAGGGCAGCCCGTCCGTTCGAGTATTTCCTTATTTGTCACTTTGTCCTTCCAGGTTAGCCTCATGATTGAACGCAGATGTCGCCTCATGAAGGCATGCAGCTTTTTCACCTGTCGTCTGTACACTGTCCAGGCCTTGGCTCCGTATATTTCTCATAACTTGAGCATATTGATGTTTGGCTATTTCTGACTCCCCCAAGTCCCATCCGCCCTGTGGCTCAAACCAACGGCTACAATTTCGATTGATCAATTTCCACACTGCAGGCAGTGGGCACATTGGTAATCTAAAAGCACTGACTACCGTTGTGGAAGGTGAGTGCTTCGAATCCTAGCCGAGTCAGAACTCGAGTGGCCAATTTCAACACTGTAGGCAATGGGTACAGTGGGTAAAAACACTGATTTCCGATGCGGAAGGCCGGTGGTTCGAATCCTAGCTGGGTCAGAGTGAGGGCCTGCGACATCGATAATTGTCCTACCTATGGTGGCATTTAATTTATGCAGGTATTGCAGGTATAGCAATACCTCAGGGAGTTTGACGCCCCTGCCTTGCAGAGTTGTAAACCACTGCCTTGTGGTACAGGTTCTTGACAGAACTGAAGGATAAGGGAGCAAACCCTAAACAGAAAACCATGTCACTGTGGCAGCATTAAGGGCGGTTGATGTATGGAACTCCTAACATCTCCCGACCAGCCACTGCAGGGACAAATAGTTTTGCGCCTGTCTTGACATGTTCTTGCCGGTGTGAAACCTTTATTTTCTCCCCGAGAGAGTGCCGCTGGTAACTTGCAAAAGCCAGCAGCACTTCAACACTTTTGCAGGCAGCTTTCATGAGCGACATGAGGACCTCTGAATACCCATACTACAAAGGATTTAAAGGCCTACATCCCACTCCCTAATATACACTCTGGGGTGGGGGTGGGTGGGGGGGTGGGAGGGATTCTGGGAAATCAGGCCGCTGACTTGGATCAGAGACTGCCCATTATCATCGAGGAGGTAGCTGTGAGAGAGGATGGAAGAAGCGATGCTTCCTTTTTTATGCTTCATATAGACATGTATTTATATATATATATATATATATATGTATATATATAGCGATATAGCGAATGGTAGACAGGAACTGTGAACACTTATTTGTCTCTCTCTTCTTTTTTGTTTTTGGTACATTAGTTGTCCCAATCAGGGGAAATCCCAGTCACAGACGATTGATCTTCCCCACTCCACTGCTGGTCGATAGAAAGCCCGAGCCGACACTATTACCGACCCAAGGGATTTTTAAACTCCAACACCACATTAGACATGGTATGAGAGCAACTGGCCTTTGATGACGCTGTAAGTTATACACAGTGGTGGAAATCCAAATTGGCAGAGCTGGGGGCACGGCAACGGCGCTGATAGCTTCATAGAGATGCTCTTCTGATTGGTTCCTGCAATGGATTTGTCATTAGGAGCGAAGGCAGTGGCTGGGATGGGTTGTGGGTGCTGAAGAAGGCTCACATATTGATATTGATCCTACACAGCTGAGCGAGTGTCGCCTACTTTATTTCTTTTTTTGGGTAAATATTTGTATTCATCTGAATACATATTTTGTCAGCGCCGGGGCACTGGTCTTCCAGCCGTCAGAGTGGTCACATTTCATCTGTACATAGTGGAAGTGGAATGTGTTGCATTGTGTGCAGCACAACCCATTCTGAACATAAAAGAAAGTGGGGGAGCAGCCTATGCTGCATAGCGTACAGCATAGGTAGTCAACATAGTGCAAGGTATATGCATCAAGATAGAGTGTGCAGTAATGTACACTAGTGGTTAAATCATATGTTGTGTTTGTATATCAGTTAGATTTGGTTTTAATAACGGTTAGTCTTTAAATAGTGCCATGTTGTGCATGTATAGTGGTTTATATTGTGTGCATTGCTGGTTGATGTAGTTATTCAGTGGTGGTAATGGGTCTAAAGTAGGGGTAGTGGGTCTCAAGTCATTGAGTTATAATAGTTGTTTGTCAAATGTGGATGGGGGAGAGGGGTCCATGGGTAGGGGGGCCGACACGCAGGGAGAGAGCAGGCATGAGAGAGGTCAAAGTCAATGGGTCGTTCACCAGGTCATAATATATATTTGCAGTGCCAGGTTTTGGGCCTGAAATCTACCTGCATCGGGTCTTAGTCTTAGTTTCTAAATACATACTTCTAGGAAGATTGGTTGGTGATTGGAGGTTTATGTCCTGGCATCATCTAAGGTCATATCAGGATGGCTACCGACTTGTGAAAGTGCACACTCATGGTGCCTTCATAGTGCTGCCTCACTGGGAAAACAGACCGCCGGCACCATGATCGGATATCCCATTCAGTCACATTAACTGAGGTAAGCAGTCATCAGTCATTGCCCAATCCTATTAATGCCGAATGCCATGCTAGGAAGCTACAAGTCTCAATTTTGTAAGTCATTGGTTTGACTCGACCGGGAACCGACCTCCCGATCTCCCGCACGGGAGGCCTGCACCTACACTCTTCCAATTCAGCCAGTGCGGCTGGTCTTCTAGGAAGAGGTCTCCTGAGTTGAAGTTTGTTCGTTGTTGTTATTTTACGTCTAAGGTCATATCAGGATGGGTACTTATTTGTGACAGTGAACACTCATGGTGACTTTGATGCACAGCGAAGGAGGAAGACGGAGGCATGAGTGGAGAAAGCACACCTGAGGAGGGAGGAGGAGGCGTGGTCGTCGTATCGGAGAGGGAGTTGGACGTCGGCGGTGGAGGAGGGGAAGGGGGCGAGGGGGCTGGGGGGGGGGGGGTGGGGGGAGGGTGGAGGGGGGGGAAAGGGGGAGGCCGGGGAGGTGGTGTAGGTAGGCGATGTCGCCGGGGGAGGGCGGCGACGGCGGCGGCGGGGGTGAGGGTGGGGGCCGGTGGTGGTGGAACAGTGCTGGGGGGGGGGGAGGGAGGGGCGTTGGGGGCGGTGGTGGTGGAACACTGCTGGCGGGGAGAGGCAGGGGCAGCAGGGGCGGCAGGGGAGAGAGGGGCGGCAGGGCCGCCAGGGCGAGCAGGGCGAGCAGGGCGGGCAGGGCAAGCAGGGGTGGTGGTGGTGAGACAGTGCTGGCTAGTATCATAGCGCGAGAAGCAGTGGAAAGAGGACCATTAATTATCTGAAAATAGAATATGCCTGCCTTCACGGAAATGGATTCTTTTCTTGTAATGATGTGACTGATATCTAGCTGCAAGCAATATAACATAGTTACTGACCAGATTGATTTCATATGTACACTCATCCGCAGATTTGGCCAATTTGAAATCACTAGAGCCAACTAGTCAGACTAGAAGTGATATGTACTTCTCCATGCTCATGATTAAGGAAGCCCATGCCCTTCCCTGATTAAAATTACATTCCATCATAAGTACCTCCTTCAATCTTTTTGAAAAAAAGAAGAGAGAAAGCAAAGGAAGAAAGAAGTGTTTAAAGACAATTCTAGAATCATCTTGTACATGTATTGATGCATGTTCACCAAGTGCATAATACATATGTTGAACTGGAATTGTATGCAGTTACTATTACCCCAAATAGTCAATTTATATTATGCTTCTATTATCGAACAGGATTTTTATGTGGTTATTATTGCAACTGATATTGTGATTTATGTACCAACAAATTGTATTGAACGGCTGGAAGACCAGTGGAACGGCTGGAAGACCAGACATTATTCGCTGAATAAAATACATTTAGTACCAAAAAAAAAGCATGCATTCAGCCTTTCTCCTTTCAGTGTCCCACCTAACGCATTGATGACATATTCTATTGGCTAAGTCTGGTGTTTGTTGGGGATTTACGTCCTGGCAACATCTAAAGCACCGACTTCCGACAGTGCACAATCATGGTGCATTTATAGTGCTGCCACACGGGGAGACTGATGATACCATGACTCAATTTCCCACTCAGTATCATTATCCTGATACTGAGATAAGCAGTCCTTGAGGAGAGTGAATGTTCTGGCATGAGTCCTTGTTAATGTTGTTGATTCTATCCATCAGCATATTCTCACCTTCTCTGCTGTCAAAACCAGGGGCGGTCGCCGATTAATTTGAGCGAGCGCCTCGTGTGCGGGAGATCTGGAGTTTGGTGCCCAGTTGAGTCAAACCGATGACTTATCAAATTGATGATTGTCACTTCCTGGCCTGGCGCTCAGAATGAATTGGAAAAGGGCAACAACTGGTTAGATTAGTGTTAGGATAATGTGACTGAATGGGATATCTGGTCATGGTGCTGGCGGCATTATTTCCCAGCATGGGAGTACTATTAAGTCACCATGAGTGTGCACTGTCACAAATCAGTTCCCGTTTTGAGATGACCTTGGATGTTACCAGGACGTACAACTACAACAACCAAATCAACCTGTGGCGCCACTAGTCATGACAGTGCCATTCTGAGGATTACTTGCTTCGCTTCGCACCTACCTGACTTGACTTCAATTGCAGCAACTAGAATAATTCACTTTGATTAGGGCTGAGCTAGTTACTGCCGCAGCACTCTCTCTGTGACAACTCATTAGAAAAAGGGCCAGAAGGCTGGATTATGGAAATAATCACTTGATCTTGCAATCTAATGTGCTGAATATACAGGCCAAATACTTATCTGCCATGATCTGCTATGTATGGATGACTAATTTATGCAATCATGTATATTAATATACTTTAGAAGTCAAATTGAGAAGTTTCTGTGGTTGTCGTCTTGTTTTTTGTTTGTGTATTTTTTGTATACGCCCTCAATTTCTCAACTTTAAGCCAATATAGAGAAACATTGTGCACTGGACCCACACGTCAACAGCTAATTGCTATTGTGTAGTAGTCCAGAAATGAGCTCCACCACCATACTGTGGCAGCAAGGACTGCTCCGTCACCATTGCAGTTTACTGCATTAGGTGGGGGTACGGTAGCCACCGGGCAGTGCAGTGACAGGGCTGCCATCTAATGGGTGTCGCTAGCATAACCTCTCCCCACCCCTGAGGAAGTTGATCTTGGACACGTCAGGGCAGAGGCAGATCACTCGATCATGGATGCTACAGTGAGCGGAGAACAATAAAGATGTGGCAGAAGCAAGCATACTCGTTCTCCTGCTTGCTTGGGGGGTCTACAGCATGAGGGTCAAGTTCCGGGTGGCCAACAAAGGGGCCTCATCACACAAGTTTTGCTGTGATTTTGTTGTCATTTGCTACCTACACTAGCGCTCAGCATTAATAGAATAGGACAAGGACTGGTTAGTAACATATCTGGCTAATGTGACTGTGTGGGGTATTGGCTCATGAGGCCGGCAGCCTGGTTTCCCAGTGGGGCAGCACTATAGATTTGCCATTTAGAATGAGTATCCACAACCGGGCGCGGTAGCCGAATCTGTAGAGCACAGGCCTCAGGTGCGGAAGATCAGGAGTTTGCGAGTTTGGTTCCCGGTCGAATCAAACCAATGACTTAAAAACTTGTACTTGTCACTTTCTAGCATGGTGCTCGGCATTATTAGGATAGCACAAGGGCTGGTTGGCTCAGTGTCAGGATAATGTGACTGAGTGGGACAAGTTGGTACCCATCCTGATATGACCTTATATGTTGCTAGGACCTAAAACAACAACAAACAAACAACATCAAACAAACATCACAAGTCACAACCCGTCCTGCCATTACCTTAGATGTTGATAGGATGATAAACAGCAACACACTTTCTCACCGTGACTAAGGTCAGTTCACACATTCCCGTCTCAGGTGCAGCTGAAAGTCACTATTTAATGCCCGTCGAATATCTCGTTTAAAAAAAACACTATGGGAGCTGCTGTCCAGAAATTGGTTGCACACATCTGCCTTAATCACTATGTGTGTAGAAAGTTACGCCTGCCACTAATCTGTGCATGCTGATGAAATAGAATAAAAAGGATGTCCGACTAGTGACATGCTGATGTAAGTATCGTATGTAATGCAGCAGGGTCCGATGAAAGCATCAACTTTTGTTGTTGTTGTTTTTTTTTTGGTCCATTAGTTGTGTAAGCAGGGGAAATTTCAGTCATAGACGACTGGTCTTCCTCATTCCACTGCTGGTCGATAGAAAGCCCGAGCCTACAATTTTACTGACCCAAGGGATTTTTAACCTCCCACACCACATAGACATGGTATACAACGTTTGTGAACCTATATCTAAAGAATATGTGTAGAATTTCTCTGACAACTATTTCAATTTAATCTAACATCATATACTTTAATACCATCAACTATTTCTGAGATACACAAACATTTTAAAAGAGATATAAATGCTCCTAGCAGGACGCGTGTGATTGTTGGCATTGACCATTGAGGCAAGGAGAAACATAGACAGGTAGGCATGGAAAAAAGATTAGATCAAGGAGTCCGGATAGGTTAATACTAATAAGTGTAGTCCTATCCCCGGAATAGCAAGCAATGTGGGTTTAAACCCTGCTGTTAGGTGCATTATTTCCCATTTCAGGTATGTACCACGACAATACCATGCCATAACGCAAATGATTCACCATTGATATTTTATATAATTCAGTATGCCTATGTTGTTTGCGATGCAGTTATCATGTGCTATCAAATAATAAATGAACACCTGATCACATCGCTCAAGCGGCCATGCACGGTTGTTTCGCTCGAAGGTAAATTAGGTTTGACAGTGCTTGCTAGATTAGCTTCCTGGCGGTAATAATTAATCTCTTCCCAGATACTTAGTCCTGTAATTATAAATCTCTTCCTATTAGCGTTTCACTGCTGGCTTAAAGTTGCGTAGTCCGCTAAGCACATCACATTTTGGAAACCAAAACCTGATTATATTCTTGATCCTAAACATCAAATAGTGGATAACTTAATAAGCATGCATTGTTGAATCCACAGGAATTATAAGGTAACAAACTGGTATAATATATTACTACTGGCGGAGTGGTTAGAGTGTCTGACTTTTTTCTAGGTCGGACTCCTAATCTGAAGGTCGGTGGTTCGATTCCCCGTGCCCCATCTCTGCCAATTTGGATTTCCACCGCTGTGTATAACTTACAGCGTCATCAAAGGCCAGTTGCTCTCATACCATGTCTATGTGGTGTGGGAGGTTAAAAATCCCTTGGGTCGGTAAAAGTGTAGGCTCGGGCTTTCTATCGACAAACTGTCTAATGGTGAAAACAAGCCTATTCAGGCTTATCCATGATAGGCAGTATAAATCTTCAACAACAACTACTGAAGCCGATGGTCTCAGATCTTTCACATACCCAGGACATTTAATTTGGCGTGTGTCTTCTTCAAACCTTTCCAAACTGAACTTTTGTTAAAATAAACGTTGCTGAGAACTAAACTAAGGTATATTATACTGAGCACCATAGTCCGTTTATCTAAGAAATACCTGACATAGTCTCACAAATATTGGACTATTCAACTTCACTAATACTTCAGTTCACCTTAGAAGGCTAATATGATGTCCATGTTATTATACCTGTCTATGCTGTTTTGAAAATTCTTAGATTTCTTTGTTGAGTTCATATATATCCGGTCTGATGTGCTGGCTGATGATGACCAAATATAAGTGGCGCCGCAGTGGCAGAAATAGGAACTATATATAGTTAAACCACAAAAGAGTAATCATGTTTGTGCAAATATAAAAGAAAGGAGAATTCAAATGGGTTATAATCCTTCTAATTCTGATCAAACGGTGATTTTTCCCTCTCTGAGAATGTTTATTGGAAACCTCAATACTGTGTTGATAATCTGCCGAGCAGACCTTACTGGGGCGTTGTTCTTTTCCCTCGTATTTATTTTTGTTTCTGGGCATAGAATGCACAGGGAAATTCCATATATCACTGCTCTTACTGAGTTTTCAGAGCATGATCAGCTAAGAGATGTGAAGTAATATATCACATATACAAACTATTCACTAAGTGAGTATATTTTAAGACATGTTCAAGAATATAATGCTTTGCCATATTCAAATGAAGACATCAGTTTTCAGGTATTGGCAACAAGTGAACCAACATAAATGGCACATCAATGAAATTATGCATATCTAATAATGCGGGGTGCTTCATATTGACACAGAAATGTCACATGTATTCAGGGAACAGCGTGCAAGAATTTCTATGAAGGAAAATATGTAAGAAAATATGTATGGGATACATTGATGCAGGTGGTGCCCTGCTGTGGGGATACATTAATGAAAGTGATCTCCTGCTGTGTGGATACAAGGCAGGTGTTCCCCTGTGGTGGGGATATATCAATGCAGGTGGCGCCCTGCTGTGGGTATACATTACCACACATGCCACCCTTCTGAAGGGGTACATTAATGCAGGTGGCACCTTGCTGTGGGGATGTATTAATGCAAGTAGAGCCCTGCTGTGGGGATACATTAATGCAGGTCATGTCCTGCTGTGGGGATACATCAATGCAGGTGGTCCCCTGTGGTGGGGATACAGTAATGCAGGTGATGTCCTGCTGTGGGGACATCCCACAGCAGGTGGCGCCCTGCTGTGGATATACGTTACCACACATCACACCCTGCTGAAGGGGTACATTAAGGCAGGTGGCACCTTGCTCTGGGGATGTATTAATGCAGGTAGAGCCCTGCTGTTGGGATAGATTAATGCAGGTCATGTCCTGCTGTGGTGATACATCAATGCAGGTGGTCCGCTGTGTAAAGATTTCAAATTCCCCCCCGATTGAAGTTTCCCCATGGGAAAACGTTTTCAAATTCATCCCACAGGTATTTGAAAACGTGTTCATTTTCCCTCCCTCGTTTTAACTTTCCCTCCCCCCCCCCATTTTTGGGGAATTTTCTTTATTTTTGTTATTTTTTATTATTTTTCATGACAAATATAATAATACACAGAGAATAGCGTAATGGAAATTATTACTAGTACAACAAAACATATTTCACCCCAAATGACACAAAAAGTCTCCAAGATGACTAAGAACAAAATATTATAGGTCTGAATTTGAAAAAGTTTTTTAAAGTTTGTTGAACAATTTTAAATTCCCGGAGGGCGGGGGGGGGGGGAATTTGAAAATAGAGGGAGGAATCTGAAAACTGTTTTTAATTTCCCTCCCGGGAATCTGAAAACGTTTTCAATTTCACTGGAGGGAAATTAAAAACGTTTTCAGATTCCCGGAGGGGAACTTGAAAAGGGGGGAAATTGAAATTGTTACACCGGGATACATTAATGCAGGTGGTGTCCTGCTGTGGGGATACATCAATGCAGGTCGTGTCCAGCTGGAGGAGTACATGTTAAGGCAGGTTGAGCCATACTGTGGGGATGCATTAACACAGGTGGCGTCCTGCTGTGGGGATACATTAATACAGGTGACACCCTGCTGTGGGTAAACAGTAATACAGCTGGTGCACTGCCTGTTGTGTGGATACATTAATGCAGGTGGCGTCTGGTTGTATGGAAACTTTAACATAGGTGGCGTCCTGCTGTAGGGACACGTTAACATAGGTGGTGTCCTGCTGAATGCAGGAGGGGTACATTAATGCAGGTGGCGCCCTGCTGTGGGGATATATCAATGCAGGTGGCATCCTGCTGTAAGGTTACATTAACACAGGTGGCGTCCAGCTGGAGGGGTAGATTAATGCCCGGTACACACCTAGCGTATACGATCGTTTTCCCGCACCCACCTAGCGTATACGACCTAAAACTGCCCCAAAATCGTGAGGTGTGCACTCCCCTAGCACACCTACCGATTGTGATTCCCGATTTTTAGGGCTAAAACGGTAGGTGTGCGCTAGGATTACGATTGCGATTCCCGATTCGAAAAATTAATCGGCCCAATTTCAGTTTTAAGCGGATCGGGAGTTTTAGTGTGCGAATCCTATACGCTATGTGTGTACCTGGCATTAGGCTGTGGGGATGCATTAATACAGTTGGCGCCCTGCTGCGGGTAAACATTAATACAGCTGGTCGACTGCCTGCTGTGTGGATACATTAATGCAGGTGGCGCCCTGCTATAGGGACACATTTACATAGGTGGTGTCATGCTGGAGGGGTACACTAATGCAGGTGGCGCCCTGCTGTGGGATGCATACGGCATCTGACCTCCTTTACATGGCTCCCTATGGGCACATCCGCATTGTCTCCCATCCTCCGTAACAAATGCTCTCCAGGCTATAATACTAGGCCACTTCAACCCGCGGCGACGGAAATTATGTTACATTCAGGTGACACATCTAAGCTTGGCCGCCCACCCTCCACTCTCTTCCTCTCTCCCTCCTTTTCTCTGAGTTCCTCCACACCCTGCCATTCACTCCCTGTCCCCCCCCTGTTCCCTTCTCCCTCATCCCCGTCCTCCCTCCCTTCTACTGCCCCTTCTCTCTGACCTCCTCCTCTTTGCTCTCCCCTCATCTCCAATCTCTCTCCTCCGCTCTCCTCCCCCATCGCCATCCCACCATCCCTCCATCCCTCCTCGTCGTTGCCATCATCTGCCTCCTCTCCTCTTCTGCCTCCCCTTTATTCGTTCGAGTCCCTCTCCTTCCTCTCCATTCTGTCCTCTCCGCTCGGTCCCCTAAACTTCTCAATCGTCCTTCCCTTCCCCTCCCCCTCCTCCAACTTCCCCTTCCTTCCTCCTCCCCCTGCCCTTCCCCATATAATCCCATCCCATTTCCTGCCCTTTCATTTCCCTTCGCCTGCCCTTCTCCTGCCCTTCCCCTGCCCTTCCCCTGCCCTTCCCCTGCCCTTCCCCTGCCCTTCCCCTGCCCTTCCCCTGCCCTTCCCCTGCCCTTCCCCTGCCCTTCCCTGCCCTTCCCCTGCCCTTCCCCTGCCCTTCCCCTGCCCTTCCCATGTCCTTCCTCTGCCCTTCCCCTGTCATTCCCCATCCACTCCCATCCCTTTCCCTACCCTTCCCTTTCCCTTCCCCTGCCCTTCCCCTGCACTTCATCTGTCCTTCCCCTGCCCTTCCGCTGCCCTTCCCCTACCCTCCCCCATCCAATTCCATCCCTTTCCCTACCCTTCCCATTCCCTTCGCATGACCTTCCCCTGCCCTTCCGCTGCCCTACCCCTGCCCTTCCTCTGCCCTTCCCCTGCCCATCCCCATCCAAGCCCATCCCTCCCCCTGCCACTCCCCCAACCCACCCCTACCCTCCGCCGCCTCCCTCCTGTACCTACCCAACCAACCACTAGTCCGAGCCCTATCTGCTTTCTTCTAGTGAATCCAGATACGCCCTCCGGGTAGTAATCATAAGGTGAGGTAGCGACCCGACACCCTGGAGGGTGCCCAAGGGCATGCTGCGATCATCAATAAGCGATTCTCCAGGGAGCCCTTCCTGACATTCCACTTCCCTCATCCGCCTCGGCAAAAATAAATCAGGTGCGGTTTCACAGGCATACTCTAGTTTTTTAACTTGCGGTTCTATTTTTCTTCTTTAAAAAAATGTGTTTGTGTATATGTCCATCCACTTTGTTAATTTCCTAGTTCCAAGCCTCACCGCTCTTGGAAACTGACGAAGAATTGGGAAGCCCTTCATATACAGAATGAGGGCATGTATATGTGATGCATATCACATTATGCAAGTATAAATAGTAGGGAAACATATAGGCCTACTTTATTATTATTAGTAGTAGTATTCCTCCACAGGCACTGTGGTGGCGCCATCTGTCAGGATAATATTTTCCGGGCCACCCCTCGCTTCTCACACAGAGGAGGTATATATATACATATCCATGTGTTGAAATGATTCAACGACATCTGACATATATGCAGTCATATCTACATATACATATATACAATGAACATTACTGCACATGACAAAACTGAACAGAGCATCCTCACCACATGTAACTCAAACACTCTAATCTAATCTGCACCAGACGGGATGGCCGAATGAGTTAGAGCGCTCCTCTCCCATGCTGGTAGATCGTGGGGTCGTGGGTTCGAACCGTGGTCACCTCAAACCAATGACTTAAGAATTGATACTTGTCACTTCCTAGCCAGGCGCTTGGCATTATTAGGACAGGGCAAGGACTGGTGTGCTCAGTGTCAGGATAATGTGACTGAGTGGGATACCAGGTCATGGTGCTGGCGTCCTGGTTTCCAAGTGGGACAGCACTATAAAGTTGCCATGAGTGCGCACTGTCACAAGTCGGTACCCGTCCTGATATGACCTTAGATGTTGATAGGACGTAAAACAACAACAAACAACAACAAACTAATCTAATCTAATCTAATATATAAAAATGATATATGTGATGCATAGCGTATTATGCGAGTATAAAGATACGTAAAGGAATATTACTCATTATTATTATTGGTATCCTCCGTAAGATACAACACTGTAGGCAAAGAGGCATGTACGGATATCGATAACTGTAGCTATATATGTATATATATATATATATATGTATAATGTATCGTAAGTATACACATATATATACACATCTGGAAGAACCCACCCACTAAGTTTTCTCCTGTTTCAGTGTCTACAAACTCGCATATCCGTTCTACTTGTGTGCATAAATTTCATGGCAAACTAATATATTTGATCTCAGAAAATAGAAACAAAATGAGAAAAACATCCCCCAAAAGTCCCATCAGAAGACGCAATGATAAGCCAAACGGTATGGCTGAATGAGTTGAGCGTCCGTGCCCGTTTTTTTAGACTTGTCGGTTCCTAGACAGACACTCGGCATTATTAGGATAGGGCAAGGAGAAGCGGAATGCGGAAGACCAACCGACCACGGTTGAAATTTCCCCTACTTTATCAACTAATGTACCCAGACCAGATGGGGTAGCCGAATGAGTTTAGCATCCGTTCCCTATTTTGGGAGATCGGGGGATCCGAACCCATCAGTTTGTGGGTTCGAACCCTGGTCTAGTCAAATCAATGACTTAAACATTGATACTTATCACTTCCTAGCGAGGCGCTCGGCTTTACTAGGATATGGCAAGGGGTGGTTCGGTCAATGTCAGGATAATCTGACTGAGTGGGATATCAGGTCATTGTGCTGGTGGCCTGATTTCCCAGTGGGGCAGCACTATAACGTCACCATGGGTGCGCACCGTCACAAATGGGTAGCCATCCCGATATGACCCTAGATGTTGCTACGACATAAAATAAACCAAAAAAACAACAAAATAATAATATACTAATATAAAAAATGTAAAATAATTTTAAAAAGGGCTAGAAAGTGCATTGATGCGCCTTGCGCGAAACTGCTGACCGCATGCAGGTTTGCGTCGCGCAGTGGACTGTGAGTGGCAGGGTTTTGCGTCGCCCCCCAGCTAAGGGAGGTCTTGGGCTGCCCCTTGATTAGAGCGAGCCGAAGCCGACACTGAAGGACTGGCGCTGTGATCGTGACAGGACACACTTCTGCGGGAGGGGGGGGGGGGGGGTCTTTACGCACCGGCCTTACTTCTCCTTATTCCGCCATGAAAATCCATCAGTCATCGATGTTCAATGAATAATAAAGACCTGCGATGCTTGCTTGCCTATGGGGCGCCACGTGTTAAATCATTCGCCTGGAAAATAGCTTTGTTTGGAGTATGGGGGAGGGGTGGGATGGATTGGGTGGGATGTGGGAGAGGATTGGGTGGGTGGGGAATGTGGGAGGAAGGAAGGAAGGGGGGGGGGGGAGGTTCGGGTTGTGGAGTATGGGGGAGTGTGGGGGAGGGGTGGGGGTTTGGGCGGGTGGGGGTGGTGGGAAGGGGAGCGGGTTGGGGTTGTGGTGTATGGGGCGTGCGGGGGAGGGGTATGGGGGTTGGGGGGTTTGGGTGGGTGGGGGTGGTGGGAGGGGAGGGAGGAAGGGGTTTTGTGTGTAAGGCGTGGCATGGTACCGGGACCAGGAGATGGGTGTGGGTATGGGGGTGTTGAGGAGTTTGTGGGCATTCTTTGTTTTGGTTGTGAATAATGCGTGTGGTGTGTGTGGGGAGTGTGGGGAGAAGGAAGTGTGGGGACTGGATAAGTGGGATATGTGTGTGAAGTGTTTGTATAATGTGTGTGTGAAGTGCGTAGGTGTGAATTCGGTATGGAAGTGTGTGTGTGTGTGTTTCTAGGGAGGGGTGATACATGGTATGCGGATGGGGGATGTTAGGACTGAATAGTGAATGCGTGTGTGTGTGAACTGTGAAGTGGTGTGCGTGTGAGAATTACTATGTTTGTGAACTATGGAGTGGTGTGTGTGTAGAAGGTACTATCCTTGTAAATAGGGGAGTTGGTGTACAGCTGGGAATTACTATATTTTTGAACTATGGAGTGGTGAGTGGGTAGAAATTACTATGTTTGTGTACCATGGAGTGGTGTGTGGGTATATATCACTATGTTTATGAATCATGGAGTTGGTGTGTGCTTGTGGGAATTACTATGTTTGTGAATGGGGGTGTGTTGCGCGCGGGAGAATTAATATGTTTGTGAATTGTGGTGACATTGGTGTACAGCGGGAATTACTATGTGTGTGAACTGTGGAGTGGTGGCTGGGTAGAACTTACTATGTTTGTGCATCATGGAGTTGGTGTGCATGTGGGAATAACTATGTTTGTGAATTGTGGAGTTGTGTTCGTGTGGGAATAACTCTGTTTGTGAATTGTGAAGCGGTATGTGCATAGAAATGACTAATTTTGTCAATGATGGGGTTGGTGCGCATGTGCGAATTACCCTGTGAAATGCGCATTGGTTCAAAGACCCTATAATACTAAGACGGCTCACTCAGCCTGTACTGTGTCAGCAACATGATCAAACCCTCCACTTGGTGTGCTGGCTGTTCTCTTGGTTAAACAGGTGATATATTATATGTATAAATGTATATATGAAAGTGAAAGATGTGTGATGATGGCGATGCTAATGATGATGCTGATGATGATGTGTATTCATCCTTACCTATCTCATGTATAATATAATTGTAAGTGTTTACATGTGAAACACCAACCAGCAGCCATGCTGATCAAACCCACCACAAGGTGGCACTGCAAAATTTACATTACCATGGGAGTGATATAGAGTGAGCTGTCTTAGTGGTATAGCGTCTTTGATTGGTATGCGTGTCGGAATTACTAGGGTTGTGAACTGTGCAGTGGTATGCTGGACGGCGGGGTAGGGGAGACAGAGGGGTGGGGGAGACGGATGGGGTGAGGGAGCGGGAGATGGGGAGGGGGCGGGGGAGGGACGGGGAGGGAGAGGGGGATGGGGGCGGGGTGAGATGGGGAGGGATGGGGGAAAGGGGGTGAAACTCAGTGCATAATAGACCGGAGCGAGTATGTCTAATGGTTCACTTATCGGAGTCTCCCACGCTGTGTGGGTGCACGCCAGCGACAGCTTACTGCACCAATAAATCACCGACTCGATTTGTAAAATGTCTACACATATTACATCTAAATGAAGGTTGTATAATATACCACTAATCCGAGGTTCATATGGTAGACATCCTACTATTTATTAGTCACAAACAAACTGTGTTCAGTTAGATTCACATATCGAATATATTCTGTGAAACAAAGTTACATTTGCAAGAATAAACGTTGAATTACTGATGATGCAATACAGGAAAGAAATAGTGCAGGCTTCTTACAGTCTGATCCCAGGTCGGCAATTCTACTCGCGTGACCTTTTAGTGCCTCCCTACTTCCAGGCTATAGTTGGTGGTGAAGAATGGTCTGGATGGAAGACCCTGGTAGGCTAGTTGTGCTGCTCCTCTGTGAAATCCACATGATTCTGGAACTGTTCGGTTTGGCATTGTTTCCATTTACACGTGTTGTCGGCATCTATGCTACTGGATATTTGTATGTTTCATCCGGATACGTTTATGGAATTATTAACACTTGTTGTGCATAATGATACGTGTACTGTAATACATTAGTAATACATTACTGTTCTTTACGTCCTGACAACATCTAAGGTCATATCAGGACGGTACGGATGGGGAATGACGTTTTAACTCACTAAGTTTGTTTGTTTGTTGTTGTTTTACGTCCTACCAACATCTAAGGTAATATCAGGACGGGTACCGACTTGTGACAGTACGCACTCATGGCGATTTTATAGTTAGCGACTTGTCACAGCGCACACTCATGGCAACTTTATAGCGATGCCCCACTGGAAGAGCAGGCTGGCATGAATGTGCCCCATTTCCCACTCAGGTAGATTATCCTGATAGTGAACTAACTAGTCCTGGTGTTATCCTAGTAATGCCAATCACCAGGCTATGTAGTGACAAGAATGGAATGTGTATGTCCTTGCTTTGACACGACCGGGAATCGATCTCGTGACCTTCTGCATGGGAAGGCTTCGCTCTACGCATTCGACCACCAAGTCAGGTCTCAGGGTTCAGTGGATGTGCTTCTAGTACAGTAATACGCAACTGTAGGTACAGTAGTTGGCAGTCAGGCTTTACTGGATAGGTACCTAATAGTTTGCACCAGACGGGATGGCCAAAGGAGTTGAGCGTCCGTCTCCAGTGTTGGTAGAACGCTGGGGTTCGAACCAGGGTCGTGTCAAACCAATGGCTTAAAAATTAATACATGTCGCTTCCTAGCCTGATGCTCAGAATGATTACGAGAGGGCAAGGACTGGTTTGGCTAAGTGCCAGGATAATGTGACTGAGTGGGATATCAGGTCATAGTGCCGCCAGCCTGGTCTTCCATTGGGGCAGCACTTTAAAGGTGCCATGAGTGTGCACGCTCACAAGTGATTACCTGTCCTAATATTACTGTAGTGGTCTGCACTGACCTCTCAGGCAAGGAGCCGCATAGACAGGTAGGCGTGGATAGTGTGTTGATATCAGGGAGCCTAGGTGGTGTAATGGTTAGCACACTGGCCCGGAATGCATAGAGATGTGGGTTCGAAAACCCGCTCTAGGCGCAATATTTCCCATTTTCATCACCTCCATGACATTACCTTAGATGTTGCCAGGACATAAACCTCCAACAACCATTGAACCATATATTCACATACTATAGCAGAGCCTTTAATGAATACAGACTGAATGACATGGCATTTTTTGTTTCGTGATTACAAACATTCAGTTATATTTATAGCTGGCATGATGTATGTGGCTAATATAGCACAAGGTTGAGTTAATATAGACCGGATGTCTCTAGCGGCGAATTAGCAACCAAGAACAATAGGCCAGGCATGTTCTACTCTGCATGTTCCAGCCTTCATTACCTAGAGCGATGGGTAGGAATAGTAATGCGCTATTGATTCAATCTTCTTTTGAGAAGCTAAGAACGTGCCGACTCCAGTCTCACTTCCTGCATGCAACAAGCTATGCGTGTCGACAATTAGTATGCACTTGTCTACTAAATGGATCATATTAAGCATTATATGCAATATTAATCAACTACTGGGAGGAGAGGTTATTATTCCCCATTCAAGTCCACCAGGCGTATATATCTTAAGGGGCTGTCACATTACGGCGTATGGCGGGAGCGTATTGAAAACCTACGTACGCCATCGGGTGCCACTTTCGGGTGTGTTTGAGCGTATGAGGAGCGTATGAAGAGCGTATGCGTAGCGTATGCGTAGCGTATGTGTAGCGTATGGGAGCGTATGGGAGCGTGCTGTGACATTTTTTGACAGTATGGGCCATACGCCCTCATAGGTCGCGTTTTTTTGAGCGGATTTATGAAAGCGTATGGCGGCGTATGCATCATAGGCTTCACATACGCCGGCGTGTTGCGGCACTGGCGGCGTATGCGTAGTGTATGCGTAGCGTATGCGTAGCGTATGCGTAGCGTATGCGTAGCGTATGCGGCGTATGGCGACGTATATGACGTAAGCCGCTACGCCGCCATACGCTCCCGCCATACGCCGTAATGTGACAGCGCCTTTATCGAGTGAGAATAATCAATTAAAGGGTGAATGTATATTAAGTTGCCGGGGTTTTAGGTTCTAGGAAGGTTGAGACACTATTGGATATATCAGCAGGCATGGTTTCGACATTTGCAACGTGTACTCATAGCTGCTTTATAGTGCTCTCCCATTGGAAGCAACACCGGATATCCCCCTCAGCCGAATAGTCGCGGACTCAAAACCTGACTAAATCAAACCAGTGATTACACCATTGATCATTGTCAGTACATAACCCGGAATTCTGAATTACCAGGATATGGCAATCACTGATTTGCTCACTCTCAGGATAATGTGACCGAGTTGAATACAGTGCCATTACGTCGGCAGCATTGTCTCCCAGTGGGGAAGCACTATAAGGCATCATGAGTGCACTCTGTCACTGGTCGGTATGATGCCGGATATAAACTTATATCCTACTAAGATTTAAAATCCCAAGAAGCAAAGAAACAAAATCAAATCAGCCTCTGGTTCAACCAAACTTCAAAACTCTTCTAGTAATCCTCAGCTACTCGTCTCAGTTATCAATCATGTCATGATATCAGTCATTGCTTGATCCTTCTCATCTCGGGCATTCCAAGGTGCCTGAAGCTGGACTTTATTCCAATAGTGTACCGTTAGCCCAATTATTCCAATATGGTACTGTTCAATTATACCTTCCAAGTGATAGAGGGTAGATTGTTTCATTAAGCCTAACATCCTATCATGATATGCGACCCTATCAAGGATGGAGCAGCGATTTGTGACCTTGCACATTCATAGTGGCATAATAGATCAGGTTTGCAAGAAGATTGGGCTGATGGCACCATGACACGATATCCCACTCAGTAGCATTACTACGGCATCCATTCCTTTCCCTATCCGATTAATGCTAAGTGCCCAGGTAGCCAGCCACAAGTATAAATTTGATAAGCATTTATTTTGACAGCGCCTCTAGAGCACATTGATTTTTATCATCAGCCATTGGACGTGAAACATGTGATCATTCTGACATATTTCTTTGGAAGAAACCCCCTGCCACCACATAGGCTTATCTTTCCAATAAGCAACAAGGGGTCTTTTAAATCCACTTTCCCACAGACAGGGCAACACATACCCCAGCTGATATGACCTTAGATGTTGCTAGGACGTAAAACAACAACAAACAAACAAACAAACCAACAAACATACCCCAGCCTTTGATGAACCAGTTGCAGACCACTGGTTGGAGCGATTTCACGCCTCCCCTGCCAAAGCCTATATAGGCTCATCTGGGAGACGGACGTTGCACTATACTCAACCTACCCCAAGCAGGCCTAGGGGCTGTCCCCAGACTCCATTAATCAGTTAATGACGGTCCACCATCAGAGAAAAGCCCCTAAGTGGATTAACAGTTGGAGAATCCTCATGGGGAATAAGCATAATGCCACCACCAGTCCGCAAGGAGGTACTGTGTGAATAACTATGGGGCATTGTCTGTGGGGTAAAATCTGCTCATTAGCATATGTAGTAGTGTGTTGGTGTAGCATGACAGCTTGGTGAGCATCTACTTCTCTATGTCCTCATCTACCAGACGAGATGGCTGAATGAGGTGAGCGTTCATCTCCCGTTTTGGTAGATCCAGGGGTTCGAATACTGGTCGAGTCAAATCAATGACTTAACATTTGATATGTGTCACTCCCTAGCCAGGCACTTAGCATTATTAGGATAGGGCAATGACTGCTTAGGGCAGTGCCAGTATATTGTGACTGAGTGGGATATCAGGTCATGGCCAGCAGCCTGGTCTCCCAGTGGGCCAGTGTTATAAAGTTGGTATGAGTGTGCACCGTACCATAAATTGGTACCCATCCTGATATGCCCTTAGATGTTACCAGGACGTAACACTCCAATCAACTATGTCCTCATCATCAGTCCTTTAACTGTGGGGATCATTAAGGCACCACAGATAACTCCGCCACCAGTGTTCTCCACTTTGTGCTATTCTCAACTGAACTCTGGAACTTGCCAAACTCAAGGCCTATCAATTCCGTCACTTTCGGCATATGTGGCATGTACATGCATACACAGTGTGCTATGACTTTTCTCTGTTTGTATTGGAAATGGCACACTCGGTTTGCCTTCACACGGACTGTTCCATGTAGAGATCCAGTGCGAACACAAACCGAATGTGCTATTTCCAATAAAAACAGTATACATTCACACTTGCATTCCTATTCGCATTTGCATCAACATTTGCATTTGCATTTGCATTTGCATTTGAACTTGCATTTGCATTTGACCTTTCAATTACATTTGCATTTGCACTTGCATTTGCATTTGCATTCACATTTACATTTGCATCTGAATTTGCATTAACATTCGCATTTGCACTCACATTTGCATTTGCATAAATATTTGCATTTACATTTGCATGGGCATTTGCATTTGCATTTGCATTTGCATTCGCATTTGAATTTGAATTAACATTTGCATTTGCATTCACATTTGCATTAATATTTGCATTTGCATTTGCATTCACATTTGCATTTGCATTCAGATTCAGATTCACATTTGCATACTGCATAATGTATACCACATACTAGCTACCACATACAGAAACCATGTCTATGGAATCCTAGTGCTGTGATGCTACATATCATGCATTTCTTATCTCTGAATATGGCGCTATCACTTTCAGAAAATTCAGAACAATGTTGAATGCATTGTTACAAATATGTATTGATAACATCCTGTCACACTGCTTCTTCAGAAATTGTATTTTTGACCCGGAAAGCAGCATCTTGAATTTAAGATTTTACTAAGCGCGTATGTCAGTATATATCACAGTTGAAGCACCAGAATATGTACAGAAACATCATCATCATCATCATGCTGTTGGTCACGATGCGACAAAGACTGTTTTCATTACTTGACTGCTGCTCTCCATTTAGCTCTCTGCTGTGAGAGTTGCGTCCATGAGTCGGTCTTAATGTCTTTCAGCTTTAGGTAGTTGTACATTTCATGAAAGCTGCCTGCAAAAGTGTTGAAGTTGAAGTGCTGCTGGCTTTTGCAAGTTACCAGCGGCACTCTCCTGGGGAGCAAATAGTGGTTTCACAGAAACAACTGTCCTATAAACCATCATCCCAACCTCTCAGCTTACCCCCGCAGATATGATTATCAAATCATTTGTAACTGTGCTTTCCTTCTGTAATATTCCATGTTGTGGAGTAGATTGCCAGAAGATATAAGAAAAACAGCATCTCTTGACAAATGTAAAGCATCATAGTCCGATGAAAATACAATTTTTTCAGAATCAAAACAATTACCTACATACATTTGATGTTACATATCTACCTTAGATATTAAACATATTTGGCCAGTGTGGCAATTTAATTGAAGCGGTGACTGCAGAAGCATATTGTGGCAGAGTTTTGGCATGCTTGCCAACATTAATTTGTCAGGTTTTCACTTCAAATATTTCCAGATTTAGCCATGTAATATAATGTTACTTCAAACTAAAGTAAGGTAGATTATAACGATCAATATAATACATTTACCTCAGAAAATTACAGAAACTTTAAACCATCGGACTATGCAACTTTAAATGTGTCCTCAGTATTCCCATCAGTAACGGAGTCTTTTTTAAATATGTTTAGCTAAGTGACCTATCGCCATGTTTAAAGTATTTTGAACAAGTTTATAGAAGTGATATATCATGGAGTGATGGCACTTGTTCGAAACCTTTCCGAATTGTGAAGGAGCTCTATTAAATTAACATCATTATCATTATTCATCAGAAATTGGTTAAATGTATAGACTGTTAAACAGGGATGTTTTAGCTGGAAGGTTGGGTAAGGGGACGGACATGGAGTGTAATTCTCTCCCAGCCCCTGCATCTAACACAATGGCTGGCGTTAGGAAACGAACCGTTGGAATTGGCTTGACAATAACCAAAGTCAATATCGCCAGAAGCAGTCAACCTTTGAATCATTCCTGTGGAGGAGCCCATGACATTTGTATGATGGGATTGTGAAATTGGTGTGGCGGTGTGGGGCTGGGCCGGATGGGGTTTGGTGAGGCGGGGCTGGGCCAGGTGCGGTGGGGTAGGGTGGTATGGGGGGGGGGGGGAGTGGGGCGATGTGGTATGGGGTGGGGCAGGACAGGGCATCACGGGGTGTGGGGCAAAGCGGTGCGAGGCGGAGTGGGGTGAGGTGTAGAGGGGCGTGGTGGAGTGGGGCGTGGCACAGTCGGGCGAGGCGGGGTGGGGCGGTATTGGCTGAGGCGGACTTGGGCGGGGCAGTATGGGATGGGGGGGAGGGGGGGGGGGCGGGGCGGTATCATGGAACGAGGCGGGGAGGGGTGGAATGGAGCGGGGCAAGTATATAGTGTATGTGCAGTGTTGACGGGTGGGACCGTGGGGGACGGTGTGAGATAGGGTAGTGTGGTGTGGGATGGGGTTGGGGTGGGGCGGGTGTTGCTATGGGGAGGGTCGGGTGTTGTCGGGCGGTGTGGGGACGGGGGGGGGGGGCGGGTGGCACTGGATGCGGCCGGGCAATGGTGGTTGGGTGGAATTGTGTGGGGTGGGGTGGAGTGGGATGGGATAGGGTAAGGTGGGGCGTGGGTACGGCTGGCGGTGTGGTGTGCGGGGCGGGGCGGGGGGGGGCGACGGGGAGCCGCGGACTTGCGCGTGCCGGATGGAACGCGGTGGGGCTGGGCGGGAGGGAGCGGGGCGGGGCGGGGCGGGGCGGGGCGGGACTAGAGTGGGTGGTGGGCCGGTGTGAATCTATTATAGTCTAATAACAGTGGCGAACCATTCAACTGTATCCTCCATCATAGACTCCTTGTTATCATCTCCGGGAGAACGTGGACGGGTGGTGGGGTTCTGGGATGTGGGTGGCGGGGAAGTGAAGGAGTACCGGTGTGGAGTCGGTGGGTGGTTGGTGGTGGGGTGCTGGGTTCGTGGGATGGGGGGGTGGTATTGGTATGGGGCGGGGGGGTGGTATCATGGGGGATGGTAGGGTGGTGGGGTTGTGGGGTTGTGGAGTTGTGGGGTGGTGGGGTGGTGGGGGGTGGTGGGGTGGGTGGTGGGGTGGTGGGGTGGTGGGGTGGGCGTAATCGTTCGAGGGTGAGGGTTGTGGTTGTGGTGTTGGTAGGTGGGGTAGGGGTGGAGGTGGGGATGATGGGTGGGGGTTGCGGAGTGGGTTTTGGGGTGGTGGGTTTGTGGGTGGTGGGGTGATGGGTTAGTAGCGTGGTGAGGTGGTGCGGTGGTGCGGCGGTGCGGTGGTGCGGTGGTGCGGTGGTGCGGTGGTGCGGTGGTGCGGTGGTGCGGTGGTGGGGTGGTCCGGTGGTTGGGTGGTGGGGTGGTGGGGTGGTGGGGTGGTGGGGTGGTGGGGTGGTGGGGTGGTGGGGTGGTGGGGTGGTGGGGTGGTGGGGTGGTGGGGTGGTGGGGTGGGCGTAATCGTTCGAGGGTGAGGGTTGTGGTTGTGGTGTTGGTAGGTGGGGTTGGGGTGGGGTGATGGGTTAGTAGCGTGGTGAGGTGGTGCGGTGGTGCGGTGGTGGGGTGGTAGGGTGGTGGGGTGGTGGGGTGGTGGGATGGTGGGGTGGTGGGGTGGTGGTAGTGAAGCTAGTGGGTGGCGAGGACTGACGTGAGCGATATTCCAGGCACGCCGATGGGAAGAGGAAGGAGGCGGCTGTGGGGACGTGTGGACGTGGGGACGTGTGGACATGTGGGTGTATGGATATGTGGACATGCGGACTTGTGGACGTGTGGATGTGTGGAAGTGCGCACTACTGGGTGGGCTGTTGGTGCTTGGATAGGTACGGATTTTGGAATGGGTGCGTGTATATTTGCATGTGTGTGAGTTTGTGGTTTTGTGTGTGTGTGTGTGTTGGTTTGTGTGTATGGGTGGGTGGGGTGTGGGTGTGTATATGTGTGTGGGTTTGTGGGTGAGGATGTGTGCACCGACCGTATGGTGGTTGTTGGGCTATTGTTCCCTTCATATATAGAACAATGCACCAGTCTTCCCTTCAGCACCGTCTTCTACGGGAGGAGAGAAGGGTCGTGACGGACTCACTATCGCAAGCCCCTCATCTATTCACCCTCCACGCTCCACCATCCACCCTCCATCCTCCATCCTCCACCCTCCATCCTCCATCCTCCACCCTCCATCCTCCATCCTCCACCCTCCTCCATCCGCCCTCCACCATCCACCCTCCATCATCCACCCTCCATCATCCACCCTCCGTCCTCCATCCTCCATCCTCCACCCTCCTCCATCCGCCCTCCACCCTCCATCCTCACTCCTCCTCCTCCATCCTCCATCCTCCATCCTCCATCTCCATCCTCCATCCTCCCCTCCACCCCTCCATCCACCTCCATCCTCCACCTCCTTCCACCCTCCTCCATCCTCCATCCTCACCTCCACCCTCCACCCTCACCATCCATCATCCATCATCCATCCTCCACCCTCCTCCATCCACCATCCACCATCCACCCTCCATCCTCCATCCTCCATCCTCCACCCTCCTCCATCCACCCCTCCACCCTCCATCCCTGTCTATCCCCTCCATCCCTCCACCCTTCCACCCTCACCAGCCACCTCAGCCTCCATCCTACGTCCACCTCATCCCTCCCCTCCACCTCCATCCCTCCACCTCCATCCTCCCATCCACCCCTCATCCATCCACCCTCCACCCTCACCTTCACGCTACAAACCATCCATCCTCCACCCTCCACCCTCCAGCCTCCACCCTCCATCCTCCACCATCCAACCTCCACCCTCCACCCTCCACCCTCCACCCTCCACCCTCCACCCTCCACCGTTCACCCTTCACCCTCCACCATCCACCCTCCAGCCTCCATCCTCCACGTCCTACCTCCTCCGTCCACCCTTCACCCTCCACCCTCCCCCTCCACCCTTCACCCTCCAACACCACCCTCCACCTCTCCATCCACATCCACCATCCACCCTCCACCCTCCCCTTCCCCCTCCACCATCCACCCTCACCCTCCACCCTCCACCTCCATCCACCATCCACCATCCACCACTCCACCCTCCACCTCCACCCCTCCTCCATCCTCCACCCTCCACCCTCCACCCTCCACACCTCCACCCTCCACCTCCACTCACCTCCACCCATCCTCCACCCTCACCTCCACCCTCCACCCTCCTCCATCCACCCTCCACCCTCCACCTCCACCCTCCGCCCACCGCCTCCACCCTCCACCATCCACCCTCCACCCTCCACCTCCCTCCTCCACCCTCCACCCTCCACCCTCCACCCTCACCTCCATCATCCACCCTCCTATCTCCGTCCTCCACCCTCCACCCTCTTCTCTCCACCCACCCGCCTCTTCCTCCCTCCCTCCTCGCTACTCGTTCCTCGCTCCTCCCTCATCAGTTACTCCCTCCTCCTTCCCCTCTCCCTTTCCTCTTCCCTCTCCCTTTTCAATCCTCTCTACCCTCTCTTCTCGACCCTCTTCCCTCTTCCCTCTACCCTTTTCACTCCTGACCCTTGGTTGGTTGTTGGGGTTTTACATCCTGGCAACATCCAAGTTCATATCCGGATGGATACCTACTTGTGATTCTGCACATTCATGGTGACTATATAGTGCTGCCCCACTGGGAGACCAGGCCACCATGACCGGATATCCCACTCAGTCACATTATCCTGACATTCAGCCAACCAGTCCTTGAAATATCCTACTAATGGTGGGCGCCTGGCCAGGAACCATCACGTATACATTTATAGGTCATTGGTTTCACTTGGCCAACTATTTTAACCAATGCCTTCAAATCATGCGGTAACAAGTCAAGAGACTCTTCCCCAGGAGTCTCTCAGCTCAAAATTCCCAGAATGCAATGAATGTGAGGATTCGCTTCAGGAACATCCATTTTAGGTTTCAGCAATTTTAATTAACTCTCTCTCTCGCTACTACGGCTTCTTGGAATGTGTGAGTGACTCAATCCATTGGCTTCTCAGCTGTTGATCCCTGAGTTGATTGCAGACAGACTGGATCCAGTTTCAGTCACCGTGAAGGGACTTTGGCTGCGCAGAAATGGCTCGCCATTAACAAAATCAGAAACTTTAGACACGGACATCATTATTTTTAGTTTAAATAATTCACCGGTCGGTGTGTTGCAGCTGGTTATCCCTCGATAGCAGCTGGTAATCCCCCCTCCTTCCCCCTCCTCCCCCTTCCTCCCCCGTCCTCCCCCTTCCTCCCCCTTCCTCCCCTCCTCTCCGCTCCCCCTCATCCCCCTTCTTCCATATCCCCCCCTTCTCCCATCTCCCTCTTCAACCTTCTCACCGCAACTCCACCCATCTCCCATCTGCCGCATTCTCTATGCCGTAGCATTCCCCATCCCCATTCTCGAGCCTACCCCATATATATGCTTCTAAATCCAATCAGGGACACACCCATCATGGGGTACCAGAAGTGGTCCAGTAGGGCTGACGCAGCTTGACCCTGGAGCCGACTAATTGTATAAATCCCACACTTCACTGCGGGCAGACGTTCCAACTGCTGCCCCCATCCGAGTGTTGACCGGTTCCCCATCCCTCAAGCCCGGCCAGGCAACTTTCGCCGACCCCGATGTGCCGTTCCCAGGGCCACATGATCCATCAATTATTCAACCCAATTACAAAGCCTCAATTGTGGCCCTTCAGGTAGAACTTGGCTGTAGTTTTCATTCAATACAATCTTTTCAGCCTGCACCTTAATAGAATCCACATGTAAATTTCTGACGTGTCAGTCCGTAATCACATCGTTCTTTGTGTGTAGGCAGTACGGTGTTTATCTATTATTAAGATATTCCATTAGCAGAGAAGTACCGTATTCTTGCGCGTTAACGCCCATGTGTGGGTTAAAGACCACCCCCACTTGCGCAATATTTTGTAAACGCCTTTTCCATTAAACACCCATGTATGAGTAAACGCCAACCCCCCACTTCAGTGATTTGCCAATTTAAATGCCCAGAGTGGTAACCTGCGAGAATGCGGTATATACAATTATATATCGGTTTGAAAGTGAGCAGAATGATCATTGGCTGAAGGTGCGGAGGAGGCAGGAAGGAGAGAATACCTGCTCCGTAGCGAATATCGTGGAGGTTATAATGGACACAGACACACATTAAGGGAGCTGCTGTTATATATATCCACATAATCAATTATATAGTGTCATATATATATATATATACTTATGTTCGTCAATTAAAAGAAAAGGACAGAATAATGTTGTGGTATATTGAAAATAGGAAATATTGCACCTAGATCGGGAATCAAACCCGCCTCTCTTGCAATCTGGGCCAGTGTGCTAACCATTATCCCACCTAGGCTCCCTGATGTCAGCACCCTACCCAGGCCTACCTGTATATGCGACCCCTTGCTTGAGAAGTCAGTGCATATTTCTACAAAATAAACATATAATTAATGTCATCATGCCACCCACGCACACTTATTGAAGTATTTCTGGTATTTAAATCGTCAGCTAAGCTAAGTTGCTAAGGCCATTATTCCGGACAGATACTGCAAAGACTATCTTCTCAAATTTGTCCTCAGGTCTCGATAATTCTTGTCCACACTGTTTAGTTTTTCCATGAAGTGAGCCTCAGTAAATTCTCTAATCAAGGCAGTTATTTCCGAATGAGACGACATTTGGTATTGAGTTGTATATGTTTGGCTCCGGCACACATTGGCCGAATCGGTAGAGCGCAGGCTTCCCCTGCGGAAGGTTTGATAGCCCTAATCCCGGCAGAGTCAAAGCAATGGCTTAGACAAGCTATACTTGTACATACCTAGCCTGGTACTCCTCATTACTAGGACAGGTACAAGGAGTCCTTAGCACAGGATATGTTAGATAAAAGATGCACCCGGTACTTGTAGTAGACGGGTGAAGACCAGCCTTATATAAATACGGGTGAAAATAGTGTTAGTATGGAACAAGAAGTAGAATGCCTGGCACCAGTGTCAAATGGTTAGTTATATCAGCACAGAGTTGGTGAAATGGGAGAGAATGCAAAAAGACAAGATGGCGGCAAGAGAGCGCCATCGATTTCACTTTTAAATTGCATTAAAGTATATGTTTTATTATATTTTCCAACTCAGAAGTACCGGGGTAAACATGAAGACATATACAAAGAATAAATGTTGCTTCTTAGATTGTGAAATTAGGCTCTCATAAAGACTCATTTCATTAGCCCGATTTTTCGAACGTTTATATATAAGGCTGGTTTTCACCCCTGTACTGGAAGTATGGGGTGAATCTTTTATCTAAGGATATGTATAATTTGACTGAAACGGTAAACTGATATGGAAATGAAGGCGATGCTCTATGTTTGCTGCCGTGCAAGCCTCACGGTGCACTTCCTTAATCGCCGCTTGGTCCTCCCACCCTCTCGGAATGCGGCCCTCAGAAATTAGCTTGAATACTTTCTCAGATCAGTGTATGCAGGTCGGCCACTCCCAGAGAGTCGCCATGTGCGCTAATTCTTGCTCATGGTTAATTATATTCTTGAACCAAGTAGTTGGAAGGTTAGGAGGAAGTGTAGCAAAAGTTCTGAGTGCCTCAGAATACCATGGTGGCCTCTCCCCATGCCTATATGCCTTTGAAACGCTCGCCCCAAGTTATGTACATGTGAGATAATAGCGCTGTACCTTTAGGCTTTTTGAAAGTCATAGCTGTGCCCATCAGAAGTGTGGCTATGGCGGCTGCTGCGTGTTGAGCCCTGGGGCCATATGCAGGAGTAGGTGTTACCAAGCCAAAACGCGTTTAGAGGGGATTTCTGGTTTAGCACCAACAAGTTGGTATGCACGAGTCAGTGATAGAGCTAAAACCATGCGTTTAAGGTCCGCGACACTAACCCCATTTCATATGACGTTTAAGGGCAGTGTTAGCGTAAGGGTGTGACCAAATCTACTCAATGCTATCATATTTAACAGAATTAAATACGCAATAAGTGAAATTTGATCAATTTAACCATAAAAGCGAACCCATATTAATGCTACCGTCGCATTGGCAGCGTTATTCATATTGTCGAATCGACGAATGTGAAGTAAACAAATCGCCGCCGGCGCCACCGCTGCGTCGACGTCGACATCCATACTGGCCGACGTCGATGTATTAGGCCCAAATCTATTCAATGCTATCGTATTTAACAGAATTAAATATGCAATAAGTGAAATTTGATCAATTTAACCATAAAAGCGAACCCATATTAACGCTACCGCCGCATTGGCAGCGTTATTCATATTGTCGAATCGACGAATGCAAACAAAACAAATCGCCACCGCAGTGCTGGCTTGTGACCGGCGGTGGTAGATACCGATTAGGTGGTGCTCGCCGGGAACCGGCTGCAGGGGATTCATGTTTAGCTAACACACACCGTTTAGGCGCTCCTGCATATGGCGTGACCTACTGCGCGCGGGTGGTAATAGGTAAACGCGTTTACCAGCTAACACCAACCGACACTATCACCGACTCCTGCATATGGCCCCTGGTCTCTACCGGTTGTACCGGCCTGGCCTTTCGGGAGCGTCCAACATCTCTGCCAGATAGAAGCATGGCGCCTGTGCCTGGTCTTGTGCCGCTTCTGCGTGTTGCTGAACATCTAGTAGGAGGGTGTAATGGGGCTGTCACACTACAACGTAACGACGTCAATGTAGGGAGAACGTGAAGAACGTTGAACTTCTCGGCGTAGTATGCAAATTTGGGCACAAGTTGAACGTGGATGCAGCGTAGTGGACGAGAACGTAACGTTGGTAAAGCGTAGTGATACCGTCAGTCACGAGAGAGGACAATGTCACTACGCTCCCGGAACGTTATGAACGTTATTCCATCGCCAGAAGAACGTTACATGACGTTAGCTATGTAATGAGACGTTGAACGTATGTTGAATGCACGTTCTCCTGACGTTCTCCTGACGTTCTCCTGACGTTCTCCTGACGTTTTCCTGACGTACTCCTGACGTTCCCTCGTAGGCTTTTGCACTTGGTTTAATGTGGGTCAACGTAGTGGAACGTAGTGGAACGTAGTTGAACGTAGTGAGCAGCGTTGAAATAACGTCCGTTTAACGTCATTGACGTTCACTGAATGTGAACAGAACGTACGGCGAACGTAAACCCTTACGTTCGACCTACGTCCAAAGTTTTGAACATGTCCAAAACCTTGACGTAACTCGACATAACACGACGTAATGTGACGTAGCTTGACGTCATTCTAACGTCATTTTGACGTCATCATGACGTAACCCAACGTCATGACGAAAAATGATCACGTTAGGCTCACGTTGGCTCGTCACGTCGTAGTGTGACAGGGGTATAAATAACCTGAACTGCCGGTACTGGTGGAGCTCCTGCCAAAGCGGGAGGGGGGGAGGGGGGGGGGGGGGTCGTGGCGGTCGGTACGACAGGCGACGTGACTGACGCAAACACAGGTTTAGGAGCTGCTGCTACTTTCTCAAGCACATTCAGCCTTGCTGCTAGGTCCTTTGTGACCTGCAGGGATTCCCTCTAAATCCGGGATTTTCTCAGTCCCTTGAGATAGACTTGCTGAGCGGGGAGGTGAGTGTTCTGTAGTTTTATTGTTGTGTCTTTGTGCGTGCGGCGCCAATACCTTGCTGCCCGTCTGAGCGAGGCTCGCTTTAGCTGTGGGCGTGATGACGGCGGCCGAGCTGCTTCCTCGGCGGCATGGTTGTACGTAGGTGTTGAAATTGGCGTACCTTGGTTCAATGTGAATTTTGACGTTACTTGATGAGAGCCAGGGCCGAAGGGAAGTTGGTTGGGTAGTGGTCGGGTCACGTGGGTGGGGGGCTGCGGGAGGGGTTACATTAACCTCGCTTGCAAATTAAATATGATGCCTCACCAACATACGTAATTTCATATTAATAGACTGTACATATATCGGGAGCATTCTGCCCTGACCTTACGGCCAAGGTTAGTTGGTTGGTTCTTGCAGTGTTACATCCTGGTAACATCTGAGGTCATATAAACATGGGTACCAACTTGTGACAGTGCACACTCATGGTGAATTTGTAGCGCTGCCCACTGAGACACGAGGGCACCAGCACCATGATCTGATATCCCACTGAGTCACATTATCCTGACACTGAGCCAACAAGTTCTCACCCAATCCTAATAATACCGGGGGCCTGGGTCAGGAAACGGCACAGATGCATTTTCAAGTCATTGGTTTGACTCGACAAGTGCTCGAGCCCATGGGTTCGAATCCCACACACATAATTGTTTTTGGTTTAAAAAAGTGTACACATTTGATTGAACTATGCAACTATTATCTGCTGATTGGAAGCCTTTTTCTGCACGGCCTTATTTCAGCAGTGATGCACCTAGGCCCTTCCTATCCCACAGCCTACTTTAGCCATCACACAACAGTCTGGGCCTGTCATCAGGCTTCTGCGACATCCATAGCTCAGAGTGCCCTGGGCCACGTTCAGGGTGTGCTTCGGAGGAAATTCAAGACGTGGTACTAGTCTGAATGGCAAAAGCAGTTGGTTGCCTCGAAAATGGCCGCCTCAATAGGGGGAAGCCAATTGCAATTAGAAAGAACAGCTCTGGTTGGCTGAAATCACTGGATTTGTGGGCCATTTTCGAGTCACGTTTTACTTCCTACATGAAAAGCGAGATGTCCCAAGGCATCTCTGAGGCATACGCTGAACACAAATAGGCCCAACAGATGTTGTGGAGCCGACGGGAAGTCGACTTGGAGGCATAGCCTGAATGCGGCCCTGGTCTGCCATCCTGCCTGGCTCGCCTCCTTCATAACTCTTGCAATCTATCCACTTTTAGTCACCGGGTGGTAGAATCGGTAGAGCATGGGCCTCGCATACAGAAGGTCTGGATTTCGAGTCCCGCTCGAGTCAAACCAATGACATATAAAATTGATACTTATCGCCTCCTAGCCTTGCGCTCAGAATTAATAGGATAGGGCAAGCTCTGGTTATCACAGTATCAGGATTAATTGACTGAGTGGGACATTTGGTCATGGTGCCAGTGGCCTGATTTCCCAGTGGAGCAACACTATTAAGTTGCCATGAGTGTGCACTGGCACAAGTCGCTACCCATCCTGATATGACCTTAGATGTTGCCTGGAATTAAAATTCCAACAAGCAATCAACATCCATCATACCTGTCACATCACACATATATATATAGATCCCATATAATGAATTATGGGAGTATAAACAAGGGATATTTCAATTTCCAGTGACTCTGCCCAATATCACTCAGAGTAATGCAGTTCCGGACATGCTATTATTTTATTAAGTAGTATGCATGGGCTACTTCCTGCTTTCCCCACTAGTGCCACCCGGAAATGGCCCACTCCGGATTATCTTGTCAGATTTGGCTGGATACGTGTTTTACAAACACTCTACATATAGCAACACGTGTTTACGGTGACATTAAAGCTGCATAGTCCGATGAAAGCATCAACTTTTCAAAACTAAAACAGTTATCTAGATTTGATTCTACATATGCATCCTATACACTCAGCTACTTCTTAAGGGATACTGAGTCAATTTAATAGAACCTCTTCCCACAGAATCATATGGCGTCAGAGTTTTGGCGTGCTAGCCAAAAACAATTTGGCTGTTTACGCTCCAAATATTGCAATATAGAATCATATATATGGTGTCAGAGTTTTGGCGTGCATGCCAATATTAATTTTGCATGTTTACACTTCAAGTATGTTACTACAGTATCACATGGTGTGAGACTTTTGGTGTGCTTGCCTAAATTAATGTCGAGATCCAGGCTAGGAAGTCAAAACTATCAATTTTAAAGTCATTGGTTTTACTTGACCTGGAACAACACTCCCGACCTTCGGCACGTGAGGCCCGCGCAATACCAATTAGGCCACCAAACGCTGCCACGCCACAAACCGCGTATCCTGTTATGTATCGATTCTCACCAGACGGGATGGCCAAATGTATTAGAGCGTCCATCTCCCGTGTTGGTAGACCATGGGATAATGGGTTCGAAACCTGGTCAAGTCAAACCAATGACGTAAAAATGCATATTTGTCGCTTCCTAGCCAGGCACTCGGCATTGTTAGGATAGGGCAAGGACTGGTTGGCTCAGTGTCAGGATAATGTGATTGAGTGGGATATCAGGTCATGAGTGTGCACTGTAACAAGTCGGTACCCGTCCTGATATGACCTTAGATGTTGCTAGGATGTAAAGCAACAACAAACACAGAAACTGTATCGATTTTCCTGTCTCTGCCTTTCTCTCTCATCTTTCATGGGGACCAGGCCCTTCTAATCGTCTCTCTTTCCATCATATCCTCCCACTCCTCAGATGTTCCTGTCTCAGCTCCTCTGAAAGCCTTCTGATGGTTTCCCTACATTATCGGGGCAATCTGTATGGATGGAACCCACTATTATTAAACCCAGTTTTCTGGAGCATCGATACCCATAGCTAAGATATCTAATACAATGCAAATACATTCTAGTGTGTTGGTGATTTGCGTCTCAACAGCATTTAAGGTCATATCAGCATGGGTAGTGACGTGCGGTAGTGAATAGTCATTGTGACTTTATAGTGCTGTCCCACTGGAAGACAAGGCTGCTCTCAAAATAACCCAATATCCTAGTCAGTCCTTAACATAGTACTCTGATAAGTAGCTAAGTAGTCATTGTCATATTGTTGTAATATCCACCACACTGCTAGAAAAGAACAAGCATCCGTGTTATAAGTCATTATTTTGACGCGGTCTTCTTTTGAATCCCCAGCCTCCAGTATGGGATCCAGCCAGTATGCTAACCAAATTCCCGAGCCTGTCCTGTCGGAAATAAATGCACGTCATTCTTTTGAGACCACTAAGATGGGGGTTCTGATTCCAAATTCAATGACACCAAAACTAACCCAATTGCGGAGGGTCCGGCGTCATGGTTGTCCAACTTGCCAACATATAATGTATCTGATTAATACCCCTGTCACACTACAACGTAACGAGCCAACGTGAGCCTAACGTGGTCATTTTTCGTCATTACTTTGGGTTACGTCATGATGACGTCAGAATGACGTTAGAATGAAGTCGAGCTATGTCACATTACGTCGTGTTACGTCGAGTTACGTTGAGCGTCATTACGTTGAGCTCTCTCGTTGAATGACGGTATCACTACGCTTTACCGACGTTACGCTCTCGTCCACTACGCTGCATCCACGTTCAACTTGTGCCCAAATTTGCATACTACGCCGAGAAGTTCAACGTTCTTCACGTTCTCCCTACGTCGACGTCGTTACGTCGTAGTGTGACAGGGCCATAAGGGCAAAACAAACCAGCTGCTTTGGCCAGTTCAATCACACCCGCTATGAGCCATTGTAGTGAGAGCCGATGACAACCATGATCGCTACTGTCATGGGGGTGGTGAAAATCGGAAATATTGCGCCTAGAGTGGGACACAAACCCACATCTCTTTTCATTCCGGGCCAGTGTGGTAACCATTACACCACCTAGGCTCCCTGATATCACCATACTACCCATGCCTACCTGTCTATGCGGCTCCTTGCCTGATAGGTCAGTGCATCAGTGCCACGTTACATGCGCAGTAAGACGGTTGGGTATGAGCCGAACTAAGACTCTCAGTATAATGTAGCTGAGTAGGATATCAGATCATGCTTCTGGTGGCCTGGTATCCCAGTGGAGCAGCACTATAAATTTGCCATGAGTGTGCACTGTCACAAGTCAGTACCCATCCTGATATGACAGTAGATGTTGCCAGGATGTGAAACTCCAACAGCCGATCTAATAGAACAGGCATGTTGTATACCATCATTTGGTTTTAAGACCACCACGACGACCACGACGACCACCAGTACGACCACGACGTCCACTACCACCATCACCCCACGATCCAACCCACGTCGGCACCCCGGATGTAAACATGTCGGATGTTTCGGCTTGGATGTTTCATTAAATGTCCGGTAAGAGAAGGACACATCCTGTAATCAGAATAGAAATTAATTCGGCAGGGAGGGTGTGTGAGTAAGTGTTATTGGGGACATTGAGATGCACACCTTGAAAGAGAAAGTGACAGGCTAATTATACTTTTGTAAATAGAGATCCCAGATGAGGGCACCCAGATGGCTGCCAATTGTTACTGTATGTAAAAATAGCTATGACATTTGTATATACTTGTGTATATCTGGATATGACGGTGTAGTGGAAATGCAGTGCCTCCCCCTAGTTCGTTCTAAAGGCATTGGTTGATAGGTAGTTGGGTTCGAATCCACTAGAGGGCACCCCACGCTGCCTCGTCCCTACCTCCCGGCCCTGCCCAGTCCCAATCACGCTCCGGACCTGGCCCGTGCTACTGCTGCCTCACTGCTTCCTAATTTGTTTGTATATTACTTATGGTTATTATTTGTTATTTGATTCTGAACATTAATGCTTGAATATTAACTTGGTAGGGCATCTCGCCCAGCCAGATACAGTCAATTCAGTTAGGTAACGGTTGTGTTACGAATAAATACCTGTATCCGCCCTTTCTCGTAAAAATAGTACTGACCTCATGGGCGTGATCCAAGATGTCCGCCAGTTGTTGTATATCTAAGAATTGGTATTTTCAGCAGTACAGTGAGTGAGTGTAATGACCGCTAGGCACAGTCGAGTAGCTGGCGCCACATGGGGAGGTCAGAATGTACCTGTAGATGACCTAATGAGTAGAGCTGACCAGCCGATTACTTAGTGGTTGGGGCATAGATGGATCTTCTTGATTTGTATACTTGTATAATGGCTTATGCAGCATATCATTAACCAGGACAGAATGTGGGGAATTCTCAGGTGGGTGCCACACAACGTATATACATGTCATGGACATAAACAGTCATTGCCAGCTATTACTAGGACAATAACGCTGCCACGATATCCGGTATGTTTGGCTTGACGAAGTAGGTGAATTTGGGTAGGATCAATTAAGACTCAAAGAACATGGGAGTCCCTCCCCCCCATCAGCTTGTTGACACGTTATTGCCAAGGTATGTGGGTCAGAACCCTGGTCAAGTCAAAGCGATGACTTAACAAGGACTGAGTGGGATATCAGGTCATAGTGCTGGCAGCCTGGTTTCCCAGGGGGGAAGCACTATAAAGTCACCGTGAGTGCGCACTATCACATGTTGGTACACGTCCTGATATGGCTTTACATGTTGCTAGAACATAAAACAACAACACACAAACATTTACCCAGGATGTAGACAATTTTCGTGATCTACTGGGCTAAAAGTGCAACTATGGGGTGAATCTGCATCTAGTACCACATGGATATATAGCATAGCACTAGAGATGTATTATTACAATACACAAGGAAAATCCCTAATAATGGCTTCTCATGAGCACGGTGATGTATGCGTATAAACAAAGGAACATCTGCCAAATGATGGAAATGTAAATTCCCGCGCCTCTCGCTCTGGAAGCCACCGAGCCTTGTCAGTGGAGGCGAGCTCTGCAGTGGCATCCGCTCTAAATGTAACCAGGATGGGTGTCAGATTCGGATGCATGAGGCTGCATTGGGAGTTCTACGGTTCATTATGCCAACTCATGCGTGCTGCCCACTCCACTCTCTAGGGAGGCTCCTAGGCTCAGCTTTCCGGCTTTCCCTTCTCCCTCCCCCCGAGCCACCATCCCATACCCTCCCTTCCACTCCCCTCCCTTCCCTTCCACTCCCATCCCCTCCGCTCCCGTCCCCTCCTCTCTCCTCCACTCGCCTCCACTACACTCCCCTCATATCCCATCCCATCCATTCCCATCCACTCCGCCTCCACTCCCCATCCGCTCCCCTGCAACCCCCCCCCCCCCGTCTCCACTCCCACTCCACTCCATATCGACTACGCCTCCACTCCCCGTCCACTCCGCATCCACTTCCGCTCCACCCCCTATCCACTCCTCCATCCACTCCCTCTTCACTCTACTTCCACTCCCCTCAATTCCCCCTCCACTCACCACAATTCCCCCTCCACTCCCCACAATTCCCCCTCCACTCCCCCTCCACTCCCCCTCCACTCCCCCTCCACTCCCCCCCACTCCCCCTCCACTCCCCTCCCACTCCCTCCACTCCCCCTCCACTCCCCCCCCCCACTTCCCATCCACTCCCCCTCCACTACCCCTCTACTACTCCTCTACTCCCCTATCCACTCCTCCATCCACTCCCTCTTCACTCTACTTCCACTCCCCTCAATTCCCCCTCCACTCACCACAATTCCCCCTCCACTCCCCACAATTCCCCCTCCACTCCCCCTCCACTCCCCCTGCACTCCATCCACTCCCCCTCCACTCCCCCCCCACTCCCCCCCACTCCCCCCCACTCCCCTCCACTCCCCCTCCACTCCCCCACTTCCCATCCACTCCCCTCCACTCCCCCTCTACTACTCATCTACTCCCCGTCCACTCCCCTCCACTCCCCGTCCACTCCCCCCGCCACTCCCCACCACTCCCCGCCACTCCCCCTCCACTCCCCATCCACTATCCATCCACTCCCCTCTACTGCTCCTCTCCTCACCATCCACTCCCTTTCGACTCCCTCGATTCACCTCCACTCCCCATCCACTCCCCATCCACTCTCCCCACTCTCCCTCCACCCCCATCATCCCCTCCACTGCCCATCCACTCCCCTCCACTCCACCTCCAATCTCCGTCCACTGTCCCTCCACTCCCCCTCCATTCCCCTCCACCCCCCCCATCCCCTCCACTCCCCCCGCCACCGTCCCCTCCACCGTTCCCACCCTTCCTCATTCCCGCCTGCCTCCTTCTGCCAGGTCCCGCCTCCCCCTTCCCTTCGGCCCCTTCCCTCCGTCCCTCTTTTCATCCCTCCCTTCGTCCGTCATTCCCTTGCTCCCCTTCCTCCGTCCATCCATTCCCTCCCCCTCCCTCCATGTCCGCTCTCTCCCGCCTCCTTCCCTATCCCAGTCCCACCCTCCCCCTTCTCTTCACCTCCAAACCTTCGTCCCCTCCCTCGCTCCCACCCCGCCCCCTCCCCCCTTCCCCCACCCATCAGTGGTGGGTGCACAGGATGCGCTGGATTCACCCCGGAGTTACTGTCATGACTGCGCATGATCTGGACACTGTCAACTAACCGTTGTTCCACATTAACGACCTCGTCTAGCAAATCATCGCCAAATATTCGCAAATATTAATTTATATTATGATGGTTTTACCACTTCGGTGGTTCTGCAGTTGATTTCTATCCAGGACACATTTTTCTTCTAATTTTCGTATTCAGCTTCATTATTTGGGTCCTATCTTCCAACTCTTCCCGTCAAATAATACTTTTAACATTTAAAACAATTGAGTAATATGCCACTTGATTCGATAACTATCTTTGCTTAGGTAAAGCAAATAGAAATTAAAATATATCTAGCTGCAATTGTGACAGTCCATCATAGGAGGACCCCCTTTAGAAGAACAAAATAAATGTGTTCTTTGACCCAGTCCTCATATGACCACATATGTTGCTAGGACACTAAACCCCAACACATATATGAGTAGTGTGGTTTGCCTGAATATTAGAGTAGCAGAATAATGGCTGAAGTAGGAGAATGGTTTAGTTGGCTTTGCAATGTTACTCCTCTCCCCCCGCGCCCTAGAACCTTCCCTGGCCCCGCCCTCCCTAGAACCTTCCCCCGCCCCGCCCTCCCTAGAACCTTCCCCCGCCCCGCCCTCCCTAGAACCTTCCCCCGCCCCGCCCTCAATCCTGGACAAACTGCATTCCAGCATTCAGAATCTGAAATTTAGTGAGTCGTGGACTGGAATGAAATCAGGGGCAGAACCCACTCTTGTTTTCCTACGACCTCTAAATAGTTCGCCTATTAAGTCTAGTCGCCTTTAAAAGGCCAAATGCATTAATTCTGGAAGACGGGGGTCAGACTGGAACATTGTCGTTATGCCATAAATAATGGCTCAAATTTAATAAGGTCGTTTGTGTTCTAGAGGAAATGTCTGTCCTCTTCTTAAAGCTACACATCCCGATATATTTGAGCCTTCGCCATGATTTGCGTTTGTTTGAAACAAGATTTATTTTAATGGGTTAATTTTGGAGATGTTTGGAGTAAAATAAGCGTAACATTAACTGTGGCATGCATATCAATATGGTGGACATAGTTGCCTAACCATAGTTATTTTCCACCTGGGCCTATATGTATGAGTCAATTTTTAACCGGACCGGGGTTAAAGGAGGGTGCCGGGTTATCTAACCCCGGGGTTCCAAATGTGTCACGGGGGATGTATGGGTGCAAAGCACGCGTGGGTTAGCTAACGTTTCAGTTATTTATAGATTTGTGGAACCCCTGTGTGGGTATTTACATTCGTCGATTTGACACTATTAATATCTCCACCAATGCAGTGGGAGCCTTAATAACGGTTCAAATTTAGGGTTAAATTGATAAAATTTCACTATTTGGCTATGTAACTTTGTTAAAGATGATCGCATTGAATAGATTTGGGCCTAATAAATAGCCACTGATTTGGCGGCGGCGGTGGCGGCGATTTGTTTACTTTACATTCGTCGATTCGACAATATGAATAACCCCGCCAATGTGGCGGCATCATTAATAACGCTTCGAATTTAGGGTTAAATTGATAAAATTTCACTTATTGCATATGTAATTCGGTTAAATATGATCGCATTGAACAGATGTGGGCATAATCGGTGCCTAACCCCACCTTTAACCCTGGTTTCGCTTGGGGTTAGTGCAGGCGACTTTAAACTCACCGAGTTAGTTTAACCCGGACACATACGTACACACTTTTCACCGCTAACCCGGGAAATCCGCACGACGCAGGGTTACGACCGCTAACCCGGACACATACATATAGGCCCTGATGTTGTTTGGACCCTTTGGCCGCTACTACTTTCAATAAAGGCCAGGCGGGACAAGACACTGTCGTGAGAGCTGATGAAAATGGGACATATTTCCCCCAGACTAGGATTCGAACCCACATGTCTTGCATTCTGGGTTAACGCCCTTACCACTTATGCTACATGATGTCAGTACCCTGTCCACACCCACCTGGACATTGTACTACACTGCATTGTCTTATACTTCACTACACTAAATTACACTACACCGTAGTGTATTGTACTTCATTACACTGCCCTGCACTGCACTGCACTGTACTGCACTGCACTACACTACAATATACTACACTGTATTGTCTTATACTTCACCACACTGCCCTGCACTGCACTGGACCGCACTACACTACACTACATTATATTCACTGTGTTGTATTATACTTCATTACACTACCCTGTACTGAACTGTATTGCACTGTACTGCACTGCACTACACTACATTGTACTACACGGTATTGTATTATACTTCACTGCACTGCCCTGTACTGCACTGCACTACACTGCACTACTTTCTACTACAATGTATTGCCTTATACTACACGACCCTGCCCTGCACTGCACTGTACTGCACTACACTACATCGCACGACACTGTATTGCATTATACTACACTACACTGCCCTGCACTGCAATACACTGCACTGCACTACCCTACATTGCATTCCTAAACGATAGTCCACTGTACTATAGGCCTACTACACCAGATTTTGTTACAATATACTGCACTATACGACATGGGTCATGCCGTGCCTCCGAGCTCAACCCCAGGCACATTGAACACATATACGTAAACTACTACACACAACCGGAAGTGATCGACTGACCTCATATCCATCAACACACGCCACGCTAGTTCGAGCAGTGCTCACTCTTCAGTCAGGCTAATCGCCTGAACGGACAGCTGCACCTTACAATGATGCTCTCGAGACGGTGAATGTCAAACTTGCAGGAAATATTCCTGGTAATTTTCAAGCTTCATAGTTCGATGAACACATAACATTTTCAATTCGGAAGAAATAATCTAGATTTGATTCTACAAATTTAATTTACATAGCGGTGCACTTATTCAACATTTGGCGCCACATATAAGGGAATACTGACGTAATTTAATATAATATGTTAATGTAGAAGCCTATGGTGTGAGAGTGTAGGCATTCTTCCCAAAATTCTTCCACGTCCAATAGCCGATGATAAAAATCAATGCGCTCTAGAGGTAAAATTAAGAAGCAAAAAAGAGTTATTTCCATCTTATTCGTAGATCACTTTATTTATGTCGTTGGTTTATCCCCCCTCTCGCGCATCTAACCCCCCCCCCCCGCCCCACCCCAGCCCCTCCCCAACCACTCCCCACCCCAACCACCATCATCCCCCCACCCCTAGCAAAGCCCCCCCCCACCCCTACCCCTACCCCTACCCCTACCCCTACCCCTACCTCCACCACCATTAGTACCGCCACCACGTACCACCACCACCATCATCACCACCACGATCACCCCCACAACCACGACCACCCCAACAACCACCACGACGACCACCGCCACAACCACAATCACCACAACCCACACCCCAACCAGCACCATCTCTCCACCACCTCCTCACCGCCACCACCACCACCACCTGCTCTTACCAGGACTCTAGGAATAGATTTGCTGAATAATCAATGGGGAACCATCTGGCTGCAAAACTAATCCAAGTCAGTGGTTTCAGCAGTAAAAGTAAACTTTCACTTTCAGCAGAGCGAAGGGAGCAGCCGTAAGCACCCAACGAAACGCGCCGGAACAGAAGCAACGATAGGTGGTGCTTCAGAACCCACTCCATTTATCACCAATATGGACACGACCGACTGTTCTCTTTCACCCTCATTCACCCACTCTGATCCTCTCTCACAGTATCCCACGGTCTCTCACGGTCTCTCACCCACTCTCAAGTTCTCTATTTCTCTCACCTTCCGACCCTCACCCTGTCATCCTCTCTCATCCTCTATCACCTTCTTTCATCCTCTGTCACCCACTCACACCCTGTTTCACCCTCTGTCAACCTATGTCAACCTCTGTCAATCTCTGTCAACCTCTGGCAATATATACCAAGCTCTGTCAAGCTCTGTCAAGCTCTGTCAACCTAGGTCAACCTAGGTCAACCTCGGTCAACCTCGGTCAGCCTCGATCAACCTCTCAGACCATGTATCAAACAATTGCTCAACCTCTCCTTACTTCTCTGAACCTCTCCCAAACTCTCTCAACCTCTCCTTGTCTCTCTTACCCTCTCCCTACCTGTCCCAAACTCTCCCCAACTCTTTCAACTTCTGCCTACCTCGCTCAACCTCCCCTAGCTCTCCCAACCTCTCCTTTTTTTTCTTTTTTCTTGAAGATTTATACTGCCTATCATGGATAAGCCTGAATAGGCTTGTTTTCACCATTAGACAGTTTGTCGATAGAAAGCCCGAGCCTAAACTTTTACCGACCCAAGGGATTTTTAACCTCCCACACCACATAGACATGGTATGAGAGCAACTGTCCTTTGATGATGCTGTAAGTTGTACACATCGATGGAAATCCAAATTGGCAGAGGTGGGGGCAATCACACCCTGTTTCACCACGCTCAACCTCCTCCTACCTCTCTCAACCTCTCACCAACTATCTCAACCTCTCCCCAAGAATCCCTACCTCTCGCCAACTCTTCCTTCATCTCCTCAATTATCTCAACCTCTCGTGCCCCTCTCACCGTCTCCTTACCTCTCTCAACCTCTCCGCATCTATCTCAACTTCTTGTTACCTCTCTCAATATATCTTACCTCTCTCAACCTCTCCCTACCTCTCTCAACATTTCCCTAATTCTCGCAACCTCTCTCAAACTCTCTCAAACTCTCCCCAACACTCCCTACCCCTCCCACCTCTCCCCACCTCTCCTTAACTATCTCAACCTCTCTCTGTCTCAAACTCTCTAATCCTGTATCATCCTCTATCACCCCATATCACCCTCTAGTTTCTTCTTACCCTCTATCACCTGCTGCCATCCTCTGTAACCCTCTATAATCCTAGGTAATCCTGTATATTCTTCTGTAATCCTCTGTCATCCTATATGATTCTCTATGACCCTCTATGACCGTATATGATCCACTCACAACTTCTCTCACCCTCTCTCATCTTATATCAAGCCTATCTCATCTTCTATCAACCATCTCTCATCTCCTGTCGCCCTATGTCATCCTATCACCCTCTCGCACCCTCTCTCGCCAACTCTGGCTCCCTCTTCCAGCCCCATTCATTCTGCATTACCCCCCTTCTCTCTCCTCAGCCTTCCCATCTCACCTCCTCTAACACCACCTGTCCCAGCGTTCTGTGCTGAAGTCGAAAGCTCCGTCCTGACTCTGTGACCAATCCCAGATGCTTCCCAGAAATCACTGAAGCGCTGCGACACCCCGCCACACCCGCAACCACTCTGTTATGACGTCACAATGGCCGTGTAATGAATTTCTGTTCACCGCCGGTAGGGGGAGCGGGGTAGTCGGTTCCAGTGGCTGTTAATGTCGAGCATTATGGGAGTGTTTGCACTGCCCCGTTTGGGCATTCTCAGAGTGGAGTGTGATCTAATTAGGAGACGTTCCTTAATAGTCCAATTAGCTTCCCGGAACTCATCAGGGGTCACGTTGTACCAACGAACCATGACTACATAGTGTTTATTTATTTTGGATTCATTTTAATTTTTGTTCGAATCGTCAATATATGAAGGAGCCAACATTCTTAACTGTCGCAATTCTAACATATGCGCACACAATGCAGATGGAACTTATGTTCATATTATCTTCACCACGAGTTAACAAGAGCCGAGAGACCGTCTGCTTTGATTGTGCCTCTTCATAATTCCATTTCCGGTGCAAGTGCTGGGTGAAATTTTAGCCACGCAGGTCGTGAGGCAGCAGCTACTTTATCAATATGCATTGTGCATGCTCGTCTAGGCATCAATTACGTCGTGTTAGGACGGCCGTGGCTAGGCAGGGGAGGGGGGAGTTGATTTCGCCGGCTGTTTTATTTGTGTAGGTAAATTATTGGGTAGGTGTGCTATATATCGATATATGATGACCTCTCTCTGGTTGAGATATATCTCATTGTAAGGTCTCTTCATGATATATATATATATATATATATATATATATATATATATTATACAGTTGCCGGACATGCAACATATGCGAGCGGAGATGTATAGAAGGAAACGTATTATATATATATATATATATATATATATATATACCTGTTCTACTGACCTATTTCTTTCTCTCTCTCTCTATATATATATATATATATATATATATATATATATATATACATATGAGACTCTCTCAAAAGGTGCTAAGCAGTATGGGACAAAACTTTGTCCATTGTAACGATCAACATACTATCTGCTTATGCATATGCTCAGGATAAACTGATTTGTGTTTTACATGGTGTTCATAATCCCAATAGAATACATATTGATTTGAAGCAAATGTCCTTGTTTTTTCAGTGCAACCGTTTCTGTGCTGTTTTGTGTGAATCGTTACAATAGACAAAAATAAGAAGAATTATCACCTTTTGAGAAAGGCTTATATATAGTTGGTTCTTGGAAGTGTACATCCTGGCAACATCTATGGTCATATCAGGATGGGCACTGACTTGTGACAGTGCACACTCTTGGATACTTTATAGTGCTGCTCCACAGGGACACCATGTCAGCCTCACCATAACCCGATATCCCACACATTTGTATTGTCCTGATACTGTCCTAATCAGTCCATGTCTTATTCTATTAATGCCGAGCACCAGGATAGATAGTGACAAGTATCAATTTTATGTAATTGGTTTGACTCTACTGAGATTCGATCTCCCGACCTTCCGCACGGGAAGCCTGCGCTCTACCGATTCAACCCCCAGGACCGGCCATTGCAGGGTCTAACAATGATGTGATGTATACCGCATTATACGAGTATAAATGCAAGGGTAACATGTACATCCTATATTTCCTCTGTGTGCATTGGTGGAATCCCCCCCCCCCCCCTGCCAATTTCCCCCCCCCCCCCGTTGCGTGCCACACTGGAGGAAATTAAGTTTGATGCATAATAACATATGTACGAGGCTGCACTCACCTCTCAGCGCAATATTTCCCATTTTCATCACCCCCATGACACTGGTTGCCCTGACCATGATCCTGTACAAGCTATGCGCTGTATGGTTGTTGAACCAACCCCATGTATACATGTATGTGTAAGTGCATTGCCTGTATGTACGTAATTGTAATCATTAAATGACCATTTAAAAGACTTACAATTCCAGGGGGACGAGTAGTAGGCTGCTCTGACCTCTCAGGCAAATAACCACATAAACAGGTAGGCATGGGTAGTCTGTTGATATCAGGGAGCCTAGGTAGTGTAACGGTTAGCACACTGGCCCAGAATGCAAAGATATGTGGGTTTGAGTCCCGCTCTAGGCACAATATTTCCCATTTTCATCACCCCCATGACAATATTATGCGAGTATAAATGTACAGAAGGGAACCAATCAGCTAGATATATTCTACCACTCTCCCTTTATTTAGGATAGTGCCAAAAACGTAGGATGTGGAATGGGATTGGTATCTCAGTGGCATGATAATGCGACTGAGTGGGATATTATGGCAACATGCCGCACTGTATATATACATTTAAAGCATCAAAACTCCAATTGCATTCACACCCACCCCCAACCCCGCAATCCTCGCGTGTCTCTTCTTCATATTACCTCGGATGTTGCAAGGCCATAACACCCCAATTCCAAACGCACTGCAGCAATGACTTACTCGTTTGAAATATGACAACATACTGCTTGTATATGGAGCGTGTGCCTTGAAACCTAAGAGCCAGCTTCAGAGCGATCAAGAGATCAACAGATCAAAAGATCAAGAGATCAAGAGATGTTGGGATCAAACGTAAACCCTGTAGTCTCAGGGGGGCCACGGGGCGCGTTAACTAAAAGCTGGACGTCAGGAGCCTGCGACGTGTGGAGAGTCAGGCTCAGCGGCATTTCCTTAACAGGATTTGCCAACCAGACACACGGGATGGCCCAATGAGTGAGAGCGTCCGTCTCCCATGTTGATAGATCGTGGGATCGTGGGATCGTGGGTTCGAACCCTGGTTGAGTCAAATTAATGACGTACACAGTTATACGTGTCGCCTCCTAGCCAGGCGCTCGGCATTATTAGGATATGGCAAGGACTGGTCTGCTCAGCATCAGGATAATGTGACTGAGTGGGATATCAGTGCATGGTGCTGGTGGCCCGTTTTTTTTCATTGGGGAAGCACTATTAAAGTTGCCATGAGTGCGCACTGTCACACTTCCGTACCTGACCTGATATGACCTTTGATGTTGCTAGGACGTAAAACAGCAACAAACAAACAGGTTTTGCCGGACGTGATGGCAGAGTGTGTAGAGCACTCACTTCATAAGCAGAAGGTGCTGAGATCATGTTGCAGATTCAGAACAGTTCATGCTCGCCTGACATGGGTCTCTTGTTTGTTTGTTGTTTTGCGTCCTATCAACAGCTAAGGTCTTATAAGGAAGGAATCTGGGTTCCTATGTCAGGATAATATGATTGAGTGGGATATCAGGTCATGGTGCTGGTGGCCTGCTTTCCCAGTGGGGCAGCACCATAAGAGTTGTCATGAGTGTGCACTGTCACAAGTCGGTAGCTGTCGTGATATGATGTTAGATGTTGTTGCCAGGATGTAAAGCTACAACATCCACCCAAGATATCTTATGCAGAATGTGCTGATACCCCTGTCACATTACGACGCTTCTCGCCAGCGCCGCCAACGCACAAAATCACTTTTAATCGTCGAGAAACATTAAGCTTTTCAGCATCAGCGCAACGTATTGGTAGTGTGCAGCCGACGTTGTGCGAAAAAATGCAAAAAAGTTTGGCGTGCCGGCCTGCCATGACCTTAGATGTAGCTAGGATGTAAAACAACAAAGCAACAGTTTGGCGCAACGAGCCTCATGCGCGCGAGGCATGTGCCTAGCATTCGCATTGAGATCAAGGCACAGATTTACATAGTTTATGTTCAGCGGATGTTGCTGGCCGAGTCAGTGAAAGCTCAGGCTTCCCATGTTGAGGCCAGCAATTTGGATCACAGCAAGCTTAAAGCGACGACTTGCACAATTTATACTTGTCGCTACCTAGCCTGGAACTTGGCATTACTAGGATTGAGCACGGACTATCTGTCTTAACATCAGGATAATGGTTCCGACAGCCTGGTCTCCCAGTGGAGCAGCACTATAAACTTGCCATGAGTGCACACTATCACATGTTGGTACCCATGCTGATATAACATGAAATCATGCTAGCACATAGCATGCAACAAACAACAACCTACATATTCTAATAACTACCAGACATGTATAGCTATTGTTTCTTTTTTTCTGCTCCATAAACATCAGTGGAAACAGTACCTTTTCCAATAATGGGCCACATGTGTGAATGCAGGAAGAGTGTTACCGCCATTACTGCTTGCTCCCAGAGAGTTACCGCCCTTACTGCTTGCTGGCCCATTCTGGCAGCGTAATGGCGGGATGGCGGTTAAAGCGAATTATTGTCTAGAATGAAGTAATAATAACCATGGTGTGCAGCAGACGCGAATGAGCTACTTACTTGCTCCTTTTGCCTCCAACCTGCCCCGATATTAGTAAGGAATTTCAAAGGTTCTTTGCATATTCTAAATCTGGTTGCAATGTATTTACTGATAGGTATTTTGTGAAGACAGATACAATAGCAGCAAATAGACATATCTAGAGGTCAACCATATATGCGGTTACTTTGATACTTTTCTGATTAAACGTGTTCATATGTACCTCCGCCGTCCTGATATGACCTTATATGTTCCTAGGACGTAAATCGTCTATTTCGAAGATGGATCACATTGTTTATTGTGCAGACTCAATTGTTATAAAACATAGGATACATCACCGAATTGCCAATATATATATATATATATATATATATATATATATATATATACATACATATATATATATATATATATATATATATATATATATATTGCTCCATAACCATCTGATTTCATGAAAAGTTGAATTAGTGACAATTAAACTTATTTTCAGGTAAAAATCGTTAATTTAAACTACATTTTACGATTGGCTTTCATGTGGTTTTGCGCCGGAACTCTTCATACATATATAGGTATATATATGTATAGAGATAATTTAAATATGTATACATGTTTAAATAAATTAGGTATGCGTATTAATTTAACATATTCAATTGTTTAAATATACATGTATATATATATATATAGTTAAACTCAAATAGCTACTTTGTACATATATATATATATATATATATACAACATAATATATATTTGTTTAAATGCTTATGCGTATACATTTCACATATTCATATATATATATTTAAATATGAATGTATATATTTAGAGCTATATATATATATATATATATATATATATATATAGATATTCATATAAACACACATGCATGCATTTATATGTGCATATTCATAGCACGGCGCCTAAGTCGGTACCTATCTATAGAGCCGTTCTATATTTCACAATATAACATGGCTTACTGCAGCAGCCGACACCTCCCGGTCATAATGGCTAATCAATGGTTATCGCCAGCTGCAGCGGTATCAATGCGGGGTGCCGGGTGGGCCCGGTGTGGCGGTTTCAGGGTGTTCCCATGCTCAGACGTGTACCTCGCTTCTGCGCATGCGTCAGAATCTAATAAACATGGCCGTAATCGATTAACACTTTCGACGTAGCTCAAATGTAAGGGTTTACGTTCGCCGTATGTTCCGTTCACGTTCAGCGAACGTCAATGACGTTAAACGGATGTTAGTCAAACACTGCACACTACGGTCAACTATGTTCCACTACGTTGACCCACATTAAACTGGGTGGAAATGCCCATGCGGCGTAATGGGAACGTCAGGAGAACGTCAGGAGAACGTCAGGAGAATGTACATTCAACATACGTTCAACGTTTTGCCACCGTGTCATGACGTATGTAATGTCACATAACGTTCTTCTGGCGATGGAATAACGTTCATAACATTCCGTGAGCGTAATGACGTTGTCCTCTCTCGTTGAATGACGGTATGACTACGCTTTACCGATGTTATGCTCTCGTCCACTATGCTGCATCCACGTTCAACTTGTGCCCAAATTTGCATACTACGCCGAGAACTTCAACGTTTTTCACGTTCTCCCTATGCTGACGTCGACACGTTGTAGTGTGACAGGGCCATTACCTAGCTATTGGCATGGTTGTTTGGTTGGGTGTTGGAATTGTCCATCCTGGCAATATCTAAAGGTCATATCAGGACGGGTACCGACTTGTGACAGTGTGCACTCATGGCAACTTTATGGTGATGTCCGTTCTCCCTCCCCCCATGCCACCATCGCCTCCCCTCCCCTCCCCTCTCCTCCCCTCCCCTCCCATCCTCTCTCCTCCCCTCCCCTCCACTACACTCCCTTTATCGCCAAATCCATCCCGTGACCCGATATCCCACTCAGTCACATTATCCTGACACTGAGCTACCTAGTTCTTGCCCTATCCTAATAATGCCGAATGCCAGGCTAGGAAGCGACAAGTATCACTTCATTGGTTTGACTTGACCGCGAACCGAACCCGCAACCTTCCGTACGCTAAGCTCCGATAGGGTAGGAGTTTGAATCGCAGCCGATTCAAAGCACTGATTTATAAAATTTAGTTTGCAATCCTATTCTTGGCACTTGGCATTATAAGGATATGGCAAGAGCTGCTTAACTCAGTATCAAGATATGGTGACTGAGTGTGGACATTGGGACATAATGCTGGTACCCTAATCTCCAACTGAGTCAACACTATAAATGCACCATGCGTAAATGCGTCCACACGTCGGGACAGATGTTGTATGGAGGTAAAACCCAAAAGAAACAAAGAAACTTGCATTGTGTTATATTCTGCATATTGTGTATTTAACAGTTATTGTAAACCTTACTCTATATACCATTTTTCTGTAAATAATCCTCATTGCAAAATGGCTGGAAGACCTTTGCTTCAGTACTGACAAAAGACTTATTCAGCAAAATAAACATATTCATCAAACAAATTGTAATGACTAATTTTCGGGTGAACTAACTGCTCACCGAATAAGGTCCACGGAAATATAGAGGTATATTTGGTATAAAATAGGCTACAACTCCGGAGGATAAAATAAAGAGACGAGACGAGGAGTCGTGGAAGCCTACCTTTATTTTCCGAGGCCCATATGGCCAGGCAAAAATTCGGAGCTCATGTGAACGTGACGCACGCTGGCTGGGCAATGGCTACATGGACGTGGCACCAGCCAGGCGGAGCTGGTTCCGGCCAGCAGCAAATATATACAAATAAATAAGACATACATAATAAATAGCGAGGAATTATTTAAAGTATGATAAAAAGGATAAGATATAAACTCCATCCCTTTATATTCATGTAATAAATTATATAGCACATAGTGCAACTTGGCCTCATTGTGCCATACTCACTGGTTTCATTGGGTGGCATGCTACGAGACCATGAGAAAGTGCACCACCTGGTCATTTAGGTCTTTCCCACTAAGTACTATGGAAACCGGCTGTATCGTAAATGTCAGCAGTGATTGCTGTAACAGCCGGGGTAATTTGGGTTCTCTCGGAGTGCCCCTTACTCAGCTGTGAGCTGATGTAATTCATGCAAGGCGATACTCTGAGTATAATCCGAGAACAAAAACACTATATTATGTATATAATGAAGAGTTCAGGCGCCAAACTATGTAAACGCCAATCCAAAAATTTAATTAAAATAACAAAATTTGACCACAAGGTAGTTCTCACTGAATCCACTTTTCTTGTCATGACATGATTATAGAGGAATGGACGAAACAACAGGAATGCAAACAAATTAATTGTTTGATGGTTTGATTCGAATGTCTATATCTATTTTTGGATTGGTGTTTACGAGTGTTGCCCTTGACCTCTTCATATATATATATATATATATATATATATACATATATATACAGTGAAACATGCTTAACCGCCCACCTCCACAGATCGGCCACTCGCATATATTGGATACTTTATTTGGGTCCAAAATGATCACCCACACACTACCGCTGTAACTAAAAAAACATTCGCTAAACAAACAAACTCCCTAGATGGACCATTTAAAGTTGGTCCAATGCTCTGTCGATTTAGAGAGGTTTTAATGGTTATTCATACGTTGTAAACCAGATGGCGATGGCTGGCACTGTGACCATTCTAGTACAAACCTTGTCAAATCAGAATTTTATTGTGTTAATACTTTGTAAACCGGACAGGATGGCTGAATGACTTGATTAATAACACTACATAATAATTCTAGTATAACCCGATAAACAGTCATACTTTATATAAGCGGGTTCCTAAAAATTATTCCTCTGAGCGAGTGGAGGCTAGGCCCTGCGCAGGAGGCTGAGCGGTGCATGATGGGGGTCCCGCCCCTCACCCGGACATGGGGGGGGGGGGAGTGCAATACACTACAGGGACTATTACACGCGACCCATTGACTTCGCCCTCTCTCATGCCTGCTCTCTCCCTGCGTGTCCGCCCCCCCCTGCCCATGTACCCCTCCCCCCCCATCCACATTTGACAAACAACTATTATAACTCAATGACTCGAGACCCGCTACCCCTACTTTAGACCCATTGTCACCACTGAATAACTACATCTTCAACCAGCAATGCACACAATATAAACCACAATACATGCACAACATGGCACTATTTAAAGACTAACCGTTATTAAAACCAAATCTAACTGATATACAAACACAGCATATGATTTAACCACTAGTGTACATTACTGCACACACTATCTTGATGCATATACCTTACACTATGTTGAGTACCTATGCTGTACACTATGCAGCATAGGCTGCTCCCCCACTTTCTTTTATGTTCAGAATGGGTTGTGCTGCACACAATGCAACACATTCCACTTCCACTATGTACAGATAAAATGCGACCACTCCAACGGCTGGAAGACCAGTGCCCCGGCGCTGACAAAATATGTATTCAGATGAATAAAAATATTTACCCATCAGTATCTATATGTTGAGTAAATGAGGTGGGGTGGCTGATGAGTTAAGTATCTGCATTATGTAACTGTTCTATTAGAACCCAATCGACCTGACTACATACATAATGAAGGTATCCGACAAGCCAGTCCACGCAAATTTAGGAATGAATTTAGTTGATGCCTGCATGACCTAGTCGAGTCATTCCCTATCGAATCAAAGGGTGGTGAGTGTAGTTGAATGCTCTGACATTTCACGCAATGCAGCCACCTGGACAGTTAGGCACGTGTAGGGTGATTGAATCGGGGAATCCAGACAGCATAATGGTGTCAATGGAATGGCCGATATGTGGAGTTAGTTCATGCTCCGAGCAGATAGAACCACACATTGCTTCCATCAGCTCGGCAACTGGTCAACTCACTGCCAGCTATATTCACAATTCGGTAGTCACTGTGATGTATGGTACTGGCTGGGGTGCATAACGTGTGAGGCACCGGGGAGCGCATGACTGGCGCGGTGTGGGTTTGACCTCAATAAAGTCATTAGACAACGAGATGCCAACGTGTATAGTCGGTTATTCACTTATTCAGCAAAATAAACATATTCATCAAACAAATTGTAATGACTAATTTTCGGGTGAACTAACTGCTCACCGAATAAGGTCCACGGAAATATAGAGGTATATTTGGTATAAAATAGGCTACAACTCCGGAGGATAAAATAAAGAGACGAGACGAGGAGTCGTGGAAGCCTACCTTTATTTTCCGAGGCCCATATGGCCAGGCAAAAATTCGGAGCTCATGTGAACGTGACGCACGCTGGCTGGGCAATGGCTACATGGACGTGGCACCAGCCAGGCGGAGCTGGTTCCGGCCAGCAGCAAATATATACAAATAAATAAGACATACATAATAAATAGCGAGGAATTATTTAAAGTATGATAAAAAGGATAAGATATAAACTCCATCCCTTTATATTCATGTAATAAATTATATAGCACATAGTGCAACTTGGCCTCATTGTGCCATACTCACTGGTTTCATTGGGTGGCATGCTACGAGACCATGAGAAAGTGCACCACCTGGTCATTTAGGTCTTTCCCACTAAGTACTATGGAAACCGGCTGTATCGTAAATGTCAGCAGTGATTGCTGTAACAGCCGGGGTAATTTGGGTTCTCTCGGAGTGCCCCTTACTCAGCTGTGAGCTGATGTAATTCATGCAAGGCGATACTCTGAGTATAATCCGAGAACAAAAACACTATATTATGTATATAATGAAGAGTTCAGGCGCCAAACTATGTAAACGCCAATCCAAAAATTTAATTAAAATAACAAAATTTGACCACAAGGTAGTTCTCACTGAATCCACTTTTCTTGTCATGACATGATTATAGAGGAATGGACGAAACAACAGGAATGCAAACAAATTAATTGTTTGATGGTTTGATTCGAATGTCTATATCTATTTTGGATTGGTGTTTACGAGTGTTGCCCTTGACCTCTTCATATATATATATATATATATATATATATATACATATATATACAGTGAAACATGCTTAACCGCCCACCTCCACAGATCGGCCACTCGCATATATTGGATACTTTATTTGGGTCCAAAATGATCACCCACACACTACCGCTGTAACTAAAAAAACATTCGCTAAACAAACAAACTCCCTAGATGGACCATTTAAAGTTGGTCCAATGCTCTGTCGATTTAGAGAGGTTTTAATGGTTATTCATACGTTGTAAACCAGATGGCGATGGCTGGCACTGTGACCATTCTAGTACAAACCTTGTCAAATCAGAATTTTATTGTGTTAATACTTTGTAAACCGGACAGGATGGCTGAATGACTTGATTAATAACACTACATAATAATTCTAGTATAACCCGATAAACAGTCATACTTTATATCCGCGGGTTCCTAAAAAATATTCCTCTGAGCGAGTGGAGGCTAGGCCCTGCGCAGGAGGCTGAGCGGTGCATGATGGGGGTCCCGCCCCTCACCCGGACATGGGGGGGGGGGGAGTGCAATACACTACAGGGACTATTACACGCGACCCATTGACTTCGCCCTCTCTCATGCCTGCTCTCTCCCTGCGTGTCCGCCCCCCCCCTGCCCATGTACCCCTCCCCCCCCCATCCACATTTGACAAACAACTATTATAACTCAATGACTCGAGACCCGCTACCCCTACTTTAGACCCATTGTCACCACTGAATAACTACATCTTCAACCAGCAATGCACACAATATAAACCACAATACATGCACAACATGGCACTATTTAAAGACTAACCGTTATTAAAACCAAATCTAACTGATATACAAACACAGCATATGATTTAACCACTAGTGTACATTACTGCACACACTATCTTGATGCATATACCTTACACTATGTTGAGTACCTATGCTGTACACTATGCAGCATAGGCTGCTCCCCCACTTTCTTTTATGTTCAGAATGGGTTGTGCTGCACACAATGCAACACATTCCACTTCCACTATGTACAGATAAAATGCGACCACTCCAACGGCTGGAAGACCAGTGCCCCGGCGCTGACAAAATATGTATTCAGATGAATAAAAATATTTACCCAAAAAAAAAAAAAAAAAAATCAGTATCTATATGTTGAGTAAATGAGGTGGGGTGGCTGATGAGTTAAGTATCTGCATTATGTAACTGTTCTATTAGAACCCAATCGACCTGACTACATACATAATGAAGGTATCCGACAAGCCAGTCCACGCAAATTTAGGAATGAATTTAGTTGATGCCTGCATGACCTAGTCGAGTCATTCCCTATCGAATCACAGGGTGGTGAGTGTAGTTGAATGCTCTGACATTTCACGCAATGCAGCCACCTGGACAGTTAGGCACGTGTAGGGTGATTGAATCGGGGAATCCAGACAGCATAATGGTGTCAATGGAATGGCCGATATGTGGAGTTAGTTCATGCTCCGAGCAGATAGAACCACACATTGCTTCCATCAGCTCGGCAACTGGTCAACTCACTGCCAGCTATATTCACAATTCGGTAGTCACTGTGATGTATGGTACTGGCTGGGGTGCATAACGTGTGAGGCACCGGGGAGCGCATGACTGGCGCGGTGTGGGTTTGACCTCAATAAAGTCATTAGACAACGAGATGCCAACGTGTATAGTCGGTTATTCTAGATAACATTACAGTCACCATGATAGCACATTGGATGTTGCTAGCATGCAAAGCCCCAACAAAGAACAGGCTAATGACACAAGTGGCTGCTGGGACTTTAAGTTAGTTTTTTTCTCGATAACAAGATTGGTGCAAAGAGGGCCTTCTTTTTCCACTAGTGGGTCACATGTGTGTGAATGCAGGAAGAGAGTTACCGCCCTTAGTGCTTGCTCGCAGATCGTTACCGCCCTTACTGCTTGCTGCCCCATTATGGCAGGGTAGTGGCGGGATGGAGCTGAAAGTGAATTCTTGTCTATAATGAAGTAATACCCACAGTGTGCAGCAGACGCGACATCTAGGTAGTCCCGCTAATGAGGCAAACCTTGGCATACTGGTTTCAACCCAGAGTCTCGGCTAAACAGCAGGCGTTGCGAGACTTGAGGCCTGGCGACCTCTCCTGTCAGCCCTCGGAAACCATCTTGCACACCCATACACACCCACCACCGCCTCAACCCTCACGGCGCCTTGATTAGGGAGGGGCCCGGCAACATGAATAGGGCAGAACCCCGGGCTTGATTCGTCACAGCAGCAAAGTGGAGCAACTCAATTAAGCCAGTGAGTGGCTGCATGTGAGGGAGGGTGGCAGTGAGTCGTAGGGGGAGTGGGGAGGGGGAAGGGGAGGGGAGGGGGGGGAGTGGTGGGTGGGAGGGAGGGAGTGGGAGGAGGGCGGTTGGGTGGTGGCACGGCATTGGGAGTGGAGGGTACGGGAGAGGCGGGCAGGTGCCGTGGGGAGAGGAAGAAAGTGGTCGAAAATAGAGGTGAATGGCATCAGTTGAAGGCGAGAGAAATTAATGCTGTTCTCAGGCGTTGTAAATAGAATCAGCGGAGAGCCTCAAAATGACGCTGACACAGCAATAAGTAGCGATCGAGCTGTCTTTTAAATGTCTGGGCTAGAAGTGTCACATGGATTGATATATGGCTTATATATATATATATATATATATATATATGAGACTACTAAGTAATACATGCATATATGTAAATCAATATATATGAGTGGCATATATATCGAACATATATGTGTGAATGCCCTATATATGAGGTCCAAATATGTATTTATAAATATATATGTGAGCCTCGCATATAAGTATGTATGTGAGCCTCACCTATAAATAACTATTCAGAAAAAATAACCATTGGACATCACATTTAAGTCCCCAGTTTCAATCATGACACCTTACCAGCATACCACAATAGCAGCAAGCGGCACTTAATACTTGATGAGTTTCTATAGGACCTAACAAATATGTCCTGGGCTTGCGTCTCTATAAATTGGTGCAAATCAATGTTATGTGCATGGGTCATTGTGCCAACAGCCTTGACTCCCAGTGGAGCAGCACTAGGAAGTCGCAATAACCACACACTGTCAGAAGTCGTAACCTGTCCTGATATGACCTTAGATGTTGCCAGGACGCAAAGCAACAAACAACCAAAAGAAAATACCAGACCACCATAGGTACTGGACATCCCCTTTGGGTGCCCATTGTGAAGCATAACAGGTTTCCAGCAGAGCAGATGAACCGCAAGCGGTCACTTGGTGCCAGTGCACAATCAAGGCAACTTCATAGTGCTTCCCCACTGGGAAATCAGACAATCAGCACCATGGCATCATATCACTCTCAGTCAGATTATCCTGACACTGAGCTAACCAGTCCTTATCCTATCCTAGTAATACCGAGCGTCTTGCTAGGAAGAGATAACTATTTGCCGCACGCGAGGCCTGCCCTCTCCCGATTCGTCTACCGCGTCCGGTGAAGAAGCAAGCTGCAGTTCATGTTTAACGCATTTCTACAGGATCTAAGACATATTTCCTGTGTATGCGTCTGTATTAATTACATGTTTCATTTAGTTCTCCATGTTCTACAAAGGAGGCCGCGATGTTGGCGGCACCTAGTGGTTTTATGTTGCGCCATAGTCACACTCACACCATTGAGACATCGTGCCAGAGTTGTACAGCTTGGCCGATGGGCTAATATCCGTTTTGCCAATGATCTATTACTCGCTAGAGGGAGCTGTTTGTGACGTGGAGACGCTGCCTACATAGAAGAATGTTGGTTCTTGCTAAAGGGGGACATGATCTTTGGGACCAGAGATGGTTCCTGAATCAGTAAGAGCTCAGGCTTTCCGTAAAGAACGTCGGGAGTTTGAAATCTGATCGAATCAAACTATTGACTTACACAATTGATACTTGTCGCCAGCTGCCCTGGCGCTTGGAATTGTTATTATAGGGGCAAGGACTGGTTAGCAAGGACTGGTTAAGCCATTATGAAATCAAAACCAAGGCCGTACAGCATCGGTTATTGTCGCAACCGAGCAGGCCATTGGGCAAGTTGGGACATGACAATGACTGAATGATTCAGGACCAGGATAATGTGACTGACTGACTGACTGAGTTGCTTATCTGGTAATGGTGCTGGCATCAGGGCCTCACATTAATGCCCGACCGGATGTGACTTCCGTTGTTGATAAAGAGATATGCAAAACCGGAAGAAGTAAATAATATATAAATATATGTATCTATATATATAATTATATATAGATCGACATACGTTCTGATATCACCGAATATATTGTTAGGAAGTAAAGCAACAACCAAATATGCATCCACATTATATATATATTTAAATATATAAATGCATGTTTACATGTATATATATTAGACTATAACTAGATATATATATGTATATTATATATATTACATATATATTATATATATTTTATATAGTATATATTATATATATATGTGTCATGTCTAAGTCATCTATACATACCAGGTTTGATATGGGTATATATTATAGGCAGACAACTAATTAAAGGCACTAGAGATTGGTGCACCGATTTGGATATTATCTGGCCATCTTCTCAATGTCTGGCGCCATTGGGAACAGATAGCGTAACACAATCAAGCGACGTGGTAGAGACACGGCAACAATGTCATGTGAATATTGGACATTCCCAATAATACTCTCCGCCAATTCCAACCAGTGACATGTTATCACCGGTCCAACTATGCATTATAATTAAACGTGATTATAGTATTTCAAGTAGCTTTTCAAAATGGGAACAACATGGCAAAATAAGTGAACCTCTCCTTCGGGAGAGGGTTGGGAGACGGAAATGTCCATGCGTAACATGACAGAATTAAACCAACTATTTATCAAATTGATATTCGTCATTACTTAATCTGTGACACTTTGTTTAATGAAGATCGCGGAAAAAGTAATAGAATGAGAAAGAACAATGTTCTCCGATTAAGACTCCTCTGTTCAATGAATTAATATATCTGCTCTATGGTAATATACAAGGACCCTCTTCCCACACAGTTCGATTCTTAATCAGTATGCAGCTGAGGACATCCACATTAGTTCCGTCCTTACCCACAGGTGTCACTACACATTTTTCACGTCCACCTATAATAGCAGTAGCGAGTGGCCAATTACAAGCTCTATTGGGATGGCATTGTTATTATTTCTTGCCACAGAATAAACTACTCAACCAGACATATCACTTCCTTCTTGAATCTGTTTACCATAGGCCCACTATGTAAACCAAAGTCTTTGGCCGAATCGGTAGAGCGAAGACTCCCGTGCGGAAGTTTGAGAGTTCAATTCCCGATCGAGTGAAACAAATGACTTACAAAATTGGTGCGTTGTCGCTTCCTAGGCAGACAATTGGCTTTATTAGGATAGGGCAAGGAATGGTTGGTTTGTTGTCAGGATAATGTGACTGAGTGGTATCCTAGCGCTGACAGTATGGTATCCCAGCGGGGCAGCACTATAGAGGTGCCGTTAATGTACAGTCACATGTCGATACCCGTCCTGATATAACCTTAGACACTTCAACAACAAATCAGCCGTTGTTTAAATATATATATATATATATATATATATATATATATATGGGTCAGGAGCATGAAAAGAGGTCAATTGGGGAAATTTGTAGGCGATGATTATTGGATGTCGGCGTCCATCGTTATACTTATAGTTTAGCATTGACAGAGGTATTGGAAAGTCCTTAAATTTATCCTGAATGTAAAGGTAGAGAAAATACAACAACCTTATTTGTTTCTAGGATAATATAATATAAAACAAAGAAATGCACTACACTTTAAGAATTGTGACACCGACATCTTAAATAAACCACCAATTGGCCCATTTTCGTGAGGCTGACTCATATATATAGCAAATATAAAACAAACAACACAGCAGATATATAGGGGGTAATATCATAGGATTCTGTCTACCTTGCTTAGCAATGTGGCATTTTGTTGAAGGTAAAATCTAACAGAAAACACAGAGAATACACAGGTATTAAGGTGTTGGTGGGTGGGGGTGGTGTGACAATTCAGTGGAAATGTCCGGAAATGAGTTCTGCCCTGAGTTCTGGCATGATTCTGACCTGAGTTCCGGCCTGCGTTCTGGCCTGCGTTCTGGCCTGCGTTCTGGCCTGATTTCTGGCCTGAGTTCTGACCTGAGTTCCGTCCTGCGTTCTGGTCTGAGTTCTGATCAGAGAGTGACTGGCCTGACGGGTGCTAGCAGGCAGATTGATCCACTAGTTGGTTGGAGCTGGAGTTCGGGAAATTAATAAGAATAAGTTATTGCTAATGGGGTCAGCGGGTGTGTGCACGCACATTCAGGAGCGGCTTGTAACCTGGGAACCTAGCCTCACTGATGAGCTACTCATATGGTTCGGGACCCGCTCATTGTGGCGCCACCATCGATCACAGTCGGTTCGATAGGCCGCCGCTAGGGGGATGTTGGCTGGCCGGAAGGCACATTAAGCAGGCAGGCAAGCATTGTGTGCATGAGTTGGGGGGGGGGGGGGGGCTGGTCGAGGTGGGGGTCGGTTATGGTGTGGCTGTGTATGGATAGGGGAGGAGGCGGCAGGTAGGGGAGGGAGTGGTGTGAATGGAGGGCGCAGTCCTGGTAGGGCAGGTCACCGTGGGTGTGTTTAGGGGTGTAGGTAGGGAATGTGGGGGGGGGGCGGGGGGAGAGTGTGTGCAAGGAATACCATAGGTTGGCCAGGTCACAGTGTGTATGTGGAAGTGGGGTGTATGTAGTGAAGGTCACATTGAGTGCGTGGAGGGGGGCACTGTCGGTAGTGAAGGTCACAGTGGGTGTGCGGAGGGGTTACAGGTAGGGAAGGTCACAGTGTGTGTCGAGGGGGCGGTGTAGGATCTGAAGCTCAGAGTGGGTGTCTTGGGGGACCAGAGGGAGGAAAGGTAGTGAATAATGTGTTTGGAGGGAGTTGTGGAGATAGCGAAGGAAGGTGGGGCTGTGTGGAGAGTTCATGAAAGGGAGAGAGGGAAGGTAGTTGTGTAAGAGGACTGGTCATGAAAGGTCGAAAGGGAAGGTAGTTGTGCGAGTGGACGAGTCATGAAAGGTAGAGATGGAAGGTAATTTTGTGAGTGGATGGGTCATGAAAGGTAGAAATGGAAGGTATTTGTGTGAGTGGACAGTTCATGAAAGGTAGAAATGGAAGGTAGTTGTGTGAGTGGACAGTTCATGAAAGGTAGAAATGGAAGGTAGTTGTGTGAGTGGACAGTTCCTGAAAGGTAGAAATGGAAGGTAGTTGTGTGAGTGGATGGGTCGTGAAAGGTAAAAAGGGAAGGGAATAGTGTGAGTGCACAGGTCATGAAAGGTATAAAATGGAGGTAGTTGTGTGCGAGTACAGGTCAGGAAAGTTAGAAAGGGAAGGTAGGTGTGTGAGTGGACAGGGCATGCAAGCTAGAAATGGAAGGTAGTTGTGGTAGTGGACGGGTCAGCAAACGTAGAAATGGAAAGTAGTTGTGTGAATGGACAGGTAATGAAAGGTAGAAAGGGAAGGTAGTTGTGTAAGCGAACAGGTCAGGAATGGTAGAAAGGGAAGGTAGTTGTGGGAGTGTAAGAGTCAGGAAAGGTACAGAGGGAAGGTAACGGTATCTGATTAGGGAAGGTAGTGTTCGGTGTATTGATGTGGCGCACTTGGTAGGCAAGGTAGGTACTGGTGTGTAGGTGGGTGGGTGGGAGGACGCACCCTAAGTAGGAGGTGTTGTGTGACTGGAGAGGGGCAAAGGCAGTAAAGAAGCAGAAGGCTGAGAGGGGAGAGGGAGGAGGTTGATCCCACACTGCACTAATGGAGCGAACAGGATGGAGCCTTAGTTAAAGAGGGCCAGGGGACCAGTGGCCGGATTTTGTGTGCGGGATGGATGAGCTTTGCAGTGTGTGCGGAGGGGGGGTTGGTAGGTGTGCATGTGTGGGTTTTAGTTTTGTGAGTGAGGGTGGGGTGTGTGGCGGGTGTGAATGTGGGTGCGGGTGGTGAGTGTGCGTGTGGATGTGATTGAGGGTGTGGATGTGGGTGTGGGTGTGAGTGTGGGTGTGAGTATGTGAGTGAGGGTGGGGTGTGTGGTGGGTATGGGTGGCTGGTGGGTGTTGGTGTGTGTGGGGGTGACAGTGGGGTGTCAGTGGACGAGCAGGAAGCTTTGCAATCTAGTGTTTGGGGGACATACAGGAATAAACCGTGGGCACCGAGTTCCTGCTGGGAAAGGGACTACACATATAGTGTCCGGGTATGTCGGGGCGGATGTAGGTTGGACGGGGAGATGGAGTCGATGTAAGAGGACCTATAGTTCTTAGTTGACGAGTTGGCCGTCTCCTGCATGGTGCCCCCCCCCCCCCCCCCATTCCTGCTGCTACATTGACCGGCTCTGGGAATTAATGGTATATCGCTGTGTTGTATTATATTGTGCATCAGGATAACCCGGCTGAGTGAGATATCAGGTCGTGGGGGCGGCGGAACGATCTTGCATTGAAACAGCAGTCAAATCTATTTATCGATCCACACAGCCATAAGTCTGGACTTATCCACATTGGCAATGGTGCCCGCTATCACAAGTACTGAGTATCATTAGTAGATTGCTTGTTGGAGTATTAATTCCTGGCAACATCTAAGGGCATATCAGGACGTGGACCTACTTCCGACAGTGCGACAGCCATAGCGACTTTATAGGGGTGCCCCACCGGGAAACCAGGCTCCCAGCACAATGGTTGTTTTGCTCAGTGTCAGGATCATGTGACTGATTGGGATATCATGTCAAGGTGCTGGTGGTCTGGTATCCCAGTGGGGAAGCACTTATTAAGTCACCGTGAGTGCGCCCTGTCACAAGTCAGTACCCATCCTGATATGACTTTATATGTTGTTAGGATATAAAACTCCAACAACCAACTAATTGCAATGACAGCACATGGATGCAGTAATGTGTTAATATATATCTTTCTTGATTTTCTCAATCTTAATGATAGCTAGTTCTACACTGTCTCGAATAATCGCATCACTGAAACAGATGCATCATTTCGTTAAAACGGTGTTGTGTCACTCGTATCCGACCCAATGTAGACAGGCTTTTTGTTGTCTTACATAACGGGGTTGCACTAGATAGCGGCAGCACAATAACACGTCTTTCATTTTATTATTCCCTTTATCACAGTAGCTTTGATGTCATGAAGCCATGACACCACTTATGCTACCATTCTCAGAACTTTGTTCTCGCCATTGGCCTTGTCCTTGCCATTGTTCTTGCCCTTGTCCTTGCCATTGTTCTTGTCCTTGTTATTGGCATTGTCCTTGCTCGTGTCCTTGGCATTGTCCTCGCATTCACCCACGCCCTTTCCTTCGTCCGGATACTGGCCTGAGTATTTCCATTTAAAATTACCTAAATATATTTTAGTATTTGTCTTCGTTACAGTTACGGAAATACATAACGATAGTACTCCACTGCCTCTCAATGCAAGGAACCACATGGACAGGTAGGCATATATAGGGTGATCGCATCAAGGAACCCTGATAGCCTAACGGGTAGGACACCAATTCCATAATGGTAAGGAGTCTGGGGTTGACGCCCCATTCTAGGTGCAATGTTCCTTTTGTTTGCTCCTGTCCTGACTGTCTCAGTGGTATGCAGGTATTGCAGGTATTGCAGGTATAGCAGTACCTCAGGGAGTTTGACACCCATGCCTTGCAGAGCTGTAAACCACTGCCTTGTGGTACAGGTTATTGACAGAACTGAAGGCTAAGGGAGCAAACCCTAAACAGAAAACCATGTCAATGTGGCAGCATTAAGGGCGGTTGATGTATGGAACTCCCAACATCTCCCGACCAGCCACTGCAGGGACAAATAGTTTTGCGCCTGTCTGGACATGTTCTTCCTGGACATGTTCTTCCTCTATTTGCTCCCCAAGGGAATGCCGCTCGTAACTTTCAAAAGCCAGCAGCACTTCAACACTTTTGCAGGCAGCTTTCATGAAATGTGTGCAGTCAAGTAATGAAAGCAGTCTTTGTCGCATCGCGACCAACAGCATGATGATGATGTCCTGACATGACCTTAGATGTTCTTCCCCGGATGTAAAACTCCATCAAGCAAGCAATCTTTGTTTGCAACACCCCTTCGACATAGTTATGGTATATGCATATAGTTAAACATATATATATGAAGAGTTCAGGTGCAAACCCCAGTAAACACCAATTCAAAAATTGACTTAAATCTGTTTTAATCTACCTGAAAGTAAGTTTAATTCCCTCTAATTCCACATTGGCTGTGAAGAACTTGTTATGGAGCAAGGAACAACAAATTAGGAATATACAAAAACGACTTCTTTGAAGATGTGATTCCAATGTTTATCTCAATTTTTTTAGATGGGTTTTACAGGGTTTTGCGCCTGAACTCTGCATATATGTTGTCAGGCAAGCAGGCACATAGACAGGTGGGCATGGATAGGATGGTCACATTAGGGAGCCTAAGTGGTGTCAACAAAATTGTTAGGATGTTAGCGCAGAATGCAAGAGATATGGGTTCGATTCCTGCTCTGGTGGCGCAATATTACCCAGTGTCATCACTGCCCTAGACATGCTCAATCCATATGAATAATATATATAATACCAAATGGTGGTCAATGTTCAGTATGTTCTGATCACTACTCCTCTTGTTAATCTTGTTAAATTAGTTGAGCGTCCGTCTCCTGTTTTGGGAGATCGGGAGATCCGAACGCATGAGGTGTGTGGCTTCGAATCCTGGGTGAGTCAATCCAATGACTTAAAAATTGATAGGTGTCGCTTCCTAGCCTGGTGCTCAGCATTATTAGGATAGCACAAGAACTGATTAGCTCAGTGTCAGGATAATTTGACTGAGTGGGATATCAGGTGATGTGGTTGGATTCCCAGTGGGTCACCACTATAAAGTCACCATGAGTGTGCAGTGTCACAATTTGGTAGTCGTCCTGATATGACCTTAAATGTTGCTACGACATAAAACAATAAAAAACAAACAAACATCATGTTAATCGGCACTGCCAACACACATCAACATACTCCACCAATGCTTTGAAATGTACGGGTTGTTAATAGCGAGCTTGTTTGTGCCTACCACACACATTTCATATAAATGTTGGTGGTTTTTACTAACTTTGGTCACTTTGACCAGACTGGCATCCATTTTGAATCATGTAACCATGAGTTTTGTTAATCCCACCATTAGATGGAGCCATCCATATGATTTAACACATAATGGTACAGATAAATTCCACCAGATGGTGGCACTACATTGAATTGGGATAGTGCACCAGTCCCAAATATAGCAGAGAACGTACATATTTACACAGTCTCTGAGCATAGTCAGAGACCGTGAATATATATGAAGAGTTCAGGCACAAAACCATGTAAACGCCAATCCAAAAATGTAGTTTAAGTAATAGATTTTTACCTGAAAATAATGTTAATTCTCGCTAATTCCACTTATATGGTTATGGAGTAATGAACAAAAAAGTAGGAATAACACAAAATACTTTTGTAGGTTTGATTCCAATGTTTATCTCCATTTTTGGATTTTGCGTTTAAATTGGTTTTGCACCTGAACTCTTTATATGCATATTGACAGCTCAACACAATATTGGCACAGGCATTAATGTGGAACCTATCTTTAACCCATGCACAACATGAGTTAAAGCTTGTATATATATATATATATATATATATATATATATATACATATATGCATAATAAGTGCATATTGTGCGCAGGCTCCTGACAAGAAACCTATCCCTGCTTTCTTTGTTACCATAGCAATCGGTGGAACAAGCCCAGCTCTGAGCAATCTCAAAGGACATCATAATTACGTGATAGAATGGGTTTGCAGAGGAAATGTTGCAAGTTGAGCCAGAATGTTAAATATTACCTGAACTATGTATGCACGGAGACACTGTTGTAAACAGGCTATATTTAAATGAATATAGGTTAACTAGAAGCAATTGGTTGTAACGTTGGGCCATGGAGACACGTAATGAATTACTCAGCGAAATTAGCTCGGAGTGAATAGGGAGCCAACTGTTCATAAATACTGACTGAAGCCCCTCCCAAGAGAGGCCAGAACGGTCCAATATAGAGTGACTGCACAGGGTAGATTGCCACTGCGGAAAAAAGGAAACCACAAGAAGAAGAAAAAGCAAATAAATATGACATCAGCTTACCAACACAGCAGACCAGGGAATTCAATTGACCTGTTTCCTATGTGTAGCTACTCTGCAAGTTATCGGAGATGCAGTTCTGTCATGATGGTGATGGAAATGTGGGAAATATTGCCCCATGAGCAGGAATCGAACATATGTCTCTTCCGCTACAGGCTTGTGTAATAACCATTATAACACCTAGGATCCCTGATCTCATAACCCTATCCCGTCCTGATATGACTTTAAATGTTGCCAGGACTTTCAATCAATCAATAGTTCCGTCCTCTAGTCGAGGGTTGGATGCAATGGTTCTCCACTTGTCCCGATGGTGTGCTGTTCTGATAGACTGTGAATAATTCAAACCTGTCCACTGTGAAATATTTGTAAACCATGATGTTCTTGGTCTCCCTCTCCCTCTGCTGCCATTCACCTTCCCTTCCAACAATGTACGGTATATTGAACTCTGACAAATGATGTGGCCAAAATAAATAAGTTTCTTTGTCTGTATAGTGGCAAAGAAGCTTTTCTTATTTTAAATTTTTCTGAGAACTTCTTTGTTGGTGATCTTCTTTGTCCATGATATTTTCATCATCCTTCGATAAGTCCACATCTCAAATGCTGCTAAACGTTTGTACATTTTCTTAGAGATTGTCCATGTCTCAGCCCCATACATTAGAGTAGACCACACATAACACTGAAGAATACGCTTCCTTGTTTGTATTAATATCTTACTTGATGGTAACACTCTATACATTTTGGAGAATGTTGTTTGGGCTATTGTTATCCTTCTTTTAATTTCTTCCTCATATCTCCCATCATTTGTAATCTTTTGTCCGAGATATATGAATTCAGATACTTGTTCTATGTTTGTGCCATCTATGGTTATATTGATATTTGGTGTATCTGTCTTTTTACTTATAACCATTGTGTTGGTCTTCCTGGCATTCATCTTCATGTTGAATAGTATTCTAGCTTTATTGATTCTATTCACTATATCTTGTACGTTTTTCTCACTGTCTGCTAGTATTACACTGTCATCGGCATATCTAAGATTGTTGACGTTCATGCCACCAGGACTTTAAACAACACCAAACTAACCATCATCAGCATATCCACGTCCAGCTGTCTATGTGGCTCCTTGCAAACAACTACACTCATCCCCCTGCAATTATAAGTCTTTTAAATGGATTATGTCCATAAGTTGAATAATGCTCACACTTACATACATACATACAGGAATAATAGTATTCATGGACCAGACATGATGGCTGAATTAGTTGAGCGTCCATATCCTGCATTGAGAGATCGGAGGATCCCAACCCATGGGTTTTTGGGTTTGAACCCTGGTCGAGTCAAACCAATGACTGACAAATGTATACTTCCCACTTCCTAGCAAGGCGTTCGGTTTTGTTAGGATCGGGCAAGGACTGGCTGAATCAGTGTCAGGATAATATAACTGAGTGGGATACCAGATCATGGTGCCGGAGGCCTGGTCTCCCAGTGGGGCAGCACTATAAAGTTGTCATGAGTGCCCACTGTCACAAGTCAGTACCCATCCTGATATGACCTTAGATGTTGCTAGGACGGTAAACAACAACAAACAAACAAAACACTATTCACGGCCACCTGTATATATGGTTCCTTGCTTCATAGGTCAGTGCAGACCACTACAGTTCTTTCAAGGGACAGTTTTGCTGGTTAAGAGTCCCGGCTGATTGAGCATGTTTGTTACCGGGCGCGGTGGCCAAATCTGTAGAGCGCAGGCCTCGCGTGCGGAAGGTCGGGACTTTGGTTCCCGGTCCAGTCAAACTAATGACTTATCAAATTGATACTTCTACCTTCCTAGGCTGGCACTCTCCATTACTAGGATAGGGCAAGAACTGGTTACCTCAGGTCAGGATAATGTGACTGAGTGGGATATTGGATCATGGTGCCGGCAGCGTGATTTCCCATTTTGGCAGCACTATAAAGTACCCACAAGTGCACACTGTCACAAGGCGGTGCCCATCCTGATATGACCTTAGATGGTACCAGGACATAAAACTCCAACAACCAACGAACCATGTTTGTTGGAATTGGTCCTTTAGGGATTCATGATTGTTAATATTGATATGGGAACTAGGCTGGCGTCGCAACCAAGCTCAGTGTTGATGATGTGGTGTTTGACATGTATCAGCTGCCATGTATCAGCTTGCCTAGATTTCACCATGAAGCTGTGATAGTCATAGTAATCTGGACAGCTACACCTTATAGTGCTATTTTATTAATACCACTGTTTTAGTATGCCATCTTAGACTGAGTATAATGTATGTATAATGCGTCTCGATGTATATCCTTCTATTCTAATAAGTATTAGCCTCCATTTTGGATGTATTGTTAATTGATATATATAAATATATATATTTGCTTTTACAAAAGTTAAGTTATGTTATATATATGTAACTTCTTTCTTTTCGGGGGGCGGGCATTTCAAAGTAGCTCTTTTAGAAAACTGAAGTTATGTGATCTATAATATATTATGGGAATATAAAGAAGGACACTACCATCTTCAGTTATATTTGTATTATTAATTGCGAACCACAGCTAGTGTATGACATCGCTTAGTTCCAGGTTTGGCTTTGCGGTGCCACCTGTCACCTGTCAGGGGCTTTGACCTCCTATAATCCATCTTTCTCAACCACATCAGGATTGTTGTTTTTGTTTAATGGGGAAAACTGTTTATATATTTATATATATACATATATATATATATAATTATATGTATGTATATATGTATGTATGTACACATGTGTTATATAAGCATTATACAAGTATAAGTATATGTAAACTGATTATCCTCTATTGGTGCCTCTGGTTCCACCATATCTGGACACTCACAACTACTGACACTTAACAACTCAGGCGAATGGACAGGCTCTCTGCCTTGCCTGGTGCTGCCACCTGGCCTATTCTGCTCTCACCACTCAGCCTCTTGTCTGTATCACTCGCTTAAAAAAAATTAATCCCACTCGAACTAGTGCTACAACCACTTGCCGCCGGTGCCAGCCTCATTTTGGAACAATGATTTCAACCATGACTAAAGGCATATGAGTGGATAATGTCAAACAAACTAGTTACGTCTCACGTTCCATTTGCATTTCTAACTTCTATTGGGGCAGTTTGGTTTCGAACAGATCGACTATGTGACTGCGAGTGTGTCAAAGATAAATACTAAAGTTCCGAATCCGATAGTTTTGAGATTATGTATATTTGTTAGATACTTATCATAAGTTGATCATTGTGTTCTATTTCACTGTCATTTAGGTAACTTTTATTTTAAATGAATATATTCTAAATGTAGATTTCTGGAGTAAAATGAAACGCACAATTATTTTCTATCTCCACATAATAATAATAATGGACCCCAGTGATAATCAGGAAAAATGCGAACACAGCAAATATAGTTATGGCATTTTTAATTAAGGAAAGTTAAATATCAGGTTATACAAATGTCAGCTCACAAATGCTTAAGAAACGAGGCTAGAGATGTTATGGCCCTACTTTCCACTTTCACATGTAGGGTGGGTGGGAGGCCAATTTAAGGCTGGTTATTGTGTCCTGGCTCCTCCGGTTGTAATGACCAAACCCCGTCGCTGCGCCGCCTTATATAGCAAAAGTCTACCCGAAAAGGGGCGCATCGGCAGTACGAGTGTACTGCGTAATACGTCATCAAGTCCTGTTTACCTGATCGGCGACCAGGTTCAGAAAAGACCCGCTAGTCGGCGTTTGAGTTTGTTACATAGTTCTAAAGAATTCCGCTAGTCGGCGACACAATAGACGTCCTTAGTACTGGCACGCCTTGGTCTGTATTCGCGATCCTGATTACCCGCAATGCCAAAGCATTATGCACAATTTATATTAAACTGACTTGGCATTCCCTTCTATCCATCAACATATGGTTACTAAATGCAACCGAATCCAAGTTGCAGATGTACCATCAAATTGAGCTAAATGTTTTGGTTAACTTAGATATCCTCTTCTGCTTGATCTAGGCCCTATTTGGGATTCAAGTGGCAAAACAGTATATTTTTGCAAATGCATCGGGCGGATGTACCACTAGAGTCATAGATCTGTATGTGTCCTCTCCAATGTCTACCCACCTTCTCTCCAATGCTTCACTGCTTCAACCACTTGTTCTGGAAAACTATTCCATCAATATGTCACTTGGAAGAACATTTTGTTTCCTGACCTGAAGTCTGGGTGTGTCACTGAATATCTTCGCCGCCTGGCCACTGGTGTTACCGTATAATTGAAAACAGAACGAGACAGTAGTATAAAGTGGCAATTTAATTCTTTCTAATTAGCTTGTTACATTACTCTTGATGATGACAATGACCTTAGATATTTCAAGGATTACAGGCACTTAACCCTATCGGTACATCATACTAGTTGGGTGGGTGGGAGGCAAATCTTGTCGGAAGAAGTACGTCCTCTCGGTTTGAAAAGTCTGGTCGAAGTGAAGATATCCAGTGCCACGTCATCGGCTTTGACTGGAAATCCCTACAGGTGGCGGGTCAATCGGCGACCATTTCTAGTTCTAAACTCGAATATAGGTGTCGCCACAATCTGATATTAAAACTAACTGCGTAATTAAGTTAACTGCGCAATAAGGAGTTCAAGAAGTATCATGTAGATGGCGCGTCGATCAGCGGCCAAAGTTATTAGTTCGAAGAATAGAATATAGTCGGCGCCACAGTGCCTAATCTACTGAGAGTCACAGTCTCGTTCATTCAATTACCCATGTTGCGAACATCATGGACAATTTGAGCTTGAATAAACAATTGTGACATCCATTGCCAGAGAATCAATTAGACAATGTAGCTTTACGATTATTATGGTAGTGTAGTGGTCTGCACTGACCTTTCAGGCAAGTAACCACATAGACAGGTAGGCGTGGCTAGTGTGGTGATATTAGGGAGCCTAGTTGGTGTAATGGCTAGCACACTGGCCTGGAATGCAAAGAGAAGTGGGTTTGAGTCCCGCTCTAGGTGCAATATTTCCCATTTTCATCACCCCGCATGGCACTGGTGCTGTGAGTAGGATCCTGTACAAGCTATGCGCTGTATGGTTGTTGAACCTACCCTGTGTATGCATGTTTAAGTGCATTGCCTGTAGGTGTGTACTTGTAAGCATTAAAAGACTTACAATTCCAGGGGGACGAGTGTAGTGGTCTGCACTGACCTTTCAGGCAAGTAACCACATAGACAGGTAGGCGTGGGTAGTGTGGTGATATCATGGAGCCTAGGTGGTGTAATGGTTAGCACACTGGCCCGGAATGTAAAGAGATGTGGGTCCGAGTCCCACTCTAGGGGCAATATTTCCCATTTGCATCACCCCCCATGACAGTATATTGTGAAAGGAAGCCGCCTACACATTTCATGTTTTAAAGTACCATTCAACTGTTGTCTCTCTAAACTGCATGTCGTGTCTGGTACCAGTTTCCGGTTCTCCTTATCGCTAATCAGGAGACTTGTCTCGTTCATTTCCGGTTCCGGCAGTTATATCCTGCCCTAATTTCAAAGAAATGCGCCGGTATTGTGCTATAATGATTGTTAATCCAACCATCATTTCTCACATATCTACTACTAGTCATTTCCTTGTAAATATTCACTAGGATCTCACTTTGCATGAGGATGTTTACGCACCTGATAATACCAGGGGTATTCACGGACGGACGCCTAACCAGGTGATCGGCATTACTAGGATAGCACAAGGGCCGGGTAGCTCAGCATCAAGGATAATGCAGCTTAGTGGGATTTTGGGCCATGGTGTCGGCGCCCTGATCTCCCACTGTGGCAGCATGAGTGCACACTGCCACGAGTCCGTGCCCGTCCGGATATTATTAGATATGTTGCTAGGGTGTAAAACCCCAATACACAACCTATTGCTGCTAGTCCAACTAGATAGACCTAACCACTGACCATAATCCTGTGAGTTACTGAAGCATGCTTTATGTCTGTGGAGACTAGGTAGCCGGCTCGTGTATGTTTGGCATATGCATAGTGGTGTTGCTTCTATATTTACTCACCAGGCGGGTTTTCAATGTTTGGTTGCTTGTTGGAGTTTTATGTCCTGGGAACATTTACTGTCATCTCAGGATGGGTACCAATTTGAGACAGAGCGCACTAAATGTGATTTCATAGTGCTGCCCCATTGGGAGACCAGGCCACCAGCATCATGACCTGATATCTCACTGAGTGACATTATCCTGACACTGAGCCAACCTATCCTAATAATGCAGAGGGCCTGGCTAGGAAGCAACAAATATAACTTTTTAAGTCATTGGTTTGACTGGACCAGGGTTCGAACCCGTGGGTTGGAATCCCACAATCTACCAAAACGGGAGATGGACGCTCAACTAATTTGGCCATCCCGTCTGGTTCAACGGTCGGAGTAGACACGGCTTATATCATCATGAGTAATACTCGTCGCTGATTGGTTGAAAACTAGGTTAGTAGTTCACTCCCGTTTGCGTGACCTAATTTGTTTGGTTCTTCATTGTATCATACAGGCTCCACGATACACACTACACTACTTTTATCATGCTTTGACTAAATAATGACAACCACACATGTTCTTGTATGCTTCCTCAGTTTTAAAAGAGCTTTTGACACTCTCGTCACCATCTAGTCAATCCCAATCACACCAAACACCCCAACCCTACTTTCAGTGTCTGCCAAACACCCATCCACCAACACAATCGCAACCACCAAACGTATATTTCAACCACCGCAGTTCAACCCAAACATACACTGCCCCTATTCACTATAAGTTATATAACCTCCCCGCCTCTCCCGCCATCACTCCATCCCACCATTCTCAAAGAAACAGAACTTGTGTCACTTAATGAGCTCTTCAACTATCAGGAAGAGCTGCCTCCTGGTTCTACTCAACACCTGCCTTTAATGAACACCTGTCCCTTAAGGTGTATCAAGCAGATGCTGCTTATTAGGCAAATGGTGCTTATTAAGCACGTGCTCTTTCTTGTTTAGCAGATTTTGCTGGTTGAGCAGATCATGCTTTGTTGAAGAGATCATGCTTTGCGGGGCAGATGCGTCTTTGCTGCCTTGATGCTGCTTTGTTGAGCAGATGATGCTTTGTTGAGCAGATGCTGTTTCTGGATGAGCATGTGCTGTGTGGGGAACAGCTGCTTGTTCTAAGTAGAACTTGTGTTGTTGTAGAGCATCTCCCTCCCCTCTTAGAGACCACGTACCCTTTCCATAGCAGCTACCGACTCATAGAGTGGATACCTATTCATATACCTTTCACCTCCTCATCCAGCAACTACCTATTAGCAGTGCACCTCGCACTTACCAAGCACCTCCCACTTCCAGTGCACATACTGCATTAAGCTTACTCAGCCATACTTGTGGCAATAGTGGTGGTTAGGGGGTGGCTGGCTGGCTATGGCGGAGGCGAGTCTAACCGTGTCAAGCTGCTCTCCACCATCCACCCCCTCATGCTATTTGGCGAGACAACACAACCTTCTGGCTCCGTCTTCCTCTCCGATCAACACATCTGCCACTTAGTCGCCCACGCCATTTGCCCAGCCAATAGTTCTCTTCAGCCGTTAGTGTTCAGTAGTTTCTGAGGCGTTTCTGGAGATTTGACCTCGGTTGCATGCTGACTGACATGCTTTGAGTCCATTGTCACTGAATGCTCTAACCTGTCCACACCAGACTGGATAGGCGAATGAATTGAGCATCCTGTTTTCGGAGATTGGGGGATCCGAACCCATCGGTTTATGGGTTTGTATACTGGTCGAGTCAAACCAATGACGTACAAATTTATACTTGTCACTTCCTAGCCATGCACTTGGCATTATTAGGATAGGGTAAGGACTGGTTGGTTCAGTGTCAGGATAATGTGACTGAGTGGGATACCAGGTCTTGGTGCTGGTGGCCTGGTCTCCCAGTGGGGCAGCACTATAAAGGTGCCATGAGTGTGCACTGTCACAAGTCGCTAACCGTCCTGATGTGACCATAAGTGTTGCTAGGACATAAAACAAACAAATTACCCTGCGGTTTTTTCAGAATGTAAATATAGTTTATTCATTGCAGAAACTATTGGGTTAGTGTAGTGTGTGTGTTATTTTTGTTTAAAGTCCTAGCGACATATAAAGAGTCACTAAGATGTGTCATTTGTGCCGAAACCAGTCCGGTTATTTGCAGCGAAGTGTTCTACATGGTCTAACGTGGTGTAAAGTCTGACTGTGTGGAACAGCTCGAATCACTGGTTGTGTAGGCAGGCTATGGTGAAATCAATATAGCCAAAAAGAGAAAGGAAGAGTAGAAAGAGGGAAAGAAGAGAGAGAGAGCCAAGCCCTCAGGTTTATTTTGTATATGGTACATGGATCCAGTATGGCATATCACCTGACCACATTCTCCCAATGAGAATCAAGCATCTGCAGCTCTACCAATGAGAAACAAGCATTGCCAGTCCCTATGGTTACAGTGATCTGACCACCACCACCAAGTGGCATGGCTCCCTTGGTCACCACCTGCCCTGAGCTGAGTGTGTGGTGATCCATGTCTAGCAGAGGGGGGAGGGGGTAGTGGGTAGAGCTCTGAGTGCCCCTTACACACTATCTTACTAGCACCACAATGTCTATTTACCAGTGAGTCAAGTACCACGAGCACCTACATAAGCACACCTATGCACTTGGCCCTATATACCGTTTTCATAAATAGAACATTTGCATTCCCCCACCAATGCATCATTATCGGGATATTTTAAAGTGGCCGAATCGGAAAAGTGCAGGTTTCTCTTGCGGAAAGTCGAGAGTTTGAATCCCAGCGGAATAAACCTATGACTTTTACTTATCGCTACCTAGCCTGGCGGTTGGCCTTAATATGATATGATAAGGACTGGTTAGTATGGTATCAGGATAAAAGTACTGCAGGGGCTATCAAATCATAATGTCTGGTCTGCAGCAAAGATAATGAACACGGCAAGAAATGTATATATTCTATTATTTATTATCCGTCCATCGCTTTTGCACATAGTCTAAAAGTGCACACTCAATTATGTGTCAAAAGATCTTTAAACAAAAATGTTATTAGTATATGCGCATCGGGGATGAATGTCCCTTAGAGATAAGTTTCCAAAGGCAACCGTTTTCTGAAATTATTGCAGGATACAAGTGTATTTATGTCCGAGACTGTTACTGATATGACCCTGCATGTGGTTAGGGCGCACAACCTCACTTAAAGCCGCATAGTCCGATGAAAATGTAAACTTTTCAAAACCAAAGCACTTATCGTGATTTGATTCTACATATTTAACTTAGATATTGGTGCACTTATTAAACATTTGCCGTTGCATAGAAGGGAACACTTAGGCAATTTAATATAATCTGTTACTGCAGAAGCCTAAGGTGTCAGTTTTTGGCATTCTTGCCAACATTGAATATTGCATGTTTGAACTTCAAATATCGCCATAGTTATCCATTTAAAATAAAAGTTACTGCAATCAAAAGTAAGGTAGATTATAACGATCAACCTACTCTGGTTATCTCAGAAAATGACAGAAACTCAAAACCATCGGACTATGCAACTTTAAGCAATACCAGCAAAACCAAAGGCTCAGCTTGGAAAACTCCACTGTATTGTTGGGATCATCAACGCAAAATAGCAGTCAGTCATAGTCCACTTAACGCGCACTTGTTTACATGTAAAGCCCACCATACACTTCCCGAGTTCTGAGACACGTGACAGGAAGTGCCCGTCTACATCTGGAGAGGTCAGGCGGCGAGGTCGTAGAGCTGACCCCTGGTGCGCGGTGTGCGCAACACACTGGTTTCCTGTAGCGCATGCGCCGATGTTGATGGTGAACATAGTGAGAGAGTTCTCTTGTTCAAAGGATTGCCTAAGCCAGCTGAGGATGACATCTGTTTTGGTGGAGAAGTATCCATAACACTCAACATTCACTTGTCTGCGTGGATATTTCAAAACCTGACCACCTTCTTTTGTTGCGCTTTTAAAAATTAGTTATTTTTCGCTGTTTATTGAAGTTGCATAGTCCGATGGGTTTGAGTTTCTCTCATTTTCTGAGATAAGCATATTAGGTTCTTCATTATAATCTATCTCAGTTTAGTTTGAAGTAACTTTTATTTTAAATGGCAAACTTTGGAGATATTTGAAGTGCAAACGTGTTCAATTAATTTGTGCAAGCTTGCCAAAACTCTAACACCATAGGCTTCTGCAGTAACAGGTTCTATTCAATTGCCTCCATATTCCCTTATATGTGATGGCAAATGTTTAATAAGTGCACCAGTATCTAAGTTAGATATGTAGAATCAAATCTAAATAATTGTTTTTGTTTTGAAAATGTGATGTTGTCATCAGACCATGCAGCTTTAAGCTGAATACTTCTCCCCGTCCTGATATGACCTTAGATGTTGCTAGGACGTAAAACAACAACAAACAACAAAAACTACTTTATTTCACCGGGCGTGCACTGGTGTTCCACGCGTGGATACACACTGGATATACACACACATATACTTTAAAGTTGCATACTCCGATGGGTTTTGAGTTTCTCTCATTTTTCTGAGATAAATATATTAATGTGAAGGTTATTATTGTCATGGGGGTGATGAAAATGGGAAATACTGCGCCTAGAGCGGGACTCGAACCCACATCTCTTTGCATTCCGGGCCAGTGTGCTAACCATTACACCACCTAGGCTCCCTGATATCAACACACTCCCCACGCCTACCTGTCTATGTGGTTACTTGCCTGAGAGGTCAGTGCAGACCACTACACTCGTCCCCCTGGAATTGTAAGTCTTGTAATGCTTACAATTACATACATACAGGCAATGCACTAACACATACATACACAGGGTAGGTTCAACAACCATACAGCGCAAAGCTTGTACAGGATCCTGATCACGGCAACCAGTGTCATGGGGGTGATGAAAATGGGAAATACTGCGCCTAGAGCGGGACTCGAACCCACATCTCTTTGCATTCCGGGCCAGTGTGCTAACCATTACACCACCTAGGCTCCCTGATATCAACACACTCCCCACGCCTACCTGTCTATGTGGTTACTTGCCTGAGAGGTCAGTGCAGACCACTACATTATCTATCGTGTATTAGCTTAATGTAACCTTAATTTTAAATAGCTAACTTTTGAGGTATCTGAAGTACAAATATGCACCACTCATTTTGGGAAGCACGCCCAAACTCTGACATAATAGGTTTAAGCGGTAACATATTATGTTAAATTGACTCAATATGCCCTTCTATGTGGGAACAAATGATTAACTAGTGCATTAATATCTAAATTAGATATGCAGAATCAAGTGTAGGTGAGGGTTTTGGTGTTGATAATTTGATTCTTCATCAGACTATCCCGCCGGAAATGACGTGAACAAATAATAACTGTGATACAATAATTACAGATTATGTTTTCCACAAAGAAATATAGCAATTATGATTGTGACAGGTATGTAGTCGGCTACACTGACCCATGATGCAAGTTTATGTTTATCGCTACCTAGACTGGTCCTCGCCATTACTAGAATATGACTACAGAACCGGTTGTCTGGCTAATGAGACAGGGGTTTCTTCTGTCTCTGTTAGTTAGATGATTTTGTAGGGGTAGAGAAATAAAAAAACAGAGCTATTGAAGCATATCACGTTTTCACTAATATTACCAATCATCTGGACCTTATGTTAGCTCATAAAAAGTGTACCTCCCCTACTGATAAATTAATTTGGCTAGGTTTTCTAATTGACGCTAATACGTTAACCGTGACGATTCCAGAGGAAAAGTTAACCGAGGTCCTCACTGAGTGCAGAGCTTGCAAAGAAAAACGTATAGCATCAAAGTAGCAGCTACAAAGAAAAGCAGGAAAAATGCAGCACATTGCGAAATGCGTAAAACCAGCCAAAACCTTTATGAATCACATACTTGCAGCAATAAGGAGTTCCCCTAACGCTGGGCATCATCTCTTCCCAGAAGAAATTATTAAAGACATAGATTTGTTCTTAAAATTGGCAGAATCTTTTAATAAAATAGTACTACTTCCCCCAGCACCCCCAGGTGACTGGGTGATTGAGTGTGATTCAACTCTTAAAGCTGGTGGTGTTTTTTCCCCCGATAGCGTTCTACGCACAAGAATATCTGATCCACTTAGTCCAAAAGTTGAAGTTCATAAACCAGCTTGAGGCTTTCAATCTAATCATTGTGTTAACATACTTATTGTCAGTCCAGCCTCATAAGTATATGGTAATAATCAATACAGACAATCTCGTCTCGCGGCAAGTATTCAAGTACAGTGGGGGCAGGGACTCCATGTTATGTGCATTTGCAAGGCAGATTTGGCTACCAATAGTTGCAAAATTAAGATTTTATGTAAGGAAGGAAAATCACTGGTTGTCGCTGACAATTTAAGTAGGATGCCCCATAACCAGCAAGGTAAAGATGAGTGCTCTACGCGTCAACTTAAAAGAATAACTGTACATTTCTCATTAAAAATGTAGATTTCACAATATAGATACAACACAGATGTCTTCGCGCCTGGAAGATAGTAACACTGTTTGCCTCTATGTTCCAGGCTACTCCTTGACACACCCTCTCCAGCTAGTCAGTGCTTTGTCAGGGGCGCTAGATTGAGGAAGATGGGCTAACAAATCTTGCATCTCCAGATATACAAGAAGTTCTGCAGCCTCCACCAGGTCGACCCTTTGAAGCCGACATTAGATGAAGTATTTTCCGATATTATGAACCTCACTTCCTGCCTTAAGTCACCTGGCTCGATTGCGAATTACCTCAGTGGTGCCAAGACATGTCTAAAAGCATTAGGTTGGGATGTAACTCCATTCTCAGCCTACCGGGTATCAGCCCTAAAAAAGGGGGTCTGCAAGAACTCTTCACACGTGCCCGTTCGGGCTCCTCCAATATCACCTCATGACTTTTAGGCGGTCATCTCCTACCATTCTTCCTTTGGGTATTATGCTTTCATCTTTATATCCGCTTTGCTAGTAATCTATTTAACTCTAGTACGACAAAGTAATGTCACCTCTCCTCCTACCGCACTCCTTGGTCCTCAGACCTTGCTAACCTCTGATCTTCTCTACATCTAAGCAGGTTGGAGAGCTTACCTCGTTTGGGCTACAGTAGTTAAAATACGTAATTTGACCCCCAGTTCAATTACCAAGGTCGATAGGATTAATGTGCAGGTTCACAAATACGGTTGTGGCACACTGGGTTTTGGGATGGTTTCATATTAGAATCCATTACTAGAAAGCAAAACATTGTATCTAATTTTCTGAATATTTCCAGGACATTTAGTTGGGGCCGGATTGAGTAAATTAACAGTGAATATTAGGAAATAAGTCATTAGTTACAACAACTAGTTACAGGCAAGAACTGCCCATGATAGTACTCTCTTGGTATAGCAGTAAATCCCAAACAATAGGGTGCCTCCAGTCAACCATGTGGGTATATGCTGGTCTGTGGTCCACTCATATACTTCCACTTGCCACTGGGGGAGGTCATGTGTGGACTGTTGTACATCATTTAGATATATTGTGTCCAATCCACTGGGGGAGGTCTTGAGGGGACTGTTGTACATCATTTAGATATATATATATATATATATACATAGTAAATAATTCACTGTGCTTATGCATCTGATGTATAACCCCTAGAACTATTGCTTTCTTGCTGGTACAACAACATTAAAGAAAACTTACCTTACATATTATTGTATTTATATTTTATTTATTTCATTGTTGGTTATCACTACCTCCCCTACAGACACACACCCTTTACACCCCTTCATATCCAGTGGCCAACTTACTGGGAGTTAGAGGTTAGTTCAGAGAGGGAGAACATGAAAATGCCAGATTAGGTTTACTAGCTGTATTAGTACCTATATTGTTATCAATTATTATTGTCATTGTTATTAGAATTATTATTATTATTGTCATTTTTATTATAATTATAGATGTTGTATTTATTAATGTCAATATTAATATCAATTATTATCATTGTCATTATGATTAATGTCATTATTATTATTGACATTATTATTGCCGTGCTCTCCCTGCACGCGCACCCCTGCCCATCCAGAATGTGCCCACTGCTCCCCCGTGCGCCACCGCCCCCCCTGCGCCCTGCCCACACCCACCAAGCGCCAGCCACCATAAAGTGCAGAAGAACGTACAGATGTTACTAAAGAGTATGTGTATGGTTGACTGCATCACATGATGCACATCAATCCTTCATTTTCTAATAATAAGTTAACCCATGTGTAGTATGTGGCTTCGGAGGTGTATGTGTGCAGTGCACTGTGGCACTGGGCCTGAGATACCAAATCCAATCCACCCTAACACCTATTCCAAGAGGTTATGACACATTCACGCTCAGTGGGCTCAGCTGTCCGTGGAGGTGTAATAACGGCATGCAGTACTCATGCCAAAATATTGAACACACTGAATGGTCTGGCAAGCATCTGATTTGTGTATTTAAACCCTCTCTATCTACCCGACTCGACTTTACCTGACTCAACTTTACCTGACTCGACTTTAGCTGACTCGTCTTTACCCGACCTGACTTTACCCGACTCGACTTTACCCGACTCGATTGTACCCGACTCGATTGTACCCGACTCTACTTTACCTGACTCTACTTTACCAGACTCTACCCTACCTGAGATTACCCTACCTCACTTTACCCGACCTCACTTTACCCGACCTCACTTTACCCGACCTCACTTTATCCGACCTCACTTTACACGACTTCACCTTACCCAACCTCAGCTTACCCGAGCTCACCTTACCCGACCTCAGTTTACCCGAACTCAGTTTACCTGACCACACTTTACCCGACTCAACTTTACCCTTTACACAACTCTTCTTTACACAACTCTATTCGGGTCAACTCAAGTCGAGTCAAGTCCAGTTGGGTAAAGTGAGGTCGGGTAAAGTGAGGTCAGGTAAAGTGAGGTCGGGTAAAGTGAGGTTGAGTAAACTCAAGTTGGGTAAAGTCAACCTGGGTAAAGTCCAGTCGGGTAAAGTCAGGTCCAGTAAAGTCAGGTCGGGTAAAGTTAGGTTGGGTAATGTCAAGTCCGGTAAAGTCAGGTTGGGTAAAATGAGGTCAGAAAAGTCCAGTTGGGTCATGTCAAGTCGGTTATATATCAGTTGGGAAAAGTGAGGCCGGGTAAAGTGAGGTCGGGTAAAGTGAGGTCGGGTAAAGTGAGGTCCGGTAAAGTGAGGTCAGGTAAACTCAGATCAGGAAAAGTGAGGTCGGGTAAAATCAGGTCGGGGAAAGTGACGTTGGGTAAAATCACATCAGGTAAAGTCAGGTTGGGTAAGGACAAGTTGGTTAAGGTCAGGTTGGGTGAGGTCAGGTCAGGTAAGGTCAAGTTGGGTAAGGTCGATTCGAGTGAGGTCAACTCGGCTAAGGTCGAGTCGGGTTTGCCACTGACCAGCATATACACCCATGGCTGACTGGATGTACCTCTATTGTGACGTGGTTGCTTAAGGTCATGTTGGGTAAGGTCAAGTCGGGTAAGGTCGAGGTATGGTAAGGTCGTGTCTGGTAAGGTCGAATCGGGTAAAGTCGAATCAGGTAGGGTCGAGTCGGGTTTGCCACTAACCAGTATATACACCCATCGCTGACTGGAGGTACCCCTATTGTGATGTGGTTGTTTGGTTATACCAATGCAGTAACTAACACAGGGAACCTGGTCCATAACCATTAACCTATGATTAAGCACTAATATTTAAATGTTATTTTACAAATTATTTCCCAAACTATGTATCCTAACACAAACGAGTGATCTTACTATAATTTCTTCCTTTCCTGTGATATGTTCCAATAGTAAAACTAGCCCAAACTCACTGTGCCACAGGCATTGATGTCATTTCACTACCTAATCTTATATCAAATTCGACCTTGGTAATTGAATTGGATATCCAATAACCCCCGTAGCCCAAACGAGGTAAGCTCTCCAACCTGCTAAGGTAGGTCTCAATGTCTCGATAAGATCATCTAAAACCAGGTCTGAAGCTCAACCTCTGCTCATCTACCTCCTCCCTTTCATTACAAACTTGGTATGCTGTCTGGTTGCTGCCTGGCCCCGATGGGCCCTCCGATTTAACTCTCCAGAACTCTCTCCCGCCTTTCTACTCCCAGATGGTACGCCTCTAAGGGCGTAATCGATTAATCAACTCGGGTCACCCAAGCCACTTTTTGGCGCATGCGCACATCCTACAGACTTGGGTCGAATAATCGAATACGCTTCTCCGCGCTCGGGTGGAAACAAATTATTTTATTTTTTAATAGCCGATAAAGCTACAGCAAAATAGGATTTAAAGTAGTTTATGATGGCCTAGTTTAGCTATGTTTCAATTTCATTAATCTAAGTTATTCTTTAAAAAAAACATGTCTGACTGGTACTGGTAGCTGTTATCCTGCAGGACGGTACCAGCGCAAATGTGACGTCATAGCTCATAGCCAACCCCAGCTATGAGGTGGGTTACTTGGGTCGGATCGTTTTGCACATGGCACGTGTATTTGCCGACTCTACTCGCAGTGTTCGATTTGAAATTCTGACGACTCGGGTGACCCGAGTCGCCCTGAGTCATGTTAATCGATTACGGCCTTACAGTGCTCCAACTACCCAAGGTTCTCTCTCTCGCTCCTTCTTTCTCTTTTTAACCATGTCCATCACTCTCTCCACTTAGCGTTAGAAGGGGTACCATTCAGACCTGCACAGAAGCAGGAGTAACTCTTGATGCAATAAAAGAAGCTGGTCCCTGGAAAAGCGGTGCAGTCCAAGCTTACCTTAACATTCCTCCGATACATATAGTTCAATCAGCCCTCGGGAATTTGTTGGGTTGAGGTCTGATGTTCTTCCCACTAGCGATATGGTCCTAATTGTTTTCTCCTTACCACACTACTTATCTCGTTACTTGCCACCTATCCTTTACCTGTGACTCTACTAGCTATTACCCTGATTGATTGATACAATTTGTTATTTGATTGTTACCCATTACTGATTATTCTTGACATAACACTTGATGATATACGATATGTACTTACCATTGATTTCCTTACCTACCCTGATTGTTCACGATACCACGATACACACCACCAATCATGCTCCCCAAGCATCCTAATATGCCGACCTGCCTGCAATACAATTATTTTTCACCAAATATATTTCCTCGCCTTTCTCCTGTGTCCGAGTAAGTGAATTAGATGAGAGCGGTAATTGTAGAAAATGCCCAGAAAGCCATGTCTGCAGGTGTATGCGAACCTACCACGCCACAATGAGTCACGTTTTTAACTTTTTTAAATATCTAGATTTGATTCTACATACTTATGTAATTTAGATACTGGTCTGCTTATTAAAAAGCATTTGAAAGGTTCAGGTGTAACAATCCCAAACAAAGCCACCTGAGCCGAAATGAAACCATGATGGTTTAAAATTATTCCGAAAGGGAGAATAACTGTGGGGATCGATACTTGTACTTTAATAACTGTCCCGATAACTTTTCTAATTTAATTAACATCCAACAAGAAGTAGGTCGTCTAATTTCTCGCTTGATGGCAGACTGTTCTCCTGATCTCATAGTGGGCTCGCCTTGCTGTGGCTGCGGCTATGTCTGCTTCCAGCTTGCTACTAGAGATATATACGCGATAGCCTGTTACCATGGAGAGGCATCACAAGGGGTGATGGCATGGGGCGTTGACGGCTACATGCAAAGCAGTGCCACTAGGGAGACATCGAATGACGTTGGTATTTCGTTGCAGTGTGTTGCTGCTTGCGACGCAATTATGTAACACAATCCAAGTGGTCACAGGATCTAATGGACCAACATGGAAACACTCTCTCTAGCTTCTTTGTCTTTGGTGGGTTAGCTGGTGTCAAGTGAATAGGACACGACCCCCCCCCCCTCCCACTTTCTCTCAAATGCGTTGTCAAACTTCTGCTACTTGGATAATTGTCGCTACATCAATTCTTTCTGACATGCACAGGTCTCCGGTTCGCATGTGTACCTTGTCATAAGCATAATATCAGGGAGACAAGTGGATTGGCTTGTTTTGCTTATTCGACTCCGGGCTGAGCGATAAATGTTTTCCACAGGAAAGCAAACACAACTGGTGGTAATTGATGGTTCAAAAGTACACCCGATACTGTCGAATTCCCCTTGGACCTATTCACCCACATCAAACCAGACCGACGAGGGCGATTGCGATTGGTCAATAGTATACCCAGGTTGGATCGCCTAATAAATAATTACATAATTTGCATAGCGTTTATATGTATATAATAGAGTATATATATATATAATATATAACCTAACCACCCTTGCGTTTAATATGCGGCACAGGACATGGTGGTCAAATCGGTAGAGTGCAGGCTTCCTGTGCGGAAGGTCGGAAGATTAATTCATGGTCGAATCAAACCAATGACTTACACAATTGGTACTTGTTGTGCCCTAGCATTGCACTCAGCATTAATAGGATAGAGAAAGAACTGGTTAGCTCATTGTCAGGATAATGTTACTGATTGGGATATCGGGTCATGGTACCGGTGGTGGCCTGATTTCCCAGTGGGGGCAGCACTATGGATCATGAGTGCACACTGTCACAAGTCGGGTACCTGTCCTGAAATGACCTTAGATGTTGCCAGGACGTCAACCTCCAACAACCAACCAATCGGACATGCACCTGTGTCATGTTTGCATCTGCGTAGTAAGGGGGCAATTCAAATATGATTGAATGTTTAGGGGGTGGGGTTTGTAGGTTCAACCAATGTGTGTAATCTATAGTCTAGTGTTAGGGAGCAATAAAAGGGGATGTATTCTAATTTGGATAAACATTTGAATGGTTCAGGCGCAACAATAGACAAACCATTTTAGTTATTGTCTATCAAATATCATTAATCGTTGTGCTTTCCAATTAAAGTCTATCAATGTCCTATTGAGTAGGATATTATATAGAGGATGTTGCAGCTGTTGTGAAGAAAATGGGTTTGGTTTTTAGAATTGTAGAATCTTCAGCTCAAATGTGGTAGTCATGGTTTCAATTCGGCTCAGAGGGTATTTCTGGCTTGCGCCTGAACTCATTAGTCAATTCAGTGGAGATTTGTGACACTGTTTTGACTATCATAGTGGCCTTGAAACTGTCGTAATGGACCTACGAATGAATTCACCTAACTGCAACACTCAAACATGCTGACCACGCATCTCTCTCCGCTGAAACAGGGTCCACACCTGTGCATCAAAGCGTGATGTGTGTCGTCGGAAAGTGTATATACAAGATCCCTTGCTGCTCATCGGAAAGAGTATCATATGTGGCGGTTTGACATCCAATAGCTCTAGAGGCGTCGTTTTATCAAACAAGCTTTCCTCTTTCTTCGGTGTAAACTAGTCTCTGATGGACTAAACCGACTTGGCGTAATTCCCACCTAATGCTGCAACACTCAATCATGCTGACCAGCCGTCTCTCTGTGACGGGCGGACACTCATAATTAATGTGTGGAGACAGTGCTAACATCCTTGTGGGCGCCACTTACTGGAATGCTCCTCCCAGCAGAATGTGGGATACATTTGAGTAGACAGGATATATATGTAGTCCACAATATAATTATCTTCGTCGATTTCAGGTGATCCTATTCACCCCTGTAAGCTCTTTCAGCTCTTTCAGCTCTTTCAGCTCTTTCAGCTCGTTCAGCTCTTTCAGCTCTTTCAGCGCTTTCAGTTCTTTCAGCTCTTTCAGCTCTTATAGCTCTTTCAGCTCTTTCAGTTCTTTCAGCTCTTTCAGCTCTTTCAGCTCTTTCAGCTCTTTCAGTTCTTTCAGCTCTTTCAGCTCTTTCAGCTCTTTCAGTGCTTTCAGCTCTTTCAGCTCTTTCAGCTCTTTCAGCTCTTTCAGCAATTCTCCTCTCTTTCAGCTCTTTCAGCGCTTTCAGTGTGCTCAGCTCTTTCAGCTCTTTCAGCTCTTTCAGCTCTTTCAGCTCTTTCAGCTCTTTCAGCTATTTCAGCTCTTTCAGCTCTTTCAGCGCTTTCAGTGTGTTCAGCTCTTTCAGCGCTGTCAGCGCTTTCAGCGCTTTCAGCTCTTTCAGCTCTTTCAGCTCTTTCAGCTCTTTCAGCTCTTTCAGCTCTTTCAGCTCTTTCAGCACTTTCAGTGCGTTCAGCTCTTTCAGCTCTTTCAGCTCTTTCAGCTCTTTCAGCTCTTTCAGCTCTTTCAGCTCTTTCAGCTATTTCAGCTCTTTCAGTGCTTTCAGCTCTTTCAGCTCTTTCAGCTCTTTCAGCTCTTTCAGTTCTTTCAGCTCTTTCAGCTCTTTCAGCTCTTTCAGCTCTTTCAGCTCTTTCAGCACTTTCAGTGCATTCAGCTCTTTCAGCGCTTTCAGCGCTTTCAGCTCTTACAGCTCTTTCAGCACTTTCAGCACTTTCAGCTCTTTCAGCTCTTTCAGCACGTTCAGCACTTTCAGTGCGTTCAGCTCTTTCAGCTCTTTCAGCTCTTTCAGCTCTTTCAGCTCTTTCAGCTCTTTCAGTTCTTTCAGCTCTTTCAGCGCTTTCAGCTCTTTCAGCTCTGTCAGCTCGTTCAGCTCTTTCAGCTCTTTCACCCCTTTCACCCCTTTCAGCTCTTTCACCTATTTCACCTCTTTCACCCCTTTCAGCTCTTTCAGCGCTTTCAACCATTTCACACCTTTCAGCTCTTTCAGCTCTTTCAGCTCTTTCAGCTCTTTCAGCTATTTCAGCTCTTTCACCTCTTCAACCCTTTCAGCTCTTTCATATCTTTCAGCTCTGTCACCCCTTTCACCCCTTTCAGCTCTTTCACCTCTTTCACGCATTTCACACCTTTCACCTATTTCAGCTCTTTAAGCTCTTTCAGCTCTTTCAGCTCTTTCACCCTTTTCAGCTCTTTCACATATTTCAGCTCTGTCACCCCTTTCACCCCTTTCAGCTCTTTCACCTCTTTCACCCATTTCACACCTTTCACCTATTTCAGTTCTTTAAGCTCTTTCAGCTCTTTCAGCTATTTCACCCATTTCACACCTTTCACCTATTTCAGCTCTTTAAGCTCTTTAAGCTCTTTCAGCTCTTTCAGCTCTTTCAGCTCTTTCACCCCTTTCAACTCTTTCCCCTCTTTTACCTCTTTCACCTTTTTCAGCTGATTCATCCCTTTCACCCCTTTCACCTCTTTCACCTCTTTCATCCCGTTCAGCTCTTTCAACCTTTCAATCTTTCAACCTTTCGTCCTTTCGCCGATTCACGGAAATGATCAATGGCATAGTCATGGGATTCGAACCCGATGTTTGAGCCCTGATGGAATCATACCAATGACCTACAAACTGATGAGCCACGACCGAATCAAACCCATGACATATATACGTGTTCTTGTCTAAAAGACCAGAAGGGATGGTCAAATGTGTTAGAGTGCCCAGCTCCATGGTGTTAGACCGTGTGATCTTGGGTTCGAACCCTGGTCGAGTCAAACCAATGACTTAAAAATTAATACTTGTTGCTTCCTAGCCAGGCGCTTGGCATTATTAGGATAGAACAAGGAGTGGCTGGCTCAGTGTCAGGATAATATGACTGAGTGGGATATCAGGTCATAGTGCTGGCTGCCTGGTGTCCCAGTGGGGCAGCACTATAAAGTTGCCATGAGTGTGCACTGTCACAAGTCGGTGCCCTTCCTGATATCACCTTAGATGTTGCTATGATGTAAAACAACAACAAACACACACACAATCTTGTCTAAAAGGGCACACCAACTCAAATTAATGGAAACTGCTTTTGCTGAAACCTACGGTGTCAGAATTACTCTGCGCGCAGGACAATATAGTTATGTATGTTCTTACTGGAAATGTCTCCAAAATTAGCCATCCATAAAAAAAACTTACTTCACACTATTGAGGGGTAGATTATATCGACAAAAGTCATGTACCACTCTCCAAAATATGCTAGAAACTCAATACCATCGGACTATGCAACTATAATCAATAGAAAACTCATTACCCTTACAGGCCATTCTATCATGGCTAGATAGGGCCAAGTGTGAATTAACCAGGATTTCAGCAACTCCAAATACATTCTCCCAACACGGCCACGTCCTGATATGACCTTACCTGTTGCCAGGACATAAAACCCCAACAACCAAGGGTGAGAGGGCCTTAACGGGGATTATGGAGGCTTAGCTCGATACGCTACCTGAAGAAATCAATAGCCAATCAATAAATCCACTCCACCCTAGCAAATGTGGCTGCCTTCCGGCAAGCACACCCTAGGGCCGCTGCTATCATTAACCCTATTCATCGACCTAGTGGTTGGTTGGTTGTTGGAGTCTTACCGCCAGTGAACATCTAAGGTAATATGATGATTGGTACCGATTCGTGAAAGTGCACACTCATGGCAACTTTGCAGTGCTGCCCAACTGGGAGACCCGGTCAGCAGCACCATGATTTGATGTCCCACTTAGTCACATTATCCTGGCACTGAACCAGCCAGTCCCTGCACTATCCTAATAATATTGAGCGCATGTTACAAGTCGGTACCCAACCTGATATGACTTTGGATGGTGCAAGGAGGTCAACCCCAAAAACCAACCAACTAATCCAGTGCTGGAGCTTGAGGGTTCGAAACCAGTCCTGACTTAGACAATGGGTGTCTGTCCTTAGCTAGACTACATCCCAACTTTAAATCGATTATACACTCTATTCCAATAATACAGTGTATTAATGATTGTTAGATGATATATATATAAACATATATATTCCTTTCACGGCAATGTGAGCGGACAACTCAGCGTGTATAAAGACAGGTAGTGCCACTAGCGGGTCTGAGGTTATCAGAGCATAGTAGTCGATAACCACTAATATAAAGAATCCTGCCGTAGATTACTGAGGGTGGAGGTGAGGTGGACAACATATAGATTAATTATACTTGTATAATGCTTATACAGTACATATATGATGCACAATACTTATCGATACTATATAGGCTGATGCATATGGTATATCCCAGCTAGTGGTCCTGAAAGAGTGCTACCCTGCAGCCAACCGAACATCATGTAAATTGTGTGCCTACAGGCTAACCTATAGTCACCAGACCGGAAGTGGATTCGGACGGTGTCTGCCAATTGAATTGACACACCGGAAAATACCATAATGGCATTAGAGTGCTTCCGTTATTCATATTCATATAACTCCATTATATTCCATAATTATGGCTACGTTCATGAACGGGGGACCGGATGCGGAGGCTCAATCGGTAGGGCGCATCCTTCCCGTGTGAAAGGTCGGGGGTTCGAATCCCAGCTGAGTCAAATCAATGAATTATAAAATTGATAGTTGTTGCTATCTGGTATAGTGCTCAGGATTAATGGGATAGAGCAAGGAGTTCTTAGCGCAGTATCAGGATAATGTGACTGTGTGGGATATCGGGTCATGGTGCCGGCAGGATGGTCTCAACATGGGGCAATACTTGCCATGAGTGTGCTCTGGCACTGTCATAAGTCGGAACCCATCCTGATATGACCGTTTATGTTGCTAGAGCGTAAAATAACAAACATGCAAATTCATGAAGGGGTTGGTGTCCCATTAAGAGATGTTTTGTTTGAAATCAATGAGAAAGTTGATTCCTGTCGCGAGACCCAGTAAAGCATGTGCTGAGACGGATCGTTAAAGTAGAATGACCTAGATCAGCATAATTTGACTGCAGCGACTGTTGGTTGGTACTTTGTTGGAGTTTTACGTCCTAATAGCATTTAAGGACAAATCAGGACCAGTGCCGACTTGTGACTGTGCGCACCTCTTGGCGACTTTATAGTGCTGCCCCACTCGGAAATCAGGTTGCCGGCACAAACACGTTGATACACCACTCAGCCACATTATCCTGCCACTGAACTAACAAATCCTTGCTCTATCATATCACTGCCGTTCCCCAGGGTTGGCTATTTGATTAAGATAAATGTGAATAGGTAAAGTTATGTTGGTCATGTCAATGCCCATTGAAATGGTTAGGAAGAACTATGTTTGGTGTGGCGAAGTGGTTAGAGTATCTGACCTTTTTCTTGGTCAGACTCCTAATCTGAAGGTCAGTGGTTTGATTGCTCATGATCCCACCTCTGCCAATTTGGATTTCCACTGCTCCGTATAACTTACAGCGTCCTCAAAGGCCAGTTTGTTTCATACTATGTCCATGTGGTGTGGGAGGTTAAAAAACCCTTTGGGTCGGTAAAAGTGTAGGGCTCAGGCTTTCTATCGACAAACTGTCTAATGGTGAAACAAAAACAAGTCTAATCAGACTTATCCATGATAGGAAGTATAAATCGTCAAGAAAAGGAAATCTTTGGAATTGAACTTAAATTGGGAGGATAAAGAGGTGTGATTTTAAACAAAAGCCAACTATGGACTTTTCTCCGTAGAATACCTGTGTACACAGAAGAAAGGGAAAGAAAGTTCTCTGTGGCGGAGTGGTTAGAGTGTCTGACTTTCTTCTAGGTCAGACTCCTAATCTGAGGGTTGGCGGTTCGATTCCCCGTTCCTCCAGCTCTGCCAATTTGGATTTCCACTGCTGTGTGTAACTTACAGCAACATCATCAAAGGCCAGTTGCTCTCATACCATGTCTATGTGGTGTGGGAGGTTAAAAATCCCTTGGGTCGGTAAAAGTGTAGGCTTGGGCTTTCTATCGACCAGCAGTGGAATGAGGAAGACTAGTCATCTATGACTGAAATTTCCCCTGCTTAATCAACTAATGGACCAACAAATAATTTTTTTTTTTTAAGTATCAAGCTTGCATCGATGCTGAAACAATGTATGTTCTGATGAATAAACTCTTTCACAAACAAAAAACAAAAGCTTCACTTCATCGGGGCTTTGGCTGAGAAATGGGGCAAGAATCTGTGTGTACCGTCAGGCATAGCCCATGACCGGCTACAGTTGGATAGTGATGCAATTTAGCTCAGGGACTTCCTGGAAAGTCCCAAACTTCTGGTAAAGCATAATCACTTCGTTATGTGGGTAGGTTGAAAATGTTTTATTTATATGTTGTCTCATATTTGCAGCGCACATTTTGCCCTATCAGTTTTGCCCAGTGCGCGCTCGGCGCACCATGCGCAGTGTACCTGACCATAAGTCATGACTGTTAGTCATGACGTCAGTACTGATGACGTCATTGTCTATAGTTCTAAGTATCTGTGTGAATGTCTGTATCAAAAACGTATATAATTGCTCATAACCCTCATAATGTTTACTATTTGGAGTTTCTTTCCATGGGTGGGGCGAACTCTCGGATCAGAAATGTACAAATCAATTGCAAGTCACAAGTTCTGCTATAAACAATAATATATTTAGCTCAAATTCGATATTCTTCTTGAAATTCGCCAATTGGGGTCAAGGTCATTTCCATTGGTCAGATGAATGTAAAAAAGCTGAATGAGCATACGGGATGGCCGAATGAGTTAGAGCGTCCGTCTCCCGTGTTGGTAGATCATGGGATCATGGGTTCGAATCCTGGTCGAGTAAAACCAATGACTTAAAAATTGATACATGTCGCTTCCTAGCCTGGCGCTTGGAATTACTAGGATAGGGCAAGGAGCAGTGGAATGAGGAAGACCAATCGTCTGCGACTGAAATTTCCCCTGCTTAAAACAACTAATGTACCAAAGAAAAGAAGAAACAAGCATGTTGTCCTGACGTGCCTCCATGGCCGGAACTGTAATGTGAATATCCACTGATTTCCTTAAAAGTGAAGCTTTTTTTCTTAGCCTTCCCTATTTTGGTGTGGAGTAATACTATCAATACTATTATGCGATGACTTTGTTTTAAGAGAGAATCCTGTTGAAAGAAATACCAATATATCCAAGAAGTGCCTACGTTGATTAGATAAATTACAGATTTTTTAAACACGGCCTTGTGGTAACCTACTTTCGAGTGATGACTGTCCACTCTTCGAAGGAGAACGAAATATTCAATGTGTCTGTGTTTGATAAGTAAATATTTAAACACACAAAGAGGATGGTCATCTACTGGTAATCACAGAAATCACCGCACAAACCCATGTAGTCGCAGGCACTAACATACACAATCAACACATGTGACTAACCATGAGGAATACATTGTAAATACATAGATATATTGCCATGGCAACACATTTATCTCAATGCCCTTACCTGGATGCGCGTCATCAGTTGAATGGTGTACATCCTCCAATTGTCCTAAATTGAACCGACTGGCCCGATACGGAACCTCGTAATATATATATATTCATTTTTTTTTCTTTCAAGAATCATGAGACCAAATTGATAACAGAGGTGTCCAAATATATTATTTCATGTATTTAATTTTTCTCTTTTTTTGTTGTTGCAACACCTAGTATTAATAAAATTAGCATGTTCTAGTAGTGACGACGAGGAGTAGTACACATGTATGATTGAAGACATTTGCAAGTCCGATGATTCTGTAGTCTCTCCAGTGCTCAGTGTGTTCTAGTTGCTCAGTTCTTCTTGTCAGTTTTCCCCAAGGAGCTGCTCGGTAGGTAATACGCTTGACGCCAATGTGGGTCAAACTCATTAATATTAGGGGTAAATATAAATAAAGTAGCAAGCAGACACTCGGTGTTCCCGTGACCAAATTGTTACCGCGCTCTGCTCGCAATATGAACACGTACACTATTCACCAACACAACACGTCCGGCCGGCGTCCTATTGAATAAGTTTCCATATCCCAAGAACTGCTCAAAATCCGCCATCGACTGGCTGTGAGTTTGGTTGCTCGAGTGCGGTGCAGTGTGGTTACACAAGTGCGGTGCAGTGCAGTTGGCAACTCCTGTTGGCATGTCAATTGAAGAGCCAATCCTATCCTATCCCATAATCCACAGGGATAAAACTCCACCATAACCAACATCACAATCAGGCTGACCAGCACCAGTAGCAGAACCACTACCAGCACAACTACCAACACCACTAGCAGCAGTACTAACATCACCACTAGAAGCACCACTAGCAGCACCACTAGAAGCACCACAACCATCACCCCTGTCCCACTCCTTCTCTTCCGAAGGATGCCAGTGTCCACGGTCACGATGCACAATGGCGTCGTCTGCTAACCACATTCAGATTCAATATCCACACTGCTCCATTATGTACTGACAGCTGTGAGTGTTGGCGTGGGTGTGGGTGTGGGTGTGGGGGAGCTGTCACTAAAGGCAGTGCTGGCCCACGGTGTGCCTGTAGTCATGATGTAGAGCAGTGCCATCTATATGCTCAGTGCGATGAAGTCAGCTGGTGGGGCGTGTATATGTGTGGGTGGTCGGGTGGGTGGGTGTATAGGTGTGTGGTGGCTGGAGTGGTGGCGGTGGGGGCGGGAGGAAGAGTTCTGGCTCAGTGTGCCCATCTCCCCCAGTAAGCTAGCCGGCAATCCAATAGACTGTCTCTACATAGCTAGCACCCCCCCTCCCCCCCACACACACAGACATCATGTTTCCTAATGACCACGCCCCTCATGGTCGGCCTCTACCACCTGTACCACAACAGGCTCTCCTTGAAACTCCGATGTGCAAGGAACAGTCGGGTCCGGCTTTCATCTTCTTTTTGTGAGACGACAACATAAAAACGAGAAGGAAAAGGAAACGAGAAAAAGAAAGAAAATTATAAGAAATCTGCTTCTGATAATAAGTATATAATGCATGAGTAGATAGGTAAGTAGGTAAGTATGTCGGTCGGTATACACCCGCGCCAGTTTATGATATTCAGTGTACTTACAATCCTTGCTTACTTACATGTGTATAATTTGATCAGGTACCAATCAGACGTGCCATTGAATAATAATAATATTAATAATAATGAATAGGAAACATAAACAATAGCTTTATAGTTTAGTTTTTGTATGGCTATCATTGCCTGTCTCTTTCAAGGACTTTTGTTGTTGTCTTTCACTTTTTGTTAATATATATATAAATATATGGAGTTTTTGTGTATGATGGCGCCGGTATTACCGGAGCTTCGTCATGGAGTACTCCCGTCGCGACGACGTAAACGGCTCAATCTGCGCGCCAACATTTCCCTGGCAAAAGAGGATTACAAAGAGCAGTCTCCGAAAGCGCACACTGAACAGGCAGTATATAATGAAGTTGGCGCACGAGTTTATAGTCACGAATAATTTACTGACATTGTCCAAGTAGAACACAAAGTCTCCGCAACCATAGCGGTACGAGTACCTGACGAAATGAAAAACGGCGAGGGGCGTCTGGCACACAATGGCGACGACGACAACGAGCACCAGAATGAGCGTTATGTCCTGACCACTGTTACTGCGGGCGTTCTTCTTCTCGAGCTTCTTCTTGCGAGTATGCATAGTCCGCGTGATGCACACGGTCATGATCATGAGGCAGGCGAGCGGGCACATGATGAGCAGGACGTTGACGAGATAGGTTTTGTAGATGACCTTGTAGTAGAAACGCTGCCCGAAGTAGGTGCGCGTCTCACGCAGAGTGCTCACTGTCGAGTTTGCCTCGAAGCGCTCGGTGATGGTGTACTCGAAGAACCGCGGCAGATTGAACGCGAGGACGAAGATGAGCACAAATATGATGTACTTGATGGTGCGCTGGATGGACCACATGCGCGACATCTGATGCGGCCGGCAGACGGCGTAGTAGCGATTGCAGGCAATGAGTACGACAAACCAGATGGAGCACATGTGCGACATTGGCGTCATGATCCAAAGGTAGCGCACATAGGGCCAGGTTAGCCACAGGTTTGGGCAGTCCTTGGTGTAGCCGCACGCGTAGGGAAGCGCGTCCGTGATGAACACAGCGAGCAGCAGGACAAAGTCGCTCGAAGCCAGGCTCTGCAAAAGCGTGGTGGCTGGAGTGCGCCGGTCGCGCTGGAAGGCCGTGAACGACAGCGAGTTCCCGATGCAACCGAACAGGCACAGGACGCCGCCAACGATGCCCCACAGGATGAAGTAGAAGAGTGTGCAGTCCGGCCTGCCGTGGTCGCCGCCGCCCGAAGAGGCCGACGACGATGCGGTGTCGTTGAAGCCGGCGCCTCCGCCGCCGAGGTCGGCGGTCACCGTTGACAGCAGCAACAACGATGATCCGTTGAGAAGGGTGAGTCCCTCTGCCGTGGTCGCCATCTTGTGGCTCTCGTCGGGCAGCAACATTGCTGTGCGCCGACGGCGCAGCTGATTTGTAAGCAGGCACTCCCTGACTGACTCCCTCAGTATCTCCCTGACTGACTCCCTGACTGACTCTCTGACTGACTCCCTGACTGACTCCCTCAGTCACTCCCTCAGTGACTCAATTCACTGACTCCCTGATTGCCTCCCTGAATGACTCCCTCACTGACTCCCTCATTGACTCCCTCACTGACTCCCTCACTAACTGCCTCGCTGACTGCCTCACTGACTCACTGAATCCTCACTGACTCCCTCACTGACTCCCTCACCGACTCCGTCACTGACTCCGTCACTGACTCCCTCGCTGGCTCTCTCGCTGACTCCCTCACTGAATCACTCACTGACTCCCTCACTGACTCCCTCACTAACTCAGTTACTAATTTCCTCAGTAACTCCCTCACTGACTCCTTCAGTAACCCCCTCACTGACTCCCTCACTAACTCCCTCACTGACTCCCTCAGTAAATCCCTCACTGATTCCTTCAGTAACTCCCTCAATGGCTACCTCAGGAACACCCTCATTAACTCTCTCCCCGATTCCATGGCTCTCTGGCTCCCTCACTCCCTCAGTCCCCCACTCATTCGCTCCCTCACTCCCTCCCTCTGTTACTCCCTCACTCGCTCGCGCCCGCACACCCTCACTCCCTCACCTACTGCCTTCCCTAGTTATGTTCTTACTGACGGTGCGCGGGTGGGGTTAGTTAGTTCCCAGGTAGCCCGCCAGCACGCTACCCAGCGTCCAGACGTCTAGCGGTGTGTGGCGCCCCCTACTGACGGTGTATGTTACTTATTTATTTAGGTTATCCTTTATTGTTTCCTAGTGTGTGTTTGCCTTTGGCCTGTGACGTGCTCTACCTTACCGGTATATTGTGGATTAACTACACCGGTGTATCTAAACCCACACATATATGTATAGCCTATATCCTTCCCCGTGTGATCAGCTTTGTCCCCCTTTCCCTTTCAGTCATACTTGCCGTCAACATTTATAATGTATGTATATATATTTGAAAACTGATCTCAAATGTTCCTAGGAGGCATGCCACAAACTTCTTACTTCTCCTGTCCTCCTCTCTCACCTCTTCCCCACCATCTCCTTGTCTCCACCTTTTCTCCTCTCCTCCTCTCCTCCTCTCCTCCTCTCCTCCTCTCCTCCTCTCCTCCTCTCCTCCTCTCCTCCTCTCCTCCTCTCCTCCTCTTCTCCTATCCTCCTCTCCTCCTCTCCCCCTGTCCTCCTCACCCTCCTCACTTCCTCTCCTCCTCTCCTCCTCTCCTCCTCTCCTCCCGACCCCTCCTCTCTGCTCTCCTCCAATCCTCTTTGTTTCCCCCTCTCCTTCCCCGTTTCCTCCCCCCTCTCCTCCCCCTCTCCTCCCGCTCGCCCTTCACTTCCTACTTAGCCTCCACTTCTCCTCCCACACTCACCTCTATTCTCCTTCCCTCTGGGCTACCCCTCTATAATTCCTACACTCCTTCCTCTTCTTCCTCCTCTCACCTCCCCGTCCGTTTTAATTTTTTTCTCTCACGTCCTCTCCCCTCCCATCCGCTGCCTTCCCCTCTCCCTATCACCCTCCCGTCACCACCTTCCTACTCAGCCCCTCTCCTCCTCTCCTCTTCTATTCTCGTAACCCTCTCAACTCTCCTCCTCCAGTAAGGGATATATTCCCTTCCTGTCCACTCTCCACCCCTCCGCTCCAATCTCCACCCCCTCTCTCAACCTTCCCACTCCTTGAATCAACAACTGGAGAGCGTCTTCGGCAGATTTAATTATGAAACACTTATTCAATCGAAATGTGTGCGGGGGAATCCGCTTGCGGAATGAGTGTCTCTCCGATTGGTTCCACTCAAGACACCGAGTCCTGAGTGGTTTGCTGCTCCGAATCCGGCTAGGCGTGCGCTGAGCTAACTAAACCCAAGGAACGATGGTCAAACTCGGTACTATGAGTTAATTAGCTGTCAGCAACGCTGGGTATTTGACTCAGCCCGTCTGAATTAGATTGTTTATGGGTGTTTATCGTGCTCCCTTGATCTCTGAGGATGGGTCTGTTTACCTGCCGTTCAGTCACTTCTGTAGTGGATATATCAAGTCTACCGTTTCAGTGAAGTTGAATACCTGAGGGGCTTGCAGTTATAATATCGATAACTAAGTGCATTTGTAACCAATATACGGGATATCATTTGAGTATGGTGGAACTCTATTCACATTTGAACTCATGAGGGCTTAGTTGTTGTTGGCCTAAAGTCGAGTGGAATATACTCAATATGCCTGGCCATTAAATAGGTAGTCATTTACGTCAGAGTCCAATAACCAATGATCACAATCAATGTACTCTAGAGGCGTTGTTAAATAAAAACAAACTTGCTCTCACTGTCCCATCTGCTCAGATTGAACCGGGTTGGCTCGTGGTGTCAGGTTTGAGTGTTTGTAGTTATTGTAGCATTTCAATGACTGTCCAAGGGCAGTGCACCGAGTGGTATGGTGGGTGCCACAACTGGCTCCATCTCCTCCCGGTGGCTTCATTCACCACCTGGCCAGTACTGCCCAGCACCTGATGACGTGAGGATGGCGGATGGCGGTGAAGAGTGCAGGATGTGGTTGCGGATGAAGAACGCTAGAGGCTGCAGCGGACACGTTACCTGTTGAAACCAGCAGCCAACACCATCACAGCTTCCTGGAATGATAAGAATGTATACAGGTATATATACACATATATATATATATATATGTAGAATTATCTTTGTTATTTGTGTTGGTAAATATTTTATTCATCTTAACAAATATGTTGTCAGCCGCGAGGCACTGGTCTTACAGCCCCTGAAGCGATCACATTTGGTTTGTACATCACAATGGAAAAGTGGAATGTGCTGCATTGTGTGCAGCACACCCTATTCTGAACATTGTGTGGGGGGTAAAATATTTATTCATCTGAATATGTCATTTGTCAGTGCCGGGGCACTGGTCTTCCGGCCTTCTTACTATTGGAATTGACATTCTGAATAATTTAAGTTTGATCAGTGCTGGATTAGCTACAACACCGATCCTGTAGAATTAAGGGAGTGGCTCCTGCTGTATAATGTACAGCACCAGTCACTGTAGTTCAGGTAAAAATGGGGAGCAGTACCAAGTAGAAATGGTATACTCAGGGCAAGTCACATGATCGTTGAGGGTTACATTTGTTCTCTTATAAAACAATGTAAGTTCGTAGTTGACAAGGCATTTGGTCTATCCTAAATGAAGTTCAATGTGTTTAATCGGGTTGATAGTTGTGTACGATGTTTGCTGTGTTGATGGTTTGTTCATGATGATTAAGGGTGGTCGCAGGGGAGGGGAGGCCCATTGGGTTGGGTGGGGGGGGAACCCACAGGAGAGCAAGCGAGGATGTGGTGGGGGGGGGGGGGGCAGGAACTCAGGGCGTTGCTAGTAATTACTGCAGTAGTCATTCAAGGGCCTGAATAACCAGGTGGGCTATATATGAAATGTCGAAGGCAAGTATTGTTTTTGTTTCTCTGACTCTGATAGGGAGGTCAATCCACATGACACTACCTTTGTAGATTGGTGCTCCCATATATTTATGTGTTGAAGGCATATCCGTACATACATGTGCATATATATGTATTTATGTCATCTGCATAAAATAAGATATATTAATGTATGTGCATCAATACATATGTATGGATAGATGCATAGCTAGATATATATATATATATAGATGCATGAATATATATGCATAAGTATATGCATATATAGATATCGATATGCATATGAAGAGTTCAGGCGCAAATCCCCGTAAACACGAATCCAAAGATGTAGCTTAAATAACAGATTTTTACTTGAAATTTATTTTGATTCTCCTGAATTCCACTTTGCTTATGATAATATGGTTATGGGTAAATGAACTAAATAGTAGGAACATTAAATAAATTAGATTTTGAAGGTTTGATTCCAAGCTTTAACTCAATTTTTGGATTGGCTTGACCAGGGTTTGCACCTGAGCTCTTCATATATAGATATATATTATATAGTTATATATAGATATATTTAACCGTCGGGCTATTCCACCCCCGCTTAAGGCGACCCTACGTGTTAATATAAATAATTGTTTCCATGTGAATGACTTGTGCCTCCTGCTGCCGGTTGTCTGTCATCCTGCCAGCCTGACCCTTGACTAGCAATGTCCGAGGTGGAGAGTTCGACTCCTGACAGACCCTGGGCAGAAGGCCCTTAATTAAATAAGATTATAGAGCAATCCAAATAGCAATCTGAAGTTGACCATAGCGGTTAATAATATAAGTCTGGAGGACAGTAAAGAATGCAAGGAACGTTCATGTCACTTCTTAGGAGCTCACCATTTTATTCTTACCTCTTACTAACAGAATGAATTGATCAATAAAATCTATGTTCTTAGTTAAATATAGTTCAACAGTGGAATGTATGTTATAAGCCAAATCCCCTCCCATATAATTAAGTTAAATAAGTTTGGAATTTCGACAATAAAAGCCTAAATATCGGCTAAAACATCGGAGCGTGCAAAAACACGTCCGATGGGTCTAGGTCCGAACGCCCGACCTTCTATCGTTGCTAGGATAGTCACAATTGACGTATCCAAGCAACGCTTTACAGCAGGGAACCCTGCCTCGCAAAATGTGCGCCTGTGCAAAATGCGCGCCTGCGCAAAATGCGCGCCTGTGCAAAATGCGCGTCCGCGCAAAATGCGCGCCCGTGCAAAATGAGGTCGAGCAGTCTCGCCCACTTCATATATATAGTTATATGTATTGATATATACATATATATATATATATATATATATATAAAAGAAGAGTTCAGGTGCAAAACCATGTAAACGCCAATCCAAAAATGGATATAAACGCTGGAATCAAACCTACACAAAATTAATCTTTTTATATTCATATTTTGTATTCATTGTTCCATACCCATATGATCATATGGAAAGTGGAATTAGTGAGAATTACAATTATTTTCATGTAAACATCTTTGATTTAAACTAGATTGTTGTATTGGTGCTTGCGTGGTTTTGGGCCCGAACTCTTCATATGTAGATATATATATATAGAGATATATATATATATATTATATAGACACATATCTATATAGCTATACATAGATAGATACATATATATTGTTGTTGTTGAAGATTTATACTGCCTATCACGGATAAGCCTGAATAGGCTTGTTTTCACCATTAGACAGTTTGTCGATAGAAAGCCCGAGCCTACAGTTTTACCCACCCAAGGGATTTTTAACCTCCCACACCACATAGACATGTTATGAGAGCAACTGGCCTTTGATGACGCTGTAAGTTATACACAGCGGTGGAAATCCAAATTTGCAGAGATGGGGGCATGGGGAATCGAACCACCAACCTTCAGATTAGGAGTCCAACCTAGAAAAAAGTCAGACACTCTAACCACTCCGCCACAGTATATACATACAGACTATCCCTGACATCGCTGAAGGATGCCTGGCCCCAGTATGTGCAGGTGTACTTATCACCAATATATGGTGTGTACAGAGCCGACTGTGGAATTCTTCCCACGGAGCTCCATGACAGCTGAGTGTAGAAGGGAAGGTCTGTGCAGGGACTCAGCAGCAAGCAGCCTGCATCCACATGTATCAGCGTTACCCATTACCTATATATGAAGTGAGTGAACACAATCTCCATTGAGTTTGTCACTGAAACTGATAGCACATTCAGATAGCTATGGTTAGGGTGTAAGAACAGCGTTTACCTTAACCCCCCCCCCCCCCGGCCCCCGTGTTTACACAACTAGTACCACCTTATCAATCTGGTAAATAGTTTAAATACGCCGACGGTTTTGAGCGGATTTTCCCGCGAAAATACTACTACTAGTAGGCTCAGTGCTGCCACAGATATCCAGATAATTGACCGGAAGTAAGAGTTCCAGCTTCTTTTTTTTTTTTCTTTTTTGTTACTATAATACTAGCGAATTTGATGCCTCCCGCTGCATGTGGTGGGTGGTGTCCTATTAGAGACATGTATTTTGGACCCTGGGCTTTGATAAGGTTGGTTGCTTGTTGGAATTGTACGTCATAGCAACATCTAAGGTAATTTCGTGGCGTGTAGCTAGGTGGGACAGTGCAGCTCACATGTTTAGGCAGTACTGTGCTGCTTTGAAGTCGGGCCGCCCACTAGGCATCCCGCATCCGGTTACTGCAGCGCGCCGGTTGGCCGCGTGCATCTGCTATATACTGTATCTGCCTCCAGTCGATAAATAATATGATGGGTACCGACTTGTGACAGTGCACACTCATGGCTACTTTATAGTGCTACCGCACTGGGAATGCCACCCACCAGCACCACGACCGGATATCTCACTCAGTCACATTATGCTGCCACTCAGCTAACCAGTCATTGGCCTATTCTCGTAATGTATCAGTCACATTATCCTGCCACTCAGCTAACCAGTCATTGCCCTATTCTAGTAATGTTGGGTGCAAAGCTAGGAAGTGATAAGTATCAATTTTTTAAGTCACCTGTTCGGCTCGACCAGGAATCAGAATCCTGATCTCCAACGTGACAGGCCTGCACTCTATGGATTCAGCCACAGCGTCTAGCCAATTTTGATAAGGATGGCCCTGCAAATAAGTTCAATGTTGCTACTGATGTAATGGTTGGGGTGCATTGATCCTTTTCAGCTTTTATTAATAATAGTGTCATCGGATAAGGGTGCATGCTATGCCATGGATTGTTTGCACTGATCCTTTATTATGATAGTGGACGTTGGCCCAGCCAGTAGAGTGTCCACCTGTGAAGGTGCGGCTCATCCAACCGGTCCTGCTCAGTGGACACCTTTTCAGTTTGGGTTATTTTCTGTCACAAACAGTGGTCCATAACTGGTTTATCAAAGGTTGTGGTATGTGATGTCCTGTCTGTAAAGAAGTGCATATAAAAGACCCATTGTTGCTCATCTGTAAGAGTAGCCTATGTGACGGCAGAAGCTTTCCTCCAAAGAAATATGTCATATGTTTGACGTCCAATAACCAATGATGAAAATCAATGTGCTCGAGAGGCGTCATTAAATAAAACTAACTTTGGTTGATACCTTATCATATGGTGTAATTGTTTGGCAATGAAGTCCTAAACAAATATATTTATAGGTATCTTTACCGTTGCATATTCCCAAGTAGAGATATATGCTCTATTTGAGATTTGCAGTGAAGTGTTAGGTATCATTTATAAATGTTTCTATCAGTTGAAGCAGATCGTACCATTAAATATATATGTGTGAATTTTAATGTAAATCTGTAAAATAATTAAAATATTGTTCTCCTGAAAGAAATGAGAGAATCAATGGCTCTAAGTTTTCGCGGTGAATATATTGCGTATATGGTGTTAATCACTCACTAACCAATTACTGATGTTTTATATCTGGGTTATTCTCCAAAACTGGGCACCACATATTCTGTTCTCCACGTTAATTAAGTCTTTTTCTTTATAGCAAGTCAAATAATTATTGTAGCATATGTCAATTAGTTATGCTAGATGTTCTACATATATTGAATCTATCTCACAAAATATATCAAAATTATATTTGAATGATTTGTGCTAGAGTAAAAATTTGGAAATTTACACATTGACACCATGAATTTAGCTAGGCCTTTTTAAACTTGTTAACTGTTTTCTTGTAAGAGATGTCATTGTTTGCTTAGCTGTAATCAATCAAATCTTGTTCTAATTTGTTGTGTACATTAAAATCATGTTCTGGATGTGTCTTTGATTTTCATTTTACATGAGTGATATTCACATATTGCTCAATCTGTATAAGATCTAAATCAAAACGTTAAATGTTTTGTTCAACTCTGATATATGCAGAACATGCCAACCTTTGTAAAAACATGGATTCGGCTATTATTTTGAATGTTTTTTCCTATTATTTGGAAGGTTTTTACTTTTGGTTTTCATGTTACAATTTAGTGCCAGTTTTGGAGAATGACCCATCTGCAAGTGCATTGCATATAAGGTATTGCTTCAGCTAGTTCCATGGTGGGTGTCGGCAGAAAGGTGGGCCCTAGACTTACTCTTGTTCAAGAATATATTGCAACAATGAAAGAGTCTCGAATGAAAGCTTAATAGAAAGTACATGTCTTTCAATGGGACAATTTTGGAAACTTAGCTGGGAAGCAAATTCAAATTGTGGATGCGTGCATATCTTCTACAGAGAATGTGTTAGACTGAATAGAGAAGGGCCCCCCTAAGGTATTGTGTCTCAAGCCCTGGTCACTTAGCCGGTAGTGGACCTAGTTGAACATAGGTGAACGTAGTGGAGGCTAGCTTGGTGTAAGTTTGTTAAAATACCTTGAAATATGTTAAGGTATGGCAGGTTTTGGTTGCTGAGCCACCAACTGATACAGATAAATATGTTCTGGTACAGATGGTGGTACGTTCAACTAAGTTCAACCACGTTCAACTGCGTTCAACTACGTTCAACTACTTTCAACTACATTAGCCTCCACTAAGTTCAACTACATTCAACTACGTCCACTAACAGACGGCTATGTGACCACAGCATGCATGATGTGGAATGGCCATGGTTTTGTGCAGATCAAAGTATGCTAGAGTATGCTAGAGTATGCTAGAGTACCTTAAGAGGTATGTTCTACTACATTCTACTTCGCCACCCTATGTTAGCACATAACATATCGCTCTTTAGAACATGTACACAAATTTAATTGGAAATCATGGCTTACCCACATTATTACCAAGTTAACATCACGGACAAGTATGGATGCTGGTATGTTCAACTACGTTCAACTAATTTCAACTACGTTATCTCCACTACGTGCTGGTCACGTGCTGGCATTAGTGTCCAGTTATACTTGATTGAACGGCGTTGCTTGTATAGCCGTGTGCCACCAATTTTGCATACAATATACATGATCTTTTTACTAATTGCAAACAAGGAAACATTTTAGCATTATTGAGGCCAGAAGGACTGTGCCACCTTCGATAGGTTATTGAACCTATTTTTAACAATTTAGGAATAATGATACCATTGACTCTGAGGGCTGAATGATGATTCGACCGAATTGAAATTCATTTTGATGCTGACCACAAATTAATAAAACAAAATACATGGATAGAAAAAAAACCTACATTTCTTGGATCAGGCATCTTCTTGTGTTTTTTGGTTTTGTTGTTCGTAACAATAGTATCCCTCTGAATTGAGTATCTTTCAGCATCGATGTAGTATGCCAACACAAATGTACCTAGAGCATTGTATTTATATGACCTAAGTATGCAATGTATTTCTTAGCATAGTATAATACACAAAGTATATCATTGCGTTTGTGGCATGTTGGGTTATATTTCCCGTGGAATCCATCGACGATATGCCACATATATGTATATATTCCAGGGCTTGAATGACAATGGGAGAGCCCATAGTACAGAAGGAGGCCCCAGGTGGCGACACCAGTATCAGTATGTAGATATAGGAGGTGAATACATCGAGGACTATGGTTCGTAGATAATGAATTAGAATAATAATAATAATAATTCCCATCCACGCCTTTATAGTTCCATAATGCTTATACATCACATATATATATATATACACATATATATATATACCCACACAACGATCCTACCCACCTCACACACACACAAAGCGACACATGCACACACACGCCCCGGCCGTTTCCAGAATATCGATCATATTGATCGATGCAGAACCATGGTCATCCATTAACCTGTAGAAAACTGGGGCTGGCCCTCGCTAATCACGTGATCCGCCCTCAACCAACCATAGGCCTGGTCCCTCACACACTTCACACACACAGACACCCACATGCAGCGCAACCCACGATGAACGTGAAACCCAAACCCCCATCAGGAAACAAGCTCAATAAACCGGTGCAACCGCAAAGGCAACCACACAGGCAACCACAAAGGCAACCACAAAGGAAACCACAAATGCAACCGCAAAGGCAACCGCAAAGGCAGCCCCAACTGCGACCGCGACCGCGACCGCGACCGCGACCGCGACCGCGACCGCGACCGCGACCGCGACCGCGACCGCGACCGCGACCGCGACCGCGACCGCGACCGCGACCGCGACCGCGACCGCGACCGCGACCGCGACCGCGACCGCGACCGCGACCGCGACCGCGACCGCGACCGCGACCGCGACCGCGACCGCGACCGCGACCGCGACCGCGACCGCGACCGCGACCGCGACCGCGACCGCGACCGCGACCGCGACCGCGACCGCGACCGCGACCGCGACCGCGACCGCGACCGCGACCGCGACCGCGACCGCGACCGCGACCGCGACCGCGACCGCGACCGCGACTGCAGCAGGTCGCGCCTCAATGTGCGCAGGGTGTCCACACCCGCGGTAGCTGCCCGAGCACGTGCCGGGGCAGGAAAGAGTCCGATCTGAAGCCGTCGACGTCCCGCCGCCCCCTGCCACTGTGGCTGTCAGCTTCATCACTGCCATCACGCTCACCTCCTCCTGTCCGCCCTCCCTCTCGTCCCCACCCACGCCCCTTCCCCCACGCCCCGCTCGGCGGCTGCCCCCCGTCCTCTATCCCCCACTATGAGCGTCATCTGTGCACCACGGTCACCACCCGGTCTCGTTATGCTTAACCACCTCCCCCCTCCCTGCCTTCCCCTCTTCAGCCCTCAGTCTCCCCCCTCCCGCCCTCCTTCCCCTCTTCAACCCTAACTCTCTCCCCCCTCCCTCCCTTCCCCTCTTCAGCCCTCACTATCCCCCTCCCTCCCTTCCCCTCTTCAGCCCTCACTCTCCCCCCTCCCTCCCTTCCCCTCTTCAGCTCTCACTCTCTCCCCTACATCCCTTCCCGTCCTCAGCCCTCACTCTCCCCCCCTCCCTTCCCCTCTCCAACCCTCACTCTCGCCACTCCCTTCCCCACTTCATCCCTCACTCTCCACCTCCCCTCTTGAGACCTTCCTCTTCCCCTTCTATCGACCCATTTCACCCCTCCCTCTCCCCGATCTCTCCCCTCCACTCTTCATCCATCCCTCTTCCCCTAGTTTAGCCCTCCTTCTCACCGTTCCCTCCTCGACCCACTTCAACCCTCACTCCCCCTCCTCTCCATTCTTCACTTTTCAGCCCTCCTTCTTCCGCTCCCCTCTTCAACCCTTACCACTCACCCTTAATCCCTTTCATCCCTTTAACCCATCCCCCACCACTCCTCCCCTGACTATTCCCCTTCCCCTTCCACTGCCCATTCCCCTTCCCCTGCCCTTCCCCATCCTCTTCCCCATCCCCTTCCCCTTCCCCACCCCATTCCCCTTCCATTTCCCTCCCCTTCCCCTTCCCAAGTTCCCGTCCCCACCCCCTTCCCCTTCCCGTTCCCCTTCCCCCTCCCCTTCCACATCCCCTTCCCCACCCCTTTCCCCTTCCATTTCCCTCCCCTTCCCTTCCCCTTCCCGTTCCCCTTCCCGTTCCCATTCCCCTTCCCATTCCCATTCCCTTCCTCTTCCCCTTCCCCTGCCTGCCCACCGCGCTCATGCGACTAGTCCACTATCGAGCATCATCACCACACCACTATCACCACCCATCCTCGTCCGCCTCTCCTACCACTACCAGCCTTTTCCATTCACACCCCCCCAACCCTGCCCCTCCCACCCTCCCATTCCCGCCTCCCACCCTCTCGCCTTCCCACACATCTACTGCCACCATTCCACTACCATCCACACGACAACCTTCATCTATCACCACCCGGCCTCGTCACTCTCTACCACTACTACCACACTTTGCACCCCTTCCCCTCCCCATTCACCCCCGCCCCACCCCATCATCCTCCCTCTCAGCTCCTCCCCTCACCCCCCGTGCTGCCACCAGTCCACTACCATCTCTATCCATCACCACTGTCACCACCCGCCCTCGTCACTCTCTCCCACTACTATCAGCTTTCCCCCTCTCATCCCCCTTCCTCCTCCCCCGCCACCCCCTCATCCTCACCTCTCTTCACCCCCCCCCCCCCCATGCTGCCACCAGTCCACTATCATCTGTACCATAACGACTGTCACCACCCTCCCTCGTCATTATCTACCACTACTACCAACCTTCCCCCTCTCGTCCCCCCTCCCCCTCATCCTCCCCGGCCACACCCCTCATCCTCCCTCTCATCTCCTCTCCTCACCCCCCATGCTGCTACCAGTCCACTATCATCTCTACCAGCACCCTATCACCACCCGCCCTCATCACTCTCTCTACCCCAGTATTACATGTGCCCTCTACCCCGCCCGTCATGCCCGCGCATATACACACCTACACGCCCACATGCGCGCGCATGTACACATCGAGGCACCAGCCGGGATGGCTGCATGTGTTGAGCGTCTGTCTCCCGTTTTCCTAAATCGTGGGGTTGAGTAAAACCAATGACTTAAACATTGATGCATGTCCCTTCCTAGCCAGGCAATGGGTATTATTAGGATATGACAAGGAGAGGCCGGATATCAGGTCATGGTGCTGGTGGCCTGGTCTGCCCTTGGGACAGCACTATATATTCACCACGAATGTGCACTGTCACTGTCACAAGTCGGTATTTTTGTTGTTGTTGTAAAGTATTTATTTATCTGAATATGACATTTGTCAGCACTGGAGCACTGGTCTTCCAACCATCTTACTATTGGAATTGACAGTCTAAATGTTTGATCAGTGCTGCATGATTTACATCACCAATCCTGTAGAAGTAAGGGAGTGACTGCTGCTGTATAATGTACATCACCACTCATTGTTGTTCATGCAAAAATGGGGAGCAGCACCAAGTAGAAAGTGTATCCTCGGGGAAACTCAAACAATCGTTGTGGTTTACATTTTTTCTCATATAAAACAAGGTAAGTTTATAGTTGACAAGACATTTTGTCTGTCTTATATAATGTTCAACGTGTTTAAACGGGTTGATAGTTGTGTGGGATGTTCGGTGTGTTGATGGTTTGTTCAGGATGGTTAAGGGTGGTGGCAGGGGAGTCCCGCTCACCTTCCCCTCCCCCTCTGCTCCCCCCCCCCTCCTCCTTACCATCCACCCCCTCACCCCCCCCCTCCTCTCCTCTCGTGATATGACCTAATATGAAACACAAGAACTGCCCACACACCCACACATATACAAACTCACCTACTGGGCGCGATGGCCGAATGGGTACAGTGCAGCGCTTCCCATGCAGAAGGTTGGGGGTTCGAAATCTCCGGCTGAATCAAACCAATGACTTAAACTAAATTGATACTGGGCACCCGCTGCCTAGCCTGGTGTTCGGTATTACCCGGGTAGAACAAGGATTGGTTAGCTCACTGTGAGTCAGTGAGGTATTGATTGGGTCAATGTACCTGCGTCCTGCTCTGCCAGTGGGGCAGCACTATAAAGGGACCATGGGATGCGGGCTTTTCCAAACCGCTACCCGTCCTCATATGACCATTGATGTTAATCTTAACCAAACCCCCACTAATATACAAACAAAGAAATGATCTCTGTCATAATGAACGGCACCCCACTCTACCCCACCGGTCATACCCAGGCATTGTATTACCTTCATACTTACATAAGTCCGCATGCGCACACGGAAACCCTCACACACCCATACACCCCTACGCACTCACCTAGCAACCCACCGTCAAACACCCACTCACACATCACCACATCCACTCACAGTCACCCACATAAACAGACACTTACAGACCTACAAACACAGGAACACACCGAGCTTCTCACACACCTTCGACCTTCTCACACAGCCTCACACCCACACCCACAAACCAGTCGTCTGCATCCGACACATCCACATCTCACTCATATACCCATCCACATGATACATATCCACATACTACTCATCTACACATCCACATACCACTTATATACATATCCACATACACCTTATATACGCATCCACATACCACTCGTCTACACATTCACATACCACTCATCTACACTTTCACATACCACGTACATACACATCCACATACCACTTGTATACACATTCACATAACAGTAATATGCACATCACCATACCACTCATCTGCATTCCCCACACCCACATCATATGCACATTCACGTACAACACATCTACACATTCACATACCGCTCATCTACACATTCACATACCACTCATATACACATTCACCTAACAGTCTTATAAACATGCAAGTCCACTGACATATACAATCACATGCCACTCGTCTACACATCAACATACCACTCACCTGAACACCCACATATCACTCATCTAGACACCAACATACTGAGCATATACACATCCAAATAACACTCATTTAAATATCCATGGTCGAGTGAAACCGATGACTTAAAAACCGGTACTAGTCACTTCCTAGCCTGACGATCGACATTATTAGGACAGGGCAAGGGCTGGTTGGCTCAGTGTCAAGATAATGTAACTGAGTGGATATCAGGTCATGGTGCTAGTGGTCTGGTCTGGTGTCCCAGTGGGACAGCACTATGTACCCAGTGAGTGACCACACAAGCACTCACCTAATTGCCTACATACTGTCATGGGAGTGATGCACATGGGAAATATTGCACCTAAATCAGGTTTGCGAACCGACAATTAGTGCCATCCTAGGGCTAGTGTGCTAACCATTACACTGTAGGCTCCCTGGTGTCATCGCCCTACCCACGGAAACCCGTCTTGTTGGTTCATTGCCTGAGAAGACAATGCAGGTACAAGTCCTGATACTGGGCAAAGTTGTTGGATGGGTAGAGTGTCGGCCTCGCATGCAGAATGTCAGGAGTTTGCTTCCCGGCAAAGTCAAAGCAATGACGGGATGACCGAATGAGTTGAGCCTCCATCTCCTGTTTTGGGGTATCGGGGGATCCGAACCCATGGATTTGTGGGTTTGAACCAACGCAATGACTTACAAATTCATACTTGTCACTTCCTAGCCTGGCACTTTACATTCATAGGATAGGGCAAGGACTGGTTAGCTCAGTGTCAGGATAATGTGACATTGGGATATTGTGTCATGGTGCCGGTGGTGTGATTTCCCAGTAGGGCAGCACTATCAACTTTAAGGTTGCCATACATGTGCACTGTCGAAGTCAGTACCCGCCTTGAGCTCACCTCAGATGTTGCCAGGTCATAACACTCCAACAAGCACCCAGCAACTCCTGACTGGGTGTGTCCTTGTTCAGGTGGTACAAACTTACACCCACAACCTTCCATCCTGCCTCTCCCCCCCCCCCCCCCCCCCCCCCCCCCCCCAGCCTCATACTTCTCTCTGCAGTGTGGAAGCTGTCAACAAACCCTCCCCACACCGTAAGAACCATCAGCACAAGGTCATCGCCACGCTATCTCTAGTTACCTAGTGCACGTACTAGAAGTTCGTGAACCTACATTCTGAACCTGAGCTGACTTCCATTAAATAACTCAAATACTCCACCAAGGAAGGATTATATGTATCACACATCTACACACATACATATGCATATATAATAGAATATGTTATATTAATTATATTATATACATTACATATGGTATGTATATTATATATTATATATATTATATATACATGTTGTATAGTATATATATATATATAGTATGTACAATGTATACATTGTATTCATATTATATATACATGTTGCATAGTATACATCTTATATACAGTGTATATATTTCATTTGTGGTATTCAGTATATTCATTACACGAATTACACACATTATATAGATATTATATATAATGCAATATATTACATTAATTATAGTATATACATTACATAAGTGTATATATATATATATATATATATATATATATATACATGTCATACATTATGTATAGTGTATACAATATATATATGTTATTAATGTCATACATGATGCATATATAATATATGTATATTGTATACAGTATACATCTGTTATTCATGTCATACATGATACATATATAATATATATAATGGATATAATGAATATTATATATTATGTATATCATATACATATAGCATCTGCTATATGGTATATACCTTACATATATTGTATATTATATATTATATATATATGTAATGTCCGTTGCGGTTGGTACTAATATTGGAACTGCAGTGTGTCATCGCTGTCCGAGTCAATCCAATGATTTAGATGTGTATATTTGTCACTACCTATCCTGGTGATTGGTATTCCTAGTGTAGTGGTCTGCACTGACCTCTCAGGCAAGGAACCACATAGACAGGTAGGCGTGGGGAGTGTATTGATATCAGGGAGCCTAGGTGGTGTAATGATTAGCACACTGGCCCGGAATGCAAAGAGATGTGGGTTCGAGTCCCGCTCTAGGCACAATATTTCCCATTTTCATCACCCCCACAACACTGGTTGCCGTGATCAGGATCCTGTACAAGCTTTGCGCTGTATGGTTGTTGAACCTACCCTGTGTATGTATGTGTTAGTGCATTGCCTGTATGTATGTAATTGTAAGCATTACAAGACTTACAATTCCAGGGGGACGAGTGTAGTGGTCTGCACTGACCTCTCAGGCAAGTAACCACATAGACAGGTAGGCGTGGGGAGTGTATTGATATCAGGGAGCCTAGGTGGTGTAATGGTTAGCACACTGGCCCGGAATGCAAAGAGATGTGGGTTCGAGTCCCGCTCTAGGCACAATATTTCCCATTGTCATCACCCCCACGACACTAGTATATGGCAAGCGTCAGTGGAATGAGAAAAACCGATTGTTCAAATTGTGAATTACTCCAAGTTAGTCGACACAGCTCCCAAGGTGACGACAAGAGCAAGGTTCACAGTGACGGGTGGTTAGGCAAGGTAGGAAATAACAATGACTTGCATTATTTATATTCAAATATTGGAGTATATAGCAAGCATCACTACTGGTCGCTTTGATGTTCTCTATAATTCCTCTTATCTGACTCTAACTTATTCCTATATGCATCAGAAAGTCTTAGTATATAATGATTGACTCCCAGGTGGGACGGGGGGGGGGGGGCTCAGAGGAACAATTCACAGGAGTCACGTGACTTATTAAATTGTAATTTGCATCTAACCACACCTGCTGCATGTTGGCACAATGCTGATCCAGTTAGCTTTGTATCAGGTTATTGTGAGTGAGTAGGATATTGTGTTTGGGTGCAGATGGCATGGTATGGCAAGGTGGCAGCACTAAAAAGCTATGATGCTTCACGAGTCATAATATTGAAACTTCCCTGTTGATATCCTCTCAGATATTGCTAGAATGAAACAAAAAAAACGATCAATCAATCAATCAAGCCATCGAACAATCAAGCAATTAAACAATCAATCAATCAAGCAGTTATTTAGCTGAGCAATATTCGGCAACCATTCATTTCCTCAACTTGCGCCCTGTAGAACTCTCACATAACTCAAGCCTCCTGTGCTGGAAACCACACAGCTGTGGCCGATAGTAAAACCGACGTAATCGAGGTGGTGCGCTTAAAATTGAACAACTTTCTGCGCTTGTTCAACATTCGTGTCGCATTGCGTGATGAGTAAAGCGTTTTAACGCCATCCAGAGAATTGCTGTCTGACAAAGCCCCTTAACGTCTAATCGCCCATATCAAACCCTTGTGTTAGGACTCTGCTATAGGTCAAATGTAGCCGTGAGTGATGGCTCTGCATAAGGTAGTTTTGTTTACACTTGTGGATAGCTGGAGAGCAGCTGTTTCCTTCTGCTCAGTACTCCTGCTGTTCCACTAATCACCTTCATGTTTTCGTATGCACACCGGAGCGATGGCACCACCAGACTGACTGGCCAACGTGGTGCGAGCACCGCCTCGCTTTCCCTGTGGGAGGTCATCGTTTCTAACCTCAGGCCGAGTGAACGCAATGACCTACACAATTTATACTTGTCGCTACATAGCCTGGTGCTTTGCGTTATGAGGAGGGGGCAATGACTGGTTTGTTCGGTAACAGTATACTTTGATGGAGTGGGATGGTTGGTCTTGGTGCCAGTTGTCTGGTCTTCCAATATAGCCACACTAACAGGTCACCATAATTATGTGGGCACTGTCAAGCTGTCAAATATAGCTACTCATCCTGATATGAGCTTTGATTCTACATACCTAACTGGTGCACTTATCAAATATTCATCGCCAGATAAAATGGAAAACTGAGACAATTTGAACGCGCCTGTTAGTTACTGCAGAAGCCTATTGTATCAGAATGTCTGCATGCTTGCCAAAATTAATTTAGCAGATTTGCATTTCAAATATCTTACAAGTTATGCATGTAAAATAAAGGTTACTTCAAATTAAAGTATTGTGGATTATAAGCATCAAGCTAATATATGTATCCTAGAAAATGATAGAAACTCAAAGGCATCGGGTTATTGACCTTTAAATTGACTTAGTATTCCTTAAATATACAAATGTGTAAATGATTAGTGCACCGGTATTTAATTTGGATAGTAGGACAACAGTTAGCTAAGTGGTTTGATTTCGACAAGTTTATGCTTACATCAGGTTATGTAACCTGATGTAAGCATCAGTTTTAATCAATAAGCTTGATTGATTGATTGGTGGTTGCTTTACGCCGTGTCGGCAGCATAGGCCGTATTCACGGTGAGAAATGTGTGTTTTTTTGTTCAAACCATCGCTTTTACATGTAAAAGCAGACAATCAATTATGTGCTAATAGACACTCATTAAATTAGAAAGCTCACAATCATATATTTGTGGTCAAGGGAAACAAATTCCCATAGAAAAAGAAAAGTTTGATTAATAATTGATAGAATATATTTAGTAAACTATATGAGGTGGTACGGTCCAGCTTCCCTCAAAAAGGCTCAAATGTTTTCCTGTTTTACCTTAAACAGCAGGGCCACAAAATCAATGCAACTTAGTAAAATGTGTTTGAGTGTCAGCGGGGACTGACACCCAATACATTCAGGGGGAGGTTCCCCCTTGAGCAGAAAAGCATGTGTAAGCCAGGAGTGGCCAATACGGCAGCGGCTAAGGACCACTTGGCAATAACATAATTCAGGGTATGATTTTGGCTAGTGTTTCCTTGTAAAAGGGTGGAATGAGTGGGAACGCTCATTCACGGCCATTGCTGGGCGCGGAGACTGCGAGGCTACAGACACCCACCACCTCCCGCCCTCCTAGGGAGGGGGTCATCCACCACACCAGGCGAGGAAGGGGTACACACACCCTCCCCCACGCATCAACCAATCACAACACACAACACCAAACACTTCAACCAATCATGTCACAACAAAACTAGGAGCCAGGGGCTCCACTCATCCCGATGGTCAGTCTGCAAAACAGCCCACGACTGACCACACTTACGAGCCATTTCTTGTCCCACCCACCCACACCTGCTGAGTGAATGGCCGAGCCAATCAAACACAGACATAAATAAACCCCAAAAATAAAACAAAATAATAAAATAAAAATATACCATTCAACGAAATCACCACACAATTGACACCCGAGCAATTGAAAGACGAACAGTTATCAAATCATAATGTTTAAAGGTAAATTCATATTGTTCTATTACCCTGCTTCATTTATACCAATATCTATGTAATTTGCTATGTCCATTATATCATCCTCAACTGCATAATTATCATATGTTGCATCGCCATCACATACCCATCCATTATCATATCACATGACCTTGTGCCGGTCGGGACTGCCGAGGAGGCCTGTATATGCCAATAACAAGATCAAAGTTGTACTTGCCAGACGGCGGGCCACGCCCGAATAAAGCGTCATGTTTTTTCCCAACCGGAGCTTCCTTGTCTAATGTGCCCGTGAGCAATGTGCCTTATAACGATACCATCATGGGAGGTTGTGTAACATACAGCAAAATCGTGCAAGAGCGGCATTTGAAACCCTACCTATCTCCGGTGTGGGATTCCTAATCAGTAGGTTCTAGAGCCTACCTGATGCGAGCTATGTACGCACGTTGACATGTGTAAGTTGTATTTCACATAGGAATAGGAATATATATGTCAGATCATATATTGTAGGTCTTTGTTTCATACAGTTGGGGAAGGAGTGTTCTCACCAAGCCATGAATCGGGATCAAATGGGACTCGAAATTAACGTCTTGCCATTCCATGGCTAGAATCCTAATCGTTTTCTATCCTCCCACATCATGCTAATTCCTAGCGTTTCTAGCTTCCACAGCATCCTAATCCCTATCCTATCTAGCAGCATACATCCTCCTGATCTCTAGCCTATCTAGCGTCCCTCATCCTCATAATCCCCTACCTACCTAGCGAACATAAGCCTGCTAATCTCGAGCCTATCTAGCGTCCCCCAACCTCCTAATGCCTAGCCTTTCTAGCTTCCAGAGCATGCTACTCCCAAACCTACCTAGCATCCACATCCTCCTGGTCTCTAGCCTATCAAGCCTCCTTCAGCGTCCTACACCCTAGCATATCTAGCGTCCCCCAGCCTCTTAATCTCTAGACTTTCTAGCTTCCACAGCATCCTAATCCATAGCTTATCTAGCATCACACAGCCTCCTGATCTTCAGCCTGTCTAGCCACCCTTACTTCCTAAGCCCTAGCCTATTTAGCCTCCTTCATCCTACTAATCCCAGCCTATCTAGAATCCCTCAGCCTCCTAATCGCTAGCCTATCTAACCTACCACATCATCCTAATTATGAACCTTTCTAGCATTCCTCAGCGTCCTAATCCCTATCCCATCTCGTGTTCCTCAGCCTCGTAATCCCAATCTTATTTAGGCTCTCTCACCTTCCCAATCCCTAGCCTATCTAGCCTCGTTCAGCCCTCTAATCTCTAGCGTGTCCAACCTCCCTCAGCGACCTAATTTCTAGCCTATCTAACCACCTTCAGCTTCCTAATCCCTAGCCTAATTAGCCTCGGTCGGCCTCCTAATCTCTAGTCTATCTAGCCTCGCTCAGCCTCCTAATATATATCCTATCTAGCTTCCACAACATCCTAATCTCTGGCTAAGCTATCCTCCTTCAGTGTCCTAATCCCTAGCTTATCTAGTCCTAATCTCCATTCTATCTCACTTCCCTAGACTATCTAGGTTCCCTGGTTCAATCCACCTCCGGCCAACCCACTCTGTGCGTGTGACAATATCAGTAGGGATGTGAGTGTAACTTAATACAACAGTACAAATGGAACCAGAGTGTTCAACTTAGATTCTCGTCAGTAGAGTGCATTTACTGAATGAGGCACTAACTTATTTAACGAGAGCAAATGGCGTGCACGCCTTCCAGTGACTGCCAGGCAGCGTAAAGGCAACGAGGAGCAGCCCGACCCCCCCCCCCCCCCCCTGAACAAAACCTAATTAAACATGTTTTTAAAAAGGAATCTTGACCAAAAATTAAAAAAAAACAAAAAAACACAACCGACCCAAACTGAGAGAAATGCTTCGCTTTTAAAGCAACATCCTGTGAACTGAAATGCTGGAAGTTGACACGTCAAAATGTGCATGAATATCTACTTTCAACGTTTCATTACCCACGTTCAATTCCGCTGAAATACAATACATCTAAGTGCAAATGCTTGTTGGGTGAATTGACACCCTTACCCCTTCAGTTCAGTCCTCCGGCCACAGCTGGCACCTCAACTGCACAAACACTTAGCTATTGTACACACACACACCCACGAAGCATTGCTTCACACTCCAAAAATGCATGGGATGTAATGAAAACAGCGTGTACATATCAACGTGGCAACAGTTTAAATAACGCATTACAGTGTTACCCATCGGTAAGCCACCTCCCAATCTTTCACCACCACCCCTCCCCACTCCCCGAAAAAGGGGTGGGAGAGAAGAAAACACTTTGAAAAAGAAGAATTTATCGGCGACACAAATAAACACAACTGATTGTGTGCCTTGCCTGAGCGGCAGCTGGGAGACCGGGTGGCGGAAGCTGGGTAGGGTGGGTTGGAGGGGGGGGGGGGAGAGGGGAGGATGGGTGGCGAGTGGGGGAGGGGAGGAGGGACGGAAGGATAGGGGTAGAAGGAGGAGCAGGCGAGATGTGGAAGGTAGGAAGGATGGGGAATGGGGAATGGGGGGGGGGGGGGAGAGGGATGGCAGGTGTCTGAGGGAGGATGGGTAGGGGGAAGGGGGGAGGGGAGTGGGGAGGTGTGGGGTTGGGGACGGCAGAATGGGGGTGGGGGTGGGGTGGGAATTACGGAGAGGGGGTGCATAGGAGGAGATGGGATTGGGGATGACAGAAGGGGGAGGTGGGGAAGGGGGAGTGGGGAGGGAGAGGGGAGATTGGGGATGACTGAAGGGAAAGGCGAGGTGGGGTGGGGCACGGAAAGTGCGGTTGCGGATGGCGATGGCGGAGTGGAATTGGGATTGTGAGAATGGCGGGTGGGGGGGGAGGAGAGTGAGGATGCCTGTGGTTAGGGTGTGATTTGGAGCTGCTCAGCTCAATGTGAACCTAAGTAAAGGGCCTGTCACACTACGATGTATCGCCTCAACGTGCACCAATGTATGTGATTTTCGACCAACACGTCGGTGTACATCATCGTATGTTATGTGTACTTTGGGCATATGGCGTATATGTCCTGGATAGATCGGTATAAATTCTGGATATGTCTGTATATGTCATCTTACGTTGACATGCATCGAGGCTCCAAAAAAATGTTGTGCAGGCTCAAAATTGTCAATGTGTATCGACGTGTGGCTCATACATTGAACGTACACTGTGTGTACGTTTGGGATACGATGGCATACATTGGGAGTAGATTAGGGATATGTTGGTATACGTTGCTGCACATTAGCCATATGTTCAGCTGGTAGGAATGTGCAGTATGCATACAGTCCGTGTACTGCAAAAGGATGCATTACATACTCCTAACATACTTCAAATGTATGCCTGCCATATCTCCAGCATATTTCCCGAATATGCCACACTTCTAGCAATGGAGTAACATACGTAACATTGGTCAGCGCTTGCGAGTGTATGCAAGTGTTTTGAGTATGTTTTGTGAAAGTTTTGTGAATGTTTTGTGAATGTTCAATTCCGCTTTTGCGAGGCACATGAATGCTCTCATATGAAAGCAATACATGACAGATACCTTCTGCATACGCATATGTTATGTATGTTGTGTATAAGTTGTGTGTATGTTGTGCAGTCGCCCATTTTTAACCCCTGTCACTGAAAAGTTTGACGAATGCTGACATACAGGCAAATTTGTTAACGTTGAGCACACGCTGACGCCATACGTCGTAGTGTGACATGGCCTTTACTAAACAACCCACCGCTCAGATAAACCTGTTACCGAACATGTACGCCGCCAATCCCCGTGTACAGGCCGGCGGTCGGCCCACTCCGGCCAGCCTCAGCCCGACCGGCCCATCTCCCTCCCCTCCCCGTCCCGGCCTCAAGCAGCCCCCCCCCCCCCCCCCACCTCCCGAGCCGACAAAGCCAATATTGACACTTCGCGAAATGAACACCCAACTTTCGTTGTCAGCCCAGCGGGCTGCGGGAGGGGCATATGGCGGGGCTAGGTGATGGAGGGGGTTGGGGTAGGTGCTGGTAGGGCAGCGGAGGTGAGGATAAGAGGTGGGAGGTTTTGTGAGGTGGTGGGATGTGGTGGGAGGTGAGCGGGTAGGGACTGTAAGAGGTGGAAAGTCTTACGGGGTGGGAGGTGACGGTAGGTGGTGCTAGGTGGTGGGAGGTGAGTGCACATGGTGGCAGGTTAGTGTACGTGGTGGCAGGTTAGTGTATGTGGTAGGAGGTGAGGGTAAGTGGTGGTAGGTGGTGGGAGGTGAGGGTAGGTGGTGGGAGGTGAGGGTAGGTGGTGGGAGGTGAGGGTAGGTGGTGGGAGGTGAGTGTACGTGCTGGGAGGTGAGCGTAGGTGGTGGGAAGTGAGGGTAGCCCATGGGATGTGAGGGTAGGTGGAGGGAGGTGAGGGTATGTGATGGAAGGTGATTGTACATGGTGGGAGGTGTGGGTAGGGGGTGAGAGGTGAGGGTAGGTGTTGGGAGGTGAGGGTAGGTGATGTGAGGTGAGGGTAGGTGTTAGGAGGTGAGGGTAGGTGTTGGGAGGTGAGGGTATGTGATGGGAGGTGAGCGCAGGTGTTGGGAGGTGAGGGTAGGTGGTGGGAGGTGAGGGTAGGTGGTGGAAGATGAGTGTATGTAGTAGGATGTTAGTTAGGTGGTGCGACGTGAGGGTATGCGGTGGGAGGTGAGGGTAGGTGGTGGGAGGTGAGGGTATGTGTTGGGAGGTGAGGGTATGTGTTGGGAGGTGAGAGTAGGTGTTAGTATGTGAGGGTAGGTGCTAGGAGGTGAGGGTAGGTCGTGCGACGTGAGGGTAGGTGGTGCGACGTGAGGGCAGGCGGTGGGAGGTGAGGGTAGGTGTTGGGAGGTGACGGTAGGTGGTGGGAGGTGAGGGTAGGTGGTGGGAGGTGAGGGTAGGTGTTGGGAGGTGAGGGTAGGTGTTGGGAGGTGAGGGTATGTGTTGGGAGGTGAGGGTAGGTGTTTGGAGGTGAGGGGAGGTGATGGGAGGTGAGGGTAGGTGTTGGTAGGTGAGGGTATGTGTTGGGAGGTGAGGGTAGGTGTTAGTAGGTGAGGGTAAGTGTTAGGAGGTGCGGGTAGGTGTTGGGAGGTGCGGGTAGGTGTTATGAGGTGAGGGTAGGTGGTGCGACATGAGGGTAGGCGGTGGGAGGTGAGGGTAGGTGGTGGGAGGTGAGGGTGTATGGGGTGGTAGGTTGACAGGCAGGAAGAATGTTCCAACCTGGTCTCCGTAGTGTGGATGAACTATTTACCTAGCCAGATGCTCATGGTTATTGCTTGTAAAGTCCACCTTGGATAATGACGCCTTGTCCCTTTCGCACACCCATAATCCACACACAACCCCATCTGAAGCCTCAGCCAACCGCTGCTGATACACCTGCCCGCAACCAACACCTAGCCCGTAACCAACAAGTTCCCGAACCCTCTACCCAAACGCCTACCCAAATCCTTCCCAATCCCTCACTAAGCCCTCACGGAACCCCGACCGAAGTAGTGCCTGCCTGGACCCGCACCCAACCCTTATCCGGGAGCGGCACGTAGCTCAGGCGGTAGAGTGTCCACCTGTGGAGGTGTTGGTCATCCTATCGATCCTGCTCAGTGGATACATTTGCAGTTTAGACTGTTTTCTGTTCCATTTAGTTGTCCACAACTGGGGCATCAAAGGATTTGGTATGTGCTGTCCTGTCTCTGGGAAAGTGCATATATATTTTTTTTAAACTCCCTTGCTGCTTATTGGAAAGAGGAGCCTATTTGTTGGCAGCGAGTTTCCTCCAAAGAAACATGTCAGAATGCCCATATGTTTGGCATCTGATAGCGGATGATAAAAATCAATGCGCTTTAGAGGCGTTGTTAAATGAAACAAACTTTAATGTGTGACCATATCCTCTCCAAGACATCCACTCAAACCCTGCTCAAACCGGTCCTCCAACCCAGGCCTATCCACAGCCTATCCCCGGCCTAATCCCAGTACATCTGCAGACCAGCCTTCGCCAGCCCGCCGCCCTGCCTCCGCCCAACCTCGACTCAAGTTCCCCCCAGACCCTTGTAGAGACAGTCAAACCACCGTCAATCCCCCATCAATCCCCCGTCAATCTCCCGTCAATCCCCCGGCAAACCCCGGCAAACCCCGTCAAACCCCGTCAAACCCAATCAAAACCCAATCAAGTCCAGTCAAACCCCTGTCAAACTCTGTCAAACCCAGTCAAACCCCCATCCAACCCAATCAATGCCCGTCAAACTCCGTCAACACCCCGTGAAACCTGGTCACACCACGTTGAACCATGTCAAACCCCGTCAAATGCCCGTCAATCTCAGTTAAACCCCCCATCAAACCCCGACAAACCCTGTCAAACCTGTCAATCCGCTTCAAACCCAATCAAACCCTGTCAAACCCTGTCAAACCTTGCTAAACCCAATCAAACCCTATGAAACCCAGTCAAACCCCTTCAAACCCCATCAACCCCCCCCCCCCACCCCCCCACCCCCAAACAAAACCTATCAAACCCAGTTAAACCCTGTCAAGCATGCGTCCAACCTCCCGTCCCCTGAAAGCCCCCATAAAACCTCCATCAAACCCCCTTCAAACCCAAGTCAAACCCCCAACAGTGCCCATATAAACTCCCAGAAAACCATCATCAATCCCCCGTCAAGCCCCCACACATACCGTGGAAAACTCCGGTAAACCCTGCAGCAAACCCCCGTCAAAACCCCGTCAAAACTACGGAAACCCTCGGAAACCACCATCTAAACCCGGGAAAACCTCAGGAAAACCTTCGTCAAACCGCCCCCCCCCCCCTTGCCCCGCTTATCTACTGTCTCTTCGAACCTACACAGACACACCCGAACCCTCCCCACGCTCCAAATATCAGCCCATGTAATCATGCAAACAGGTATTGGTTTACAAATACCGCCTGCAAAACACACATCCCTCCAACCAGAGTGTAAATATATCAGAAGAGACGCAAGGTCTTCTAGTTGTATTCGCTGTATCCGCTTTTCTTTGAATTAGTTTGCGCTAAGCACAGGAAACAATTAATATTCGGTGTTGCTAAATCTTAATTATAAAGCTGATGTTATCATCGCGATTACGTGATTGTCTATAGCGAGGTGGTGGGCTTGGAAGATGGGGAAGCTATTCATAGACGACACTGGACTTTTCGAAGTGGTTAACGTGCTCCTAGTTCTAGAGAACACTGTCAAGTTGTTGACTCGTGTTCTGTACAAAAGCCGGAATTCAATTGCGTTCAAGTAAATGGTCAAATGATCGGACGGTTTAGTCGAGTGGGTAAGAGTGCTGGTTGGCTTCCCGTGGGGAACGTCTTGGGTTCGAACATCAACCGAGTCAAACCACTGATTTGCACATTAATAGTTATCGCTATCTAGCCTGATAAACAGCTTTACTAGGATCTGGACAGGATTGGTGCTCAGATAAGGTGACTGGAGTGGGATATCGGGTCATAGTACCAACGGCTCGGCATCCTAGTATTGCACCCCTATATAGTCGCCATGAATGCACATTTTCATAAGTTGGTACCAGTCCTGAAACGACATTCAGATTGTGTTAGGAAGTAAAGCCCGAATTAATAAGCTGATAAGCATATGTGTAGATGTGCATATATGTATGTATTCATGGGTATATGTTTCTGCAAGCATTTATATAATGATTATATATAATATATATATACGTTTGCCTTAATTATGGTGTGCATAAGCATATGTATATACATACTAATCCTAATTATGGATTTCACATGTATGGATCGTGATAAGTCCGTTATCGTATGTAATAAGACCTGGAGTGGGTTGCACTTCCCCGCCCCCCACCTCTTTGGAGGTGTTGGTAGATACCAGCCTAAACCTCTCCGCTTCTCTGCATATGAGCTAGCCTTAATTCTGGATTTGCATATGCATGATTATACATACTAACCCTAAATCTGGATTACCAGATGTATATCTACACACAGTATCCATAATTATGGATGCACACGTGTATGTGCATACAAACCCTAATTCTAAATTTCCATATTTACATGCATTTATGTGTACCCATAATTATGGATATATGCTGTATAAACCATTATACAAGTATAATAAGCCGGAAGATCCATCTATTCCCCCGAGCCTCTAAGTCAACAGCTGGTCACCTATTCATCAGCTCATCTACTTGTTCCTCATGACCTGACCCGTGGCGCCACCTACCGGCCACGCCTCAGCATTCTCTCACTGTACCGCTGAATTGTTCTTATATATATGCACAAGTATATGTATAGCGCACTACCCATAATTCGGGATGTGGATATATAGAAGAGTACATACTCCTAAAACTTGGTTTGTGGGTGTAGAATTCCAATTGCATCAGTGTGTTTGCGGTACAACCAATAACAAAACCCTTGGACCAAGACACACTCATGGAAAGAAACAAAATACCCCTCCACCCACCCGACTCTCTTCTAATAAAATTTGCCATAACTTACCCAGCAATAGATTGATAGTCACAAATTGCCTTAAAATGTAAAACTATTAACATGGCATTAACATGGCTCTATGCATACATCATACATACCGATGTCGGTTCAGACGCGTTGGACGGCTGTGCAGGCAAATAGCTACTTTGAAACCAACTATCCTGGGAGTTAAAGTTGAAACCCCAAGCAATGTTCCTCCTGACAGTGGCACTGTCCTGTCCGTCTGCAGAGCGACAGGCAGACAGACAACCAGACAAATAGAGAGAAATGAGTATGATAGATAGCTAGCTGACCAGCTGGTTATCTACCTATATAGCAAAGGAAACCAACGCTCCAGGGTCTGCCGTGTTTGGATCCCTCCTCCTGGGTTCAGCGCCTCGCGAGCTGGATCCCCCGCCGCGCCAAACTGCCGCCGCTCCAGGCGATGTCGTCTGCCTCATGTGGCTTGTAGGCATCTCCCACCAGGGGGGCCGTGGGGCGGGAGGGAGGCTGAGATGGGGTGGGCATGCGCAGAACAGCGAAACGCGCCTCAACCCGAGCCGGCGCGGCGAGGCGCGGGAAAACCAGGTCCAACCGAAGAGGACGCGACGCGATACAACATAATACAACCCAATGCAAGGTCAATGCGTCCGTGCCTCCAAAGTGAGGTATGTCCTTCAGTCCGTTTGTCCAAGCTCCAGTGGGTGATGGTGTAAACTTGGCACCCACAACTATTAATAACATGTAAGGTGACTGCCGATTTGTTTTTCGTTAGCACATATCCAATAACTCTCTCTCCCCCATCTCCCCCATCTCCCCCTTCTCCCGCCGCCTGACGGACACCCCGGCCCCTTGGTGGGCGGTGGGTTTGCTTGTAAGCTTAGTACAGTATCAGAAGTGGCGGTGCTGGGGACGGAGTGAGGGGGGTGTAGGTGGTGAGATGTAGGTTTGTGTATAACTGTAGTGCCTGTGGGGAATCCGATCGGTACTCCGTGCCGTGTGGTAGTAGTGGTGGTGGTGGTAGTTTGTGTGCGCCTTGTATTGCGTGCACTTTTAAGGGCTGTTTGGCGATATAAATGTGCGCCAAGCTGCTGCTGCTGTTTCTGCCGCTGGTGGCCAGACGGGAGCCGACCACACAATACGGCAAGGCAAAACAGGAACGGTCACGGAGGTGAGTACAGCACACACAGCCTCGGAGGCAGGGTTGACCGCACTGACGTGTAAGGCGGCGGCAGTGACGGGGAAGGCGGCTGCAGTGGGAGGTGTCAAAAACGCGCGTCCTCGGACACTTGTCAGCGCCACCACGCCGCGTAGCGGAGCCGGCGCGAACTACCTCACCACCGCACACCCTATGCAGCTAGCAGTACCACTACTACACTAACAACCGCACTCGTTATCCTCCATCTCAACTTCCTACTTAGTCTGCGCTCCCCTTCTGCAGCTCCCCCCTAGTGGGGAGTTAGTTAGTGTGGGTGTGGGTGTGGGCATGGGTGTGAGTGTGGGTGTGGATGTGGGTATATGGGTGGGTATGGGTGTGAGTGTGGGTGTGGGTGTGGGTGTGGGTGTGGGTGTGGGTGTGGGTGTGGGTGTGTATGTGGCTGTGAGCGTAGGTGTGGGAGTGGGTATGGGTGTGGGTGTGGGTGGGTGTGGGTGTGGGTGTGGGTGTGAGTGTGAGTGTGGGTGTGGTTGTGGCAGTGGATGTAGTTAGCGTGGGTGTGGGTGTGGGTGTGGGTGTGGGTGTGGGTGTGGGTGGGTATGGGTATGGGTGTGGATGTGGGTATAGGTGTGGGTATGGGTGTGAGTGTGAGTGTGGGCGTGGGTGCGGGTATGGGTGTGGGCATGGGTGTGGAGTGTGGGTGTGGGTGTGGGTGTGGGTGTGGGTGTGGGTGTGGGTGTGGGTGTGGTGTGTTGGGGTGTGGGTGTGGGTGTGGGTGTGGGTGTGGGTGTGGGTGTGGCAGTGGATGTAGGTGTGGGTGCCGGTGTGGGTGTGAATGTGGTTGTTGCAGATGATGTTGCAGTGTCAGTGGTTCTGGTTATGTCCGTGGCAGTGGGTGTATCTGTGATGTCTGGCTGTAAATATTGATGTGGGTGCCGATCTGAGTGTTAGGGTGGCACTGGCTGTGGCAGTGGCTCTGGAAGTGGTCATGGTAGTGGTTGTGGGAGTGGTTCTGGCAGTGTCTGTGACTGCGGCTGTAACAGTGGATCTCAAGTGGCAGTGGCTGTAACAGAGGCTGTGAAAGTGGGGAGGGGGGTGTGGATGTGGTTGTGAGACTGGCTGTGAGTGTGGCGTGTGTAGGGCTGCGCCTGCGGGTGTGACGGTGTGTGAGGCTGGGGGTCCAATGCTCAGTACTCGGTGAAACCGATACCCGGCAACCCCTCGAAGGTATGAGGGTAGATCCCGGAGCGTTGTCACATACACAACGCCGCCCGCTCCTCTTAGACCTGATCCCTCTTCGCCACCTCACCTGTTTCTTCAGCACCAAGAAGAGAAATGATAACCTACAGAACGCATCACTGGCAATGCCCAGTTATGCTTTCATTGTGCTTGTTTTGTTAATTATCTTGGAATTTGTGTGTGGGTGGGTTGTCGGGATATGTGCGTCATTTACTGATGACACTCTTGTTTCTGTGAAATCCATGCTGCGGAGCCTCATCAGACCATATATATAACTGGTTGGCTCAGTGTCAGGATAATGTGACTGAGTGGGATATAAGGTCATGGTGCTGGTGGCCTGATCTCCCAGTGGGGCAGCACTATAAACTTACCATGAGTGTACACTGTCAGAAGTCGTTACCCGTCCTGTAAGGAATACATATATATATATATATATATATATATATCATATACACCACGATTTGGGTGTCTATGATCCTTATTACCATTGTATCTTAAACATAGATCCCCGTAGCCGAAGGACTGAAATAATGTTAGATCACCAGCCCCTTAAAAATAGAGGAACCACAAACAAATGGCAATCACGACACCACCACCCCACTCCTACTGCGCCTATCTGCCTTTGTTCTTATCACAAGCTTTTTTATGACAGTGTTGGGTAAATATATGGGACAAGTGATCTATCTATCGGGCAATGCGGAAGATGTCTTATCTCGTTAGATAGCCGCGGGTCGTCTACCAAGTGGATGCAGAGTTATTATAGAATGGGCGGGCACCCGGTCCAGTAAACCCATCACTGGCTACACTATATCCGGGGCTGCTCCGCCCGCCCCCGCCCCCCACGTGCACCCTCACAATGCCGACTCGCCCGGCTGAGTAGTTCCAGTGCCGTTCTCACTGGGGAACCCACACATTCGATTCCTCGGATTGGGGAACTGTGTCCTTTTCAATATGACGTCACGTGTGCCCTTCCGTGGGCGCGGCCATAGATACACGTCCTATATATATTTCAGCTTCGGCGCTAAAGACCGAATTGCTCCGAGTTGCTCCGACTTGGTCCGAGTTGTTCCGAGTTGCTTACATTTGCTCAGAGTTCCTCAGAGTTCCTCAGAGTTCCTCACATTTGCTCACATTTGCTCACATTTTCTCACAATCACTCATAGTTGGTTGCTCACAATTGATCACAGTTGCTCACAGTTGCTGACATACCAGACGGGATGACCGAATTTGTTGAATGACCGTCTACCGATTTGGTAGATCGTGAGATTCGAACCCACGGGTCGCATCAAACCAATTACTTAAAAATATATACGTGTCACTTCCTTGCCAGGCGCTCTGCATTATTTAGATAGGGCACGGACTGGTAGACTCAGTGTCAGCATACAATGAATGAGGGGGATACCAATTCATGGAGCTGACGACCTGGTCTCCCAGTGGAGGAGCTCTATGAAGTCGCCATGAGTGCCCACTGTCAGGAGTCGGTTCCCGTCCTGATATGACATTAGATGTTGCCGATATGTAAAACTGCAACAACAAACCAACCATACCTGCTCACAGATGCTCACCTATTCTCACATATGCTCACAGGTGCTCAGATATACTCTCACATGCTCACGGGCAGACACGTGTCAGCATATGTGCAGCTTTATCGGTAAAGTGCACGCTATAACTGCAGATACGACAGTGGACCTTTACTGTGTTCAGGTATAATCAATTGTAACCTGGTGACTTTGGCATATATGATTCATGACCACTGTGCTTTTAAAACATCCGACTGAGCTGTGCACATCAACTAGTGTCAATTGATTATCGGATGAGGGGATAATCATTCGAACAGTGCTTTAAATATTGAATATGGGAGAGGTATGTTACGATATAGATTATAGGATTCATTGTATATACATGTATATATATATATATATATATATATATATATATATATATACATTTTTTTGTTTTAATTGCACACATCAAATAGGTTGCATCCACTAGCTGGAAACAGGCTCTTCCAGAAAGGGTAGATGCATTCCTCCGGGATGAGAATAGGGGTTGCACTGGGATTATTGCATTGGGGTTTACATATATAGGATGTTACATATACACTCCGAATAATCACCGGGAGCGGTGGTCGAATCGGGAGAACACAGCGCTTTGGGTCTCGGTCGAATGAAAGCAATGACTTATCAAATTGATACTTGTCAATTCCTAGCCTGGCGATGGGCATTAATATGATAGGGCACGGACTGGTTAGCTCAGTGTCAGGATAATGTGACTGTGTGGGAGGGATATCGGGTCATGGTGCTGGCGGCCTGATTTCCCACTGGGCCAACACTAAGAAATTGCCATAAGTGTGCACTGTCGCAAGTCAGTACCGATCCTGATATGATTTCAGATGTTTCCATGGATGTACAACTCCAACAACCAACCAACTGAATAGAGCCAAGCTGCTATTAGAGAAGTCACTAAAGAGGCTGCGGTAGAACAGGATCCGAGAAGGGAGGGGAGGCGGTTCAGCCGTCAGTCGTCGCCACGGCAGTCTCGGCGGTGGGGACGGCAGTGTGGGGCGGTGCCGGTCTTAGCGGTGTTATTCATAGAGGTGATGTTTGTGGAGGACGCCGTGTCCATCACGTGACTGCGCCACCTCTTCCGGTTGGCGTCAGGCCGCATCCTGTACATACAAGTGTCACAGGTGCAAAGAGTGAGTGAGTGCATGTGTGGATGGGTGACGGGTGTGTGGGTGGGGGTGAGGGTGACGGTGAGGATGGGGGTGTAGGTGTTGGTATGTATGTGTGTGGGGGACTAGGTGTGTATGTATGTGAGTATGGGTGTAGGTGTATGTGTGTGGGTCAGGGTGTTGGTGTGTATGTGGGTGGGGGTGTATGGGTCTATGAATGTGTGAATGTGTGCGGGTGTGGGGGTTGGGTTAGTTGTGTAAGTATGTGGGTAGGGGTAGATATATATGTATGGGTGTGGGTGTAGGTGTGTTGGTGGATGTGTTGTTATGTATATGGGTGCTGGTTGATCTGTTGGTGTGTATGTGGGTGGGGGTATATGGGTCTATGAATGTGTGCGGGTGTGGGGGTTGGGTTAGTTGTGTAAGTATGTGGGTAGGGGTAGATATGTATATGGGTGGGGATGTAGGTGTGTTGGTGGATGTGTTGTTATGTATATGGGTGCTGGTTGATCTGTTGGTGTGTATGTGGGTGGGGGTGTATGGGTCTATGAATGTGTGCGGGTGTGGGGGTTGGGTTAGTTGTGTAAGTACTTGGGTAGGGGTAGATATGTATATGGGTGGGGATGTAGGTGCGTTGGTGGATGTGTTATTACGTATGTGGGTGCTGGTGGATCTGTTGGTGTGTATGTGGGTGGGGGTGTAGGTATGTATGCGGGTGAGTGTGTGAGTGGGTGGGGTGTGGGGGCTAACCTGGTTCTGTAAGTATGGAGATTAGGGTAGGCTTCTATATCGATGGGGATGTAGGTTTGTGGGTGGTGATGTAGGCTTGTGGGTGATGGTGTATGCGTGTGGGGGTGCTTCTGTATTGGCGGCAGTGTAGGTGTATGGGTGGGGTGTAGTTGTGCGCGTGGGTGGGGATCGGTGTGGAGGTGTATCAGTAGGTAGGTGGGTATGTGGGTGTGTATGTGATGGTGTACAATGTGTTGACCAGCTTGTCTATGTGTACGGTCGGTGTTGACGAATGGGTAGCGGGGACAGGTGAGTGTAGTGCCTACCTCATGGTGTTGAAGGACACTGGCAACTACTATGTCATAGTACTATTTGCACAAACTGGAGCTCGTACTATGTATATCCACCTGATATGACCATCGATCTTGCGAGGGCGCAAAACCCAAACAAAATAGACAAATGTAGTATGTGTTGTAGGACTAGTTGTGCTAATAGAAGTTGTAGGTATGTAGTAGTATAGTGTGTAGTAGTTGTACTAGTATTGTTGCAAGTTATAGTATGTGAAGCACTAGTTGTAGCAGTACTAGTTAGAGTAATTCTAGGTGTACTTCTATTATTCCTAGGTATATGAGTAGTTGTAGTAGTACCCGTGGTAGAAGTTCTAGTGGTACTTGCGCTAGTTATGTGTGTTGCGTTGGTGGTACTTGTAATAATATATGTTGTGATAGTACTTGTAATAGTACTTACGGTAGTAGTTGTACTATTTGTAGCAGGTGTAGTAGTAATTGTATCAGTCCTGCTCGTAGTAATACTAATAGTTGTAGTAGTTATTATAGCTGTAGATGTAGTAGGTTTAGTAGTTGTCGTAACTGAAGTAGTTGCAGTAACTGCAGGTGTACTCTTTCTAGTTGTAGTTGTAGTAGTCCAATCAGTTGTCTTATTTCTATTAACAATATATATATATATATATATATATTAGTGGTAGCACTTTTAATAAGTGTGGTTGTAGTACTACTTGTACTAGTCTGTAGCGATACATGTACAATCGGCTATAATAGTTGGTGTAGTACTGTAATATTCGTTGTTGCAGTAGTTGAATAATTAGTAGTGCATGTGTAGTAGTTGTAGTAGTATTAGTGCGGATGTAGTCGTCGTAGAACTACTTGTGCGAATCCTAGTTATACTAGGACATATAGTAGTATTACTACAAATTGTAACAATGTACGAGTCCTGGTTGTAGTCGTAATTATACTAATATTAGTAATAACTGCAACAGTAGTAAGTATACTCCTTGTACTATGTATGGTAGCGCTTATATAAGTACTACTAATAGGTGTACCATTTGTAGTAGTAGTGGTAATAGTGTGAGCACGAGTAGTTGTGGTGCCGCTTGTGACGGCTGGCAGACTTCCAACTTGAGGCTGTTTGAGCGGTGACCGCCCGGTAACGGTCCAACTGCCGCGCTGGTGAACCACACACTGCCGCCGCTTCCCGGCGCCGGGTCCCCCACCCTCCCGCCCGCCCGCCCACCCGCCAGCTAGACGGACAGAGGCGCCGCGCGGCGCCCGCCAGTGTCTCGGGGATGGGGCGTCCTCTGCTGGGCACGTTGGGAGTTAGGGTGGACTGCAGTTACTAAAGGATCTGGGCTGGCCTGGGTTGGTGGCGGCAAGTGACGCGTGGCGAGTGGTGAGTGGCGAGTGGTGCGTGGCGGGTGGCGGGTGTCAGTGGAAGGGGGTGCGTGGCGGAAGGTGGATGGCGGGTGGTGGTTGGCGGTAGGTGGCGCCCTGTGGCGGCATATGTGGCGTGGGTCGACACAGTTAGTTCTCCCTTGATGCGGATCCAATGTGCCATGAGGCAATTGGATCATGTGGTCCATCCATGAGAATCACGTGCCCATTTATCATCTGATCAGCAGATGATATGTGTATGGTGTCATTGCTTCTTAAATTCATTCTATTTGCTGATGACACTGCTATATTTAGGTCAGGAAATGACCCAGTTTAACTTGGCAATGATATAAGCAAAGAACGTATTAAATTGAACCTATGGTTTACAAGAAATAAGTTATGAGTTAATGTACAAAAACAAATGTCATGCTGTTTAGTAATTATAAAGAAAATATAATGTTACTGTTTGTATAAATGATACTGATATCAAAATGGTTTATGTCAGTAAATTTCTAGGGGGCTAATACATCATAAACTTAATTGGAAAAAGCATCTTAGTATGATTAGATCTAAATTGTCCAAAACTATTGCAATTATGCACAAGGCAAAATATGTACTAAGCAAACATGCATGCTTAATATTGCATTATTCATTATTTCTGCCATATGTATCGTATTGTTGTGAAGTATGGGGAAATGCATATAAAACAAATATGGAATGTATTTATTTGCTACAGAGGAAAGCAGTGAGAATTGTTTGCAATGTTGGATATCAGGAGCACACTAATAAGCCGTTCTTTGGTCTTCATGTATTAACATTAATAGACTTGGTTACGATCAAAGCTAGTAGAATAAGTTACAATGCAAACAAAGAGCTAATGCCAACAAATCTACAGTCTTTATTCAGAACAAGTTCAGATAGTAGCGATGATACAAGGCAGAGTAACAACCTAAGATAATTATTTGCAAGAACAACTTTAAAGTCTCAATATTTATCTATATGTGGTATACTAATATGGAATTAACTTGACAATAATATCAAATGTTCAAAACACATCTATATTTTTCAACTAATGTATAACAAGAAAATATTTAAGTTTTACCAGAGGGAAAACACATAGTAGTCTAGTACATAAATATTGAGATGTAATTTACAGTATTGAGGGTAATGTTGATATGCTTTTAACTTTTATTTTTCTATTTATTATTTCGATAGTATAATAAATGTATCTGTGTTATTTTTAAATGGGGAAAGCACCTCATAAGTATTGTACTTCTGCTTTCTCTTTTTTCATGTGAAAAGAGTACTGATATAAATATCGACTTGTGTGTACATTGATCATGTGGAAATAAGTGTATTGTTATTTTATTATTATTATTATTATTATTAATATATATATAACCATTTGGTCCATTACGCTACTAATCCGTTAATCCATCGGTTCATGTTTGGGTCGGTGTCTATGCAACAATAGTTCTAGGGGGTTATGCTTCTATGGATATTTGGGTGTTCGGAGGTTATTGTGACCTAGATAGGGGAGCGTGACGTAGCCCAGGCGGTAGAGTGTCCACCTGTGAGTGTGTGGGTCATCCTATCGAACTCTCTCAGTGGACACATTTGCAGTTTGAGCTATTTTCCTTTCCAACCAGTGGCCCACAACTGGTTCATCAAAGGACATGGTATGTGCTGTCCTGTCTCTGGGAAAGTGCATATAATAGACCCCTTGCAGCTTCTCGCAAAGAGTAGCATATATGTCAGAATCAGCATACGTTTGACGTCCAATAGCTAATGCTCTAAAATCGATGTGCGGTAGAAGCAGCTTTAAATAAACAAACTTTCCATTTTGTGACCTACATTGGTTTGTTTGTATACCATTCTCAGAATCAGATGCGGTGGTCGAATCGCTACAGCGCAGGGTTCTCATGCGGAAGCTGTGGAGTTCGAATCCCAGCTAAATGAAACCGATATCATTAGCACTTGATACTCGTCACTACATTGCCTGGTGTGCAACATTAATAGGATAGGAAAAAGGGTTGGTTAGCACACTACCAGGATAATGTGACTGGGTGGGTTATCGGTTCATGGTGCGGGGAGAACGATCTCCCGATGGGACAGCACTATAACATTGCAACAACTTCTCAATGTTCCAAGTCGGTACCCATCGTGATATGACATTATATGTTGCCAGGACTTAAAGCTCCAACAACCAACCAACTATTTACTATCTCGTTGCTAAAGACCAGACGGGATGGCCGAATGAGTTAGAGCGTCCGTCTCCCGTGCTGGTAGATCGTGGGTTCGAGTCCCGTTCGAGTCAAACCAATGACTTTAAAATTGATACATGTCGCTTCCTAGCCAGGCGCTCGGCATTATTAGGATAGGGCAAGGACTGGTGTGCTCAGAGTTAGGATAATGTGACTGAGTGGGATACCAGGTCATGGTGCTGGCGACCTGGTTTCCCAGTGGGACAGCACTATAAAGTCACCATGAGTGCGCACTGTCACAAGTCGGTACCCGTCATGATATGACCTTAGATGTTGCTAGGACGTAAAACAACAACAAACAAAATCTCGTTGCTATATATGGCAACCACGTTAACTACCTTTATCTATACTCATACTATACTACCTAATGTTTCCCTTTATCCCAACCATCCAAGTAGAAATACCCGAAGTATTAGTCTACGGTCTGACGTTCCCACTCCATTCAGGGGACAGAGCCAAGGCACCACAATGCTATAGTCACTCAGTGTATGGCTGCTATAGTGGGTGAGCAGTTTATCTCTGAATGATGAGTTACTCAATGCAGGCACTCCTTCCAGATGACTCTGGATCCTAACTGGGCTAAATTCCACCAGGGTTCCATCTCGTTCCACGTAGCGTCCAATCTCCACAACGCCGTCCTGAGTATTGGGATCTCCCGACACAAATGATTTAGATCGATTTCTTCCAGCTAAGGAAGACGTTGCTGAGAACGGAGCGGACGGGATGGCAAAGTGGATAGGGCATCCATTTCGTGTACGGCGATGTATATATATATATAGTAACAAAGTATAGGAATAATAAATAATAATGAAACTCCGCCTGTTTTATATTTGGATAATTCATTATACATCATATATATATATATATATATATATATATATATATATATATATGTAATGGGACCGATCTGCAAGTTTGCGTGGCTCAGTATTAGGATACTGTGACTCAGTGGGAAATGATGTCATTGTGCTGGTCGCATTTCAGGTGAGGCAGCACTATACAGTGGCACTGTCAGAAGTCGGTATCCCCGTCCTGATATGACCTTTAGATGTTGCCAGGACGTAAAACTCCAACAAACAACAAGGCGGTGCCGATGCTGATATGATCTAAGATGTTTCCAGAATTTAAATCTCCAAACAAAACAACAAACCAAGTTTGTGTTGGATTGGTTATATCGGGTGTTATGTTATGCCTTAGCACTGGTTTAGAATGTGTAAAGCAATAGTAGATGTATAGTGTTTTCCCAACCACAATACCAGAGCACCGCTATCCATAACTAGATATTCAACTTGGTCACATTGTCCATGTTTATTTCAACATGGGTAATTGAACCGCAAGAAAGTACATCCCAACCTGGACGTGACTATAATGTCCTTTTTTTATAAGAAATGCTCGCCGACTGTGGCGCCATCTTATGTAATTCTCCATAAATAGCTATGATGCAGTTTCATTCTAGACACTTCGACCAGAGCATTTCGATCAATAGGACGTGTTTCTCTGCTTTGGATTTACCGTCCCACCCAGCCTTTCATAGGGTTATGTGCCTGGAATCCTCAAACTCTTAATCAATCATATATCTCATGACTTAACTGTAACAAATTAATAGTAAGAATAAATGCCACTTATATACTGTACTTGGTTTGCGTTGGTTCAATTATCCTCATATTGTAGCAATCGATTTGAGCTATTTATACGGAAGCCCAGAGCAAGGCGTGGTAGCAAGAATTGCATGGCATATTTATTGGGGTGAGTTGATATTGAATCCTTGAAGTCAGGATGATGGGAATGTGGGGGACGTTGGGTCACTGGTTTCCCGGTGGAGGAGGATTATAAAGTCGCCATGAGTGCGCACTGTCACAAATCGGTGCCCATCCTGATATGCCCTTACAATCAATCAAATCATGTTGTTGTAGTATACACTGACCTCCCAGGCAGTGAGCCACATATACAGGTAGGCCTAGATAGTGTGATTGCATCAGGATCCCTTGGGCGACTAATGGCTAATATGCCAACTCCAGAATGACAATTAGTGTGGGTTGGAATCTCCCTGGAAGTGGAATGTTTCCCAATTTCATCACCCTTTTCTCCACGACAATGGTTTCCATGACCAGGATCCTGTATGTAATGATGTGGACACATTGTAGTCTCGTTAACGAGTGTTTATTAGGTTTCGATATCAGCCCGGTGCCCCTATCGGGACGCGCATCATACCGGGACCGTGGGCTAATTATTTATGCATGCATACATTAATACATTACACTGTACAAGCTAGGTGACGTAAAATTGTTTATTATTCCCTACAAATGGATAGATAAATGCATTGACTTTATGGATGTGATCGTAATCTGGAAATAACTCTTGGAATTAACCCAATTTAAATGGCCGCCATCACGATGACCGCTTAAACAAAAAAAAATGTATTGAGGCTGTATTTATACTGTCCATAGCATATAAGCCCGGGTACCCAGGCTTGTTTTCAATGCTGGCCAGTTGTAGTGTTGGTGTTATGTTACCAAACCGCGGCTGCGGATAAGGTATTTGATTGCCTGCATTTCAGTAGCAGATAGATAATTGGTTGGTATGGTAAATAGCCTATGTTAGTTTTTTTGGGATTTTCTTGGCATATATGTATTTATATTTTCTACTCTTATTACTAGACTAGCCTACTCCTATTTACATATCATAGGCTTGTACATAGCTGTGTGGTGTGTTATCTGGCTACTTTTGGCATGGTTACCTTCCATTGGGCGTCCCGCTGGTGGGCCGTGACGTATCACATGCCCCTTTGCAGTGCAGCTTAGTGGGGGTTTCCTAGCCTTATTTTGCACAGATATTTTTTGTAAGTTTTTAGGTCAGGAATTTGTCTTTCCTTTACCATTTGGGCATTCCACACCTTGGCAGCCATTTCCAGCGTGCTTCTCACATGAGCTTTAATTTGGCTTCTGGTCTGCTTTAGTCGTGGCACATTATTTGCTCTAGTAGTCCTTTGTGGTTTTCTTAGAAGTTTAATGTTTTGGCTATAGCTATATGCTAATGTTTTCAAATGAATTATTCTCCTATTTTCTAGTAATTTCACTTTGGTTCTTTTGTATATGTCATAGGTGGGTTGCAGCTTGTCTACTCTTAGACAGATTCTTAGGGCTCTGTTCTGCAGTGTTTGCAGTTTGTTTAGTAGTTCTTTTCTCACACCCATGTAGTTTACATCTCCATAGTCAAAATAGGGGAGCACCATGCCCTTGACGATTTTTATTGACATGTCTTATGTCATGTAGTCTCTTAGCTTTGCAAATAACCATAGTTTATGGTTTACTTTTTGTATAATTTTATTTATACATAGGTTGTAGCTTAGTTGGCTGTTCAACCTGATATCCCATTCAGTCACATTATCCTGACACTGAACCAACTAGTCCTTGCCTATCCTACTAATGCCGAGCACCAGGCTAGGAAGCAACAAATGTCAATTTTTAAATCATTGGTTTCACTCGACCAGGATTCGAACCCACACACTCATGGGTTCGGATCTCCCGACCTCCCGATCTCCCAAAACGGGAGACGGACGCTCCACTCATTCGGCCACCCCGTCTGGTGCGCGTGTAGAATTTGAATGTTGGATCGAGGTCTAGGCCGGGGAGCATCACAGTGATTAAGTATGTTTGTTGCTTGGAGTGAAGGGTTGTGTAGTAGATTGCGTATGTATGTGGGGGGAGGGGTACAATGCCACTCTCTATCTGACTGTCTCCAATCACATTGATTTGTGTGAGTCAGACCATGTCTGTCTCATGATACATCACTGTTTATTCCCCTCTCGGAAAAAAACCAAGACAAATCAAGAAACAAATATGGCTGTAGTTGTGTTTGGGCATCTGTGTTTGAGTTCCTACTGCGTATTCCAATTACGAGACAGTACACTTGTGTTAATACCTCGACCCTTCCGGCGTATATCTGTTTAAAATGGCTGTATACTTCTCTCTTTAATGCCTTTGACACATAGAATAAATGCAGTTGTTTAGTGTTTCTATATTTTAATATGCCGATGTTATTACCCATGAGAGATAGATAGTTGGAGGTAATTCATCCTGATATTGGTGATGTACGATGGAACCCCCTCTGTGGTCATACATTGAATTTATAGTAGGTTGTGAGGGTTAGGTAGTTGACAGTAATTCATCGTGATATTGGTGATGTACGATGAAACCCTCTCTGTGGTCATACATTGAATATATAGTGTTGTGATGGTCAGGTACTTGACAGTAATTCATCCTGATATTGGTGATGTATGATGGAACCCCCTCTGTGGTCATACATTGAATTTATACTGTCGTGACGGTTAGGTAGTTGACGGTAATTCATCCTGATAGTGATATGGGTGATGTATGATGGAACCCCCTCTGTGGTTATACCTTGAATTTATAGTTTTGTGAGGGTTAGGTAGGTGACAGTAAGTCATGCTGATACTGGTGATGTACGATGGAACCCCCTCTGTGTTTATGCATTGCATTTATAGTGTCATGAGAGTTAGGTAGTTGACAGTAAATACTGTTGATATTGGTGAGGTATGATGGAACGCCCTCTGTGGTCATACATTGAATTTATAGTGTCATGAGGGTTAGGTAGTTGACGGTAATTCATCCTGATATTGGTGATCCACGATGGAACCCCCCCTGTGGTCATACATTGAATTTATACTGTTGTGAGGATTAGGTAGTTGGCGGTATTTCAGCATGATAGTGATATTGGTGATGTATGATGGAACCCCCTCTGTGGTAATACATTGAATTTATAGTGTCATGAGGGTTAGGTAGTTGACAGTAATTCATCCTGATATTGGTGATGTATGATGGAATCCCCTCTCTGGTCATTAATTGAATGCATAGTGTCGTGAGGGTTAGGTAGTTGACAGTAAATAATTGTGACATTGGTGATGCACGGGGAAACCCTCTCTGTGGTCATACATTGAATTTATAGTGTAGTGAGGGTCAGGTACTTGACAGTAATTCATGCTGATATTGGTGATGTATGATGGAACCCCCTCTGTGGTCATACATTGAATTTATAGTGTTGTGAGGGTTAGGTAGTTGATGGTAATTCATCCTGATATTGGTGACAATAGGTGGCATGAACATCAACAATCTTAGATATGCCGATGACAGTGTAATACTAGCAGACAGTGAGAAAAACCTACAAGATATAGTGAATAGAATCAATAAAGCTGGAATACTATTCAACATGAAGATGAATGCCAGGAAGACCAAAACAATGGTTATAAGTAAAAAGACAGATAAACCAAATGTCAATATAACCATAGATGGCACAAACATAGAACAAGTATCCGAATTCATATATCTCGGACAAAAGATTACAAATGATGGGAGATGTGAGGAAGAAATTAAAAGAAGGATAACAATAGCCCGAACAACATTCTCCAAAATGAATAGAGTGTTAACATCAAGTAAGATATTAATACAAACAAGGAAGCGTATTCTTCAGTGTTATGTGTGGTCTACTCTAATGTATGGGGCAGAGACATGGACAATCTCTAAGAAAATGTACAAACGTTTAGCACAACATCGGGACAAGTGGAGAACCATTGCATCCAACCCTCGACTAGAGGATGGAACTATTGATTGATTGATTGGTGACGTATGACGAAACCCTCTCTGTGGTCATATATTGAATGCATAATGTCGTAACGGTTAGGTACTTGACAGTAATTCATCGTGATATTGGGGATGTACGGTAAAACCCTCTTTGTGGCCATACATTGAATTTGTATTCTAATAGGTTTAGACTCCATCCTAAGAACTGTTTCCATAACATGCTAGACGCCATGATATCATTATATGTTAATTTGGAATTTACTGTTATTGTCAGAAGTTGTACAATTGATTGCGAGGATTAAAACTAATCTCAACTTATCATTTGCCAACCACATAGATCGGTTATGCTGATGTAGGTTCCGTGTAAAATGGAGGGTTGAATAACAATATGAATGAACGGCTTTTAGTGGAAGCTCAGGGTAAAATCACCAGCAAAAGAAAACTAAGCAGATTTCCAACAAAATGACCCACTTGTAGGCATATGTTAGTGATCCCTCTGACATCACATGTACCACAGGACACCGACATGTTTTGTGGTCAAAATGAGGGTATTGAAGCCTCTTTTCCCTGGTTTGACCCTGAATTGCCAACACCCTTGTGCCTTACAGGAGGCGGTGGCCGAATCGGTAGAGCGCTGGTTTCCCATGCGGAAGATCTGTAGTTTTATTCCTGGTTCAAATCAATAACATACAAAATCGGTACTTGTCCATTCCTAGCCAGGCAATTGAGATTATTACATGATTAGGATAGGGCAACGACTGGCTTAGCGCAGTCTCAAGATAATATGACTAGGTGGTTATGGTGCTGGCAACCTGATCTCCCAATCGGGCAGCATTGTTTGTAATGTTGAAGCATTACGGGTAATTTGGCGGCAAATACAGCTAAGCGCTAGTAACTAAGGCCGCTCGATATGTCGCCGACTGGCGGATCCTTGCTGAACTAATTTTACTATAGCTTAATGCCGACTAGCAGTTTTCTGGCACTTCCGCCATATATCGCCCAGTAAACAAGGTGTCTGCAGCTCCACCGCTGTCATATTTCTGAACTTCGGCTATAAAAGCGACTGCTAGCTGCGAACATTTCACTTTCGACACGGGAGCCACAAGGACAACAACTGCCTTAAATTGCCATCCCACCCACCCACTCCACGATGAGAATGGCATATAGGGTTATAAGCATGCCTAAGCCTCATTTGACATCACATAGCTACCTAAGAGACTGTACTGACGACAAGAGCTAAATATTGTTATAAAAAAGGCATACTATATTTGCTGTGTTTGTTTTGCTAATTATAATGTTGCCTTGAGTGTGCACTGTCACAAGTCGGTACCAGTCGCCATATGACATTAGATGTTGCCAGGACATAAAACTCCAACAATCAACCTGTGTAAATGTGCACACAGGTGCAATATTGCCATTACCCATGCACCTGTCAAAGAAGAGGAGACGATGGACGGGCTGCTGGCCGCACATGTTGAGGTGTGACACCGTCACATTTATCACTCATTTCTGCTTCTTAGAAGGGTGTCTTCCAATTAGTGGAACTCTCGAATAATGAATAAGCCACCTGTTGCATTGGATGTATATATCGGCTGGCACTAACAACACATTTGAGCCGAATGTGTACATTGAGTGAATGCTGGTTTCTTTATGCTGTGTCCGCAGCATAGGCCATTTCCACACAATTATTTTGTTATTCAACCATCGCTTGTACATAAAATGTAAAAGAATACGATGAATGATGTGTCAATAGACACTTATGAATTAAAAATGATCACACTAGAGACTTATGAATTAAAAATTATTACAATTATGGAATGTATCAAGTTATTGTATGCATATTATTTAATTGTCTTTGAATTATAATTGTTGTCCGTGATGCTCAGCAACACGGGGAATTTGACATGCATACACAGCCAAGCCTCATAGAAATGGCCCTGTCACATTACGATGCTTCTCGCCGGCATGCCGCCAATGCATAAAAAAGTTGAGAAATGTCAAACTTTTCGGCACGGTGGGAGAAAGTTTAACGTCAGCGCAACATGTTGGTAGCGTGCGGCCGACATTGTGGTAATGTATATCGACGCGTGAGGAAAAAAAACTAAAAAGTTTGGTACTCCGTCCTGATATGACCTTAGATGTTGCTAGGATGTAAAACAACAATGCAACATGTGGGAATGACGCGTTATTCCAGCGCGTTTAACGCCCCTAACGTCCCCATAACGTTAGCACCCATAAGTTGGCACATGTCGAAAGTTTTGTGCAAGCACGACGCGTGCCGCCGATCCTTGCCGACCAGCGACATCCATCAACGTGTACCAAAGCGCACCTAATGTGCATGTAACGCTTCCTGACCTGTCCTGACGTTCCGCCCAAAAATCACATATGTGACCGTGCATTGGCGAGAAGTGTCGTAATCTGACAGGGCTATTACTAAGGAAGGCCTTATGCTGCCACCTATCGAGGAATGATTCTAGTGCCACCTATCTTCACTTTCAAAATACGAAACCTGATTAGCCTAAGTAAATTCTATCGGTCTGCCATCTGCAGTCACCTTCTTGAACTAATTAACCTGACGAGCCTATATAAGGCCACGTCCTGCAGCAGTGAGCTCACTTCGACACAGGCATAAGGAGGACACTGACCAGCTTTAAAATTGCCACCCATCCACCACTACTTGACATTGTTGAGGGCGAGGGTTAAAGCTTTTTGATCTCACTGTATTTGAACTTGCTGTTGAAATTGAACTTTGTATTGAACAAAAACTTACACTGCCGGTGCTTAAAATAAACCCAACTTTAAACTTGTCTACTGTGTCGTTGTCAAATTATCTACCTTATTTGTAATTGTGCTGATATATGTCAACTAACTACTATAACTTCCACCTGCTATTTGAGCACCTTGAGGGAGGCAGTGAGCGACCTGGGAGTGACGTGGTCTGCTACTAGCTGTTATGTATTGTACCCAGTTAGGGTGCCGAGTACCAGCGAGTGCTGTGAGGGACCAGTGTAGCAGGGGTTGATATAATTAAACCATTGAGTAACTAGACGTTGACGCATGCAGTTGTATTACACTCATTCCATCACATGGTGTCAGAGGCGGAACCTTTGACGGGCATGTCGCTACTGGGTTTAAAGCCACCCGGGCCGTTGAGCTTGGATGACAACTTATCTGCAAATATATAATAAACCATTGAGTAACTAGACGTCGACGCGTGCAGTTGTGTTAGACTCATTCCATCACACTAGCCAGCCACCTTTCTGTTTCCTACTTCTCCCTCTAGCTGGGCCCATATATGCATGACACGTTGTTAGCTTACACTCGGTGTGTTTGCGCCAACACCGCTCCTTGCGTACTCAGGTGCTGATGCCATCAGTATGTAGATTCCATTTGTATAGGTGTAATTTTCATGGCCTTGTATCAGCACTGTTTATATGTAAATAACATGCTCGTTGGCAAAGCGGACGCGGTGGCCGAATAGGTAGATCACAGGCTCATGATAATATGACTGAGTGGGATATCGTGTCATATGATGCTGGTGGCCTCATTTTCACAGTGGGGCAGCACAATAAATTTGCCACGAGTGCACACTGTCACCACTTGGTACCCGTCCTGATATGACCTAGTTATAGTGACATAAGCAAGTCTGCAATACCTGTAGAATTAATCTTATGTTTCATGACGATAGTGGTGGGTTTGATGGATCCGGTTTTATATTCGTCTCAAGAGAGTTCATTGCCATCTTCAGCTGATGGTCGAATGAGTTGAGCGTCCGTCTACCGCTTTGGTAGATCGTGGAATTCGAACCATGGGGCTCAAACTGTACTGGAGTCAAACCATTGACATAACACTTGATACTTATCACTGGTCCTCATGTGTTCGGCATTACAAAGATAGAGCATGGACTGGTTTGTTCACTGTCAGGATAAGGTGATTGAATGGTATAGTGTCCCAGTGGGGCTGCACTATAAAGTCGCCAGGAGTGCGCGCTGTCACAATCATCATATGACTGTAGCTATTTCCAGGACGTAAAACCCCAACAACCAACCAACCATCTTCAATTGAAATGGACTCGATATCAATAAGAGCACAGGCTTCCCTTGCAGAAGGTCGAATTTCGAATCCCAGCAAGTCAAACAAACGATTTAAATAATTGGTTCTTGTCACTACTTAACTCAGATTGGATATTGGCATTACTAGGATATGGTAAGGTCTGGTTGTTTCAGATTCAGGATATGGTCTCCTCGTGACGGTTGCCTGGTATCCCACTGCCGCAGCACTATAACATCTCAATGAGCATGCACTGCTAAACAATGGTTACTGTCTATATAGATAGGATGTAGAACCTGAACAATTGATCAATCAATCAGGTGAAATCCCACATCCTCACATATGCCTGGACACAGTGTTTCTTGCATCATTGATCCTATAATGAGCAACATGGAGACATACTCCTCCTGGAATAGCAAGAATATATTTCCAAGACATCTGCTTTTGGTTTGATATTCTAATGTCTACCAACACTTGATATTACTAGGTTGGGAAAAGGACTGGTACACACAGTGTCCGGATAATGTGATTGTTTGGGACATCAGGTCATGGCGGCATGATATCCAAGTGAGGCACTATCAATCAATCCATAGTTCTGTCCTCTAGTCTAGGGTTGGATGCAATGGTTCTCCACTTGTCCCGATGGTGTGCTGTTCTGATATACTGTGAATAATTCAAGCCTGTCCACTGTGAAATATTTGTAAACCATGATGTTCTTGGTCTCCCTCTCCCTCTGCTGCCATTCACCTTCCCTTCCAACAATGTACGGTATATTGAGCTCTGACGAATGATGTGGCCAAAATAAATAAGTTTCTTTGTCTGTATAGTGGCAAACAAGCTTTCTTATTTTTAATTTTTCTGAGAACTTCTTTGTTGGTGATCTTCTTTGTCCATGATATTTTCATCATCCTTCGATAAGTCCACATCTCAAATGCTGCTAAACGTTTGTACATTTTCTTAGAGATTGTCCATGTCTCAGCCCCATACATTAGAGTAGACCACACATAACACTGAAGAATACGCTTCTTTGTTTGTATTAATATCTTACTTGAGGTTAACACTCTATGCATTTTGGAGAATGTTGTTTGGGCTATTGTTATCCTTCTTTTAATTTCTTCCTCACATCTCCCATCATTTGTAATCTTTTGTCCGAGATATATGAATTGTCCGAGATATATAATGTTGGCATTAGTGTGCCCTGTCGCAAGTCCCTACCCATCCTGGTATGGCCTAGGATATTGCTGGGGCATAAAATTACAGCAACCATCCAAGCGCTCCTTGTCCTCTTAGAGGACCAGGTTGAGCTCATGGATTCCTTTTTTTCTCTCCACACTCCCCTGCAGCCCCCTCAAGCACCCCCCCCGGCCACCCCCTTGCTACCCCAGTGATGTCTCCAACCACTGATATGACCTTGTATATGTTGACAGGACATAACACTCCAACAATTATCCAACCAACCACGCCCCACTGGAAGCCAACTCCAGGCCGCATGTGACCACCTTCGGCGGTACCTATACCCCTCCCCTTCCACACCTTCTTTCAAAACCTATTACCTAACTTTTTCCTTTAAATTGAAATAAAACTTGCATGATATAAGTCCCCACTGCAATCTCAGACTTCCGATCCCATCATTAGGCCACACAATATGGATCCACTGATTTGCATATTTACAATATAATATATATATGTGTATTGGAGATATGTTATATCTTTTTGAAAAAAAAGAAGAGAGAAAGCAAAGGAAGAAAGAAGTGTTTAAATACAATTCTAGAATCATCTTGTACCTTTATTGATGCATGCTCAGCAAGTGCATAATACATATGTTGAACTGGAATTGTATGCAGGTACTATTACAATGAATAGTCAATTTATATGATGCTTCTATTATCGAACAGGTTTTTCAATTGGTTATTATTGCAACTGATATTGTCATTTATGTACCAACAAATTGTAATGAACGGCTGGAAGACCAGTGTTCTGGTGCTGACAAAAGACATTATTTGCTGAATAAAATACATTTACTAAAGAAAAGAAAAGTACAGTGCTGAAGATTTTTAGCAATCCGCACGCCAACGTTACTGAAGACTCTCCAGAAAGCAGAAACCAAAAACACTTTTAAATGGCACTGTCGCACTGACCAGGATATTTATGTACCGTAAAAATGCTTGCTACTCATGAATCGAGGAGAACGAGGGCAATGAGCCTCACCGACCTCCTTCTACAGCTGAATCTCCCACATTGATAGCAGAGTGATAGATTGATTGCATCAGGATGTGTAAATTGGCCGACATGAATCCTGCCACACTCTCCCTGACAAGGCTAATGGAAAGGACGTGGGATGGACTTATATCATTGCCTCTCTGTTATGTAGCAACATGAGATGAGCGAGGCAAATCGAATGGTGAAGTCTGATGCGTAGCGCATCCAGAACAGCCAGCCTCCTAGGCACCTGGTGGAATGAATAAATAATGCAAGCCAGACGTGGTGTAGCACCATTCTAAATAGGGGGAAACATGGGCGGTCAACTTGATTAACTGCTTTGTAACCATTTGTGTGTGTGATGGTGTATCTATGCTGGCCATAACGGTTAAGTCTAATTACTTTCTTTTGCCGCTAGACAGTAGTAGTCTGGTGGTTCCCTTTGTTTTATTACTTTCAGTTTATTGCGTAGTTATTCTACTGCATGTCTTCTTTTTTTTTCTTGAAGATTTATACTGCCTATCATGGATAAGTCTGAAGAGACTTGTTTTCACCATTAGATAGTTTGTCGATAGAAATCCCTTGGGTCGGTAGGTCGGTAAATGTGTAGGCTTGGGCTTTCTATCGACAAACTATCTAATGGTGAAAACAAGTCTATTCAGACTTATCCCTGATAGGCAGTATAAATCTTCAAGAAAGAAAAAATCTAACTCCCGAATTTCAGCACCAGGGGCCATATGCAGGAGTCAGTGTTAGCAGGGTTTGGTCTTAGAGCCTATTACCATTTAGCTATCACCGACATCGGGACCTGTGTCAAGTCGTATGCAGGAGCGCGTAACACTTTCATTATAGCAAAACGTGAATTTATTTATAGATTTGGGAAATCCCTCTGCGTCTGTACCCATATATTAGGCTTATATCTATTAAATGCTATCATATTTAACATAATTAAATACGCAATAAGTGAAATTTGAGGAAATTAACCCTAAATTCGAAGCAATATTAACGCTGCCTCCGTAATGGCGGCGATATTAATATTTATATTTTCAAATCGACGAGCGTAAAGTAAACAAATCGCTAATACATTGCCGCCAATGCGTAGACGTCGGCCAGTATGTATGTCGACGTCGACGCGGCGGCGATTTGTTAACTTTACTTCGTCGATTTGACACTATTAATATCGCCGCAAATGCGGCCGTAGCGTTAATCTGGGTTCACTTTTATGGTTAAATTGATAAAATTTCACTTATTGCGTATTTAATTCTGTTAAATATGATAGCATTGAATAGATTTGGTCAAAACCTTACGCTAACACCGCCCTTAAACGTCATATGAAACGGGGTTAGGGTGGCGGAATCTTAAACGCGCCGTGTTAGCGTAACATCGCCTCCTGCATACCGACTTTTCGGTGTTAAACCAGAAATCCTATCTAAACGCATTTTGGCTCGATAACAACGCATCCTGCATATGGCCCCTGAAGGCAATTCGGTGACTACATCCGATTATGTAACTAGTATTAGTACGTTTTTCCTACACATATCAGTCATAACTCGTGATATATGATCGTGATAGAGCATGATTGAAAGGAACTAAAAGAAGGGATGATATGGCTTTGTAATAAGGATAAACGGCTCTATGCGTCAGAGTGTCTGACTTTTTTCTAGGTCAAACTCCTAATCTGAAGGTATGTGGTGTGGGAGGTTAAAAATCCCTGGGGTCGGTAAAAGTGTAGACTCAGGGTTTCTATCGACAAACTGTCTAATGGTGAAAACAAGTCTATTCAGACTTATCCATGATAGGGAGTATAAATCTTCAAGAAGAAAAAAATCCTAAATTGAAGCATGAGCTTATCAAAACCAAATTAATTATCTAGAATCGATTCTACACACGTAACTTAGATAGTGATGCACTTATTAAGCATGTGTTGCCACATATAAGGGAGTCGAAACTCAATTTAATAATAGAACCAGTTACTGCTAAATCCTATGGTGTCTGAGTTTTAGCTTCCTTCCGAAAACTAATTGGCCATATTTGCACTTCAAATATCTCAAAGCCTAGCTATTTAAAATACAATTTATATATAATTAAAGTAAGGTAGATTATAGGAATCAATTTAACATATTTATCTCATAAAAATGCTGCAAGCTCAAAACAATCGGACTATGCAACTTTAAACTAAGCAAACTTGATGTGTTCACTTTTATGAAGAAACAAAATGACGTCATTAAAATATTCAGATATTTTGATCGGATTCTCAACAATGTACATACATATTGAGATAGAACTATTTGCGAGCACAGATTTAACATGGTGAACACTCATTCACTTGGTGACGCATAGCACATCTAATTGAGACTAGTTTGAATGTGTATAACATAAAACAAACTTACTCCTTCAAATTTATTCAGGGCCCTGTCTTCATCTGTGGCTTTTTTTTGGGGGGGGGTCCATTAGTTGTTTAAGCAGGGGAGATTTCAGTCATAGACGACTGGTCCTCATTCCACTGCTGGTCGATAGAAAGCCCGAGCCTACACGTTTACCGACCCAAGGGATTTTTAACCTCCCACACCACATAGACATGGTATGACAGCAACCGGACTTTGATGATGCTGTAAGTTATACACAGCGGTGGAAATCCAAATTGGCAGATCGAACCGCCAACCCTCAGATTAGGAGTCTGACCTAGAAAAAAGTCAGACACTCTAACCACTCCGCCACAGAAAACGCCTCTCTTTCAGCCCTAATGCCCATTCTATCTTTTATTTAACGATGTCTCTAGAGCACATTGATTTTTATCATTGGCTATTGGACGTCAAAATTTGGTCTTTCTGACTCATTTCTTTAGAGCAACCTGCTGCTGACACATAGGATACTCATTCCAATAAGCAGCAAGGGGTCTTTTATATGCACTTTCCCACAGACAGGACAACACATATCAGATCCTTTGATGAACCAGTTGTGGACCAGTGGTTGGAATGGAAAATAACCCAAACTGCAAATGGTTTCCTGAGCAGGATTGATCGGTTGACCAACACCTACACAGCTGGAAATTGCTACTGTCTGAGCTACGTCCCGCTCCTGCTACAGTGATAGAGGCCAGGGAATTCGGACAGTCTTTGACCCCACGTATCAGACAAAGTACAAATAAAGCCTCTTAAAGCACATCTCATCACCAATATAAATCCGTTCTTCACTTCCCTGTGTGACCATGCAGGATATCGGGAGCTTGATTCCCAACCGAGTCAAACCAATGGCTTACAAAATTGATACATGTCGCTTCTTAGCTTGGTGCTCCGGATTGATATGACAGGGCAAGGACTGGTTAGTTCAGTGTCAGGATAATGTAACTGAGTGGGATATCGGGTCATGCTGCTGACATCCTGGTCTCCCAGTGGAGCAACCCTATAGACTTGTCATGACTTCCCTGTGTCACATGTCAGTGCCCATCCTGATATTACCTTAGATGTTGCCAGGACGGAAACCTCCAACAACCAACGAATATTGTTAGTGTGTTCGAGCTCCAACAAATTTACAATCGGATTGATCTTCATGGAAAATTAATATGTTAAGTTGGATCAAATATCAATGTAATGATTATATAGCAAATTCAGTTAACCAGGTCTTAAATGCTAGGGATATTGAAGCATTGTTCAGTACACAGGCAATGCATGAATGCAATACAACATATGTTGGCGTGTCTTCATTATATATTCACCATGAAACTGATCGATATATTTAAATATATAATGAACCAGCGGAGCAAGACCACCAACATCATATATCAATGTAGGTGTTACATAATGCAGTATGTGAATATTAACATGCAAGTGTTCTACATCATGTCGCAGTACACAACGGTGCATGTATTTAGTTCACGCATATCATACTTTCCACATATATCACAAAGCAGGGATTTATATATCTGACCCATCCTGTATGGTGTGAATTTGCAATGACTGGTATTGAGTAATCGGCACAGTAGAGCTTTTCATCATTATCAGTCCATTTTTCAGATCATGGAGAAATAGGTTACTTAGTCTGATAGTTTCGAGGTTCTAGCGACTTACCTATACAAATAGATTAGGTGTATCAGTATTTTGTACTTTTCTTTAGTTTTCGGTAAATATGAATAGATGTTGGTTGTTCGAGGTTTTGTCCTGGCAACCTCTAAGGTCATATCGGGACGGGTACTGACTTGTGACAGTATGGACTCATGGATACTTTATAGTGTTTCCCGACTGGCATATCAATCTGCCAGCACCATGACCTGATATCCCACTCAGTCAAATTATCCGGACAGTGAACCAGCCAGTCCTTGCGCTATCATAATGATGCTGATTGTGTGGATAGGAAGTGACAAGTATCAAGTATTAAGTCATACATTTGACTAGACCAGGTTTCAAATCTGTGGCTTTGAATCCCAATATCTACCAAAGCGAGAGACAGACGCTCAACTCATTCAGCCATCCTGTTTGGTCAATAACAGTAGATATGATATATACATATATATGTGTATATAATATAAACTCCCTCCCTGATGTCACCACCTGCTTCTGAGCAACCATACTAAGTACGCCCCCAAAGTCTTTCATAAGTTAATTTCCAGATGTGCAAGGATCATGCTTTTCGTGGCAACATCACTTGAGCGGAATGTGTCTGTGTGTCCAAGGCGGGGCTCTGATCTCTCCAGAATAAATTACACTTGTATGGGCACCAGATGCGGTGGCATAATCGGTATAGCGCAGGCTTCCTGTGCGGAAGGTTCGGAGTTCGAATCCAAGCCGTATCAAACCAATGATTTATAACATGTATACTATCTGACCTGGAGTGCAACTTTAATAGGATAGGGCAAAGACCCTCTGATACTAAGACGTCTCACTCAGCCTGTACTGTGTAATCAAAATGATCAAACCCAACACTTGGTGCGCTGGCTGTTCTCTTGGTTAAACAGGTGCTATATTATAGGTATAAATGTATTTATATGAATGTGAAAGATGTGTGATGATGGTGATGATGATGATGATGTTGATGATGATGTGTATTTGTTCATAGCAATTTCATATTGATGTGTATTCATACTTACCTATCTCATGTATAATATACTTGTATGTCTTTACATGTGAAACACCAACCAGTAGCCAGGCTGATCAAACCCACCACAAGGTGGCACTGCAAAATTTACATTACCATGGGAGAGATAGGGAGTGAGCCGTCTTAGTATTAGAGGGTCTTTGGATAGGGCAAGAGCTGGTTAGCATAGTGTCAAGATGATGTGACTGTGTGGGGGGCTAGGTCAATGTTATGGTTAGCATGCTAGCCCCAGCATGACAAGCGATATGGGTATCAAGTCGTTGTGCCGGCAGTCGGGTCTCCCAGTGGGGCAGCATCAGACAATTGCCCACTGTCAAAAGTCGGTACCCATCCTGATATTACCTTAGATGTTGCTAGGATGTAAAACAACAACATACAAACGAAACATGCTCAGCTTGGGCAGGGCTAGGTTACTTGCATCAGGGCCCCAAGAAGGACTCGCATCAGAAGTGCGGATTCTAGTTCTGCTCTCGGCGCGATGTTGACCTTCATTGGCAAATTATTATCAGATTCCCTCCCACAATTACATGGACGGGGACGAGACGGGGTGGCCGAATCAGTTGGGGCATCCGGTGTTGCAGTTTCCGCGGCACACCAGTTTGCGAGGGACACATCCATTCAAATGCATTGTCAATGGCTGTGAGTGATCTTCATACAGAAAAAGTCAAATATCTCTCAAATTACACCACCTAGAAACAAATCGCTTGGTACACATATAGAAAACATCTTTACCGAAAAGATTATATTAAATTTATAAGGTTAGGGTTCTTGATTTCTATTAATTTTGAATAAAACTAATGTTTTTCACTGCGTGTACCATCAAACTCAAAGGCATTGTCAATGGTCGTGAGCAATCTGCATACAGAAAATACAGCGAAAGTGAAATATCTCTAAAACCACACCACCTAGAAACAAATCGCTTGGTACACATATATAAAACATCTTTACCAAAAACATTATATTAAATTTATAAGGTTAGTGATGATGCTGTTCGATTTTGACACATGCGCAGAAGCGATGTGTCCCTCGCAAACTGGTGTGCCATGGAAACTGCAACACCGGCTCCTGTGTTGGTAGATCATGTCATTCGAACCCACGGGTTCAGACCAGGTTGAGTCAAACCAATGACTTAATAGTGTATGATTGTTGCCTCCTAGCCAAGCACTCATCATTATTAGATCGACACCGGAAGACTCCTGGTCATCCACATGCGCTGCAGTAAGACCACCAGGACACACGCCAATGCCTTCTCCATCAGCATCCAGCCCCTGGACGGCAGCTCCTTCTGCCTTGTATGTGCCTGGCATACATACAAGCACGCCACTAACACTGCCCCGCACACTCCTGCATTCCTCCTCCCAGATGGACGCCCCCTCACGGAGGTCCTTCTCACCTCGGCAATGAGGGCTGCTCTCCTCGCCGGACGACTGCCAGACCCCGACTCCTACACGCTCCACAGCTTTCGCCAGGGAGGGGCACAAGCCTGTGTAAAAGCAGGTGCACAGCTCAACGAGATACGGGAGCTCGGGAACTGGCGGTCGTCCGCCGTCTACACCTACATACAGAGGGCCGCCTTCTCTGCAGTGACACAGGCCCTCTCATCCCACTTGGCTGGGTCAAATTTCAACATGATCCACCAACTCCTGAGATTTAACTGATTTATTGACCTCACAGCAATTTCTGACCTTTCACTTCCTCTTATTGAATACTATGTTATTGAATAAAATTCTGATCCAATGAGCCGCGTGTTTGCGTTGTAAATTGTTCATGTTGGTTCGCCAACATGGGTAATTTGCGCGCGAACAAGGAGTCTCCCCTGTGGCGCCACCTGGGTTCGAATCCAAACCCAAACCATACCAGATTTCCCATGGGCCCGAGTCCCTCACAACACCTATGACGTCCCGGCCACCCATCCTCGCACCCCGAGACCCACCAAATATCACTTCCACCACAACAGCCAGACAAGCAACTCACCACCTCAACTCAGCCGCCCACCCATCCCTACAAACGACGAACACACAAACACGATGGGGTTGAGGGCCTACGTCAAATTTCAACATGATCCACTAACTCCTGATATTTAACTGATTTATTGACTTCTATACTATTGACCTCACAGCAATTGCTGACCTGTAACTTACTCTTATTGACTACTATGTTATTGAATAAAATTCCGATTCAATGAGTTGCTTGTTTGTTTCATAAATTACCAAATAGAGGGTTTGACTCCCGTTCTAGGTGTTCTGGTGGCTTTTGTTTGCAACAACAACTAAAATGAAGGACACCTGAGGAGTTCACATGCAAAACCCAGTAAATGCAAATACCAAAATTGGGATAGACATTGGACTGAAACCTTGAATATATTCAGTTTTTATATCCCAATTTTGCGTTCATTGCTACGTGTCCATTTTAGGGCAACTAAAGTGGAATTAGTTCGAATTAATATTACCTTCAGGTAAAAAATGGTTTTATTTTAATTCAATTTTCTGATTGGCGTTTGCAGGATGGACTCTTCACATGTTTTACCATAATATATTCTACCAATCATTCAGAGGCGAGTGAAGACCCACTTGAGTTAAGATTCATCTGAAAATCAGCTATAGAGGGTGCAATTCTATACAACTGCAGACATAACAAAAAAGTAGCCCGATGTGCATCTCGAGTAGACTTGTATGACAGCGACATATACACCAGATATAAAAATGCTGTAGCCACAGCCGCTTGCCAAATAAACAATTTGCACTATACAGCACATACATATGTGTGGTGCATAATCTATTATGCACATATACATAATATAGTGCAGGAAACATTAATTCACCAACATTAACAGAACTGGTGGTTCGTGGCGGATACATGGCATTATTAATATTGGAGTAGTCTGCATTGGCCTCTCAGGCAAGGTGGCTTGTAGCTAGGTAAACCTGGATAGGAAACCTAGTGTAAAATATTGCGATTTAATGCATTGGTGGGGGAATGCAAATGTTCTCTTATTGATCGGGTATATGTGACCAGGTGCATGTATGTGTATATGTAGGTGTTGGTGGTGCTTGATTGAAAGGTAAATAGACATAGTGGTGCTGGCAGTGGTATGTGAAGGTATTCCAGGTATTGCAATACCTCAGGGAGTTTGATACCCCTGCCCTGCAGAGTTGTAAACCACTGCCTTGTGGTACAGGTTCTTGACAGAACTGAAGGCTAAGGGAGCAAACCCTGAACAGAAAACCATGTCACTGTGTCAGCATTAAGGGTGGTTGATGTATGGAACTCCCAACATTGTGCGACCAGCCACTGCAGGGACAAATAGTGTTGTGCCTGTATTGACATGTTCTTGCCGGTGTGACAGATCACTGATAACCATGGTCTAATATTTCTGAATGCCCGGCTGCGTTTGGGACACCAGATAATATTAAAAACTCTCCCCCTTCATATCACCTATGATGCTGTTATTCAAATTCTGGCTATCAACTCAGTAACCAATACTAAGGAAGAATGAAGACAAGTCACACAGATAAACAGTGGAGAAGTTGTGCTTTATTGGCATCAACTCCTGTCCACCTACCAGTGACCTATCATCCACAATCCTTACCTTCTGTCCACACAGTATCTCATTACTACTTTAGCCTGTATAGAAAGCAGTGCCTACAGCCCATGGGACAGGTGTCCTATGGCTGTGTACACACTCAATTGGAATATATGAATTTTGCTAGCATCAGACAGAGTGTATGGGGTTCCTGCTCAAGGGTAGGTGTGTCTCACTCAAGAGCCAGGAGTAGAGTGATCTCTCTTCAGTGTGCCTGAAGCAGAGCATTGAATAATTAATGAATCTCAGAATGAGGCTAGTGTGGTCAGAGAGCCAAGGTAGTGTAGGTGAGACCTGGCAGTCCCACAGTCAACCAATCAGGCGCCCCCACATCTGGGGTGGGAGCCAACCCCCATTGGAGGTGCCTGTCACTCAACTCAGCTGCAGGTGGTGCCCTGAGTGCATATGCAAATGAGGCTGTGGTGGGCCCGCCCTATGGTCATGGGTGAACAGGTAGTTGCAACAGTTACAATAGATCTCTGTTAATATGACTTTTTCTCCAATTGCACTCCTTATGGATGCATACAGAAAATGTCAATAATCATGTACTGTCTTCTTATATAGGAACTTCTCTTCAGTAATCTCAGGCATCATATATAACATATATTTCACATCACTCATTATCATGTACAATGGGAGTGGGATACTATTGCTTTTAGTTTACATAACATTGTCCCCACTCCGTCGCCCAAGAATAATAATGCCCTCTGCCAATATATAATTCTTAACCAAAAATCCGTATATTTTTACAATGGGGAATGCTGGATCCCTATTGGTAGAGCTAAGAATGCTGGTTTCTCATTGGGAGAATAGGGTGGGGTGATACTCTACACTGAATCCATGTACCATATAAATAATAAACCAGAGGGATTGACTCTCTCTTTTCTTTCACACTTTGTACTCTTCCTTTCTCTTTGTCCGTATTGATTTCAGTATAGCCTGCCTACACAACCACATATTCGATTACTAGACTTTACATACTGGTGACCATGACGTGTGGTAAATCTATTAATTGGAGGAAGGATTCAACTTTACTTCATGGAGACCTAGTCTTTACACTATGTCAATGTAATGGTTAGCAGATGAAGAGTTCAGTGCTAATAACAGATTTTTACCTGAGGGGCATTTGAATTAGCCCTAATTCACTTCTCTTGCGATGAAATGCTATGGAGCAATATATAAAGAAATATGCATGTACACAAATTAACCTTTTGTAGGGTTGACTCCAATGTTTATTTAAAGTTGTGGATTGGTGTTTACAGGGTGTTGCGCCTGAACTCCTCTCAATAGTCTCATATATATATATATATACATCTATATTTACTGCCTGTAATTGTTATAAAACAAGGGGAAGCACAAGACTATTATTCTATAGCAGTGAAAAGAAGACTTAACTAGTATGGGCAGCATAACTACACCATCACCAAAAAAGAAAGAAGTTAAGTTTATTATCCACTGCCTCTACTTGCAAACTCCATATATGGGGTGTATTTACGAAGTGTGTAAGTCCTAATTCCTCTAACTGATAAGTGCACACAGAGCAAAGTGTGTGAATTATATCTACTGGATAAACTGCAGCTAAGTGCTAAGGCTTTCCTCCAGGAAGACAATAAACTAGTATAATACTGCTATGAATCATCTTATATACTATTGTTGTATAATGATGTCATATAATCCACGCGAGCCTTCAATGTATTATTTACCACTCGCTCACTACTAAGGTGATTAATGAACTCTATATAATGGACCCAAATTAGATTAGGCTCATTTCTGACACATATCTGAGACAAGCTACCATTAGCCGGAAAACCACAATGCACCCGGAAGTGCTAGTGAATGGAGCATCGGCAATGCATCAGCGACCCAAAGTATATGAAAAATCTCCAACTGAATCAATATAGAAGTGGTTAGGTTGGTTGGTCCAGTTGTTTTTTTGTGTTTTTTTTGGTCAAGTATTTATTCATCTGAATATGACATTTGTCAGTGCCGGAGCACTGGTCTTCCGGCCATCTTACTATTGGAATTGACAGTCGAAATAATCTAAGTTTGATCAGCGTTGTATTAGTTACATCGCCGATCCTGTATAATTAAGGGAGTGGCTCCTGCTGTATAATGTACAGTACCAGTCACTGTAGTTCCTGCAAAAATGGGGAGCAGCACCGAGTAGAAAGTGCATAGGGGGCCTACTAGGGGCAAGTGAAACAATCATTGAGGGCTACATTTTTTCTCTTGATGGTTGATGGTTTGTTCATGATGGTTAAGGGTGGTGGCAGCGGAGGGGGGACCATTGGGTGTGTGGTGGGGGGAAAACCCCACAGGAGAGCAAGCGAGGATGTGGGTGGTGGGAGGAGAAGCTTAGGGCTTTGCTAGTAATTACTGCAGTAGTCATTCAAGGGCCTGAATAACCAGGTGGGCTCTATATGCATATTTGAAGGCAAGTATTGTGTGTGTCTCTCTAACTCTGGTAGGGAGGTCATTCCACATGACACTCCCTTTGCATATTGGTGCTCCGATATATTTATTTGTTGAAGGGTGTGGTACATAGAGGAGAGGGGATGCCCCTCTTCTTGTTATTCTGTTTGTGTGGTCAATGAATTTGTTGTTGTTTTGTGTGTTTGTGGATTAGTGCCATCAGGTGTAGGTCCCTTTTCTGAGAGAGTATCCAATTTGGCTGTCTTTGCAGTTCAGCCGCACTCAATGTCTTGCCTTGGTAGACTGTTCTCTGTGCTCGGTTCTGAATTCTTTGCAGTTTGATCTTTTCTTCTTTTGTTAAGAGCTCATATATGTGTTCATTGTAATCTATAACAGGCAATATTGTAGTCTTGTACAGGAGCAGAGCAGTATTTTCATTGATGACTTTCTTAATTTCCTAAAGGTTGTCAGTTTTAGTGCCAGTGTTTGATTTAATCTTGCCAATTGTTGGTTCCCGGTTAGTGTGGAGTCAAGAGCTGTGCTCAGATATTTGTAGGAGTCCACTTCAGAAAGTAAGCTTACACCCATTTGTAATTGGATTTCAGGGGCTCTTGTTTTTCTCATTTTTGTCCCATAGATCACATACTCTGTCTTGGCACTATTTTACTTTTCATGCCACATGGTTGGTTGTTGGAGTTGGATGTACTGGCAACGTATAAGGTCATGTCAAGATAGGTACCAACTTGTGACAGTGCACACTATTGGCAAATTTATAGCACTGGGATATCAGGTTACCAGCACCATGACCTGATATCCCACCCAGTCACATTATCCATATGTCTGGCGGTGTCTGCTCGGTTCTGAATTCGTTGCAGTTTGATCTTTTCTTCTTTTGTTAAGAGCTCATATATGTGTTCATTGTAATCTATAACAGGCAATATTGTAGTCTTGTACAGGAGCAGAGCAGTGTTTTCATTGATGACTTTCTTAATTTCCTAAAGGTTGTCAGTTTTAGTGCCAGTGTTTGATTTAGTCTTGCCAATTGTTGGTTCCCGTTTAGTGTGGAGTCAAGAGCTGTGCCCAGATATTTGTAGGAGTCCACTTCAGAAAGTAAGGTTACACCCATTTGTAATTGGATTTCAGGGGCTCTTGTTTTTCTCATTTTTGTCCCATAGATCACATACTCTGTCTTGGCACTATTTTACTTTTCATGCCACATGGTTGGTTGTTGGAGTTGCATGTACTGGCAACATATAAGGTCATATCAAGATAGGTACCAACTTGTGACAGTGCACACTATTGGCAACTTTATAGCACTGGGATATCAGGCTACCAGCACCATGACCTGATATCCCACCCAGTCACATTATCCGTATGTCCGGCGGTGTCTGGTACAAGTTTTGAACATGCACAAAACTTGTACTGGACACCACCGGACTGACATGTATGGTTGGTGCCCGGTTTAAATCTGTTTAGTCCGTTTTGTCCTTTTCATGTCCAGTACCCATCCGTTACATCTCCGGTTTGCTTCCTGCCAAGTCCGTTGATGTTTTTGTTTTTTTTATTGCGGGAATTCGGTCAGTATATCTTTTCGGCCTGTCCGTGAACAATCTGGTATGTCCGTTTGACATTCGGTTTTCATCCAATGCTCGTCCGGTTCTCGTCCGTTTCTCAGATGGATATTCGTTAATGTACGTTCCTTGTCCGTTTAGCGTCCATTTCGCCTGGTGGCCCTTGCAACAGTTTGACACATTTCGGTACATGTTGATACCGAACACCACCGGACTAGACAATTCTTTGTCGGGTTTATGTCAGTTGCTCAATCCGGTAAGGTCTGACTGGGCCTTTACGGATCGGGCCGGATATCAACGGATATCCATGGATATGCAACGGATATGCAATGGACACAAACCAGACTTTGCCGGATATCAACAGACTTTGTTCAGTTTCTTTCCGTTTCCTCCATCCGGTGAGATGTCACAGGGGCTTTAATGATACTACTTTGCCTTGCCAGGAAATGATGTTGAGTAATCTGACCAAACAAGCCCATATTATATCCTACTAATGCGGAGTTGCTTCTTGCATCTGCGTGCCGTGGCCAGGTACATGTGCTTTTGTACAAAGTACTTATACATACTTATTATGGAATGGAATTATCCTGCTTCGCTATTGTCGCTTCTGCACACAGATGGGATGGCCAAATGAGTTAGAGCATCCCTCTCCCATGTTGCTCGATCATGGGATCGTGGGTACGAATCGTGGTCGAGTCAAACCATATGTTCTCTGTGGCGGAGTGGTTAGAGTGTCTGACTTTTTTCTAGGTCAGACTCCTAATCTGAGGGTCGGCGGTTTGATTCCCCGTGCCCCCAGCTCTGCCAATTTGGATTTCCACCGCTGTGTATAACTTACAGTGTCATCAAAGGCCGGTTGCTCTCATACCATGTCTATGTGGTGTGGGAGGTTAAAAATCCCTTGGGTCAGTAAAAGTGTAGGCTCGGGCTTTCTATCGACCATCAGTGGAATGAGGAAGACCAGTCGTCTATGACTGAAATTTCCCCTGCTTAAACAACTAATGGACCAACAACAAAAAACTGTATTATGTAGTTGATGGTGGTTGAGTACTGGAGATTGGTGTGCTTTCTGGAGGGCTAGGGGTCTGCTCCAAATGATCCCTCCTCCCCTCCTCCCCTCCTTTCCTCCAGGTGGCACCTCTGCCCCTCTTCAGTGCCCACTCCGCCTCCAATTTGTGCTAGTAAAGTATGTAGTAGGTCATTTTATCGGTGGGAGCAGCCTAACTTATCAGCTCGACCTAAGTTATTGTTCTGTCTCCCTTTCTTATGTAATGTAATAATATCATAGCGCGACAGAACTATGTAACTGCAATGAGTTGTTTGGATCTTTAACTTACATATTAACTTACATATCATCTTCAGGCTGATCTAAGCCCTAATGGGCCTCTAACGCCAGCTCGTTATGACAACAAAGAACTTTTTTTTGCACACACCTGTGGGTTGACGGTGCCTTGAAGTTAGATAATTGTCGGTGTCCTCTCCACCATCATAACACACCTATAGTGCACACATATGGGATGGCCGAATGAGTTAGAGCGTCCCTCTCCCATGTTGCTCGATCATGCGATCATGGGTATGAATCGTGGTCGAGTCAAACCAATGACTTAAAAATTGATACTAGTCGCTTCCTAGCTGCATTGCTAGGATAGGGCAAGGAGCAGTGGAATGAGGAAGACCAGTCGTCTGTGACTGAAATGTCCCCTGCTTAAATAACTAATATACCAAACAAACAACAGAATATATATATATTGTACTCGTCTGCACTGATGTCTCATGCAACCAGCGACTTACCCGGGCGGGTGTGAACACGGTGATCATATTAGGAAGCCAATGTGGTGTAATGGTGAGCACACTATCCCAGAATGCAAGAGATGTGGGATCAAATCCTGCTCTAGGCGCACTATTTTCCATATTCATCACAACCATGACACTGCTTCTTGTGACCTTGATCCCATATAATCTGCACACTATATGGTTGTTGAATCTACCCTTGGTACCGGTAAGGATAGAGAGGATATTTGTGCACTCAGAATAATTATATTAAAGTTGCATAGTCCGATGGTTTTGAATTTCTGTATTTTCTCTGAGCTAAATATATTAGACTGATCACTAGTAGCTACTTTACTTGAGTTCAAAGCTACTTTCATTTTAAATGGTAAACTTTTGAGATATTTTTAGTGCAAACGTGGAAAATTAGTTTTGGCACGCTTGCCAAAACTCTGACATCAGAGACTTCAGCAGTAACATGTTCTGTTAAATTGACTCAGTATTGCCTTCTATGCAGAAACAAATGCTTAATAAGTGCATCAGTATATAAGTTAGATATGTAGAATTAAATCTAAATAATAATTTTGGTTCTGAAAATGTGATGCTTCATCGGACTATGCAGCTTTAAATTCAAACCACTGTTGGTCCTAAGACAAAGTAATATGAATGCAACTTGACTGTTTTTCCGAATGAAAGATACTAGTTGTGATATAATTATGTGGGAAATGATGAGTCATAACTCATCACAGAACTAAAAATGTTCCTCTCCGTAATTTGATATATTTTGATCAGAGTTCTACTCACCCAGATATCGTAATGGAAATGAATTGCGCCTTCACAGTTGATGGCATTGTATTTTGTATTCACTAGCCACCGAGGGGCAATTGATAAGGGGAAGGTGGCAGCCTCCGGAGTGGGGGTTGGATTAGAGGGAGGATACAGGTGGCGCCTCCTGGTGTTGCGCGAAGGGAGTGAATCCATGGGGAGCATCACTTCCGGTTACTGGCTCTTCACGGAAATAGGCAGGTGGGTATTACATCTTCGAAATGATATTGACATCTTTAAACACCGCATTGTTCTATATGTATATGTTTATATATGGGTTGTTCTCAGATGACAGTGCTCTGGTTGCCCACTCTGCTGAAGAGACCCAGAAAATAGTGGACTCTTTCTCCGATGCATCAAAGAAGTTTGGCCTGAAGATTAACATCAAGAAGACGGAGGTGCTGTACCAACCCAACTCTACAAGAATCCGAGAGGAGATCATGGTTGACGGAAACAAGCTGAACTCTGTTCTGGAATTCACCTATCTCGGAAGCACTATATCAAGTGATGGATGCATTGATGCTGAAATACAGAGGAGGATGGCCAAGGCTAGTGCATCTTTCGGCCGACTACGCCAGAGACTCTGGAACAACCACCATGTGTCCATGCGGGTCAAAGGTAAGATGTACCGTGCAATCATGCTATCCACCCTACTATACTGAAAAAGCTACATGCCTTCATGATGCAACATCTTCGTTCAATCATGAGGCTTACCTGGAAGGACAAAGTGACAAATAAGGAAATACTCAAACGGATGGGGCTGCCCTCTATGGAAGATCTTCTGATCAAAAAGAATCTCCGGTGGACTGGACACCTCATGAGGATGTCATCAGACAGGCTACCAAAGCAGATCCTCTATTCTCAACTGTCTTCTGGCTACAGAAAGAGAGGGCGCCCTCGTCTCCGGTTCAGGGATACCATCAAGAGAAACCTGAAACTGAGAGACATTAAGACCGACTCATGGATGCAACTCTCACAGCAGAGAGCTAAATGGAGAGTGGCAGTCAAGTAATGAAAGCAGTCTTTGTCGCATCACGACCGACAGCATGATGATGACGATGTTCTCAGAAAGGGTGGTCCATGATGGGTCACTCAGTTTGAAAGCTCATAAACTAGTCTTTCATGAAATCGACCAATTTGCATTTGTGTTATCATGCTGGTATGATAAGGAAATAGTATAAGCAAAATTATAGACTTTGGTGGTTTTGTTTCTTTGTATACTGACAAATTAGGCAAAAATTAATTGCCAAAAGCATGGGGCAATTTGTGACATGCTGAATAGTGTGTTAAACACAATGCAATTACATATAAAGAAATGATATGAGTTGTGATAAGGGCACGACTAAACTCATTATAAGAATTATTTCTATTATTTAGGATACTAATTATGCCTTCTCCCTTGATATCTATGAAATTATTGAGACATTAAACTTGCTGTAACGGTCGTTACAATGTGTGCCCACTTTAAAGAGAAACTTTCAAAATCCCTTTGCACTGGCGGAACGGAACATTAGCTGGGAACTATTTGTACACACTATTGTCACCAGGGACTCCTAAGAAGTGCACACATACATTCTTTTATTAACATTGCCATTATAATCATATTTTAAAATATTAGAAAGTGTGTATTGAGTGTGGTATCCATTGAAACGACCGTGCATAAGAACTAATCAGCCCCGTCCTGATATGACCTTAGATGTTGCTAGGACGTAAAACAACAACAAACAAACAAACTAATCAGTAATTTCCTGCTAGCTCTTACTTCCATGACCCCTTGCAAAAAAGTGAGTGGGTCAACTATCTTTTTTCCCTCAAAATATGTTGTGTAGGGAACATGTATTTTACCTGCGTCATTTAGGGGTCATTTGTAGAAATGTTTAGCCCAGTATGTCACATTTATGAACAACCCATCTAATACAATAGTTGGCCTACATGAATGAATAAGAGGAAGACATGATAGAGGAAGACATGATTGTGAGTAAGAGTTCTATTTTTCTGAAAGTGGTTAGGCAGCTCGTACCGTAAGGAGCCGGAGGTGGCAGCACTGTCGGAGCTGAGGTTCAGTAGGTTGGAACAGTAGATGACTAACACAGGCTCCAGCACCAGATGAGTGAGGTGGGAGCTGAGGAGCACGGGTGGAATTCCGGCTTATTAATCGCCTATCATTCTTTTACAGCATCATATATATGTTGTTTTTTGGGGATTGTTTTGTTTAAATGTTTTTTCAGCACTGAGTGAGCAAGCGATCTTATAGCCAATATAGGTAAATATACACAAACAGAGATTATTTACAAAGTATGGTATGCAAGTATTGCAGTACCTCTGATACCTATCTGCTAAAATACCTCAGGGACTCTGACACCCCTGCCTTGCAAAGTTGTAAACCACTGCCTTGTGGGACAAGTTTTTGATAGAACCAAAGGCTAAGTGAGAAAACCCTAACAGAAAACCATGTTACTGTGGCAGCATTAACGGGTGGTGATGAATGGACCTCCGAACATATCCTGACCAGCCCCTGCAGGGAGAAATAGTTTGCACCTGTCTTTTCATGTTCTTAGCAGTGTGAGACCTCTATTTGCTCCCCGAGAGGGTGCCGCTAGTTACTTGCAAAAGCCAGCAGCACTTCAATGCTATGCAAGCAGCGTTTATGAAAAGCACAACCGAACAGGGGTAAGTAATGGAAGCAGTCTTTGTTGCATTGCGACCAACCACATGATGATGATGATGATGACATAGTGTTTGCATATTAATGTGTTTACAGATGCAGGCCCGTACACTACACAGTAATTCACCAGTGCATCAGAAGATTTGCAGGTGGATTTAACTCATCTACGCTTACAGATTAATCTAGTTGTATGTACTCAAATATGTCGAAATCCAGCCGATTGATTACCACACAAATTGATTAGTATTGGCAACAATTAAGGTCATGCCAGGACAGGTACCGACCTTTAACAGTGCACCCTCATGACGACTTTATAGTGCTGTCCCACTGGAATCATCCATCACCATGCCCTGATATCCCACTGTCACATTATCCTGACACCGAGCTAAACCAGTCCTTGACCAATGCTATTAATGCTGAATACCAAATGAGGATGTTTGTTTGTTTGTTGTTGTTTTACGTCCTAGCAACATCTAAGGTCATATCAGGACGGGTCCAAATGAGGAAGTGACAAGTATCAATTTGATAAATCAGTGGTTTAACTCGACCGAGAATTGAACTCCCGACCTTCCGCACGGGAGGCCTGCGCTCTATCGACTCGGCCACCGTGTCCCGTTTATAATATAAGTGACTCGGAACTAAACTAGAGTAGGGTATTATTGTCAGCCTAATTTTATTTGACAATAACAAACATATATGTCAACGAATTATGCAAGCCTAGCTACAAACGAGGTGTTCTTTTGATTTCAGTATACATTGTATATATATATATATATATATATACAGTAAAACCTCTCTAACCGACCACCTCCACAGATCGACCACTCCCCTATCTCAATCGCCTTATTTGGGTTCCAACAATACCATTTTAACCATATTATAACTCCCTAAACCGACCACCTCCCTAAATGGGCCACTTAAAGTCGGTCCCAAGGTCGGTCGATTTAGGGAGATTTCACTGTATTTGTTTTTACAGATGTTTTACAAATGTGTTTAGATGGTGATCGATGTGATGTGTGATGCATACCACCGTATCGGAGTTATGACAAATCGAGTATAAAGACTATGCATGACATGCCATATGTTGCGGTTTGGGATCTGCATCCTGCCTCCATACGTCCTCATGAGTGGGCACTGTCACAAGCCGGTAGCCATCCTGGTATTACCTTAGATGTTGACAGGACGTATAACTCAAACAAGCAACCGTAAAACGCCAACATAGAAACCAAACCAATATTGCATCATAGTGCTTGTAGCGTCGTATCTTAGACAAGCAGCACTATAAAGTCACAATCAGGGGTGCACTGTCACACAGCGCTCCTCTTTACTGATGTGATACCAGACTGGGTGGCCGAATGAGTTGAGCGTCCGTCTCCTGTTTTTGGAGATCAGGAGATCCAAACCCATGGGTGTGTGGGTTTTAATCCTGGTCGAGTCAAACCGATGACTTAAAAATGTATATGTGTTGCTTCCTAGCCTGGCACTAGGCATTATTAGGATATGGCAAGGACTGGCTGGCTCAGTGTCAGGATAATGTGACTGAGTGGGATATCAGGTCATGGTATGGGTGGCCTGGTTTCCCAGTGGGGCAGCACTATAAAGGTGTCATGAGTGCGCACTGTCTGTACCAGTCCTGATATGACATTAGATGCTGCTAGGACGTAAAACAACAACAAACAAACATTACTGATGTTGCGATGGTTGTTGGAGGAATGTAATCCCCTAATACATAATTACACCAAGAACTCCGAACTGCCATTCTTGCACAATCATACATATATATATACCAGCATTCTGATTAAAACACAAATCAGATCATCGTTTTGTGTTATCAGTTTGTGCAATCAGATCATGATAGTTTGGCAGGATGTAAAAGAGTAAGTTAGGATCATGTAGTTTGAACAGTGTTGAAGTGGAGCAAGTCCTTCGTCTCGGGCAGTGAGTGTCTGTATTTAGAACCTGAAACGCATCGATCACAGTCTACTGACAGCGACACCACACAAGAACACACCAACACTCCCAGCACCAGTCGCCTAATGCTGCCAGGCATTTAAATCTAAAACTGCCAGTACCCCCCCCCCCCCACACACACACTCGAACTCCAGTTCCCAACACACCGCCCGCAGGCACACTCACACTCCTCCCCAATAAATAGCTGATTGGGGATGCAATACATTCAGAAATGTGTGTTACACACGGCTTTGTAGAAGAACTTGAAAACACAGTTAAAGGATATTGGGATGACTGAGTGTACAACTTCATATCATTGGTGGAGGTGGAGGTGGGTGGGTGTAGGTGTGGGTGTGGGTGTGGGGTGGGAGTATGGGTGCGGGTGGGGTTCGGGGATGGGGTGGGGGCTAGGCTGAGTCTCTCCTTGCTACTGTTATATGCATAAAAACAAGCGGCAGCACTGATTTAAAGTCAAAGTAGTTTAACACACAATTCCATACTGTGTCAGCATAGTGTTACTGAATGATATACCAGGTCAAGATGTCGACCGATAAAGACTGGCATGTGTATGCTGTAGTATTATGTGGTAGCCGTCCCCACATGAACTGACATATTTCTAAGATCTTAAATCCTACCATATGCATATTTTGAAATGGATAATATTAACATTTCACTTGACTTCTACTAGCTGCGGATGGCAATATCAGAGTACATGTCTATATATAGATAAATAGCAGAATTTCTGCATGGGCTGGATATACCAGAAGTCCTCGTTGTTTTTCATTAACTATGTATACGATGTTGTTCCAAGAAAATGGAGTATTCGGACAGATCATAGTGGGTTCCCAGTAAAAATGCCTAATTCCACAATACATGCACCACAATGTAATAGTCAAAATAAGATTATTTCATTATTTTATAATTATGTGGGTGGCGACGGTGGGCCCTTATTAAAGCCTGGGTTCCGCCTTCCAGACCCCCCCCCCCCCCCCACGCACACACCCCTCACATCCTCCCGGGTGCCGGGCGGGTCGTAACCGCTCGCTGGGAACCGCCAGTCATCGCTCCGGGTACCCTTGCCACCTATTACTAGTGGCAATGCCCCTGATGTTCCTAAATATACTTCCAACACTGATTAAACCATTGATTCCGTATCTTTGGTTCAAGTCGACCTTCAGTTTGTGATGTTTTCATACATCATCTTGTCTCTGAATGCTAAGCAAGCTATTTTTATTTCCTGGACCGATATCCTGACTGTCTATGTTGGTTGATCGTAATTTGTAATGTTGTCAAGTTTTAGTAATCCCGCCGACATTAAATTTGATATTGACAGCAGCGCCTAATGCGTCTAAGATGAAGTATTAGAGCATTCCTAAATTACTTTCAATTTCTTGTAATTGCTGCACTTTGCTTTCAGAGTAGTATGTCGGAATAGTTAGTTATTAGGCAATTTGTGGGTGTCTAAATGACTAATTTGGCTCGCCGTGAATATGGCCTATGCTGCCGACACGACGTAAATCATCCACCAATCAATCAAATCAACTAATTCGATGCGTGCGGTAATGCATGAACTAGATAATTATATTATGATATATATTTGATATATAGATATGATACATAATAATAAAGAAGGATAACAATAGCCCGAACAACATTCTCCAAAATGTATAGAGTGTTAACATCAAGTAAGATATTAATACAAACAAGGAAGCGTATTCTTCAGTGTTATGTGTGGTCTACTCTAATGTAACTCTAAGAAAATGTACAAACGTTTAGCAGCATTTGAGATGTGGACTTATCGAAGGATGATGAAAATATCATGGACAAAGAAGATCACCAACAAAGATGTTCTTAGAAAAATTAAAAATAAGAAAAGCTTGTTTGCCACTATACAGACAAAGAAACTTATTTATTTTGGCCAGATCATTCATCAGACTTCAATATACCGTACAGTGTTGGAAGGGAAGGTGAATGGCAGCAGAGGGAGAGGGAGACCAAGAACATCATGGTTTACAAATATTTCACAGTGGACAGGCTCGAATTATTCACAGTCTATCAGAACAGCACACCATCGGGACAAGTGGAGAACCATTGCATCCAACCCTCGACTAGAGGACGGAACTATTGATTAATTGATATAACATGGGACGCCTTCTCTGCAAACTAACTTAAATGGGAAGAAAGGATGAGAGATTGCTGATGGAGACAACGTGATAAGGAGTTAAATCAAGCCAGGCCTGACAGTGTGGGAACTTGTGAGAACCATCGGAATGGCACATACGCTCTACAGGGGTCATCCATATAAAAACAAAACATCCATTACATTGAACACCATAATTCAGCAGAACATCAACGGAGCGACCGATTGAGGCCACATGGTTTGGTGGAGTCAGTAATGTATGCATATCCATGTGGGTTGAAACTAAACAATCTGAACCAAAAGGTTCTCAGTCATCCAAGTTGTCAGTACCCCATCGTTCTCATTCCTCCAAGGTTTCAATCATCCAGGGCCCCAATAATTAAGCGTCCCAATCATTCATGATCCCAGTCATTCATGATCCTAGTAGTCAGACAGGGGCCCATTCATTAATGATCCCAATCATCCAGATCCCTATCATCCAGTGACCCAGTCATTTATGATCCCAGTCAGACAGGGACGCCGTCTTTAATGACCCCAGCCATCCAGAACCCCATCATCCAGTGACCTAATCAGTCATGATCCCAGTCAGACAGGGGCCTAGTCATTACTGCCCCCAGTCATGCAGACTCCGAGTCATCCAGACTCCAATTCATCCAGAATCCCAGTCATCCAGACTGCTAATCATCCAGCATCACAGTCATCCAGAATCACAGGCATCCAGACTCCCAGTCATCCAGAAGTCCAGTCATCCAGACTCCCAGTCACCCAGCCTCCCAGTCATTCAGAATCCCAGTCATCCAGACTCCCAGTCATTCAGACCCCTTGTCATCCAGAATCACAGTCATTCAGAATCACAGTCATCCAGACTCCCAGTCATCCAGACTCCCAGTCATCCAGACTCCTTGTCATCCAGAATCACAGTCATTCAGAATCACAGTCATCCAGACTCCCAGTCATCCAGACTCCCAGTCATCCAGAATCACGGGCATGCCAACTCAGTCATCCGGACTCCCAGTCATCCAGACTCCCAGTTATCCAGACTCCCAGTCATCCAGACTCCTTGTCATCCTGAATCACATTCATTCAGAATCACAGTCATCCAGACTACCAGTCATCCAGACTCCCGGTCATCCATACTCCCAGTCATCCAGACTCCCAGTCATCCAGACTCCCAGTCATCCAGATTCCCAGTCATCCATACTCCCAGTCATCGAGAATCCCAGTCATCCAGAACCCCAGTCATCCAGACTCCCAGTCATCCAGACTCCCAGTCATCCAGACTCCCAGTCATCCAGACTCCCAGTCATCCAGACTCCCAGTCATCCAGACTCCCAGTCATCAAGACTCCCAGTCATCAAGACTCCCAGTCATCCACACTCCCAGTCATCCAGACTCCCAGTCATCCAGACTCGCAGTCATCCAGAGTCACAGTCATCCAGACTTCCAGTCATCCAGACTCCCAGTCATCCAGACTCCCAGGCATCCAGACACCCAGGTCATCCAGACTCCCATTCATCCAGCCTCCCAGCCATCCATACTCCCAGTCATCCAGACTCCCGGTCATCCAGACTCCCAGTCATCCAGACTCCCAGCCATCCAGCCTCCCAGTCATCCAGACGCCCAGTCATCCAGACTCCCAGTCATCCAGACTCCCAGTCATCCAGACCACCAGTCATCCAGACATCCCAGTCATCCAGACTCCCAGTCATCCAGACTCCCAGTCATCTAGACTCCCAGTCATCCAGACTCCCAGTCATCCAGACTCCCAGTCATCCAGACTCCCAGTCATCCAGAATCACAGTCATCCAGAGTCCGAGTCATCCAGAATTCCAATCATCCCAGATCCCAATCATCTAGGATTACAATCATTCTGGGCCCCAGTCAAACATGATCGTCTGAGGACCTTTGCAAGTAGGCACTGCTTGTGACCTGCATTTCGCCGAGCTGTAAGTAAATAGCGGAAACAATGGTTGGTGGGTTTGATGTTATGTGGTTACAGTGGATTAATCCATATCGAATAAATGCGCAATTGTGATGTGATAATAATGCTAATTTCACTACATTGAAAGCTGGTCAGGGAACTCGCAAGCAAGGAGTACCATGCACAGGTAGGGTTGTGCAGGGTGATTGCGTCAGGCATCCTAGATAGACTAATGGGGAGGACGCTAGGCCCGGATTAGGCGCACTTTCTTGACGTCACTTCCGCCACACTCCTTGACACTCACACTGGGTTTTTGGGGTGTTTTTTTTGGTACAGTAGTTGTTTAAGCAGGGAAAATGTCAATCATCCTTATCATTCCACTTCTCCTTGCCCTTTCCTAATAATGCCAAGTGCCTGGCGAGGAAGTGAAAAGTAAACATTTCTAAGTCATTGCTTTGACTCGACCAGGGTTCGAACTGGTGTTCTCTGTGGCAGAGTGGTTAGAGTGTCTGACTTTTTTCTAGGTCGGACTCCTCATCTGAGGGTCGGTGGTTCAATTCCCCATGCCGCCACCTCTGCTAATCTTGATTTCCAATGCTGTCTATGACTTACAGTGTCATCAAAGGCCAGTTCCTCTCGTACCATGTCTATGTGGTATGGGAGGTTAAAAATCCCTTGGGTCGGTAAAAGCCTAGGCTAGGGCTCTCTCTTGACAAACTGTCTAATGGTGAAAACAAGTCTATTCAGACTTATCCATGGTAGGCAGTTTAAATCTTCAAGAAAAAAAGAAAAAAAACACCCACAAACCCACGATCTACCAACATGGGAGACGGACACTCTAACTCATTCGGCCATAGCATCTGGTGTTTGCTGGGCTGTTGTTGTTTTGCGTGCAATCAACATCTCAAATCATATCAGGACAGGGCTGATAACATGATGTAAAAATATACGGATTTTCGGTTCGGATTTATATATTGGCAAAGAGCATTACTATTCTCGGGCGATGGAGTGGGGACCAGGATTATGAAACAGAAAAGCAATGGGTGCCCCACTCGGTGTGTGATATAAGCGCCTATGTGGAAAATGTGATAACACATAGCGACCGAGATTGTGATGTGATGTTCATATTTAAGAAATGGTTAATGATTAGTGAAATCTCCCCTGCATGAACCAGAAAGAAAGTAAGTGGAGGGGAAGGGCATTTTTAATATATGTTTATTGTAACTGTCTGTAACTACCTGTTACCATAGGGCCGATGGGCAAGCACACCCCCTTCACCAGACTCCCAGTCATCCAGACTAACTTAGATGCTGGTGCTGTGGGAGCCCAGTCACCTGGGAGTTGAGTGACAGGTGCCCCCTTATTAGGGCATCACCCCCCGCCCCCCCCCCTCCAGGCTGTAGAGGGTGTCTGATTGGCTGGCTGTGGGAGCCCAGTCACCTGCCTTCCTTATACCTGACACACAGACCCCAATCTTGGCACTCTTGTCCAGGACTCCAGACACTCTTGTCTGGGACTCCACTTTCTACACACAAACTAGCAGCAGCTATTCAAAAGGCACTGAGCTGTGCGCAACAACCATGGGACTCAGGTTCAATGGGCTGTAGGCACTGATTATTAGATCCACCAGCAAGAGTCATGAGGATCTGTTTGGGCAGTTGGTAAGAAGTGAGGGTGATAGATTGCCAGTAGGTGAACAGGAGTTGATGCCAATAAAGCACACCTTCTACCCTGTCAATCTTGTGCGACTTGTCTTTCCTTTCTTCCTTATGAGTTTGTTGCGAGGGACACCAGGTGGGAACTGACAGACAGTTGTCAGAACACACCTGGGGAAGGGAGTGATATCCGGGGCTCTGAGGGCCAAGCTGCACATATATTACAATGAGACAACTAATATGACATCAGATTTTGCCAGGACATAACACTCCAACAACCACCCAACCACCATGACACAACTGCACCACCCAATCCCTTCCACTCCCCCAACTCCCCTACACTTTGCCAGTTTGCTTTTGTATCCTAGTGTGATTGACAGGTAGAGGCCACGACTTAGATTTCAAAACGGCTTGCTTTTTCAAGGCGTATTGAAAAACCAAGACGGTTTCCATATAGCTTTATATAGGGGTCCAGTGTTGCGGCCTACAGCTTGCTTAATATTTAATTCACAACCTAACAAATTATATCACGAGAATGGGCTTAACCAGATCTTTGCTGTTCATCTGACAACAAAATGTTCTCATGCACAGCATTTCCATAGTATGCAATTAAATTACATTGGAATAAAGAGGTAATCTTATTTTGTATATAACATTGTGGGGTTTGTATCAAGAAATTACTTACTTTAATTAGAGGACCACCATGGTCCCTTCTAATGATCACTGTTCTCAAAATAAAAAAAACATACATAGTTAATGAGAAATAAACAGGAATACGAGCAAATCATCATATATGGTGTAAAACAAATTATGTCTCTAATGTGCTTACTTGTTATACACACAGGCAGATGGGTTGTTGTTGTTTTAGCAGTATACCCAAGCATGATGACCGAGGTGGGTGTCAGTGTAGGTATGGGTATTAGCCCACCAACTCCTATTGCCTACACCATAGTCAACAACTCCAGAATTAACAGTTTAAAGGGGTCAGGGTGTGGGCGATTTTTCAGGCATAGGCCAGAATAATCACCAAACAATATTTTATTTGGGCTAATATCACAATTAATTCAGACTATTATTGCCGATAATAGTGGACATTTTAGGCTTTGAATTACATTATTACTAATCATGCCGAGCGCCAGGCTAAGAAGTGACAGTGTCCGACACCGCTTGTGGAATAATAAGTAATGTTGAAATTGCTTCAAACCCCGGGGTGTTGAACCTAGAATTATTCAGCCCAGGTCAGAAGAGAGGTGATCTGTAACTTCCCAGTCGAGCAGCATGGAATATCACCGCCCCCGCCCCCACCCCCACCTTATCAGGGTGGCCATTAAAGCTGCGTAGTCCAATGAAAACATACAATTTTCAAAACCAAAACAATTATCTAGATTTGATTCTACATATCTAACTTAGATGCTGGTGCACTTATTAAACATGTGTCATGACATATAAGCAATTTAACCTGTTACTGCAGAAGTCTATGGTGATAGAGTTTTGGCACGCTTGCCAACATTAATTTAGCATCTTTTTTTCTTTTTTTCTTTTGTTTTTTGTAAATATGTTTATTCTGCTGAATAATTCTTTTGTCAGTGCCGAAGCACTGGTCTTCCAGCCATTTTTCAATTCAGGGTTATTTACACAAAAGGTATATAGAATAAGGTGTACAATACCTGTTGAATAGACAATTTGCACCATGTAACACAATGAAATTCTGAAACCCAAAAGTTCCATAACAATATGGTACAGTAGTGTCATATAACCAGATCAATATTAGTCAGATCAATGTGAGTATTTACATAGTATTTAGAATGTAAGCAGAAGTTATCTTCTGTATTCAGTTGGTAAACTTGTAGTAAGTTTTAATGTTCAGTTGCAGTTAGGCAAGCGGTATATAAATGTTGGTTTGTTAGGTCAAATATCTCAAAAGTTAGTGATTTAAAATAAAAGTTACTTCAAACTAAAGTAAGGTTGATTATAATGAGCAACATAATATGTTTATCTCAGAAAATGACAGAAACTCAAAACCATCGGAGTATGCAGCTTTAAGTATCGGTGTAAAAATCCACACTCAGGACTGTTCCTGCTAGCATGCTGCCACCTGTTGTTACTTCTAAGCAACAGGAATCGATCATCCATTAACAATTATTGCATTTTTTATTTTTATTTGTTGGTACATTAGTTGTTTAAGCAGGGGAAATTTCAGTCATAGACGACTGGTCTTCCTCATTCCACTGTTGGTCGATAGAAAGCCCAATCCTACACTTTTACCGACCCAAGGGATTTTTAACCTCCCACACCACATAGACATGATATGAGAGCAACCGGCCTTTGATGACGTTGTAAGTTATACACAGCGGTGGAAATCAAAATTGTCAGAGCTGGGGGCACGGGGAATCGAACCGCCGACCCTCAGATTAGGAGTCTGACCTAGAAAAAAGTCAGACAATATAACCACTCTGCCACAGAGAATGCCACTCAAGTGTAGTATGGATTAAAGTGTACATCAAGTTTAGTATGGATTAAAACAATATATCTGCAGTATTAACCACTCACATTTTTGTTTTACTGAAACATTTTGCCCGTCCCTCAAGGATAATTTCTCCAGTTGCTGTTCCATTATTCAAACCCTGAGAAGGCAGATGGAAATGTGCCCGAGAGTGATGTTCATGGACGGTTCTGTGAGTGGGCTGCGACTACAGACAGGCTAATGTGCTTTCACGCCGACAAAGCGCTGACTCAGTCCTGTCTCTGTGTACGAAATGCATTTTTGTGAATTGGATTACATCCCGACTGTGAAATGGGGGAAATGGATTTGTCATATCCGCAGCCAATCACGAGTAATATCACCGATGAGAGGAGTGTACTGTCAATTGTAGTCTGAATAGAAAGAATGTGCGAACTGTTTGATAAAGGTGGACATTTTCTCTAAGAAACGTTGCATTTATATAATGTATATATATACAAATGTAACATAGCAAAAATATGCATTTCACATATGGTATATTGATAAGATATTATATATAAGATGTAACTTAAAATATATAATATATAATAGTAACAGAATTATCGGCGTTAAGTGAGTTGGATAGTGAGCAGGCGAGCGGTGGTGCCACCGTCAAAGTTGAAGCGCGAGCAATAGATGAGTAGTCTGAGGCTCAACCACCACGATTACTGGTGGGTGGGTGTTACGATAGTATAGAATTCCGGGTTATTATACTTGCATAATTCTTATACATATATATTAAAATTGCATAGTTTACTGAAAGCATCACATTTTCTAAACCAAGATAATAATCTAGAGATGATTCTTCATATCTAATTTAGGTACTGATGTACTTATTAAAACATGTCTAGACAGGTATGATGAGTCAATTTAATATAACCTCTTACTGCAGAAGCCTATGGTCTCAAAGTTTTGGCATGCTTGCCACAAATTAATTGTGCATGTTTGCACTTCAAATATCTCAAAAGTTAGCCATTTAATATAAAAGTTACTTCAAACTAAAATATGGTAGATTACAACAAGGACCCAACTATATTTATCTCAAACTTTGAGAGACCAAAACCATGAGACAATGTAACTTTAACTAGAACTTATATGGGTCGTTCTCAGAAGTTGTGTGACATCAGTACCACAAAATCAAAACACTGTCAAAGTCTATATATACAAGCTACCTGAAAGTGTATCTCCTTTTGCATCTGAATAATTGAAAATATACATATTCTGATATTTTTAAGTAGGTCAAATGATGCTCACACCCAATAAATAGCAGTTTCGCATGGAAATCAATCTGACTCCAAAATCAAATATTTTCTATACAAAGCTTGACATTTTTAGGAAATTTCACATGCCACTTGCTTTATAAAGAGTAGTAATAATAATTTAAAACCTCATCGCTATGGTTTTCTCTTATTTGTGATGATTAAAGAGAAAAGCAGAACAATATTAGCAAGGTAACAGTGCAAGTGGAATAAACAATTTTACAAAAATGTTTGGCTCAAATTTCCATGTTTAGGGGCAATTTCAGGATTGATCTTTTACTATACCATAACTGGGTCCATGCATAGAGTGTGAAATGTTGAAAATAGTTCCTGTACTGTATCTGTACTCAGTGTTTGATGCAGAGTTTGATAGCACTTGCAAGTGGAAACGAATGTTACAATGTTAATGACTCCAGAAAAGGTCAACTATTTTTCTTTTAATTGTTTTTTAAAGAAATAAATGTTTTCAACTTAATGAAGACATTTTATATAACCATTTGAAGTGAAATGGGTTGTTGTTCATTGACAATGTCACAAATTAGTGATGTAATTTTCTATTTATTTAGCTACATCCATCCTAATAAGATACATAATACACAATATTAACATTTACCTTTGATCTAAAATATCTCCCACATTATTGGGCTAAATGATGTAATCTAAATATTGACACTCCAATAATGGGTTCCTTTGAAATATGCATTTCAAGTAAACTACCTCAATTGGTACACAGTTTCTGAGAACGACCCATATATAATACATAATATCACCCTCTGCATTAATAGGTTAACCAAGGACTGGTTAGCACAGTAGCAGAATACTGTGACTGTGTGTGATATCAGTATATGGTGCCAGCAACCTGGTCTCCCAACGGGGCAGTACTATAAAGTCGCCATGAGTGCGCACTGTTACAAGTCGATAGCTGTCCTGATATGACCTCATTTTTGTCAGGACATACAACTCCAACAAGCATCCAATATAGTGCGGCTCCATTCTTGATAAGAACCTGTTGTTTTCCAGCTGCTGGATACAGCGCGCCACTGTTAGCTCTGTTTGGGTCGTGGGGCTGTTCATCCATCACCTGTTCAGACCCTTGATGATAAGGGAAATGGACCATCAATTTTTAGACATATGTATGTCTTAAAGCTGAAAACCAACAAGATCATTAATATGCAACATTGTCTATTCGCCAGTAATATTAAGTCCATATAAAAAGTCTGGTTAAATTGTATTTGGCCCTCCAAGGCTTCAGATGAACCTCATTTGGTAGCTTTAAATGTTTTATTGCATGTCTTTGCATGAAAACTGCATAGTCTAATGAAGTATCGAATTCTCAATTCGAAAACGAGTATCTAGATTTGATTCTACATATGTAATTTAGATAACGATAGGCTTATTAATCATTTGTTTCTGCACAGAAGGGAATACTGAGTCAATGTAATATAACCTGTTCCTGCAGAAGACTATGGTTTCAGAGTTTTGGCATCCTTTCCAAAACTAATTTGAAATTCTTGCACTTCAAATATCTCAAAGGTTTACCATTTAAAACAAAAATTATTTCAACCTAAAGTGAGGTAGCTACTAATGATCAATCTAATCTATTCATCTAAGAAAAACGACAGAAACTTAAAACGATCGGATTATGCAACTTTAAGCAAAGTCATGCAGGTATTGCAATCAATACCTCAGGGAGTTTGATGTCCCTGCCCTGCAGAGTTGTAAACCACTGCCTTGTGGTACAGGCTCTTGACAGAACTGAAGGCTAAGGGAGCAAACTCTAAACAGAAAACCATATCACTGTGGCAGCATTAAGGGCAGTTGATGTATGGAACTCCCAACATCTCCTGACCAGCCACTGCAGGGACAAATAGTTTTACGCCTGTCTTGACATGTTCTTGCCGGTGTGAAACCTCTATTTGCTCCCCGAGAGAGTGCCGCTGGTAACTTGCAAAAGCCAGCAGCACTTCAACACTTTTGCAGGCAGCTTTCATGAAATGTACAACCGCACAAGAGCGGCAGTCAAGTAATGAAAGCAGTCTTTGTCACATCTCGACCGACAGCATAATGATGATGAATGAAGCAAAGTCATTGACTGAAACCTCTGCCCCTTTGCATTTTACCAAAATCCAGACTGTCCTGTCCTAAAGCACATACAAAACTCTTGCTACAAACTAGATCCATTGCAACGACTTAGTTAGCTAAATGTTGATTATAATCCAAATACCGTCACTATGCCAACATATACCTACCTAGAAAATTAACTAAGACACCACCTACATTAAAATGTATACACTGAATGAATACACTGACCAGACCTACTGTTAATTGGTTGAATGTACTAATCAGATTTATATTATCTTAAGATTATTATTGTAATTAAATAGCCTAAATGGCTGAAGTTAAGCATCGCCAGAAGACCAGGGGATGGTCGCTGAAAAAGACTATTCAGATGAATAAATACCAAATAAAGAAAATCAATGGCTAGCGCAACTGAAGAAGTATGATACACACACACTTGCACATCAAAACAACATCCACATATTCAAACGCAAGATGCAGACTGCATATCCATACACACTCATGTTTACACATTCCATGGCCAGGTAGCTGCCAAGACAGTCTTGGATTACAATGCATATTGAAATTGCCTACCTCATCAAGTTACAAGGTGGAAGCTGAGCACTTTCATTCATCGGAGTGCCTCGAAATGTCACTGGTATATTGATCATTTGTGACTGACACATGACTACTTTTTCTCAATGGGCAAGGTTCGCGAAAATGCCCACTTCACTTAGACCCATCTTACTAAAGTATGATGCCCCGGTCACATACACATTAGTGGACGTAGTTGAACATAGGTGAACGTAGTGGAGGTTAACGTTGGTCAAATGTGGTGTAAGTATGTTAAACTGCGTTGAAATATGTTAAGGTACAGCAGGTTTTGGTATGGATAAATATGTTATTGTACGGATAAATCCGGTACTGTATGGATAAATACGGATCTGGTACGTTGAACTATTTTCAACTACATTAGGCATTCTCTGAGGCGGAGTGGTTAGAGTGTCTGACTTTTTTCTAGGTCAGACTCCTAATCTGAGGGTTGGCGGTTCGATTCCCCGTGCCCCCAGCTCTGCCAATTTGGATTGCCACCGCTGTGTATAACTTACAGTGTCATCAAAGGCTGGTTGCTCTCATACCATGTCTATGTGGTGTGGGAGGTTAAAAATCCCTTGGGTCGGTAAAAGTGTAGGCTTGGGCTTTCTATCGACCAGCAGTGGAGTGGGGAAGACCAGTCATCTGTCATAGATTTCCCCCGCTTGGGACAACTAATGCACCAACAAAAAATAATGAGAGACAAATAAGTGTTCACACTTCCTGTCTACCATTCGCTATACTACGTTCACCTCCATCCACTAACAGCTATGTGACCATGGCTTTGTCCAAGTATGCTAGAGTATGCTAGAGCCTGCTAGGATATGCTAGAGTCTGCTAGAGTATGCTAGACTACATTAGAGTATGTTAGCATCACAGATGCAAATTCAGCCTCTAACGTAGTGCTCTTTTGAACATGACCACAAATTTAATCTGACATCATGGCTCACCCATGTTATTACCAAGTTAACATCACGGATAAGTATGGATGCTGGTACGTTCAAATACGTTCAACTACGTTCAACTACGTCATCCTCCACTACGTTCAACTATGTCCACTAATGTGTATGTGAGCGGGGCATTATAGCTTTGCCCCAAGAATGTTACCAAGCAAAGAACATAAATGATCCTTTTACAAATGAGGAATCCTCTAAGTGCCAATCCGCAAAATTAATTACAATAAAATACTTTTAGTTGTACATGAAGGTCAAATTACATCCCACTAATTCCACTTTTATTGTGATGAGATGGTTGTGGAGCAATGAATAAAAACATAGGAAAATCACAAATTAACCTTTGAAAGTTTAACTGCTAGGTTTATCTCAATTTTTGGATTTGTGTTTAGAGGATTTTGCAGCTGAACTCCTCAAATTCACAATACCTTCCAAGGGCAATTACGATGTATCACTTGCTATAGCCTATGATAACAAGACAAAGTATTTTAATGCTTATTTAGGACTTTATTAATCATTGTGAAACGTTGTACTCGATTGTAAACTTCATGACATGCTCTGAATATGTCCTTTGATAGAAAATTAAGAATTGATTGCCAGCTTTTGCAGTTTTTGTAAAAAGGCAGGCTGAAATATCAAATGGCAAGAATCCCAAATTTAAAGAATTCCTTGCTATGAATATGGCCATTCCTGCTGACATGGCATATAAATCACCATCGATGAATCAATCAACTCCAAAATAAGCGACACTATCATACTGAATCCCCTCTCCTGCTTCCACCAATACCAATGCGCGGTGGCCAAATCGGTAGAGCGCAAGCTTCCCGTTCGGAAGGTTGAGAGTTTGAATCCCAGCCAAGTCAAAAGCAATGACTTATAAAATTGATAATTATCGCTACCTATCCTGGCGCTTGGTATTAATATGATAGACCAAGGACTGGTTAGCATAGCGTCAGGATAATATAACAGTGGTCGCTATCAGGGTATGCTGCCGGCAGCCTTATCTCCCAGTGTGGCATCACTATAAAGTTGCCATGAGTGCGCACTGTCATAAGTCGGGACCCATCCTGATATTACATTAGATGATGTCAGTACCAACCAACCCCTCCCCCATTCCCCGCCCCCTACTTCCGGTTCCACCTACCCACGCCTTCTCACGTCATGTTGTGACATATTCTCCCATTACACAAATACTCAATATGTCTTGTGGATGTCATACCACTCTGCTACCACTCTACTCCCTCCTCCACAGTTTACTAAGTTGCGTTGATTTGTTGGCCCTGTGCCAACAATTCTACACTGCAGACAGTATGCATGACCTTTTTACTAAAGTAAAACAAGAAAACATTTTAGCCTTTTTGAGGGCAGCTGGACTGTACCACCTCATATAGTTTACTAAATACATTCTATCAATTATCAATAAAACTTGTCTTTTTCTATTGGAATTTGTTTCCCTTGACCACACATATATGATTGTGCGCTTTCTACTTTAATGAGTGTCTATTGGCACATAATTTATTGTCTTCTTTTACATGTAAAAGTGATGGTTTGAACAAAAAACAAACATTTCTCGCCGTGAATATGTCCTATGCTGCTGACACAGCATAAAGCAACCACCAATCAATCAATCAATCCCTCCGTCAATGTACTCTTGCCACCTAACAGTGGCCCTCTCATAGCACCGGGCTGGTTGACACTGGCTTGTCATGCCTCTCCAACCTCTGGGCTTTAACTGTGCGGTAAGTCCTTAATGGCGAGCTGTGTCCCTTTTGCACTGTCTACGGCATATGGAATTGACACCTGTTTCCGGGGTACCGAGAGAGAGACATCGAGGAGAGGGTGTATATAACATTTAAAAGGTGATCCTCTCTTCAATAAAGGGTCGTTAGAGATCTATACAAATCATATTTTAATTGTTTATGAATACATCTCATCATTTTTTATATTGTTGTTTGGTACATTAGATCAGATTTGAAAAGAAAGTTGGTTCTACTCCGTTTGATCACATACATATAGGTTGTGTTACCAGTTATAATGTATTTGTCAGTATTTAAACAGATATATATTGGACCACCCTAGACTGATAACTATGTATAACATCTGGCATATGACGTAGACATAATACCTAACTGTGTTGCACAGAGTGTGTGCTGACAAAAGTTGAATTGCGTCTAACAGGTTGGAGAGCTTACCTCGATCGGGCTACAGTGGTTAAATACTTCATTCGACCCCCGGTTCAATTTCCAAGGTCGAATTTTATATAGGATTAGGTAGCAGGTTCAAAAATATGGTTATGGCACACTGAGTTTTGGGAAGTTTACATATTGGAATACATCACTAGAAAGCCAAAAATTATATCTAATTTCCTGGATCTTCATAGGACATTTAGTTGGGACCGGATTGAGTAAATTAACAGTGAATATTAGGAAATAATTCAGTAGTTACAACACATGGCTATAGGACAGAACTGCCCATATTATAACTGTGTTGGTATAGCCATTAATCCCAAACAATAGAGGAACCTCCAGCCAACAATAGGGGTATATGCTGGTCTGTGGCCCACTCATATACTTCTACTTGCCACTGGGGGAGGTCCTGTGGGGACTGTTGTGCATCATGTAGATATATTTTTTGCATACCAATATATATATGCATAATAAATAATTCACTTTGATTATGCATCTGATGCATAATCACCACAAAGATGCTGGTACAACATTAAGAAAAACCTACCTTAAATATTATTGTATTTGATTTATTTTATTGTTGTGACAGCATATATACATATATACACATATACATATACACACATATACATATATTAATAAACACTTTATCGATTTAAAACGTTATGTATAGCGTCTCAGCTTCCCAGTTCCGAGCCTCCCTCCACCACATCCCACATATTTGAATAGAAGTAAAAAGTAATAAACAAAAGTAAAATACATGAAATAAAAATGCCAACCACTCAGCAAATATATGTTTATATATGGATACAATACAACCCCGTTAAACCAAGCTCGTTTAAACCAAATGATCAGTTAATCCAAATTTTGTGGGCGGCCCGCAAAATACTACTATTTATCATATAAAAAAGTTGGTTAAACCAAAGTCGTTTAATCCAAATTATCAGACCTGACTTTACCCGTCGGGTCAACTCAGGTCAGGTCAAGTCGGGTCGGATCAAGTCGGTTCGGGTCAAGTCGGGCAGGTGAAGTCAGGTCGGGTGAAGTCGGTGAGGGTGAAGTCGGCTGGGGTCAGGTGAAGTCAGGTCGGGTGAAGCCGGGTCGGGTGAAGTCGGGTCGGGTGAACTCGGGTCGGTTCAACTTGTGTCGGTTCAAGACGGGTCGGTTCAAGTAGGGTCGGGTCAAGCAATGTCGGGTCAGCTAAAGCCGGATCGGGTAAAGTCGGGTCGGGTAAATTTGGGATGGGTGAAGTCGGGTCGGCTAAAGTCAGGTCTGGTAAAGTCAGGTCTGGTAAAGTCGGGTCTGGTAAAGTCGGGTCCAGTAAAGTCGGGTCCGGAAAGTCGGGTCTGGTAAAGTCGGGTCCGGTAAAGTTGGGTCCGGTAAAGTCATGTCTGGTAAAGTCAGGTCGGGCAAAGGAGAGTCGGGTAAAGTAGAGTAGGGTAAAGTAGAGTCGCGTAAAGTCAGGTCGGGTAAAGTCAGGTCGGGTAACGTAAAGTATTATTGCCATTTTTATCATTATATATTTGTTATTATTATCATCATTATTATCATTATTATAATTGTTATTATCATTATTGTTGTCATTATTATTACTGTATTATTTTAATCATTATTGGCATTATTTTTAGATTTACATATACATGTATGTCTACATATAATATATATATATATATATATAGATATAAATATACATATACACATACATATGTGTATACATATAAATATATACATATTACATATGCACCTATGTGTATATATGTCTATATATACATGCATTCACATCTACATATATGTATACATATATACATATGGAGACCTATATATGTGACTACATATGTGACTACATAATTATATATATATATATATATATATGTGAATACATACTGTATTTAGAGATGACTGCATCACATATTGTAGAGTGGTCCTCCATTTGTCACTGGTAAGTTAACCCATGTGTAGTCTGTTTCACTCTCAGACTTATTGCATGGGGCCAAGCTCTGACACTTTAACACTCAGATTTTAACCAAAAACTGCCAAGGAAAGCTTTCACACCTCAGGTTGCCAATGGTTCTCTGGGCTGCACCTCCACTGACAGCTGAGCTCACTGAGTGTGAATGTGTCAGAGCTTATGCCCTTTGAATAGGTGTGAGAGTGGATTGGATTTGGTTTATAAGGGTGTGTGCCACAGTGCACTGCACACACATATTTCTGAAGGCACACACTACACAACACTCAACTTGTTACTTGCAAATGGATTACCATTGTGAAGGATCTGGCACAGTCATCCTTACATTTAGGAACACTGGTAAGTTATTCTTCACCTGATATTGCAATATTATTTATATATTATATATAATACATACATATGTATGTGCATATATGCATATATACATATAGCTTTAAAAGTATGTGTACATGTACATGCATAATCAAAAATAAATTAAATATAAATGGAATGTTATTTAGGGTAATGGCAGTGTTTGGTTAAAATCTGAGTGTGAAAGTGTCAGAGGTTAGGCCTCTTGCATTCTTGCAATAAGTCTGATAGTGACACAGACTACATATGGATTAACTTAGCAGTGACAAATGGAGGACCACTCTAAGATATATATATGCAGTCATCTCTAAATACAATATGTATGTATATGTGTAGTCATGTATATATGTCTGCATATGTATATATAGATGTGTATGTATGTATATGTATATGTATGTATATATGTATATATATATATGTATATATATATATATATGTATATATATATATGTATATATATGTATATATATGTATATATATGTATATATATGTATATGTACATATATGTATATATATATATGTATATATATGTATGTTAATATATATGTATATGTATGTATATGTATGTATATGTATGCATGTATATGTATGTATATGTATGTATATGTATACCATTTATGTATGTATATGTATGTACATGTATGTATATGTATGTATATGTATAACATTTATAATAGGCATAGGGGGTTTGGGTTTCCAGGGGTGTGGGAGAGGAGATGGCAGCCTATCGGCACCGGGAATACCGGCTTCCCAGCACCGAGACTCCCGACACTAGGCCTCAATTCAAATAATATAAATATTAATAAAATGTGATAACCAACAATAAAATAAATGAAATATGAATGCAATAATATACAGGGTAAGGTTTTATTAATGTTGCTGTACCAGCAAGAAATGCCATGTTCGTGGGGATTATGTATGTATATGTATATATATGTATGTATATGTATGTATATGTATGTATATGTATGCATATGTATGTATATGTATGTATATGTATGCATATGTATATTCATTCATTCAATTCAGACTCATAATATGTATGTTTATATGCGTATATGTATGCATATGTATGTATATGAATGCATATGAATGTATATGAATGTATATGAATGTATATGAAATATGTGTATATATATGTATGTATAGGTATGTATAGGTATATGTATAGCATTTATAATAGGCATACAAGGTTCGGGTTTGGGGTGGGAGGAGATGGCAGCCTATCAGCGCAAGGAATCCCGGCTTCCCGGGGCCAGGGTTCCCGGCCTCCCGGCGCCGAGACTCCTGGCACCAGGCCTCAATTCAAATAATATAAATATAAATAAAATGTGATAACCAACAATAAATTAAATAAAATATAAATGCAATAATATACAGAGTAAGTTGAATGTTAATGTTGCTGTAACAGCAAGAAATGCCATATTTGTGGGGATTATGCATCAGATGCATAATTACAGTGTTATTTATGAGCATAGCTTACTGACCTCCTGTGAATAGAAATAAAAAGTGAACCAACAATAAAATAAATCAAATACAATAATATTTAAGGTAGGTTTTTCTTAATGTTGTACCAGCAAGACAAGCCATATTTGTGGTGATTATGCATCAGATGCATAATCACAGTGAATTATTTCTTATGCATATATATATATTGGTATGCACAAAATATATCTAAATGATGTACAACAGTCCCCACAGGACCTCCCCCAGTGGCAAGTGGAAGTATATGAGTGGGCCACATACCAGCATATACCCCCATGATTGACTGGAGGTTCCTCTATTGTTTGGGATTAATGGCTATACCAACACAGTACTATCATGGGCAGTTCTGTCCTGTAGACATGTGTTGTAACTACTGAATTATTTCCTAATATTCACTGTTAATTTACTCAATCCGGTCCCAACTAAATGTCCTTTCAATATTCAGGAAATTAGATATAATTTTTGGCTTTCTAGTGATGTATTCCAATATGTAAACTTCCCAAAACTCAGTGTGCCATAACCATATTTTTGAACCTGCTATCTAATCCTATATAAAATTCGACCTTGGAAATTGAACCGGTACTCGAATGAGGTACTTTGACCACCATAGCCCGAACGAGGTAAGCTCTCCAACCTGTCTAACCTGAAACATTGTTAACAGTTTTGAACGATATTTAACAAAAATGTAAAATGAGGGGCGAGGGATAGTTCGAACATGGGCAGGGACGATCACCAATTTCTTTTTTATTTGGCCTTAGTTGAGTATGCCGGGGACATGTTAATCGTCAACACCTAGTCTTCCTCATTCCACTGCTCCTTGCACTATAGTACTGAGGCTAAGGCAAGGTATTGACATGTATCCGGTTTTACGTTATTGGTTTGACTCGAGCAATGTTCGAACCCCGTGGGTTCGAATCACAGAACCTAACAAAACGGGAGGCGGACACTCTGTAAAATGTTCCGATCTAATGGCATGAGGATATATGTGAAACTACTATAATAAATTGCAAACTGTGTATAGAATGGTAAATGGTGATATATAAAATCCAAAGGCATATGAGGGATATGTGGAATTGGTAAACTATTACTCATTAGGTATAGAAATTGTATAGTAAAATAGTCTTTGGAGGAGTGTGACTTCTTAGATAGTATTTGGAGGAGTCACCTCACATTCCCCCTTCCCCCCATGGTGTTATTTATGGATCATTGGCCAATACAAGGCACTGTAGCCAGCATAACAAGGCCTTGGATACAACAGATTGAACTCTGATTGGTGGATCAACCCATATGACCACTGCCATCTTGGATTCTAGAAACCTATATAAGATAATAAATCAAGGAGTCTCACTCTCCTACTTTCATTCTTTACCTACTTTCCTTCATTACCTGTATTGATTTCTCTTGGCTTGTCCACACCACCCACACCACCAGCCAGCGACTTTACAAATCAACTCATCAAACCATTTCTTCTGAATCCGGAACCCCCACCACAATATGAACCTAGAACAGGCAACCCAGATGGCAGTAACTGAATGGTTTCATCAAATAAGGTTAGCCACTGTTATTTAATTATAAATTATGTTAATTATTCTGCCAACTGACAGGATGTGGATCCCGAATCGCTAGAGCACAGGCTTCCCATGTGGAAGGTCCACGAGATCTATCGCAGCCGAGTCAAACCGATGATTTATAAAATTGATGCCTGTCAATACCTAGCTTAGCGCTCGGTATTAATAGGATAGGACAGAGACTGGGTAACACAATATCAGGATAATCTAACTTTGTGGGATAGTGGGTCATGGTCCAGGTGGCCTGGTATCCCAGTGCGGAAGCACACCAGAATCATCATGAGTGTACATTGTCACAGGTCGGTACCCATCCTAATATGACCTTCGATGTTGCGAGGACGTAAAGCAACAACAAAGACAAACAGTATTCTGCCAACCTGGATGCTATCCGACTGCCATACCCCCTATGTGGAGGTATATCACCGTCTCCCCTCAAGTTTCCCTCACACCCACCCCCTCAAACCATTGCACTCAGCCACTAGTTCCCCTTCCCCAACTTCTGTTGGATATTTAGGCATATCAGTGACTTCCGGCCTATGGGAGATAGCCGCTTCCTCTCCTATCGCAGTGCACATGTGATTCGGACTCTCCTTATGGCCCCCCGCGCGACGGCTTGTCAGATTATATAGAACAAAGATGAGATTATATTACATATATGTATGACATAGTATTGCACCCTACCATGCTTAGTCATATTCACATAACATTTATTTCTGATATGGGACGCAATCCAATTTCCTAATTGGTCACAGTATTCTGAGGCTGAGCTAACCAGGCCTTGTTATATCCTGGTAATGGTGTGTACCAAGCCAGGTAACAACAATATTTTATTGTGTAAGTCATTACAGATGAACCTCGATCCAACGGACACCGATGCAACGGATTCCGGAACCAACGGACACAGTATCATCGAGGCAAGCAGTTGAAACTTGACACATTTTTTAAACGCAAGGATCCTGAACCCCAGCATTCTGAACCCCAACCTCCTGATCCCCAGTCTTCTGAACCCCAGCCTTCCACCAGCAATAACCAGACGGGATGGCCGAATGAGTTAGAGCGCCCGTCTCCCGTGCTAGTAGATCGTGGGGTCGTGGGTTCGAATCCCGGTCGAGTCAAACCAATGACTTAAAAATTGATACTTGTTGCTTCCTAGCGAGAGGTGCTCGGCATTATTAGGACATGGCAAGGACTGGTGTGCTCAGTGCCAGGATAATGTGACTGAGTGGGATACCAGGTCATGGTGCCAGTGGCCTGGTTTCCCAGTGGCACAGCACTATAAAGTCGCCATGAGTGCACACTGTCACAAGTAGGTACCCATCCTGATATTACCTTAGATGTTGCTAGGACGTAAAAGAACAACAACAACTCCACCAGCAATACTTCAGTAGCCTCCACCAGTGCTTCAGATTTCCTTGGCTTTTTGTACCCCCCGGAAAATGTTGTCGCTCCAACGTACACACGGCTTTAACAGACAACTGCTCCCCCCTATTAGTCTGTTGGATCGAGGTTCATCTGTATTTTGTTTTGGCTGGGATTCAAATCCTGACCGTCGACATGGGTAGCATGCCAACTTACCGATTTGGAATTGACCAATTTATGATGGCACAGTACATATACTAATTTTGATCATGTTGATTCCAGCAGTCAAGATTGACCATGCACATGTTATTTTATAAACCATTTGTTATATCCTGTACATGTCCCAATAGACGCGCCCTGCACGATTGCAGACACATGGATGCGAATCTATTCAAAGTTAAAGAATTTCATGGATTTGTTTTTGTCGTGCCTCTGAAATAAAGTAGGATTGTCTTATTTTATGTGCATTCAGTCTGAATATGATCACAACTTTGTGTGTGCTTTCAATCTTGAAATGGGGTGTGTGCTTCTATTGGGACATATACAGTAAATGTAGAGTCTGTTCCAATTTGCTAAGCAGTACCTTTAATTATGCATGATCCCTGACTTGAGCACCGTGAGCAGGTCATGGCGTTCATCAAGCAGCTGCACCTCTTGGTGGGGACCAGTCTAGTAAATGCAATAATTCACCTCCTTTTTCCCGTCCTGATATGAGCTTAGATGTTGCTAGGACGTAAAACACAACAACAACCCCTTTTTCTGATCAGATGCGGAGGCGTAAAAGGTAAGGGCGCATCATTCCCATGTGGAAGGTCAGGAGTTTGAATTCCAGCCGAATCAAACCAATGACTTACAAAATTGATACTTGTTCCCCCCTGGCCTAGCGCTCTGGGTATCTCAGGATCAGGATAATGTGACGAAGTGGGAAATTGTGTCATGCTCCTCGCGGCCCATTCTCTCCTCCCACCGTCCCGCCCTCAAACACACCTACCCCCTCAACCTTGATCCTTCTGCCCATCCAATATTCCTGCGGGTTACACACTATACAATCTCGCCGTCCTACCGCCGCGCTGCTCAGCTCCCCGACCGTCCCGCCGCTCCACCCCCAGCTGCCCTGTTTCTCCTCCCGATGCTCCCTCCTCTCCCCCGTCCCTCCTCTCCCCCAGCTCCGTCCTCTCCCCCCACGCCCACCTCTCTCCTCGCTCCCTCCTCTTCCCCAGCGCCCTCCTCTCCCCCCACTCCCACCTCTCCCCCGCTCTCCCCTATCCCCCTTCCCCCCCCCCGACCCCCCCCCCCCCCCCGCCCCGGAGCTCCCTTCTCTCCCCCGACTCCCAACTCCCCCCCCCGCTCCCTCCTCTCCCCCCACTGCCACCTCTCCCCGCCCCTCCTGTCCCCATGCTCCGCCCTCTCCCACCTCTTGCCCTGCTCCCCCCCACTCCCTCCTTCCCCCACGCTCCCTCCTCTCCCCCAGGTCCGTCCTCTCCCCCCGCTCCCACCTCTCCCCCCGTCCCTCCTCTCCCCCAGTTCCGTACTCTCCTCCAGCTCCCTCCTCTCCCCCCCCACTACCCCCCCTCCCCCCCTCCCCCCCCCCCCCCTCCCCCCCCCCCCCCCCCCTCGCCCTCTCCCCAGCCCCCCGATCCCACCTCCCCCCCCCTCCCTCCCCTCCCCCCGCTCCCCCCCCTCCCCCCCCCCCCACCCCCCCCTCCCCGCCCCCCCCCCCCCCCGCGCTCCCTCCCCCCCCCCCGCTCCCCCTCCACCCCCCCCGCCACCTCTCCCCCCCCCCTCCTCTCCCCCCTCCTCCCACTGCCCCCCCCCCCCACCCCCTCCCTCCCCCCACGCCCCCCTCCCCCCACCCCCGTCCTCTCCCCCACCCCACCCTCCCCCCCGCCCCCCTCTCCTCCGCCCCCCCTCCCCCCCCCTATCCCCCCTCCTCCCCGCACCCCGTCCTCCCCCCCCACCCCCTCCCCCCCCCCCCCCGCCCCCCCTCCCCCCCTCCCCTCTCAGCCACGTCTCCCCACCCCCCCGCCCCCCCCCCCTCCACTTCCCCTCCTCTCCCCCCCACTCCCACCTCTCCCCACCCGCCCCGTCCTCTCTCCCCGCTCCCCCTCCCCCCTCCCCTCCCCCCCGCCCTCCCCACCTCTCCCCCGCTCACCCCTCCCCCCGCTCCCTCCTCCTCTCCTCCCCCTCCCCCCCCTCCCCTCCCTCCCCCGCCCCCTCCTCCCCCGCCCCTCGCTCCCCCCCCCCCCACCCCACCCCCCTCCCTCCCTCCCCCCGCTCCCACCCTCCCCGCCCCACCCCACTCCCCCCTCCTCCCCCCCCCCCTCCTCCCCCGCCCCCCCCTCCGCCCCCCCCCCCCCTCCCCGCCCCCCCCCCCCCCCCCCCCCTCCACCTCTCCTCCCCCCCCCACCCCCACTCCCCTCCCACCCCTACTCCCTTCCCCCGCCCGGCCGCCCGGCCCTCCCGCTTCTCTCCAGGCCTCCTCCCTGCCTCTTCCCGGCGACACGAGGTGATAAGCAGTGAGCCAAGTGTCGACTGAGCCGAGCTGCGTACTCCAGGGCAACAGCGGCCAGGGGGCGCTGCATTGATCAAGCATTGATCCGCTAGAAACGATGTCGCCTCGTGTTATCAACATCCTCCTACACGGTCCAGCCGAGTGAACTCTTGAAGTGATAAGTCAGCAACAACTGTACATCACACCCTAGATAAAGGATTGACCCTGTACTCGCAGTAGACGGGTGAATACCAGCCCTATATAAAAGCTGTCGAAAGAGCAGAGAAATGAAATGAGAGCCTAAATCCACAATCTAAAAAGCAATACTTATTCTTTATATATGTCTTAATAAAATGAAATATATAATAAAACATCTAGTTTAATAGAATTTAAACGTGAAATTGATGGTGTTCTATCGGCACAGTATTGTCTTTTTGCATTCTCTCCCATTTCACCAAATCTCTGCCGATATAAGTAGCCATTTGATATTGGAACCAGGCATTCTACTTCCTGTTCCATACTAAAGCTATTTTCGCCAGTATTTAAACCATGGTGTTGTTCACCCATGTACTACAAGTACAGGGTGAATATTTTATCTAATCGTACCCACATCTTCACCAGACGAGATGGCCGTATGATTTGAGTGTCCGTATGATTTGGCCGTATGATTTGAGTGTCCGTCTCCTGTTTTGGGAGATCATCGGATCCATATATTGGTTTTGGGGGTTTTGTTTTTTGTTTTACTACTACTTATGAACTAGCCTACTCTACATTCATAGTCCTCTACATAGTGTGTAGCTGCTTGTTATCTACTGAGGGTGGTCCAGATTATCCCTTTGGGGAAGTCTAGTTGGTGGCACATGACAACATCTTTCGCCAGCTTTTACACCCCTCCTGTGGCTACCACAGCAGTACAAGATGGATCTGTGGGTTCGAACCCTGTTCGAATCAATCCAATGACTTAAACATGTATACTTGTCGCTTCCTAGCCAGGGGTTCGGCATTATTAGGATAGGACAAGGACTGGTTGGCTCAGTGTCAGGATAATGTGACTGAGTGGGATATCAGGTCATAGTGTTGGCAGCCTGGTCTTCCAGTGGGGGCAGCATTACAAAATTGCCATCAGTGCGCACTGTTACAAGTGAGTACCCATCCTGATATGACCTTCGATATTGCCAGAATGTTAAACAACAAAAACACTGGGACAACAGCCACCACAGGCACACTCCCTGCAGTTTCATGTATATCTCACATCCATGCATCTTTTGATTAACTCTGCTTCACCAAGACAACACGTGATTAATTGGGTGAAGGAATTTTGTAATGGTTTAAACATGTTTGATTTATTTAATGATGCCTATAGAGCACTTTGAGTTTTATCGTCAGCTATTGGACGTCAACGATATGTTCATTCTGATATATTTCTTTGTGGAGGAAACTGGCCGCCGCCAGATATTCTTTCCGATAAGCAGCAAGGGAACTTTTACATGTACTTTCCCACAGACAGGACAGCACGGTACCACCAGCTTTGATGAATCAGTTGTGGACCACTGTTTGAAACGGTAAATAGCCCAGACTGCAAATGGGTGCAGTGAGCCGGATTCGATTGGATGACCCAAACCTTCACAGGTTGACACATTATACTGCCTGAGCTATGTCCCGCTCCCCCTCTGGGTTTATGTCCTGGTCTAAGGGCTACACATTGGGTCACCAGGCCACCAGGTTCAGGACCCAATATCCCACTCAGTCAGCTAATTCCGATACTAAAGCGGCTGTCAAACCTCACCGGATTAGGGGAAAACGGACAGAAAACAAACAATGTCCGTTTTGTGTCGGCAGAAGTTTTGAACATGCACAAACCTAGGAACGGATCCCGCCGACCAGACGTCTATGGTTCTTGTCCGGTTTGAATTTGTTTCGTCCATTGGCTATCCGTTCATGTCCGTTTCATGTCCGTCTCATGTCCTTCTCATGTCTGTTCGTCCAGAGGCCATTGACTCGATAGTGCAACATTTTGACACATTTTGATACTTATCACCACCGGACTAGACAATTATGCCCGTTGCTCAATCCGGTGATGTGTGACAGGGGCTTAAACAAAGCAAGAATTGCCCTATGTTTGAATTACCGAGCCCGATGCTAGGTAGCAATTACTATTACATAAGTTCTCTGTCGCAGAGTGGTTAGAGTGTCTGACTTTTTTCTTGGTCAGACTCCTAATCTGAGGGTCTGCGGTTCAATTCCCCGTGCCCCCACCTCTGCCAATTTGGATTTCCACTGCTGTGTATAACTTACAGTGTCATCAAAGGCCAGTTGCTCTCATACCATGTCTATGTGGTGTGGGAGGTTAAAAATCCATTGGGTTGGTAAAAGTGTAGGCTCGGGCTTTCTATCGACCAGCAGTGGAAAGAAGAAGACCAGTCGTATATGACTGGAATTTCCCCTGCTTAAACAACTACTGGACCAAACAAAAGTCATCGTTTTGACTCAGTAGGTATTCTTTAGAACGCCCAACCTTCTACAACGCAATCCTGAACTCTCAACGATACGGCCGAGGTGTTCAGTATGGACTATATCTAAATGGTCGTAACACATATCAGGGTGAAATAGAAAGTGGCAATAGACCCCTCCAGGTAAGCTACTGACATCTACCGGCGGAATCTGGAACTTCTCTAGTTGGATCATTTTTCCGACTGCCTATGATTTCACATGCTACATCCCCATAAAGAATGCTTGGAAAAATAATAAAACGCTTGGTTATATTCAGATATACATATCGCAACAGGTATCAAGCTCTTATTGTTGTAATATATATATTTTTCAAAGACAACTATATTGTATTTTTCTTTTGGATTTCACTCCTGCTCTCTTCATGTGTATTGCACCATACCTGTTAAGCTAGCGACATCTATGGGCGGAATCTGGAACCACTCTAATCGGGTCATTTCCAGCTTAACTGGCAGGGGTCTATTATTACCTTACATCATGGCGATATAGAAGCCCTGTACTAAATAATAATAATAATACTACTATTAATAATAATAACGTACGTTATACGGCGTATGCGCTAGCATGTATATTCCTTTATAAACACAAGCTCAGTAAAACCATGGAGCTACAACTGTATCCTTGTCATTGTAAATGTTGCCGGAAACATGCATAATTCAAAATCCCTGACTACGGGCTTGATATGATAAATACCATAGATACCGTTCGGAGCATGCGTTGCTATGGCCCGAGTTAACTTCCGGTAAGGAATGCAATCACAGTTCAGTTCTTACCTGGCCGCTGTCATTGACGGAGTGTTGACACTGCAGTGGAACTTTGTCCATCCCAGTCAGGCCTTCATGCCTGAGAGCTGAGAGATGATGATCCCAGTGTGAAATTTAATGAATGTTGATGTGTGACGTGAAAGTGCGAATGTGGTTGAGTGTGCCAGATGTGAGCTGAGTGTGTGACCGTGAGCTGCTGTAGCTGCTTCATCATGTCTTCTGTTTCAAGCTTGTATTACAGAAATGAATAGAGAATGCTCAGAATTATATCATATAGTAGTATGATACTACAATCATTGAGATGACCTGCATATAAGTAAGTGAATTATGATAGAGTAATTGATTCTGATATGACCTGCACATAAGTAATGAATATTATATTAGAAAATGACTTAAGTTGTACTACCTGAGGAAATAGAATAATTAAAGCTAATAATCTCAATTGTATTATTGAGTAAAGCTGATATAAGAATGTTCACAAAGGTGTAGTCCAAAAGGCTGGTGTGAAAATGTATTAAGCCTGATTAATAAATGTATTAGCCCAAAAAAACGATTATCTGTGTCTGGTTTTGAATTACCTAGACATGACTGGTTTAGGCAGCATCAGGATAATGTGAATTAGTGCGATTTCAGGTCATGTTGTTGTATACCTGGTCTGGCAGTGGGCAGTAGGGCAGCGCTATGAATGGAGTCGCTATGAGAGCGTACTGGGACTAGTTCTTTTTTTTTCTTTTTTTTCTTGTAGATTTATACTGCCTATCATGGATAAGTCTGAATAGACTTGTTTTCACAATTAGAAAGTTTGTCGATAGAAAGCCCAAGCCTACACTTTTGCCAACCCAAGGGATTTTTAACCTCCAACACCACATAGATATGGTATGAGAGCAACTGCCCTTTGATGACGCTGTAAGTTATGCCCAGCGGTGGAATTCCAAATTGGCAGAAGTGGGGGCATTGGGGATCAAACCACTGACCTTCAGAATAGGACTTCTATTTGCAGCCATAGTGATATTACCTCAGATGTTGCTAGTATCTGAAAGCTCAATGAGCAGACAAGTAAATAATCCGCAAGTAAATCACCGGCTGTTGAAACCCTATGTTCAAAGCCAATTGCAGCATAAAGTTCAAAAAGAGAATGCACCGTCTTCTCCTCTGCATACACAATACTGAACGTGTGTACAATTACTACCTATCGACAAATGATTCCAACTTTAGGTTGCACATAGCCAGACGGGATGGCCGAATGAGTTTGAGCGTCCGTCTCCCATATTGGTTGGCCGTCGGATTGTGAGTTTGAACCTGGGTCGAGTCAAACCAATGACTTGAAAATTAATAGTTGGTGCTTCCTAGCCAGGCGCTCAGCATTATTAGGATAGGGCAAGGACTGGCTGGCTAGATCAGTGTCAGGATAATCTGGCTAAGTAGAATATCAGGTCTTGGTGCTGGCGGCCTGATCTCCCAGTGGGGCAGCGCTATAAAGTTGTCATAAGTGTGCACTGTCACAAGTTGGTACCCGTCCTGATATGACATTATATGTTGCTAGGACGTAAAACAACAAAACAAACCTAGGTTGCACAGTATCTGTAACAAGGGCCATGTCTTTTGGAGCTAAGCATTTCTGACCAATACATCCACCTTTTAGGTGTTGGTTTTGTTCTAGGAGCTGAGCAAGGTGAACCTTGTCTTGTCAGCTTAAGATTGCATTTCATGGTTCAATGGGTTTGCTTATCTGTCATGCGCTCTAAATACATATAATTAGTTTGAATTTACTGTTATTATACATATATCTAACTTTTGAGAAAGTGGGAGAGCAAACAAGGACAGTTAATAGTTAGATGAATGACAAGATGCTGGACATGAGGCTGAGAGGGTTAAGTAGCAGCAGGTTACAATATTGTTAGTCAGCATCCCCTCTATGTGGCAACACATATTTACTACTTACATCAGTGTGTTTTAGTCTAGGTAAGTGGAAAATAATTTAGTTCATTCAATACCCGAGGCATTACTTGTACCTCCCCAGGCATCTTCTCTGCTTGCTAACCAGTAGAAAGCATATAATGTCTCGCTCAGCAAACAATATGTAAAAAAAGAAAGAATCTTGCAGATCATCTTGAAACAAATGAAACAAGATCTCCATGCCTTAGGCCTTTGGTATATCCTATACCCCCAGGCATCAACTAATGTTTTTTGCTTAGCGGAATATCTTTGAAGATTATGTGTACAGTACATTAACAAGAGTAACCATACCTTTAGCATTACAATCGAACAAAGCAAACGCTACCATATCTGCCCGGAACATGGGGATACAGAAAGATCAGTTCTGGCCCGGATCATATGGATAACAGACAAGCCGTCCCCTCATTGCTCATTGCCTGTTGCTTAGAGGTATTACGCTCTGCTTAAAGCGTTGACAATACGCAGCTACTGTCTCACCCTCATTTTGAGTCATAGACATTACAATACTCTTAAGATGACTACGTTCATCCCCAGTAAGCAAAGTCTTAGCTATTACTTATTGTATGTCTCCCCATGACTTAGCACCTTTATGTTCGAAAGCAGGGAACAAGACCTCATGCAATGTACCAGTTGCATTAGACAAATCGAAACGAATGATATCTAAATCAGATACATCTGCCAAAGTCCCTATCCTCTCAATTAAGTCTATCCACTCGCGCAAAGCACCCCTATCTGTCCCGGCCAACATTGGTACAGATTTGCCATACGCCTTCAACGACCTATTGCATACTTCATGCTGACGATGTTCTAACTGTAACAACTCGTGCTTCTCCCTACCTTCTTCTCTCTCTTCCCTAACCTCAGTACGTTCCCTTACTTGAAATAAATGCTCCTCATTCGCTTCTTTAATTAAATCAAGAGTTTGTGACATAACTCTACTCCACGCATCTATCTTATCAGTCTCAGCAGTGTATGTACCTAGTTCACACTGACCATCAAACCATTGCTGAAATTCTTTACGCAATTGATCCTCATTGTGGCGTGTTATAGGCATTTTCAGGCTGCTGAGTTAAGCGCGGTAGAAATAAAATAAAGAATTGTATCCAAGTATAGAAATATGCCTGTAAAGCAGAAAAAAAGTGAAAAGTCTCTTTTGTAGTCTATTACTACGCCTCCATTCACCCCTAGGCTAAACTAAATTACCGAAAGTAGTCCCAATGGAAAAAATATTCTCCCGGCGACACGAGGCTTCAAACATGGCAACTTACAGTAATACCAACGTCAAGACTTCCATCCCCCTCTCCTACCTCTCCTCACAGAAGCCACGACTGTTCACACGCCCCACAACACCGTTCCCTCCCCCTCCGCCTCCCCTCCCATCCCCATTCTCCTACCCCTACACCCTCCCACCCCACCCTCCCCTTACCCCGCCCTTACCCTCCCCCGTCCCACCCCACTCTCCCCTCCCCCGCCCCATCCAGCCCTTACAACGCCAATCCCGGCCCCTACCTTACCCTACCCCTCCCCCGCCTACCCATCCACTCCTCTCCATCCTGTCCCGCCCCCTCCCCCGCCCCTCTTGTCCCCGCCGTATTCCCCTTGTTCCCGCCCCTGCCCCGTCCTACCCAGGCGCCACCCCACCCATACATACCAATCCCCCCTCCCTCTTCCCCTCCCCCTACCTCGCCACCACCCCGGCTCGCCCTACCCGTCCCCCGCCCGCCCTCAAAGCTCAGGAGACTAGTGCCGTGACAGCTACTTCCCAGGGAACAGGCCCTGATTGGCATGTCAGCCCACCTCAGCGCATTAAAGACTTACACCCTGCCGCGCCCGCAGACCTGCAGTGAAAGCCTGTGAATTTGTGTATGGTGGTGACGGCCATTGCTGTGGCACCTACCTATGCCGCCGTCAGGAGGCGCTTAGTGTGTAAGACACTATGGGGCCTTAAGTGTGTAACCCAGAATTAGCTTATTAGTGTGTGCTTCGGTATGGGGAGCTTAGTGCATAAACCCGAATACTGACCGAATAGTGCTAAAACCCAGAAATTCTGGGTGCCTACTGTATTATATATTCACGAATAGAGTTGATGCAAATATGGAGGGTTTGTAATAGAAGCGTGGGGTGCTATATTTATGAAAGTTTAGGGAGGTGAGCGGGGTAATAACACTTCAGTACATAACTCTGTTATCATCATTGGCCAGTGAGTTTTCTAAATCAGTATGGGGCGCGTAATTGATCTAATCCAATACGGGCCTATATGGGGTGTCTAAATTATGAAACCGGGACGCTTTATTTAGGAAATAGTGGGGAGGTGGGCGGTATATTAGGCCTACTTTAGTATGTAGCTATGTTCCGGCATTGCTCCGTTAGTTTATAGGTCAGTATGGGGCGCTAAATGAATATGAGCCAATATGGGGGTGTCTATGTTATGAGGCCTCCAACGGGTGAGCGCTTCAACATGCACTGGCACAACACTATTATGTTGCAGTTTCACAAGACACGTTTTTTTTGTCTGACTAAAATGTAGTTTATTCAGTAAATAATGCCTTTTGTCAGCACCAGAGGACCAGTCTTCCAGCCGTTCAGTATAATTTGTTGGTGCATAAATGAAACTATCAGTTCCAATTGTTTCAATAGGTACCCTCCTGATATGATACCTTCCTGAAATAGGTTGCTAGGATGTAATACCCCAACAAACAACTTCAGCATGCTTGGTGTTTGAATCAACATGGAAATGTAATGTGTCCACAAAAGAAACCAAGAATACCAGAGACTGGTAAATGAGTGCATACCGGAAATATATGCCTTGATCCACCACCCAAATACCAACATGATAGAAGGTGTAGACATCCCAAGATATGCAAACTATATCCACAAGACAAGGCATGAGAGGATCGGCGTGATATGGCATTGGCATGACTAACGGAATCCACTACAATGAGGATTTTGCAGGATACATCACTGCCAGGCTGTCTAAGAGCATCGCGGAGAACTGCATCACGGAGAACTTACCATACACTTACTAAGCACTTTCTATAAATTTCACTAACACGCATTTCTAAAATATGCCATCCTCCACACAAACAGGTAATAAGCGCAGTGATGTACAGAACTACCCATCAGAGGGAGCTGTGTGTGCTGCATGCACCAGCACATGCACCTCCCCACACAATCAACTTAACTAAAACTAAAATTAAAATTCGTGAAATCAAGCAACCACTCTCCTAAAAACACAAATAAATATGGTAGAAGAAATTGAATGCAAGCTGGGGAGGGGCACACACTTTGCCCTTCTGAACAGCCAGAGTGCATCCACCAAATTGACACAATAAAAATACACATGAAAAGCGAAAGTCTCAACACACTAACATTGTCAGAAACATGGTTCACTGACAACCGCAAAAACAACACCCTTAAAATACATGGATATAGGCTTGTATGTAATGATAGACAGCAAAATAATACACTACACCACACGAAAAAGGGTGGAGGTGTGCCTTTTACTGCAAAGCCACCAACAATCTAGATCCTGAAGCCCTAAAAACAGCTAACCTATCAAATAAGCACATAGGACTACTATGGTGCCTAATAGAAAATGTAAACCAAGCAAATATAGCCATAGCAAGCCTCTACAGACCACCAGCAGGGGAAATTGAACTATTCATTGAAGCACTAGAGAAGAGCATAAACACCATACAACAAACTGACATACTCGGACACTTTAATGTAAAGTACAACAGCAATGATAAAAATATACTACTGCTGCAAAGCACAATCAAGATCTTAGGCCTACAACAGCTCATCACTGAAAACACAAGACTAAGACACAATAGTTCAACAAATGACCTAATAATAACCAACTAAAACCACGCCACTAAATGGGGCATCAGAAGCTGGGATATAAGTGATCATGACATAATATGTGTAACAAGGATAATACTAAAAAGTACAAATCACTATGAATATAAGATGGACAGGTCCTTAAAAAACTACTCAGAAGATGCATTAAAAGATCATCTGCACCAAAACATAAACAACATTACACAAAACAGATATGATGTTGGTACCTATTGGGACAACATCATCACAGAAATAAGAAAATTAACTGATGAAATGTTTTCCACTAAGAAAATAAAAATACAATGGGTAGACAGTGACATGCTAACACTCATCATAGCCAACAGTAAACTGGGTGATAAAGCAAAGCACACATAAACTATAGAAGACAGACTGGCCTACCATATCGCCAGAAACAACTCTCAAAGCTGTGAGAACAGCAACAAAGAAATACATAATAAAGCAGGACAAAGACTGGGGAAGCAATACAAACAATTTCTGGAAAAAATGTAAACTTATTATTCCCCAAAAATAACAAAGAAGACCACACAAACTTCCAAGATAATGAAGGGACAATGCTGACAGACAAAGCAAACAAACTGAACACAGACTTCCCCAAAATAGGGCAAAAGCTGTCAGAAGAATTAAAAAAAAGATGGGAAAATATATCAGGAACTGTGCATAATGAATATCCCCACCTGCAAAACAGATATAATAGAAGTACAAATATTAATAAATGATATACATACGAATAAACCAAGTGGCATAGATGAAATCCCAACCAAAATACTGAATGAGGCACTCCAAGCCATCCTGGCCACTATAGTAGACCTATTCAACATCTCCTTTGAACAGGGGCATTTTATATCAGCCTGGAAAATGGCAACCATCACCCCCATTCACAAAAACAGAGACAAAAAAACATGGGAAACTACAGGCCAATATCAATTCTTTAAACCCCAGGCAAACTCATTGAAAAAGTGTTACATAGGCACATAAATGAATGCCTGGAACAAAATAATATACAAAACGAAAGACAAGGGGGCTTCAGGACACTGCACTGCAGATCAAAAACAATAGCTAACCTAACAAATGACATACTGACATCAATGAACCAAAAACAATTACTTGGAGCAGCCTTCATTGACTTCAGCAAAGCATTTGACACAGTAGACCAGAATATACTACTGCAAACCTAAAAAAACATGGGCATAAAATCCAACACTATGGACTGGATGGGTCAGTGCAAGGGCCACTGCTTTTTATAATCTAAATGAACGATCTAGAGAAATGGCTGCAAACTGAATGCCTCCAACTATATGCAGATGACACCTATATGGAAAGGGCATCACAGAAGAGGAGGTAATAACTAAACTAAATAAGCTCCTACTAAAACTGGACGAATGGTGTGAGTCCTACAAAATAACCATCAATATAAGCAAATACAAAAAAGTACTCTTCTCGCATATACAAATGCCATAAAGAAATCTACACTGTAAGTTAGGAAACCAAATATTAGAAAATGTAGACCATTATAAATACCTAGGCCTTGAGTTGGACAGCCAACTAAACTACAACCTATGTATAACAAAAATTATCCAAAAAGTAAATCCAAACTGTGACTATTTGCAAAGGTAAGAGAATACATGCCACAAGAAATGTCAATAAATGTTCAAGGGTATGGTACTCCCCTGTTTTGACTATGGGGATGTAAACTAAATGGGTGCGAAAAAAGAACTTCTAAAGAAAACTGCAATTACTGCAGAACAGAACCCTAAAAATCCGCATAACAGTAGACAAGCTGCATCCACCTATGACATACACAAAAGAACTAAAATAAAATTACTAGAAAATAGGAGAATAATTCACCTTAGCATATAGCTATAGTAACAAATTAACTCCTAACAAAACCACAAAGACTTACTAGAGCAAATAATGTGCCACTACTAAGACAGACCAGAAGCCAAATAAAAGCTCATGAGAGAAGCAAGCTGGAAATGGCTGCCAAGGTGTGAAATGCCCAAAGAATAAAGGAACAACAAATTCCTGACCTAAAAACATACACAAAATATTTGTGCAAAATAAGGCTAGGAAACACCAAATAAGCTGCACTGCAAAAGGACACGTGATATGTCATGCCCGCCAGCAGGACGGCCAATGAATGGTAACCATACCAACATTAGCCAGATAGCACACCACCCAACTGTGTACAAGCCTATGATATGTAAATAGGAGCAGGCTCGTCTAGTTGTAAGAGTAGAACAAAATATATACAAAATAGATATATGCCAAGACATTAAACAAAAAATAACATAGACTACTAACTATACCAACCAACTAGATATCTGCTACCTTATCAGCAGCTACTGTGTGATAAGATAATACCAACACTACAGCTGGCCAGCATTGAAAACAAGCCTGAATAGCCGGGCTTATATGCAATGGACAGTATAAATACAGCCTCAATAAAATAACAAATACATATATAACAAAAAATTGTGAGGTGACTACGCGCAGTAGCTGAATAGGTAGAGCGCACACATCCCGTGAGGGAGATTAGGAGTTTGATAGCCGGTCGGATCAAATGTCAGACTTGCAAAATGTATACTTGTTGCTTCCTAGCTTGGCTCTCCCCATTAATAGCATAGGACAAGGACGGGTTACCTCAGTGTCAGGATAATGTGACTGAGTGGGATATCGGGTAATTGTGCTGGCGGTTTGCTTTCCCAATGAGGCAGCACTATAAAGTAGCAATGAGTGCACACTGTCAAAAGTTGGTACCCATGAAATTCCAACAACCAACCAGAAAACTTGGGTGGTGCTAGGAACCCTGAATTAAGCTATCAGCGTTGTTCTAGTCATGGATGGTGTGTGGACCCTGTGTGCATGCAGACAGACATTGCATTCATCTACAGATAGACGTAGCAGGCTTCAACATCTGCCAAATCACGGCAAGACATTCTTTAGACTAAGCTAGACGGGATGAACAAGTGGGTAAAGTGCACGCAATCCTTACCCGAGGTCGTGCGTTTGAATGCCAAACTACTCAAGCCACATATTTATGTGTTGCCCCTTTTGCCTATTGATCTATCATATGCTACCATGATTGTCATATCAGGATGGGTACCGTCTTCTGAAACTGACACTGCTAGGCGCGTTATAGTGTTTCCCCACAGCCGAGGCCGCTGGTAGGGTGACCTTATCTCCCACTCAGTCACATTGTTCATGGATTCATGGTTCGCCAACATGGATAATTTGTGCGCAAACAGGGAGCCCTACGGTGGTGCCGCCTGGAGTGTTCCCCTGCTGGCCTCCTACTGGCTTCACTCAGAACCAAGCCCACGAGACTCTTATGTCACGATCTCATCTCCCCGAGACTATGACATCACAGGCCCTTTATAAGGGATGCTCCCAACCCATATCACTCACTCCCAACCTGGCAGTCAGACGAGCAGCTCAGCAGACCGACTCAACTCAGCCGCCCACCCAACCCTTCAAACGAACAGTCATATCACAAGGTTGAGGGCCTGAGTCAACCATTCTAACTGTCTTCTTACCATTATCTTACTGTACTTGCTTATGCCTTATTTGCTTGTCATTAAAAATCCATAACATGGGCTCCTTGTTTGCGTGGCTAATGATCCTGATACCAAGTCGATGAGTCCTTGTCCTAACCTATTAATGCGGACTAGTAATCTAGTACTAGTCTAGGTAGTGAAAAGTATCAATGTTCTAAGTCATTGATACTACCTCAGATGTCACTAGATGTAAGACCCCGGTTAATATTTGTGGTTAATTTAACGTCATCTACAAGCTGAACTCAGCAATGTATCAACAATGCTGCAACCCGATTTTAAGATGTATTATCTTGATCAAAATGCTCTAGAGCTCAACTAAATTTTCATATTGTAAAAAGATAAACTTGATTTCAGTTAGAACTGGTGAGATTTATTATGGAATATTTAATCTCATACTGCTGAACACAGCGGGTCCTACCTATTTGGTTAGAGCTAAAAGTGTGTTAACCCTAGGTCACACCTACCCGGATCAGGGACCGGACAAGCCCCGGACCGTGATCCGGCATGGTCCGTGGTGATCCGATGTGATCCGTGGCTCACCCGTTGCTGGTCCTTGGTGATACTTGGTGATCCTTGGTGATCCTTGACTGGTCCGGCCTCACCCAGGATCAGCCCCGGATGTTTTAAGATGTTTAAAACATCTGGGGCGAACCGGGGAATATTGCAATCCGGGCTCGATCCAGCATCATCCGGCATCATCCGGGTGTAATCCGGGGGTGGGCCGGGTATTCCGGGGGTACTCCGGGGTAGTCTGTGTACCATCCTGGACAGTCCAGGTGTTTTTTAAACCAGATGAGCCATGTCTTAGGCAAGGTTTAACCCGGAACAGTCCCGGAGTAGCCTGGACTAGCCCAGACATAGCCACGGACCACTCAGGAACTGCTCTGATAAGACCCGGACAAGCTGGATGAGCATGGATTAGCCACGGATCGCCACGGATAGCCTGGTTTACCACGGATCAGGCTAGGATGAGCCACGTTTTTGTATATATATAGCAGGAGCAAGTCCAGGACTGATTCGTGACTACTCCGTGGATACACCGGGTAGTCCGGGGGTGATCCGGCTCAGTCTGGGGCGATCCGGATTCTGGTCTATGGCTAGACCGTGGCGCATCCTGGTAGGTGTGAGAGCGAGCCAAGAAACTAACAAATATCCGGGGCTGTCCGGGGCAGTCCGGGGGAATGGTCCAGGTGTGGTCCGGCTAAAAATCAGGGGCTAGTCTGGGTAGGTGTGACTTGCGCTTTACTATATGACAATGTCATTTTTATCATTGGCTATTGGATGTCAATCTATATCTTTGATGACATGTATCTTTGGAGGAAACCCACTGCCGCCACATAGGCTACTCTTTCCGATAAGCAGCAAGGGGTCTTTTATATGCACTTTCCCCCAGACAGGACAACATATACCACAACCTTTGATAAACCAGATGTGGACCGCTGGGTGGAATGGAAAATTGCCCAAACTGCAAATAGGTCCACTGAGCAAGATCGATCGGATGACCCACACCTTCACAGGTGGAAACCCTACTACCACAGCTACGTCCTGCTCCTTATTATATGACGTCACGCAGAGAAAGAATCCTTAGAATTGCATTGCATATATATATATGAGTGATGGCCAAATGACCAGTTGGGATAGCCAAATGAGTTGACCGTCTCTGTCCCGTTATGATAGATCATGGGATTCGAACCCATGAGAACCCTGGTCAAGTGAAATCAATGAGCTAAAATTCATACTTGTCGCTTCCTAACCAAATGGTTGGCATTATTAGGATAGGGACAGGACCTGTTGGTTCGGTGTCAGGACCATGTGACTGACTGGGATGTCATAGTGCTGCTGGCCTGATTGCCTAGTCTGGCAGCAGTATAAAGGTGCAAATATTATGCACTTTCACAAGTCGGTGCAAATCCTATTAGATCTTGTCAAGATGTACAACTCCAACAACCAGAAGTGGGACGTAGATCAGGCGGTAGAGCATACAACTGTGAAGGTTTGGATCATCCGATCGATCCTGCGCAGTGGACACATTTGCAGTTTGGGATATTTTCCATTCCAACCAGTGGTCCAAAACTGGTTCATCAAAGGCTGTGTTATGTGCTGTCCTGTCTGTGAGAAAGTGCATATAAAAGACCCTTGCTGCTTATCAGAAAATGTAACCTATGTCACAGCAGCAGGTTTCCTCCAATGAAATATGTCAGAATGCCCATATGTTCGACATCCAATAGCTGATGATAAAAATCAATGCGCCCTAGAAGCGTCATTAAATAAAACAAACTTCATCTGCAACAACCAACCACGCATCCTGCTATGATATCACATAACTGATATAGTGCTAGTAATATTCATGGAATACAGAACATGTGATACTGCTGTGGAAATCAATTGTGACCTTCTAGATTTGAAATCAAATAGTCCATTCTAAGTGTGACTTTCAGTATGATACATACAATCTTCATATAAGGAATATATGGGGGCATCACATTGGTTGGTTCGTTGGTTATTGTAGTTTCATGTCCTGCCAGCATCTAAGGGCATATCAGGAGGGTGACCGACTTGTAACGGTGCACACTTTTGGTGACATTATAGTGCTGCCCCTATGGGAAATCAGGTTATACCATGACCAGATATCCCACTCAGTCATATTACCCTGACACTGAGCTAACTAATCCTTGTCTTATCCTATTAATGGCAAGCTGCAGACTAGGAAGCGACAAATATTGATTATAAAGTCATTGGTTTTACTCGACCGGGAACCAAACTCACGACATTCTGCATAAAAGGCCCACGCTCTACGGATTAGGCCACTGTGCCTGGTAAGGGACATCACGTGATCAGACATTTAAGTGAAACATTGTTAGACCTACCCCTGCTGAGGCAGTAACCGGTGTGTGCCCCTTACATCGCAGTCTTTGACCGAGGCAACCAGATAACAGCAAAGATGTGGAATAAAGTATAAGTGACTGAGTGCAGTTGATGTTATCTCAGCCATTTGCATTATTAATTTACATACTATTGCATAACATTAATGAGGTAGCTATGGAGATGGCCGGCAAGCCCTCTTATCTCACCAGCCATTTCTTGTAGCTGCGTTTAAAGCTGATTTTCCGCATCATCCTGCTTCCCAGGCAGAAGGTACTGGGTTCGAATCCCAGCCGAGTCAAACCGATGACTTATAAAATCGGTACTCGTCACTGGCTAGCGTGGTGCTCAGCATTAATAGGATACTTAAAGAGGTGTCGTTAAATAAAACAAATTTTGTTCTTTTGTTTAAAGTTGCATAGTCCGATGGTTTTGAGTTTCTGAAATGTTCTGAGATAAATACATTAGGTTGATTGTTTTTATCTACCTTTTAAAGGCCCTATCACATTACGGCGTATGGCGAGAGCGTATTGAAAACCTACGTAGGTCCTGCGCGTGCCGGCCTATGATGACATTTGGTGACCTTTCGGGTGGTTTTGAGCGTATGTGGAACCTACGAGGAGCGTACGAGGAGCGTATGAGGAGCGTATGGGAGCGTATGGGAGCTTGCTGTGACATTTTTTGACAGTATGGGCCATACGCCCTCATAGGTCGGACGGATTTATGAAAGCGTATGGCAGCGTATGCCTCATACGCTTCACATACACCGGCATCTGGCGGCATCTGGCAGCGTATGAGTAGCGTATGAGTAGCGTATGCATAGCGTATGAGTAGCGTATACGGCGTATGCCGACATATATGACGTAACGCACTTACGCCACCATATGCTCCCGCAGAAAACCCTAATGTGACAGCCCCTTTACATTAGCTTGAAGTAACTTTTATTTGAAGTGGCTACCTTATGAGATATTTGAAGTGGAACCATGCACAATTAATGTTGGCCAGCACGCCAAAACTCTGTGACGAGGCTTCTGCAGTAACATGTTCTATTCACTTTCCTTGGCATCCCCTTATGTGTGGTGACAAATGTTTAATAGGCACACCAGTATCTAAGTTAGATATCTAGAATAACATTTAGCTAATTGTTTTGCTTTTGAAAATTTGATATTTCATCGGCCTATGCAACTTTAACAACATATAAAAAAGGAGGTTCCAATTTCTCAGCTTGGCATCTCAAAATCCCTCGACTAATGTACACACAATAAAATAATAACAACACGTATTCAGTACTCAGTCTGGCATTGAAATAATTCGTCTCAAAATAGAGAGGTATCTCTGGAACTAGATCTATCTGGACATGTATACAGACTGTTATGCAGTAAAATGGTATATTTAGACTAAGACAACTATTTTTTGCTTTTCACATAACCATGACATATTACAAATGCTGATTGACTCTTCCCTGTTCCTAAAACCACTGCCTAATATTTTGTTTTGTTTTTTGTTTTTTTGTGGAGTGGAGGAAGGTTGTATCATTTATATCGTAAGTTGGATGTTTCGTTTATAAATAAAGAAATGCCCACATATCTCACAACACCTTCTGATCAATATTTATCTCATCAAACCCGATTCTCCTTGCTGATCTCATCGAGAACAACGATGATGAATTGGAATAGGATTTTTAACACAGGAAGTACCTGATTCACATATTCAAATAAGGATGCTTCAACCTGTTTGCTAAACTACCTGGGTGCAAATATCCATATTCAAATAACGATGCATTTTGTTCTACATTATAAGCATATTTGTATTATTATTTTGCTTATATATATATACATATGTATATATTATAGTCTTCAACAGACTTGCTAAAAACCCAGCGAAAAAACATCCATAATTTGCTAAACAGCCTGGGAGAAAAGATCCATATTCAAACAAAGATGCATGTTGTGTGTATATTAATAGCGTATTTATATGATTTTGTTTCATATATATATATTAGATTCTTCCCCATATTTCCGGACCAGTTTGAGAGAAAATATCCAGAATTTGAACTTGAATTCCAATTCAATATATGAGAAAAATAGCCGTAGTATTATATATTCATATATTTCAAAATAACACAGTTGTCTGCAGACCAGTCAGGACGGTTCAATGGGTTGAGCGTCCATCTCCCGTTTTAGTAGATCGTGGGATTCGAACCCACGCATTCGAACGCTGGTCGAGTCCAACCAATGATTTACAAGTATATACTTTTGGTTTCCTGCCCTGTCACTCAGCATATGGGAAGGATTTGGTTGGCTCAGTATCAGCATAATGTGACTGAGTGGCATATCAGCTCATGGTGCTGGCGGCCTGATCTTTCAGTGGGGCAGCACTATAAAGTCGCCATAAGTACGCACTGTCACAAGTTGGTACTTATCCTGATATGGCCTTAGATGTTGCCTGGACAACTCCAACAGCCAACAACCGGTTGTCAACACTGGGTATCTGGACTTCTGGCCATAGATGCTGGCAGATATTTCTAAATGTCAATGATAACTAATAGATTAGCGAAATGAGAATGTAATGTCTGGGGAAGAGGAATGTTCATTGGGCATGACTGACTGACAATAACATTGATACTGGTGCTGTTTAAGTTACAAATCATAGACAGAATGGATTATCTTGTGTTAGTGGATATTGATGGATATTCATATTTTTTAATTTAGTCCTTTAGTTGATGAAACAAGGGTATTTTCAATCGCAGACAAATGGTCTTCCTCAATCCAGTGCTCCTTGCGCTATCATACTAATGCAACATGCAAGAATATCTAGTGCCGAAGAAAACTATTTTGTAAGTCATTGGTTTAACTCGGACTGGGGTTTTGAATCGCACGACTTACCAAAACAGGGAGACGGACACTCAACTCATTCAGTGATCCCGTCCGTTTAATTTGTTAAGCCCCTGTCACACTTCACCGGACCGAGGACACGGATTGAAACGGAACAATGTCTGTTGTTATCCGGCATAGTCCGATTTGTGTCCATTGCATATCCGTTGATATTTGTTGATATCAATTGATATCCGGCCCAATCTGTTAAAAGTTTTGAGCATGCACAACACTTGTAGCGGATTGCGCCGGACTGATGTATGCGTGTATTTTCAGTTACCGTCCATTCCCCGTCTGTTCCCTGTGCATTCCCATACATTACCCGTGCGTTGCCGTCCGTTACAGTCCGTTACTGTCCGTTGCCGTCCGTTACATATGTAGTACATGTCTGTTGCCGTTTGTTATAGTTCTTTTTGTATACATACTTTATCAACCCTTACTGTCATTCGTTATAGTTCTTTTTGTATAGATACTTTATCAACCGTTCCTGTCCGGTTACCGTCTGTTACTGTCCGTTACATAATCAATACATTTCAAGTCCGAATCACACCGGATTAGAATATTTTTGTCCGGGTCTGTCCATATCCTCAATCCGGTAAAGTGTGACAGGGCCTTTAAATTGAAATACTCAGGGGTGTGATGCATATGAAGAAAGATACACAGGCTGGGTAGTTATTGATGGTGCCTGTATAATGGTTTGATTCAACTTTAATATCGACATGCTGGTAGACATTAGACATTTACATATTAGACATTTGTATTCAATCAATCAATCAATCAATAGTTCCGTCCTCTAGTCGAGGGTTGGATGCAATGGTTCTCCACTTGTCCCGATGGTGTGCTGTTCTGATAGACTGTGAATAATTCAAGCCTGTCCACTGTGAAATATTTGTAAACCATGATGTTCTTGGTCTCCCTCTCCCTCTGCTGCCATTCACCTTCCCTTCCAACAATGTACGGTATATTGAACTCTGACGAATGATGTGGCAAAAATAAATAAGTTACTTTGTCTGTATAGTGGCAAACAAGGTTTTCTTATTTTTAATTTTTCTGAGAACTTCTTTGTTGGTGATCTTCTTTGTCCATGATATTTTCATCATAACTCATTTTCATCATAACAATGTCCAATACATATCCCGCAAACATATACTAACATGTTGACAATAGAAATTGTATAAAAAGTGTAAGCAGTAATGGTTATCTTTCCACTACCCCTTATAAACAAATAATATGTAATAAACAACCATGAGGCCTGGAGCTGATATAAAGATAACACATATACTGCTCGTTATGGAAACAAACACGTATCAGAAAAATATATGACGAGATCAGGACATGTTCATCGATTGACACATTTTGTGGTTTAAATTGTAAATATGTTATCATTACTGACTGGTTGGCTCTATATGGCCCAGGGTAACAATCACAAAACAATATGTTGCTCAGTTCACAGTATCTACATGTTCACTTAATAGTACATGCCATGGGCGCCACTTGAAGGGGGGCGCCACTTGAGCTAATATTATGGGAAAGTTATCTCAAAGTAATACTCAAATGTTTCAGCGTTCAGTAATTACTTTATAATAGCTTAGGTGCAAGATCCAATCAATACACCTGTTTTTGTTTCTTTCAAAATGAAGATGTTTCCCTAATGGTAATTTTAATTCTCACGAAGTCCAATTTTCTGGTTGTGAAATGGTTATCGAGCAAGGAACAAAACAATATCAATATACAAATGATAAACCTGTTTGGACATGTGAGATTATAACTCCAATGGTTATCTCAATGTTTGTAGTTGTACAAGGTTTTACGCCTGTCGTCTTCAATTTTAATATTATTTTACAATTATATTTTACATTTGATATATATGTTATATATTATTTCATTGTGCATGTTTCAAAAACATGGGTAATTGAATGCGTATGACCGACGTCTTACATAGCTTGGATACAAAGCATCTATTCTATTTTTAGACTAAGGCCCGGCGCTGCGCCGCCCCGCCGCCTAGCGTAAGAAATACATATTAACCAAGTAGCCGCCGGTTTGATTCACTTTCGCCTTGACTGCTCTCCGTTCAACATCGTCTCCTAAGCCTTTCGTTCTAAGGTTGGCACTATGCCGTCAAACAAGACAGCACATGCTAAACGCAGCAGGGACACTATCTCACCTACGGCCACATCTCTCAAGAAGCAGAAAAAGAAAGGACGAGGAAGGCCCAGGTCAGTCATAAATGAGTCTTCTACACCTACCGTAACTCGTTCAAACCGCACCGTGGAGCGGTGCGAGAGAAGGGACCCCAGCACAGAGTCTGTTCCAGGGACACCGACATGCCATGAGAAGGAAGATGTCCAAGGTTCTATGGCAATAGCCCTTGCAGGGATCCAGAAACAGATCTCCGACCTCGCAGATGGATTTGACACACGAATCAACGAGATAACGAGGAGGGTAGACAGGCGTCGGAGATCCAGATCTCCCAGCCCTACTCGGAGACACAAACAACCGTCACCCCGCACGGTCGTCTCAGCTCAAGGCACCCCGGACGGTGCAGGCGACCATAGATCACGTACAAACAAATGTACAAGTTCAGCATCGCCACGTCAAGGTGGGAGATACCGCGACAGCCAGAGCTATGACGACAGATGTGGACGAGCGGGTAGCGAAGCATCATACTACAGAACGGATAGGCATCACGACTGTGATCATAACGACAGGCGCTACCAACTAAATACTGGCCCACTAGTCGATTGGGAAAACAACGACGACGAACGCACTAACGCGGTAAATGACCTCCTCGTGGCAGCCGGATCGGCAATAGGAAAGCGCAGAGGTATGAATATTCTCGCACCACACAGATATATAATAAGGGGAAGCCGCAATGAGAGGATCGGGTTGGAGGAGGCATCATGGCACGAATATTTCGCGGCGCTCCATCGCATGTCTAAGGACAAAAAACTGCCAGTAGGATGGCCCGAGCATGTAAACGAACACATGTACCAGCTGGCCGTCATGGCTGCAAACTGGGACTGGCACACATGCCGACAATGGTCGGAGACAGTATTTACTATGATAGCGGACGGCCGCCTCCCTAGGGGCTGGAAGGATGGATATGCCATAAAAGATGTGCAGCGCGACATCTGTGCGATTGGTGCCAGGACCGACAAGACACGGCAAGGTGCACGCGGTACAAAACGAAATGAAGGAACAGCAAACGCAACAACGACAGGGGCGGACAATAAGGCCAGCACAGACCATACACGTCCTACATATGATAAAGACACGGATGGGAAACCATGTAGCCAGTGGCTTCTCAACATCCCATGGTCTCCAGCCCGATAGAAAAGCCCACCTATGCGCCTGGTGCGCCAACAAGTACAAACGGGCAAATGCGCATCAGGAGAAAGTCTGCTTCAACAAGAAAAGGTTCTTCGACAAAGCTAACAGCACGGTCAAGGACAAAAAGGATTTTTAGATAGTGGTTGTGCTGGCCCCGCGCAGCTCAACTTAGAAACAAAAGGAAGCATAGCGGGTATCAAGGCCACAGAGGCATCGAGTAAACTAGGAAACGGCCTGGCTGGAAATAACGGACCGAGACACCTACACACTAGGAAGCGTGGGCGAGAGGCTGACGAATTCATGATCTCTAAACGTTATGCACCGACACAGGCCGCGGACGGGAAAGGCTCAGACACCTCATCAATCACATTTGACAGCGGCGGGACAGGCGCCGCCGTTTCACACGCCCCCTGCACCCACCAAGAAGCTGAGGGTGACGTCACAGACATCGTGGCGGGCGCTGCTGACCCATTTCCCCGCGACAGTCTAGACAACCCTCCTTCCCACGATCACGGCAACAGCAATACTTGCGAACTCTATCAAGTCTCTCCATACACAGACCAGCCTAGCGGTAAACGGGATAGCACCGGCTCCCAGACAGTAGACGAGACGGCCGGGACCAAGGGTCACGCACCCACCCCCCCCCACGTGGCTGCACCTGGCTACCAACACGAGGACTATGACAAGGTTAAACACCTTTTCCACGGGAGTCCCCCACGCTACGACAACAGGCCCCCTGATAGGCTGTTAGTGGAAGACAATGTCGATAATGACGGAATAGACCAGATACTCGACATGGTCTCGGCCCGACCAAGTAACACACTACGATCCTCCACCCACCCCGACTGCATACAGGCACACCCTCAACAGGATTTGGCCAGTGGTAAATGTCAGGGCTTGGTCAGACCACCGGGAATACATGAAGATTTACACTCGCGTCAGATTCTCGGCAATCCCAAACTACATCGGCCAACGGGTGCCAATACCATCAGGCCTGAAGATTAAAGCCTGGCGAGCACTACTCATAGATTATCATGACAAACAACTGCCTGATTTTCTAGAATTCGGCTGGCCAGCAGACTACACCGCCGATAAACCACCTATCGCATCTAGAGCAAACCACCACACAGACCCAGAAAACGTCGCACACATCAAAAACTACATCGACACTGAGCTGGGACATGCGGCTATGCTGGGGCCTTTTGAGGAATGCCCTTTCACCCCGTGGACCCAAATCAGCCCACTCATGACGCGCGCCAAACAGAACACTGACAAACGCAGGGTCATAGTTGACCTAAGCTACCCAGGCAGAGTTAGCGTCAATGCTGGTATCAGGAAGGGCCAATACCAGGGCCAGCCCTCCACCTACACTTTGCCGGGTATTATAGATCTCGCCGATGAAGTCACGCGCTTGGGTAAAGGAGCCTTCATATGGTGTGGGGATTTGGCCAGAGCCTACAGACAGCTCAGAACCTGCCCGCTCTCTACCCCATTACTCGGCATAACGCTAGATGGAAAAATTTACATAGACATTGCCCCACCATTTGGCTGCCGCACCTCTTCCATCGCATGCGCCCGGACGACAAATGCAGTCGTCTACTTAATGAGGAAGCGCGGGCATCATGCACTCTGCTACCTCGATGATTTTGTAGGTGCGGCCCCAACAAAGGGAAAAGCTGACGCAGCTTACTCGGACCTCCTGCGCTTGGCTGAGTTCTTGGGACTAGACCTAGCACTCAACAAGTGTAGCCCACCCGCCACCGAGGTGGAGTGGCTGGGCTTCGCAATCTCAACAACGGAAATGACCATCACCATTCCTGAAGAAAAACTCCAGCAGGTCTTAAGCGAGTGCGAAACATGAAAAAACAGAAAACTTGCATCCCGTCGAGACCTCCAGAGGCTCGTGGGAAGACTACAACATGTAGCAAAATGCGTACGACCTGCAAAGAGGTTCATGTCACGAATACTGGCAGCTCTCAGAGCCGCACCTTACAGAGGAAAACATGCGGTGCCGGAGGACCTAACACTCGACGTCTCATGGTTCACGGACTATGCCGCACAATCCAATGGCATAGTCCTTCTCCCCCAAAAAGAACGCACAACATGGACCATTGAGTGCGACTCCTCTCTGGAAGCCAGTGGTGCACACTCACCGACGCATTTCTATGCGGCCAGATACTCTAGAGCACTCATGGATAAACACCACTGTATTGCCAGACTCGAGGCCATAAACCTGGTGGTAGCACTCAAAAACCTTGCTCCACCCGAGCCACATGACTTCACAATCCTCATAAACACGGACAATGCCACCTCACAACAAGTGCTCAGTACCGGTTCTGGCCGTGACCCAATAATTTGCGCATGCGCCCGGCAGATTTGGCTATTCTCTGCAAAACTCAGCACGGAGGTCGTAATACGGCACAAACCAGGGAAGGACCTCGTCCTCGCGGATGCCCTCAGCCGCAGGTGCTTCGATCGGGCAGCGGACGACCTCGCCAAGAAAATGACGACCAACCTAAACTTAACCCATGTCGTTGTAGGCCATGATGACGCCCTCACCCCGATCCTCTAGTAACCCATGACTCGATAATTAACCTTTGCCTCTCTTCATAGGTTACTCACAAAATCACCACGACCGGCTACTCAACACCTTGGCGGATGGTCTGGCCACAGGCACCTGGAAGAACAAAACAGCTCAAGTCAACGAATACCTGACTTACATGAACGACCGACGAGGCAACCCTGCAAGGCCTACACAATACGAAATCATGTCATACCTACTGCATCTATCAGACACCAGGACGCCCGGCACTGTCTTAAACTACTTCAGTGGCGCCCGTACTTGGCTCCAGGCACTGGGCTTGGACACACGCATTTTTGACACCTACCTGGTAGGCCTGGTCAAACAAGGAATTCAGCGCCGCTCTACCCACGTGCCAGCACAAGCACCCCCCCTCGCCCCTTCGGACATAAAGAAGGCAGTCAGGTTCTTCTCTACAGTCGGGAACAATGGACCGGTGCTAACGGCAGCCTTGCTCATAGGGTACTTTACCCTCCTACGTCAGAGCAATCTGTTGTGCCCCACTCCACCGGCTGATACGGCGCACACCCTACGCGCACGAGACATTACAATAACACCAGCGGGGCTCAACGTACACGTCAGATCCTCGAAGACCCTTCTCAGATCGGCACCACCACGAAACATCACGGTGCCAGCGATTCTGGGTTCCATCTACTGCCCAGTCCGGGCTTGGACTTGCTACGTGTCCAGGACACAACCTTGCCGAGATGGACCGGCATTTATCACCACGGACGCGCTGCCACTGCGACCGAGAGCGCTACTCAACACGCTTAGGCTAGCTCTGGCCACACAGGGCCACCCGGCACCAGGTGCTGTCACATTACACAGCCTTCGACGTGGTGGAGCACAGGCATGTGCCGCTCTAGGCACTTCTCTTCACGACATCAAGGACTTAGGTCACTGGACCTCTGATGCAGTCCATAGCTACGTGCCAAAAACACTCGATTTTCTCGGCACCCAGAACTCTAGCATCAAATTTTGGTCAAGTTCTGTAAGCCTTGAAATCATGATACTCCATGCTGATATGTGACGATAAAACAAGACAATAATAAATACCAATATTAAAGTCTGTCGGTCTCTCGCGTTTTCAATTGTGCATGTTTCAAAAACATGGGTAATTGAATGCGTATGACCGACGTCTTACTTAGCTTGGATACAAAGCATCTATTCTATTTTTAGACTAAGGCCCGGCGCTGCGCCGCCCCGCCGCCTAGCGTAAGAAATACATATTAACCAAGTAGCCGCCGGTTTGATTCACTTTCGCCTTGACTGCTCTCCGTTCAACATCGTCTCCTAAGCCTTTCGTTCTAAGCCATCCCACCCACCCATACTGTTCTTATTCGGTGGGGTCAAGTTCTGTAAGCCTTGAAATCATGATACTCCATGCTGATATGTGACGATAAAACAAGACAATAATAAATACCAATATTAAAGTCTGTCGTCTCTCGCGTTTTCAATTATGCTTTCATACCATGTCTATGTGGTGTGGGAGGTTAAAAATCCCTTGGGTCGGAAAAAGTGTAGGCTCAGGCTTTCTATCGACCAACTGTCTAATGGTGAAAAAAGGTATATTCACACTTATCCATGAAAAGAAAAGTTATATATATATATATAAAGTCAGGCTAAGTGAAAGGAAGAGCACAAGACGGAAGGTTGGTGAACAGCCTAATTTATTGATAAGGCTCTTGGGCGAGCAATAAACGCCCTACCTATACAAAGCTAAAAGTAAAAATAGGTGTGTAGTGTGCAAAGCAAACAGCAGAAGTGAGCAGTGTAGAAGGTGGGGGGAGGGGAAGCAGCCAAGAAGAGTGCTGGCCCGCAGCAAATATATATCATGGAGAAGAAATAATCATCAAGTCGTAGGATTATAAATAATATTATAAGATCGTAGGATAATAAATAATATTATAAACAACTTCACCCACCATTTTATATTTATATAATAGATTATATCGCACGTATATATATATATATATATATATATATATATATATATTTTCAGTCCACTGCTTGTTGTATCCACTATTTTCGGTAGATAGGGACTGTCACCAACCCTCATACTCCTCCAAGTTCCCTCACTATCTCTCACCACCACCAGACGCGCCACCAACATACAAACCATACATCTATGCTATGCTATGCTGAGCCAAGCGTCACCATCGTAAATTCAGCGATCAGTAAAGCGGAGCCTCTTTAAGTGTAACGAGTCAGTTCGGTTCAGACTACATATCAGGGGAACAACCAGGCCACCCCAACCCCCACCCCCACAGGCCACAACACCCCACACCCAACTCGTCCCTACCCACAGCCACCTCCATCCCACCCCACGGACCACGGACCCTCCCAGCCATCCACCTTCCACTGTCACCCACCCACCTCCACCTCACCTTACCCCACCCCACACCCCGTTAAACTATCACCAACCTACCTCCGCCCCACGCACAACCACCTCCACCCTACCTCTCCCCATCCTCAGCCACGTCCACCCCACCCCAGACCTCCCTCACCCACCTCCATCCCGCCCCCACCGAAATACAGCACATTCGCAGCCACCCCCGCCGCACTCCCACCCACCTCCACTCCTCTCCCACTGACGTGCACTCCATCCTCACCCACCTCCACTCCATCGACAGCCCGCTCCCACCCACCTGTACCCCACTCGAACCCACCCACCTCCACCCACCTCCACCCACCTTCACCCACCTCCACCCATCTGCACCCACCTGATCCCCACCTCACCCCTACACAGCTACACCCACCATCCGGGATGGCCGAATGAGTTGAGTGTCCGTCTCCCGCTTTCGTAGATCGTGGGATTCGAACCCACTGGTTCGAACCCTGATCGAGTCAAACCAATGATTATTGAGGTGTATCGCTTCATCGGTGGCTTGTTTTGTTTGTTTGGGAGTTTTTGGGGGGTACGTTTAAGCAGGGGAAATGTCAGTCGCAGACAACTGGTCTTTCTTCTCATTCCACTGTTCCTTTCCCTATCCTAGTAATGCCGATCATCTGGCTAAAGTAATGGCAAGCATCTGGCTAAACCAGCAACCTCTAACTGGCTAAACCAGCAACCTCTAAGATCATATTAGATCAATGGTAAGATCAATGTCAAATGATAGGAAGACCCACTTCTGATGCAATTTTGAAATTGGTTGATTGGTTGTTCGAGTTTTACATGGTCCTGGCAACATCTAAGGTCATATCAGGACGGGTGCCAAATTCTGACAGTGCACACTCATGGCAACTGTATAGTCCTGCCCCAACCAGGAGACGAGACCACCAGCATCATGACCTGATAGTCCACTCAGGCATATTGTCCTGACACTGAGCCGCCCAGTCCTTGCCATAGCCCAATAATGCCCCGTCGCAACCTTATTATAAAAAGGTGTTATCTGACAAATTGGCACTTTCGAGATAATGAGGATTGAAGCAGTGTAACTGCATGATAGCAAAGCAGATATAACAATATTATTTTTAATATATCTCAGTGAAAAATACCAGTTGAGAAACAGTTGTGTAACTGCATGATAACCTTTTGTAGATAGAACATTTGTACATCCATTTTTACATCCATAACCCCTATTCGGTCACTTTGTCAGATAGCATATTGTTATAGGATGGTCACAAAGTGCCTGGCTAAGAAGCAACAAGTATAAATTTCTAAGTCTTGGTTTGTCTCGACCAGGCTTTGAGGCCGTTAGTTCGAATCCCACAATCTATCAATGCAGGAGCCGGAAGCACAACTCATCCAGCCATCCCAGCTGGTCACAATGTTGAAGTCATTATTCAACAATGGTTAGTCTACCTGAGTATAAAAAACCCACAATGGGTAGACACAGAAATGACGCATACAAGAACCGGCGGACCTTGTTATCGACAGGCTAATCACAGTTGCTGCAATTGCTGTCCCAATTCCCATCCAATAGGCAGGCAGTGAACACACCAACTCACCAACACACCAACGCACCAACGCACCAATGCACCAACGCACCAACGCACCAACGCACCGACACACCAACAGCATCCTGTCTCCTCGGATGACAACAAGCAGATCGTGTTGATGTTAGTGGATGTTGCCAGCTATTTATAACACATTTGGCCAACCATATCAATCTGATCTCATTACGAGGACAAACGGAGTAGTGCAGGCCGAACAAACAAGTCCCGGCCAGCCTCGTTCTGGGGCATTTCAATATTGCGTGTCGGGCCTCAGACATCAATGTAAACAGCAAGCGCAAATCACATGAGCTGTGGCTCGTGATTGGAAACGCGTGTTGCCACCGCTAGGAGGAGCAACAGGCTGTTGATTACTGGCAGGATTCAGTGACTAGATCTTAAGGTTCCAGACTTACAGATGATAACTTACATATCCTCTTCTGGCTGATCTAGGCCCTAGTGGACCTCTAATACCAGCCGGTTATGGCCACAAATAAATATGTGTTGTGCACAAAAGATACTCCGTTACATGTTATTAAGAGACATGGTGGCCAGCATTTTGGGAGGGATGTCAACATAACCCAATGATACCATACAATGTGCACAGTTTAAGCTAGGCTTTGCATCAATCCCTGGAACAATATTGTGTTGAACTGTCATTATATATATATATATATATCTATATATATATATATATATATTAATGGTCTCTGAAAAATTCAGAGACCGTGTATATATCTACCTTTTCTGCTATATTCCACGCTTGTCCACAGTCAGGTTTCAATATAGTGCCGGGGTCTGGTGGAATCCATGTTTACCAACATATCGGTGGTGATATCTAATGGCGGAGTTAACAAAACTTGTAGTTATGTGACTCAAAATGGATGCCAAAATGAGTAAAACAAACATGAACATTAATATGAAATGTGTGTGGTAGGCACAAAATAACATCCTTTTAAATAACCCATACATGATGTAGCATCAGGATGACGATGCGCATTGTCAGAACCAATTAACAGAGGAGTAGTGATTAGAACGACCACAAAACTTAACCACCATTTGGTAATATATATCGATTCCATAATAATCAAGACAAATGACATGATTGGAGGGAGTCAATAACTCTGGGTGGCACAAAAAAACCTCCGTTAAGGCCCAGTCACACATTACCGGACTGGGGAACCGGACTAGAACCGGACACTGTCCGGTACTGTACGGCGATATCCGGTACATGTCCGGTACCCATCCGGCGGTGTCCGGTGGTGTCCGGCGGTGTCCGGTACAAGTTTTGAGCATGCACACAACTTCTGCCAGACAGCGCCGGACTGACGTGACCGGTTGGTGTCCGGTTTGTCCGGTACATGTCCGGTACCCATCCGGTACCCATCCGGTACCCATCCGGTACCCATCCGTACATGTCCGGTACCCATCCGTTGGTGTCCGGTTTGCCCGTTGTGTGCGGTACATGCCCGGTACATGTCCGATACCCATCCGTTTCATGTCCGGTTCTCGGCCGGTTCTCGTCTGGTTCTCATCCGGTCCATTTCGATACATTTTGTGTACCGGAAAGCACCGGCCTAGTAAATTCTTTGTCCGGTGGTCTCCGGTACTCAGTCCGGTAAGGTGTGACTGGTGCATTACAGATTATCAAGATGAAATTTAGGTGAGGAATTGGGCGGATGCAGAGTGAAGGCAGAATTCACATTCACATTCAGAACAACCAGCACTATACCTTGTACAGAACACAACCAAAACACATAGTTCTTACATCACAATAATATATTCAATTATCTACACAAAATCAGTAGGTATTTAGATCCATGAGAGTTGCTTGATTTGATCTTATTATCAATGTATATATATATAACCTATTTGAGATCATCATCATCATCATGCTGTCGGTCGTGATACGACAAAGACTGCTTTCATTACTTGACTGCTGCTCTCCTTGTGCAGTTGTATTTTCATGAAAGATGCCTTCAAAGGTGTTGAAGTGCTGCTGGCTTTTGCAAGTTACCAGCGGCATTCTCTCAGCGAGCAAATAGAGGTTTCACACTGGCAAGAACATGTCCAGACAGGCGCAAAACTATTTGTCCCTGGCGAATTTGAGATGGCAAATCCAAATATATATAAAGAGGCATAACAAACTAAACTTCAAACTGCTGTTGCCTGGCGAGGAGAGCAGTATGTAAGGGTCGATACACAATTATTATCTCCTGAAAATGTATCGTTACCAAGATCTAAAAATTAATTCAAGAAACAAAAACAAACGTTTCATATGGGTAATAATATTGACTGACTCGTGGCACGTGTGTTCCGACTTTCTCTGGCACCTCAAGAAGGACTAGCTCTGACTCAGCAAACCCGCTTACAAAGGTGATAGTTGTGGGCATTACAAACATTGGCCAAGGATTGGTTAGCTCAGGATCAATATCATGTGTCTGGGCGGGATATCGAGCAATGGTGACGCCGGCCTTGTCTCTCGGTAGGACATCACTATAAAGTTGCCCTGAGTGTGCAATAATACCACATGTCAGTGGCCCTCCCGATATGACCTTAGATTCGTTGGTCATTTGGTGTTTTACCTCCTGGCAATATCTAAGGTCAAATCAGGATGGATACTAACTTGTGACAGTGCACAGTCATGGGAGCTTAATAGTGCTGCCCCACTGAGAGACCATACAATCAGCACCATGATCTGATATCCCACTGAGTCAAATTATCCTGACGCTAAGCCAACCAGTCCTTGCATTATCCTAATAATGGCTAGGAAGCAGCAGGTATCAATTTTAAAGTGATATGACAGTAGATGGTGCCAGGACGTAAACAACACACCACGTAAACATGATATAAGAGTGCCCCTGCATGTTTTGTCCCCCTCTAGCATTAATGACACTGCAATCTGGTACGCTCCAATGGCTGTCAAACGCACTGTGGGGCCGTGTTACTAACCCGACACACGGGACACTATACATTTCCATAATAAAGCTAGCAATTGTGTGTTCTTCCCTTAACACTCTTAACAACGCACATCCTTAATGATACTTGAAGGTAATGTCACGTTAAATCATGGAGCCTAAGGGGTGTAATGGTTAGCACACTGGCCCGGAATGTACAAGATGTAGGTTCGATTCCCGTCCGAGGCTCACTATTTGCAATTTTCATTAGCCACAGGACACTCGTGCCATGACCAGGATGTTGTACATAATATATTTGTGTTGTATGGTTGTTGAACATACCGTATGTATGTATATGCAAGTCCACTACCTTTACATATGTAATTGTGAGCATTAACTGACCATTTAAAACACTTAGAATTCCAGGGGGACGAGGGTAATAGTCTACACTCACTTTTCAGGCATGGAGCCACAAGTAGGCTCGGAATGGGGATCAAGTTATTTGGTTTAAGTCCAACTAACATCATCCTGTGGTTAAATTAAAGCTGTATAATCCGATAGGCACACAAAACTGTTGAAACCAAGACACATACTTTTTTTTCTTGAAGATGTATACTGCCTTTCATGGATAAGTCTTAATAGACTTGTTTTCCCCATTAGACAGTTTGTCGATAGAAAGCCCAAGCCTAAATGTTTACCAACCCAAGTGATGTTTAACTTTCTACACCATGTAAACATGATATGAGAGCAACTGGCCTTTGATGATGATGTAAGTTATAAATACGCAATGGTGGAAATCCAAATTGGCAGAGTTGGAGGGGGGGGGGGGGGGGTAGGCACAGGTAGTCGAACTACGGACCTTCTGACCTAGAAAAAACACTCCACCACAGAGGACACCACATACTTAGATTGGTTCCTACATATGATATGGTGTTGACAGCTATGAGATCAGAGTTTTGGCAAGCCCGCCAACATCATTTCTCCATGTTTACACTTGAAATATCTCTGAATTAATAATCTTAAATCAGAGTTATTTCACACTAAAGTAAGGTAGATCATAACAATGAATCTACTATATTTGTCTCAGAAAATTGCAGAAATTGAAAACCATCGGAATATGCAACTTTAATAAATGACCTCTGTCAGTTCCAGCACATTTACAATGAAGGATTGTCGATGTATGAGCAGATTCTGTCAGCGCTTGTGCCCATTTACCTGAGGGTGTTGTGACAGCGAACAGGATAAACAGGGTTCTGCTCGCCATATGAAAGATACGATTGTTTGTTAGAGTTTTATCTTCTAGCAACATCTACGGTCATATCAGGATGGGAACTGACTTGCGACAGTGCACTCTCATGGCCGAACGAGTTGAGTGTCCGTCTCCCACTTTGGTAGATCGTGGGATTCGAACCAATGGGTTCGAACTCCGGTTCAGTTAAACCAATGAATTAACATATTATACTTGTCCCTTCCTAGTGACATGCTCTGGATTATTAGGATATGACATACGATGCATACAAGGTATTATTAAATGTCCGTATGACTATCTACACCAACAGGTTACTAGGATAGGATGATGCCTATTTCACTTACCATATATGTCCCAATAGATGCACAGTGCATGAGTGCAGGCACATGAATGCGTGTCTATTCAAAGTTAAAGAATTTCATGGATTTGTTTTTGTTATGCCTCTGAAATAAAGTGGGATTGTCTTATTGTATGTGCATTCAGTCTGAATAGGATTGTAAATGTATGCATGCTTTCAATATTTAAATGCGGGTGTACTTCTATTGGGGAGTGTGCATCTATTGGAACATATACAGTAATACCAAGATACAATGACATAATGAGGGATGGTAACACCAGTCATAGTGAAACGGTATCTCAGTTAAACACCACTATAACGCAACAAACATTGCACACTGGCACACACCACATTTCTGGCGTCACCTCAACTATTGCTTGGAAGCAAAACCCCAATCACCCAGTCATTACTTTCCTTGTAGCTCATACCAACTGATTGATTTATTTTCATGGATCGTTGTTGTGTTGTGTTTGATATTAAAGGTTCATGATTAAGGGACTTCTTTAGGACCATGTATGTGATGAATATTGATTCCTTGCTGTAATTGAAAATGTGAAAGACCGATAGACTTTAATATTGGTATTTATTATTGTCTTGTTTTATCGTCACATATCAGAGTGTAATATCATGATTTCAAGGCTTACAGAACTGGACCAAAGTTTAACGCTAGAGTTCTGGGTGCCGAGGAAATCGAGTGTTTTGGCACGTAGCTATGGACCCCATCGGAGGTCCAGTGACCTAAGTCCTTGATGTCCTGGAGAGATGTGCCTAAGGCAGCACAAGCCTGTGCTCCACCCTGTGCAGCATCACAGCACCTGGTGCCGGCTGGCCCTGAGTGGCCAGAGCTAGCCTAAGGGTGTCGAGTAGTGCTCTCGGTCGCAGTGGTAGTGCGTCCGTGCTGATGAATGCCGGCCCGTCTCGGCAAGGCTGTGTCCTGGACATGTAGCAAGTCCAGGCCCAGACCGGGCAGTAGATGGAGCCCGGGATCACCGACACAGTGATTTTACGTGGCGGTGCCGATCTGAGGAGGGTTTTTGAAGATCTGACATGTAGATTGAGCCCCAATCATGTTATTGTAATGTCTCGTGTTCGTAGGGTGTGTCCAGTGTCAGCTAGTGTATTGGGGCACAGCAGATTGCTCTGACGTAGTAGAGTAAAATACCCTATGAGCAATGCTGTCGTTAAGACCGGGCCATTGTCCCCGACTGTAGAGAAGAATCTGACTGCCTTCCTTATGTCCGAGGGGGTGAGGGGAGGTGATTGCGCCGGTACATGAGGAGAGCGGCGCTGGTAGGTGTCAAAGACGAGGCTGTCCGCCCCCACCGCCTGGACCGAAGTGCGGGCGCCACTGAAATAGTTCAAGACAGTGCTGGGCATCCTGGTGTCCGATAGATGTAGTAGATATGACATGATTTCCTATTGTGTAGGCCCTGTAGGGTTACCTCTACCGTTCATGTAAGTCAGGTATTCGTTGAATTGAGCTGTTTTATTCCTCCAGGTGCATGTGACCAGGACAGCCGCCATGATGTTGAATAGCCGGTCGTGGTGATGTTGTGGGTAACCTATGAAGAGAGGCAAACATTTATTATTGAATCATGGGTTACTAGAGGATCAGGGTGAGGGTGTCATCATGGCCGACAACGACATGTGTTAGGTTTAGATTGGACATCATTGTCCTGGCGAGCTCCTCTGCCGCCCGATCAAAGCACCTGCGGCTGAGAGCATCCGCGAGGACGAGCTCCTTTCCCGGTTTGTGTTGTATCACAACTTCTGTGCTGAGTTTTGCCGAAAACAGCCAAATCTGATGCGCACACGCGCAGATTATGGGGTCACGGCCAGATCCTGTGCTGAGGACTTGTTGTGACGTGGCATTGTCTGTGTTTATGAGTATTGTGAACTTATGTAGTTCTGGTGGAGCAAGGTTTTTGAGCGCTACCACTAGGTTTATGGCCTCCAGTCTGGCGATACAGTGGTGTTTAGCCATCAGTGCTCTAGAGTATCTTGCTGCATAGAAATGTGTGGGTGAGTGTGCGCCTCCGGCTTCCAGAGACGAGTCACACTCAATGGTCCAGGTTGGGCGTTCCTCTTTGGGTAGAAGGACTATGCCGTTGGATTGTGCGGCATAGTCCGTAAACCATGAGATGTTGAGTGTTAGGTCCTCAGGCACCGCGTGTTTTCCTCTGTAGCGGGCCGCTCTGAGAGCTGCGAGGATTCGTGACAAGAATCTTTTCGCCGGTCGTATGCACTTCGCGAAATGTTGTAGTTTTCCACCCGCCTCTTGGCGGGATGCAACCTTCCTGTTTTTCCATGTTTCGCACTCGCTTACGACCTGCTGGAGTTTTTCTTCCGGCATGGTCATGGTCATCTCCGTTGTTGAGATTGCAAATCCCAGCCACTCAACCTCGGTGGATGGCGGGCTACATTTGTTGAGAGCCAGATCGAGTCCCAAAAACTTGGCCAGGCGAATGAGATCTGAGTAAGCTGTGTGAGCTTTGCCCTTTGTTGGAGCCGCGCCTACAAAATCGTTGAGGTAGCAGAGTGCATGGTGTCCGCACTTCCTCATTAGGTAGACGACTGCATTTGTTGTGTGCGCACATGTGATGGAGGACGTGCGGCAGCCAAATGGTGGGGCAATGTCTATGTAGATCTTTCCGTCTAAGGTTATGCCGAGCAGGGGGGTGGATAACGGACAGGTCCTGAGCTGTCTGTATGCTCTGGCCAAATCCGCACACCATATGAAAGCTCCTCTACTCAAACGTGTCACTTCATCCACAAGATCTAGAATGCCTGGTAAAGTGTAGGTGGAGGGCTGGCGCTGATATTGGGTCTTCCTTATGCCAGCATTGACGGTAACTCCACCAGGGTAGCTTAAGTCGACTATGGCTCTGCGTTTGTCGGTCCTCTGCTTAGCCCGAGTCATGAGCGGGCGTGAAAGGGTTTTATTCAAAAGGCCCTAACATATCACCATGGCCGAGTTCAGTGTCGATGTAATTTCTCATGTGGGCGACGTTCTCTGGATCTGTGTGATGGTTTGCTCTGGATGCAATAGGTGGTTTATCGGCCGTGTAGTCTGCCGGCCATCCGAATTCAAGAAAATCTAGCAGCTGCTTGTCGTGGTAGTCTATGAGCAATGCGCGCCAGGCTTTAATTTTTAAACCCGATGGTATTGGCACACGCTGCCCGATGTAGTTTGGGTTGGCCGAGAGTCTGACCCGTCTGTAAATCTTCATGTAGTCACGGTGATCCGCCCACACCCTAATATTGACAACTGGCCAAATTTTGTTGAGAGTGTGTCTGTATGCGATCGGGGTAAGTGGACGGTTGTAGTGTGCAACTTGGTCTGCCGACACCATGTCGAGTATCTGGTCTATTCCATCAGTATCGACATGATCCTCTACTAATAGCCTGCCAAGTGGCCTCTCATCGCAACGTGGGGGACTCCCGTGGAAAAGATGTGTAACCTTATCATAGTCGTTGTGTTGGTAACCATGTGCCGGACCGTGGGAGGTCGGTGCGTGATCCTTGACCCCGGGTGTCCCGTCTACAGTCTGGGAACTGGCGCTAGGGCAATTAGCGATAGGCTGGCCCGGCTGTAGAGAAAGTTGATACAGGTCGCCGTGTTCGTGGGAAACGGTGTCGTCTAGACCGTCTAGTGGAACTGGGTCAGCGGGGCCTTCCACCACGGCCCTGACGTCACCTTCGGCTTGTTGGTGCACGCGGGGAGCGTGTGAAATGCCATCGCCTGTCTCGCCATCGTCAAGCGAGATTAATGATGTGTCTGAACCTTGCCCGACCGAGACCGGGGCGCATGCACAATGTTTACGAATTATGAACGCGTCAGCGTCTCGCCCACCCTTCCTGGTGTGGTGCTGGCCCAGTCCGTTATTGTCAGCAGGTCTGTTTTCTAGTTTATTCTCAGCCTCTCCGACATTGATGCCCACGATGATTTCTTTGGTTTTTAAGTTGGACTGCACGGGGCCAGCACAACCACTATCTAAAAATCCTTTTTGTCCTTGGCCGGGCCATTAGCTTTGTCGAAAAACCTTTTCTTGTTGAAGCAGACTTTTTCTTGATGCGCATTCGCCCGCTTGTACTTGTTGGCACACCAGGCACATAAGTGGGCTTTCCTGTCGGGCTGGAGACCATGGGATGTCGAGAAACCACATTCCTCCCCCCAGTTCCACTGGCTACATGGTTTCCCACCCGTGTCTTTGTCATATGTGGGGCCTGTATGGTCCATGCTGACCTTGTTATCCGCCCCTGCCGCTGTTGGGTTTGCCGTTCCGTCGTTTCGTTTTGTGCTGCGCATACCTTGCCGTGGCTTCTCCACCCTGCCACCAATGGCACAGACATCACGCAGTACGTCCTTTATAGCATATCCATCCTTCCAGCCTCTAGGGAGCCGGCCATCTGCGATCATAGTAAATACTGTTTCCGACCATTGTCGGCATGTGTGCCAATCCCAGTTTGTTCCATCACGGCAAGCTGGTACATATGTTCGCTCACATGCTCGGCCCATCCTACTGGTAGTTTCTTGTCTTTTGCCATACGATAAAGAGCCGCGAAATATTCATGCCATGATGCCTCTTCCAACCCGATCCTCTCATTGCGACTTCCCCTTATTACGTATCTGTGCGGCGCGAGAATATTCATACCTCTGTGCTTTCCTATTGCCGAGCCAGCTGCCACGAGGAGGTCATTTACCGAGTTAGTGCGGTTGTCATCGTTGTTCTCCCAGTCGATTAATGGTCCAGGATTTAGTCGGTGGCGCCTGTCATTATGATCATAGTCGTGGTGCCTATCCCTTCTGTAGTACGACATTTCGCTACCCGCTCTCCCACGTCTGTCGTCATAGTCCTGACCGTCGCGATATCTCTCGTCTTGACGCGGCGATGCTGAGCTTGTACGCGTATGTGTGCGTGATCTGTGATTGCCTGCACTGTCTGGGGTGCCTTGGGCTGAGACGGCCATGCGAGGAGACGATTGTTTGTGTCTGTGAGTAGGACTGGGAGATCTGGATCTCTGACGCCTGTCTGCCCTCCTCGTTATCTCGTTGATTCGCGTGTCGAACCCATCTGCCATGTCAGAAATCTGTTTCTGAATCCCTGCAAGAGCTATCGCCATGGATGCCTGGATGTCCTCCTTTCCGTTTTGTGTCGGTGTCCCTGGGACAGACTCCATGCTGGCCTCCCCTCTCTCGCACCGCTCCACAGTGCGGTTTGAACGAGTTACGGTAGGCATTGTAGGATCATTTATGAATGACCTGGGCCTCCCTTGTCCTTTCCTTTTCTGCTTCTTCAGCGACATGGGTGAAGCAGTGTTCCTGTTACGCTTAGCACGCGCTGTCTTGTTTGACGGCATGCTGCTGCCATCCTTAGAATGAAAGGCTTAGGAGACAATGTTGAACGACCCATGGTCACGGCGAAAGTGAATCAGACCGGCGGCTATTTGGTTAATATGGAATTCTTACGCTAGGTGTGTGTGTGGGGGGGGGGGGGGGGGGGGCGGTGCAGCACTGGGCCTTAGTCTATAAATAGAATAGATGCTTTGTATCCAAGCTAAGTAAGACGTTGGTCATACGCATTCAATTACCCATATTTTTTGTAACATGCACAATTATATAGACGACTGCCAGTTATATTGCTATTGTGATGGGACTCATTTCATTCCTCAACATTTACCATTAGATAAACACATTAAAACCCTTAAGTATTTGTATCCTATTTTATTTTACTTATCTACGGAGTGATTTCGTCAATATTAAACAAACTAAATATACTTTATAATGCTGCCCAACTGGGAAATCTGGCCAGCGGAACCGTGCCCCGAGATCCCACTCAGTGGCATCATCCTTAATCTTTACCAACTCTTTGCCCTATCCTATTAATGCCAATCACCAAACTAGGAAGCGACAAGTATCAAGTTTATAAGTCATTGGTTTGACTCGTCTAGGTACAGAACTCCCCAACGTCTGCACACAAGCCTACGCGGGGTGCATTATGAATGTACAATGTATATGGACACTATGATTATTGTCTTTTATGCATATACAGTTTACCCCCGTTAAACCACCCTCGGCTAAATCAAACGATCGGTTAATCCAAACTTGTTGCGGCGACCTGGAAAAAGACTACCATTTATCATATAAAAAAGTGTCAAATGACCTTAAATCCACATCAAAGTGTTGTTTAACTGTAGCGGAAGTGGCCTGGGTCCAAGAATTTTGTTTGGATTAACCAATACCTTGGTTTAACCGAATTTGATTTAACCAACTTGTTTATATGATAAATGGTAATATTTTACCTGGCCACCGAAAAAAGTTTGGATTAACTGATCGTTTGGTTTAACCGACCTTGGTTTAACGGGGTTGTACTGTAGTTGGTTTGATGTCCATGTATGTTCTTTATTTCCTTGTAAACTGTCACTTCCTAGCTGAAGGCGACAATACCACTAGTTGTGGTTGTTACTGTCACAAATCTGCCAATAAGGACCCGGTCCACTCTATCATCACGTCAAACTACCTCTGCCCGCATTAACCTGCCTCCTTGGCTATACGCACCGCTGCGCATGCGCGCGGCCGATATTGAAGCCGGCAGGGGCCGGAAGTATAACTCGTCGGCGCATACGCGGACGCACTGTTTCAGGGTGAAGGCGGATTTCCTTTGTGACCCGCGTGACCTCCGTGACCCCGTCAAGGACACGCTCAAGTTCAATTGTCAACTCCATCCCACCACCTGTGACAGTTACTTCCATTGTAATCAATCTCAACTGGATGCGGTGGCCGAGTCGGTAGAGCACAGCCTTGCTGTGTAGAAGGTTTGGAGTTCAATTCCCAGTCGACTCAAACGAATGAGTTACAACATTGATACTTATCGCTTCCCAGCCAGGCGCTCGGCATTATTTGGATAGTGCCAGGGGCCATATGCATGGAGCAGTGTTAGCGGCGTGAAGTGTTATACCTCTAACACCGGGTAGCTATTACCATTTATCGCAGGCGTCGCAAAGGAGGTCAAGTCATATGCATGGTGGCCTAAATGGTGAGTGTTAGCTAAACGTGATTGTATTTATAGATTTGGGAAATCCCTCTGCGTTTGTAGCCCTATATTAGGCTCAAATCTATTGAATGCGATCATATTTAACAGAATTACATACGCAATAAGTGAAATTTTATCAATTTAACCCTAAAGTCGAAGCGTTATTAAGGCTACCGCCGCATTGGCGGCGATATTAATAGTTATATTTTTGAATCGACGAAGGTACAGTAAACAAACCGCCGCCACCGCCAGTATGGAAAGCGACGTCGATGCGGCGCCGGCGGCAATTTGTGTACTTTACGTTCGTCGATTCGAAAATATAACTATTAATATCGCCGCCAATGCGGCTGGTGCGTTAATATCGCTTCGTTTTTAGGGTTAATTTGCTTAAATTTCACTTATTGCGTATGTAATTCTGTTAAATATGATAGCATTGAGTAGATTTGGGTTCCATCCTGACACTAACCTAACACTAACACCGCTGTAAACCAGATATGAGCAGAGTTAGAATTTCCGAGTTTAAACGCTCGGTGTTAGGCCTAACACTGCTCCATGCATACCAACTTTTCCGCGCTAAACCAGAAAGCCCGCGCTAAACGCGTTTTGCCTCCCTAACACTGCTCCTTGCATATGGCCCCAGGACTGGTTGGCTTGGTGTTAGGATAATTTTACTGAGTGGGATATCGGGTCCTGGTCCTGGTGGTCAGTGGGACAACACTATAAAGTTGCAATGAGTGTGCGCTGTCACAAGTCGGTACATGTCCTGATATGACCTAAGATGTTGCCAGGATGTAAAACTCCAACAAACTACCCATCAATCGGGATCTATTTTATAATCCACCTCCGCAATAAATACATGCATGTGGATTATATTCAGGTGACTTATTTCCAGGAGCCCATGAATTCACAGAAACAACAATAAAGAAGTAGGTTACAGCAACATTTCTGATGGAATCAGTTTAAGCGCGTATACACTTTCACTGTCATTTCAGGGGCAAATCATATATCGGTTTATTTACATTGAAACGGGACCTTCGTCAAAGAGCTTTTTGTGGCACGTCCAGCGCAATATTTGGTGTTTTCTTGAAGATTTATAATGCCTATCATGGATAAGTCTGAATAGACTTGTTTTCACCATTAGACAGTTTGTCAATAGAAAGCCTGAGTCAAAACATTTACCGACCCAAGGGATGTTTAACCTCCCACACCACTTAGACATGGTATGAGAGCAACTGGCCTTTGATCTCGCTGTAACTACTGTAAGTTATACACAGCGGTGGAAATCCAAATTGGTAGAGGTGGGGGCACGGGGAATCAAACCACTGACCTTCAGATTAGGAGTCCGACCTAGAAAAAAGTCAGACACTCTAACCACTCCGCCACAGAGAATGCCACATTTGGTGAACTTGTATAGGACTAGTAGTGGCTGTGTTTGATTTTGTTCTTTGAGTCCGACCGTTGAATCCAAATATTTAACCTTTACTCTGGCGCACAACTTCTGTCGGTAACTGTTTCTGCCTGCAACTGGAGACCAGGCCGAATGAGTTGAGCCTCCGTCTCCTGTTTTGGAAGATCGTGGGATTAGAACCACCGGATTCGAACCATGATCGAGTCAAACCAATGACCTAAACATTGATAACTGTTCCTTCCTAGCAAGGTATTCGGTATTCGGCACACCGCAAGGACCGGTCGGCTCAGTGTCATAACCTAGGTCATGGTGCTGGTGGGCTGCTCTCCAAGTGAGGCAGCACAATAACATGACAGTGAGTGTGCACTACCACAAGTTGGTACCCATCCTGATATGACCTTAGATGTTGCTATGACGTAAAACTCCAACAACACACCAAATCTGCCACAGAATATATGGGCTGAATTTATTGACTGTCTTTCGAAATACCCAAGTAATTAGTTGATAAAGTATATAAGAGAAATACCAGTTTAAAAGTTAGTTTCAATAGAATGGTAACGGCAAAATGGCGTTGCGAAATACACCAATAATGGATCTTTAGTGGAATTATGTAAATGGATAGAGTAAAATGTTACTACTAATCAGATGATTATCTGAACTCTTCCGCTGAAATTGAAGAAAAATATCTTAATCAATGACTTTCCGTGTTCCGTGATCATGGGATTCGAACCCTGTGTTCGAATCTGGGCCTGGGTCGAACGAATGACGAGAACATTGACACATGGTACTATCGAAACTGACAGTCAGTCAGCATTGTAAATGTTGATTTCAACATCGGTAATTTAACCCACAAGAAAAAGTACATACTAAACATTGAGGTGACTGCTGGCGCCATCTATAGTGTCCTGCTTAATAATAAATGCTCCGACTGTGGTGCCATCTTCTGTAAATTTGCATAACGAGATGTCACGGATTTTCTCTATAGGCACTTCGACCAGAGCGTTTCGATCCACAGGACGTGTTCTCTCCTTTGGATTTACCGTCCCACCCAGCCCAACTACAACTGACATTCATAGGGCTACGTGCCTGAAATCCTCGAAATCTTAATAAATCAAACATCTCATGGCTTAAATGTAACAACAAAATACTAAGAATAAATGCCACTTTATACTGTACTTGTCTTGTGTTGGTTGAATTAGCATAAATGTGTAAGCAACAGTGCAATGAGGAAGACGAGATTGTATTGCTGGGTTTGTTCACGATTGAAATTGTCTCTGCTTATTGAAATATAAAGAAAAATGCAATATCTCTCCACCGGATGGATGCCTTGGCCAAATTTGCATAGCGCAGAGACCAGATGGGATGGCCGAATGAGTTAGAGCGTCCGTCTCCCCTGCTAGTAGATCGTGGGGTCGTGGGTTCGAACTCTGGTCGAGTCAAACCGATGACTTAAAAAATGTATATGTGTTGCTTCCTAGCCTGGTGCTCATCATTATTAGTATAGGGTTAGGACTGGTTGGCTCAGTGTCAGGATAATGTGACTGAGTGGGATACCATGTCATGGTGCTGGTGGCTTGGTTTCCCAGTGGGACAGCACTATAAAGTTGCCCTGAGTGTACACTGTCACAAGTCGGTACCCATCCTGATATGTCCTTAGATGTTGTTTGGATGTAAAACAACAACAAACAAACAAAGCATAGGTCAGACCTCCCATGCGGGAAATTTGGAGTTCGATTCCCAGTCATACCAATGACATACAAAAGTCATACTTGTCACTTCCTACATTACTAGGATAGCGCAAGGACTGGTCAGATCAGTGTCTGGATAATGTGACTGAGGGGATACCATGTCATGGTGCTGGCAGCCTGATTATCCGATGAACAACACTATAAAGTAGCCATAAATGTGCACTGTCGCAAGTCAGTACCTGTCCTGATATGATGTTAGATGTGGCCAGGACATAAACCTCCAACAACCATCTAACCAACGAGTTCTAAATGTGTCTGGATTGCAGGAAGCGCTGCACACTGTCGTAAAAGACATGACATACTTGGGATGTTGTGGCGGCCATTAGGCTGATTCATTGTCTGTTTTTATATCCTAGTGTTGTATGGCTTTGCCTGCTATTGTGTAAATACTACTTTATTTACACTTATGTAAACGTTAATCCAAAAATGGAGATAAACATTGGAATCAATCCTACAAAGAATTAATTTTGTTATATTCCTATAATATTGTTCAGTGTTCCATAACCATAATATGGTCATATGAAAAGTGGAATTACTGAGAATTTAAATTATTTTCATATAAAAATCGTTTATTTAAACTAGATTTTGCCCCTGAACTCTTCATATATATACTGAGTTTATTGTATATTGAATATAGGTTATTCATTTAATTCATCAGGACCAGAGAAACTGTATTCCGGCCATTCACTAACATAGTTTGATGCATACTGATAAACATGTATGTGGCTCTAAGATATCAGGGCAAACGACTACACTTGTCCCCCTCTAATTGTAATTACCTTAAAGAGTTTACAACCATACCTCCTTTAATGCTTACAATCACATACATACAGGCAATGCACTTACACAAACATATACACTTACCCATACACCTACACATACATATACATATACAGGATAGGTTCACCACCATCCAATAATACCTTGCATAAGATGCAGGTCATGCCAAGCACTGTTGTGGCGGTGATGACAATGACAAATATTGCACATAGACAGGGTTCAAACTGATAGGTATTGCCACAATGGGGCTAGTGTGCTAACCAATATACTTGTCATGGGGGTGATGAAAATGGGAAATATTGCATCTAGAGCCTGACTCGAACCCACATTTCTTTGCATTCCGGGCCATTGTGCTAACCATTACACCATCTAGGCTCCCTGATATCACCATACTACCCACGCCTACCTGTATATGTGGTTCCCTGCCTCAGAGGTAAGTGCAGGCTTCTACACTCGCCCCCTGGAATTGTAAGTCTTATAATGCTTACAATTACATTTGTACAGACAATGCACTTACATTATATACATACACAGGGTATGTTCAACAACCATACAGCATGTACCTTGTACAGGATCCTGGTCATGGCACCAGTGTCATGGGGGTGATGAAAATGGGAAATATTGTGCCTAGAGCGGGACTCGAACCCACATATCTTTGCATTCTGGGCCAGTGTGCTAACCAGTACACCGCCTAGGCTCCCTGATATCACCATACTACCCACGGGTATCTGTATATGTGCTTACTTGTCTGAGAGGTCAGTGCAGACTATTACACTATCTATCCATGCCTGCTTGTATATGTTGCTCCTTATTTGAGAGTTCAGAGCAGACTCCTACAGACCAGGTGTTGGATTCTCAACAGTATGGCCCTCGTGGCCATTCCAACCCTGAAGCCCAACTCCACACACACACATACACACACACGTCCACATACCCACACGTCCATACACCCACCCACCCACACACAGCCCATACCCACGCATACACCCACACATACACGCACACGCACACCCACACCCACACCCACACCCGCGCATCCGCCCACCCACACATATACACCCACCCACCAACACCCACCCACCCACACCCCCACACGTCCGCACACCCACACGCCCCACACACACCCACATCCCACCTACCCCACACCCACAAGTCCACACACCCACACATCCACACATCCACACACCCACACATCCACACACCCACACACCCACACACCCCATGCCCCCACCCCCCACACAGCCGCACACCCACACACACCCCACAGGCACAGCCACAGACACATACACACACCCACACACCACACCCACATTTCCAGCTATCCACATGTGCATCCACTATGCCGATAAGTGGCGTTTTGTTTCCAGGCGTCACCGCCAGGGCCCGCCCACACGTAACGAGTCCTTCAGGGGGATGTGTGTGTGGGGGGGGGGGGGGGGTGTCAGTGCGCCTAAGGGCATGGCTGGCTTTTGTTGTGGTTGATACCAGTAGAGTGTGAATGTGGGGGTGGCGGATGTGTGTGTGAGTGTATGGGTGTGGTAGTGTAAGTCCGATTGTGTATGGGTGTGTGAGTGTGATCATTTGATCATGTGATAGTGCTCTGGTGTGTGAGTGTTTGAGTGTGATGGTGTGTTGGGGTGTGAGTGTGAGGGTGTGTGGGTGTGTGAGTATAATAGTGTGAGTGTGAGATTGTGAAGTGGGATGCGTGAGTGTTGACAGTGCTTGGGTGGGTGTGGGTGTCGATATATGGGGAGAGTTAGCCTCTGTGGGTGGGGGTGGGGGGGTGGATGGTGGGGTTCTGGGGGTGTGGGACAACGGGGGTGTGGAGGCTTTGGAGGCGTGAATTCTGTGATATATTGACATGGGTGTCAAACAAGTGTTTATGTAGATGTGGGTGTGAGTATGGGTGTGAGTGTGTGTATCTGGGTGTTGATCTGGGTATGTTGGTGTAAGTGTGGGTTTTTGAGTGTGAGTGTGAGTGTTGGTATGGGTGTGGTTGGGTGGGTGATTGTGGGTGTGGCTATGTGGGTGTGAGTGGGGGTTTTTGAGTGTGAGTGTGGGTGTCTAGGTGTGAGGATGCGTTTGTTAGTGTGAGTGTGAAAGTGGGTGTGGTTGTGGGTGTGAGTGTGTATGTATCTGGGTGTGGGTGTGGGTATGTGCGTGTGAGTGTGGGTTTGTGAGTGTGAGTGTGAGTGTGGGTATGGGTGTGGTTTGGGGGTGATTGTGGGTGTGGGTATATGGGTGTGAGTGGGGGATTGTGAGTGTGAGTGTGGGTATGTGGGTGTGAGTGTGGGTTTGTGAGTGTGAGGGTGGGTGTGGGTATGGGTGTGGGTGTGGGGATGATTGTGGGTGTGAGTGTGTGTATGTAGGTGTGGGTGTGTGGGTGTGAGTGTCGGTTTGTGAGTGTGAGTGTGAGTGTGGGTGTGGGGATGATTGTGGGTGTGAGTCTGTGTATGTGGGTGTGGGTATGTGGGTGTGACTATGGGTTTGTACGAGCTGCACAGAACGGACGCGGCAAGCCACAGATCAAAGGCATCTACTCCATGGACATCTTGCAGTGGTGCCACGCCTGAAGTCACATAGGAGCTTCATCAGAAACACCAATCCCATCAACCCAACAGCGACAGCAACCAGTGTGGAGATGTGGAGGGAGCGACTCAAAGCCCTAGACACCAGCGTGCACCTCAACATCCGTGCCGAAGAACACCTCCCCGCTGGTGCAGAGAACCCCTGGGTAACCTGGAAGGCTCTGAATGGGTTGTGAACACAGGTTGGCCAGTCCAGAGTGAACATGCTGAAGTGGCGGTACTCTGACTCATCGGAAACCTGTGACTGCAGCATCAGGCAGACGATGCAACACCTACTGGTCTGCCCCATGATGGCCACTGCCTGTTCTGCTGCAGACCTGACATTGGCCAACAACATTGGCATCAGCTGCTCTAAACATTGGGAGAGCAGCATCTGAAATAGACAACTGGTGGAAGGACACGATGAAGAAGAACTGTGGGTTTGTGAGTGTGAGTGTGAGTGTGGGTGGGGGGGATGGGTGTGGGCGTGGGTGTGGGGATGATGGTGCGTGTGAGTGCATGTGGGTATATGTAGGTGCACGTGGGATTGTGTGTGTAGATTGTGGACATCTGGGTGTGCGTGGTGTAAATGCATGTGGGTGTGCGGGTGTGTATGCATGGGTGGGTGGATGACTGGCTGGTACTGGGTGCTTGTAACTGTGGGGGCGTATTTTGGTGCATGCGAACATCATACAGACTGGGGTCGAATAAGCAAATGCGCTTCTCCAGGCTCGGGGTGGAAAAAATGGGGGCTTAATCCACAACCTTTTTTGTTTGCTTAATAACCGAAATAACTACAACAAAATAGGATTTAAGGTATTTTTTGATTGGATAGTTTAGTTATATTTCTATTTCATTAATCTGTGTACTGACCAAAAAACATCATGTAGGTAGCTGGTAGCTGTTATCCTGCAGGATTGTACCAGCACAATTGTGAAGTCATCGTTCCTAGCCAACCCCAGCCAAGAGTTGGGTTGCTGGGGTTGGGTTGTTTTGCACATTGCACATGTTTTTTTCAACTCCACTTGCGGTGTTCGATTTTAAATTCTAGCAACTCGGGTGACCTGAGTCGCCCAGGTCGTGTTAATCGATTACGCCCCATGTGAGAGTGGGTGAGTGTAGGGATGTGAGTGGGTGTTACCCTGTGGCTCCCATGATGCAGTGGACACTGGGAGGGCTGGACCACACACCTCCCACAAACCCCAACACCCACGTAGTCCTGTTTGAATCGAGCAAACTCGACCTACCATAGATGTCCCAATAGAAGGATGCTACCCAATAGAAGCACATCCCCCTATATCAAGATTGAAAGCATGCAAACATTTATGATCACATTCACACTGAATGCACATCAAATAAGACAATCCCACTTTATTTCAGAGGCACAACAGAACAAAATTCATGAAATTATTTAAGGCTCAGTCACACCTTACCGGACTGGGGAAACGGGTAGAAAACGGACACTGTCCGGTGAAATATGTCAATGTCCGGTTTATATACGGTTGGGATCTGGTGTTTCCATTCTCTCTACAGTGGTGTACGGTGGCAAGTTTTGAACATGCACAAAACTTGTACCAGACACAGCCAGACTGATGTGTATGGTTGGTGTCCATTTTAAGTCCGTTTAGGGCATTTTGTCTGGTTCATGTCTGGTACCCATCCATTACGTCTCCGGTTTGCTTCCTGCAGAGTCCGTTGACGGTCTTGCGGCAATTCAGTGCATCAGTTTTCGGTGCGTCCGTTAAAAGTCTGGTACTTCTCCGGTTGATGTTTGGTCTGTCCATTTAACATTCGGTTTTCATCCGGTTGTCGTTCGGTTATCGTCCGGTGGCTATTCCTTGTCCGTTTAGCATTTGTTTTGTCCAGTGGCCTTTCACCCGATAGCACAACATTTTGACACCTTTTGATACAGTTTGATACCAAACACCACCATACTAGAACATTCGTTGTCAGGCTTATGTCCGTTGCTCAATCCGGTAAGGTGTGAAAGGCACTTTAACATTGAATAGACGTGCATCCATGTGTCTGCACTCACACAGTTTGCGCCTTTTGGGACATGTATGGTAAGGGCATTTCCCCAGAAATCACTAGCACCCCCTCCTCCCTTATCCCAATCCTCAAAATAAAATACAAAAAGGCAAACAGTTGCTATCCTTTCTGCACCTATTCTTCACTAGAAGAGTCTCCTCACCACTGGGCAATGCTACACAACACATTGCATCTGAATTTAAATTAATACATCTCACCATTAACTATTATTTATATAATCTTACCGCTGACGCAGGCAGCAAAAATGTACTACGCTTTCATGAAAATGCAATCACCAATTTTTCTTTTGTTGTCTGGTTTTGTTTGTGGTTGTTGTTTTTGTAGGCGTATCTTTTAGTGCCGAAACACTACACCTCCTCCAGGGTTGATGGCGGTTTCAGGCAGAATGCGTGAGGCAATCTCAGCGCCACGCTGCGGCCGTGGCGACAACTAAATAGGCGGGTGATGCTGATAAGAGTGATGGGGGAGATTTGACGGCGACTTCGGCGATATGAGCGGCATGGGAGGAGGGGGAAGGGGTCGGAGCGGGGTGAGGGAGGGACATAAGGGTGGGGGGAGGTGGAATGGGGTATGGTGAGGCCTGGCTGGGGGTGGGTGGGCTGGAGGCGGGGGGACGTGGGTGTGGTGTTCGCATAGCCTCCGGCCTGATAAGGTTATGTCTGACGCCTATAGTGATGCCTTGCTCGGTAATGGCGACATGCCTCAAGGTGATATGGATATGGATATGGATAAGGCCTGGGTGTGGGTGTGGGTGTGGGTGTGGGTGTGGATGTGGGTGTTGGGTGGGTGATGGGTGTTGGGTGGGTGCTGGGTGCGGAGGGATATGTGGAGGTGCACATTGTGGCGAGTAGGTGGGTGGGTGTGTCTTTGGCTGTAGATGTAGGAATGTTTAAGGTGTGGGTTGGTTATAGTTTGTGGAGTAGGTGGTGCAAATATCTCTGCAGGTGTGTGTTGTTGATAATGTGAATGAATACATGTGGGTGTGAGGGGTTTGATGCCATCTGGATTGATTGATTGGTGGTTGCTTTACACCATGTCGGCAGCATAGGCCATATTCACAATCACAGCGAGAAATGTTTGATTTTTGTTCAAACCATCACTTTTACATGTAGAAGCATACAATCCATTTTGTCAACAGACGATCATGAATTGTTTAACTCACAATCATCAGCAAGGTGTTGTATAATAAACTGCTTATGTGTACATATATGTATATATATATGTATGTATATATATATATATGTGTATATCATGATTTAATCATGCGTATTGTGTCACATATGTGCATATATGTGGATATATGCGCATATATACATATATACACATATATACATGCATATGTATGCATATATATATATATATACACATATATATGTATAGATAATGTATCTGAACATTATATACGCATATAGGCACATATATCCACATATATGCATGTATATGTATATAATTATGCATATATATATATATGCTTAGAAACATACCGTTTTATATATATATGCATATATATGCATATATATGTATATGCAAATATATGTGCATATATGTGCATATATACACATATATATGCACATCTACACATATATATATATATGCATATATGTACATAACGGTATGTTTCTAAGCATATATATGCATAATTATATACATATTCACGCATTTATGTGCATATATGTGACTATATACACAGATATGCACATATATAATGTTCAGATACGTTTATATACACATATATATATACAAGGATGTCCACTGGAGGTGGGTGTGGGTGTGGGTGCAGAGTGGGACTTCTCTCTGTGTGGTATTTCCACCACACAGTATATGTGTATATGCATATACACACATACATATATATATATATATATATATATGTATGTGTATATGCATACACATATATATATATGCACACACATATATATGCATATATATGCATAAGTATATACATATACACGCATATATGTGGAGATATGTGAATATATATATACATATATATGTGTATATATATTCATATACATATATATGCATAAATACTTATATGCGAATATAAATGCACATCTACACATATATGTGCATATATGTATGTATGCATATATACACACGTATATATGTGTTTATATACGTATCTACACATATATATGAGTATGTATGTACATATATCCACATATATGGGTGTATATGTATATAATTATGCATATATATATATATCTGTGTGCATATATATATGTGCATATATATATTTAATTCTGCTTAGATTTTTATTAAGCAGCATATATATACCGCCGGGAGCCTCGACGGGAGTAGGCCCAGACTCCCGCCTCCAGCAGGCCGGGACTCCCACCACCAGCAGGCCGGGACTCTCGCCTCCAGCAGGCCGGGACTCCTGGCAGTGGAAACCTATGGTTTTAATTGTACCAACATTATGTACATATGTTAATATGAAGTGAAAAGAGACTTACCAATGTTCCTGGACTTAGGAATGACTGCATCACATGTTGCATAATATTCCTCCATTTGTACCTAATATGAATAAGTTGACCCATGTGTAATATGTACCTTCAGAATTAGGTGTGTGCATTGTGATATGGCACTGGTCCATTAAATACCAAATCCAATGAATGTTCAGACCTATTCCAAGAGGCAAAGGTTCTGACACTTTTACACTCACTGCAGGACTCAGAAACTGTCTAAGAAAGCTGTCACCCTTCTGCTTGGCACCTGATATCACACCTCTTTCATATGTGTGAAGTCTGGACCAGATGGAAGTGGTGTGACACCAGGTGCCAACCAGAAGTGTGACAGCTTTCTTGGAAAATTTCTGAGCACTGCACTGAGTGTGAATGTGTCATAACTTTTGTCCCCTGGAATAGCTCTGAGAATGCATTGAATTTGGTATTTAATTGAAAACAGAACGAGACAGTAGTATAAAGTGGCAATTTTTAATTCTTTCTATCTTAGCTTGTTACATTACTCTTTCATGATGGGATGACCTTTGATATTTCAAGGATTACAGGCACTTAACACTATCAATACATCATATTAGTTGGGTGGGTGGGACGGCAAATCTGGGCAGCAGAAGTACGTCCTCTCGGTTTGAAAAGTCTGGTCGAAGTGAATATCTCCAGTGCCACGTCATCGGCTTTGACTGGAAATCACTATAGGTGGCGCATCAATCGGTGACCATTTTAGTTCTAAAAGCGAATATAGATGTCGCCAACAGTCTGATTTTAATCTAACTTCGTAGTTCAAGAAGTATCATGTTGGTGATAGTAGGTTTCAGCGGATTGTACCGCGGAGGAGCGATGGTTTGTGGGTTTAAATGATCGCCTTCGTGGCGATCCGTCGAGCATGCTGTCATGGCCGCCTCCAAGTGGTATGACGTCAGCACGCCACCGGCTGGCAGAAACTGCATCATAGATAATACGTCCTCCCTTGCCGGCACACGTCCGACACTCCGCGCTATCGGCTGAAAAAAGATTTGAACCCATGACTCCCACAAGTCCGTCGTTCATGCCGGTATCCAGGATCAGAGGAGAGTTCAGCCGATCGTACAAAACAGGAGCAATGACGTGTCGACTCAAGCGATCTCCCCTGTAGCGATCCGTTGAGCATGCTGTCATGGCCGCCTCCAGGCTTCTCTGCCAGATCCATTTGTTTGTATTGCTTCGTCTGCGTGCCTTAAGCCAAAGTTCTCTGACTTGAACAAGACTAGCTATTCAGGATATTGTAGGGTATAGCCACTGACTCCGACCTGATGTTCTTGTTTTCTTTCAACTTCCATGCTCGCTCCAGTTATAGTCCAAATCTGGGCGGCAGAAGTACGTCCTCTCGGTTTGAAAAGTCTGCTCGAAGTGAATATCTCCAGTGCCACGTCATCAGCTTTGACTGGAAATCACTATAGGTGGCGCATCAATCGGTGACCATTTTAGTTCTAAAAGCGAATATAGATGTCGCCAACAGTCTGATTTTAATCTAACTTCGTAGTTCAAGAAGTATCATGTAGATGGCGTGTCGATCAGCGGCCAAAGTTATTAGTTCTAAGAATAGAATATAGTCGGCGCCATGGTGCCCTAATCTACTGAAATTCACAGTCTCGTTCATTCAATTACCCATGTTGCGCACATCATGGACAATGGACCAATGCCACAGCATACTGCACATACTTAATTCTGAAGGTACATACTATGCATGTCTCAACTGATTAGGTACCAATGGAGGAATATTATGCAACGTGTAATGCAGTCATTCTGAAGTCCAGGAACATTGGTAAGTCCTTTTTCACATTATATTATTTATTATTAAATTAATATCCTCAATTCTTATTTATTTCTCAAATAGTTTTCTTAGGATATTATTATTAGTACTATCATTATTTTCAGCATGCCATTGACATTATTACCAGGTGTAATTGAGGGGGTAAGTCAGGAGTCATGGCAAAGGTACCTGGTTCGAATCTTGGAATCGGAACACGTGTTGGGTAAAGTTGTGTCAGGTAGAGTCGTGTCGGGTAAAGTCAGATTGGGAAAAGTCGGGTCGGGTAAAGTCGGGGAAAGGCATATTATTATATTTATGTATTTTAAACAAATTTAAAGCATTTTTCAAACATTTAAAAAGAGTGACCCATATATATGTATATATACGTATATATATGTATATGCATACATACATCTGCACATATATACATATATGCGAATATATGTGTATATACACACAAATAAACACACACATTCACATATCTACATATATATATATATATGTATATATGCATATATATGTGTGTATATACATATCTACATGTATATATGTGTAAATATGCATATATATGCCCATATGCACATATATGCATGCATATGTGTATACTTATGAATATATATGCATATATATATATATATATATATATGTCTGTGTATATCCATATATGTATATATATATGTCTGTATATGCACAGGCACATATACTGTGTGCTGGATATATCACACAGAGAGAAATCACACCCACACCCACACCCACACCCACACCCACCTTCACCTCCAGTGGCCATCCTTGTGTAGACTGCTAAAACAACAACCCATCTGCATGTGTGTATATTAGAGTAATGGCTTATATGATGCCATACATCATGATTTGTTCATATTTTTGGTTACTTCTCATTAACTATGTCCAGGATTTTGACTCTAAGAAAAGTGCTTTCTTAAATAGACCATGGTGGTTCACCAGTAAAAATGAATAATTCAAAAATACAAGCAGTAAAATGTTATAGGCAAAATAAGATTATCTCTTTATTTTAATGTAGTTTTAATTGAATATTATGAACATACTATTCACCTGAGCATTATCTTCATAGAAACTGTGAAGAGCTACTTGCACCCATTCTAATGATATATCTTGTAAGGTTCCATTCTCAATATTAAAGTAGCTGCAGACTGTGACAACTCACCCCTCTTTGTTTCTATATGAAAACCGTCTTGGTTTTTCAAGACGACTTGAGAAAGCAAGCCGTTTTGATTTCCTAGTCGTAGCCCCTACCTGATCATATAGTTTCTGGTCAGGCTAAATACAATTCTAGATGATAGTATTCTTCACTGATAAGATTGTTTAAAATATGAGGTGGTACAAACCAGCTGCTCTCAAAAAGGCTAACATGTTTTCTTGTTTTACTTTAGTAAAAAGGTCATGCATGGTGTTTGCAATGTAAAATTGTTGGCGCAGGGTGATGAAATCCACACAGTTTAATAAAGTGTGTTTTAATGTCAGTGGGGACTGACATCCAATACATTCAGGCGGAGGATCCCCCTTGAGCAGAAAAACATGTGTTAGCCACCAGTGGCCAATATGGCATCTTGTTAAAACAACTTGGCTGTGTCACCTTTCCAGGCGACTCTGCAGCAGTCCATTCACAGAGGGGGTAATTCTATGGGGTTTGTTGCTTGAGTGTTCATCCCATTCGATCTGCTGTAGGTTCCAGATGTATTTGTGAATGCTAGGTTTCAGATCAGAGTGGGGAATATGACAATGTTCCAAAGGAACAGACAGGCTTGAGTGGCTGGTTGATCATTTCCTGGGATACCCACATGACTGGGCACCCATCATAGGTGAATGTCAAATTTTGTTATTGAAAGAGAGTTTAGTTTAATGAGCATTTTAAGTTGTATTGGGTGGTCCAGTTTTCTATTGTTTAAAGCCTGAAGGCAGTAAAAACGGTCAGTGAAAATGATGCACTCTAAGCCAATGTGGGTGCACGTGCCTCAGCAGTAAAGATGGAAGTCTGATCGGGAATATGCATACATAATTCACATCAGTGGATGATTGCTGCTGCAGAGACTCTGTTGTCTGCACTTGACCTTTCAGAGTAAAGGGCTAGGTGGGAACTAAAAGCACTTCACACATCAATAAAGTTTTCCTGATATGAAAGTGGATGCATTTGGGATTTCTTCGACGTGGCCAGCTGGAGGATGATGTTTGCTTTCCTTAGATACTGGGGAGGAACATATGACTATTGTGAGGGTGCTAGGTTATGTAGATTTGCCTCCAAATGAGGCTTTATTCTGAGGCTTAATGGTTTTATGTATGGTGGCCTTGATTCCTCGAGGCGTTCATATGGTGGCATAAACATGTACTTATATGGAGGATTTAAAATAGTTCCTTTTAATTTTATCACATATTGCATAGACAGTCTGAGCCTTCTACTCTTAAGGGAGGACTCTTGGCCTTCGACATATAGGCTCTGAACAGGCAAGCTTCTAAACACCCCCATAGCCAGCCGAAGGCCTTGATGGTGTAAAGTGTCTAACGGTGATATGCATGATTTTCTGGCTGAACCATAAACAATACAGCCATAGTCCAATTATGAACATATTAATGGTATATATAATTGTACCAAGATAGTGCTGTCTGCTCCCCACTGTATGTGGGCTAGAACTTTTTAAATGTCAAGTGCCTTATGGCATCTGGACCTTAATTACTTAATATGAGGGATAAAAGACAATTTGTTTTTGAAGATGACTCCTAAAAACTTGGTCTCTTTGACTACTTTGATGGGATCATTTACAATTGTTAAGTGAGGGTCATGTCGCAAAGTCTGTAAAAGACAAAAGTGCATGCAAACGGTTTTTGATTTGGAAAAATCTATAAGCGTTTTCCATTGCCGATGGGGAAAGGCTATTTATGTTTAATTGGTGCTGCTGTTCTATTGTGATCATATTTTTACTTATTTCACACATTATAAAGTCATCTACATAGAGACTGCAGGATACAGTACTCTTTATGGATTTGACTATATTGTTAATTGTAATGCCACAAAGGCTAACAGATAGAATGCTACCCTGAAGTAATCCCATCTCTTGATCAAAAGGATCAGAGTGGGTAGCATTGACACAAACTCTAAAGTTTTGGTTTGATAAAAATCTAGAATTTGAAAATGGGAAAGGACCCTCTAAATCCCATATTGAACAAATCCTTCAGGATACGATACTTCCATGTCATGTCGTACGCCTTTTCAAGGTCAAACAATCCAGACACGACATGTTCATTGTTTATGAAGGCATTTTGAAGGAATGACTCCAATTGGACCAAGTGGTCCAGGGTACTCCTCCCCTGACTGAAACCACACTGGAAGTCAGTCAGCAGGTTGGAGAGCTTACCTCGTTTGAGCTACGGTGGTTAAAGTACCTAATTCGAGCCCCGGTTCAATTTCGAAGGTCGAATTTCATATAAGATTAATGTGCAGCTTCACAAATATGGTTGTGAAACACTCAGTTTTGGGAGGTTTTCATATTGGAATACATCACTAGAAAGCAAAAAAATATATCTAATTTCCTGAATATTCGTAGGACATTTAGTTGGGACCAGGATCGAGTAAATTAACAGTGAATATTAGGAAATAATTCAGTAGTTACAACACATGTCTACAGGACAGAACTGCCCATGATAGTACTGTGTTGGTATAGCCATAAATCCTAAACAATAGAGGAAACTCCAGTCAACCATGGGGGTATATGCTGGTCTGTGGCCCACTCATATACTTCCACTTGCCACTGGGGGAGGTCCTGTGGGGACTGTTGTACATCATTTAGATATATTTTTTGCATACCAATATATATATATATATATGCATAATAAATAATTCAGTGTGATTATGCATCTGATGCATTACCACCACAAATATGGCTTGTCTTGCTGGTACAACATTAAGAAAAACCTACCTTAAGTATTATTGTATTTGATTTATTTGATTGTTGGTTATCACTTTTTATTTCTATTCATATTATTTATGGGAAGGCCGGTGCCGGAAGGCCTGGGGATGGGAGGCCAGTGAGCTATGTTCATAAATAACACTGTAATTATGCATCTGGTGCATAATCCCCACAAATATGGTATTTCTTGCTGGTACAGCAACATTAACTTACCTTGTATATTATTGCATTTATATTTCATTTATTTTATTGTTGGTTATCACATTTTATTTATGTTTATATTATTTGAATTGAGGCCTGGTAGTGGGAGTCTTGGCGCCGGGAGGCCGGGAACCCTGCCGCCGGGAATCCCTGCGCCGATAGGCTGCCGTCTTCTCTCCCCCCCCACCCCCCCCGAAACCCAAACCCCCTGTGCCTATTATAAATGCTATACATATACATACATATACATACATTTACATACATATACATACATATACACACATATACATACGCATACATATACATATATATTAATATACACATACATATATACACATATATATACATACATATACATATATATTAACATACATATATACATATACATATATATACACATACATACATATACATATACATACATATACATACATACACATACATATACATACATATACATCTATATATATATACATATGCAGACATATATACATGACTCTATATATATGCATATAAATACAGATTTAGAGATGACTGCATCACATATCTTAGAGTGGTACTCCATTTGTCACTGCTAAGTTAATCCATATGTAGTCTGTGTCACTATCAGACTTATTGCAACAATGCAAGGGGCCTAACCTCTGACACTTTCACACTCAGATTTTAACCAAACACTGCCATTACCCTAAATAATATTCCATTTATATTTTATTTATTTTATTTTTGATTATGCATGTACATGTATACATACACATACTTTTAAAGGTGTATAAATATATGCACATATGCACATACATATGTATGTATTATATATAATATACAATATATAAATAATATTGCAATATCAGGTGAAGAATAACTTACCAGTGTTTCTAAATGTAAGGATGACTGTGTCAGATCCTTCACAATAGTAATCCATTTGCAAGTAGCAAGTTGACTGTTGTGTAGTGTGTGCCTTCAGAAATATGTGTGTGCAGTGCACTGTGGCACAGACCCTTATAAACCAAATCCAATCCACTCTCACACCTATTCAAAGGGCATAAGCTCTGACACATTCATGCTCAGTGAGCTCAGCTGTCAGTGGAGGTGCAGTCCAGAGAACCATTGGCAACCTGAGGTGTGAAAGCTTTCCTTGGCAGTTTTTGGTTAAAATCTGAGTGTTAAAGTGTCAGAGCTTAGGCCCCTTGCAATAAGTCTGAGAGTGAAACAGACTACACATGGGTTAACTTACCAGTGACAAATGGAGGACCACTCTACAATATATGATGCAGTCATCTCTAAATACAGTATGTATTCACATATATATATATATATATATATAATTATGTAGTCATATATATAGGTCTCCATATGTATATGTATACATATATGTATATGTGAATGGATGTATATATAGACATATATATATAGGTGCATATGTAATATTTATATATGTATATACACATAGGTATATGTATATTTATATGTATACACATATGTATGTGTATATGTATATTTATATCGACTTGATCCGACCCGACTTGTCATTATTATTACCATGCTGGTAGATCGTGGGGTCGTGGGTTCGAGTCCTGGTCGAGTCAAACCAATGACTTTAAAATTGATACTTGTTGCTTCCTAGCCAGGCGCTCGGCATTATTAGGATAGGGCAAGGACTGGTGTGCTCAGTGTCAGGATAATGTGACTGAGTGGGATACCAGGTCATGGTGCCGGCGGCCTGGTTTCCCAGTGGGACAGCACTATAAAGTCGCCATGAGTGCGCACTGTCACAAGTCGGTACCCGTCCTGATATGACCTTAGATGTTGCTAGGACGTAAAACAACAACAAACAAACAAACAATCCGGCACCGGCCTTCCCATAAATAATATGAATAGAAATAAAAAGTGATAACCAACAATCAAATAAATCAAATACAATAAAACTTAAGGTAGGTTTTTCTTAATGTTGTACCAGCAAGACAAGCCATATTTGTGGTGGTAATGCATCAGATGCATAATCACACTGAATTATTTATTATGCATATATATATATATTGGTATGCAAAAAATATATCTAAATGATGTACAACAGTCCCCACAGGACCTCCCCCAGTGGCAAGTGGAAGTATATGAGTGGGCCACAGACCAGCATATACCCCCATGGTTGACTGGAGTTTCCTCTATTGTTTAGGATTTATGGCTATACCAACACAGTACTATCATGGGCAGTTCTGTCCTGTAGACATGTGTTGTAACTACTGAATTATTTCCTAATATTCACTGTTATTTACTCACTCCGGTCCCAACTAAATGTCCTAGGAATATCCAGGAAATTAGATATAATTTTTGGCTTTCTAGTGATGTATTCCAATATGAAAACCTCCTAAAACTCAGTGTTCCACTACCATATTTGTGAACCTGCACCTTAATTCTATATGAAATTCGACCTTGGAAATTGCACCGGGGCTCGAATGAGGTATTTAACCATCGTAGCCCGATCGAGGTAAGCTCTCCAACCTGGTCAGATGGTGCTCCAACACCAGGATACAGTCTAGTCAATCATTAATCATTAGTTCAAAAGTTTTACATATTCAAATTGTAAGCGCTCTCGGGCGGTAGTTCCTGGGCTTGCTATTGTCTTTCCCTTGTTTGAGGATAGGAGTAATGATGACCTCTTGCCAGGAGATTGGGATGTCTCCCGTGCGCCAGAAGCAGTTCAACTGCTGGTGGTGGGAGGTGTTTTAAAAATTGGTAGTGTATTTTATCAGGACCTATTGCAGTGTTGTGCGACCTATTTAAAGCCTGGTTTAATTAATCTACTGTGAAGAAACTATTGTAGTCCTCAGTGTTATTGGATTTGAAATTTATTGATTGTTGCTGGAGACACAACTTCATCTGCGCAAAGGCTGGAAGGCAGTTTTGCACAAATGAGTTCTGGGAAAATGTGGTGGCAAGAAGGTTGGCTATGTCTGTTACAGAAGTTAAAAGAATGTTATTGTGTTTTAGATGTTGGACCAATGATCCAACAGCTTTCAGTTTTGTTTTCCGGATCATGGTCCATACTTTAGGAACTGGAGTGCCAGTGGTTAAGCCGAAGACATATTGTCTCCAACACAGCCTCCTCGCCTCCCTAATAGTTTGGCGAGCCCAAGCCCTTAGAATTTCAAAGCCCTTAGAATTTCAAAGCAAATATGGTCCTAGGTGGTAGGCCACATTGTGCTTTTTTTCCACTCATTGATAGCGTTCTTACAAGTTGTATTAAACCAAGGATGTGTTATATGTTTTGGAAATGCAGAGGTCTTAGGAATGGTTTCCTCTGCAATTGATCCCAAGATCTCTGTGAATGTTTTCATTGCAACAGGATCAGTGCAGGCTAGTCCGACAAACCTCTCACCTGCGAGTGACTGGAACAGTGACAAGTCAGCTTTGTTCAGCTGCCCACTCGGTTCCTTCCGGTTCCGAGCTCGTCCCTTGGGCGTAATCATGATAGTGAAATGGTCACTTCCACAAATGTTGTTCCAGACGCTCCATGAGAAGTCCAGCAGGAGACCCAATTGTAAAATAGTGAGGTCAATTGCAGAGCAGGTCCGATACCCAGGATGAACATATGTATGGGACCCATCATTCAGAAAGCGTAATGCGTGATTGGTTAGGAAATTCTCAACTCCCCTGCCCTTGTTGTTTGTGTTTGCACTACCCCACATGGAGTTCTGTGCATTGAAGTCCCCCATTAAAATGTAGGGGGAAGGCAACTGATCAGTTAAAGTTTCTAAATCTTGTGTTGAAAAAAAATGGATTTAGGGGGAATATATATGGAGCATATTGCAATGGTGTTATCCAGACTAATTTGAATGGCTACTGCTTGAAAAGTTGCATTTAAGGTGATGGGGTGTGTATTACATCTTCACAGATGTGAATGGACAAGCCACCCGTGGCTCATTCCCCATCCGGTGCGTGAGAGTGATACATATTGTACTATTTTAGGGAAATCTGATCAGTAGTCTTTATATATGTTTCTTGTAAGCAAAGGGCAAGAGGGTCAAGCCTCTCACAAAGCAATCACACTTCATTGAAGTTTGCTCTGAAACCTTGGCAGTTCCATTGTAGTATATGGGTGTCTGTCATATTGGCAGCATGACAGGCACACAAGTTTCACCTTGGGGGAGATGCTACAGCCGCGGCTTGGGGGAACCTTGGCCATATGCTGCAGTGCAGAAAACTGATTTCCAGTGGGGATGGGGGATGCTGCCCACTTGGGCATACGGCCCGATAGTGGTCTTTCGCACACTAAAACACTTTTCTTAGTTACTTCTTTTTTTCCTTTTTCAATTGTTGTGTGTGTAGAACTTGAAGCTGCCTGTGGCGCAGTGTCGCGGAGTGTTGTGTGGGTGACACAGGGTGACGCTATGTCAGGCGGAGGGACACGGAGTGATGTGGTGTGACGGGTAGTGACACGGAGTGAGGTGGAGTGACGTGGACTGACACGGAGTGACGCGGAGTGATGTGGAGTGACGTGCGGTGACGTGGTGTGAGGGGGAGTGACGGGGAGTGACCCGGAGTGACGCGGAGTAATGGGGAGTGACTTGGTGTGACAGGAGTGATGGGGAGTGACCCGGAGTGATACAAGTGACTTGGAGTGATGGGGGGTGACCCGGAGTGATCCGGAGTGACACAATGTGAAGTGGAGTGACACAGAGTGATGCGGAGTGTCATGGAGTGACGCGGTTAGAAGCGGAGTGATGAGGTGTGATGCAGAGTGATGCAAGGTGAAGTGGAGTGACATGGATTGATGTGGAGTGACACTGAGCGATGCATAGTGACACAATGTGAAGTGGAGTGACTCAGAGTGGTGCGGAATGAGGTGGTGTGATGCAGAGTGATGCAATGTGAAGTGGAGTGACACGGAGTGATGCGGAGTGATGCAATGTGAAGTGGAGTGACACAGAGTGACATGCAGTGGCATGGAGTGACACACACTGACCATGAGTGATGCAGTGCGATGTGGAGTGGCGTGGTGTGCCGGGGAGTGATGCGGAGTGACATGGTGTGATGTGGTGTGACTTGGTGTGACGCGGAGTGATGCGGAGTGATGTGGAGTGACGCGTATTGACACAATGTGAAGTGGAGTTACACGGAGTGTCGTCGAGTGATGCAGAGTGATGCAATGTGAAGTGGAGTGATGGAGAGTGACAAGGGAGTGACGAGGGACTGATGAGGGAGTGATGAGGGAGTGACGAAGGACTGACGAGGGAGTGACGATGGAGTGACGATGGAGTGACGAGGGAGTGACGAGGGAGTGACATGGGAGTGAGGCAGGAGTGATGATGGAGTGAAGAGGAAGTGATTAGTGAGTGATGAAGGAATGACGAAGTGTTGATGATGGAGTGACGGGAGAGTGACAAGGGAGTGACGAGGGAGTGACGAGAGCGTGACGAGGGAGTGACGAGAGAGTGATGAGGGAGTGACGAGAGAGTGACGAGGGAGTGATGCGGGAGTGACGAGTGACTGACGAGGGAGTGACGAAGGAGTGATGGTTCTCCTTATCGGCCCTTTGCACTGCCTCCTCCTCCCAATAACAATATCAACGTGTATCTGCCTTTGTTCCTCACTAAAGAAATCCGATGCAGAATGTATGAACTGGCTGCGTGACGCCAAGTTATTTGCGTATTGAGGTGGGAACGTGAGGCCATAATATCATGGCACCTGTTACTAGTCAACCACCCACCCACACACACGACCACCCACCCACCAGCGGACAAACCTATGGAGACACCCGACGTAGAGCACAGGATGCGGTGGGCAAATTGGTAGCGCTTAGGCTTACCATGCGGAAGGTCGGGAGTCCAATTCCTAGTCGAGCCAAACCAATGATTTGCGAAATTGATACTTGTCGCGACCTAGTTTGGTCCTTGGCATTAATATAATATGATAAGTACTTGGTTGCTCCCTATCATAATGATGCGGCTGAGTGGGATATCAGCTCATGGTAGCCTGATATCCCAGTGGGGCAGCACAGTAAGGTCACAATGGATGTGCCACGTCACAACTAGGTACTCATCCTGATTTGACCATAGATGTTGCCAGGATGTCAAACTCTAGCAATCAACCGATCAGGAAGATCCCGACATCGGACAAGTTTACAGTTACAACATGGTCGACAGTAACTGGGTAAATATTGTGGGGGTTTTTGTGGGTAAATATAGTTATTCTGCTGAATAAATATTTTGTAAGTGCCGAAGGACTGGTTTTCCAGCCACTTTACAACTCAGGATTATTTACACAACCAAGTTATATTGAGAGAGTTATACAATAACTGGCAAATGGAAGGTAGCCATGGCAAAAGTAGCCAAATAGCACACCATGCAGCTACGTACAAGCCTATGATATGTAAATAGGAGTAGACTAGTCTAGTAGTAAACGTAGACAAAAAATATATATATATATAGGTCAAGAACATCCACAAAAAATAACATAAACTACTAACCATACTAAACAACTATCTATCTGCTAGTGAAATGCATGTACTCAAATACCTTATCAGCAGCTACTGTGTGATAAGATAACACCAACACTACAGCTGGCCAGCATTGAAAACAAGCCTGAATACCCAGGCTTATGGTATGGACAGTATAAATAGAGCCTCAATAAGAACAATTAACAACATTAAATGTTTACCAGACAAATGTCTACACAAGATGCTACTCCCGGCAGGTTTTACCTTAGGTGTTGCTAGGATGTAAAACAAACACCAACCAACCATCTATGTTTGACAGCCAGACAATTCCGAAATTATGAGTCACGTGATAGTGATGCAGATAGTCAAAGGGTATATTGCCGATGGTGAGATAAAACGACTGGTATGGAAGATTGCCTTCTGTTACGTCATCATGATACTAGGAAGGTCGTATAATCAACGGTGAGAATAAATGGTTGCTAGTGTAGTGCTCTGTTAGGAGCTACATGGTCACACACACGACTGCGCTGATCCATTCAGCTATAATTACATGTGTCTGCTGGGGTTTTACATCCTGGGAACAGTTAAAGCTGCATAGTCCGATTAGGCATCACATTTTCAAAATCAAAGCAATTATCTAGAGTTGATTATACATACCTAACTTAGATACTGATGCACTTATTAAGGATGTGGTGCCACATATGTGGTGAATCTTGTTACAAATGGCAACGAGGCGGCCAAAGCATGTACATGTTATAATCTTTATTATTCAGTGTCAGAATATCAGATGGCAGCACAGGGCCATACATTATAATGAGGAGAGACACTTTGCCACGTCTGGTCACAATTATCTTTCTACACAGCTTTTCCCGCTATAGAAGGGAAATAACTCGCTTTTAAATATCCCCGAGCCTCTTCTGTTTATTTCCAGCTTCCTGAGAAAGAGCTATACATAGGTTTGCATGACGTCATGGAGAATCCCATAAAATGACTGGTGATATTTGTTGACCCCATAGAAATGACAATTACAATTCACTGGTATAATGTAATGAATAATAATCGATTGCAGTCTTCCTCTTTCTCCATTCTCCCTTCATCTTTATCCTTATTCTTTCGATGACATTTTTGTTGGTAAATAATTGTGTATCCATCTGAATAAATAATATGTTGTCAGCGCTGAGGCACTGGTCTTCAAGGCGTTGCAGCGATCACACTTGATTTCTACATAGTGGAAGTGCATTGTGTGCAGCACAACCCATTCTGAACATAACAAGAAAGTGTGGCAGCAGCCTATGTTGTATATTGTTCATAAGAACCCTCCCCCCGCCCCCATGCCCCCAATAGCCGATGACTGCTCTTTGCGATCGGGGGTCGCTAAACAAACAACCCTCTCAGTGGAGTTCCAGGCTCCTCACATCAGGCTGAGCCTATCTCCGAACCCCAGAGTGATAATCATCTGCAGTCCCTGAATGCTCGGGCTAGGTAACCCAGGCGAGTTGAACCTGTCGACTGGCGCTTCCGGCGCCCGGGGAATTCTGGGTGGAAATGGGCCAACTCAGAAGGGACCACCAGGCAGGACGCTGGAGATGGATTTTGTTCGGTTGTTCGGGTTGTTTCGTCCTAGCAACAGCTAAGTTTGTGTCAGGATGGGTACCGACTTGTACCAGTACACACCCATGGCGACTTTATAGTGCAACGCCACTGGGTTGGTTGGTTGGTTGCTGGGGTTTTACATACTGCCAACAACTAAGGTCATATCAGGACTGATCGAGCCAGTCCTTGCCCTATCCTAATAATTGCAAGCACGTGGCTAGAAGGCAACAAGTATCAATTTTAAGTCATTGGTTTGACTCGACCAGAGTTCTAAACCATCGGTTCGTAGGTTCGAATCCCATCATCTTCTAAAACGGCAGACGGATGCTCAATTCATTCCGTGATCCCGCCTGCTGACGCTCGAGGAGGATTTTTCTTTTTTTTTGTTTTTCCCGTTCTAACAACAGTTAGGTTGATATCAGGATGGGTACTGACTTGTGAGAGTGTGCACTAATGGTGACTTTAGAGTGCTGCCCCAGTGACAGACAAGACCCCTATCGCCATTACCTAATATTCCATTTAGTCGCAGTATGCTGCTACTGAGCTAACCAATCCTTACCTACGCCTAGAAATGCCAAGCACCAAGCTATGTCGTGACACGTATTAATGCGTAAAGGCTCAGTCACACCTTACCGGATTGGGGTACCGGACAGAAAACGGACACCGTCTGGTGAAATACAGCAATGTACGGTTTATATATGGTACACGTTCGGCATGTCCATTATCTCTTTGGTGGTGTCCGGTGTGCATGGTACCAAGTTTTTAACATGCATAAAACTTGTACCGGACACCGCCGGACTGACGTGTATGGTCGGTGTCCGTTTTAAGTCTTTTTTGTCCATTTTTTCCCGGTTCATGTCCCTTACCCATCCGTTAAATCTCCAGTTTCCTTCCTGCAGAGTACGTTGACGGTGTTGTGGGAATTCGGTCAGTATATGTTTCCAGCGCATCCGTGACAGTCCGGTATGTGTCCGGTTGATGTTTGGTCTGTCCAGTTGACATTCGGTGGTCATCCAGTTAGTGTCTGTTTATCATCCGGTTCATGTCAGTTTCATGTCCATTTCATGTGCAGGTGCCTAGTAATATGTATATATGTGCTCTATAATCCATTATGGGAATATAAACAAGGACACTATCTATCTTCAGTTCCCTATGTAATAGTATATCACTGTATCCTATCTAACTGACCCTGTGTCGAATGGCATAGGTCACACTGGTGCCACCTGTGAGGGAGTCTAGGCATTGTATGCCAGCTGCGTCTGGCCGTTATCGCCTATAGGCCGGTCGGGACAGTCAGATTTATATCTGTATGAGATTTACATAGTAATACTCCCAGCCAGACTCGAGTGGAGATATATTAACCCCAACCCTGGATACTACAAGTATTATGTCAGCAATAATGTGCAAACAATAAATTATGCAACACATAATGATCAATCTAATATATTTATGGAAAAATATTGTGATGGAAACTCAAAACCATGAGATCCTACAAGTTGAGTGTGTCACGTCATATGGTGCAGGAGATAGGTCTTGACAGGTGGTGTAGGAATACCTGGGTAGACAATGTCACCTGTCATTGCGGCCATGGCACACAGGACAAGGAGGCATGGATGGGATAACATGTCTTTATTCCGGGCAGCCCCCGGGGGCATTACATGAATGGCTTTCTGGTTTGGGGGCTTCCGTGAGCTGCAAAGAATCAGTGTCATGTGGTGATCAGAGTGGGGGATGAGAATGGCATGAATGAGGTGTGACAGGTAAGCAAGGCGAGGTGAGGAGATGTCAACCAGCGGGTAGCAGTGGTTGAGTAATGTAGAATATTATATAATAATAATTAATGGTTAATTAATTAATAAGTGTCAATTAGAGGAATGGTCATGACCATTGTTTAATTACGAGCCCCCGCAATATAATTAATTTATGATTTATTGGTATTGTTTATATTTTTCCGCGGTGCGGGTGGGTGGGTAAAATCGTGTAGTGGTCAGTCCGGATGTGTGAGGCGGAGTGATCAGCTGAGGGCGTGAGCATCGGTGTGCATGCTCTGTGGACCCCCCCCCACCCCACCACCTGGTGGTGGGGGGCGAGGGGGCGAGCGCCGCGCCTCACCGCCCCGTGTGCCCCACAGTGACCCACAATGAGCACACGCTCATTCCCCACAATTGTGACAAAATGGCCGACTGGAGAGAAAGTGCTGGAACAAATCCAGGGCCTACTCAAGCCAAAAATGTCCTTGTTTAATACTCTTCATATATTGCTTTGTTCTGAGAATTGTTGGGACACGACAAGGATATGCTGACTTTATATACGGAATTTGTGACTGATTCTTATATATTAGTTCATGCTATTCCACCCTGAGATGGACAAACGGGATGACCAAATGAGGTGAGCATCGATCTCCTGTTTTGGGAGATAAGGGAATCTGAATCCATGGGTTTGCAGGTTCGAACCCTGGTTGAGTCAATCCGGTGACTTAGACATTGATACAAGTATCATACAGGGTTGAGGGGATGATGGCTGGTTGTTGGAGTTTTAGGTCCTGGAAACATCTAAGGTCATGCCAGGTGTGTGACAGTGCACACTCACTCTCGTAGAGAGTAATTTAAATCACATATCCGATGGTTTTGAGTTTTAGTCATTTCTCCTGAGATGAACATTTTATGATTCTGATTCTTATAATCTATCTTAGTTTAGTTTGAAGTACCTTTTATGTTAAATGGCTATCCTTTGATATATTTGAAGTGCGACCACGAAATGGTAGCTGGATGCTCAACTCATTCAGTCATCCCATCTGGCCTGGTCTCCAGGGTAATGGCCCTGTCACACTATGATGCTTCTCGCCGGTGCGCCGTCAGCGCGCAAAATATCTTCTATGCATCGAGACACGTCCAACTTTTCGGCGGTTTGGGGAAAAGGATCGGCGTCAGCGCAGCGCGTTATTCGTGCGCGGCCAACGTGAGTCGACAAGTGCGGAAAAGAAAAAAAAAGTTTGGCACGACGTGCTCATATGACCTTAGATGTTGGTAGGATGTAAACCAACAAAGCAACCATTTGGGGCAACATGTGGAGACGACCCTCACACGCGCGGCGACTGGCTAGCATTCGCATAACGTTATTCCAGCCCTGTCGATGTCCTTCTGAAATCGCCATAATATTGGAACGCACGCGTTGACGCGCGTTGTGGGTCGTCATGGTTTTTTGACATGCTTAAAACATTCAGCGACCAACTACACCGCCGCCGTTTCTCACCGAACGTCGACGTCCATCAAGGTGGGCCGACATGTACTGACGCGCGCCTAATGTGCGCGTAATGCTTCCCGACATCTCGGCAAAAAGTGACACACAGGGTCGATGCGCGTTGGAGAGAAACATCGTAGTGTGACAGGGCCATAAATATTTGTGCACATGGCGCCAGTTGAAATCTCAGACATAGTCGCGATTAAAACAAGACAAGTAATGTGATTCCATTTCATGCAAAGTGAATGCTCAGGGCCATGTAAGCTAGAGCACGCACACCATCCTGGGCATGGTTCCAAAGGCTGGGTAGTGTTGCAAGTAGTTTTGAGCTTCTGTCATTTTCTGAGATAAATATATTATATCGATCGTTAGAATCTACCTAAATTTAAGTTTGGATTGCAGTGACTGCATCATGTTGCAACTAATTTAGAGTTTCTCCGATGTTGGTTTAGATAAATATAGCAGGTTGGTCGCTTATGATCAGAGCTTTGTCTATCTCCATATGTATGAACAAAGAATGGTTATTTTTTACCATAAGGAGCTGGCACTAGATGCACAATAGGGCCTAGATCAGGCAGAAGAGTACATGTAAGTTAATAATTATGTAAGTTAGGTTAAACGCTGGTCACATAGCCATTAGTGGATGTAGTTGAACGTAGTGGAGGCTAACATAGTTAATGAAAGTAGTTGAACATAGTTGAACATACTGGCATCCATACTTGTCCTTGATGTTAATTTGGTAATGCCATGGGTGGCCGTGATCTCCGACTTAATGTTTGGACATGTTCAAAAGAGCGGTATGTTAGAGGCTGAATGTGCATCTGTGATGCTAATGTACTGTGGCGACATCAAACGTAGTAGAACGTACCTCTTAATGTACTCTAGCATACTCTAGCATACTCTGGCACACTCTAGCATACTTTGACCAGCACAAAACCATGGCCGTTCCACGCCATGCAAGCCATGGTCATGTATCCATTAGTTGAACTTAGTTAAATGTAGTTGAAGGTACTGGCATCTGTACTGTAACGTATTTATCCTTATCATTTGGTGGCTCATCAACCAAAACCTGCCATACCTTTACATATTTCAACGTAGTTTAACAAACTTACACCACATTTGACCCACGTTAGCCTCCACTACTTTCACCTACGTCCACTAACGGCTATGTAACCAGGTCTTAAGCTAACTTACATAATTATTAACTTAAATAGACTCTTCTGGCTGATCTAGGCCCTATCGTTTCGCTATAATCTACCTAAATTTAAGCTTGCAGTCCTTGAAAATAATTTAGAGTTCCTCTGATTTATTTTTTAGAAAAAATGATTTGGTTGATCGGTGTAATGTAGTTTGTTTTAAGTTTGAACCAACTTTGCTTTAAATGCCTATTTTAGGAGATATTTGAAGTGTAAACACTCTAAGTCAATACTGGCGTGCTTGTCAAAATGCAGACCCCCATATGATCCAGCATTAACGGGTTCTATTAAATTGACTCAGTGTGCTATCCTATTCAGCAGGGAAGACATAATATGTTTGCTTGTAGAGGTGTTCCGTCTCACCAAAATGTATGGTCATATCAGGACATGAATAATAATAATAAAACATGTATATAGCACCCGATCCAGCAAGCCGTTCTCAGGTGCTTTACATAACAAACAATTATAGGCGGAACAGCAGCTGGTATAGTAATTCCAGCAGAAACAGCAGCTGGTGCCGGCTTTGTTACCTTGGCGGCAATTGCTGCTTGCAATAGACCTTATGCAGCAGATGTCTTTGGCATCTTAACATTAACAATAACCACTGATGGCTCAGTTCTCAGTACCCTTCCTTGTGGTATCTAGTATAGGTTTAGGAAATGGATCTGCAGTCCCACTGCATGGTATTCTATTACCAGAGAGGGTTCATCTATGGATAAAGATTGGACGTATTCAACTGGGACCTTTCCTTGCACAAAATTTAGGCTCTGCCCACCTGCTCAGTAAACTTGGGCCGAGATCCAATACTTAAGAAGTGCATGAGTCTAAATTGTATGTGTAGGTTCAACCTAGGTTCAATCTAGATAAGACAATTGTTTTTCTTTGGACAATTTTGTTCCTTTCTTGGAGTATGCAATTTTAAGATGTCAATTCCTGCTGCTCGCTATTAAATAGGATAGGAAATGGACGGGTGTGTTCAGTAGGACAATATTCTGACTGAGTCATGGTGCTGCCAGTTCGTTCTCCCAACGGGGCAATAGACTACATCACGGTTCTGACTGCGCATGCGCTGCAAACGGCCGTGGGAGCAAAGCAAAGGCGTACGGCCATTGAGTTTGCTGATACGCGCATTGAAAAATGTCAGTTTTATTCCAAATTAATAGAAATCCAAACCCTAACCTTATAAATTTAATATAATCTTTTTGTTAAACATGTTTTCTATATTTGTTCCAAGCGGGTTGTGCCTAGATGGTGTGGTTTTATCAATATTTTACTGTTTCTGTATGGAGATTGCTCACTGCCATTGACAATGCATTGAGTACTCTGGCTATGATTCTAACACTAGTCTGAGTGCCTAGATATTCCTAAATCTAAATGCACATGGCATAAGATGTGCTGATTATATTGATGTAGATGCAATGCTGGATACAAGATTAATATCTTAATTTATTATATATATTTTTTTAGTTAGTATTCTATGTCTTAAACAAGAGCTGAGATGAGCTGAAACTAACACATTTCATAGCTGCACCCAGTGTATTAGCATGTGCCATGTGCTTTTGGGGGGGGGTTGTTTTGCTCTGACCCATCCCACAATGCACTGCGCCGCGGGAACCGTGATGTAGTCTATACTGTCAGGTTGACATGAGTATGCCTTCTTAATACTCGAATGTGACCTATGATGTCACCTTACGAGTTGCTAGTACATATAAGCCCAACAAACAATAGTTCAGCCAGCCACCGTCCTTCCACCTGGAGTCCTTTCGGCGCCGAGCTGCATAGTGGGCAAAGACGGTTTAATATTTGATGAAGAGAAGAGGCTTCCTAAGATTTTTACAATGACGGATGGATGGATGTTGGACATTTACATCCTGACAACATCCTAGGTTATATCACGAGGGGTACCGACTTGTGACAGTGCACACTAATGGTCACTTCATAGTGCTGTTCCACTGGGAAATCAGGCTGCCAACAACATGACCCAATATCTCACTCAGTTACATTATCCTGCCACTAAGGTAACCCATCCTTGCCATACCCTATTAATGCCAAGCACCAATCTAAGAAGCGATGCATATCAATTGTGTAAGTCATTTTACTCGACCGGGAATTGAATTCCCCATCGACTGCACGGAAGGCCTGCGCTCTACCGATTCGACAACTGCACCCGGTGTGTGACAATGACAGACGAATACACACATACGGACACAGTACAATGGCGAAAAAAGAATTATTTCGACAGTGCCGAGGAGCCATCAAAGATTTAGTGTAGCCGGGAAGCCAGGTTCCCCAATCACCGGCACTCCGTGCCTGGTGTCGCCAGCCCGAGGATTAATGCACCCCGGACCCGACAAAGTCCCGGGGGCCATAACGCGACGGGCAGTTGGCGGGCAGTTTCATGGCACCCCAACCGCTCACGCACCGCTGCCAATCCAGGGAGACCACCCCCGGACACCTAACCCGCCACCTGCCAACCCTGTTCCGTCAAGTCAGATAAAGGTGGGTTGTCACAGGCGCATGCGTGGTGTGCACAGAATGGAGATGGGGAAGGCGGGAAGGAAGGGAGCAAGGGAAGGGGAAGGGGAATGTGATGAGGGAGGAGTGGGAAGGGGGCGGGGTGGGGGGGAGCTGGAGGGGACCGGTGAAGGTGGGAGACAAAGGGGAAGGGGATTGGTTGCTTGTTGGAGTTGTAGGTCCTGGCAACATATAAGGTCATATCAGGACGGGCCGCCGGCACCATGACCAGGCCGGTATTCGAACTCCCGACCTTCCGCATTTACCGCCGCCATCTTGCTTTTTTGCATTCTCTATCATTTCACCAACTCTGTGCCGGTATATGTTGCCATTTGGTACTGAATCCAAGGATTTGAATTCCCGTTCGTTACTAAAGCATTTGATGGCATTGTATAGCCTATGTGCTGGTATGTGGTTAAGCATTTATTCATTCATTCATTGGTTACTAAACCAATTTTTGCCCGTATTTAGAATACTTTGTCGTTCAGCCATGTACTCTAAGTGCGGGGTGAATCTTTTATCTAATAATATGTATGTCAGTTTATTCTAAAGAACCTATACACTTGTATACGGGTCACAAATCGCCAAGTTGTCCCTTCCAAACATTATGTATTCTTCTTCATTGTGTCCTTCCACCAGTTATCTCAAGGGATTTTCGAGCAGAGGTATGATCTTTATTCAGGGGATGTGCTCTCGGTAGTGAATGGTGGTAGCAGGATTTGCAATCAGATAGCTGGTTCCCAGGGCTGCGATGTGGATGCTCCTGCTGTGGCCAGTTTGTCGATAGATGCCCGGGCCTAGACATTTACCGACCCAAGGGATGTTTAACCTCCCACACCACATAGACAGGGTATGAGAGCAACCGGCCTTTGATGACGCTGTAAGTTATACACAGCAGTGGAAATCCAAATTGGCAGAGGTCGGGGGCACGGGACTCAAACCACCGACCTTCAGATCAGGGATCCGACTTAGAAAAAAGTCAGACACTCTAACCACTCCACCAGAGAGAACGCCACTATCTAGTCTCTATAATTATAAATAATGAAATATATTAAACAAGCTATTCTGGACAAAACCACCAACCGCAATTTCCGGTTCAAAATCGTATTCTGTTTGTAACATACTAATGAAATATGAGTGAATATTAGGTAAATTATTATACTGCCAGTAGTCACTGGTGAAATGTGACTGCACATTGAGTGAATATGACTAGTATGTATTGCATTGTCAATACAGACTCATACCACTCTACGGGAGTAATCGATTAATCAACTCGGGTTACCCGAGCCACTTTTTGGCGCATGCGCACATCCTTCAGACTCGGGTCGAATAACCAACGCTCTTATCGATTCGGCCACTGCATCCAGTAAGGGGGGACAGTGGGAAGGAGAGGAAGAGGCCGATGGTCGCAGAGGAGGGCGCGGGTCATTGCCCTCTGAAATCTGCTGCCTCGACAGATTCATCTGGTACCCGGTGTTGTACAGGTAACGCCTTGGTCGTAATGCTTGCATTGCGGTTGATGCGAGGCGAGGGAGGACGCCCCCCCCCCCCTCTCTCCCTCTCCTCTCTCCTCCAGCTCCACTGCTCACTATTACATAACCCCCCCCCCTCTCTCTCTCCCTCCCTTATAACCGCCTCCGGCCTCTCCTCCGGCCACTCGCCCTCCTGCCTCCACACTCTCCGCTCCTCACGCCTCTTTTTCCCCACCCACCATCCCTATACACCAACTCTCCACTATAGGGTTGAGGGCTCCTCGGGCCCACCTCCCGCCAACTACTGACATTACCTCATCCACATTTATCATAACACTGACATTGACGCTCTCATCATGAGCATGCTTCATCCTTGATATTACTGTACCTCACATTGATATTACGCCTCACACTTATTATGCTCATGTAGCCTCGGGCATTTCCTCAAATAAACTGCCCTCTTTTTCCACTCTCGCCTCCTCGTCCTTCCTTGCCGTGCATCGTCCCCGGAATTGTAGTGATAGCGTTAGGAGGAGGCTATTCGCAGAGCTGCTTTGCTTTGCGAATGAGCGAAAGAATGATTATTACTGGCAGAGCTGCTCTGGGAATCACTGAGTGTACTTATTATCATCTGATCATCAGATAATCTTCATTAGAATTGGCAAATAGATAGAAAACAAGTATGTGAACACTACAACTGGCCCGCATTGAAAACAAGCATGGGTACCCGGGCTTATATGCTATCAATCAATCAATCAATAGTTCCATCCTCTAGTCGAGGGTTGGATGCAATGGTTCTCCACTTGTCCCGATGTTGTGCTGTTCTGATAGACTGTGAATAATTCAAGCCTGTCCACTGTGAAATATTTGTAAACCATGATGTTCTTGGTCTCCCTCTCCCTCTGCTGCCATTCACCTTCCCTTCCAACAATGTACGGTATATTGAACTCTGACGAATGATGTGGCCAAAATAAATAAGTTTCTTTGTCTGTATAGTGGCAAACAAGCTTTACTTATTTTTAATTTTTCTGAGAACTTCTTTGTTGGTGATCTTCTTTGTCCATGATATTTTCATCATCCTTCGATAAGTCCACATCTCAAATGCTGCTAAACGTTTGTACATTTTCTTATAGATTGTCCATGTCTCTGCCCCATACATTAGAGTAGACCACACATAACACTGAAGAATACGCTTCCTTGTTTGTATTAATATCTTACTTGATGTTAACACTCTATACATTTTGGAGAATGTTGTTCGGGCTATTGTTATCCTTCTTTTAATTTCTTCCTCACATCTCCCATCATTTGTAATCTTTTGTCCGAGATATATGAATTCGGATACTTGTTCTATGTTTGTGCCATCTATGATTATATTGATGTTTGGTTTATCTGTCTTTTTACTTATAACCATTGTTTTGGTCTTCCTGGCATTCATCTTCATGTTGAATAGTATTCCAGCTTTATTGATTCTATTCACTATATCTTGTAGGTTGTTCTCACTGTCTGCTAGTATTACACTGTCATCGGCATATCTAAGATTGTTGACGTTCATGCCACCTATTGTCACACCCTTGCAATCTTCAATGTGTCTGAAAATCATCTCTGTGTACAGGTTAAATAGACATGGTGACAATACACACCCCTGTCGAACTGTTATATGCTATGGACAGTATAAATACAGCCTCAATAAAAATAAATTAAAAACATTAAAAAAAAAAATTAAAATATGGTTGTTTCATAGATGAATATCGTCAAATTTGAGTAATTCACAACACGACAAGGGACTACATGAAATGAACTTTATTCAGCGCCCGCGGGCCACAAGTGTTCATGACGAGTAGTTACGGTGTCAATAATAATTAATTACAGATGAGTAGTATAATACAACAGAGAAAAAGGTTTAAGCAATATCACACAATTTAAGTAATCATTAGGTGACCAAGTAGGAGTCAGTAAGGTAGCACCATTCATATAATCTCATGAGAACAATCAAGGAGAATACAAAATATGGCAAGCTAAGGGTAACAGTAAATCAGGCGAGTAAAGTCAGAGAAGGTATACAAAATGAGGAAGGTAATCAGTAGGTGGGGCAAGTGAGGTCAATAAATCATGTGAACAATCAAATGGGGAAAGGATAAGGCAGAGGAACCAGTAACAGTAAATCAGGCCCTCTCAACCCCATTAGGTCCCCTTATTGTTGGTGTGGGTGGACGGCCGAGACAGCGGGCGGTTGTCGTAGGTCCGGCATCTGGAGTGATGTGGCTGAGATCGTGGTGGTGCGCTCCCTTTATCTGTTCGGAGTGGTGAGATCATGCGAGGTGAGATATGGTCGCGCGAGACGTGAGCGGTTCTCGTGAGGTCTGAAAGGGGTTTGGGCATTGTGTCAAGTCCAGGTGGCGCCACCATCAGCATGGTGGTTCTTGAGAGGTCGGAAGGGGTTTTTGGGCGGTGAGTTCTAATCCAGCCTGGAACCATTGTCAGTGTAGTCCCCTGGTCGTGCACAAATTACCCATGTTGATGAACAACATGAACGATTTGCAGAGCTTTTTTGATAAATGGAAAAAAAAGAATTCAGAGCAATTTTCATCGAACTTCGCGCGATGGTTTCAAAAGCTTTGAAGACCAAGATGAGGTTGAACATTTCATCTGCATGACGCAAAAGACAGCTTGTTAATACACTACCTCTAAAAGTGACCCACAGTAAAGTAAAGAGTAACGCATTCCGCAAAAGTCGGGTAAACACTGCGATGCATAGCTCTGCGAATAGCTAGCACGATCCACACCAAACCTGATATGCAATGTGTACTATACATTATTTGATATATATAATGCAGTATATCCAATATAATGCAATCTGAACCAAGAACCAGTATATAATGAATTATAATATAGAACACTATATCTAGCCGTGAATAATGCATGTGTCGCCGACACGGTGTAAAACAACCACTAATTTATCAATCAACATATACATTATATACAGAATTCCATATAGAATTGCAATAAAGAATGGAAGAAGTACACAATGGCTTTATTTTGTTGTACAGGTTCAGTTTTGAGAAACTGATCCCACTGTAAAGTCCACGGCTGGAATCTGTGGTTGTGTAGGCAGGCTATAGTGAAATCAATACAAGCAAAAAGAGAAATATAGATCAACAGGTGTGACAGACTGCCACGAGGTGGCGTTGATATAATGGGGCTGTCACACTACGACGCTTCTCGCCGGCGTGCTGCCAGCGTGCAAAATAACTTCTACGCGTCAACGTCCAACTTTTCGGCGGTTTGGGGAAAAAGTGTGGCGTCAGCACGGCGCATTATTCGCGCGTGGCCAACAGGTGTCGACGCGTGAGGAAAAAAAAAAGAAAAAGTTTGGCGTGACGTGCTCATATCAGATTAGATGTTGGTAGGACGTAAAACAAGAAAGCGACCATTTAGCGCAACATGTGGAGACGACCCGCCCATGCGCGCGGAGTCTACCTAGCGTTCCCATAACGTTATTCCAGCGACGTCGATGTCCTTCTGACGTCGCCATAATATTGGAACCCGCGCGTTGACGCTCGCTATCGGTCGTTGTCTTTTTTTTGACATGTTGAAAACATTCAGCGACCAATAACGCGCGCCGACGTTGTCCGCCGACCATCAACGTCCATAATAATGTACCGACGTGTACCGATGCGCGCCTAACGCGCGCGTAACGCTTCCCGACGTTTCCCTAATTTTCGTCCAAAATCACCACACGTCGACCGGTCGCCGGTGAGAAGCGTCGTAGTGTGACAGCCCCATTAGTTAGACCGAGGCGCACGTCACTTGGTGGCGCTCCTGTGACAGGGAGTGGTGTCGATAGGAAACATTTAAAAAACCCAACACACCATACCCCGACATAAGAAGATGACAAAAAGAGCACATGAAAAACCCACGCGTTATCGCTCACTATAAGCGATAAAGTAAAGAAGGCAGCTGATAGGACACACGCGCTCTGTGACGTCATCGTGGCTGCTGAGCGGACATGGGTGCTTCCGGTTGTTTGGTTGTTGTTTTTGGATGTTGTCTTACATCCTAACAACATCCAAGGTCATCTCAGGACGGGTACCGACTTGTGACAGAGCGCACTCATGGCAACTTTAGAGTCCTGCCCCACTGGGAAACCAGGCCATCAGTACCATGAGCCCTATCATACACATTCAGATTATCCTGATACTGCGCTAACCAGTCCTTGCCCTATTCTATTCATGTCAAATGCCAGGTAAAGTAGTGACAAATGTCAATTGTATAAGTCATTAGTTTAAGTATACCGTGATTCAAACTCCTGACCTTCCGCATGGAAGCCCTGCGCTGTACTAATTCGACCACGGCATCCGGTATCCATTTCTTTATTGACTTCTCTTTGTTGTGGTGATCTTGAAGTCTTGCTATAATTGGCTCCTTTGGTCGCTGTAAGGAAAATGTGATTGATTTTATAAAGACCATTACTTTATAGTTGATGTAGAAAAAGTTAATCCTTTATTTATGTATTTATTTATTTATGTAGAACTTTGTTGGTGAGGGTGAGGGTGTGGGTTGGGAATTACATCTGTTAATTAAGTACGGAAGTTGTCAATCTTCTCACTTTCCACTGCTCATTGCCCTCCTCCTAATATGATGGACCGATGTCTGCTTTGTCGGGGGAATAAGATGATGACAGCACACATATGTCATAGTTTTCTTCCTTCAGATGGAGTCTTCCCCATCAATCAACATTAATTAAACATCCCGAGATAAGTATGAAATACGGCAATTTTTTTGAGATTATGATCCATTCTAACAAGGACATTCGCATTCTCCCATTGACCTTACCAGACGGGATGGCCGAATGACTTGAACGTCCGTCTCCCGCTTTGGTAGATCGTGGGATTCGAACCCACGAGTTCGAACCCTGATCGAGTCAAACCAATGACCTAAAAAGGCATACTTGTCGCTTCGTAGCCAGGCGTCACACATTATTAGGATAGGGAAAGGACTGTTTGGTTCAATGTAATTGTAAGGATAATGTGACTGAGCGGTGATGGTTTGGTCTCCCAGTGGGGCAGCACTATAAAGTTGTAATGAGTGCGCACTGTCACAAGTCGATGCCGGTCCTGGTATGAATATATATGTTGCTAGGATGTAAAACCACCACCACCCTCTGATGGCATATGTTGCATGGAAAAGGTCTACTGGGTAACTGATACTAGTGATAGTAGTACTTTGCTGGTGCCTCACACAAAGCAGCGCTCAGATGGGGATATTGTGTGACAAGTCGGCGGTATCAGCGTTATAAATATGAACCATCACCTTTCCGTCTCTCTCATGACAGTACAGCTAACTCTGTCTCAATTTACCATCGGACAACGGATCGGTAAGGGTCATCGCGGTTCAGGTTGGTTATTTGTTGGAGTTTTACATCCTGGTAACACATAAGGTCATATCAGGATGGGTACCGACTTGTGACAGGGCGCACTCGTGTCGACTTTATAGTCCTGCCACACTAGGAAATCAGACTGCCAGCACCATGACCCGATATCCCACTCAGTCACACTATCATGACATGGAACTAACCATTCCTTGCCCTATCCTATTCATGCTGAGTGCCAGGCTAGGAAGTAACAAATATCAATTTCAGTGGTCATTGGTTTGACTCGACTGGGAACCGAACTCCCGACCTTTCGCACGCGAGGCCGGCGTTCTACCAATTCGGAAACCGCGTCCGGCGCCATGGTATTAAAATCCCAATCAATAAGAAATCAATCAATTTCGGTACACGGCGTGCAATAACCCGCTATGGGCAATGTACCAGGGTGCTTAATGGATTCCCGCGGCTCTCAGTGGAAACCATAGGGCGACGACACTCAGGTTGCTGACGTCAGCACTCCACCACCAGGGGGGCGTCGCGTTGCATGATTGGCAATGTCAGCCCGAGGCAATAGTGCTCCACCTGCATTTGCATACCTGCGCACCGAGCATCGGACCATGTGTAGGCAGCCGTTTCCAATAAGGTGGAGGCATGCGCAGCAGAGAGCTATACGTTATCAGTGATAGGATACCGCCTGGCAAGAGCGAGATATGGATACCATAACCGTGACCTGTAGCGTGCTGCACGCCGGGCACGGCGCGTCATACTAAATAGCCGCCGAGTAAATCGCGAAGCACGCCCCACGTACAATGACATTCGACAAGTGTGACTATCTTTTTTCTGTATCCCTTATCTACTTCTGCTATGCTGGAATATTTTACGAATTGCTTGGGTGGTTGTTGGGGTTGTACGTCCTGGCAACGTATAAAGTGATATCAGGACGGGTCCAATGAAACTTGAAAGAGGAGGGGTGGCAAATTGAGTTGCCATTCAACTAAATAATTTATGTCGTTTGATTGGTTGTTGGAGTTTTAGGTCCTGGCAATATTTAAGGTCATGTCAGGACGGGTACTGACTTGTACCAGTCTGCACTCTTCGTGAGTGTATGGTGCTGGCGGGCTGGTTTCCCAGTTGGGCAGGTCGCCAGCATCATGACCTGATATCCCGCTCAGTCACATTATTCTGACAATGAGACAAACTTCCCTTGTCCTATCATAATGCTGCTCACGTTAGAACCACAGCACGCGGTGGTCGAATCCGTAGACCTCAGCGCTCCGGTGCCAAGGTTGGGAGTTCGAATCTCCAACCTATGACTTATAAAATTGATACTCGTTGCTACCTAGCCTGTCACTGAACATTATTAATACGATAGATTCACACAGTCTCAGGACTGTGTGGGCAATCGGACCATGGTGCCGGCGGCCTGATCACCCAGTGTGGCAGCACATTAAAATTGCCATGAGTGCGCACTGTCACAAGCCGGTACCTATCCTGATATGACATTAGATGTTTCTAGGACAGAAAACAACAACAAACACACACAAAGGGACAAATCCCCCCGCCCATAAATTTTGAACCAATTGGACGCAAGAGTTAATACTATGTTATGACCTACCTCGCATGTCTGCGTGTGACTGAGTGTGTGTATGGAATGTGGTTTTGGCCCTTCATGACGGTGACTTGTTAGGTGGCCGCCCCCGCGCGTTCTCCTGTGAGGGGGATGGTTGTGATTGACGGCCAAAGCTGTCACGCCTGCTACCAATAACATAACGCACCATTTACTGCTGCTGCCAATCTCCCCCACCCCTTCACCCCCAACCACCCACCTCACACCGTCTCGCCATGCGCTCCAGGGCTTGCCGACATTACTTTACAATGTGGTCTATAAATAGCCTACATTTCTCAAAACTTCAGACATTAAGCTGGAACTTCAGCGTTGAATAGAAACAGTGCATGTGAGCTGTTAACATTTGGTTTGTCTCTATTTGTAGTTCAAATAAACAGGTTGGAGAGCTTACCTCGTTTGAGCTATGGTGGTTAAAGTACCTAATTCGACTCCCGGTTCAATTTCGAAGGTCAAATTTCATATAGGATTAATGTGCAGGTTCACAAATATGGTTGTGGAACACTGAGTTTTGAAATGTTTTCACATTGTTTTCATATTAGAAAGCAACAAATATATCTAATTTCCTGAATATTCCAAGGCCATTTAGTTGGGACTGGGTTAAGTAAATTAACAGTGACTATTAGGAAATAATTCTGTAGTTACAACACATGGCTACAGGAGAGAACTGCCCATGATAGTACTATGATAGTGCCCATGATAGTATCCATACATCCCAAACAATAGAGGAACCTCCAGTCAACCATGGGGTATATGCGTATATGCTGGTCTGTGGCCCACTCATATACTTCCACTTGCCACTGGGGGAGGTCCTGTGGGGACTGTTGTACATCATTTATTTGTATGTACATGTACATGTCTACACAAGCAATCCATATATCATAATGGTTGTTGAAATACAGATGACAATATTAGGAGCAAGTTAAAGCGAAAAATGTATGACTTGCTATATATATAGGTTAGAGAAAAATAGATTATAAAGGTAGACAATTTATGACATTCATCAAATTGTTAGAGCAAAGTGGTCATTGCAAAGAATTGAAAATAATTAATAAAATGATAGAAATAGTTATCAGCGTATCAGTTATCAACAACGTTGTTGGAGTTCTACATCCTGGCAACATCTAAGATCATATCAGGACGCGCAACTGTGAGTACTTCAGTTATTGTAACTGAACAAGGGCACTGAAACTCTCCATACACTTGTTTGGTTAACAACCATTGAAAAGTCATTGACAAAATATCTGGTGGAGATCAGAACCTAAATCACCTGTTATAAAAGTACTGTGGAACTGTGATTATTCACATTCCCTGCGGCGAAACCTCCATTAGGCATTCCAGTTGTAGCCTCCAACATTTCCTTTTTTTCTTTTTTTTTTCTTGAAGATTTATACTTCCTATTATGGATAAGTCTGAATACAGTTTGTCGATAGAACGCCTGAGCCTACACTTTTACCGACCCAAGGGATTTTTAACCTCCCATACCACATAGACCTTGTATGAGAGCAACTGGCCTTTATTGATGCTGCAAGTTATACACAGCGGTGGAAATCCAAACTGCCTGAGGTGCGGGCATGGGGAATCAAACCACCAACCTTCAGATTAGGAGTCTGACCTAGAAAAACGTCAGCCACTCTAACCATTCTGCCACAGAGAACACCAGCTTACCTTTCAAATGTCCGCTAGTGAAAGCTCTTATCAGATAATGTGTGTCAAATATGACATTGAAGCTGCTGTCTTGCCAGAGTATCAAATTGTGTAATACAAAACTTTCACGTGAATTTTTTATGATTCTACATATATCCAATTTAGATAACACAGGTTCACTCGTTGAATATTTATTCGCATTTGTACGAAATACAAGTAAGTCATTTTAGTAGACCGATTCTGCAAGGTTTTGTTTCACATATTGTCAAAGTGATACCTTTAAGATAGGTCCCTCCAAACTGCAGTCATTTACCGTTCCCTGGACGGGCAACTTATGAAAACCCGTATTTGCGGGTCCCCGCATGTCATATGTGCGGGCGTTAGAAAGCTATTGATGGTCGATCCAGTTAGGTGGTGCGCGAGGGCTGTGGTTATGTTCCTTATGTTCACTCATGTTATTCACTGTACTGCTCAACAAGGCTAGACTGCCCTAATATCCTGCATAAAGCGTAATATCCTGCATAAGGTCTACGATTCAAAGTTCCCCTTTTCATATCTGTACTAGATAAATTACATGCTAGAACTTACCCCATAGTAGATATGACACATGACACAAGAAACTATCCGAGTTCAGCACCAGCAGAAGTGTAGGTAGATAATACATGATTTCTTAGTTTTATTCAGTATATATATGTTTTCTGATACATGCAACAGTCGATGTTATATACATTCTTATTGGCTCTTACACTCATGCACACCAGTCACTCCTAGCCCGCATGATCACTCCATAACATAGTTCACCATTGTCTAGTTAAGGACTCACCCCCCTCCCACCCAGCTTTGGCCACCACCTGGTTATCATGGGCTTACATAACACGTGGTGACCGTGTGGCTGGGCGAGATAAGGGGGAGGGATTGTGCTTAAAGGGGCATTGCTTCCCTCCCCCTGTGTCTGCATTATAAATGGAGTACTGTTTCTTATTTAGCCATCTCAATATTCAATATATACTTAATCAGGGAATTTTACAAACTGACCGGTCGCAAGTGCTGAAAATGTTTGGTGATCTGCATGCTACCATTTTTGTCCCAAGCAGGTTGTTGGTGCAGCACCTGTAACCTCCATGCAATCAAAATTCAACTGAATGATCACTGACCGATCACTGAACATTGTTTCTCCCGCCTTATTTTTACTTTGGTCACATGGAAGTTTCCAGTTTTTGGGTCGCAAAGTGGTTGCAAAGTGGTCGACAGTGGTCGCAAGCTGTAGTGTGACTGAGGGATTGTGGTCAGAACAATACTAAATTGTATTTGTACAGAAAACAGCTTAAATATATTTGTCGGTTTTTGTGTCTGAACCCTTATGCTCGTCCTGTTGGTAGAGAGGTAGCGTAACAGCACCCTTGGGAACACACACCTGAATAGTAAAGTATATATATAGAACTGGCGTTGTTAGCCTTATTGTCCATCAGACTAATGCAGTTTCTATGCGTAGTTGAAAGAATTTACAAGCGTCATCAGGGCCAACATGAAACCATGACTACCACCTTTGAGCTGAAGCTGCCATCAGTCCAATAATCAGATCCATTTCTCTCCCGGAGATTTGTTTCTTTAATGTTGTTTTATATCCTAGCAACATCTAAGGTCATATCAGGACAGGTACCACCTTGTGACAGTGCGCACTCATGGCAACTTTGTAGGTCTGCCCCACTGGGAGACCAGGCCACCATCACCATGATCTGATATCCCACTCAGTCACATTATCCTTACATTGAGCCAATCAGTCCTTGCCCTATTCTAATACTGCTGAGCACCTGGCTAGAAATGGATAAGTATACATTTTTAAGTCATTGGTTTGAGTCGACCAGGGTCCGAACCGACGATCCCATGGGTTCGGATCCCCCGATCTTCAAAAACAGGAGACGGACGTTCAACTCATTCTGCCATCCCATCTGATCTCTTTCCCGCAGAAGTGCCAACATACCCTATATCAATAAATCAATAGGATACAGCTATACTAGGCATTGGACCTGTTAGCTGCTCTTAATTAATATAAATTGATCAGTTGAGACAGTTCTTCAGATCTGGTGGATTGTAGAAACTGTCACTGGCTCCAAGATATACGTAATGCTTGACCAGTATGCATCCAGTCGGGACGTGAAACAGTTCACCGACAATGCCTTACTGAATATGAAATTGATCAACTTTAACTGGAAAGTACAACAATAACTTCTATATTTAAACAAAAATCAACTGAAATGGATTTGCCCTTTTTTGGACGCCTGAACCCATCATATATACATGACTTACCGTAGCAGTAGCCATATGCGACAGCTTGACAATGTTTAGGCTCCATCTTAAGTAATATTTGCATAGCAAATTATACTACATAATAATATTGGCCCTGATCTATAGCAGTGATCAATGTGGTGGTCAGACCCTTGCTTGGGCGATGATAGGCCGACTGTGCTGATTGCTGAAACCCTATTCGCTTAGATATTGCCACCATGTCAAACCCGCTGAAAAAAGTAAAGTAAAGCTTGTTTTATTGAACAATGCCTCAAGAGAGCATTGATTAGTGGCTATTGGACGTCAAACATATGGTCCTTCTGACATATTATTTTGGAGGAAACCCACTGCGCTCAGTAAGACTACTCTTTCCAATAAGCAGCAAGGGGTCTTATATATGCCCTTTCTCACAGACAGGACATCACGTACAACAACCTTTGAATAACAGTTGTGGACCACTGTTTCAAACCCCCTGTGAGCAAAAATAAATATTAAAATTGTCTAATACAGATAGCTCACTATTCTCCCCAGCTCTCCAGTGTAGGACGCGTTTTACCAGGTAGTGTCACACATATCTGTTGCAATGGAAACACCGAGAAACACCAGAATCCCCCCCACAATCACTTAGTGCTGTTTTCACCCAACTCAGCCCCCGATGACCAGAAGAAATCCCCTCCTCCCTCCCGCCCACCCCCCACGATGCCCTGTTTCCAGCCAATCAGAACACGTGTTTCTCAGTATGCCATCTCACTAAAAGTTGCCCAGTCATTTTTCGCCTCTTTTTGTTTTATTCCTTTTTTTTTTTCTTTTCACGCCACAATTCCCCTTCTTTTGTATTCCATGCTGTAAATTGGTCACACCTACCACAATGCACCTCGCGCAAACAGCTCATGTGTCACTTCATAGCTAATACTCCCCATCACGCCAAAGTAGTTTGTGCTACATTCTTGAAAATGTTGCTGAACGCGCTCAACCTGTGTGCGAACGTAGTGAACGTAGTAGCAACAATTTACTAACTTTCTATGGAGTGCATGGACGGGCAAGTACAGAATGGTGCTCTAGAACTTTGAGCATGTTCAAAATTGTCGGTGGTCATGTTCTACCCAGTTTTAGAAGGGGGTCAGACCTTTTGAAAACTACTTTGGAGTGTTGGGGGTGTAAGGCAGCTAGCAATTGTCAGCCTCGTCATGGATACACTAGCTTCAACATCTCCTGCTGGTGGAAGGGGGCTAAAGCTGCCTCGTCCGATGAAAACATCACACTTTTGAAACCGAAGGACTCATCTAGATATTATCTTAGGAAAGTTTGTTATATTTAACGAAGCCTCAAGAGCACATTGATTTTTATCATCGGCTATTGGATGTCAAACATATGGTTATTCTGACATATTTCTTTGGAAGAAACCCACTGTCGCCAAATTGGCTACTCTTTTCCGATAAGCAGCAAAGGGTCTTTTATATGCACTTTCCCACAGACAGGACAGCACATACCATAGCCTTTAATGAACCAGCTCTTTGGAATGGAAAATAGCCCAAACTGCAAATGTGTCCACTGAGCAGGATCGATCGGATCATCCACAGATTTGATCTTAGATAGCCAAACTAGGTATTGATAGAAGCATTAAGCATGTGGCACTGCCTAGCACGAAAAGTAAGGTAATATAATCGAATTAATCAATGCAGAACCATTTAATAACCAGAATGTCAGGGTGCACATCAAATTAACTTAACCGGTATTCACCTATTCCACTATTTCCATTCACTTTATAATATGATATATTTCACATTAAACAAAAACAAAGATAGATAATAGCTACCAACCGAAGATAGGTAGCTACAATATATATATATACATATATATATATATATACATTTATTTCTTGGAATGGCATTTACAGGTTTTTGCGCCTGAACTCTTCATATATAGATATATCCTAGGTAACTATCTCTCTCTATATAAGTGTATACATATATGTGTACATGCACATATATTTATATGGCAACAATCTCAAACAAATATATTCATATAATATATATTAGATAACTATATATATATGTTTATATATATACAGATATGCATACATGGTCATCATCATCGTGCTGTCGGTCACGATGCGACAAAGACTGCTTTCATTACTTGACTGCTGCTCTCCATTTAGCTCTCTGCTGTGAAAGTTATGTCCATGAGTCGGTCTTAATGTCTCTCAGCTTCAGGTTTCTCTTGATGGTATCCTTGAACCGGAGACGAAGGCACTCTCTCTTTCTGTAACAAGAAGACATTTCAGAATAGAGGATCTGCTTTGGTAGCCTGTCTGATGACATCCTCATGAGGTGTCCATGAGGAGATTCCTTTTGATCAAAAGATCTTCCATAGAGGGCATCCCTGTCCATTCGAGTATTTCCTTATTTGTCACTTTGTCCTTCCAGTTTAGCATACATGGTAAAGACCTACAAAAAACATTGGATTATTAAACATTAATAATTGCAATGTTGACTCATTTACCACCAAGCCACCCGCAGTTTCCTTGGATCTAATCTCAATCTCGGTCTGTTCCGAGGTTTAGCATAGTCCCCCCCCCCTCCCCTTGTGCATGGCCCGTGGAGAGATAGTATTGAAGTGGCATGATTAGCCCTGCCGGGAACAAATCACGCTCCGTCGGTGGTGGGTGTTAGGTGCACATTGCTGAAATAGGAACTGGATTGCATACAAATCACTGGTCCACCTGGGACTAGATGAGCTATAAATGTTAGTAGTGAGTCCTTGATGACGTTTTATATTGCTCAATTATAACTGACCCGATGCATTCCCTTCAGAGTTGGCGCCTCATGGACACACATGTAGGTAGGTACATGCCATTTTCTAGCTATTGTATGGTTGGTTGTTGGTTGGCTATGTCACAAGTCAGTGATATGTATTTTATTTTGTTTTACTCTTATTACTAGACTAACCTGCTCCTATTTACATATCATAGGCTTGTACGTAGCTGGGTGGTGTGTTATCTGGCTACTTTTGTCATGGTTACCTTCCATTGGGTGTCCCGCTGGTGGGCCGTGACATATCCCATGCCCCTTTGCACTGCAGCTTAGTGGGGGTTTCCTTTTTTGGAAGTGTTTAGCTCAGGAATTTGCCAGTCCTTGCCATATCCTCATAATGCCTAACCCCTGGCTAGGAAGTGGCAAGAGACTATGTATAAGTCATCCGTTTGACTCGACCAGGGTTCGAACCGGTGGGTTCGGATCCCACGATCTACCAAAACGGGAGACGGACGATCAACTCATTCAGCAATCCCATCTGGTCTACTATTGTATTGTAGTAGTTCACATTGGATCCCACTACCACATGGTGATGATGGCAGTGAGACTTATCAATGGGTGAAACAGACTAGCAGGAACAGCACCTATAGTTGCTAGTGGCCCCCACCCTATGGAGGTTAGCTGCTATCCAGCTGGACAGGGAAAGATTGGTTCTATTCTGACCATGGCAGAAACAAACAGGAAGCATCTTGTGGATTGAAGCAGTTTCATTCTAGCAACATCCGGTTTCATATTACTACTGGGAGCGGGATGTAGATCAAGCGGTAGAGTGTCCACTTGTTAAGGTGTGGGTCATCCAATCGATCCTGCTGAGTGGACTCATTTGCAGTTTTGGCTATTTTCCGTTCCAACCAGTGGTCCACAACTGGTTTATCAAAGTGTGTGCTGTCCTGTCTGTGGGAGAGTGCGTATAAAAGACCACTTGCTGCTTATCGGAAAGAGTAGCCTAGGTAGTGGCAGCAGGTTTCCTCCAAAGAAATATGTCAGAATGACCATATAGTTTGTGTCAAATAGCCCATGATAAAACTCAATGTGCTCTAGAGGTGTCATTAAATAAAACAAGCTTTCCATATTATAACTGGTACTGAGTTGTCACAGTGGACATTTCTGTTTATTTCAATAGGTTCAAACCTTGGTTGTGTCAAAGAAATGACTTGCAATATTGATACTTGTCACCACCTAGCATGACCCTCAACATTAATACCATAGGGCAAGAGCTGGTTTCCTTGATATCAGGATAACGTGCCTGAGTGGGATAACAAGTCATGGTGCTAACAATAACATCCTGCCTGACTCGGCAACATATTTTTCTGACTGGGTTTATGCTGCCGGTGACACGGTCTCCACCTGATGCAGCACTATTATTTAGTGCATGCTGTCACAAGTCGGTACCTTTCCTGATATATACTGAGATGTTACCAGGACTCACAACCCCAACATACCGGCATGCGCTATGCATCCCCAGTGAGGGAGGGGGGTCTCTGTTGTGAACCCTATTCTAGCAACGGTCATTTATAAAATGAACCAACTGACAACAGATGGGTATGACATCCACCTGTGCTGGGTGCCTGGCCATGCCGGCATACAAGGAAACAAACAAGCTGATCGGGCTGCGAAGAAGGCCCTGAACTGTGATCTTGAACCATGTCTGATCCCTCACTCTGATCTGGAACCACTAATAGCCACCCACATAAAATCCAAATGGCAACATGAGTGGGATGAAAACATTAATAAACTTAAAGAAATTGAACCATCTGTGGGATAGCCACCACAGACTCATGCGGGAGGTTGGCGGGACCAAGTGGTCCTTAGCCGCTGCCGTATTGGCCACTCGTGGCTTACACATGCTTTTCTGCTCAAGGGGGAACCTCCCCCTGAATGTATTGGGTGTCAGTCCCCGCTGACACTCAAACACATTTGACTAAGTTGCGTTGATTTTTTGGCCCTGCGCCAATGGTTCTACACTGTAGACAGTATGCATGACCTTTTTACTAAGGTAAAACAGGAAAACATTTTAGCCTTTTTGAGGGCAGCTGGACTGTACCACCTCCTATAGTTTACTAAATATATTCTATCAATTATTAATAAAACTTTTCTTTTTCTATTGGAATTTGTTTCCCTTGACCACAAATATATGATTGTGAGCTTTCTAATTTAATGAGTGTCTATTGGCACACAATTGATTGTCTGCTTTTACATGTAAAAGCGATGGTTTGAACAAAATACAAACATTTCTCACCGTGAATATGGCCTATGCTGCCGACACGGCGTAAAGCAACCACCAATCAATCAATCAATATGTTGTGAAGGCCCCAATGTATGTGGTTCATAAGACGACTGCTTTGAGGAGTTAGTTGTATTCGCAAAGGCGTGCCAGCCCTAGTGACAAGGGTCAAACAAGTCTGGCAGTTCTAGTGTGGTATGGCTAGTCATGCGACCGGCTCACCAGGTAGGGGGTGGCATGCATAGACGGCCAGGTTAAAGCAGCTACATAGCACTATAACACTACAGCGCTATAACACTATAATCCTATAGCACTATAACAGTTTAACACTTTAGCAATATATATAGCAGTATATCACAATGACAATATAACACGATAGCGATATAGCAGTGTGACATTCAAACAATATAACATAATAAGAATATAGCATTATAACAATATAGCACAACAACCAAATAGTAGCATAACAGAATAGTCCTATGGCAACATAGATCAATAGCAGCATAGCAGCATAGAATCATAGCAGCATAGCAACATAGAGCAATATCAGCATAGCAGCATAGCAGCATAGCAGCATCGCATCATAGCAGCATAGCAGCATACCAGCATAACAGCATAGCAGCATAGCAGCATGCCAACATAGCAGCATATCAGCATAGCAGCATAACAGCATAGCAGCATAGCAGCATAACAACATAGTAACATATCACCATAGCACCATAGCATCATAGCAGCATAACAACATAACAACATAGCAGCATAACAGCATAACAGCATAGCAGAATAGCAGCATAGCAGCATAGCAATATAGCTGGCTAGCAGCATAGTAGCATAGCAGCATAGCAGCATAGCAGCATAGCAGCATAGCAGCATAGCAGCATAGCAGCATAGCAGCAGAGCGGCAAATGATAAGAGTAGCATAGCAGAAGAGTAGCATAGCAGCATATTAGCATAGCAGTACCCCAGGAAAGCCGAATAGCAACACGGCAAAATAGTATATATAAGTAATATAGCAAACTAACAACATAGCAAAATAGCAATATAACATTATAATATAGCAATATAGCAATACAACAATATAGCAAAATAGGCATGTAGTGATGTAGCGATGTAGTGATGCAGCGATGTAGCAATTTAGTGATGTAGCGATGTATCCATGCAGCGATGCCATGGTGGCAGGATGGCAGGATAACTGGGTGGCAGGATGACAGGGTGGCAGGTTGGCCATGTGGCACAGTGACAGGGTGGCATAGTGGCATGATTGCATGGTGACAGTGTGACAGGGTGGCAGGGTGGCATCGGGGAAGGGTGGCAGCGTGGCAGGATGCCAGGGTGGCAACGATTGCAGGGTAGCATGGTGGCATGATGGCATGGTTGCAGGGTCGCACGGTGACATAGTGGCAGGGTGGAGAGTGAGGATAGGGTGGCAGGGTGGTAGCGATGACATGGTGGCAGGGTGGCATGGTGGCAGGGTGGCATGGTGGCATGGTGGCGGGGTGGCAGGGTTGCATGGTGGCATGTTGACATGGTGTCAGGGTGGCAGGGGGGTAGGGTGGCACGGGAGCAGGGCAGCAGGGTGGCATGGTGGCAGGGTGGCAGGGTGGCATGTTGACCTGCTGACAGGTTGGCATGATGGCAGGGTGGCAGGTTTGTCATATTCTGTCCTGACAGATTTCAAGTTGTGGGTACCGTCAAGCTGGTGAAGGGTCGTAGATGACAGAGACCAAAGAGATCGTTACAGAGATAGAGGCCTGGCGATCAGTGCATGTCTCTGTTTCTCTTAGCAATTGCTAAATAGCTTAGCCATATGAATACTTCTTTTTTATCAGTTCACGACTATTGCAGGGGTATTTTATCAGAGTGGCACATATCGTTATTTTGACAGGTGTATCCACTACAAAGCCACCATCAGTACACACAACCATCTTAATATGATCTTAAATGGTGCCAGGACGTACAATTACAAAAACACCAACCAGCCAGCTAATGTTCTCTAAATATAAGGAATGTGACCGATTTGTAGATCACCCGTCACAGCAGTTGTATGAGCAATCTTGATGTTATAGGATAGGGGTTCTATAAGGCTTAGCGACTTAAATATTGTCAACTTCAGCTTCACCCATTTATATACAGAAGTTTGCCAGTTTGAATCCCGGCCAAACAAAACCAATCCCTCGTACGAGGTTTGCCTGTTGCTACCTAGCATGGCACTTTGAATTAGTAGGATAGAGTAAGGGTTGGTTAGCTCAGTATCAGCAAAGAGCCTATAATACTAAGACGGCTCACACTCTGTCTCTCCCCTGGTAATGTAAATTGTGCAGTGCCACCTTGTTGTGGGTTTGATCAGCCCACTGCTGGTTGGTGTTTCACATGTAAACACATACAATTATATTATACATGAGATAGGTAAGTATGAATACACATCAATATGAAATTGTTATGAACAAATACACATCATCATCAGCATCATCATCAGCATCACCATCATCACACATCTTTCACATTCATATATACATTCATACATATAATATAGCACCTGTTTAACCAAGAGAACAGCCAATGCACCAAGTGGTGGGTTTGATCATTTTGATTACACAGTACAGGCTGAGTGAGCCGTCTTAGTATTATAGGGTATTTGGTATCAGGATATAATCAATGACTTACAACATTGACACTTGTCGGGCGATGTGCATTACTTGAATAGTATAGCGACATTAGGATAATGTGACTGAGTGGGATATCGGGTCATGGTGCTAGTGGTCTAGTCTCCCAGTCGGACATCATTATAAAGCCAGCATAATTGGCTAATGTCCTGAAGTTACCTTTGATGTTGCCAGGATATAAAACCCAAACAAACGACAACAACAAAACGCATATTAATGAGCACATCAAGGCATAGCTTGGCTAGCACACAGTCCGATACTAATTAAATGGAGCCATTGGCAGTCCAGCCTGGTGGAGAATTAACCATCAGCACTGATAGAGCCCCCTGCCCGAGTGGCTCCCTGCCAACACGCACCTTCCCGGCGAGTATCTGATCTCTGAGGGGCAGTAGGAAGGACGTCTGATTGGGGTTATATGTCTTACCCACAACTGAGTTTTTATCGGGATATGGTGAATGGGGACGAATTCATTTTAATTATTGCTACATAATATTAATGTAAATTTAGATTAATAGTTAATATGTGTATATATGCAGTAAAACCTCTCTAAATCGACCGACCTTGGGACCGACTTTAAGTGGTCGATTTAGTGAGGTGGGAGGTCTATGGAGTTAGAATATGGTGACAATTGTGTTGTTAGGACCCAAATAAAGCGATCGGTATAGGGGAGTGGTCGATCTGTGGAGGTTGTCAGTTAGGGAGGTTTTACTGTATATATCAGTTATTATTCTAAATTTTGATTGCATGTACATATACGTATACATACTAGGTATTCATCTAAAATTAGATTGATTTTACGTAGAGATACTGTACATATCATTAGACATGATATATAATTTGCTTGTATCTGCGAGATACTTGATTAAGCTGTATATTTAGCTGTACCAGCTTCTGCGAAAAGATGGATTTGATTATTATAATTATTGTACGCTCAGCCCAACTTTGGTAGGCATGGTTTCATTTTCTCCCGCATGGTATTTGCCAGTTTGTGTGCCTGAATCGTTCAAATATATCACTCAACAACAACATGTATGGACCAGCTAGGTATTTAGTGTAAGCTCATGTTAGATTATAGAATCAATATAAGCTAGCATGAAGCCTTACAGCAGTAGACATGCTAGAACAATTAGTAAGCTTTGACAGCTTTGACATACTGATTACTTGATTGATTGCCGATGGCTAATACCATATCGGCAGCAAAGGGGATATTCGCAATGAAACGCTAGTGGTAAATCTATTCCGTCAGTCTTGTCAATCACATTAATATTTGATTTTTGATGATTTTGTGTTTATACTGTCCATAGCATGTAAGCTTGAGTGTTCGGGCTCGTTTTCAATGCTGGCCAGTTGTAGTAGTGGTTTAATCTTATCACACAGTAGGAGGTGATAAGAAGTTTTTGTTTCTCACACACTAGCAGGTACATGGTGATTATTTACTAGCTGTTGAAATGTCATGAGATTTTGGAACGGTCAAATCCATGTCAATTGATAGCAAAATTCATCAATAATGCAATTTTGAAGTGGCAAAACTATCTAACTCACAAATAAATGCAAGATACAAGAGGCAATAAAGCCCATTTGTGTTTAGTAGCTATAAGATTTGTTTGAGTTTTACATTGGTCAATAAGCCTTGCATTACATTCCCATTAAAACAGTTGTAATGGAAGGCCATGCCATCAACACATTCAAACTAAATGTGTCTGTTCTGTTAAGCCCATGTCACACATCACCAGATTGAGCAACGGACAGAATTGTCTAGTGCGGGCATCATAAGTACCAAAATGTATTAAAATATGTCAAAAGGTTGCAATATCGGGTCAAAGGCTGCTGGACGAACAGACATGAAATGGACATGAAAAGGACATAAAACAGGCATGAAACGGACATGAATGGATAGCCAATGGACAGAACAAACTCAAACTGGACCAGAACCATAGACGTCAATCCGGCGTGCATATTCAAAACTTGTACAGACACAAACCAGACTATCAACAGACTTTGCTTGGTTTCTTTCCATGTCCTCCAATCCGGTGATGTGTGGCAGGGCCTTTAGTGAACATTGACACACAATGCACTCAGAGCGTTGTTTGGCTTTGGGTAAAAATGCATGAGTCAGCAAAATAGTGGCTAATGCGTCATCGATGGCAAATCTGTAGAGCGAAGGCTTCTGGTACAGAATATCTGGAGCTTGATTCCCAGTCGACTCAAACCAGTGACTTATACAATTGTTATTTGCTGCTACATAGCCTGGCACTCGACAATGCTAGGATAGGGCAAATACTGGTTATCTGAGGGTTAAGGTAATGTGACTTAGTGGAAGATTGGGTCATGGTTCTGGCACCTGGTCTCTCAGTCAGTGGGGCATCACTATAGCGTTGCCATGGGTGCATGCTGTCATAAGTTGTTACCCATCCTGATATGACCTTCGGTGTTGCTAGGGCGTAAAACTCCAACAAACGTATTCTCAACACCAGATTCCAACCGGCATACGGCATGTCCACCCCACCCCCACATCAAACAGACAACACCCTATAAAGTCCACGGCTGGAATCTGTGGTTGTGTAGGCAGACTATGGTGAAATCAGTACAGGCAAACAGAGAAAGGAAGAGTAGAATGAGTGAAAGTAGAGAGAGAGCCAAGCCCTCGGTTTATTATTTATAGTGGTACATGGGTCCAGTATGGCATATCACCTGACCATATTCTCCAATGAGAATCAAGCATCTACAGCTCTACCAATGACCATCAAGCATTCCTGTGTCCCCATGGTTACACTGATCTGCCCACCACCAAGCCGCGTGGCCCCTTTGGTCACCACCTACCCTGAGCTGAGTGTGTGGTGATCCTTGACTAACAGAGGGGGGAGGGGGTAGAGGGTAGAGTTCACAATCCTACCACCAGACCACCATTACACTAACACACACCTACAGCACCACGTAACCACATCACTATCCTAACTCCCCCGCAAACCCACATACCTACATCCGAACACACCCACCACATCCCTACACCCAAAACCACATCAACATTTTCAAAATCCAGCAATTACGCCAATATCCTAACCCCCACACAAAGGCCCTCAACCTTCAATCTGGAACCTGCAGCCCCAAACGCTATCTCCACACGCCCACTCTCACCGCCACAGTCCAACCCGCATACCGTCACGTCCAAAACCACACCCCCCATACCCAACACCCACACCCAACACCCAACACCCAACACCCAACATGCAACACCCAACACCCACACACATACCCACGCCCAACATCCCCACACCCACCAAACACCCAATACACACACCCAAATCCACGTGCCACACCCACAAACCTCACATACCCTACATCCACACCCACACCCAACATACAATACCCGACACCCACACCCACAGCCAACTCTCACACCCGCTTCCAACACCCACTCCCATACCCACACCCAACACCCTACCCCACACCCCCACACCCAACACCCACACCCACACCCACCCCCACACCCACACCCACGCCAAACACCCACACTCCCCACACCCACACCCACACCCAACATCCCCACACCCACATACCCCACATCCACACCCAACATCCACCCCCAAAACCCAACACCCACACCCAACACACACTCCCACATCCACACCCACGTCCACACTCCACACGCCACACTCCACACCCCACACCCAGCACCCACACCCAACACTCACACCGACACCCACATCCAATACCCCCATACACCACACAACACCCACCCACACCCATACCCAGAACCAGACCCACACTCCACCCCCATACCCCCACACCACACACCACACACCACACACCACACATTCCTACCCCACTCCCACACCACACATCCCACACCCGCACACCACGCACCTCACAACCCACGACCCACCCCCACCCCCATATCATACAACCCAGAGCCCACACCCTTACACTATTCCCCTACACCACACCTCAATCACACCCAGACCCCGACACATACCCCCCATTCTACACCCCACCCCCACACCCCACCCTCACCTCTACTTAACCATAATTCTCCGCTGCACCGGTAGGCGACCTGCAGGTGCTGTTTACGGAAGTGCTTCGCTCGTTCCCATGATGCACTGGGAGCACCCGGCCCCAGCCCCAGCCCCAGCCCCAGCCCCAGCCCCAGCCCCAGCCCCGGGGATCCTATCCCTAACGGCCGGGGGAGGGAGATAGCCGGCAGCCCCTTCCGCTTGTCTCCGGCGACGGACAGGATGACGTGTCGGTGTATGCGTAAGTAACTATGACGTGTGATGGAGACGCTTCGTCAAGCTGATGGTGATGAATCACTGCGCAGATCTCTCAGCAGGAACGGCACATGGCGCGTTGGGGGCTTGTATGTGGGATGAGTAGGGCGAGTGGGGACGGGGAGGGGCAGGAAGGAGGAGATGAAGTGGAGGCAGTGGGAAGTGTCTCACCGTTCTGGTTGAGTGATGATAATGAACAGAAGATCTCATTTGACACCGATCTGTATAGATGAATAAACACATCAGACCATGTACAGCATTTGATCTAAACGACTAACTTTGTGCGAAACACAACAGTTGTTTCACTAATAGGTGACATAACTGATTCACCTCTGCTTTGCTAGGATATAAACACGTATCAGGATTCCTACAGCAATGAACCATCCAATTATTGATGCTTGACTAATTGTTGCTTGATTTTCATCATCATCATTATCATGATGATCAATTCCTTCACTGCGATGCTGACTGTAATGATGTGGACACGTTGGATTCCTTTTCATTAGTCCGATGGGTACGATATTGGCCTCAGATCCAGTGTCTATTTTGAACCGTATGTTGGTTCCACCGATGTCAATGTATGTGCACCACAGGTTCATCCTCCTGTGTTTGTTGTCAGCTATATCTCCAATGAAGAACTTGTCATCCTCATCCGATAGATGGTATGCTGAAGTTTCTTCTTCACTGTTGGGGATGTTGTTCTGGTCTACCTAACTTCGTTGACAAGTCTTGGCTTTGAAGTTTTCGATCTGCATACTTTCATGAAGTGGGCTATATTTGTGCATCCTGCACACTCCTTTCCTTTTGCAGAACATGCTCCCATTGCATATAGATATCTGCAGTTTCCACATTGTGTCGACTGTCTATTTTGTGGGTCGTGTTGTATCCAATTTATTGTGTTGTTCACTCATGCTTTACTATGTGGTTGAATTGGGCTTCTGCTCATTCTTATTTGTCTTTGTTTAGTTGCTTGGCGGTGTGTTTGCTCAGTCGGCATGTTTCAATGCCCTGATTGAGTGTCAACTTTGGTGTCTGTAGTAGTAGATCCTGTAGCTTGTTTTTTACTCCGCACCAGATCCTATTGCAAAGCATGGATTCTTCCTTGTCGCCATAGTCACAATACATGATTCTGATCTTCAATTCGCATATAACTGTGTCCATGTTCTCATCACTTTGGTTGTATGAATTGAACTGATACCAGACTACTGTAATGTTTGTCTTGCCCTCGCAGTACGTTTCAAATGCCTTTATGAGGGGTGCTATCTATTCCTGGTCAGGTACTTGAATCTTCATTGTTCGGTATACTTTCTGGGCCTCTAGGCCCACCACGTGTAGAAATATGGAGCACTGTACCTTCTCTGCTTTGTTGATCACACCTGCGGCTGTTGCATATATTTGCTATGAGCTTAGCCAGGTTTTCCAGCTCATGGCCATGTTATCCTGCATGCTTAGTGGCGCTGGGGGCTTCAGCCCCGATAGCGCCATGTGGGAGTCTGGTTAACGAGTGTTTATTAGGTTTCCATATCAGCCCGGTGCCCCTATCAGATCGTGCATCACACCAGCTTCCGTGGGCTAATTAGTTATGCACACATACATTATATACATTACACTGACTAGCCAGGATGGCCGAATGAGCTGAGCATCCGTCTCCTGTTTTGGGAGATTGGGGAACCCAAACTTCAACCCTGATCGAATCAAACCAATGACTTAAAAATTGATACTTGTCACTTCCTAGCCAGGCACTCGGCATTATTAGGATAGGGCAAGGAATGATTGGCTGAGTGTCAGGATAATGTGACTGAGTGGGATATCAGGCCGTGGTGCTGGTGGCCTGATCTCCCAGTGGGACAGAACTATAAAGTCACCATGAGTGCACATGGTCACAAGTCAGTACCCGTCCTGATATGACCTTAGATGTTGCTGGGACGTATAGCAACAACAAACAGATAGGTCCGTGTCGTGAAGGGACTGGTGCCCACTGTAATACAGAGCGAGGATTTCTAACAGATGGTGTGGGCAAATATTTTGATTTGCCTAAATAATTACCAGACATGAACATTTAAGACCCCACTCACACTACAGCTTGCGACCACTTTGCGACCACCTTAGACCAAAGAACTGACTGAGGTCTTTGCTAGCAATACAATAGTTGCCGATATCTAGGCGTCACTGGTGAGTGTGGGTTCTTTGGTCTAAGGTGGTGGCAAAGTGGTCGTAAGCTGTAGTGTGACTGGGGTATAATTAGTGATGAAACTAATATATTGGTTGTGTCGTAGATGGGGTGTGAACATGGGAAATATTGCGCCTGTAGCAGGAATCTAGCCCACATCTCTTACATTCCGGACCAGTGTGCTAACCATGACACCACCTAGGATCCCTAATGTACTCACCCTGTTCATGCACACCTGTCTAGATGGCTCCTGCCTGAGAGGTCAACACAGTTTGTAATGTATGTATATGTATATCTAGGGACCGACCGGACCCAGCGATGCGAGGGTCACGTGACGTGGTGAAGCTGTGATAAATAAACTGGCACTTGCTGTCCTGTACTCAGAGGAGTCACATCTCTGTCTTTCCTTTACCACAATGCTAGACGGACCACTACACTAGCTTCTTGAAAATGCATTGATGATGGTACTGTGGAAGTCAGGCACATTACTCCTGTTGAGTGTCAACATGGATAATTTACGAATGCGTCCGGCTGCACTATTTTCTCTCCACTGCACTAATTTCCTACCACGCTCACTTACCTCGTTGCACTTTCCCGCTGGCAGTCCGTACCAGTCATTTCACCCACCCTCCCTCCCGATTCTCAGGAGGGTGAGGGCTGACTCTTTGTAAAATATTCCGATAAAACACATTGGTGGGGAATGTGAACTGGTCTATAAGTGATTACAAATGGTCTATAAAGGTAAATGATGTATAGGGCCAGGGGCATTAATGTATTATGTGGTGCTGGTGATCCTTTACTTATATTAAATAGTCATTGTGTATTCTATAGATAGTGTGGAAGGAGCTCAATAGTTCTATTCACAACCCCCTTCCCCCCCCCCACCCCAACTGTTAGTCACGGATCACCACACACACAGATACAACAGGGCAGGTGAGCCCAACGTAGCCAAGGCATGGTGGTCGTGGGTAGATCACAGTTGTCATGGTGATACTAGAATGCTTACAGTGGTACATGGATGCATACGTGAACATTTCCAGGTGGACCTGGAAATGCTTACTGTTCATTGGAGAGCATGGTCAGGTGACATGCCATGTCAAGTCCAGAAGCTACTATATAATAATAAACCTGAGGGTGCAAGCTCTCACTTACTTATGTTACTTTCACTCTGTACTCTGCCTTTCTTATCCTTGCCTGTAGTGATTTCCTATTAGCTTGCCTACACAACTACAACTGCGAGCCGATGGCTTTACATCTTGTTCTGGCTTCCTTGTTTCCCTCAGTTCTAGCATTCCCTTTCGTCTTGATTAACCGATGTATTATTCATTCACTAACCAGTACCCTGATTGATTGATTACGATATGATGTCTTGATATTTTTGTCCTTGTTGATTACCGATATGCCACTAAAATGTTATGATATGTAAGATATGTTGACTTATGCTTGATACAATACCCGATACCAATACTGATCTCCAAAGCGTTGATTATTGGCCTCCCTGTAGGCTCTGTACTCCAATAAATTTGTTTAAACTCATCTGCTCTCTTCGTCTCTCTATACAAGTATGGGTTGTCTCATGTAAGTTTCATGAGTCACATTATGATTGGTTGGTACGTGGTTGGGGTAAATACCCATATATCTGTACAAGTTATGATCGGAAGGCCAGTACTATGGCACTGGCAATAGATATATATATATATATATATATGAATACAATGAATTTATCCCCAAACATCAGGAATGATGTATATCAGTTTTGTTGACTGGTGTAAATGTATTGGCAGTAGGTAGGCAATTGGAATTTGCATGCACATATATCTGGACAAGAAAATGAGAGAGGGGAGGTTGGTTTAGCGTTTGAGGTCATGGCAACCAATCAGCTCATATAGCCTTCTGGTAATTGTGAATAATAATGAACCCTTCCATCAAGTGAATTACAAACTAATCTTTGCTAAATCTAATAGCTGAAATGTATCACCAACAACATTAGGTTAGCGAGGAACACCTCCAACATACCCACCCACCCACTCACACACACATGTGGCTGGAGGCAGTGGCAGATTCTGTAGAGTTCAGGCTTCCAGTGCAGAAGTTTCCGAGTTCGAATCCGAACTGAGTCAAATCAATTACTTATAAAAGTGAGACTTGTTGCTATCTAGCCTGATGCTTGGCATTACTAGGATAGGACAAGGACTGGTTAGCAAAATGCTAAGATAATATGACTGTGTGGGATATTGGGTCATGGTGCTGGTCGTCTCATCTCTCCATGGTATCTACAAGACAGACATCCCCCTTATCAGAGATTCCAACACCAGGACCAGAGGGCACTCCCTGAAGCTGAGGAAGCAGTACTCCAGACTGGACCTGTGACACAACTGTTTCGGTTTTAGGGTAGTTGACCTGTGGAATTACTTTCCGGAGAGTGTCATAGCAGCAGAGTGTGTGAACTGTTTCAAGTCCCGACTGGATGCATACTGGTCAAGGATTACGTATTATATCTTGGAGCCAGTGACAGTTGCTACAATCCACCACATCTGAAGAACTGTCTACATTTCTATTAATTAAGAGTGGCTAACAGGTCTTAAGGCCTATTATAGCTGTATCCTATTGATTGATTGATTGAGTGAAGACCCCATAAATGCCAATTACAAAATATTGGGATAAGCATTAGAGTTAAACAATCAAAAGATTCATTGTTTACATACCTATTTTGTTGTTCATTGCTCCATAACCTTTTCATCACAGCCAACGTGGAAGGAGTGAGAATTACAATTACCTTCAGCTAAAACTATTTTATTGTAATTACATATTTGGATTGACGTTTACTGGTTTTGCGCCTGAACTCTTCATGTATAACAATAATATGCTAGGATGTAAAACCCCACCACCCTCCTGCTCAATTGACTACAAAGTCACAAAGTCTACAGCTGAAGACGCCCAGAACTTAGTTATTTAACCCACCATAATTGAAATATCGAAAGGTGTATGTCTCGTGATTGATGACGTCACCAGGGGATACATGCGGGGACTTTGTCCCCCACCGCCTTCCGGGACTATTTATAACCTCCTCACGTAGCCGATCAATATGCTGCACCATGTAGTTCTGTCTCCTGGCTGCTTCCATATCCCTCCTGGCACTCTGACGGCGGACAAGACGAATTGACCGTCCGTCTACTGTTTTGGTAGATTGTGGGATTTGAACCAACATGTTTGAACCCTGGTCGAATTAAAGCAATGACTTACAAATTTATACTTGTCACTTCCTAGCCCGGCACTCGGCATTATCACAGTAGGGCAAGAACTGGGTGGTTCAATGTCTGGATAATATGACGGAGTGGGATATCGGGTCATAGTGCTGGCATCCTGGTCTCCCAGTGGGACAGCACTATAAAGGTGTCATGAGTGTGCACTGTCACAAGTCAGTATCCGTTCTGATATGACCTTAATTGTTGCCAGGATGTAAAACGTCAACAACCAACCAACCTAGCACAATGCAATAACGCATTACGCAATTAGTATGTATCCATCAGCTATTCCTTGTAGAATAATCTGAATATATGACAAGGTGGCATGCCAGCATTGGTACGCATTGGTCGCTTCCAGTGCGAGAGGTCATGGGTTCGAACCCCAACCAATGATGTACAGAACTGACACTTGTTTCTACCCAGAGTGCGAGCTGGTATAAATAGGGTATATCATGTACCAGGATACTTTTACTAAGCAACATACTTATCGATAGTACCGGCAAAACCAGCAGCACTATCTACTGGTTGTCAATTGGTAGAAAGAACAACAGCAACTCATCATTTGTTGTGAATTTGTCGATGCCCAAGGAGTCCAATTTGAGCTTGGAATGTGCAGCTGCAAATTGAAAATGTGTTTGTAGCTGTCGTCAGATAGTCTGGTAGGTGAAGGCAACGACCCTATAATACTACGACGGCTCACTCAGCCTGTACCGTGTAATCAAAATGATCAAACCCACCACTTGGTGTGCTGGCTGTTCTCTTGGTTAAACAGGTGCTATAATATATGTATACATGTATATATGAATGTGAAAGATGTGTGATGATGGTGATGCTGATGATGATGCTGATGATGATGGGTATTTGTTCATAGCAATTTCATATTGATATGTATTCATACTTACCTATATCATGTATAATATAAGTGTATATGTTTACATGTGAAACACCAACCAGCAGCCGGCTGATCAAACACACCACAAGGTGGCACAGCAAAATTTGCATTACCATTGGAGAGATAGGGAGTGAGCTGTCTTTGGTGAATTAGAGCATCTTTTCTCTGCTATCGCTTTTGTTTATCAACAATGCAACAGCTCCCTGAGTGCGTACTGTCACAGTCTTAGATGTTGCCAAATCTGAGTTTATTTGTTGCAGTAGTGTAATTGAAGTTCATTTATTTAGCTGTAGGAAATGGCCTACCTGGTTAGTAGTACCATAACTTCCCAGAGTGGGTGCTAGGTTCGACAGCGGCGTAAATCTTTGAAAAAATGGGTGTTATAGCTAAGCTGTCTGGCTGTGGACATTACCAGGCAAATACAGGTCCTGGTTGGTTATGGGACATAATCATGTGGCTGAGTGAAGTATTATATTGTGAAAATACCTGGGAGATGACAAAGAAACAAACAAAAAATAGCTGGAGTGGGAAGCTGGGAAAATGTGCAAATAAATGAGACCACTATTTTCTGTGTGTAACTATGTCTATTCTGCTGAATGAGTCTTTTGTCAGTGCCGAAGCACTGGTCTTCCAGCCATTTTTCAATTCAGGGCTATTTTCACAAAAGGTATATAGAGTAAGGTATACAATAACTGTTGAATACACAATTTGCAGCATATAGCATAATGAAATTATGTAACCCGCAAGTTCCATAGCAATATGGCAATAGTGGTGTCATATAACGATGCTTATTGATTATTCAGTAATACAATTATATTATATATAGATTGATCTTTGGGTTTGGGAAATGGAATATTACCTCTATAAATACTGTGCGCATCCAGATCGCATTTATTGCCTGCACTTATTTGCGAATGCATCTTTGCAGTAATGACAAATTGAGGCGAAGTACATTAATATTGTCTGACATTTCTAATACATATTCTAATGATATTTGCCTTAGTAGCTTAGACACACCAGGACAATAAATGTGTGGTAAATTAAGGGCGAATCGGTTTAGGGAAATTATGGGATATGGTTAAACCCCATTCAAAGCTACCCCGCCCCCCTTCCTCCCACCCCTAACAATAACTATTGTTATGGCTTAGCAATTACATCCCGGTTAAACACTTTCCCAGACCCATTCAGAACAGAAAGAATGAAAGAACGAAAGAATGAACAACAAAGTGAAAGAAAGAAAGAATGAAAGAAAGAACGAAAGAACGAAATTAAGAAAGAAAAGAAATTGAACATTTTCGTGTAGATTTGCTAACACAATCAACACCGACCGCAAAGTAATTAATCGTCCTTAATGTAACACGATTAACCGATTCGCCTCCTATTGGCATCGGTTTAAGCTGGTGTCGTCGTCCTCCCCTTGGAACCCACACAGCCGCACGCTCAACATCCACAACCACTTCCAGCAATGCTTCCGTTTTTATTAGGTCGCTTGTGTCAACTGAAAACACACCATACAAAAATACCAAAAAAACAAGCTCCACAGAAAAGAAGATCGTGTTCCGTCCATACCCGCACACCGTTCTTTCCCGACCATCAATTCACAACCTCCCCACCACTCCCATCCTCACCATCCCTCCCTCTCTCTCTCCCTCTCTCCCCCACTCCCCCCCCCGCCCGCAGCCTACCTTCCCTCTCTCCCTCCACCTTCCCACCACCTCCTCGCTCAACCACCAATTCGCCATCCCCTGCTCCCATTCTCCTCCCTCCATCCTGCATCCCAACCACCAAACCACTAAACCACCAAACCACCAAACCACCAAACCACCAAACCACCAAACCACCAAACCACCAAACCACCAAACCACCAAACCACAAATTTACCTGAAGCTCTTGCTTCCATCCCTCCATTCCTCCTATATCCCAGCCAACCACCAATTCCTCCTCCCATCCCCTCCATCTCCCTCCTTCCACCCTCCCTCCACACCACCAAATCACCTTTAACTGACCCTTCCCGCCCTCCTTCCTCCCTCCCACCACCCTTCCACCAACCATTAATTCACCATCCCCTGCCCCCGACCTCGCTCCCTTCCTCCACCCTCCCTCCCCACCACCAATGCACCGTAACCTGGCCCTTCTGTCTCTCCCACAGGGCTCGGTGGTCGAATCCGTAGAACGCGGGCCTCGCGTGTGGGTGATCAGGTGTTTGGTTCCCAGTCGAGTCAAACCAAGGACATTTCACTTCCTATCCAGGCACTCAGCATTATTAGGATAGGGCAAGGACTCGCTAGCCTATTGTCAGGATATTCTGACTGAGTGGGATATTAGGTCATAGTGATGGCGGCCTGATTTCGCAGTGTGACAGCACAATAAACTCGCCATGAGTGGGCACTGTCACAAGTTGGTACATTACCTTAGATGCTGTTAAGACGTAAGGCTCCAACAACCAACCAATCTCTCCATCCCTTCCTCCTTGCCTCCACCCTCCCACATTCCACCAATCCATCCGCACCCCCAACCATCAATTCACCCTGCCCAGCTTTGCCCTCCCATCAAAGCACAAAAATGCAGCTCCACCCATCCCACCGTCCCTTCACCCACATTCTCTCCCAACCATCAATTCACTCTCCCCTGCCTCGCCCTCCTTCATCCCATGCGCCCACCTAACCACAAATTCACCTTCACTTATCCCCGACCTCCCTTCTCCCACCCTCACCGCCAACCAACAATTCATCTTTCCCCAACCCCCCCGCACCAAGCCTCCCTCGCTCCCTCCACCCTCCTTCCCACTCACCCAACACTTCACCCTCCCCCGCCCACACCCACCCTCCCTGCCTCTCTCTCCCAAACGCTCCTACCGGTCCAGGAGTTTATGCTCTCACACCTTCCTCCCCTAATACCTTCCCCGGCCGCCCTCCCTCCTCCCACCCTTTCCCTTCGCATTCCCCCCTCCTCGCACCTTCCCTCTCGCTCTTGAATTTGTTTCCCTTGACCACAAATATATGATTGTGAGCTTTCTAATTTAATGAGTGTCTATTGGCACATAATTGATTATCTGCTTTTACATGTAAAAGCGATGGTTTGAACAAAAAACAAACATTTCTCGCCGTGAATATGGCCTATGCTGCCGACACGGCATAAAGCAACGACCAATCAGTCAATCAATCTCTCACCCTTGATTTAATCTTCCTATGCCCCAACATTTCCCTACCGTCCCTCAACTCTCCACCTACCCACACACCTATGCCTACATCCCACACAACCTCCCGCGCCCCCAACGCACATACACTGCTCCCTCCTCCCACCCTTTCCGTGCCACTTCCCCCCTCGCAAATACCTTGTCTCCCTTGTTTCAAACCTTCCACCACCATACCATCCCATATTCTGCCATCTACCCCTCAAAGACCCACTCACCTACGCACCCGAGGACACAATCTTCCCTACCTGCCTTGTTTCACCCCCACCGACCCACACACACTTCCCTCTCTACTCCCACCCTCAAATCTTCCCTACCTGCCTTGTTTCACCCCCCACACCCACCATCCCACCCACCCACACTTTCCTCCCTCCTCCCACCCTCAAATCTTCCCTACCTTCCTTGTTTCACCCCCCACACCCACCATCCCACCCACCCACACTTTCCTCCCTCCTCCCACCCTCAAATCTTCCCTACCTGCCTTGTTTCACCCCCCAGACCATCCCACCCACACACACTTCCCTCTCTACTCCCACCCTCAAATCTTCCCTACCTGCCTTCTTCTACCCCCCCACACCCACCATCCTACCCACAAACACCCTCCCTCATCCAACCCTCAAATCTTCCCTACTTGCCTTGTTTCACCCCCCCTCACCCACCATCCTACCCACCCACACTTCCCTCCCTCCTCCCACCCTCAAATCTTCCCTACCTGCCTTGTTTCACCCCCCCCCCCCCACCACACACCCACCATCCCATATTCTCCCTCCCATCGCTCAACCACACACTCACCCACCCGCACACGCACCTACACACACACACACACACCTATACCCACACATCCTACCGCCCTCCCACACACCCACACGGCCAGGCCGTCCAACATGCCCCACCAAATACAATTATTATTGATGTACTTGGCTAGCGACGAAAGCCAGATTCACCACTAGTTTGTTGCAGCTTCCCTCAACCCGTACCCTGATAGAATTGTTTGTTGTTGTTGTTTTTACGTCCTAGCAACATCTAAGGTCATATCAGGATGGGTACCAACTTGTGACAGTGCACACTCATGGCGACTTTATAGTGCTGTCCCACTGGGAAAGCAGGCCACCGGCACCATGACCTGGTATCCCACTCAGTCACATTATCCTGACACTGAGCACACCAGTCCTTGCCCTATCCTAACAATGCCGAGTGCCTGGCTAGGAAGCGACAAGTATCAATTTTAAAGTAATTGGTTTGACTCGACCGGGACTCGAACCCACGACCCCACGATCTACCAGCATGGGAGATGGACGCTCTAACTCATTCGGCCATCCCGTCTGGTCTCCCTGATAGAAAGACACCCTACAAAGTGAGGGCTTTGTTTCTGTGTACAATGCTCGTGTTGTCTCTCTGATGATATAGTGATAGAGAATTAATTCTGAAACGTAGCCACTTTAACCTCGTCCCTCATGGAATTATTCATAAATCACCATCTCCTGAACAAAATGTACATAGAATAACTCCCTGTATTTGTCCTACCAGGCTTGGTGGCCTAATTCGTAGAGCGCATGCCTCTGGGACCTGAGATGGGGAGTTCGATTCCGGGTCGAGTCAAACCAATGACCTTACAAAATTGATATATGTCACTTCCTAGCTTGGCGCTTGGGCATTAATAGAATATGGCAAGAACTGCAGTGTCAGGATAATGTGACTGTGTGGGATATCAGCTCATGGTACTGGAGGACTGATTTGCCAGGGAGAAGCACTATAAAGTAACTGTCCTGGTACGACCTTAGATGTTGTCGGGGAGTAAATTTCCAACCAACCAATCTCCAGAAAAAGCTACATTGAATAAATCCCTGAGGAGTACAGATGTCCTTAGGTATTCACCACTTTCTCATGGGATTATCACAGGTAGCAGGGCGGGAGAGGGGCTGGTAACTATTTTCGCTGGGTGGTTTGTTCGTGGATCCGGCCATCTATCTAGTATGTCCACTGCCCTTGGGACCAAACACAGCACTCTGAGTGGATGTGTATTTTTGTAGCGTCAATTTCCGGACATGCGCACACCAATGCGCCTGTTATTCAATAGAGGCATTTTAGGCTGCCTTCCAGAAACCAGCGGCCCATAAACAAGTATGTATATATCCACTGGACATGGTGGTCCAATCACTAGAGTGTCGCTTTCCCACGTGCAAAGTCAGGAGTCGGAATCACAGCTGAGTCAAACCAATGCCCTATCAAATTGATAATTGTTGCTACCAAGCCTGGCCCTTACCATTAATATGATAGCTAAGGACTGGTTAGCACAGTATCAGGATAGTGTGAATGTGTAGGATATCAGGTCATAGTGGTCTTCTAGCACAGTGGAGCATCACTATAAAGTCGCCATGAGTGTGCACTATCATAAGTCGGTACCGGTTCTGATATGACCTTTGATGTTGCTAGGACGGCTAATCAATCCAATCACACATAATCGATCACTGGGCTTTATCGATGTTATACCATAGCATGTTGTTGATTGAATTTCTCTCCATGTAACTAGCTTATCTACGTATGTAACCCTCACTTCCGGTGTGAAATCTACCAGAATGCCCCCTGGTGTATTGTAGGGAACTGATGCCTAGTTTGGCTGTTACAATTACCCCCCTCTGCAGACCACCGCCAGACCAATACAGAGAGGAATGAATGTGATGTCAAGATTAATGGGAGCACCCCCCCCCGCCCCCATCTCAGAATCGCCCCGAAGGCCCCGCGGGAAATGTCGTCTGCTTTCAGTAAATGCCGTCTGATTTCACCAATGTGACAGGACATATTCATTCACAACTCCTATCCAAGCTAGCATGGATTTGAATTCGTGGGGCCTTATTTGCACTGGATTGTATGAATGTCCCCGTCATTAATTTAAAGCAGACGACAATTATCTACCACAGACTTCACGTTTATAAATTGCAGGAAATGTCATTGTTGTTTACTACATAAACTGACCAGGCGAGGTGGCCTAATCAGTAGAGCGCAGACCTCGCGTTCGGAAGGTCGGGAGTTTCCGGTCGGGTCAAACCGATGACTTTAAAATTGACACTTGCCACTTTCTATCCTAGTGCTCGGCATTAATAGGACAGGGCAAGGACGGGTTTGGTCAGTGACAGGATAATGTGACTGAGTGGGATATCGGGTCATGGTGCGGGTGGCCCGATTTCCCCATAGAGCAGTACCATAAAGTTGCCATGAGGGTGCACTGTCGGGTACCCGTCCTGGTATGACATTAGATGTTGCTAGAATGTAAAAACAACAACAAATGCTATGTTAGAGGCTAACATTCTGTGTATGGCGAAGTCTTAATGTACGCTAGCGTACTATGACCTACTCTAGCACACTCTAGTGTACTCCAGCATACGTTACTGTAATTGGACGTAGTTGAACATGGTTGATCATAATGGAACCTAATGTATGTTGAAGGTAGTTGAAGGTATTTGAAGGTAGTTGAAGGTAGTTGAAGGTAGTTGAATGTGGTTGAACATGGTTGAATGTGGGTGAACGTGGTGAACGTGGTTGAACGTGGTTGAACGTGGTTGAACGTGGTTGAAGGTAGTTAAATGTGGTTTCACATGTTTGAAAGTAGTGGACTGCAGTTGAATGTAGTTGAACATAGTTGAATGTAGTTGCACGTAGTTGCACATAGTTGCATGTAGTTGCACATCGTTGAATGTAGGTGAAGGTAATTGAATGTAGTTGACGATAGTTGAACATAGTTGAACATGGTTGAACATAGTTGAATGTAGTCAAACATAGTTGAATGTAGTTGAATGTAATTGAATGTAATTGAACATAATTGAACGTACTTGAACGTAGTTGAACGTAGTTGAACGTACTTGAACGTATGTACATATTCTGATATTCAGCATAGGAGGGAATGCAAATGTTCTATTACTGATTGGTGTATGTGACCAAGCGCATGTATGTATATATGTATGGGTTGGTAGTGCCTGACTGAAATGTAAATGACATAATGGTGCTGGCAGATCTGGGTGTGATTGCACTCAGGGCCTACCCCCTCTGCTGGGATAGGGATCACCACACTGAAAGGTCAAGGTTGTCGTGTTGGGCAGACCACTGGTATCCATGGGGACCAGAAATGCTGGATCCCTATTGGTAATAATGCTTGTTTCCCATTGGGGGAAAGGGGTGGGGTAATACTATACAATGAACCCATGTAAGGGCTGGACTCTCTCTTCGTCTTTAGACTTAATACTCTTCCTTTCTCTTTGTCTGTATTGATTTCACCATAGCCTGCCTACACAGCCACATATTCGAGCATTGGACTCTACATGCAGTTGACCGTAGTTGACCGTAGTTGACCGTAGTTGACCATAGTGGACCGTAGTTGACTGTAGTTGACCATAGTGGACCGTAGTTGACCGTAGTTGACCGTAATTGACTGTAGTTGACCATAGTTGACCGTAGTTGACTGTAGTTGACCATAGTTGACCGTAGTTGAACGTAGTGGAACGTAGTGGAACGTAGTGGAACGTAATGTAACGTAGTGGAACACATGTGAACATAGTTGAACGTGCTTTAACATACTTGCACATACTTGAACGCAGTTGAACGTACAGGCATCCATGCCATAACGTATTTATCCATACCAAAACCTGCCGTTCCTTAACGTTTTTCACCGTAGTTTATCATACTTACACCACATTTGACCCACATTAATCTATCCTACATTCAACTACATTCAACTACGTTCAGCAATGTGTTTGTGACCAGGTCTTTAGCGTTTGTAATTGGTCGGAAATATTGCTGTTGCTTAGTCCAGAACCTGTATATTCTATGCTTCATGGATCCTAACATGCATGGAGATATGCACATAATAGATAACCTATGTTCCACCATGTTCGGCAATGTTCAGGACAGACTCATCGTTTTCAGAACATTCATGTCATATGATGGACACTTGCCTGATATTCAGAACACTCACCTCATAGTTAAGACTATTGGATTATATTCAGAACAGTCCCAGTATTCATTTCATATTAAAGTTGCATAGTCCGATGAAATATCAAATTTTCAAAGCCAAACCAATTATCTAGATTTGATTTGACATATCTAACTTAGATCAGTAGATACTGATGCACTTATTAATTAAGCATTTGTTTCTGCATAGAAGGCAATACTGAGTCAATGTAACAGAACCTGTTTCTGCATAAATCTATGGTGTCAGTGTTTTGGTAAGCATGCCAAAACTAATTTGCCATGTTTGCACTCAAAATATCTCAAATGTTTACCATTTAAAATGAAAGTAACTTTGAACTAATGTAAAGTACACACTAGTGATTGATCTAATATATTTATCTCAGAAAGATACAGAAATTCATAGCCATCGGACTATCCAACCTTAAGGACATCCATGTCGTATTTAGGACAATTATGGTATCTTGAGCAGAGGTATATCATATTCAGAACAGAGAAGCTATATCCAGAACAGTCATTTCATATTACCAATAATCATATGATATTCTACACACTCACGTCCTATTCATACAGAGTTACGTCAACTTCAGAACAATCTTGTAATATTCAGAACCATCATACCATATTGAGGCCCCTCACATGATATGAAGAAGACACTCCCCTCACTCAGGACACCTCTTATATCCAGAAGACTCACGCCGTATTCAAAACAGTTATGCGTATTCAGGACAATCAGGGTATCATCAGGAAACAGATGATATATCTAGAACAATCCTACCTTGTTTAAGACATCCATGTCTTTTCCAAAATAGTTATGTCATATTAGGAAGTCATCTGAGAATTAATCATCATCATGCTGTCGGTCGCTATGTGACAAAGACTGCTTTCATTATTTGACTGCCACTCTCCATTTAGCTCTCTGCTGTGAGAGTAATATCCTATTTCATGAAAGCTGCCTGCAAAAGTGTTGAAGTGCTGCTGGCTTTTGCAAGTTACCAGCGGCACTCTCTCGGGGAGCAAATAGAGGTTTCACAGCGGCAAGAACATGTCCAAACAGGCGCAAAACTATTTGTCCCTGCAGTGGCTGGTCGGGAGATGTTGGGAGTTCCATACATCAACCACCGTTGATGCTGCCACAGTGACATGGTTTTCTGCTTAGGGTTTGCTCCCTTAGCCTTCTGTTTTGTCAAGAACCTGTACCACAAGGCAGTGGTTTACAACTCTGCAGGGCAGGGGCATCAAACTCCCTGAGGTATTGCAATACCTGCATACCATATTCAATACCTGCATGAGAATTAGAAATATATATTCGGATCAGGATCATCATAGTAAGAACAGTTAAGTCATATTTGTAAACAATCATGTCATATTCAGAACACTCAGTATATCGAGAATAGTCATGTCATATTCAGAATCATCACGTCCTAGTGGAGACCCTTACGTCATAGTGACGACATTACTGCCACATTCACGTCAAATTTCTTATATTCAAAAGACTCAACTCATATTGATGACACTCATCCGCCTTCAGAACACGCTGTTGGTCATATTGATAACAAAACCCACCAGAAAACACGCATCACATTGAGGACACTGATGGCACATTCAAGGCACTCATGAAATATGCAGTGCAATCACATCATATTCAGAACATTCGAGAAGATGGAGTACTAATTGCCGTTATTTTGTTTAATATTTTGCTTGTCCCAAATATTTATTCCAGTGGAATAATTGTTTTTTTCCAGCACCAAGGCGCTGGTCTTCTGGCCTTAACAATTGTTATGAATGAGCGTGCGCTCATTTGGGGTCATTGCAGGGCATGCGGGACTGTGGAGCCTGACCCCCTCCCCCCTTCGGGGCGAAGGGGGGAGAGGGTAGGGGAGGGGGAAGGGGAGATGGATGGGAGGGGGGAGGATGGGGGGTGGAGGGGGAGGGGTAGGGGGAGGGGGGGAACACACATTAACCTGCCAATCACTCAAACTGGCCCCTCCTTCCTCACTCGCTCCCTGCCACCATCACACCTTGCTCATCAGCCAATCACAACCCACTTAGAGCTCACAACCACCAGCTCTCCCATACTCATGCTCACTCCGCATCACCCATTGGACTGTTATGAACTATATAGACAATAGCAGGTTGAAATCAGGCGTTACAAATATTATGAGGGATCTTATTGTGGTTACATGTAGACTGCAGAATAGCCATTTACCTTAAGACTGTATCATTGATTTGCCGATCATACATGTGATGAGAGAAATTAATACAAAATGGCAGCTCTGTAAATCTGTGGATATTATCAAAGGACTGCCCCTGAACTTTCTGTCGCTGTCTCCGGACTGAAGTGGTGCAGGCGAATTGTTGCGGAGGCCACGTCAAAAGGTTGACATTCACAGTGGCAGTTTATCTAGTTACCATCCTGAAATAAAAAAAGTACACACACAAACGGAAGCTCCGGTGAATCAGATCAGGGAAACAGACTCAATCGACTTGGGAGTTGGGAGAGGGGAGGGCAGGTTGGGGGGAGGTGGTGTGGGTGTGTGGGTGTGAGTGCTGTGGGGGAGTGGGCTGTGGGGATCGTAGATACAGGGCTGGTGAGAAAAGTAGGTTTTATGTGGGTTTTTGTTGTTTGTTGTTATTGTTTTTGTGAAAATATATTTATGAAGAGTTCAGGCTCAAAATCCTGTGAACAACTATAACAGTAAATTTTAATAAAATAACAGATTTTTACCTGAAGTTAATTTAGATGTTCGCTAATTTTACTGTTCCTGTGATGGAATGGATATAGAACAATGAACAAATACATGTGAATATATGAACATTTTGAGTGGAATAGGACTTCGGCTGCCTTTTTCCTTCCTCCCTCCCCTCCCCAAAATTTCTCTGACCACTACCCATCGGAAGCCAACTCCCGACCACATGGGACCACTTTCAGCGGTGCCCATACAGTGCTGCAGATTTGCAGCCTTCAGCGCACCAATGCGACTGAAAACTCCCCAAAAACAAACAGGTTTGACTCAAATATTTATCTATATTTATGGGTGTGTGTGCCTGAACTACTCATATGATTTATTTTTAAAGGAACTACTTGGAAAAGAAACAGTGGTGCAGCATGCACATTGGGCAGGCTCACCAATAAGTTCCGATGACTAGTGGCAGGCCGGCATATATGTACAGTAGCACCATGGTGTGAAAACTCACTGCCACGACTCGGGTGGATGATGAGGAAGCTCCCCGTACATCCATTAGTCAATCAGGGCGGTGGCGAGGGCGGATAGGTGAGTCGTTCCCTTCACATTAAACACAATGCTCACATTGAAACCATTTCATATTTAGGCCATGTGGCATTTTGAACCAAAGTGGGCAAGTTCAGGAATCAGTGAAGCTACAGTAAAAACAACTCCAAGCAGCGGTAATGCTTAGAACGAATTTTGAAATAGAAATAGAATATTGTAATATGGGGAACTTTATGCTATATATTCCGATAAAAGAGTATACAGCATATATTTTACACATGTATATATATATATATATATGCATTCATCTATGTGTACACATATATGCATGTATAAATACATATAGACATATATATATATATATAATGTATGTATGTGAATAATGATATAGCATATATGTTCAGAAATATGCAGCTCTAACGGTAGGAGCTCTTCTGATGTATCCTCTCCCCGGATACTGTCCGAAGGGCGGAGACAGATGTGTGCTGGTTCTGGAAGGTGGTGTCACTCTGTGTAGTAGCAAAGCAATCAATTACTGAAACTGATACTTGTCGGTAGCCTGGTGATTGACATTAATAGGATAAGGCACGGACAGGATAATGCGAATGAGTGGATTATTATATCATGGTGCTAGAGTCCTAGGCTTTCACTGGGATATCAGGTCACAATTTGACACCGACACCGCATATGAGTTTAAAGTTGGATTTATTTCTTTCTCGATAACAAGTCAGTAGTAAGCACATGTCAATTTTAGTAAGCACATATTAAGTTTCAACAGGATACATGCAGTGAGATAAGCACAATGAGTTAAGCACAATGAGGTCAACAAAGCTTTAACCCTTAGCCCTAGATAATCTTAGCAGGGGTGGGTGGGATGGCAGTTCAAAGCCAGCTAGTGTCCTCCTATGGCCGTGTCGAAGTGAGCTCACCGCCGCTAAGTCAGTCCTTATATAGGCGCTGGGGCCAGTAGCTTGAGCGGGCGACCGCAGATGGCAGGTCAGTAAGACAAAGTTAGCATTTTGAAGTATTTCATATTAAAGTATGAATATATAGGCGGCGCTGACGCACAAGTCATAAGGTAGTTTCACCATTACTAGATAGGTGGCAGCATAAGTATTATCTTAACGCTATGAGGCTATGGCGGCGATCGAATGCCAAATTACCCGTGTTGCTGAGCATCACAAACAATGAGTGCACACCGTCACAAGTTGAAATGATGGACAACTCCAATAAACAAAAACAGCTTCCACCTTGCTCATAAAAAGCTGGTATATATCAGGACCATTAAGACGTGTTTCTAACTTGTACATTGGAATATTACTCTCCATGTCCATCTTTAGACGATGGAGGACAACATTTATTTAGTTTATGTTCGACGATTACTGTGACCCTGCCTGTCCGCTAGCCTCGATGTTAAACCTGCATAGTCCGTGGAAACATCACATTTTCAAAACCAAAGCAATTATCTAGGATTGAATTTAGATATGTGACTTAGATACTGAGTCACCTTTACTAAGCATAATTGTGTTGCCACATAGAAGGGAATGCTGCAGCAATTTAGTATAACCTGTTACTGATAAACATCTATGGTGTTCCGAGTTTTGGCCTGCTTGCCAACACTAATTTGACATGTTTACACTTAAAATCTCTCAAACCTGTTTAAGCTAATTTAAGATGACGTAAGGTAGATACTAACAATCAATTTAATATATTTATCTCAGAAAGATTGTGCATGTTGCTTGTAACATGTCTAAGTCACGCCGGAGAGACGACCCCCCCGATAACCCGACACGATAGCCTATGGCGCCCCGCACACACTACAATGCCAGCGACCCGCACAGCCTGGTGGCGCCACCTTCCGACTAACGGCGAACCAGAATCACACAGAAAATCCCTCCAGGCAACGACACTGAACCCCCACCCACCGCCGCCGCGTCAGTAGCCCGCCATATTCAAATTCGCCACAACCGATCCTGACAACATTCACAAATCACCCACAACTTTCTTTTCCCACCCACCCACACCCATAAACAAGAAGGCACGGATAGGGTTAAGGGTTTGAGTCAAGCCCTACCATCTAAGCCAGACCGTGACGGGCGAGCTTGACCAAAACTTGATGATAACTGATCTGAGCAGTGATGATAACATGATGAGATCTGGCCTGTACATTGATGATAACGTGAAGAAACTTGACATGTACATTAATGATAACATGATGAAAACTTGACCAACATTGATGATAACATTATGTAATTGAACAGATGTGATAATAACATGTACGTTCCAGAGCCCTTCAACCCATTATATACCTACAGATGTCTCCGTGTCGTGAATTATAGAAATTCAGAACCATCGGACTATGAAACTATGCCTAATATAACCAGTACGAGCACCAATATAATGAATTATATTAAAGTCTAACTATCACCGAGTGTCATTAGGTTCGCGGATCAGCTACAGTACAAGATAAAGAAATCCTTGCGTTAGATCGGCTTCTACCCTTCTCGAATCTATTCCCAGATGGAAGGAATGTCGAATCGGTACAGAATTATTGATTCATTAAACAGAACCTTCCCGGGTACACTCTGTCATATAGCAGGTGATAGAAGCATTCCATTCGGAACCCAACGGTCCTATCATGTCTGGTGTGTCTACTATAGTATATTATGTGTTTGTGTATGTGTATTTTTAAGACCAATTCATCATTGTTATCATAAGCATCAATCCCGTGCGGATATTACCTTAGATGTTGCCAGGACATAAAACTCTGACAAACAACCGATCATGATCATTAAACCCATTAACCCTAAAGGCCCTGTCACACCTCACCGGATTGGGGGAAACGGACAGAAACCGCCGGATTGACATATATGGTTCCTGTCTGGTTTGAGTATGTTTCATCCTTTGGTTATCCGTTCATGTCTGTTTCATGTCTGTTTCATGTCCGTTTCATGTCCGTTTTATGTCCGTTCGTCCAGCATCCAGCACAACATTTTGACACATTTTAATACATTTTGATCCTTATCACCACCGGACTAGACAATTCTGTCGGTTGCTCAATCCAGCCAGGTTTGACAGCCGCTTTAGGATGGGTGTGGCACCACATATGATATTGAAACCAGTTTGCCCCATGTTTCCCTGTTCTCTGCTATTACCCGGGACTTGCCAAACTCCATACCTATCCATTCCCTGATGTTGTCTTCCCACCTCCTCCACTGTTCACCTTATCCCCGTCCTCATATGACCTTAGATGTTGCCAGGCCGGAACAATCCAACAACCAACCAACCCTTATATTGGTCCCCATTGTCTAGTGCCTTGCAAGATGGTTTTCGCCTGACCTGATGAACGGGAAATATCTGTATACGGATATGTAATGCATTGCACTGATTGCGGTATGTCCGTCCATGCTGACTGGTTATGCGGTCACCTGACATTGTCTATGGTCACATGGGGCACAATCGATTAATCAAATCGGCTCACCCAAGTCACTTTTTGGCGCATGCGCACATCCTACAGACTCTGGTCGAATAATCAAATATGCTTCTCCACACTTGCGGTGGAGAAAATTTGTTTATAATTACCAATATAACTAGAGCAAAATAGGATTTAAAGTGTTTTATATATGCATAGTTTAGTTATATTTCCATTTCATTATTCTGTGATATTACAACAACAAAAAACATGTAGGACTGGTACTTGTGGCTATTATCCTGCAGGATGGTACCAGCACAAATGGGACATCATCGTTCCTAGCAAACCCTAGCCAAGAGGTGGGTTACTGAGGTCGGGTAGTTTTGCATACAGCACTTGTTTTTGTCAACTCCAATCGTGGTGTTTGATTTGAAATTCTAGCAACTTGGGTGACCCGAATCGCCCGGGTCGTGTTAATAGATTACGCCCGTGGAGTGGGGCGGGAGGTATGAGAGGAGTGGGAGGGGGGGGGGGGCGTGATGGACAGGGTTGGTGGCCTGGTGGACTGGTTAGTTGTTGAAGTGTTTTAAGTTCTGGTAAAATACAGACCTGGGAGAACCACTGAGAACTAGCCGTACATTATGATACGGCCTATTTCATTAGTCTTTGAATTCAGTTTTGTTCTGGGTAGAATCTAGGTGACTAATGCATATTCGGAATTCAGGCCTCAACATTGTCACCACTTGCTGGTCATTACCTTCATCATATTACTCTGGCCTCCCCTGCCACTGCTCGCACACCTCTGATAGCTCACATCCTTCCATCCCGGCATCTCTATTTAGCCACAATACACGTCCTGCTCCACCTCCTGACCACTCAGCACCCTCTGCACCAACCATACCAGATGACCGAATGAGTTGAGCGTCCGTCTCCGGTGTTGGTACATCCTGGGATTCGAACCTACAGTTTTGAACCCTTGTCCAATCAATCCAATGACTTAACAAAATGATAATTGTCACTTCTTAGCCAGTTGCTCAGCATTATTAGGACAGAGCAAGCACTGGTTGGCTCAGTGTCAGGATATTGTGACTGAGGGGGATATTGGATCATGGTGCCAGCGGCCAGATATACCAGTGGGCAATACTATAAAGTTGGCAGGAGTGTGCAATGTCACAAGTTGGTACCCTTACTGATGTGTCCTTAGATGTTGCAAGGGCATGAAACTCCAAGGAGCAACCAACAACATGGAACTGAGGTATAATGTCTATCGGATCATTAAGGAAATGGTATTTCGATAGATGACCTATGGAGCCATGTCACTGTTCCATGTTGTCGCGAAGTGACAAGCAGCAAGACAAGTAAAGAAAGGGAGCAGACCAATTGTCAGCCTGGATAAAATAAGTCCACTAAGAGTATAGGACTGACATTGCTGTTCCGTTGTTGCAATGTGTTGAAAGTCACAGTATCAGTCTATTAAGATGTAAATAACTATGTACAAAGATTCTCCCAGAAGACTTTCAAAACTTGCTGATGAGTTCTTACTTGTACCAACTGCAATCTACGCCATTCCACTTTTGCAACCTGCACATATTTCGGTGTTGTATGGTGTTGTTGAGGATTTATACTCCCTATCATGGATAAGTCTGAATAGACTTGTTTTCATCATTAGACAGTTTTTTTTATATAAAGCGTGAGCCTACACTTTTACCGACCCAAGGGATTTGTTACCTCCCACACCACATAGACATGGTATGAGAGCAACTGGCCTTTGATGACGGTGTAAGTTATACCAGCAGTGGAAATCCAAATTGGCAGAGGAAGGGGCATGGGGAATCGAACCACACACCTTTAGATTAGGAGTCCGACCTAGAAACAAGTCAGACACTCTAACCACTCCGCCACAGAGACAACATTCTACTGCTCCTTGTTATATTTTAGTAATTCTGAGCGCCTGGCTAGCTAGTGGCATGTATCCATTTTTACCTAACCAGGGTTGGGATCCAGGGGATTCGAATCCCACAACTTACCAATACGAGAGGATGGCGCTCACCACATTTGGCCATCCTGTATTAAATTATTTCACATCTAAAATAAACCAAATTTGTTCACTAAAAAAAAACCCAACAAAACTGAGCAACCTACTGCCAGAATGCCAGTGGCATGATACGGATGGTCGGTTGGACGTTAAGAGTTTTACGTCCTGGCTACATCTAAGATCATATTAGTAAGGGTACCGACTTGTGATAGTGCACACTGATGGCATCTGATTAGTGCTGCCCCACTGGAAAATTAGACTGCCAGCACCAGGACCCAATATCCCACTCAGTCCCATTATTCTGATACTGAGCAAACCAGTCCTTGACCTATCCTATTACTGCCTACTGCCAAGCTAGGAAGTGAGAAGTATCAATTGTGTAAGTCTATGCTTTGATTCGACCTGCTTTCAAACCCCCAACCTTCCACACGGGAAGCCTGCACTCTTACCGATTCGGCCACCGCGTTTCAGTCAATTAGATAGAATGATACATATCGCAAGGCTTGCAGTCCAAACCCGCTAAGGTAGAAACTATTCATACCTCGTTCACACAGCAGTAATCTCCTATGATAAAATAGGAAATCTGAGGGCCAGTCCCATCTGACCTGTCCTTCCTCTATAGCAGTTGCCCTGCGTGAGAAGGCAGGTCCACCTTCATCATATCAGTGATCGGTGACCAAACAAATGGGATGGCCGAATGAGGTGAGCATCCGTCTCCTGTTCTGTAGATCGTAAGATTTAAACACACAGGTTCAAACTCTGGTCGAGTCAAACGCATGACTTGAAAAAATGTATACTTGTTGCTTCCTACCCAGGCACTCTGCATTATTAGAATAGGGCTGGTTGGCTCAGTGTCAGGATACTGTAACTGAGACGGATATTAGCTCATGGTGCTGGTGGCCTGATCTCACAGTCGGGCAACACTATGCAGTTGCCATTAGTCGGTAGATAGGAGAAGGAGGAGGCAGCAGCTGAGAATGTGAGTCAAACCCTGAATCGGGAGGCAGTCAGAGGTTGGGTTGTATGACAAGCTTATGGTTGAGCTCCGCAGCAAGGACCCTGCTTCATTCGTCAACTTTATGTGGATGCTTCCCCAGATGTTTGACGAGATTGTGGCAAGAGTAGGACCCAGGATCGCCATACAGGTTGCCATTTACACCTGGGCTGAAGATCGCACTTACTATGCGGCAGCTGGCGTCTAGGAACAAATACCTAGTTAGTGGCAAGTATCATTATTAGAATAAGACACAAACTGGTTATATCAGTGTCAGGATAATGTGACTGAGTGGGATATCGGGCCATGGTGCTGGCACTCTGGTGCCCCAGTTAAGCAGGACTATACAATCATCATGAGCGTGCAATGTCACAAGTCGGTATCTGTCATGCTATCATCTTAGTTGTTCCGAGGATGTAAGACTCCAACAAACAACTTCCCTATAGTGTGACTTGCTCACGTTGGGTTATTTTTTAGTATTAATATATTCCAAACCTCCTGGAACCCCTTCAGCACGAAGAACGACCGATGAGTTCAAAAGAGCAGTGACATTGGAATAATGCACATGGGGTTATTGTTGCTAAGCACATGACCTCACTGATAGCCAACCTGGATGAATCCATGCGTGCGTCTAAATGTGGTCGTAAAGATCGAAGGCGCTCGGTTTATGAAGGCAGCCATGCATGTGTTTTCTAGAAACATGTGACCATCGTCGGTTGGATGTTAAGTTTTGATTTGATTGATTGATTGATTGGTGGTTGCTTTACACCGTGTCGGCAGCATAGGCCATATTCACGGCAATAAATGTTTGTTTTTTGTTCAAAACATCGCTTTTACATGTAAAAACAGACAATCAATTATGTGCCAATGGACACTAATTAAATTAGAAAGCTCACAATCATATATTTGTGGTCAAGGGAAACAAATTCCCATAGAAAAAGAAAAGTTTCATTAATAATTAATAGAATCCATTTAGTAAACTATATAAGGTGGTACAGTCCAGCTGCCCTCAAAAAGGCTAAAATGTTTTCCTGTTTTACCTTAGTAAAAAGGTCATGCATACCCTCTGCAGTGTAGAACCGTTGGCGCAGGGCCCACAAATCAACGCAACTTAGTAAAATGTGTTTGAGTGTCAGTGGGGACTGACACCCAATATATTCAGGGGGAGGTTCCCCCTTGAGCAGAAAAGCATGTGTAAGCCACGAGTGGGGAACACGGCAGCGTCTAAGGACCACTTGGTCCCGCCGACCTCCCGCATGAGTCTGTGGTGGCTTTCCCACAGATGGTTCAATTTCTTTAAGTTTATTGATGTTTTCATCCCACTCATGTTGCCATTTGGATTTTATGTGGGTGGCTATTAGTGGTTTCAGATCAGAGTGAGGGATCAGACATGGTTCAAGATCACAGTTCAGGGCCTTCTTCGCAGCCCGATCAGCTCGTTCGTTTCCTTGTATGCCAGCATGGCCAGGCACCCAGCACAGGTGGATATCATACCCATCTGTTGTCAGTTGGTTCATTTTATAAATGACCGCTGCTAGAATAGGGTGATTCGTTTTCAGTCCAGCAACAGCCAGGATGCAAGAGAACAAATCACTGTATCTAACATATTTAGTGTGGTTGGATACCTCGATACACTCCAAAGCGAGAAGGAGTGCTCGGGCCTCTGCAGTGAAAATCGAGCTCTGATCGGGCAAACGTACACCAAATTTTTCCCATCGGCAGATTGCCGCAGCAGCTACCCGCATTTGGTCTTTCGAACCATCAGTGTATATGGAGAGGTGGTCTGCAAACTGGCCTTGAATCTCTGCATGCAGTCCTTGGTACTCGAGTGGATGTGTCCCAGATTTCCTCAGTTCCGTGAGTCGGAGGATAACTGATGGCTTTCTCAACGACCACGGGGGATGTTCTGGGACTTTGGCATCCTCCAACGCGTCCAAATCCATGCCCAAGGCCTCCAAATGAGGTTTCATTCGGAGCCTCAGTGGCCGGATGTAATTTGGCCTGGCTTCATACCTGGATTTGTCATGTTGCTAGAATAGACAATTGTGTGCAGGATTCAATGCATTAGTTTTTATCTTGACTACATATTGCATGGCCAGTTTGATTCTCCTGTTGTTATGTGATGGTTCATTGGCTTCGACAGAAAGGCTCTGAACTGGTGAGGTGAGGAAGGCCCCAATGGCCAGGCGCAGTCCCTGGTGGTGGATCGTGTCTAGCAGCCCAATATATGATTTCCTTGCGGAACGGTATACTATGCTGCCGTAATCCACTCGTGAACGAACCAAGGTTCTGTACACGGAGAGCAGAACATCTCTGTCTGCTCCCCACTCTGAGCTGGACAGCACCATCAGAATATCCAGCGCTTTCAGGCATCTTGTTTTATATGTGGCACAAAAGACAGTTTTGCATCGAGAATGAGGCCCAGAAATTTGGTTTTCTCAACGACTTTAATGGGATCCCCGTCCAGGGTCAGCTCCGGTTCCGCATGTATTCTACGCAGCAGGCAGAAGTGCATGCAGACTGTTTTGGTCTTGGAAAATTTGAAACCGTTCAGAACTGACCATCGATGGATCCCATTTATGCTTGGTTGTAGCTGTCTCTCTATGACATTCCTGTTAGCACCGCTGTAATATAAAACAAAGTCATCCACGAAAAGACTACAGGAGACCCCTGCTTTACAGCAGCAGCAATACCATTGACCTTGACCCCGAAAAGGGTCACGGCCAGTATGCTGCCTTGAGGTACTCCTAGTTCCTGTGAGTCTAGGCGGGAATAGGTAGTCTTGACACGGACGTGGAAATGCCTGAAGGCTAAAAAGTTCCTGATGAAAATTGGCAAGTGGCCACGAAGGCCAATCGCATGAAGATCCTCCATGATGCCATGCTGCCACGTTGTGTCATAGGCTTTTTCGAGGTTGAAAAAGACAGCCACAACGTGCTCGTTCTTAAGGAAAGCATCTCTTATGAAGGTCTCCATGCGCACCAAATGGTCGAGGGTGCTGCGGCCCTGTCTGAAGCCACATTGAAGGTTGGACAGGTGGTGTCCTCACTCCAGTAGCCAGACGAGGCGGTTGTTTACCATGCGTTCCATGGTTTTACAGATGCAGCTTGTAAGGGCTATGGGACGATAGTTGTGGGCTTCACTCTGGTCTTTACCAGGTTTGGGAATCGGTATTACTGTCGCCTCCCGCCAAGAGGTGGGGACGACACCCGACTCCCAGATGTTGTTGAAGAGTTGAAGCAACAGTCTCAGTGCATGTTCAGGGAGATGTTTCAAAAATTGATAATGAATTCCATCAGGTCCAACTGCTGTGTCATGCGATCTTTCCAAAGAACACCTCAACTCACCCATACTGAATGGGTAGTTGTAGTGCTCCTCACCATCGGAAGAAAAGTCCAAGAGCTTTTGCTCTTGGCGTTCCTTGACCACCCGAAAGCCCGGGAGGCAGTTTGCCAAAGACGAGTTTCCAGCAAAGGTGCTGAGCCAATTCTTCACTTATTTCATCGAGTGATGTGAGAATGGTGCCATTGTGTTTCAAGTGCTGGACTACAGAAGAATCACCTCCCCTTCGTTTGATTCTTCTGATCATTGTGCATGGTGATGCTAGAAACAATGGGACAGCTGTGATGGTGCATTTTCACCTGTCCTGATATGACCTGAGATTTTGTCAATGTGTAAAACCCCATGAAACAAACAAACACGCATGGGACAGGTATTTCTTGATGTAGTGGGAACAATGAGCGCACTTTTCAAAACAAGCTCACTCTCAGCGCCATGTAGAAAAGTTACACTTTGTGACCTGTACCCTGAGGTTCAGTAGCGATGCAATGGTTTCCATGCAGCCTCTAGCAAGATAGTCGAGCAGCGGGCAGACGGGAAGACTTCTATGAATGGAGACTAGGGAAGATTAATGGTATTCGGGCACCAGACCTGGAACTGGAAGGCGCTGGAAGGGTCCTATGAAGGTGATATCTGTGGAGTTAGACCTAGGGAACGACTGGCGAGGGGAGCGTTTGGGGTAAACTCGTGGGAGGTAGAGATAAGATGTGTGTATGCGGGTGGGTGGGAGGGTGAGTGGGTGGGTAGGAGTTTGGGTAGGTGGGTGGGTGAGTGGGTGAGAGGGTGGGAGGGAGGTTGGGTGGGTGTTTCGGTGGGTGGGTGAGTGAGAGGGTGGGAATGGTTGGGGTATGTTTTTTTTTCTGGAGATGAATGTTAGAGGAGGTTGGGGAGGGTTGCGGAGGGTTGGAGAGGGTTGTGGAGGGTTGGTGAGGGTTGGAGAGGGTTGTGGCGGTGGGTTGTGGCCGGTTGGTTAGCGTTGCTCAGGGTTGCGGGGGATTGATTGTTGAGGGTTGGAGGGATTGTTGAGTGTTTGGGGATTGTTGATGGTTTGATGACGGTTAGGAGAAGTAGAGAATTTTAGGACGGGTTCGGAGGGTTCGGGGAGTGCTCGGGGAGTGCGTTGGGAGCATTCAGGAAGGCATGGTGTTCTCTGTGGCGGAGGGGTTAGAGTGTCTGCCTTTTTTCTAGGTCAGACTCCTAATCTGAAGGTTGGTGGTTCGATTCCCCGTGCCCCCATCTCTGCCAATTTGGATTTCCACCGCTGTGTATAACTTACAGCGTCATCAAAGGCCAGTTGCTCTCATAGCATGTCTATGTGGTGTGGGAGGTTAAAAATCCCTTGGGTCGGTAAAAGTGTAGGCTTGGGGTTTCTATCGACAAAGTGTCTAATGGTGAAAACAAGCCTATTCAGGATTATCCATGATAGGCAGTATAAATCTTTAAAAAAATAAAATAAAAAATGGTTCAGGGATCGTTTGGGACTGGTTCAGGGAATGGTTTAGGCATGGTTTGGGAATGGCTTACGGATGGTTGAGGGATGGTTGAGGGATGCTTTAAGGGATGGTTCGGAGATGGCTTGCCGGATGCCTCGAGGATGGTTTTCGGATTTTTTTGGATTTCTTTTATTGAGGCTGTATTTATACTGTCCATAGCATATAAGCCTGGGTATTCAGGCTTGTTTTCAATGCTGGCCAGCTGTATTGTCGGTGTTATCTTATCATACAGTAGCTGATGATAAGGTATTTGATTGCCTGCATTTCAGCAGCAGATAGATAGTTGTTTGGTCTGGTAGATAGTGCTCTCTGTTGGGTCTATCAGTGCGTACATCATATCTACCTTTTATATAATATGTTGTTGTTTTTTGTTTTTTTTTAATCTTTGTTTTTTATGTTAAGGATGGGGTGGGCATGGTTTCGAGATGGTTTGGGGTGGTTTGGGAGTGGTTCGGGGATGGCTTAGGGATGGTTCCAGGATTGTTGCAAGGGGATTCGGTGAGTGTTTGGGGAGCATTCCAAGAGGATTCAAGGAGGAGTCGGAAATAAATATAGCCAAGCGAAATGAAGAATTGGGATGAATTCTAAATGTATCAACATGTGAAAGATGTTACCCCAGTCCTCTGCTGGCGAGTACTGATGCATACACTCGTGTGTTTCACAGAGAGCAGGGAATCTGTAAGAGTAGTGTATGTAGACTGATAGCAATAACACTATTTGTTCTGGAAAAAATGTGTCTTTCTTGAAGATGTATACTACCTATCATGGATAAGTCTGAATAGACTTGTTTTCACCATTAGACAGTAGAAAACCCAAGCCTACACTTTTACTGATCCAAGGGATTTTTAATCGCACACACCACATAGACATGGTATGAGAGCAACCAGCCTTTGATGTTGGTGTAAGTTATACACAGTGGAAATCCAAATTGGCAGAGGTGGGGGGGCATGGGGAATCAAACCACCAACCTTCACATTAGGAGTCTGACCTAGAAAAAAGGCAGACACTCTAACCACTCTGCCACATAGAACACCACGTAATTGAACTTTAGATGGCGGGTAATTAGAGTTGAGAATGATCAGCTCTGTTGAAGAGAGTATCAATTAGAATAAAATACGATTCATCGAACACCCTTCATTTATAGTGTTCTATTTCTTTGCGGTTTGTTTTTGTGCGTTTTTTGTTTTCCCAAAGACAAGAGGGTCTATTTCTGAGATGATGTACTTCAGGACTCAGGAATATTTCCGTCGAAGGTATACCACTATTAGTAAGCGATTATGTTAGGGTGGGTGGGAGTGAAAGATAATGCAGGGTGTGTGTATCAATTGCCTGCCATCGGAGTGTGTGGGTGTGAGTGCAGCTGTTGGAGTGTGGCAGCTAATGGTCACAGCTTAGCAAATATATCAGTGTGGCGGTGGACAGCATATCAAGGTTTTAAACAAAATGATGACACATTAGTATAATATATTTGACATAAGGGGATATCCTCGTTCAATTGACTGCTTTAGTGTTTTGGTTAAATGTGCATAGTCCGATGGTTTGGAGTTTCTGCATATTTCTTTGTATAAATAAATTACATGGATCAATATAATCTACATTCATTTTGTTTGAAGTAACTTTTATTTTACTCTAATGTTACATCTTTTACTTCACTTATTGATGGTTTCGAGTTTGTCATATTAATTTATATGAATATATTACATTAATCAATATAATCTGCTGTATAATTTGAGGTGACTTATATTTTACTCTGTTACATAGTGTTACCGATGGTTCTAAATTTCTGTTATATTTGTTTGTAGAAATATATGACATTGATCAATATAATCTATGATGTTACTGTTACATGTTTTTACTTGAATCATACTCAATGTTGGAATTGCGCGTCAATATTTTGGGTAAAATAGGATTCAGCGCTGAGAGGTTCCATTAAATTCATGTTGTATTATCTTCTATGCACAGGCAATTATTTGATAACAACACCAGTGTCGAAGTTGAATAAATTGGATCAAATCAATGTGAATACTTACTGTATCCAAAATTTTATATTTTGTCATCGAACTATGAATCTTTCAATATAACAATTTATACGTTAGGAGGTAGTGGGAAATTCAAGGAAAGGGTAACAAAATGAAAATTTTGACAAAAGTCTTGAAGCTGATTGAACATTCCCACATGGTCTCATGCATCAGACATCCAATAACATCGGCTTGCGAGGCGAGTATCCCCTGGTGATGTACACTCGCACTACAGATGACAACCCCAGTTGCCCGTTGAGATATATGGCTTCTCCTGTGGCTTCCGCCTAAGCTGGAATGATGGTTTGGCTCCACGGCCTCGATCCGACTGCATGTTAAACATGGCGCCATGTTGAATAATACAAACCCGGTAAATTAGGCACAGCTGGCGGAGTCTTGCCATGTAGTTTTTTACTAAGCTTGACTTAAGTCACACTTAAGGCAGAGTCACATACACGTTAGTGGACATAGTTGAACGTAGTGAAGGCTAACGTAGTTGAACGCAGTTGAATGTAGTTGCAGTTGACCATCGTTGAACATACCAGAGAAGTATGGATGATGGCATGTTCAACTACGTTCACCTACATTCAACTATGTCCAACTACGTCCAACTACGTCCAACTACGTCAAACTGCGTCCAACTACGTCCAACTACGTCCAACTACGTCCAACTACGTCCAACTACGTCCAACTACGTCCAACTACGTCCAACTACATCCAACTACGTTCAACTTCGTTCAACTATGTTCAACTACGTTCAACTGCATGCAACTACGTTCAACTACGTTCAACTACATTCAACTACATTCAACTACATTCAACTATGTCCAACTACGTCCAACTACGTCCAACTACATCCAACTACGTCCAACTACGTCCAACTACGTTCAACTACTTTAAACTACGTTCAACTATGTTCAACTGCGTTCAACTGCATGCAACTACATTCAACTACGTTCAACTACGTTCAACTACGTTCAACTACGTTCAACTACGTTCAACTACGTTCAACTACGTTCGACTACGGTCAACTACGGTCAACTACGTTCAACTACGTTCAACTACGTTCAACTACGTTCAACTACGTTCAACTACGTTCAACTACGTTCAATTACGTTCAATTACGGTCAACTACGTTCAACTACGTTCAACTACGTTCAACTATGTTCAACTACGTTCAACTAGGTTAGTGTCCACTATGTGACTGGGCCTTTACTGACAGTATATCGCATTTGTTCAAAGCTGTACAAGCTTACTAAGGCTTTGTATGCATGATTTATGTAATACATGTACAGTGAAACAATGATTTTGTTAATTTTATGTGTGTGGGTACACTAGTTGATTAAGCAGGGGAAATTTAAATCGCGGATGATTGGTCTTCCTCATTCCGCTGCTCCTCGCCCGGTCCAAATAATGCAGACCGCCTGGCTAGGAAGCGGCACAAATATCAATTTTCAAGTCATTGGTTTAACTCGACCAGGGTTCGAACCCATGTATTTGAGTCCCACGATTTAACTAAACCTGGAGAGGGACGCTAAACTCATTCGGCCATCCCGTCTGGTCGATTTAACGCGAATTTGGATAAAACGTGACGATTTATTGGACCCAGAATTATGTAATTCTCAAGTGTCAATCTACACAGATATTTCCACTGAATTATCACCATAACAGTGCACATCAATTGTGTATGAAGGTCTCATACACTAACCATTAAATCTTAATATGTTACAGCAAACAAATATCATATTAGAAATGTGAAGGCTATCGAAATTAGTTTGCAATGACAGTGCGAACACTCTCCAAAATAAAGGTGATGTATTTTGTTGTCATCCACATTTGTGTAAATCATCACTGATCTATTAATCAGAACTTTTTTGGTCCATTCCTACACGTAATCAATAGCAGAACGCACTAATTGCTGAGGGAGTCTGGTAATTAATATTCTCTGAGCTAATTGCGAAACCGTGAACATTGGCATCACACCCAGAATTGAAGAGATGGTTCGAGGCACCTCTCATTTGTGATCATGGCATTAATTGTGCATAGGAGATATGAAAGATACTAACACCTAAACCTTTAACCGCCATAATAATATGACCAGACGGGATGGCCAAATGAGTTGAGCGTCCGTCTCTAGGTTTGGAACATTGTAGGATTCAAAGCCACGGGTGGAACCCTGGTCGAGTCTAACCGATGACTTAAAAATGTATAAGTGTTGCTTCGCAGCCAGGGAATTGGCATTAGTAGGATACCACAAGGACTGGTTGTCTCAGTGTCAGAATAATGTGACCCAGTGGGATATCAGGTCATGTTGCTGATGGCCCAGTCTCCCAGTGGTGTGGCACTATAAAGTTGCCAAGAGTGTGCACTGTCACAAGTTTGTACCTATTGTGATATCACCTTAGATGTTGCCAGGATGTGAAACTCCCACAACCAAATCATACCCCTATGTTCGCCTGCAACACCCACACTGACCCTGTACAATTGACCACACCAACATACCTACCATAACCACACAATTCAATTTGTTGACTGAGTCCCTAATACCCCTGTCACACTACGACGTAATGAGCCAACGTGAGCCTAACGTGGTGATATTTCGTCATTACGTTGATGTACGTTGGATTACGTTATGATGACGTCATAATGACGTTAGAGTGACGTCGAGCTACGTCACATTACGTTGTGTTACGTCAAGTTACGTCGAGGTTTTGGACATGTTCAAAAGTTTCGACGTAGGTCGAACGTAAGGGTTTACGTTTGCCATACGTTCTGTTCACGTTCCGCGAACGTCAATGATGTTAAACAGACGTTATTCCAACGCTCCTCACTACGTTCAACTACGTTCCACTACGTTGACCCCCATTAAACCAAGTGCAAATGCCCATGGGGCATAATGGGAACGTTAGGACAACGTCAGGAGAACGTCAGGAGAACGTAAGGAGAACGTGCATTCAACATACGTTCAACGTCTCATGACTTAGCTAACGTCACGTAACGTTTTTCTGATGATGGAATAACGTTCATAACGTTCCGTCAGCATCATTATGTTGACCTCTCTCGTCGAACGACGGTATCACTACGCTTTACCGACGTTACTCTCTCGTCCACTACGCTGCATCCACGTTCAACTTGTGCCCAAATTTGCATACTACGCCGAGAAGTTCAACGTTCTTCACGTTCTCCCTACGTTGACGTCGTTACGTCGTAGTGTGACAGCCCCTTTAAGAAGCAAGCTCAGCCCTCCAAATCAAATTACTATGTTACCCATATATCCAAATATAGTTTACTTATTCTCCGAAACTGGAGACCAATTATTTACGATGGTAATAATTAATTATTTCAAATTTTGGTAGCAAGTGAAATAAGTAATGTTGCCTATGTGTGTTAAAACTGTTAGCAATATTATGTGTGTTTAATCTATCCACAAATGTATCAAAAGTATGATCGTATAATTTTGTACTAAAGTAAAAATGTGCAAATGTACGCATGCATTCACCTAACATCTGTTTTAATTTGACTTCAATCTTTTACTTGTAAGACATAATGCCGATTACTTAACTGTAATCAATCAAATCTTTTTGAATTTGTATTGTAAGTTTAAAATTATGTTTTGGATGTGTGTTTTATTTCCATGTTACACAAATGATACTAATGGATTTCTCAATGTGCATAAGATTACATTCAATGAATGAAATAGGTTTTTAACTCCGGCATACGCGCAACAACATGTAAAATGTTCATGTGAACATGGATTCGGCTTTTATTTCGAATGTTTTCTGTTATTATCTGTAAAATCGTCATTGTTTGTTTTCACACGACACTTAAGTGCCCAGTTTCAGAGAATAATCCATATGCCCTTTGCCGGAAGATCAGTGCTTAGGCACTGAAAACAAAGTATGTCCAGCTGAATAAGCATAAGCTGTTTCTGCCCATAATTGGATATAAATGGTAGGCGTGCATGTCTGATGGCATGAGTAGTGTGTACTTTGTGTAAACACGTGCATGGAAAGTCACTGGTGATTGGCTGAGACAGTGCTGATGCAGGAAGTGTCCACCAGACTCCACTCTGCACACTAATGCCCCAGTCAAATACACGTTAGTGGACTTATTTGAACGTACTGCAGGATAATGTAGTTGAACATAGTTGAACGTAGTTGAATGTAGTTGAACGTAGTTGACCATAGTTGAACATAGTTGAACGCAGTTGAACATAGGTGAACATAGTTGAACATAGTTGAACATAGTTGAACATAGTGGAGGATAATGTAGTTGAATTTAGTTGAACATAGTTGAACATAGTTGAACGTAGTTGACCATAGATGGACATAGTTGAAAGTAGTTGAACATGGTTGAATGTGGTTGAACAAGGTTGAATGTGGTTGAAGGTGGTTGAATATGGTTGAATGTGGTTGAATGTGGTTGGATGTGGTTGAATGTGGTTGAATGTGGTTGAATGTGGTTGAATGTGGTTGAACGTGGTTGTATGTGGTTGAACGTGGTTGAATATAGTTGAACGTGGTTGAACATGGTTGATCATGGTTGAATGTAGTTTAACATAGTTGAACATAGCTGAACATAGATGAACATAGTTAACATAGTTAAATATAGTTGAATGTGGTTGAACATAGTTGAACGTAGTTGAACGTAGTGGAACATAGTGGATGTTAATGTAGTTGAACATAATTGAACATATTTGAACATAGTTGAACATATTTGAACATAGTTGACAATAGTTGAACATAGTTGAAAGTAGTTGAATGTGGTTGAACGTGGTTGGATGTGACCGAATGTGGTTGGATATGGTTGAACGTGGTTGAACGTGGTGGAATGTGGTTGAACATGGTTGAATGTGATTGATCAACATTGAACATTGTTGAACATAATTGAACATAATTGAACATATTTGAACATAGTTGAACATACTTGAACATATTTGAACATAGTTGAACATAGTTGAAAGTAGTTGAAAGTAGTTGAACGTAGTTGAACATAGTTGAATGTAGTTGAATGTAGTTGAACATAGTTGAACATAGTTGAACGTAGTTGAACATAGTTGAATGTACCAGCATCCATACTTGTCCGTGATGTTAACTTGGGAATAATGTGGGTGAACCATGATCTCCAATTTAATTTGTTGACATGTTCAAAATAGTGCTACTTGAGAGGCTTAATTTGCATCTGCCTGTGCGCTAGCATACTCTAGCATACTCTAATGTGCTCCAGCATATTATAGCGTTCTGTAGCAAACTCTAGCATGATCCAGCATACTCTAGCTTAATCTAGCATACTCTACCATAATCTAGCATACTCTACCATACTATAGCATAATCTAGCATACTCTACCATACTATGGCATGCTATAACACACTATTGCCTACTATTTCACACTCTAGCATACTCTAGCATGTTTGGATGAAGCTCTGGTCATATAGCCATTAGTGGGTGTAGGTGAACATAGTGGAGGCTAACATAGTTAAACATAGTTGAACGTAGTTGAACATTGTTGCACCTAGTTGAACATAGTTGAACGTAGTTGAACGTACTGGCATCTGTACCATAACATATTTATCCATACTGTAGCTTATTCATTACTTACTGTGACGTATTTAACCGTACCAAAATCTGCCGTACCTTAACGTATTTCAACGTAGTTTAACATACTTGCACCACGTTTGACCCAAGTTAGCCTCCACTACATTCACGTACGATCAACTACGTCCACTACCGTGTATTTGATTGGGGCATCAAGTAGGCCTATTCAGTCTCATGCCAAATTTAAATTTTAACTTACCAGCCTGAAAAATGGCTGGCTTGTTCACAAATGATTGATACAATTAATACTTAGCACATCCCTACTCTGGCAGTCGGCTAATGAGATATGTTGGGCGATTGTCATGGTGCTGGTCACGTGGGTATCCCAGTGTGGCAGCACTATGAAGTTGTGTATGAATGGCCCTGGTCGAAAATCAGTCCATATCCGAAATATAATATAGTATAGTTGCAACGGTGTAAAACAGTAAAAGCCAAGCTGCTATATGAAGAGTGCCTAACTATATAATTGTAGAAGTATGCACTGGCCTCTCAGGCAAGTAACCACATAGACAGGTGGGCATGGGAGCCTAGGTGGACTAATGGTTAGCATACTGGCCCGGAATGCAAAGAGATGTGGATTTAAGTCGCCATCTAGGCACAATATTTCCCATTTTCATCACCCCCATGACACTGGTTGTCGTGACCAGGATCCTGTACAAGCTACATGCTGTTTACTTGTTAAACCTACCCTGTGTATGTATTTGTAAGTGCATTGGCTGTGTGTATGTAATTGTAAGCATTAAAATACTTAAAATTCCAGGGGATGAGTGTAGTAGTCTGCACTGACCTCTCAGGCAAGTAACAACATATACAGGTAGGGGTGGGTAGTGTGGTGATATCAGGGAGCCTAGGTGGTATAATGCTTAGAACACTGGCATGGATTGCAAAGAGATGTGGCTTCGAGTTCCGCTCTAGGCACAATATTTCACATTGTCATCATCCCCATGACATAATTCTTACTAAATCGCTTCGGTTATATCTATTTACAGACTCCGTAATTACAGAATTGAACTCGTGTAGATTAATATAATAAGTTCAGAATGAAAGTAATTGAATCCAACTTTGTTTCCATAACCATCGTTGCTGCAGAAACGGCCTAAAATAACACTCGAGAATGAAAAGTGAGTGTTGGTACCTGATGCACCTCATTACAGTATTAAATATTGATCCAGTAGAAGCAGATGCATCATGGCCTCACATCACGCAAGGTGCTATTCGAATACGACGAAGGTTTGTTAGCTGCATATCAAATTGGAGACTTCTTCAAAAGAATTGCAAACTTGTCTGCCTCTCCTCCGTTCCCCTCCCCGCCCCTCATGATATCCCTCTCCCTCCTAAATTCCCTTCCGATCCTCCTTCCCTTCCGCTAGTTGCTCCATCCACTTCCTTTTCCTATCTCCACCACCCAAACCACACAGACCAAGCTTACTTAAGGCTCTGTCACACTATGCCGTATTGCGCCACCATATGCCGACATATGTGATTTTGCACCAACACGTTGGTGTATGCTGGTGTACACTGATGTATGCTGGTGTATGCTGGTATATGCTGGTGTATGCTGGTGTACACTGGTCGATACTGAGAAAAGTTATGGGTACGTTATGGGTGCGTTTGGCATAACTAGTTTTCGTTAAAGCCAACTGGTGTATGCTGAGATAAGTTATGGGTAAGCTTAACATATGTCATTTTTTTAGCTTGATCAAAATTCTGCGGTATGACAGCGCATTGTAAAATATATGGATTTTCGGTTTAGAATTGTATATTGGTAGACAGCATTATTATTCTTGGGTGATGGAGTGTGGACGATGTTATGTAAACTAAAAGTAATAATATCCCACTCCCATTATGACATGATATAAGCTATGTGAAACATATGTTCATACATGATGCCTAAGATTAATGAAGAGATGTTCCTAAATAAGAGACAGTACATGAGTGTTGAAATACTTCTCAATGCATTCATAAAGAGTGCAATTGGAGAAAAGACCACTTTAAACAGAGATCTATTGTAACTGTTTGCAGCTACCTGTCCCTACATGACCACTGGGTGGGCCCACCAGCCTTATCTGCATATACACACAGGGCACCACCTACAGCTTGGTTGAGTGACAGCCACCCCTACTGGGGGGCGGGGGGGTGCCACCCACCCAGACTGTGGAGGTGCCTGATTGGCTGGCTGAGGACTGCCCAGTCACCCACTTCCCATTGGCCCTCTGACCACACAAGCCTCAAACCAAGATCATATTTTCTGGATTCTGCTTCAGACACACTGGAGAGAGACTGTCTACTCCTGGCTCTGGAGTGTGGCACACCTACTCTGGAGCAGGAACCCCAGACACTCTGTCTGATGCTGGCAAAATTCATATATTCCAATTGAGTGTGAACACAGCCATCGGACTCCTGTCCCATGTGCTATGGACACTGCTTTCTTTACAGGCTAAAGTAGTAATGAGATACTATGTGGCTAGAAGGTAAGGGGTGTGGATGATAGGTCACTGGTAGGTGGACAGGAGTTGGTGTTAATAAAGCACAACTTCCACTGTTTATCTGTGTGACTTGTCTTCATTCTTCCTTAGTATTGGTTAAATGAGCTGACAGATAAGAGATAATGACGGGGAGAGTTTTGTAATATTATCTGGTGTCCCAAACGTGGCCAGGCATTCAGTAATATCACAGCATGATGGCATACACTGACGCAATAGAGCATAATGTGATAGGGCCTTTAGCTGCATATCAAATGCGAGGTTACTTAACAAGATACTTTTCAAGTAATGAAAGCAGTCTTTGTCGCATCGCGACCGACATGATGATGATGATGATGATGATGATGATAACAAGAATTGCGAACTCATCTGTCTCTCCTCCATTCCCCTTCCTGCCACCCATCCTCTCCTTCCCCCCTCCCAATTCCATTCCACTACTCCTTCCCTTCTCCTCCTATCCTTCTCCTCCTCCGCCTCTTCGTCTCTCCTCCATCCAAGCCACCCTCTCCTTCCCCCCCTCACCCTGCCATTCCTTTCCCTTCCCACGTCTCTCCCACGCACATCACTTACTGCTTCCTCTCCGCTCACCTCACCTCACATCTTCTTCCCTTCTCTGCACCCTCCCCTCGTCCTCCCTTCGTCCTCCGCTCCTATTCCCCCCTCATTCCTCTCATCTTCCCATATTTCCCTCAATCTCTCACTCACCTCTCCTTCACTGCCCCTTCCTTACCACGTCAACCGCCATCTGCCCATACCCATTCTTGACTCCCGCTCCCTTCCCCCTCCTCCATCTCCCTCCCTCCTCCTCCCATACCACCTACTCATCTCCGTCCACACACCCTTATGCCTGGCACACACCTCCCGTATACGATTCACATGCTAAAACTGACTGCCCAACGCGACCCGGCACAACCCGACCCGTCCCGTTTCCCGACTAAAACTGACAAAACAGGGACAACACACATATACCGACTGCTAATGCTTCCAATTCACGACTTAAAACTCAGTTTTAGTGCTTAAGACTCGAATCGCAAGACATTCGAAAAACGAATCGGGCCGTTCGAGAAACGGTATATGTGAACGGTCAGTCGTATCTTATACGGTATATGTGTGATACCCACCGTCCGTTTTCCGTCCAAGTCTTAGCGCATGAATCGTATCCGGGAGGTGTGTGCAAGGTATTAGGGTGTCACACACCTAAAGACTGGAACCGACTAAAACTCAAACTTAATCGCGAAACAGGCAGTTTTAGGTTTTATACGGGAGGTGTGCGCCGGGCATTAATCCTCACTACGTAGAATCCCGAATTGGTCCCTGATGAGTCAGTTCCACCATATCACCAATATGTCGCGATTGAATTCGGCAAAATGAGCCACCCTTTTATTCCCCGAAGCAGATTAAGCAAGACATGCTAAGGAATGAAGTATTTTTTTGTTTAAAGAAGGCCTTAATGCTGTCAGATAATCCGAATGGCGTTCTTTGCAACTTTCACTTGTAAAGCATGCAATTTGACTAGGCCTGATTCCACGTCTCTAAAGGGACAGTTCGTAAGTGATGTCACAGATGGCATGTCGGCATGACACATACTGCGCGCGTTCCTAAAGATATTATCAGGGAGGCATTAAAGCAGCCAAAAACCGCTCCAAAAATGAGTATTTTGAAAAGATTGATCGGCATCGAAATCAGCAAGCAATAGGCTGACTTGCAAGAACATGTGGGGGTGGGGTGGGACTAGTTACTTCAACTTTGAGTTTGAATGTATCAATTAAAGCTGTATAGTCTGATGAAGCATCTACTTTTCAAAACCAAAACAATTATCTACATTTGAATCTACATATTTAACTTAGATACTAATGCACTTATCGAGCATGCTTTGCCAGATAGAAGGGAACACTGAGTCAATTTAATAGAACCTGTTACTGCAGAATCCTATGGTGGCAGAGTGTTGCTGTGCTAGCCAAAATTAATTTAGCAGGTCAATACTTCAAATATCTCAAAAGCTAGCCACTCAAGATAAAAGTAAGGTAGATCATAACAATCACTTTAATATATTTATCCTAGAAATTGACAGAACCTCAAAAACATCAGACTACACAACTTTAAAATGTACATGTATTCTTAATCCAGATAGAATATTATTCGGTCGGGCAGTAAATTAACTATCACATAGTATTGTTAGTTGTTGTCAATGTTACTGTTGATGTATTATGATTTTAGTGGACAAATCTGTGATTTAAAAAAAACTTTTTGTGAAAGCAGATGACATTTTGTCAGCGCAGACGACTGGGCGACAATGAAAGGCGCGCGGTTTCTTGGTTGGCGGGCCTGACTGTAGGAGTGTGCCGGTTGGTTGTTGAGTACCGGGGAAATAGAAGATTGATGGCTGACGTTCTCTGCATAGTGCTACAGTTTCTTTTCTTGCTCCGAACCCATAACCCACCCAACCACCCACCAACCCACCCTTCCACCCTCCCATCCTCCCAATCTCCCACCCACCCATCCACCATCCCATCCACCCATCCACCCTCCCACCCACCCACCCTCACACCCTCACACCCACCCACCCTCACACCCTCACACCTACCCACCCTCCCACCCACCCTCCCAACCACCCTACCACCCTCCCACCCACCCACCCACCCTCACACCATCACACCCACCCCCATCCCTCCCACCCTCCCACCCTCCCACCCTCCCACCCTCCCACCTACCCTCCCACACACCCTCCCAACCACCCTAGCACACCTCCCCAACCACCTACCCACCCACCCTCACACACCCACACACCCACCCACCCTCACACCCTCACACCTACCCACCCTCCCACCCACCCTCCCAACTACGCTACCACCCTCCCACCCACCCCTTCCTCCCTCCCTTCCACACACCCTCCCCACCCTCGCACACACCCTCCCACCCTCCCGCCCCTCCCACCCACCCACCACCCCAACTTCCTCCCTCCAGTTTTCCTTCCATCCCCACACACCCATCTCCCGCCCCCCCCCCAAACCCAGACCCCAAAACCACATGCCGTGCACCCCCCCCCACCCCACCCCTCCCACCCCGACCTCGACGCCACAACCATAATGCACACACACCCAATACCTACCGGACACAGTGGCCGAATCGGTAGAGCGCAGGCCTCCCGGGCGGTATACCAGGAGTTTGATTATCGGTTGACTCAAACCAATTACTTACAAAATGTATCCTTGTCGCTCCCTTACTTGGTGCTGAGAATTAATAGGATATTGCAAGGACTGATTAGCTCAGTTTCAGGACAATGTGACTGAGTGGGATATTGGGTCATGGTGCTGGTGGCCTGATTTCCCAGTGGGGCAACACTAAAAAGTAACGATGACTGCATACTGTCACAAGTCCGTACCTGTCGTGGTATTACCTTAAATGTTGCCAGGATGTAAAACTCCAAAAACCAACCCCCAATAGCCGCTCCTCAATACCCCTATTCCAATATGCCACTCCAATCAAGCATTAACTTCTTCTGGTGTGAGGTCATATAGCCTGTTACGCAGACCCGTATATACAGGACATCATCGTGTATTTAGATGCGTTGGCACCGCGTGGAAACCATGAAATCAACGACACTTTCACAACTAGATGTTGAATGTATTCCTTGTGCAGACTATCAATACAAGTTTGCCAAGTTCCGCTAGTCCCTATCGAACGGGATGGCCGAATCAGTTGAGCGTCGATCTCCCGTTGTGGTAGGTCATAGGATTCGAACCCACGGGTTCGAACCCTGGTCGAGTCAAACCAAATACTTAAAAATTGATACTTATCGCTTCCTAGCGAGATGCTCGGCATTATTAGGATAGGGAAAGGACTGGTTGGTTCAATGTCAGGATAATCTGACTGAGTGGGATATCATCTTCATTGTGCTGTTGGTCTGGCCTCTCAGTGGGGCAGCACTATAATGTTGCTATGAGTATGCACTGTCACATTTCGGTACCCGTCCTGGTACTGCCAGGATGTAAAACAACAACCAACCAAGCTTAGAACCAATGTGTTTAAAGCCCCAGCAACCTTAGAACCAATATGTTTAAAGCCCCAGCAAGCTTAGAACCAATATGTTTAAAGCCCCAGTCACACCTCACCGGTTTGGGGGAAATGGACAGAAACCGAACAAAGTCCGTTTTGTGTCTGTACAAGTTTCGAACATGCACAAAACTAAGAACGGATGCCGCCGGACTGACGTCTATGGTTCTTGTCCAGTTTGAGTTTGTTTGGTATGTTGGCTATCCGTTAATGTCCGTTTCATGTCCGTTTCATGTTCGTTTCATGTCCATTTCATGTCAGTTTCATGTATGTTTCATGTTTGTTTCATGTCTTTTCGTCCGGTGGCCTTCGCAAGACTTTGACACATTTTAATACATTTTGATAATTATCACCACCGGACTAGACAATTCTGTCCATTGCTCAATCCGGTGAAGTGTGACTGGGCCTTTAGGCATTCATGTTCAATTGATGACTAATCTATCCAATTATATCTGCTGCTTTCTTTTTCTCGTTTTGACACCTGACATATGACATATGACAGGCGGACTGTGCGATCAATATGTCACAATGAATCGCATTATATTATCCCTTCCCAGGCATTCGGTGCACTCTTTATGCAAGACTGACATAAATCAATGAGTGCCTTTTGATAGGGCCTTTTGAATGTCCTAGCATCTCCCAGTCGATATAAGCAGACAACATTTGTTGAACCAGCAAACGACAATAAGAAACATTAGGCGTGCATGCCTCATCCGACGCGAAGATTTAGTGTGGCGCCCCCTGCATGCTGATTAAGTCTAAATGTCGTGCGGTGCAATCCCCCCATGAGGAATGGATCTGATTAACTCCACACGCTGTCCCCCGGGCTCGTTTAACCACCGGATCAAAGCGAGCCAGCACTAAATCAAGTTCAGCCCAGCCGTATGACACCTGTATTCCTAATGGGCGCGCCGGTACAGTGATTAGGTGTACACTTAGTTTGCACATTACCACAGGGGGATTAGTAGGGGGAGGTGATGCATTTATTCTCATTGAATATATATGAGAAATAATCAAATTATTGACGTAGAAATAAGCCGTTTGTCTAATTGTTGTTGGGTATCTCTTAGAACATGCCGGAACAGAGAGATCTTATTAATATCGCCGGTTCATTTTACGTATTATTTAAAGCAATTAGTTGATTATTCCAACTCGGATTTAACTATGTTAATGAGCAGTTAATTGCTGCCTACAATACAGGTCCAGTTCCCCATGCTATATGTGGTTATATCTGAATTAAATGCTGCAGACAATACAGTTGGATTCCACCAATCATCTACCTGTACTGCTAGCTCAGAGCGCCACACAGGATATAGCTATGTAATATACTAGTCTTGAGCCCCGTTCACACTGGCGAGTTAAAACGCTTCATCTAAATCGCCTTGTCTCGTTCGCTTCACATTCGCCGTGTGGACGCTATGCTAAAGCGATTTAGGGCTGAATCGATTCAGTTAGATTGCTTCATCTATACCACCTCGCGCAGTAGTATAGATGAAGCGATTTAGCTTAAATCAGCGTAAGTGGCATGTGTGGATGGTCGCGGTTTAGATGAACCGGATTAAGGACGTCACAGTCGAGACCTTAGTTTGTTGACTTTCCGGTAAATTTGCTCTATGAAACTGCTAGCTGTGCACAGATATTGTTGTCATCATTTATTTTTAGGGTTTCACTGCTCAGCAGAAGTTTTGACCATTCCAAAACAATACGATTCAGTCGAAACAGATCTAGGTCGAACCGGCACTCTCTTGTGCCGACGTCGACTAACCAAAACTGGCGCTGGTTAGTCTGGACTTGCTCATGTGCAGATATCGATTTCCGCCTTAAACCGCTCCGTGTGTGGACATGACACTAAATTGATTAATATAAATCGACTTGTCTAAGTCAACATAAACTTTGGCTGTGTGAACACAGCTTTGGGTGTGATGAACATGGGGAATATTGCCACTAGAACAGGATTTGAACCCACACTTTTCGCCATTTCGGGACTAACGGGCTAATCATTACACTAGCTAGGATCACTGTAGATAAATGATTCATCCCGTACTTGTAGTACACAGGGTGAATACCAACCCTATATCAAAGCTGTCGAAAACAGCTTTAGTATGGATAAGGAAGTAGAATGCCTGTCTCCAGTATCAAATGGGTGCTTAAATCGGCACAGAGTTGGTGAAATGGGAGAGAATGCAAAAAGACAAGATGGTGGCCATAGAACGCCGTTGATTTCACCTTTTAATTCTATTAAACTATATGTTTTATTATATTTGTCAACTCAAAGGTAGCGGGGAAATTTTGAAGACATATATAAAGAATAATTGTTGCTTCTTAGATTGTGAAATTAGGCTCTCATTTCATTTCCCCGCTTTTTCGACAGCTTTTATGTAGGGTTGGTATTCACCCATGTACTAGAAGTACATGGGTGAATCTGTTATCTATGATCACTGCTGCGATGACTCTATCCAAACCAACCTGGTTATGTGGTTATTTACCTGATATATCAGTGCAGACTACGACTACTTCTAAAAGCTATCAATCCTAAAAATTGTTTTAGCTGAAAATAAGATCCGAGATGACATTCGTTGGCTTCATAAACAAAAGAAATGTCTTTTAGATACGTTAATGAGGTGGTACATGGCTGTAATCGTTAAAATACTAAGATTCTTTCCCGTTGTCCATTACTTAAAAAAAGGTCATCCATGCAGCTTGCCAAGTACAACACAGTGGTCACACCAGGTCACGAAATGAACACAATTTAATAGGATGTGTAGTGGTAGTAGTAGTCTGCACTGAAATATCAGACAAGGGGCCAAACAGACAGGTTGGTGTGGATAAGGTTGTACAATATTCCGATTTACAGCCTTGGGGGAATGCAAATGTTCTATTACTAAACAGGTATACGTGACCAAGTGCATGTATGTGTATATATGTAAGTGCTGGTGGTGCCTGAGTGGAATGTAAATAGAGATGGTGGTGCTGGCAGGGCTGTGTGTAAGAGGCACTCAGAGCCTACCCCCTCCCCCTCTGCTGGGTACGATCACCACACTCAGGGTCAAGGTTGAACCCAGCTTGGTGGTCGTGGGCATATCACTGGTAGCCATCGGGACCAGGAATGCTGGACCCCTTTTGGCGGGGCCAAGAATGCTTGTTTTCCATTGGGGGAAAAGGTTGGGGCGATACTCTACAATGAACCCATGTACTATATATAATGAACCAGAGGGGTTTGGACTCTCTCTTCTTACACTCTTACTTTGCATTCATTCTCGCTTTCTCTCCGTCTGTATTGCTTTTCACCTTAGCCTACCTACATATCCACAGACTCGAATACGAAACCCTACAGGGTGATGGCCTCAGTGAGCCTAGGTGATGTAATACTAGCTAGAAATGCAAGAGATATATATGTATTCGAATATTACCCCAGGCACAATATTTCCCATTCCTTGGACCGATGAGAAATATATTTGAGTGTCATTGGGAACTGACACCTAATACATTCAGGGTATTATAGCTGAGAGAGCTACTATTCGCAGATGAGAGTGTACTGGTTGCCCACTCTGCTGAAGACATCCAGAAAATAGTGGATGCTTTCTCCGATGCATCAAAGAAGTTTGGCCTGAAGATTAACATCAAGAAGACGGAGGTGCTGTACCAACCCAACTCTACAAGAACCCGAGAGGAGGAGATCATAGTTGACGGAAACAAGCTGAACTCTGTTCCGGAATTCACCTACCTCAGAAGCACTATATCAAGTGCTGGATGCATTGATGCTGACATACAGAGGAGGATGGTCAAGGCTAGCGCATCTTTCGGCCAACTATGCCAGAGACGCTGGAACAAGCACCATGTGTCCATTCGGGTCAAAGGCAAGATCTACCATGCAATTGTGCTATCCACCCTACTATACTGAGCCGAGGCCTGGACAGCGTACAGATGACAGGTGAAAAAGCTGCATGCCTTCATGATGCGACATCGTGAATGTTGATTTCAACATTGGTAATTTAACTCGCAAGTAAAAGTACATACTTAATATGAGGCTCTACTGGCGCCATCTATAATGTCCTTCTTAACTAATAATGCTCCGACTGTGGCGCCATCTTCTGTAAATTTGCATAACGAGATGCGACCCAGTTTCATTATAGACACTTCGACCAGAGCATTTCGATCGATCGGACGTGTTCTCTCCTTGGATTTGATATTAACCATGATGCCGATAGCCAAGAACACACGTTTCAAAGATCACTACTAGGGAATAACAAGCCGTAATTCCTAGGAAGAAAGCACAAAATAGGTCGAAGTCAGTGGCTATACCGTTTAATCTACGCCAAAGATAACTGCTCGTGTTGGTTGAACAAAGGATTGATGCGAGCCCCAGGCAGGAGTTAACGACATCAATGCACGGATATAGAGAACGGGGATACAGACATCGGATTAACCGTGGACTGCTGCCCTACAGGAACGGATGGCCGACATCAATGACGGGATCAATGCTCGGATCATCAGCTTCAGAAAATACCAGGATCGGATGCGATGCTGCGAAGGGACTGCTCATGTTATGCCATGTGGAGGCGGCCATGACAGCATGCTCAGGTCTCATGATCAAGATGGCCGGGTTCCCCGACATGCTACCTTCGTTCTTTGGTGAGATCGCTCTCTTTCCTGTGTTGATCTCCACTCTATGCACAAGCATTCCTCGTACCAAACGGAGTGAGCGTAGAAATAATCCAACAAGGAACATTAAGGTAGGACAAACTCAGAGGCTGTCAGGCAGCGAAGGAGTGCTGACGTCATGCCACGTGGCGGCGGCCATGACAGATCGTTCCTTTCGGTACAATCGGTTGCCGTTTCATGTGTTGTTTCTACCCTACTCACATGAGCATTGGTCCTACCGTGAGTTTTGGTTGTTACATCTATACGACGTTGTTCATATATTTTAGTAAAGGTGACAACCTTACCATCTTTATACGATCGGGTTCAACAAGGTATTAAGACTCTAAATTGAATTTCACCAATATACCTGGTCCTAGCCAATAAGCTGATAGGCTTATATCGACATTACACCCATCCAGATAGCTTGTGCTCAGGGTGTCATTTCTCACTAATGCAGACAGGTGGAAACAAAACATTATTGAGAACAGGTTGACGATATCTACTGCTGGTCAAACAGATTCACTCTCAATACTCGGTGCCATGCTCGGGCCATATGAGATGCAGTCTCCTGGCATGTCTTAGCCTCATTACAACTATTCTCACAACAAGTGACACATCATTATTACATCCATATGGACGATGTTCACATACTTAATAGGCCATAAGCCTTACCACCATGGCGTTCCTCTAACAACTGCAGCTCCACTCATATTAAGGCGCACATCAAGAGCTCGTGCCTGGGTTGGTCCTACTTAGTCACCTGATGACAAGTGGCCATAGCCCAAGTTAATGTCACCCTCCAGCGGTGCGTTATGATGCTTCGAGATAGGCTCATATCTCTTTTACAATCATATAGACTGTTGCGGATGCAACTAAACAATCGCCCCATGCGCTGTTGTTTGTACTCGTAGAACCAAGTGACACAGGCTTAAGTATACATAGCCACACTGAGTCACGAGTATTGCAACCTCCTACACGGAACCTGAATTCATCTACAGATGATGTTCATATCCAGATTTTGTACTCACCAGACAAAAGTTATCAGTATGCAGAGTGCATGTGAACTACACCCAGATATTGTCTGGCGGCTGTGATAGCGACCGTCTAGACATTGTCTAGACGCAAAGTCTCATGGACTGCTGACATCACGACGACCTTGAGGTCAGGCAGTGCATGGGATTTGATTACTGACATGAAACCGCGAAGCATTCTGCATCCGTTATGAGATCGTAAGTTGTCATTACACCCATAAGGACGATTTTCTTTTCACTGCCCACATGATTGACACTGCCATATGGTCCTAATCAGTGAATGGAACAATACCATCTCTTACCCGTTCTCAACACGCTGACTGCTGGACTTGGTGCTCCTATACATTTCTCATGATTCGCCAGACATCTTGCACTGTTGCAACGGATGGTGCCACGCTCGGGCCATCTGAGGTGCAGTCTCCGTGGGCACGCACTGTAGTTTCAATCGTGGTGACAAATAACATCTTAACTCCAACATATCATCATCGCCCTTGGCTGCTACTGCTCAGTCGGCAACGGGTGAGTAGTGGTGGCCACAAATAATTCCTTAGGACAAGGGTATGTGATGGCTTTCAACAATAGGCTCACTCTCCCTTGCACCATGCTCGGGCCATCTGAGGTGCAGTCTCGGTGGGCACCCACTGTAGCCTCATTCCCAGTGACATTACTATCTTACTCCAACATATGATCAAGGAGCTTTAACTCAAAGCATACATCATCCACCACCACAGACCTCGCCGAAGGTCGGGTGGCTCCCATACACTGCAAGGTGTTGGGCCCAACCACAAACCACCGTCACCCACAACCCGCATTATAACCTGGGATTCGACTGCTTAATTGTTGCCTCTCTTCCCAGGTTATCCACATACCACACCAGTGCATCTGCAACCCATAGCGCCCGGCCTCCCGGCTGAAGATGGACAATAAGGTACTCCAGAGCAATATGGTCACAACATCCGGTAGCCTTCCTGGTCACTTAGTCGTGCGAGGATCTGAAGCTAACACTCCTGGGCATCAATGTCCGTGTCATCATCCAAGACACCAATCAACTCACCGTCTCCTAGAGACATCGCACTCCAATCCTGGTTGCCTTCTGCGCAGCTTCTGCGTGGGGGCGAGTAAGTGTCCGGACACCTCCTTGGCACGACAGCCGGTCTTCTTGACTCATGTGGCTATCACTCATAGGTTTGTGAATGGCTTTCAATCATGGCATTGCCCCTGTCCGTGGCGGGCCTCTGAGCACCCGGTGCTTTCGATCATAAGACTAGCCCTGTCCGTGGTGGGCCTCACAGCACCCTGTGCTTTCAATCACAAGACTAGCCCTGTCCGTGGCGGGCCTCACAGCACCCGGTGCTATAACGCTACAAACCATGCATTCAACTCTCCATAGTTCTGCCTCCAAGGTCAGCGAGGCAGGACATAAGACAATTGGTCACTGGACCTCTGCTGCTATGTCAATATATAACATCCAGTCTCAGCTTCCAGGCACTTGAGATATATTTTTGGCTACGTGCCTGAAATCCTCGAAATCTTAATAAACCAAACATCTCATGGCTTAAATGTAACAACGAAATAGTAAGAATAAATGCCACTTTATACTGTACTTGTCTTGCGTTAGTTGAATTGTGAATGTTGATTTCAACATTGGTAATTTAACTCGCAAGTAAAAGTACATACTTAATATGAGGCTCTACTGGCGCCATCTATAATGTCCTTCTTAACTAATAATGCTCCGACTGTGGCGCCATCTTCTGTAAATTTGCATAATGAGATGCGACCCAGTTTCATTATAGACACTTCGACCAGAGCATTTCGATCGATCGGACGTGTTCTCTCCTTGGATTTGCCGTCCCACCCACCCAAACTACAAGTGACATTCATAGGGCTACATGCCTGAAATCCTCGAAATCTTAATAAACCAAACATCTCATGGCTTAAATGTAACAACAAAATAGTAAGAATAAATGCCACTTTATACTGTACTTGTCTTGCGTTAGTTGAATTTGCGTTCAATCATGAGGCTAACCTGGAAGGACAAAGTGACAAATAAGGAAATACTCGAACGGACGGGGCTGCCCTCTATGGAAGATCTTCTGATAAAAAAGAATCTCCGGTGGACTGGACACCTCATGAGGATGTCATCAGACAGGCTACCAAAGCAGATCCTCGATTCTCAACTGTCTTCTGGCTACAGAAAGAGAGGGCGCCCTCATCTCCGGTTCAAGGATACCATCAAGAGAAACCTCAAGCTGAGAGACATTAAGACCAACTCATGGACGCAACTCTCACAGCAGAGAGCTAAATGGAGAGCGGCAGTCAAGTAATGAAAGCAGTCTTTGTCACATCGCGACCGACAGCCTGATGATGATGATGATGATTATAGCTTAGTGCCAGACAATTCCCTATGCATCAGATATAGAAAGGAAATATGTTATGAAAACTAAATGTTCATAATACTGAAGATGAACATTATCACACAATAGCCTCTGCATATTTTGAGCTGAATTATAATTGAGTTAATTATGCAATATGACAGCGGATATTTGCTCGGCATCCTGCAAGAGGACCAGCTTCCCACCGAAATTAATGTCTATGAATTAATCATTCCTCAGGGTCGTGTGGGTAATCTTGATGTTATGTATTAACAAATTAAATCGTGTTGATGCCAGTTAAAAATGGATGGTATGCATACCGCTGTTGTTTGAGTAAGATATGAAAATGTGTGCATTTATTGTGCTGTTATTTGAGTTAAAACATACATTTATCTACATTTAATATGTGTACAGGGGTCTGGATATAATAATGGAAAGTAACTCTACGACTGGACCAATAGTGAATGATATAGTCTATTCTTAGTTCTTTCCCTATCAATGGTGTTCAAGGCTGCAACTACGAAAACCAGACGGGATGGCCGAATGAGTTGAGCATCCGTCTCCGGTTTTGGGAGATCGGTGAATCCAAACCCAGGGGTTTGTGGGTTTGAACCCTGGTCGAGTCAAACCATTGACTTACACATTTATAATTCTCACTTCCTATCCAGGTGCTCGGCAGTATTAGGATAGGACAAGGACTGGTTGTCTCAGTGTCAGGATAATGTGACTGACTGGGATATCAGTTCATGGTGCTGGTGGCATGGTCTTCCAGTGGGGCAGCACTATAAAGTCGCCATGAGTGCGTACTGTCACAAGTCGGTACATATCCTGATATGACCTTAGATGTTGCTAGGACAGCCTGGTATCCCAGTAGGGCAGCACTATACAATTGACATGAGTGTGCACTGTCACAAGTCGGTACCCGTCCTGATATGACCTTAGATGCTCCTAGGACGTAAAACAACAACAAACAAACAAACTTCAATTACGAAATAGCAAGTGACACTGAACACATACATATATGTCTGCAATTCTGTCCGAAACCATAAATTTGTGATTCTGTTCCTGGATTTAATCCTTTCCCTTTCAATGGTAGTCAAGCAATTCAATTCTTAGCTTGGTGTTGACACATTTCTCCGTTTTTGACCAATATTATCGTCAATTCCCAGCAAGCTGCAAGGCCTGAAACCAGGAGATAGTAAATGACACTGAACACATATATATGCCTGCAATTCTCCTCGAAACAGGACCAACTTTTGTGCATCTTTCTGGTTAGAACCTTTCAATTGTAGTCAAGGGATTTAATTTGTAGCTTAGTTACAAGGGCTGCAACCGGGAGATAGGCAACGACGCTGAACATAAATATGCTTGCAAGTATCCCCGAAACAGGACCAACTTGTGTGTATGTTCTTGTAGATAACTCATTCCCCTTCATTGGTAGTGAGGGCATTCATTTGTTAGCTTGGTTTTGAAACATTTCTCCGTTTCTGATTTAGTTTTAGTTTTTTTGTAAATATTGTATTCATCTGAATACATATTTTGTCAGCGCTGGGGCACTGGTCTTCCAACGGTTGGAGTGATCGCAGTTGATCTGTACAATATTATCGTATATTTCAAAGGTTGCAACCAGGAGATAGAAAATGACACTGAGCATAGATGCATGGAATTCTCCTCGAAACAGATTCAACGTGTGTGAGCCCATTTCGGTGTCTGTGGTGTTGGTAGATCGTGGGGTCGTGGGTCCGAGCCCTGGTCGAGTCAAACCAAAGACCCTATAATACTAAGATGGCTCACTCCCTATCTCTCCCATGGTAATGTAAATTTTGCAGTGCCACCTTGTGGTGGGTTGTATCAGCCCAGCTGCTGGTGGGTGTTTCACATGTAAACACATTCAATTATATTATACATGAGATAGGTAAATATGAATACACATCAATATGAAATTGCTATGAACAAATACACATCATCATGAGCATCATCATCAGCATCACCATCATCACACATCTTTCACATTCAAATATACATTTATACATATAATATAGCACCTGTTTAACCAAGAGAACAGCCAGCGCACCAAGTGGTGGGTTTGATCATTTTGATTACACAGTACAGGCTGAGTGAGCCGTCTTAATAGTATAGGGTCTTTGGTCAAACCAATGACTTAAAAATTGATGCTTGTTGCTTCCTAGGCGCTCGGCATTATTAGGACAGAGCAAGGACTGGTTGGCTCAGTGTCAGGATGATATGACTGAGTGGGATATCAGGTCATGCTGGTGGCCTGGTCTTCCATTGGGGCAGCACTATAACGTCGCCATGAGTGGGCACTGTCACAAGTTGGTACCCGTCCCGATATGAACTTTGATGTTGCTAGGACGTAAACCAATAACACACAAACAAAAAAAAATGTGCCTGTGCTTGGATTCTTTCTTTTTGTAATGACGACAAATCTACAGCCTCAGCCAGTTTCCTCCCGCCGGAGACGGGACATTTAGCGAGAGCAAACGACACTGCTAAAGGAGGCGGGGAATGTGTTAATTAGCGCGGGAAATTCTTCATTAAACAGGCTGCATCCAAGTTGACTCAACCCGCACTGCTGAGGCATCAATAAGGGCCCGGCCCGATAATGTTCGGGAGCTTTCCACCTCTCGAGTGTTCTCCAGGCTTTTACAGAGGGCTAAAGCTGGCAGTCGAGCCTTGAAATCCAATAAGCACCGAGGGGTTAGTTGGTTGGTTGTTGAGTTTTATGTCCTGGCAACATCTAAGGGCATATCAGGACGGGTGACTCTGCGGACTCATGACGACTTTATAGTTCTGCCCCAAGGTGGTTGGTTGGTTGTTGGAGTTTTACGTCATGGCAACATCTAAGGTCATATCAGGACGGGTTACTGTGCGGTCTCATGAACGACTTTATAGTGCTGCTCCAATGGGTTGGTTGGTTGGTTGTTGGAGTTTTACGCCCTGGCTGTGCACACTCATGGTGACTTTATAGTGCTGCCCCATGTGGAGACGAGAGCACCAGCCACCATGTCCTGATATCGCACTCAGTCACATTATTCTGACACTGAGCCAACCAGTCCTTGCCCTATCCTAATAATGTTGAGCGCCTGGCTAGGAAGTGGCATGTACCAATTTTAAGTAATTGGTTTGACTGGACCAGGTTTTGAAACCTTCGGTTAAAATTCCACGATCTACGAAGATGGGAGACGGACGCTCAACTCATTTAGCCATCCCATCTGGTCGGTGGCAAAGGGAATATAAACAAGCAAAAATGGTGTGAGTTACCAACAGTAGTGTTGGCCAACCAGAGGATTCCACTGCAAGCACCGCGAGCAGTACAATATGGACTGTGTTGGGTTGAAGGCTATTTTACCATACATATGGAACGGTGTTTCTAGTCGAAATCTCCCAATTCCTTCTATGAAATGCATCTCTGCAAGCAGGCAATAGGCATGAAAGGTAGCTAGCAAAATATTTTCGACCCTAAAACATTAAAAGTTGCATTATCCGATAAGAGCATCAACTTTTCAAAAGGAAAACATTTATTTTAATTTGAAGCGACATATCAAAATTCGATTCTGGACCACTCCTTGTCAGACTACGAAGTAATGAGCGAACGTGAGCCTAACGTGGTCATTTTTCATCATTACGTTGACGTACGTTGGGTTACGTTATGATGATGTCAGAATAATGTTAGACTGATGTCGAACTACGCCACATTACGTCGTGTTATGTCGAGTTACGTCAAGGTTTTGGACATGTTCAAAACTTTTGATGTACCTCAACCCTAAGGGTTTACATTTGCCGTTTCGTTCTGTACACGTTCAGCGAACGTCAATGATGTTAAATGGATGTTAGTCAAACGCTGCTCACTATGTTCAACTATGTTCCACTACGTTGACCCACATTAAACCGGGTGGAAATGTTCATGCGGCGTAATGGGAACATCAGGAGAACGTCAGGAGAACGTACATTCAATGTACGTTCAACGTTTCGCCACTGTGTCATGATGTATGTAACGTCACGTAACATTGTTCTGGCGATGGAATAACATTCATAATGTTCCGTGAGCGTAATGACGTTGTCCTCTCTCATTGAATGATGGTATCACTACACTTTACCGATGTTACGCTCTCGTCCACTACGCTGCTTCCACGTTCAACTTGTGCCCAAATTTGCATACTATGCTGAGAAGTTCAACGTTTTTCACATTCTCCCTATGCTGACGTCGTCATGTCGTAGTGTGACAGCCCCATAATTATGGTTTGCTGTCTAGAAGGTTATATGAAGTCAATCTGATAGAACACCTTACAACTGAAGCCTGTGGGGGGGTTATAGTTTTCTCAAGCATGCCAAATTAATTTGACATGTTTGCCCTTAGAATATCTTCTAAATTAGTAATGTTAAAGCAAAATTACTACAATCTAAAGTGATGCAATTAACCTGTTCAATGTAATATATTGATCTCAGAAAATTACAGAGATTTAAAACCATCGGATTATGCAGTTTAAGACGACACTCATTCTGATTTGTCTGGAGTCACTTAGGTTGTTTGCCAAGGCAAAATATACACGATGACGTCATCAAAGTGTAATTATTTACCTCGGTTTGGATCCTGAAATAACTGTTTTTCCTGGAATGTTCATGATGCAGATTTAGGTTTCATTTTAACTGCTGCTGTAATCAAACCGATTTATTTTCTATTAAAGAAAGTAAAGGGAAATTGGCAAGTGTCAGATGACTTAATAAAACTATGACGTCATGTCCGATATGCTGATGTAACCTCACACATGAGTCCCAGAATATTCCAATGTGCTTTCTTGGATAGTCGGGGCAAGAAGTAGGCCGAGGGAGCTATGTGTTCCTGCAGTGCATATGTCATGTTTGATTGCAGGTGAAATGTGGCAGATGTGTGAGAAGGGCCATAATGGCATGACGTGACGTCATTTCCTTTATTGGGAGGTTGGCTGATAGGTCACCGGACAGGATGACCGAATCGCTGAGAGCGCTGGTTGTATGGCTCCCATTAGGAAGGTTCTGGGGTTCTAATCCGGGCCGAGTCAAACCGATGATTGACAACAATTATACTTGTTGCTACATAGCATGGTGCTCGGCATAAGTAGAATAGTGTAAGCAGTGGTTAGCTCAGTAATAGGATAAGATCACTAAGTGTGAAATCAGGTGATGGTGTCGGCGGGTTGGTCTCCCAGTGGTGAGCACTATCAATTCGTCATTAATGCGCACTGTCACAGTCCTGTACCGATACTTATACATAGCAGATGTTTCCAGGACAATAAACCCCAATAAGCAAACAAATCACTCCAACAATGTCCCCACAACCCCTCTCGTTTATGGCTCTGTCACACCTCACTGGATTGGGGAAACGGAAAGAAACCAAACAAAGTTTGTTGATATCCGGCAAAGTCTGGTTTATGTCCATTGCATATCCGTTGCATATCCATTGCATATCCGTTGATATCTGTTGACATCCATTGATATCCAGCCTGATCCATTACAAGTTTTGAGCATGCACAAGACTTGTACCGGATTGCGCCGGACTGACCTATGTTGTTATTATCAGTTACTGTCCGTTCCCTGTCCGTTTCCGTCCGTTCCTGTCTGTTACCGTCCGGTCCCGTCCATTACATATGCATTACATGTCCGTTGCCGTTCGTTATAGTTCATTTTTATTCTGAATTGTCAGTTGATCGTTAGATAGGCTATCAACCATTACCGTCCGTTACCATCTGTTATCCATCCATTACCTTCTGTTACCAGTCCATTACTGTCCGTTACATAATCGATACATTTCAAGTCCGAATAACACCAGGCTAGAATATTCTTTGTCCAGTTATGTCCGTTGCTCAATCCGCCATATTGTGACAGGCACTTTAAAACCACTTTGCACCCATATACAGACGGTTACCGAATAGCAAACATAAGCCGTGTTCACACGGGAAAATTATAAATCGATTTAGACAAGGCGAATACTAGGAATCAAATTAGCAGTACATGGGCCGGGCAGTACATGGGCCGGAAATCGATATCAGCGCATGAGCAAGTCCAGTCTGACCAGCGCCAGTTTTCGGTTAGGCGACGTCACCACGAGAGAGTGGGTTCGAACTAGATATGTATGGACTGAATTGTATTGGTATGGAATGATCAAAACTTCTGCTGGGCAGTGAAAACATTAAAATAAATGTTGAAAAATATATCTGTGCCCAGCTAGCAGTTTCATAGACTAAATTATATAATATGCGCTTTTGATCGACCGGAAAGTCAACAAACTAAGGTCTCGAATGCGCATGCGTGTGAGGTCCTTAATCCACCTAATTGCGGGCAAAATAAATCGATTCACAGAAATCGACTCACAAAAACTACCTCGACAAACGGTTTACACTATCCGGTTCACAGGAATCGATTCAGCCCTAATTCGACTCAAACGCCCATTCAGACGCGAAATGTAACCCAAACTATACAAGTCGATTTCTACGAATCGATTTACATTCCCCGTGTGAACACGGCTTTAGAAGGATTGTATGTTGCCTTAAATTCTTGTTGTCACAATTTAACTAGAAGCTCCTTTGTGATAGGTCGTGGAATTCGAACAAATGACCATTTTCGAGTCAAACGAGTGACTTACAAATCGATACTAGTCGCTTCCTAGCCTGGCACTTGGCATTATTAGGATAGTGCAAGGACTGGTTAGCTCAGTGTCAGGATAATGTGACTGAATGGGATATCGGGTCATGGTGTGGGTGGCCCGATTTCCCCATAGGGCAGTACCATAAAGTTGCCATGAGGGTGCACTGTCGGGTACCCGTCCTGGTATGACCTTAGATGTTGCTAGAATGTAAAAACAACAACAAACGCTATGTTAGAGGCTAACATACTGTGTGTGGTGAAGGGTTGTTGCCTTATAATTCTTGTTGTCACAATTTAACTAGAAGCTCCTTTGTGGTAGATTGTGGGATTCGAACAAATGACCCTTGTCGAGTCATACCAATGACTTACAAATTGATAGTAGTCGCTTCCTAGCCTGGCGCTCGGCATAAATAGGACAGTGCAAGGATTGGTTAGCTCAGTGTCAGGATAATATGACTGAGTGGGATATCAAGTCATGGTGCTATTGGAATGGTATTCCAGTGGGGCAGCACTATAAAGTCCCCATGAGTGCGCACTGTCACAACTTGATACCCATCCTGATATGACCTTAGATGTTGCTAGGATTTAAAAAACAGCAACAAGCATACAAAACATATTAATATGACCCTAGACCTAAAACGTCATCAACCAAGCAACCATCTAGAAGCTCATTATATCAGTGTTCATTTCTGCGATGTGTTAAACCACCACCACCCCACCTCACATTACCCCACAAATGGCCTTACAAGTGGATGGATAGTCATCAAAATTAGAATCCTAGAAACGACTGATGTATTTACTAAATAAGAGGTGTTCTACTTTTCACTGTGGTTATTATTCGCTCAATATGTGTTGCGGATTGTTGCTGCTGCGTTCTTTGATTACTGTTTCCTTGTCAATGTTCTGCTGGAATTATTAAGCATGTCGAATTATTCACATGGCTGAAGTCCGAAACTCCAGCAATCTACTCCACCCCATTGTATTGTGTGTGAGGCGGAATTCTCTGAGGGTTACTTTCTTATTTTATTAACCAGACAGGATGGCCGAATGAGGTAGAGCGTCCGTCTCCCGTGTTGGTAGACCATGGGATTCTGGGTTTGCACCCTGGTCGCATCAAACCAACAACTTAAAAATTGATACTTGTCGCTTCCTAGCCAGATGTATATCAGGACGGGTGCTGCCTTGTGACACAGTCATGGCAACTTAATAGTTGTGCGCCACTGGGATACCAGGCCACAAGCACTATGACCTGATATCCCACTCAGCCAAATTATCCTGACACTGAGCCAACCAGTCCTTTCCCTATCCTAATAATGCTGAGCATCTGGCTAGGAAGCGACAAGTACCAAATTTGTTAGTCATTGGTTTGACTCGACCGGGAATTGAACTCCCGACATTGCGCAAGGGAGGCCGGCGCTCATCCGATTCGGCCACCTCGTCCGGTTGGTGCACATGTACATGGTAACCTAGCAAGAGATTAGGCGTTATCCAACACAGAACTCTCCAACTGGGCCTATGCTCCAGGAACACACTCTGGCGAAGGTATCTGTTTGCCCACATTTTCCCCGAGAGCAATAGCCGGGTACCCTGGTCCATTCAGACCTCACCGGATTGAGGAAACGGACAGAAACCGGACACTGTCCGGTGAAATATGGCAATGTACGGTATATATATGGTACCCATCCAGCGTGTCCGTTCTATCTCTGGTGGTGTCCGGCGGTGTCCGGTACAAGTTTTGAACATGCCCAAAATTTGTACCGGACACTGCCGGACTGAGGTGTATGGTTGGTGTCCGGTTTAAGTCCAATTAGTCCGTTTTGTCCGTTTCATGTCTGGTACCCATCCCTTAGGTTTCCAGTTTGTATCCTGAAGAGTCAGTTGATGGTGTTGCGGGAATTTGGTACGTAGGTTTTTGGCGTGTCCATGAACAGTCCAGTAGGTGTCCGGTTGGTGTCCGGTTGGTGTCTGGTTGGTGCCCAGTTGGTGTCCGGTTGGTGTCCGGTCCTGCCATTAGTCATTCGGTTGTCGTCCGGTTATTGTCCAGTGGCTATTCGTTAATGTACATTACTTGTCCGTTTAGCATTCGTTTCATCCGGTACATTTCGGTTCATTTCGATACATTTTGACCCCGGACACCAACAGACTTTGTCCGGTGGTGTCCGGTACTCAGTCCGGTAAGGTCTGACATGGCCCTTTAGCCCTTTACACTGGTGTCGCCAATCTGGCTGTGTTAACGCCCAGTCACAGAGGTCTGTATATGAGTGTTCTGCTATTATAGCCCAGTCACACTGCAGACAATAAACACAGAGGCAGGTAGCTTCCATATATGCAGGTACGCAGCTGTGTACCACCTGATATTAGACATATGTTTTGAAAATTAAAATATAGGATTTGTTGGGACATCTTTGTTCTTCCATCGCGTTTGATTCGAATAGTGTTCATTCCCATCTGAGTACATATCTGAAAATCGCAAGTTAGAATCCCGGACACAATGTTTTATTCCAATCGCATGTTATGCCTTCTGTTACATTGTGTGTTTGTTGTTGTTTTACCTCCTAGCAACATCTAATATCATATCAGGACGGGTACCGACTTGTGACAGTGCGCACTCATGATGAATTTATAGTACTGCCCCACTGGGAGACAAGGCCACCAGAACCATGACCTGATATCCCACTCAGTCACATTATCCTGACACTGAGCCAACCAGTCCTTGTCCTATCCTCGCTAGGACACGACACGTATCAATGTTTAAGTCATGGTTTGACTCGACCAGGGTTCGAACCCACGACCCCATGATCTATCAACACGAGAGACGGATGCCCTAACTCATTTGGCCATCTGGTTTGGTTCCTTCTCTAACATATGGGTACTGTGTATATGTCAATGCATCATTCTTTTCATAACATTCACTTATGATCTGCTGCCAAAGTTGCATTATCAAATGAAAACATTACGTTTTCCAAACCAAAACAATTATCTGGATTTTGATTCTACATATCGGATTTAGATACTTGTGCATTTATTTAACATGTGTTGCTACGTAGAAGGGAATACTGAGGGAATTTAACAGACCTTGTTCCTGTAGAAACTTATATTGTCAGAGTTTTGGAATGCCAGCATTAATTTTGTATGTTTCCACTTAACATATCTCAAAAGTTAGACATTTAAAATAAAACTTACTTCAAGCTAAAGAAATGTAGATTGTAACGATCAACCTAATATATTTATCTCAGACAATGACAACAAAACTAACCCATCGGTGGTCTGTACCACCTCATATAGTTTAATAAAACAATTGTTATCCATTAATTATTGCATCTATCTTATTTACCTTGACCACAAATTATATGATTGTGAGTTTTTAAAATTCATAAGCAGCATTTGAGATCTGGACTTATCGAAGGATGATGAAAATATCATGGACAAAGAAGATCACCAACAAAGAAGTTCTCAGAAAAATTAAAAATAAGAAACGATTGTTTGCCACTATACAGACAAAGAAACTTATTTATTTTGGCCACATCATTCGTCAGAGTTCAATATACTGTACATTGTTGGAAGGGAAGGTGGATGGCAGCAGAGGGAGAGGGAGACCAAGAACATCATGGTTTACAAATATTTCACAGTGGACATGCTTGAATTATGCACAGTCTATAAGAACAGCACACCATCGGGACAAGTGGAGAACCATTGCATCCAACCCTCGACTAGAGGACGGAACTATTGATTGATTGAAGTGTCTATTGACACATAATTGATCATATGCTTTTACATTATTATATAAGTAAAGGTGATGGTTGATTAAAGAACAAACAACTATTGCCAGTTGCCGTGAAGATGGACTATGCTGCGGACACGGCTTAAATAAACCACCAATCAATCGATCAATCAATCTAACCGATCGGATTACGTAACTTTAAGGAAATTACTCTGATGGAAGTTTGATAATTAATAGTAATTGATTCTCAAAACTAATCACACATTTCACACACAGCTTTCTATTTCACTATAAATAGAAAATGATTCATGACTAGTGATAGTGACCATATACAATGACAGAGACAGTCCAAATACAAATGTAAAGACCTAAATGAACTGGGATTGGTCCCACTGCTTCACTGGTCCCAGCTGGACTAGTGTATTATTAACAACCCCACCCCAACAACATAATTCATAAACTCACATAATTAACTATACTAGAGGAACACTAGAATATTCGTAACAAACTGACATGTATATACTGCTTGCCTAACATTAAAACTTACTACAAGTTTACCAAATGAATACAGAAGATGACTTCTGCTTACATTCTAAATACTATGTAAATACTCACATTGATCTGATTAATATTGATATAGTTATATGACACCACTGTTAGCATATTGCTATGGAACTTTTGGGTTACACAAGTTCATTGTGTTACAGGCTGCAAATTGTGTATTCAACAGTTAGGGTATACCTTATTCTATATACCTTTTGTGTAAATAACCCTGAATTGAAAAATGGCTGGAAGACCAGTGCTTCGGCACTGACAAAAGACTTATTCAGCAGAACAAACATATTTACCACAGAAGAAAAAGTATTGTAACTTGTTAAGAGCTTAATTTGTCGATGATTCTAAGTCTCATAGTGTATGTAATCAACGCTCCCACATTTTGCCAAGTCATATTGATGAGCAGTATTAGGGAATTTTCTCGGATTGAGGATGTAGATAACATTCTATATTTCAAGCTTGAGTGATAGTGCATTATAACTATTAGAAACCAAGTTGAATTTTGATTAAATGAGTCAGATATTTGTCCGTGCCAAAAACGTTGCTCAAAACATTTTAAACATAGACTAAATAAAACCCCTTTATTTTACCGCTGAAACCATATTATCTGGTATCAAATTTAATCAGAAACACATTTTGTGTGTAGGTATATAAATACATTTCAAAATCCACCACGCTAGAGGGAATAAATGAAACACAGAAAAATCATGATACATTCTACACAAAAAGTCAAAGATTACCTGGATCACGTTATTTCACATGTTGAATTATTTCGAGTTGTTGAAGTTATAAACATTTATAAGCGCCTGGGCCATTACAATTTATGAATTAGCAATATCATGACTGAAAAAAACCTAACCTTAATTCCCTCAACACAACTTTACAGAAATTGAGTTATTTGAAGAGGAAGTAGATACGCATTCGTTCTGCTACAGTTCACAGATTACAATTTGTGTGGGTTGTTTAATTCGGACATTGTCTTTGGGATCAAGAAAAGCTTGGAAATAATGCACCGAAATCTAACAATTATAACACGAAGTTGCTGACAGGGAATTCAACTACAATATTCCCAGAAATAAAATCGCACAGGAATTCCTGCACGCAAACAAATTAATAAAAGGATACTAAGGGGTCATTCTGCATAAACATGAGAGTCCAGGTGCACCACCGCGTAAACGCCAACACAACAATTTAATTAAAATAACATATTTTTACTTGAAGATAATTTTAATTGTCAGTAATTCTACTTTTCTTGTGATGAAATGAGTATGGAGCAATTAACAAAGATTGTTTGTTTGTTGTTGGTTTACGTCCTAGCAACATCTAAGGTCATATGAGGACGGGTACCGACTTGTGACAGTGTGCACTCATGCCAACTTTATAGTGCTGCCCCACTCGGAGACCAGGCCACCAGCACCATGACCTGATATCCCACTCAGTCACATTATCCTGAGACCGAGCCAATCAGTCCTTGTCATGTCCTAATAATGCTGAGTACCTGGCTAGGAAGTGACAAGTATAAATTTTGTAAGTCATTGGTTTGAGTCGACCAGGGTTCGAACACACAATTCCATGGACTACCAACACGGAAGATGGACGCTCTAACTCATTCAGCCATCCCGTCTGGTCATTAACAAAGAACTAGGAATGCAAAATAATTAATTGTTGCAGATTTGATTCCACTTTGTATCTAAACCTTTGGATTGACTTGACAGGGTTTTGTGTATGAACTCTTTTTGTTCAAGGTAGATTGCGAACACCTGTATTATATTATAACCAGGTCTGGCTGCTGTATATGTCAGGGTGTGCACCTTAAGGCCCAGTCACACCTTTCCCGACTGGGGAACCGGACATGAACCGAACACTCTCCGGTGAAATACGGCAATGTCCGGTACATGCCCGGTACCCATCCGGCGGTGTCCGGCGGTGTCCGGCGGAGTCCGGCGGTGTCCGGTGGTGTCCGGCGGTGTCCGGTACAAGTTTTGAACATGGACTAACCTTGAACCGGACACCACCAGACTGAAGTGTATGGTTGGTGTCCATTTTAAATCCGTTTCGTCCGTTTCGTCCGGTTCATGTCCGTTAATCATCCGTTAGGTGTTCGTTTTGTATCCTGAAGAGTCTGTTGATGGTGCTGCGGGAATTCGGTTCTTCGGTTTTTGGTGCGTCCATGAACAGTCCGGTAGGTGTCCGGTAGGTGTCCGGTTGGTGTCCAGTTCGTGTCCGGTCGGTGTCCGGTTGGTGTCCGGTTGGTGTCTGGTCCGTCCGTTTGACGTCCATTTGACGTCCGGTTGACATCAATTTAGCATCCGTTTAGCGTCCGTTTAACGTCCGTTTCATCCGGCGGCCTTTGCAACAGTTTGACACCGGACACCACCGTACTAGAAAATTCTTTGTCCGGTGGTGTCCGGTACTCAGTCCGGTGATGTGTGACTGGGGCTTAACTGTTGTCACAGAGCTTAACCCACATTACTCACATTATTTTCTCAAAAGTCCAAAGATGTAATTGGTGGTAATGAAATAGTCAATATCGTTCCAGTGCCGTAGGTAGGAAGTTCGAATTCCAGCCGAGTCAAACGCATGGCTGATACAATTGATACTTGTTGCAGCCAGACACTCACCATTAATAGGTTAGGACAAGGATTGGTTAGCACAGTGTCAGGATAATACGACTGTGTGGGATGTTGGTCATGGTGCCAGGGGTCTGGTCTCCCAGTAGGACAGCACTATAAAGTTCCCATGAGTGCACACTGGACACAAGTATGTACCCATCCTGATATGACCTTAGATGTTGTTAGGACATAACGCAACAATAAACACATTCTATGTACAGTAGTGCTAAATAGTCATGTCAGTTTTCTTTCTGGGGGTATGTTGAACATCACTGAATCTACATACGGACTCCATACTGATAGGACCTTATATCTTGCTAGGACATAAAACAGCAAGAAACAAACAAACAAACAAACGGACTAGTTCAGCAATATACGACCAGCTGCCACTAGAAACCTCTCTGTAGGGAGTCCTATGGCTGCTCTAGTGCACCAGCTAGCATCCACGGGGGGAACCGCTGACCCGACTACTACCCCTGTTGCTACAGCGATGCTGCTGGTACTGGTGTCGCAGTTTCAGATGACTGCCTTTTTTAGCTGACTGTCAGTTTCATGCGCATGCATTAAAATCTGAAAGGATCATCACTAACCTCATCAATTTAATATAATGTTGTTGGTAAAGATGTTTTCTATATGTGTACCATGCGATTTGTTTCTAGGTGGTGTGGTTTTAGAGATATTTCACTTTTCCTGTATTTTCTGTATGAAGATTGCTCACGACCATTGACAATGCCTTGAGTTTGACAGTACACGCAGTGCAAAGCATTAGTTTTATTCAAAATTAATAGAAATCAAGAACCCTAACCTTCTAAATTTAATATAATCTTTTTGGTAAAGATGTTTTCTATATGTGTACCAAGCGATTTATTAATATCTCGTGTGGTTTTAGAGATATTTCACTTTTTCTGTATTTTCTGTATGAAGATTGCCTTGGGATGTCTTGAGTTTAATTCTATGCAGTCAGCTGAAACTGCAACACCGGGCCAGATGCACATAGATGGCAACAGCCTCTGGCAGCCACCCCTGAAGGTAGCGGAGTAACAGGGTGCACACTGGTAACCAGCGCCCCCACCAGCGCCGCTCTCCGGTGTGTACACAGAGCCACCCTGGGGGAAACCTGCTTGTTACTGCTGTCAGATCCAAGTAGATTCCGCTGTAACTATTATCATTAGATTTTACCGAGAAGGGTCGCCAGCGAGGACAGGAGGAAAAATGGGGGACCGCTGTCCCATATTGAGCATACCCTTGCAGGATGAGTTTCCCATTCTTTAAGTCCTGATATTGTGTGATTTAAACAGAAGACAATGTAGATACATTTAAAATATAATTCAAACACTTTAATCTGTGCAAAAGATACATAAATGTGTGAATATGTCTGAACAAGAAACTACTAAAACAATAATGGATGTATTCAACTGGGACCTTTCCATAATCAGAGTTGTTCTTTTTGTTTGCAAATGGCTGCCCCCCATGGGGGGGCCGCCATTTGCCGGGCTCAGACAAGTTCAAACTTGGCTGGTTGTCCCTCTCCTTTTAGCGTTAAATATGCTTATCGTTTTTAAGTCAGCTCCAAAGCAGTGATCTTCTGTTGCAGTGGGGTTGTTAGTAACCCACTGAACCAGATGTCACCTGTCAACCAGTGGGACCGAACTCAGTACATTTGCTTTTTTAAATTATATTACATGCAAATTTAATATTGAACTTTAACACCAAGGTAAATTGGTAGGCAGTTTGTGAAATATATGTAGTTCAGTCTGCTAAATGCAGTGTGCACTTCAAATGGAACAAGGCTGTCATTTTCTTCTTTTTGTTTCATTATTTATTGAGAGAACCCAGGTGAGTTATTGGACGGCGTCTATCCCGTCGATCAATTTCCGCTTTAAAAAAATCAATACAGGCAATAATGGCGGGTTGGGTTGGGTTGGTTGGTTGTTGGAGTTGCATGTCCTCGCAACATCTAAGGTAATATCAAGACAGTTACATACCTGTTCCAGTGCACGCTCATGGTGACTTTATAGTGCTGCCCTATTGAGAAATCGGGCTGCAGGGACCATGACCCTATGTCCCACTCAGTCACATTATCCTTAGACTGAGCTGACCACTTCTTGCCCTATCCTATTAATGCCAAGCGGTTGGCTAGGAAGGGACAAGTATAAATTTGACATGACCTAGAACCAAACTCCCGATCTCCCGCTCGCGCGGCCCGTGCTCAACTGATTCGGCCACATCTGCCGATCTTTGGTGTGTTGGGTCATTTACTGCAATTTTCATTCCCCTGAATGTATTGGGTGTCAGTCCCCGCTGACACTCAAACACATTTTACTAAGTTGCGTTGATATGTTGGCCCTGCGCCAACAGTGTGACACTGCAGACAGTATGCATGACCTTTTTACTAAGGTAAAACAGGAAAACATGTTAGCCTTTTTAAGGGCAGCTTGACTGTACCACCTCATATAGTTTACTAAAAAGATTCTATCAATTATTAATAAAACTTTTTTTTTTCTATGGGAATTTGTTTCCCTTGACCACAAATATATGATTGTGAGCTTTCTAATGTAATGAGTGTCTATTAGCACATACTTGATTGTCTGCTTTTACATGTAAAAGCGATGGTTTGAACAAAAAACAAACATTTCTCGCTGTGAATATGGCCTATGCTGCCGACACGGCGTAAAGCAACCACCAATCAATCAATCAACAGCAAATTACTCAATTTATCTGTATTTACTCACTTTCACTGTGGAATGCGTTCGATGATTAGTTTGGTCACATAGATATACAGGTGATCTAATAATAGATTATTTTATATAGCTGGTGTGCAGTTATGCAATGCTCAAACAAGAAGTGAGGGAATACAGGTTTGGATACATTTGAAATAATGAGTAGAACATCGCTCGACTTCCACAACAAAGTAAAGAAATAGCGCCCCCCCTCCCCAATAAAGTAAGGGTACACCATTCCCACACATTCCCAAACTACAACACTCGTGGTATATAGTTAGTATATTTATATACGTGTATAAATTCATCGGTATGAGGTATTTCTCAATATTATTATGATCCGTTATTGTCCACTAACAGACCCAGATCTATTCACTGCGGCACTCATTTGCCTACGGTGGCGCTGCCACCGGCAGTTCTTGGTACTCATTCCTCAGAGTTGTATAGATCACTTGGCTGCTCTGTAACCCAGTAGAACAAGTGTCCGAAGACTGGGTTATTGAAATACCCACATGATTTCTCAATCTAATATGTTAAATATTGTGTTCAAATAGTTACTTATTATAGAAATACCCTCGTGATTTTGCAATCTCATATGCTAGATATATTGTCACAATAGTTAAATGTCAATCATAGCCTGTTATTATGGAATTAATAATGTATTAAGCCAATCATGAACATATTAATCAATTAACCAATCACTATACGTCAACATATGTCTGGGGTCATATGAGGGTGACCTATCAATTACAGGATTACATATTCATTTACGATGAATATCACAAAGGAAATTGTCCGATTGAATAACAAAATAAAATTAGTAAATGACCTCCACTGCAACAACTCCTCAGATAGCATTGCTCTCATGTATATGCTTCCGAGCAAGTGGCGTGTAGCGCCCTGTGGAGGGGACCGGCGAGCAGCAGCCGGACCCCCTCACCTCCACCCAGTGATCAGGGGGAGGGGAGGGGCAGGGATGGGGGGGGGGGAGGGACTCCAGAGCTTATTACATGCGACACTGGGATTATCACTATCCATACAGATATATACTCATTTAATAAGTTCCTTATTTAATTCAATCTTTCTATAATACAGCTCTGTATTTTCTGCTATTCTTTTAGATACATTTATTAGGGTCATGCTAGCAGACTGGATGGTTGAATCGATAAGAGTGCCAGTTGACTTCCCTTCCACGAGATCATCAATCAACCCAGTAATTTACACAATTGATACCTGTCACTACAGTACCTTGTGCTCAGTATTATTAGTGAGATGGACTGAGTCCTACTCCATGTGACAAATAACGAGAGAAACACCGAGTCAGCTTCATGTCTCACGGCACTCCCTGGTTTATTCCGCTACAGGCCAGAATAAAGTAGAAGTGATCTATCCCTGCCGAACCGGGTAGCCTGTAACCTCCTTTTTAGGGGTGGCCGCTAGCAAACGTGGAACAGTCCACCCTTTGGGATAGTCTGCGTCAGCATGTTGCCACCTTGTGTTAGTTCTTAGCAAACAAGGTGTAAAGTCTACCCCTGGAATATGTGGTTGTGTAGGCAGGCTATAGTGAAATCAATTCAGACAAAGAGAAAGGACGAGTATAAAGTCTGAAAGAAGAGAGTCAAGCCCTCTGGTTTATTATTTATATGGTACATGGATCCAATGGGAAACAAGCATTCTTAGCTCTACCAATAGGGATCCAGCATTCCTGGTCCCCATGGTTACTAGTGATCTTCCCACCACCACCAAGCTCTGTGGCTCCCCTGGCCACCACCTACCTAGCAGAGGGGGGAGGGGGTAGGCTCTGAGTGCCCCTTATACACAACCCTGCCAGCACCACTATGTCTATTTACATCTCACTCAGACACCACCAGCACCTACACATATACACATAAGGAGTGAGGAAGCCGAAAGGCACATACAGTAAAGGAAAATGAACACAGGGGTACGACACATAATAAGGTGAAGGTGCGTGCTTCGCACACAACTATAACAAGGAAGGTTGTACACGGGAGAAGTGCGCATGGGATCATCATTGTGTAACGTGTCGCAGTAAAGCTCATGTGGCCGAGGCATGCCCGCAGAAGAAATATTGACAGTCACAATGCGTTCCCAGCAAGGGCGGCATGAGGCTGGAGGGCGCCGAGGCAGAGCACGGGTCTGGAACCACGGTGCCAGCAGGGGAGAGGGAAGACGGTAAACCCCAGGATCATCCCGCCACCGGGCGGTTAAAACCACTATACACACGAGGGAACCGGGACCGACCCGACTAATTCCGCCACGGGGATTAACATGGGAAGCGGCGTCGGCCAACAAAGGGAAGCTTTGGTGATAGAAGAACCGACAATGGAGGATGCGAGTGCTGCGCAAACAAACCCGGGCAGGGATCTCGTGCTTGAGACTGTCGCGGGGGTAGACAACAACAATAGGACGGGCATAGACCTAGACGGGGGGGGTGGTCGCACCCCTATTAACTTTGATGTATCGCATCCGGAGTTGTCGGCCCGTAACGAGGACTGGTTCAGGGTAATCGGCCCGGAACCAGCCCGCATGGAGAGTGGCGAATTAGTCTGCACACTGTGGGTAGTGGACAGGGAGTGTCGCTATAGCTGGACTGAACACTACATTGATGTGTTGGATGCCTGCATAGGGGGTTACTGTGATTGTGTCTATTACATCGATGGGGCATTGGCCCAATTAAAACCATGTCGTGTGTTTTCTGAATGCCTTTGTAGGGGGGATGTCGATCCCGATTGGGAATATGTGTTGCGGGGCGCTTGTTTTGGTTTCAGGGTAATTGATGAATCTTGTAACAGCAAATACAATAAAGCCAATTATGGCTCTATAACTAAGGGCGAGGTCGGTGTAGCAATGTGTGGGAGGTTGCAATCTGAAATTGATGATCAACTGTTGACTATTGTTGATGAACCATGTGTGTGTATTCATGGCCTGGGCGCTGTACCTAAAGGTCATGATGATTTTAGGGCTATTGTGGACTGTTCTAGCCCAGACGGTGTATGTGTCAACGACTACACCGACGGCTGCCGGGCTAACTTTAGCTATAACTCGGTGGAGTCAGTCACGAAGATACTACAGGTAGGGGATTACTTAGCTACGGTCGATATAAGTAATGCCTATAGGGCGGTGAACATACACCCTACATCCAGAGAGAAGCAGGGCCTGGCCTGGGATTTCGGGGGAGGCACGGTCTACCTTCGCGACAACCGCCTATGCATGGGGCTGAGTAGCAGCCCGTACGTATTTTCCAAAGTGAGTGATATGATTGTTCGTTGTATGGTAAGGGAAGGGTACACGAGCTGCATTAACTATCTGGACGACTTCTGCGTGGTGGCACACACAGAAGGGGGATGCAGGGAGGCGCAGTGGGTTCTGGTGAAAATACTGCGTAGGCTGGGGTTTTATGTCAGCTACAGGAAACTGGTAGACCCGAGTCAGACCATACGTTTCTTGGGCATCGACATAGACTCAGTGTTGATGGAGTTGAGGCTCCCGGCAGACAAACTAGGGAAACTACAGACACTGCTGAAGTGGTTCCTACGTAAACGAAAGGCGTCAAAAAAAGAGCTCGAAAGCCTGGCAGGGGTCTTGGCGCATTGTTGTAAAGTGATCCACGGTGGGAGGACTTTCTCCCGCCGTGTGTATGATCTAGTGGCCTCAGCGAAGAAAGGCGCGCACAGGATTAGGCTCAATGACGAGTTTAGGCTAGATCTGAAATGGTGGATAGAGTTTGCCAGCTCGTTCAACGGGAAGGCCAAAATAATCGAACCATGCAAACCCTGCATCTCAGTCTACAGTGACGCGTCCTTGGTGGGATTCGGGGCGATACACGGGGAAGACTGGTTGGCAGGCGCCTTTAACATAAAAACAGGTAGGAAATTGGGGAAGTGGTTGGGACACCACTTCGCGGAGGCGAAAGGTGTGGGATGCAGGACGGACAACATAAATGTGCTAGAGCTATGGCCTATCCTGGCGGGAGTCCGTAGGTGGGGCCACCTATGGGAAAACAGGACAGTGATATTCGTGACTGACAATACCCAGGTAATGGCAGCCCTCAACTCGGGGAGAAGTAAAAATAAAACCACTATGACCTGGCTGAGGCTAATATTCTGGTTATCAATAAGACATAACTTCGATGTCCAATCGGTCTATATAAATACGCGAGACAACGTGATCTGTGACAGCCTAAGCAGGCTGGATGCATATAAAAACATTGCACGCATACGAGATGCGGACACTGCACGAACCATGTGCTGCCATGACCTGTTTTCCTGTTGATTGCAGATTGGGGGCGGCTTACGCTGGAGTGTGCCCGATACGAGGGCGCCCACCATGCAGACTCGACAAAAATAACTAGATCTGTTCAAATAAAAGCATATTTTGAGTTCTGCGAAATCTTCGCGGACCAGTTGTCACCATACCCGTGCTCGACATCCCAGGCATGTCTTTATATATCCTTTTTAGCGAGACGTTTGTGCTACAATTCGATCAGGCAGTACTTGAGCGCACTCAGCAATCACTTGAAAGACGTGGGGGTGGGGGCCGTTGACTACACCAGTCATAGGCTGAAGAAGTGTTTAGCTGGGATACGTAGGATCCTGGGCGACATGCCGAAGCAGGCAGCGCCCCTATTACCTAGACACCTAAGGTCAATATTTAGCTTGATGCTGCACACAAGGGGGCACGTAGCGCTAAGAGCGGCCATACTGGTCTCATTCCGGGCCTTACTACGTAAGTGTCATGTATCAGAATCGGACGCCTCACTAATAAGATCCGACTTCGCATTCTACGAATGGGGTATGATGGTGAGGGTACGGAAGTCGAAAACTATACAGTACAGAGAACGGGTACACCTAATTCCCGTTTCCAAAGTCGCAGACCAGGCACTATGCGCAGTCTACTGGGTGAGAGAGCACTTCCGGGACGTGAGGGCGGGGGGGGACGCCCACGCGTTCAGACTGCCAAAAGGGGCAAGCTCCGTATCAATGCCGTACTCATTTTACTTATCATCGTTAAAGATCCTATGTGCGCGGGCGGGTTTGGACCCCCGCGACTTCTCTACACATAGCCTGAGACGGGGAGGCGCAACCTTTCTACGACTATGTGGCGCCTCCATACTGGAGATAAAAGAGAGAGGCGATTGGAGATCAGACGCGGTGTTCGAATATCTAAGGGCTTCGCTACAAGAGAGAATGTCAAGGGATATGCGGGTGGCCACGCTACTGGCCGGCCGATAATAACTAGCTGGTTTGGGTGGTTTGGGCCTTTTAGAGGTACCAGCCAGAGGTATAACTCATCCAATTGTATATATGTTAATGTCTTGTTCCTTTCTTGCTACGGCGCGTATTAATAATGTAGAGTGTAACATGTTACGCAAATATTATTAAAAGCTGAGGCTTCTATTACTTGGTGAAACGGTCCGGTGGGACGTTGAAGCCGCCGTGTTTGGGCAGCACTGAGCTGCTTTGATGCTTTGTGCAGCCCGCTGCTGCTTTGATGCTCCTGGGCAGCGCCTAACCGGCGCCGGCAGCGCAGCGCGGGCCTTCTGCGTCTGCGCGACTTTGCATTTGCATTCATTCGGCAGGTAAATTTGCTTCATGAATAAACGGAGGGGCCTTTTAGAGGTACCAGCCAGAGGTATAACTCATCCAATTGTATATATGTTAATGTCTTGTTCCTTTCTTGCTACGGCGCGTATTAATAATATACGTGTATAAATTCATCGGTATGAGGTATTTCTCAATATTATTATGATCCGTTATTGTCCACTAACAGACCCAGATCTATTCACTGCGGCACTCATTTGCCTACGGTGGCGCCGCCACCGGCAGTTCTTGGTACTCATTCCTCAGAGTTGTATAGATCACTTGGCTGCTCTGTAACCCAGTAGAACAAGTGTCCGAAGACTGGGTTATTGAAATACCCACATGATTTCTCAATCTAATATGTTAAATATTGTGTTCAAATAGTTACTTATTATAGAAATACCCTCGTGATTTTGCAATCTCATATGCTAGATATATTGTCACAATAGTTAAATGTCAATCATAGCCTGTTATTATGGAATGAATAATGTATTAAGCCAATCATGAACATATTAATCAATTAACCAATCACTATACGTCAACATATGTCTGGGGTCATATGAGGGTGACCTATCAATTACAGGATTACATATTCATTTACGATGAATATCACAAAGGAAATTGTCCGATTGAATAACAAAATAAAATTAGTAAATGACCTCCACTGCAACAACTCCTCAGATAGCATTGCTCTCATGTATATGCTTCCGAGCAAGTGGCGTGTAGCGCCCTGTGGAGGGGACCGGCGAGCAGCAGCCGGACCCCCTCACCTCCACCCAGTGATCAGGGGGAGGGGAGGGGGCAGGGATGGGGGGGGGGGAGGGACTCCAGAGCTTATTACATGCGACACTGGGATTATCACTATCCATACAGATATATACTCATTTAATAAGTTCCTTATTTAATTCAATCTTTCTATAATACAGCTCTGTATTTTCTGCTATTCTTTTAGATACATTTATTAGGGTCATGCTAGCAGACTGGATGGTTGAATCGATAAGAGTGCCAGTTGACTTCCCTTCCACGAGATCATCAATCAACCCAGTAATTTACACAATTGATACCTGTCACTACAGTACCTTGTGCTCAGTATTATTAGTGAGATGGACTGAGTCCTACTCCATGTGACAAATAACGGAGAAACACCGAGTCAGCTTCATGTCTCACGGCACTCCCTGGTTTATTCCGCTACAGGCCAGAATAAAGTAGAAGTGATCTATCCCTGCCGAACCGGGTAGCCTGTAACCTCCTTTTTAGGGGTTGCCGCTAGCAAACGTGGAACAGTCCACCCTTTGGGATAGTCTGCGTCAGCATGCTGCCACCTTGTGTTAGTTCTTAGCAAACAAGGTGTAAAGTCTACCCCTGGAATATGTGGTTGTGTAGGCAGGCTATAGTGAAATCAATACAGACAAAGAGAAAGGAAGAGTATAAAGTCTGAAAGAAGAGTGTCACGCCCTATGGTTTATTATTTATATGGTACATGGATTCAATGGGAAACAAGCATTCTTAGCTCTACCAATAGGGATCCAGCATTCCTGCTCCCCATGGTTACCAGTGATCTTCCCACCACCACCAAGCTCCCCTGGCCACCACCTGCCTTGAGCCTGAGTGTGGTGATCCTACCTAGCAGAGGGGGGAGGGGGTAGGTTCTGAGTGCCCCTTACACACAACCCTGCCAGCACCACTATGTCTATTTACATCTCACTCAGACACCACCAGCACCTACACATATACACATACATGCACCTGGTTACGTATACCCGATCAGTAATATAACATTTGCATTCCCCCACCAATGCATTAAATCGGAAATTTTACAAGGGGTCAGTGTAATTGGTGCTGCCACTGTGTGGTAGTGGGGCTCATTGCTGACTACTACACTCGTGTAGAGCAAAGGATAGATTGGTTAGTCTCAGGATGGTATGACTGAGTAAGATTATGATGCCAGTGGCTCTGGTTTCCCAAATGACAGTTCAGGTTTGACTCCACCAGGGTTCGAAACTGAGGAGAGCAGTGGAGGGGAGCACTGGAAGTTAATTGTCTACCTTTTTTCTTTTTCTTTTTTATTGAGGCTGTATTTATACTGTCCATAGCATATAAACCCAGGTACCCATGCTTGTTTGCAATGCTGGCCAGTTGTAGTGTTGGTGGTATCTTACCACACAGTAGCTGATGTTAAGGTATTTGATTGCCTGCATTTCAGTAGCATATAGATAATTGGTAGGTATGCTTAGTAGCCTATGTTATTTTTGGGGGATTTTCTTGGCATATATGTATTATTTTATTTTGTTCTACTCTTATTACTATACTAGCCTACTCCTATTTACATATCATAGGCTTGTACGTAGCTGTGTGGTGTGTTATCTGACTACTTTTCACATGGTTACCTTCCATTGGGCATCATTGTGTCTCATAGTAATTGTGTCTCAGTTGCTCAACGTCTCTAGGATGTCGCCACCCAATCAGATATTAATACATAAGCTGGTGGCCAGATTCAAGTAACGTGCAATTATGCTTTCTCTGTGGTACGTCGCACTTCCCAGGATAGGTAATTGTTTCATTTGTCTGTCCTGTCACAAGTCGGTACCCGTCTTGATGTAACCGTCAAAGTTGCTAGGATGGATAACCCAAACAAACTAGGCTGAGGTTGTTCCCTGATACATAGGTTATTTGAGCTTGAAGTAGGTTTAATTTAAATTTTAAATGGTTGCTGTTGGACATATTTGAAGTAAGGATATAAAACAAACACTGTAGTGTGCATGCTAAAATTGTGAACATGACTTAACAATTGATACTTGTCGCTTCCTAGCCAGGCACTTGGCATTATTAGGATAGGGCAAGGAGCAGTTGAATGAGGAAGACTAATCGCCTGCGACTGAAATTTCCCCTGCTGAAACAACTAATGTACCAAAAAAACATTGGCTTTGTTTGGCCATTTTGACGGATAACCAGCAACCCAAACTGGATACTGAATACATGATGAGTTCTGGTGCAAAATCCCATAAACATACATCCAAAAATAGAGATAAGCAGTGTAATCAAGCCTTTAAGAATGTCATTATACATTCCTATGTTTGCATTCATTGCTCCATGATCTTGACATCGCAAGAAACACGGTGTAGGGTTGCGTGTTCGAGTCTGTGGTTATGTAGGTACGGTAAGGTGAAAACCAATACAGACGGAGAAAAAGAGAGAAAGTAAAGCAAAGTAAGAGTGTAAGAAGAGAGAGTCCAAGCCTCTCTGATGTATTATATATTGTAGTACTTGGGTTCATTGTAGAGTATCATCCCACCCCTTTCCCCCAATGGGAAACAAGCATTCTTGGCCCTACCAATAGGGATCCAGCATTCCTGCTCCCCATGGCTACCAGTAGTCTGCCCACCACCACCAAGATGTGTGTCCCCCCTGGCCACCACCAGCCTTGAACCTTGACCCTGAGTGTGGTGATCCTACCCAGCAGAGGGGGAGGGGGTAGGCCCTGAGTGCCCCTTACACAGCCCTGCCAGCACCACTCTGTCTGTTTACATTCCACTCAGGCACCCCCAGCACAAACATGTATATACATACATGCGCTTTGGTCATGTATACCTTTTTAGTAATAGAACATTTGCATTCCCCCAACGATGTAAATCGGAATAAATTACAATGGAATTAGTGAGAATAAATATTATCTCCTTGGTAAATTATGTTATTTGAATTAACATTTTTGATTGGCGTTTACGTTTTTGTTCACCTGAACTCTGAACACTTACTTAAGTTTGAGCGGGAGTATAACATCGAGGTAATTGATTTTGGTTTCCCCAGGTCATGATGCTTTAACCAAAAGGCTGGTGCATACTTGTCCCCGTTTCAAAGAGAAGGCGAGTTATTGAATATCTGATATGGAATTCATCTCGGCGTGGCCATGTAGGGTCTGCTCGGCGTGATCGAATTGTTTTCAGAGAAGTGAGCAATACGGGAACAGCTCAGGACATCCGTCAGATAGCCAGCTATGGCAAGCCATCTGTAGAACAACTCAGGAACAGCTCAGAGCCCTGTGGCAATAACTGACCGCGCTAGCATTCTGCTCAAATGGAAACCTCTCCTGAAATTGCTTTGGTGTCAGTGCCCACTGGTTACTCGAACATATGTGATTAAACTGTTTTGAATTCATGGGCTTGTATCGGACGCGATGGCTGAATCGGTAGAGCGCATGCCTCCCGTGTGGAAAGTCTAGAGTTCAGTTCCCGGTCAAATCAAAGCAATGACTTACACAATTTATGATTGTCGCTTCGTGGCTATGTGATCAGCAGTATTAGGATAGCTCAAGGACTGGTTGGCCCAAGTGTTAGGATAATGTGACTGGGTGGGGTATCAGAGCATGGTGCTGGTGGCATGGACTCCCTTCCATGTAAAAGCGATTGCAACCTGGATGCAACCGAAGAATTTCCAATACTTGATATTTGTCGCTACTTATCCTGGTCTTCAGCCGCATAATTTTGATGAGGTTAGTTAACCCTACTGGAAAAAAAACTCACCATGTAAAGAACGTCAGAAATAGTAACGCTGGAGTGTTTGCCATGACTTGTGTTTCCCCTGACAGGTTACACCCCAAAGCAAGCATTTATACTCTGCCCTAGCTGGGAGTGTTGGGTCAGCTGCCCATTGATAGTCGAGCGATGGTCCTCTCTAAATAGAATAGGACTGGACGCGGTAGCCAAATTGGTGGTGCACAGTCAAAAGGTCAGGAGGGTTGAGTCAAATCATTGACTTACTTGATTGAGGTTTGTCGCTACCTAGTCTGGCACTTGGCAGTACTAGGATAGGGAAATGATTTGTTGGCTTAGTATCAGGATAATGTGACCGAATGGGAAATTGGGTCATGACGGCAGCGACCTGGTCTCCAAGTGGGGCAGCACTATAAAGTCGTTATGAGTGCGTACTGACATTATTCTGTCTTCGTTTTGATAGGACCTTAGATTCTATAAGGATATAAAGCTCAAACAAATAAAATATAAATAAGTGGCCCATCCCCTACGCTAATACCCCCTTGTCATGGATGAATGAGGTGGTGCGGGAGCAGAGTAGTGCAATATCCAGGGACATCTGGGTTCAGTACAATAGGATAGCGGAAATAAATGGTTCGCGACATTTCATGAGAATGATACTGGATGGAATATTGAGTTATTGCACTTGCAACACGGACCCCCAAGTGTAGCAGGCCTATAACGTAGTCACGAGTGTGCATTGTAAAAAGTCTAAAAAATTAAATACAAACAGAGTTAGTTACATAATTATGATTGTGAAGTTGATAGGTAGACGGTATATAGCGATTGGTCAGTTATAAGTCAATGTACAATTCCCTGCAATAGTCTGAGTGATTTGTCTTTTATTGGCCGTTGCTATGGTGATACATTAGGTTATCCCAACTCGGCCCTAGGAACTGGAAGAAAACAATGAAGCAAACAAAGGAAAGTTTGGTTTCCCTGAAAAGTTGGGTGGTTGTCCTAGACTGAACTGTGATGCCTGTGTCGCAACGGGGAGCAGTGGTGGGCACCAGTGATTGGTAGCAGTGGTGGGTATCAGTGGTGGGTAGCAGTGGTGGGTAGCAGTGATGGGAAGCATTGATGGGAAACAGTGGTGGAGAACATTGGCGGGTATCAATGGTCGGTAGCAGTGTTGGGTAGCAGTGATGGGTAGACGTGAAGGGAAGCAGTGATTGGTAACAATACTGGGTAGCAGTGGTGGGTAGCAGTGTTGGGTAGCAGTGATGGGTAGAAGTGATGGCTAGCAGTGATTGGTAGAAGTGATGAGAAGCAGTGGTGGGGAATAGTGGTGGAGAGAACAGGGGGGGCGCAGGAGTGGAGCTTTGGTAGGTTCGTTGTTGGAGCTATATATCCTGGCAACATCTAAGGTCATATCACGATGGGTACCGACTTGTGGCAGTGCACACATATGGTGACTTTATAGTGTTGCCCCACTGGGAGACCAGGCTGCCAGCACGATGACCTGATATCCCATGAAGTCACACTATCCTTCCACTGAGCCAACCAGTCCTTGCCCTATCCAAATAAGGGAAAGGGCCTGGCTAGGAAGTGACAAGTATACATGTTTAAGTCATTAGTTTGACTCAACAAGGGTTCAAACCCTAGCAAAGTGGTGCAGGGGATCGCTGGAAGTTAATTGGCTACCTACTTAGTCATTGTGTCTAAATTGCCCAAGTTATCCCGGATGCCACCGTTCAATCAGGTATTAATTAGTACATGAGCTGGTGACCTGACTCAAGTAATATGGCCATTATGCTTTATCTGTGGTCGGTCCCACTTCCTGGGACATGTCAACAGGTGAGGTAGGAAAACAAACATGTCAGTCGTTGTCCTCAAGCGACACCTGTTTAAGATTGCATGCTCAGGTCTATGACATTTCCGCATCCTTCGATAGTTTTATCTGAATTGTATGGATGTCCTCATATGAATGCGTCATTGGTTGCAAAGTGTGATTGCATTTGATTTAGTGTGAATGACACACAGCACCTCCCCCCACCCACTGAGCTTTTGGACTTGACTTTGGGTGGTCGGACTAATCCACTCTCCATCCACCCAATTGGCCAGTGGGCTTTCACACCTGTATTCCTGCCATCTTAAGATTGATGCTCTCTCCTCACTTACCAGTGAGCCAGCAATGAGCACACATCCACCACTCTCTACAATGTCTACGTGTTTCCACCCACCCGTCCTGCTATTACAGATGATTTGTCTTTAAGTTTAAGGCTTGCCCCTGGCGCTTCTATCCACTTGCAATAACCTCTTATCACAACAGCCAATGCCTCACCGGATGTGGTAGCCGAATCTGTAGAGTGCAGGATTCCGGTGCGGAAGGTCATGACTTCGAATCCCTAACACAAACTAATGGCTTATAAAATATGTCTTGCCACCTAGCTTGGCGCTCAGCATTAATAGGATAGGACGTGGACTGACTAGCACAGGTGCGGCAGCCTTGGCTCCCATTAAGGCAGCACTATAACGTCGCCAGAAGTGCGCTTCGCCACAAAGTAGGTGCCTGTCCTGATATGACCTTAGATGTTGCTAGGACATAAACAACACCAATCAATCAATCCAATGCCTCGGAATGGTTCCTATTAGTAAACACAGTCTATGCACTTCATAGTATCCCCATAATTCGCTAGAGTCAATCAGACGATACTGATTGGATATTTTGTTTTGCGCACACGGCGGGCCATAATGTCACGACGGCGGATGTCCGAGTCACAGTGGCGGGATATTGGCATTAAACCCCGGATGGGTCATATCGGCGAGGCCTGACTGGACCATGTATTGATATACGGCTCGCCATATTACACTTGCCGATATGAGTGCACTGTACACTCCGCACTGTGCGCACGGTGCTCTGTCCAGGGTGCGTAATTTGACCGGTAGGGGAGCTCGGGTAGCGAGACATTCCTTCACAGTTCGCCGGTTGCCCACTGCCTATCATGGCGGGGTTGACTCGTGGGAAGACACCTGGAGGATGGCCATTATTATCATCAGACGGGATGGCCAAATGAGTTGTGCGTCCGTTGCCCGTTTTGCAAGATCGTGGGATTCAAAGTCACGGGTTTGAATCCTGGTCGAGTAAAACCAACGACTTAACAATTTTTAGATTTCACTTCTTAGCCAGCCGGTCGGTATAATTATGATAGGGCGAAGACTGATTGGCTCAGTTTCAGGATAATGTGACTGAATGGAATATCAGGTCATGGTGTGGTCAGCTGGGTCTGCCAGTGGGGCAGCACTATAAAGTTGGCATGAGTGTGCACTGTCAAAAGTCGGTACTCGTCCTGATATGACCTGAGATGTTGCCAAAACGTAAAACTCCAACAACCAACCAACCATTATATTATGATAATTTCTTCGGAGGTAATTTGTAAATTATGTATTCCTTAGAATATATATTATGAGTTCTGGTAAAAAGAACGTTAAGCGCCATGTGGGTCGAAATGAAAAGGAAAGTTTGTTTTATTTAACGACACCTTTAGAACACATTGGTTTTTATCATGAGCTATTGGATTCCAAGTATATGGGCATTCTGACAGATTTCTTTTGGAGGAGACCTGCTGCCACCACATAGGCTACCCTTTCCGATAAGCAGCAAGGTGTATTTTATATGCACTTCCCCACACACAGGACAGCCTTGGATGAACCAATTGTGGACAACTGGTCTTCTAAAATCACTACATCCACTACATCCAATGCGTCTGATATGCCTAGCACGCCCGCCACGTCCGCCACGCCCGCCACAGCCCGCCACGCCCGCCACGTCCGCCACGCCCGCCCCGCCCACCACGCCCGCCACGCCCGCCATGCCCCCGACGCCCGCCACACCTGCTACGCCCATTGCGCCCGCTGCGCCCGTTATTCCCGCCACGCCCGCCATGCCCGCCCCGCCCGCCCCGCCCGGCACGCCCGCCATGCCCCCGACGCCCGCCACGCCTGCTACGCCCATTGCGCCCGCTGCGCCCATTACGGTTGCCACGCCCGCCACGCCCGCCATGCCCGCCATGCCCGCCCCGCCCGCCACGCCCGGCACGCCCGCCATGCCCCTGACGCCCGTCACGCATGCTACGCCCATTGCGCCCGCTACGCCCGCCACGCCCGCCACGCCCGCCATGCCCGCCACGCCCGCCATGCCCACCAAGCCCGCCACTCCCGCCACTCCCGCCACTCCCGCCACTCTCGCCACTCCCGCCACTCCCGCCACTCCCGCCACGCCTGCTCCGCCCGCTACGCCCGCTACGCTCGCGACGCCCGATACGGCCGATACCCCTGCTACATGTGCCTCTGACCGCCCATCGTGCCGTGGTTGCATACAGATGAGGACAGGGCGACCCTTCACACTTTGGGGATTTAGCTCGTTCAGCTGACGGGACAAGATACCTGACACCACTCACAGCTTAATGGCAGGCCATCATGTCGGAAGTGCTCACATGTACACGCGTCTGAAGGTCACCGGGGTCGCGGCGTGACAGCGCAGAGGTCAACAACTGTCACGATGAATTCGATCTATGACAAGCCCGGCAAGGTCAGGCTAGTATTCACTATTCACAGCCGTACATATATATATATGTAATATCTATAGGTATATGCATATATGTGTATATATATATATATATATATATATATATATATATATATATAAGTACACATGTGAATATATGTGTATATATTTGTATATATATATATATATATATATGTGATGTATAACGCATTATGCGAGTATAAAGGTGTGGAAGGTAATTAACCCCTCCTTGTTATTATTACAATACATACTGTACTGCCTCCTCCATCCTGCCAGTGGGGCAGCACTATGAAGTTGGCTGAGTGTGCACTGTCAAAAGTCGGTACTCGTCCTGATATGACCTGATATGTTGCCAAAACGTAAAACCATATATATATATAAACTTATCCTAGCTGAGGTGGAGAAGAAAGAGAAAGAGAACTTTTCGCAGCAAGTGATCTATACAAAGACTGAGGAATAAGTACAAAGAACTGCTGGTGGCGGCGCCACCGTAGGCGAATGTGCCGCAGCAAATCAATCTGAGTCCGTTAATGGACGATAACGGATCATAATAATAATAGGAAAATACCTCCTGATGCTGATTCAACCAGCCCTTGGCCTATCCGAATAATGCTGACCGCCTGGCTAGGAAGTGACAATTATAAACTGTGTATGTTATGTTGCGCTGTCACAAGTCAGTATACATCCTGATATGACCTTAGAGATGGTTGGCTGTTTGGAGTTTTACGTCCTGGCAACATCTAATGACATATCAGGACATATGAGGGGTTCAGGCGCAAAACCAGGTAAACACCATGTTCATGTAAAGTGAAATAACCAATGGAGACAGCACTTCTTAGTCCCTAATAGCCAATGAGCAAATCAATTTTGTTTCAAAACCTGGTAAGTCCTATGTTAAATCATACCTAAAATACGGTTTTGTTGCAAAACCTTGTAGGCCCCATCTGAGTTTGTCTGCATAACCACGTAACTTGTAGAGGGCCAATCACCGGTGCGCATCAGATCACATGATGCACACAATGGCACTGCCCAGAATCACTATTTTTCTGCACTGATTTTGCTAGATTCCTTCGGTGTATGTCTGTTTTGTCAACTTTAATTATGGAAAGCTATGATGCAATTGATGAAAACGTGATGGTATCACCATCGGAAAAGCGTAAACGACATCAGCCACAAAATTCCATGCGTTCTAAAGCAAATGCAGCTCGGTACAGTGGAGAAGGTTTGATTCCTTGTGTCAAATGCGCACATACCAATACTGTGTGCACTGCCTAAACTCTGACTGAAAATGATTTACAATGCATAAAAGGACAGCTCAAAGTGACCACAGATAAACTTAACCAAGATCCAATCCTTGTGTCTCACATGGATATAAGCCAGGTCCATCTCTGGAGGCCAAGAGTAGAAAATGAAGAAAGGGCACAAAACAGAGGTGTGTCGATCAAGTACAGCTTTCTGAAGGAAGATAAAACGAAGATTTCAGTATGCCAGGCTTCATTCCTCATCATTTTGTGTAAGTGACCATAAGGATTATTATAGGAAGTCATTGTAGCCTAATGTCATTTTCACGGTGGGGGTGGGGTAATATATTTTTAGTTACAGTCATCTGAAAAAGGTATTATTTCCCTGGTATTGTTATTATTTTTTTCTTCCACATATTGCAAGACATTTAATCTATTTTATTTAAGATATTTCATAGTCTTAAAGTTGTTTTCCAGGACTCACACTCATTATGTTTTTGAAGAAAAAAAAACACCTAATGATTAGAACCTGTAATACAAGTTTTCATTAGCTTTGTTTTATTTATTATTTCAGGTGTCAAGGAATATCGAGTCCAGAGCATCGCGAGGTACTGGCTTGAGCATGGTAGATCTCCTCCAGAAAATCATGGTGGTTAGAGGAGAGCTGCAGAAATTGAAGGGAAGAAGGAGAGCATTCGAAATCATATAAAGTCCTTCACTTGCAGAGCTAGCCACTATGCTCGTTGAGGTGCACCAGGGAGGAAGTACCTTGCTAGTGATTTAAGTGTTGCAAAGATGCACAAATTGTTCCAGACACAGAATCAAGAACAGATAATGTACTCACTGTATTGGAGCATTTTTGTGTACAACTTCAATCTTGCATTTGGTCACCCTGCCAAAGATGTATGTTTCACATGTATGAAATTCCACATGAAAATTAAGGATCTAGAGCAAACCCCTGATGAAAAGTGAGAAAATATTCTGCTGTATGGGTTGCATCTTCGCTGTGCCTGTCAATTTGACAACAAGATGAATGAAGTGGGAGATAATTTCAGTGTCTGTTTTGATGTAATGGAAAATCTTGTTCTTCCGAAGTCCCCAATAGGGCAAACGTATTATTCTCGCCACTTATACATGTATCGGTTTGGGATTGTTCATCACCGAGGTAGAGGCGAATCACAGGGGAAAGATGACATTCATTTATATAGATGGCTTGAACATCAGAATGCCAAAGACCGCAATACAATTGCTTCTGCATTACATGATTACTTAGGTTCAGGGGTTAGCATGGACATCAGTCAAACTAAACTCCTACGTTTGTTCTCAGATTCTTGCTACGGCCAATATAAGAACATTAACGTGTTATCCATGTTGTTTGCATCGTGCAGCCAGAAGTACCCAAATCTTACTGTTGAATACAATTTCCCAATACAGGGACACATCTTTCTTCCTGCAGACCGAGTGTTTGGAAGGATCAAGCAAGAAATCCGAAAGAAGGAAACAATATTAATGCCAGAGGAATACTGTGAGATTCTCAGGAACCATGGTACTGTTCATGTGTGTGGAAAGGATTGGATGTGCTATGTTTACAAAGCAGAATCAGCCTGTTTCACAAAACGTGAAAGATCTTTCAAAATCAGTGAGGCAAGAGTGCTACAGGTTTCTAAGAATAAGTTGGGGTTCAAAAGTGCATTTGCTTGGGAATTTTGCTAATGCTCCCTTCTAAAAAGGGGAAAACAGTGTGCACAGTTCACTCCTTCACTACTGGCTGATATTAACTGTATTAACTGTTATGAAGCTGCTGAAACAGTCGGATGTAAATCAAGAGGTTTTGGATAACTGTGAGGATGCCCTCTCTCATGTTGGCAATCAGAACATTGTGCAGGACCTTGACAATAGTGGTGATGATGAGTAAGCTAATGATGTAAATGTTACACACTCTGCTTCTGTGAGCAGGAATTATGTGGGGCAGGGCAAGTTAGTTCAATATTATGAGAAAATACTTTAACACTCGGTAGCCCAATTTCAGTAAATCGATGGATGTATGTTTAAATTGGGGGAATGGGTGGGTTAACTGACTGAATTTTCATGTAATCTTGTTGATGACCTTTAATGACAAATGGAGTATATTGTGACTGGACTAGCATTATTTTCCTGTCAGCTCTCCATAATTATGACTCTAGATAGAGTAAGGATCTCATTGTCATTGTTATTACACTGGGATTTCATAATCGTTTAAATAATTGTCAGTTTTAACGCTTTCTGAAGTCGAGGAAGAATAGGCCTACTGCCAAAGTTTGGTATATTCATACATAAGAAAGGGTGTTCTTTTGAATATATAATACATCTTTCATGTTTAAGATATTTCTAATTGTGTGTTCTTTAATTCTACAACATTTCCATAAGATTAGTCTTTGACAATGGACTTACAGGGTTTTGCAAACAAACTGAAAGTGGACTTACTTGGTTTTGCACAATAATCAATAAAAGTTGGTTAAATAATGAGTTTTGGATTAAAGGTTAATTTATCACTTTTATAGTATTTGTTCATTGCTCCATAACCCTTTAATAAAAGGAAAAGTGGAATTACTGAGAATGATATTCATGGTCATATAAAAATCTTAATTTCGCGTGGACTTATTTGCTTTCGCGCCTGAACTCCTCATATGACCTTAGATGTTGCGAGGACATAACAGTCCAACAAGCAAGCAATCACACAGCCTTCACCCAGATCATTCCCCTAATATAATATTCCCTGAAGATGTGAGAGGCTCCATACTCGGAGAGGTGAGTTGATGCGCATTTGATAACGACATAGATAATGATCAATAGGTTAATGACACAATCAAATAGCAATTCCCAAGTCTAAGATGGTCCCCATTAGATACAGTTAACTATTCAACTTGATAATGTTCATGGGAACCCCATCGGGTTCGGCCTGGTGGTTGAGAAATACATCACCACCGTTCCGCTACTCAGGTGACAGCCACCCTCATTAGAACGGGCAAGGGAGGCAATTAATGATATCATGAAGTTCACTGGGAGACAGTTGCACAAGTTTCAATGAAATAATATGAGGTTTTAATGAGATTTCGCACCAGATGACATTTTTCACCGGCCACACCGCGGAGCGCGGAGAAATTTGGCGGGAAAATAAATCCACCTGATAAATTATAGCCCCGAAGTGTTGGCATTGCGTTTGGTGTGCTCACAGGAGTGCTCTCAGAAGGATTTGTTCTCTCTAATGATTATCAGTCCGATATTACATCTTTAATGAATTAGATTCCTAGCTATGTTTTGAATTAGGTCTAAAGCCAATGTGAATATTCCTCATCCTAATTCGGCGTCACAGCACAGAGCTGGTGTTCTCTCAAATGCTAGCATTCTGGTGGAACAATCATTTTCTTGATTAAAGTTGCATAATCCCATTGGTTTGAGTTTCCATCCAGCATATATCCTTAAATAAATATATCAAATTGATCTATATAATCTACGTTACTATAGTTTAAGGTAATTGCTGATTATAAATTGCTAGTTCTGGTGACATTTGGAGTAGACAGCTAGGCAGGGATAATATGATTGCATCAGGGATCCTAAGTAGTGTAATGGTATACCACACTAGCCGTGGAATGGCAAGATGTTTGCGTTCGGAATTCTACTCTAGGCAAACTGGTGGGGTGGTTGTTGGAGTTGTATGTCCTGACAACATCTAAGGTCATATCAGGATTGTCATCACGAGCACGACACAAAAATAAAATAGCGAACCCCTTGAACATGCTATCAGGATAGATCTAAGCAGGCTGCAGTCACGCTCCAAGTTAGGTCCTTCCAGCCACTATTGATGTGCATGTCCGATTACATCATTGCCCTCAGGAGGTGTCCATCCAGGTATTTTTATCTCTGCATCGAGAAAGCCAGTCATGGGCCATGTGGTGTTGTATCCCCTCAGGACTGCTTTGATGTCGATGGTTGTTGGAGTTGTATCTCCTTGCAACATCTAACTCATATCAGAACAGGTGCTGACTTGTGACAGTGCACACTCATGTCACTGCCTCTCCCACTCCCACTCTCCTTCTCTTCCTCGGCCTCTCCCTCTCCCTCGCCCTCTCCCACTCTCTCCCTCACCCACTCCCTCTCTCTCTCCCTCTCCCACTCTCTCCCTCTCCCTCTTGCAATCCATCTCCCTCTCCCACACCCTCTCCCTCCATATCCCTCTCCCTCTCCCTCTCCCACTCTCTCCCTCTCCCTCTCCCTCTCTATTTTCCAATCCCTCTCCCTCTCCCTCTCTCACAGCCTCTCCCTCCATATCCCTCTCCCTCTCCTCTTTCCTCTTCCTCCCCCGCATCTCTACCTACTCTACCAGTACCTTTACCACCAATCCCACTCCACCCGCGTCCCTCACCCCTTTCATCCACCATCCCCCCTCCCGCCTCCGCACCGCCCCTCCAACCGAACGCCCTTATCACCTCGACGCGCCCAGGCACCTCCTCCCTAATAAGCCCGAGAATATGGGAGAGGGCACCGGGGGCGGGGTCGCGAATGGCGGACAGCGTTAGAAAACCATGCATCACCGCTCAGATCGAATCCGGACTGGTCGGCAGAAATCATTCCCCTGGTCCCACCCCCCGTCACCCACCCCCCGCCCTCCGCCCTCAGTCCTCAGCACCGGCACTCACCCCGCACTCCCACAAATACACCCAAACCCACAACCCCACTCCCCGTCTCACAAGGACACGTTCAGTTCGCTAGCAATCCACCGCTTGTCTTCCGCAAATAAAACGATACATTGACACGTGCATATCTTCTATATGCGCAGATACAATTACAAATAAATAGTTGTTAATTGAAATATATGATGGTTTGTAGTGTTTTATTCGATCACATATTCCAATGGCGTTTTATGCCATATCTGCATGCCACCTGAAATTCCCAAGCTAGGCCCTGCAGTATTATATATTCACATATACGCATATGTTTGTCGTGATGTGTGTGTTTGGTTGTTGTGTTGTGTAGGTTTACGTCTTGTCAACATATAAGGTCATATAGGGACAGGATTATGCTAGTGTAGTGAAGGCAGCAACCCAACAACAAAAGGGCAAGTACAGTATTTATTTTACAAACGCTTGTTGCATGACTGTCTTTAGGCTGGGCAAGGCGCCCTACCAAGTTGCAATATTTAGTCAATGAGTCAAATACATATAGCTAATAATATTTAAAAAATGTTAAAAACACAGGCAGAGCAGGGGAGGGAGGCGAGTGGTTCCGGTGAGGTCCGAGGCAGAAGTGGGTCCACCGATTCCAGAACCACAGGGAAGGAGAGGAGGAGGGGGGTGGAGGCGCCACCTAGCGGATTCGAACCCACCGGAACCAATGATTCGATACCATCCGAGAACACCAGGGGGAGGCACTGCACTTCACCTACACCAGCATATCGAGGATATACGCGTGAATAAACATGACAAAGTATACTTATCACACTCATCCACGGTATTATTAATGTTTCATTGTGACACCCAACCGGAGGCTGCAGTACGGTGTTTTGGTCTGACGGAACACTTCCCGTTAAGCATGTCGCTCGCTACAGAAAACAACATATATATATATATATATAGATATATATATGTATATATATATATATATATATATATATGTATATATATAGTTTGTTTGTTTGGTGTTGTTTTATGTCCTAGCAATATCTAAGGTCAGATTAGACGGGTACCGACTTGTGACAGTGCGCACTAATGGTGACTTTATAGTGCTGCCCCACTGGAAGACCATGCTGTCAGCACCATGACCTGATATCCCACTCAGTCACATTATCCTGACACTGAGCCAAGCAGTCCTTGTTCTATCCTATTAATTCCGAGCTCCAGGCTAGGAAGCGACAAGTATCATTGTTTAAGTCATTGGTTTGAATCGACCAGGGTTCGAACCCACGATCCACCAACACGGGAGACGGACGCTCTAACTCATTCGGCCATCCCGTCTGCTCTATATATATATATATTTATTACCTCGGTACTACGCCTCTGGCTACTCCTAGTCCAGGGAAAAGGAAGCACATCCAGGTCCAGCAATTACCATAATCATCTCACAACGGGAGGACTTTTGTGAGTAGATCCGGCAGTTTTCGCTATGATTAATTCCTGGGATTCCCCAATTATTATTATTATTATTAATAAGGCGTACCGCCGAGTTCTATTGTATTTTCTGCAACTTGTTGGTGGAGAAAGCCACAGTGGGAGAAGTTTATAGGACAGAGAGTGTGGGAGGGTACCGCAATACTTGTCCCTACCCCTTGTTTGGATCAGTATTCCTTAGCGTCATCCTACAAGTGTCGATTAAGCACATCCCTGTGTTAAAAACTATTTTAACGTCATAATACACACCTTGTATAATTATACTCTAATTATCCGTGTGATATTCAGTTGAATAATGCCTGACCAGACTTTGGTTTTACTTACAGTCTCCCAGCCATGGCTACGAAGTGGAGAAAGGCAGATGCATCTCGGGTGCTCAGTGAAGACAATGATTGATTGATTGATTGGTGTCGGCAGCCTAGACCATATTCACGGCAAGAAATGTTAGTTTTTTGTTCAAACCACCACGTTTACATGTACAAGCAGACAATCAATTGTGTGCCAATAGACACTCATTAAATTAAAAAGCTCTAAATTATATGTTTGTGGCCGAGGGAAGTAAATTCCCATAAAAAAAGAAAAGTTTGATTAATAATTGCTAGAATTTATTTAGCAAACTACATGAGGTGGTACAGACCACCACAAAAGGCTAAAGTGTTTTCTTGTTTTACTTCAGTAAAAAGGTCATGCATGCTGTCTGCCGTGTAAACTTGTTGGCACAGTGCCAAAAAGTCAACACAACTTAGTCAAATGTGTTTGAGTGTCAGTGGGGACTGACACCCAATACATTCAGGGGGAGGCTCCCAATTGAGCAGAAAAGCATGTGTAAGCCACAAGTGGCCAATATGGCAGGGCTAAGGACCACTTGGTCCCGCCGACCTCCCGCATGAGTATGTGGTGGTTTTCCCCACAGATGGTTCAATTTCTTTAACGTTATTAATGTTTTCATCCCACTCATGTTGCCATTTGGATTTGATGTGGGTGGGTATTAGTGGTTTCAGATCAGAGTGAAGGATCAGACACGGCATGGCCAGGCACCCAGCACAGCTGGATATCATACCCATCTGTTGCCAGTTGGTTCATTGTATAATTGACTGTTGCTAGAATAGGGTGATCCATTTTCAGTCTAGCAACAGCCAGGAGTCATGAAAACGAATCACTGTATATAACATAGTTAGTGTGGTTGGATACCTTGACAGACTCCAACGCGAGAAGTAGGACTCAGGCTTTTGCAGCGAAAGTCAAGCTCTGATCAGGCAAGCTTATGCAAATGTTATCTCCGTCGGCAGACTGCCGCCGCAGCTACCTGGTCATTCAAACCATCAGTGTATATGGAGAGGTAGTCTGCAAACTATCCTTGAATCCCGCCCATCCTACCCGGGCACGACTATCACGTTTCGCTGGAACCTAAATGAAAACACAAAAGTATCCATACAAAACTAATGGTGCTGTCACATTACAATGTTTCTCACCGGCGTGCTGCCAAACACAAAATGTTGTCAACGCATCCAACTTTTCGGCGTTTTGGGTGAAAGTTTGACGGCGCACAGCGTGTTAGTAGCTTCTTAGTAGCGTGTTATTAGAGCGCGGTCAACAGGTTTTGACGTGTGACAGAACAACGTGTCAACGTCCCGCCAGCGAGTTCCCAGCATGTTATCAGCATGTCAACAGCGCGTTAATCAGGGTCGGCAGGTTCCCAGCTTGTTATCAGCGTGTTATCGGCATGCTGTTGGCATGCTGTCGGCGTGTTGACAGCATGAGGGTGGCGCGTCATTAACGGGTGCCATTATATACTCAAAGCCAAAACGCTGACCAAAAGTTGACAGAGCGCAGGGAAACGTTAGGTGTGTGGCAGACGCGCCAGGAACACATCCAGATGCACCAGGAACACGTCCAGAGGCGCCAGGAACACGTCCAGACATGCCAGCAACACGTCCAACGTGTCGAGAAATGCTGGCGCAATGCCAATAGCGCACCACTACACGTCGATGGAATGTTACCGACGTGTTGACGGACTGCTTGAAGTTTGGGGAAAAATGGCCAACGTTTGTCAACATCTGTCAACGTCGATCAATTTGGCACAAGCAGTCCGGCAAAGCGCTCATAACATGCATTGACATGCTGCAAACACGCCCGTAACGCGCAACCCAACACGTTGACGCGCGTTGTCGCGCATCGAAAGTTTTGTGCATGCACAAAACGTTTGATGCGGCCCGACGCGTGCCAATCTGTGGGTCCACACGTTGCTGTCACTCAACATGTACTGACGTGTACCACCGCACCGGTAACGTGTTCGTAACGCACCGGTAACGCATCCCGACATGTGCCGACGTTTCGCCCAAAAAGGCAACACGTCAGCACGCGTTGACGCGCATTGGTGAGAAACGTCATAATGTGACAGCACCATTGGATAATTTTGTATCCAATGCCAATGACAAGTTTGTAGATCATGGTTTGGAAAAGAGCTATTCATATATATTGATAGTGATAAGACCGTTATCGCATGTAATAAGATCTGGAGTGCCCCCCACCCCCACCCACCGGGGTTGGGGGTCCCGGCATGCACCGATCACCTCCTGCGCGGGGCTTTACACTCGACTGTTCATATATATATATATATATATATATATATACATATATATATATATATATGAAGAGTTCTTCATATATATATATATATATATATATATATATATATATATATAAAGTCTTTGCTACAGTACAATGATAAGACAAGACAAGGAAGTGGGTTGAGATGATATATTCTCTGGCTTAGGGGATATGATGCCCTAGCCTAATAAAATAAAAATTCCAGTGCGCGAGTGACAGTATTCGCGGCACTGGCTGGGGGGTTGGCGCCAGCTGTCCCACCCAGGGGAGGGGCCACCCATAAAGTAGTACACAGAAACAGGGTGGCCAGTAGGGGATATTCCCTTACGCGCCTTTATACTCACATAAGTTTTATACATCACATATATGAAGAGCTCTTCATATATATTGAATGCTCTTTTCCAAAACATGATCGACAAACTTGGCACTGGGAGTGGCAGTGCAAACTCATTTTTTGGATCGCCGCTTATTGCCTTTGGGAAAGAGCTCTTCATATATATATACAAATATATAAATATATAACTATATATATATGGGTTGTGTAGGCATGTACTATATGATTATGAATGACATCGGTTGCGTCCATCAGATAGATGGGCATGTGTGCATGTGTCTGTCCGCATTGTACGTTGGCCTTTACAAATTGGCGGCCAGGCCCGTACTGATAGATGCGTTCTGTCCGTGTGGAGGAGTAGAACCGGTGAACCGTGATGGCAAATTGTGTAGTGACACTGGCACGGGCCGTGGATTCGCGGCGGGGTGTCTCAGGGGCACCCAATCTAGAGCCTTCGAACAGATCGATCCCACTGCAGTCGCCCTACTTAGTCGAGGATGGGGTCCTATTTCAGTGTCACTCACCCCCAGATAGCTCCCATGGATACACTACAACCCCGTACATCATACACGTCACAAGTCATGCGCCACACGTCACGTCACACGTCATACGTCACGTGTCACACGTCATATGTCACCCGTCATGCCGCATGTCACGCTTGACAGTCACACGTAGAATGTCATGTGTCACGTGTCACGTGACACATATCACACGTTACGTCTCACATGTCACATGTCACAAATCAGACAACATCATACACATGCCATGCACTACCATATACATTGCAGCCGCCGTCCACCATACATCACAGAACACACTACACAGAACACCACCCCCCCCATACCCCACATGCTCCACCATACATAACAGAAGTCCTGTGACCAACTGGCCAAGAGCACCTCTGCCACCTGGGCCGTGTTCAGGGTCCATCTCGGAGGCACCACGGGGACGTTTCCGTGATGCTTTTTGGCCTATTTGCATTCAGAGTGCGTCTCGGCGACGTCTCGGAGACGCCTCCATTTTCAGACTGGAGATAAAAATTGCCTCGAAAATGCCTGCCGTATTCAGTGGTTTCAGCCAATCACAGCGCAGCTTTTCTATTGCAAATGGGCGCCACCTATGGGTGCAGCCGTTTTCGAGACAACAAACTCCTTTTGCCGTTCAAAGTAGCGTGACGTCATGGCCATCTCCAAGGCGCCTCCGAGACGGACCCTGAACGCGGCCCAGCTATATGCCCCCCAGGCTGACCAATGCACCACCATTAACACAGACTCAGGTCCATTCCAGGCAGCTCCAGCTGTACCAACCAATACCTTCTAGAACGTTCGCAGAATAATATTTGCATAAGATACCACACATAATACAGAAAATATTGCACATAGGCATATACACACAACAAACTACACACCATCATACACCACACGAACCAACCCCACACCCCACCATACAGTACAGAACACACTGCACATACACATACATATAGCACACACTACACACCGCCATACACCACCCACACACCTATCAACCCACGATGGAACTACAGTGCATGCCATCAAACGAAATAGGAATAACATTGAAATGGTTACCATTATTAATAAATAACAGAAACCATCATATCCGGTCAGTATATCAGTCACACAGTCCTGGATTTTACCGGAATTACTTCCCCTCCCACCTCACTGACTGTGACGGACTCATGGTGCCAGTGGCACGGTATTCCAGGAGGGCAACACTATACAATCACCACGAGCGTGTACTGTTACAAGGCGGTTCCGTCCTGATATGACTTTAGATGTTGCTAGAATGTAAAGACGCCATCAACTAATCAACCATCAATCAACCATCAACCAAGACATCAATCTCACATGGCCACCAGACCCAGACCAATCATGATCATATTCAAGACTGTACTTGATAGAAACGCCTTCTACTTTGCTCGGGCCAAGGTAAACAAGTCAGATCGATATGCTGGCAGCTACCTTAATGATGATGTGACCCATACCACACGCAAGTACTTCCAAGAAGTAGTTGTGTGGAAGTTAGTGCACAGCGACGGCATTTTGATAGATGGTCACAACTTTAAGCATGCTATCACCCTCCCAGAAAAGTTCTCACTATCGAACGTAAAACAGTTGAGATACATGAGGAACTTTACTTCCACTCAGAACACTCATCCCTTTCCAACTTCCACCCTTCGCCGATCAGTGATAACAATGCTGTTTATCCAACAGCCAAACACTGCCTCCACGCAGCAAAATGACACTTGGCAAATGACAAGGAAAAACTGGGTCAGGTGCTGGCTGCCCAAACCCCAATGGAAGCAAAGCGCATTGCGGAGCAGATACCAGAATCGGCTGAATGGTGACACAGCAGAGAAGCCATCCTAACAACGGTCATTGACCAAAAGTTTGATCAAGATCCTGACTTGGCGGACATGCTTGTGGCTACTGGCCACATTAAACTAAATGAAGCGACCAACAACACATATTTCGTATAGTGGGCTCAATAAACTGGGACAGGCATTGGCAGCTAAGTGAGACAATAATAGGGGTGGCACAAGCCATGATAAATAAAGCAAAACTGGTCGACGGAAAAAGCAGATAATTCCACAAACAACATCACACAACCGACTGAGGAAAGCAGGAACAATATATTAGACACTTGGGTGATCATTCATTTGGATGTATATAGGCCACCTGGACAACGACGGAGTGCATGCCTACTTTAATCAGACGTATCATCACTACTATGTACGGCCCAGTGATGAATGCCATGTTAACCTACATCCTAAGCAGTACTGGGCCAAGCAGATCACCAAGACGGCAGGGCCATCCTACTATTGACAAACAACTCGGAAGGCCCCGCCACCATGGCACATCCCGAAGCTGAGTAGATTTATGATCTTCTTCTACACTAGCTTGTCATCTAGCTCCTAACTGTCTCAATCTACTGTGTAATGGTTGCATATGCAGCACTATATTGCCAACCAGCATTTGACTGTTCCAATCAACTGTACAGTTGTCATGACCCCTCTTTAAATAAAAAATAAAGATAAAAATGAAATAAAATAAATTCTCATTTGCACTACCTTACCAACTACTATTTAGATAGTCTAATCCACTATGTACTGGTATCATACAACACTATCTTAACCACTAGTACTTGACTGCTTACCTCAACTATGTTCTTGTAATTCTGCCTGTGTTGTTGGTTTAAAAAATAAAATCACACGTGTACCTTTTGAGTTTGCATCATATTCCATTATATGGTTGGGATCTAGGCAATCTAGAATCAAAATACTGACAATTTTCTCCCACTTTCCATCCAGAAGAGCATGCTCATGAGCACCGCCGATCACCACCATAGCTGCCCATCACGAATGTCTCTGCCCATCACCATCACCACTGCCGATGCCAAAGCCAGAAAAGATTGCCACCCTGTATGACACTGTAACCAATGCCAGGACTCCAGGAGTGCAGCATCAGGATCATCATGACCAAAACTCACTGACGCATCATCTCAGTCACTGGACTCTGTAACAGCAAGTAGACTAGCCTGCTAAGTGCACCATCAATCTACAATTTGGGTTATGTAGTCCGCTGATCAAAACCTTATTTGAGTTCTCATCTGCCAATTACCTATTCAATTTCCTTTTACATGCATAACCAGCATACATGATCAGTGTATGCACCTGGATACACACACTGATGTATTTCATACTCTGTGTGTATATGCCCTTATGGTTGTGATCATCAATGCTGGCACCTGACCTTAACACTGGACACAACTAAGGCTCTACTGTCTATGACTATGATCCCATCTCTATGTACTCAATGCTCTATATGTTATTGGCAAACACTGTGACCTCTGACCTGGCCCACAGGCCACACTGTTTCATGTATACAGGTTATTATACATACGATGGGCATACATTGAATATCTGCACTACTACCCTTACTTATGTACAAATACTGTGCACCTTGATTCTTCTTTGGAATCTGCTATTGGGTTATGTCAGTCCACTGGCCCAAACCTTTGATCTGGTTTGGATCTGCAAATTGACTGTTTGACTGCCCTCTATATGCATGGTCTGCCAGTACAAACTTGACTGGTCTGACTCACCCGTCAGAATTATAAATCTCTCCTTGCACCCTACCCTTCATGTGTAATGTATATGCCTGAGAGCACTATGCATGGATGCCAGACTATTTGTGCATGTGCCCTTGTTGCTGTGACCACTTTCAATCATGACCAAAGCACTATTATGTAAACAACTTTATTTCAAACTGTATATAGTCATGCCTCTATATGCTAAGTGTAGACCTCTGACCCGAGCCCACAGGTAACACTACTTTATATTTGTATGTTAGAAATTGATGGACAAATATTGACTACAATTATTTAAATACTACTACTGTCCACCTCAATTCCTGGTGCTGATGGAGCTGGTCAGCATGAGCTTCGTGCTGATGGAAGGGCTGGGCTCAATTTTTGGAACTGGTATGCCTGATATGGCACATTCACAGCAGTCCTTAATCTACACTTGTTATGCTGACCCTTAGTTGGGCCTTCGCTTGACTACCCAAACACCAACTGAAGCTAATGTCAATACCCAATTACAAATATGCGAGTGGAAACGCTATCTACTATTGACCACACTCAACTGTTACTGATCCGTGTCTAATTGTCATATATCACCAACTCAAACAACATTAAGAAGAACCAATTAAGTAGACCCTACATTAATTAACCAGCCCCTTCTTACAACATGATACACTAATATCATGCCCCCCCATTGAGATAACTCTCGATCAACAAGACAGCTGCTACTGATATTCCCACACGATGGGAAGGTGATAACCGTCCCCTACATCGCAAGGCGATGGAAGGAGGCTCAGGTCTCCAGCCAGGTCAGCCCCCCCCTACACCCTCCACTCTATCTGGAGAGCCGCCACCATGGTTCCATTCGCCTAGGGCAGCTCCGAGCTTGAAGTATAGCATTTCGGGGGATGGGCCTCCGATGCCCACTAATGCGACATAAACACTCATGACTCACACACCCTTTTGTAAGAGCCATCACCAAACAATGACAAACAAACATTCATAAAACTACTCTGGCTTGGCCAATTTAAACCTAATATTATATAATATCTAATTAAATTTTGTAAATCATTTATCTAATTGCATAACTTTTCTCACTAATTAATTATCATTTAACCATACAATTTTATATAAATATTGCTATGCTATAAACAGTGACTACTGCTACCCACGAGTTACTCGAGCATTTTCACCATGCTCACTTGTCTCAGCTCACTCACCCCATTTTCATCCACTTGACCACGATCACCACATGCAGCTATCGGACCAACACAACCAACCAAAAATGTAATGCCATCGGGGGCTGCCCAGAATAAAGCCCTGTTATCCCAATCTCCACTTCCATGCCCTGTGTGTTATAACTGCAATGTTAAGAGATTTAAACAGAATTTGATTATAAAGTAAGTATGTGTATTCACGTCATAAATGATTTATGGTGTTTGCTTCAAAATGCATTATCATTTTAAGGCATGTAAACAGGTATTTGATTATATAATATGATATATTGTCTATTTGGTCCTTAAATGAAGATGATGGCATATGCTGTTTTCTTCAAAATGCTTTATCATTTTAAGATGTGTAAACAGGTATTTTATTATATAATATGATATGTTGTCAATAGTGTGCTTAACCGAAGATGATGGCATAATTATGCGGTTTGCTTCAAAGTGCTTGATTATTTTAAGACAAGTACACAGGTATTTAAAAAAAATAATATGATATGTTGTCTATCATGTACTTAAATTAGGATTATGGGATACCATGTTTACTTCAGAAACCATTATCATTTTAAGACATATGTTATTGTCGTGGGGGTGATGAAAATGGGAAATATTGTGCCTAGAGCGGGACTCGAACCCACATCTCTTTGCATTCCGGGCCAGTGTGCTAACCATTACACCACCTAGGCTCCCTGATATCAACACACTCCCCACGCCTACCTGTCTATGTGGTTACTTGCCTGAGAGGTCAGTGCAGACCACTACATTATTATATATGATATGCTGTCTATTGTGTGCTTAAATAATGATGATATATTAGACCTATGTTGTGGCCCTATATACTTATCACTGTAAGTTATAGGTTGATTGATTGATTGGTGATTTCTATGCGAAGTGTCGGCAGCAGAGACCATACCCATGGTAAATAATTGGTTGTTTTCTTATTCAAGCATCGCTTTTACATATAACGTAGAAGCATACAATCAATGACGGCGTTCCCCAGAGTCCAGCAATGAAAGCCAATGAGCACCACGCTGGCATTCAACTCTCTCTCAACAGTACAATTGTGATATTTGCATAATTTCCTACTACCCACTGGCTGGCTCAGGCATATATGTGGTAACTGACTGCATGTGCAATATTGAACTGATTCCACTAGAATTATTTACCTATTCAGGAGACCAAGGCAGAAAAACATGCTAAGCGATCACCTCCATTGACTGGATATACCTACCATTGTTTGTTTATTGGGCGATTTACGTCAAGGCAACACCTATCGTCAAGCATTTTGGTAGATCATGAGATTTGAACCTACTGGTTCGAACCCTAGTTGAGTCAAAAGAAAGTTTGTTGTATTTAACGATGCCTCTAGAGCACATTGGATTGTATCATCGCCTAGTGGACGTCAAGCATTTGGTAATTCTGGCACATTTCTTTAGAGGAAACCTGATGCCAACCAGATAGGCTACTCTTTCCGATAAGCACTTTTATATGCACTTTCCCACATACAGGACAGTACATACCACAGCCTTTGATGGACCAGTTGTGGACAACTGGTTGGACCGGAAAATAGCCCAAACTGCAAATGTGTCCACTGACCAGGATCGATCGGATGACTCACACCTGCACAGCTGGACACGCTACCACCTGAGCTACCTGCTGCACCCATGTCCTGGCCATTGCAGTTTAAACTGCCCATTACAATTGCCGATTGTCAATAAGGTTGCTCCTAGCTTAATTCTTTCAGGATGTGTTTGAAACGGAAGGCAGGAGTCAGATTATTGTGAAAGTTAAAGAATTGCTTGTGTATTTTCCCATGTGTATTGTTAAGTTGACCACATTTTTAGCGCTCAGTGTCAGGATAATGTGACTGAGTGGGATACCAGGTCATGGTGCCGGCAGCCTGGTTTCCCAGTGGGAGAGCACTATAAAGTCGCCATGAGTGCGCACTGTCACAAGTCGGTACCCGTCCTGATATGACATTAGATGTTGCTAGGATGTAAAACAACAACAAAACACATTTTTAGCTGTCATCTGTGTACCATGCCTCAGAAAGCAGCTGTGTTTAGCCAGCAAACCAACTGGCTTCATATTTTAATGTTGACTTAGTATTGGATGATCTGATGAACCCATATAATAAACTAACCAAAGTTTGTTTGTTTTGTTGTTGTTGTTTTACGTCCTAGTAAAATATAAGGTCATATCAGGATGGGTACATACTTGGGACAGTACGCACTCATGGCAATTTTATAGTGCTGCCCCACTGGGAAATCAGGCCACTGGCACCATGACCGGATATCCCACTCAGTCACATTATCCTGACACCAAGCTAACCAGCCCTTGCCCTATCCTAATAATGCCGAGTACCAGGCTAGGAGGTGACAAGTATACATTTTTAAGTCATTGGTTTGACTCGACCAGGAACCAAACTTGTGAACTCGCGATCTTCCGCATGCGAGGCCTGTGCGCTACTGATTCAGGCACCGCACCCGGTCACTAACCAAAGTAGTTTACCTACGTTCCAGTCCTAGATGTGTAACTTAGTAATTTATGGACAGTTATGGCCTGTAGCCAGAAGCTGAATATGTTGTAACTACTGAATTATTTCCTAATATTCACTGCTAATTTACTCAATCCGGTCCCAACTAAATGGCCTGGAAATATTCAAGAAATTAGATATAACTTTCTGCTTTCTAGCGATGTATTCCAATATGAAAATATCCCAAAACTCAGTGTGCCACAACCATAATTGTGAACCTGCTAACTAATCCTATATAAAATGTGACCTTGGTAATTGCACCGGGGGTCGAATGAGGTATTTAACCACCATAGCCCAATCGAGGTAAGCTCTCCAACCTGCGACATAGGCTTGTTGGCTGGCGCCCTATGCCCTAGTAACCTCGAATGTTAAGCTGTGTTTACACGGGCGAGTTAAAACGCTTCATATAAAACCACTTGCCTAGATCGATTTACATTTGCTGTGTAAATGCGACACTGTGACATTTTAGGGCTAAATCGATTCATATAAATCGGTAGATGTAAAGCACCTTGCAAGGTAGTATAGATGAAGCGATACAGTCGGTTCCCAGGCGGCGATAGTGTAAAATAGTGGTGCTTGCCGGCTACAGGCTCAGCTGTAACTATCACTGGTGCCCGGCAGTGTTAGGGACCGATTAGCCCAAAATCTATTGAATGCGATCATATTTAACAGAATTACATACTCAAATAATGAAATTTAATTAAATTAACCATAAATTCCAAGCGATATTAATGTAGCCGCTACATTGGCGTCGTTATTCATATTGTGAATCAACGAATGTAAACTAAACAAATAACAGTACTCGCCAGCTACAGGCTCACCACTAAGGCTGCTGGTTCCCGGCGCCGACACACTTTCAAACTTGGTCCGTGTAAATGCGCCACTACATCGCTTCATATAAATCAATTTGTCTAAACCGGTTTAGAATTGCCCGTGTAAACACGGCTTTTTATCAAGACTGGTACCCGGTGTGACAATGTGCAGTCATGGTGACTTTATAGCATAGTGCTGCCCCACTGGAAGACCAGCCTGCCAGAACCATACCCATGACCCAATCGTCATTACTGATATCGATTTGTGACAAGGTCCACTTATGGTGACTTTATAGTGCTGCCCCACTGGAAGACCAGCCTGCTAAACCCATAACCATGACCTAATCTCTCCCTAAGTGCCATTTTGGCGATACTGACCAAAATAAGTATTTGCCCTATCCTGTTAATGATGAGCGGCATGCCAAGTATCGACAAGTATAAATTGTGTAAGTCACTGATTTGACTTGGTCGAGGTCGGTATTGATATCCTCCCGCACGGGAAGTCAGCCAAAGCTCTAGTCTTAGTAATTCAGCCATTGGGTCCAGTCACACAACCACACACATATTATGTATGTCTACATATATATATATATGTATATTTATACATGAAGAGATCAGGCGCAAAACCATGTAAACGCCAATCCAAAAATGGAGATAAACATTGAAATCAAATGTTCAACAACTTTTCTTTTATATTCCTACTCTTTTGTTCATTGCTGCACAACCGTGTCATCATATGGAAAGTGGAATTAGTGAGAATTCAAATTATTTTCAGGTGAAAATCTTTTATTTAAACAACATTTTTGGATTGGTGCTTACATGGTTTTGCGCCTGAACTCTTCACATGTATTATATATATAGTATATACACATATAGTAGTTACTATACTGATTCCGAGTCAAACTAATAACTTAAAAATTGATACTTGTCGCCTCCTAGCCAGGCACTCGGCATTATTAGGATAGTGTAAGGACTGGTCGACTCAGTGTCAGGATACTGTAACTGAGTGGAATATCAGGTCATGGTGAGGGGTGGCCTGGCCTGGGGCAGCCCTATAAAGTCGCCATCACCTTAGATGTGTCCAGTTCGTAAAACTCCAACAGCCAAAACCCCTCCAACTGACATATTTAATGGCCATGTGTTTGTGGGGCTGGAGAATTTGGTCGAAATAGAATTGTGAGGTGGTAGAAACGAACCGAGGTGTGGACGCTGATGGCACTCGGGAAAGGGGGGCGTGGGGGGGGGGGGGTGAGAATGGGGGAGGAGGTGAGAGTGGGGGAGGGAGGCGTGAGGGGGGAAATATATATGGGGAGGAGGGGGAGGAGTGGGTGGGAGGGAGGGGCTAACAGGGTAGAGTGGGTGAGAGCTGGATGGGGTGATGCGGAGGAGGGGAAGGGGGGGAGGAGGGGGAGAGAGAGGGTAGGAGGGGGTGAGAGAGTGCGGGGGGAGAGGGTGAGAGGGTGAGGGTGTGCTCAGAGTGAGCGGCCCCGGACAAGCAGGCCAAGGAATGGCTGCAACAGTCGGCTTGAGGACCGGCCCCCTGCAGTCACAGCCGAGTGATCTAATACCCCTGTTACACTACGACGTAACGAGCCAACGTGAGCCTTATGTGGTCATTTTTCGTCATTACGTTGGGTTACGTCATGATGATGTCAGAATGACGTTATACTGATGTCGAGCTATGTCACATTACGTCGAGTTACGTCAAGGTTTTGGACATGTTCAAAACTTTTGACGTAGCTCGAACATAAGGGTTTATGTTCGCCGTACGTTCTGTTCACGTTCAGTGAACGTCAATGATGTTAAGTGGACGTTATTCCAACGCTGCTCACTACGTTCAACTATGTTCCACTACGTTGACCCACATTAAACCGAGTGCAAAGGGCCATGTGGCGTAATGGGAACATCAGGAGAACGCTAGGAGAACGTCAGGAGAAAGTCAGGAGAACGGGCATTCAACGTACGTTCAATGTCTCATGACATAGCTAACGTCACGTAACGTTCTTCTGGCGATGGAATAATGGTCATAACGTTCCGTGAGCGTAGTGACGTTGTCCTCTCTCGTTGAATGACGGTATCACTACGCTTTACCAATGTTACGCTCTCGTCCACTACGCTGCATCCACGTTCAACTTGTGCCCAAATTTGCATCCTTCGCCGAGAAGTTCAACGTTCTTCACCTTCTCCCTATGCTGATCTCATTACGTCGTAGTGTGACAGGGCCATAACCCTCCCTCCTGATATGGACTTAGCTGTTGCCAAGACGTAAAACTCCAAGAAACAAACAAACTATCTAACCAAGGTGACCGGACGCGGTGGCCGAATCGATAAAAACGCTAGCCGGCTGGCTTGCTACCCGTGTGCAACGATAGGGATTCGAATCCTGGCCGAGTCAAACCAATGACTTTGAGAAGTTATGCTTGTCGCTACCTTGGCTTATGTTCGGCATTACTAGGATAGAGCAAGTCGTGGTGGAATGATACAAACAAATTTGTCTGCGATTAAAATTTCCCCCCACTTAATTACGGAATGTAATACAACAATATTGAAAACAATTAAAAATAAAACACGTATCGTGGGAGTGTGAAAACATATTTATGGAATCTAAATTCCTGTTCACACGGGGCAGTTAATTCGACTCAGATAAATCGCCTTGCCTAGTTCGGCTCACATTTGGTGTGTCAATGCGTGGCTGAGGCAGTTTAGGGCTGATTCGAATCATATTATTCGGATTTTATAAACCACTTGTGTAGGTGGTTTATATGAACCAAATTTTATGATTCGACTTATATCGCCCATGTGAACGCAAGTGGATTTTATGAGGCGACGTATGACATCACATGCATGCGCCCTCGAGCGATTCTTTAGTTTTCTTCTGGTTACTTCCGCCTTAAACCGACACCAGCACTGCCCGTGTGAACGCGACACACTTTCAAACACTTTCAAACTCGGTCCGTGTGAATGGGCCTCTAAATCGATTCATATTATTTGCCTTGTCTAAATCGCTTTAAACTTTTCCCATGAGAACACGGCTTATAAAAACCTTTGTTCGGTGCAATAGAAATTAAGAATACGAAAAATTAAGAAGGGTAGCTAATGCCGGTGTAGGGGCGTATTTCTAATACCAAAAACAAATAAAAAATAGAAGAAGAAGAAGAAGAAGAAAAAGGCATACATCTAAGTATGTGCATATGGGGACGGTCAGGACCCCCAATAGCCTATGTCGACTTTTTGTGCTGGGGGTCGTTAAACAACAACAATAACTATGGACGGTCAGAAACGCCACTTGGGTCGGCGGTGGCTGTGGGTGTGGGTGTGGGTGCGGGTGCGGGTGTGGGTTTGCGTGCTGGTGTGGGTGTGGGTGTGGGTGTGGGTGTGGGTGTGGGTGTGGGTGTGGGTGTGGGTGCTCGACGGTGTGGGTGTGGCGCTGTGGGTGTGGGTGTGGGTGTGGGTGGGTAATGGTGCGGGTAGACCTACGACGTGACTGTGGTGAGAAACGCGACTTGGGGTCGGCGGTGGGTGTGGGTGTGGGTATGGGTGTGGGTGTGGGTGTGGGTGTGGGTGTGGGTGTGGGTGTGGGTGTGGGTGTGGGGGTGGGGGTGGGAGTGGGAGTGGGGGTGGGGTGCGGGTCGGGGTGGGGGTGCGGGTAGACTTCCGACGAGACTGTGGTCTACTTTACCCATGGCCCCTTTGGATTAGGACATTGCTGGCGGGAGACGGTCATGTGACGTGCTCGGTTTAAAAGGGCCGCTTCCCGCCAGTACCTTCAGACCGGACACAGTGCTCTTCTCAGGTAGGTGGCCCGTACACTATGTTTTGCTTGTGTTTCTGTTATACATTGAACTTGTGTCATCTTACAACCGCCATGTTGGAGGATTTCATTAAACTGGCTGGCAAGGTTTGTATCATTAGATGCCCACACACTTTGCTTTCCTTGTATGTTTTGTGTTGCATAGTGACCCTGGTGTGTCATCTTACAGCCGCCATGTTGGAGGATTTCATTCAACTGGCTGGCAAGGTTTGTATCATTAGGCGCCCACACACTTTGCTTTCCTTGTATTTTTGGTGTTGCGTAGTGACCCTGTTGTGTCATCTTACAGCCGCCATGTTGGAGGAGTTCATTCATCTGGCTGGCAAGGGTTGTATCATTAAGAGTGATTCGACTGGATTGACTTTTGCCTTCTGTGCTACAGTGTGTGGGTGATTGGCAGCAGTGTGGGAGGGTGACAGTTTTATGTTTTTGTTGTTTTACGTCCTAGCAATATTTATGGTCATATCAGGACGGCTTATGTTTAGTTATTTTATCTACAAATTAGAACTCGGCTTCCAGAGCTATGCTGTTCTGACATAGCAGGTTCACTTTGAAAAGTTCTTCGACCATGACCGGCGTTATTGAAGTGTTATTGCTTTGACGTACCGGTTGAGTGTGTACCACGTGACAGGGGGGGCGGCAGACTCCCAGTGGGTCGGGGGAGCTTTTTATACGGGGAGGTCCCGATGTTTGTGTTTCAAGCAATATAGGTTCAATGTTCTATTGCCTTTTGTTTATTGGGTTTTACGTCTACGGTGATACCAGGCTGCCCTCGTGGCGACTTTATAGTGCTGCCTCGGTCAGATGCCTTTCCTGGATACTTGGGTAGTATGTGTGGGTATATTTGGTTTTACCTCCTGGCAACACCTAAGGTCACATCTGGACTAGTACTGACTTGTGACTGCATGCTCACGTGACTGCATAGTGCAGCACAGCTGGGATTCAGTGCCATTGGCACCATGATGCAATATCCCACCTAGTCGCATTATCATCACACTGAGTCCTATTGGTCTTATTGTATTCTTGTAATGGTAGCGACAAGCATTGGTAGCGACAAGCTATATTTTGGTTAGATAAAGGATTCACCCGGTACTCGCAGTACACTGGTGACTACCAACCCTATATCAAAACGGTCGAAAAGCGGTTAATGAAATGAGAGCCTAATTTCCCAATCTAAGAAGCAACATTTATTCTTTGTAGATGTCTTCATATTTACCCGCTACCTTTTTGAGTTGAAAAATATAATAAAACATCTGGTTTAATAAGATTTAAAAGTGAAATCGACGGCGTTCTGTGGCCGCCATCTTATCGTTTTGCATTCTCTCCCATTTCACCAACTCTGTGCCGATATATGTAGCTATTTGATCCTGGAACCAGTTTCTAGTTCATGTCCCATACTAAAGCTATTTTGGCCCGTATTCTGTTGTTTTTGGTACATTAGTTGTTTAAGCAGGGGACATTTCAGTCACACATGACTGGTCTTCCTCATTCCACTGCTCCTTGCCCTATCCTAGTAATGCCGAGCATCTGGCTAGGAAGCGACAAGTATCAATTTTTAAGTCATTGGTTTGACTCGACCAGGATTCGACGATCTACCAGCATGGGAGACGGACACTCTAACTCATTCGGCCATCACGTCTGGTTTAGACTACATTGTCCTTCACCCATGTACTACAAGTACCCGGTGAATCTTTTATCTAGATTTGTGTATGACCCGGTTGGATTCAATCCCAAGATCTGCCGCTCAAAATGTGGGAGCTCTAGCCACTCAGCCATCCATACTTTTTTTCGGGGAGGGAAGGTGGGGGGTGGGGGGGGGGTCTGTAAAAGTATTACGTTCTACGAGTGTGAACATGTTAAAAACTTTGGATGGTCCGTAAGTACGTTAAGAACTTGTTTCGGTTTTCAATGTGCTTACGGTAACTTATTTTATATTGTGACATGCATGTTAAAGTTCTGACTAAATAAGTTTCAGCTATGACAGGTTCTATTAAATTGACCTAGTCTTCCCTTGTATGTAGTAACAAGTGGTTAATAAGCGCACTAGTATCTAAGTCTGATATCTACGATAACATATAAGTGTTTTTGTTTCGAAAAGTGGGTGTTTTCATCAGATACTTCCCGTGGGTATATGAAAACTGCTGTAGCAATGGGTGTAGTCGATTAATCAACTCGGTCACCCAAGCCACTTTTTGGCAGATGCGCACCTCCTACAGACTCGGGTCGAATAATCGAATACGCTTGTCCGCACTCGGGTGGAAACAAATATTATATTTTTTAATAACCAATATAAAACTACAGCAAAATAGGATTTAAAGTATTTTATGATGGTCTAGTTTAGCTATATTTCCATTTCATTAATCTAAGTTATTCTTAAAAAAAAACATGTATGACTGGTACTGGTAGCTGTTATTCCGCAGGATGGTACCAGCCCAAATGTGACGTCATCGCTCGTAGCCAACCCCAGCTACGAGGTGGATTACTTGGGTCAGATCGTTTTGCACATGGCACGTGTATTTGTCGACTCTACTCGCAGTGTTCGATTTGAAATTCTGACGACTCGGATGACCCGAGTCGCCCGGGTCATGTTAATCGATTATGGCCAAGATGTGGAACAGTCAACCCTAGGAACTGTTTCTGCTAGTGTGTTGCCACCTGTTGATACTTCTTGGCAGTCAGTGTAGTTGTCGCTGCCACTGTGTGGTAGCGGGGCTAATTGCATTTTTTCAGTCAGGATTGGTTGCATTCAACAAAGGGGTAGACAATTTAAATAGCATCTAACGGTTAATTTGGTACTTTCGTCGGACTATGCAGCTTTCAAGCTTTTCTTTGGAAATGTTATCCTTCATGCATCTTAAATTAGATTTGTTGCTGCTTACAATTTGATTTAACATAATTAATTTAGACTATACATTCAAACATTTGTTGCAGCATATTTTCACTTTAAATGTATCCATATCCGATGTGTTTTCCATTTAATCTATTTGGAATTTGCATTGAATATTAAATAAACTGTCCCTTTTCTATTACAGCTCTGATGGTTGTCGGCCCCGGATCTGATTAGCTGGGGTTGGAATGGTGGGGTGCCAGGTTGGGAGGTTAGGGTGCCAGGTTGGGAGGTTAGGGTGCCAGGTTGGGAGGTTAGGGTGCCAGGTTGGGAGGTTAGGGTGCCAGGTTGGGAGGTTAGGGTGCCAGGTTGGGAGGTTAGGGTGCCAGGTTGGGAGGTTAGGGTGCCAGGTTGGGAGGTTAGGGTGCCAGGTTGGGAGGTTGGGATGCCAGGTTGGGGGATAGGAATAAATAGGTTAGTGCGCGCTTCGTAGGTAGGGAAAGGGGTCAGGTGGTTAGGCATATGGTGATGAAGGTATGGTATGTGGGTGGGTGGAGGAGAGGGGGTGAAGGGGCAAGGTTTAGTTGAGAATCAGATCCGTGTTGGCTGGACGACAGTGGGCAACTGTGTCTGGTCAAACGACAGCCACTAATCCCAATACACCCAGTAAGTATCCACTTAAAATTGCATAGTCCCATGTTTTTAATTTCGGAAATGTAATATTGTTTTCAAATAAACCTATTAGGTTTATCCTTATAACCTACAGTACTTTCCTTTGAAGTAGCTTGTATTTGAAATGGAGATATTTGAAGTCCATACAAACACAACTAATTTTGGCATGCCCATTAACACTTTAGCCGTGTTCACACGGGGCATTTAAGTCGATTCATATAAATTGCCTTGCCTAGTTTGGCTCACATTTGGCATGTGAACGCGCGGCTGAGGTGGTTTAGGGCTGATTCGAATCATATAATTCGGATTTTATAAACCACCTCTGTAGGTGGTTTATATGAACCAAATTTTATGATTCGACTTATATCGCCCGTGTGAACGCAACCGACTTACTTGAGGTGGATTAAGGACATCACACACATGCGCAGTCGAGACCTTAGTTTGTTGACTTTCCGGTCGATCAAAAGCGCCTATTATATAATTTGGTCTATGAACCAGATAGATGTGCACAGATGTTTTTTTTCATCATTTATTTATAGGTTTTCACTGCCCAGCAGAAGTTTTTACGGTTCCAAAACAATGATTCAGTCTATGCATATCTAGGTCGAACCCACTCTCTCTTGTGCCGACGCTGACTAACCGAAACTGGTGCTGGTTAGTATGGACTTGCTCATGCGTAGATATCAACTTCCGCCTTAAACCGACTCAAGCACTGCCCATGTGAACGCGAAACACTTTCAAACTAAACCGATTCATATTATTCGCTTTGTCTAAATCGCTTTAAACTTTTCCCGTGTGAACACGGCTTTAGACAGCATAGGGTTCAGCAGCTTCTATGCAACTATAAATGTTAGATATACAGCAGCAATAAATGCTTACTTAGAATCCCAATATTTCTAACATATCCAATAAAGACTCAATGAAACAAATTGCATGCTGTCATTAGATTATGGAATTTTAAAGCGGTGCCCACATATATAAATGCATGTATTGAACATTCTATGTATTGAACATTCTATGTATTGAACATTCTAGAATTAGCTGTTTAATTGTGTTTTTTTGTACATTACCTCAATGTGTTTATTAATATCATGGGCATGTAAAAACTAAAATCCAGTCTAAATCATTTCACCTCATGATTCACATGTCCATCCGCCCCTTGACCTTCCCAACAGGGAATGGTTATGCTCAAATGTACATCTCACATTTGGAATGATGGTCGTGTCGAATTGGTTTGATCTCCTCTAGGTTTCACCGGTCGACCTGTACCTTGGTGGTGCAAAGATGTGAGACACCGGAAGCAGGGAGGTAATGTGGGATGGCGGCCAGTACTGTCCGTGTGCCAATGACAGGCATTGATGTCATAGATGACCGTGACATCAACAGTGATTCGTAGTGACCTTGTTTGTCACTCACCGATTGTGTGGTGATGAGACATTGATGTTTCAACAGTGACATATATGACAGCGACATCAACAGTGATTCGTAGTGACCCGGTTTGTCACTCACTAACAGTGTGGCCATGACAAACATTGATGTGTCAACAGTGACATGGATGACAGAGACATCAACACTGATTTGTAGTGACCCTGTTCTCACTCACTGACAGTGATGCGACTGCGTGCACTAACTATCACAGTAGTAAGATTGGCACCAATTGTCTATCTATCCATCACAAATATGGATAGAAAGCTGGGAACATGGCATTTCTTTTGGTACTGTCCATGACTTTCCATGATATAGTGCAAGGAAGCGCAAGCAAATTAAACTGACTGTGAGTAATGAGTTTTAACAGTGATAGGGGTGACAGCAAGGTCAACAGTTATTCATAATGACCATGCTTTCCAATCACTGACATGGCGGCAATGATAGACGTTGCTCTTTTAACAGTAACATTGGTGATATGGAGCTCAACAGTGATGCGTAGTGAGCCTGTTTGTCATTCACTGATGGTGCGGTGATGATAGACATTGATGTCTTAACTTTAAGAGTGACAGTATGGCAATCCACAGCAAAGGCCCAAAGAGGTTGGTCGCAATATTCTGGATGCTGCTGCTTGCACTAACTATCAGAATAGTAAGATTGACACCAGTGGAAAGAGAATCAACGTGTCTATATATATAGTGGGAGGCAGTGTGTTCTAACCGGCATTCGGCATTAATAGGATAGGTAAATCTAGGTTGTGTGTTCGAACTTCAACTGAGTCAAACCATTTACTTTCACTACCTTGTTCTGTATACTAAATATGGATAGAAAGCTGGGATGATGGCGTTTCTAATGTAGTGCAAGGAACAGCGAGCAAATGAAACACAGCCCGGTTTGAGTCGTTTTCAATTACACCAGTGATTAACTATTGGTAAGCAAACAATTATCCGATTGTAGAACGAACAAACTCAGAGCTTTGGGAGGGATGTGGGAGAAGGCTTACAACCAGATAAAGAATGCATGCAGTAGTTAGCTACACAACAACTGAAAGTGATAAAAAGAAGGGGTGTCACAAGACTATTACTGTCTAGCAGCGAAAACAAGTCATTAGACTTAACCGTAATGGACAGCATAAATACACCCATCACAAACAAAATTAAAAAAGGAATATTCAGTTGTTTCTAGTGACCACGTGTTCCAATCACTGACAGTGAGTAACAGGTTTTAACAGTGATAGGGGTGACAGCAAGGTCAACAGTTATTTATAATAACCATGCTTTCCAATCACTGACAGTGCAGTGATGATAGACATTGACGTCTTAACAGTAACAGGGATGATGGGGAGCTAACAGTGATTGTAACTGACCCTCTTCGTGAATCATTGACAGTAAGCAAGGAGTTTTAAATGATAGGGGCAACAGCAAGGACAAAAGTTATTTATCATGACCATTGACAGGCTGGCAATGATAGACATTGCTCTTTTAACAGTAAAATACAGTGCAGCAATGGTAGACTGTGGATGACAGCACGTCAATAGTTATTTATAATGACAATGTATTCCAATCACTGACAGGGCAGCAATGATAGACATTGCTCTTTTAACAGTAATAGGGCTGATTGGGAGCTCAACAGTGACGCATAGTGACCATGTTAGTCAAACACTGACAGTATGACATCCACACTCACATTTTCGACATGGGTTTCACCATTGTGAAACTACTATGGACAGCAAAGGCCCAAAGAGGTTGGTCTCAATATTCTGGATGCTACTGCTTGCACTAACTATCACAAGAGTAAGATTGGCACCATTGGAAAGAGAATCAAAGTGTCTATATATCCATCGCAAATATGGATAGAAAGCAGGGATCATGGCGTTTCCTTTGGTACCATCCATGATATTCCATGATGTAGTGCAAGGAAGCGCGAGCAAATTAAACACAGCCTGGTTTGAGTAATTTTCAATTACACCAGTGATTAACTAGTGGTAACCAAACAATTATCCGATTGTAGAACAAACTCAGAGGTTTGGGGGATCTGGGAGAATGCTTACAAACAGAAAGAATGCATGCAGTAGTTAGCTACACAACAACTGAAGTGATAAAAAAGAAGGGGTAACAAGACTATTACTGTCTAGCGGCAAAAACAAGTCATTAAACTTAACCATTATGGGCAGCATAAATACACCCATCACAGAAAAAAGGGGGAAAAAAAGGAATATTCAGTTGTTTATAGTGACCACGGGTTCCAATCATTGACCGTGATTAACAAGTTTTAACAGTGATAGGGGCAACAGTAAGGTCAACAGTTATTTATAATAACCATGCTTTCCAATCACTGACAGGGTGGCAATGATAGACATTCCTCTTTTAACAGTGAAATACAGTGCAGCAATGGTAGACTGTGGATGACAGTGACGTCAATATGTATTTATAATGACAATGTATTCCAATCACTGACAGGGCGTCAATGATAGACATCACTGACAGTATGGCAATCCACACTGTCACATTTTCTACATGGGTTTCACCATTGTGAAACTACTATGGAGAGCAAAGGCCCAAAGAGGTTGGTATCAATATTCTGGATGCTGCTGCTTGCACTATCACAATAGTAAGATTGGCACCATTGGAAAGAGAATCAAAGTGTCTATATATATATCCATCCCAAATATGGATAGAACGCTGGGGTCATGGCATTTCTTTTGGTACCATCCATGACATTCGATAATGTAGTGCAAGGAACAGCAAGCAAATGAAACACAGCCCGGTTTTGACTCCTGTTGGTCTGCCTCTAACTGCCATTTTTCTCTCTTTTAGGTGGTTCCCACCGCTAGTGCAGTTGTTTGTACTGGGTAGTACATGCAACTAGATCATGATTTGATCTATATGCAGCTGAGACACTTCCAAAAGAACATAATAAATTTCTCAGAAACGGAGCGAGGCTAGATAGGATACATCCATGCTTTTTGTGTGATTATATTTTGGCCTTGGTGTACATTATTGCAATAATAATATTACATTAGATTTTGATGGGAATAAGCCCAACCTAAACCTTGTCTTACTTTCAATTTGGCAGCACTATTGACGCCCTCCACTGGTCAGTAGAACAATATGTAATTTTAAATCCACCCCCCCCCCCATGCTTGAATTAGTGGGAGGCAGTGTGTTCTAACCGGCATTCGGCATTAATAGGATAGGTAAATCTAGGTTGTGTGTTCGAACTTCAACTGAGTCAAACCATTTACTTTCACTACCTTGTTCTGTATACTAAATTAATCTGATGGTTTGTATAATTGTCATTATCTATTTGATGCAGAGCTGCCAGAAAGTTGACAGGCGTTGAGTGGCATGAAGTTGCATGAAGTCGCTGGCGTTGGACCCCGGCGTTGTACCCCGGCGTTGGACCCTGGCATTGGACCCCAATGTTGGGCATGTGGGTGGTGGAGCAGAACTGGAGGCAATCAATGGTTGGGAAGGTGATGGCAAGAAGTGGCCTTGAGGAGGAAGTAGGACAGTCAAGATGGCGGTGTTGAAGGTCAGTGTCCTGATCTCTAAAGCTAATATTTTATATATGCAGTATGGGGCATGCAGTATAGCTATCGATGCGGTTTTCAGTTTTTCTTTGTACAAATTCATGAAGGAAATGGCAAATGGGACAGCATTCGCACCGATCGGTCCTCGTAGCGATTCGCATTTGCATTCTCATTCGTATTCACATTTGCATTTGCATTCGCATTCAGACATACAGAAGCTCCACTGTGTGTGTACATGCTTTTCCAATGTTTGCCGCATTCATATTTGCATACGACATACCATATATATGGAATCTAAGCTTTAGTGTGGCAGCTGCTTAAGCTTGCCATGCATGTGCAATGTCACAAATTAGTACCCGTCTGATATGACATGTTTTATTTCTGCGGGTAAGTACTAAATCTGATTCGTTCTGTAAGGATGGGTTATTAAGTTGTGTGTTTGAAGACCCAACCGATTCAAAGCATTCTGTAATCATCTCGGTTTCTAAATAATGTGCATTATATGATTGATGCAGGGCTGCCACACAGTTGCCGTTGATGGATGGGCGGCGGTGGTGGGAAGGCGGTGGTCTGCGGGCGACGGCGAGCGGACGACGGAAAGTAAGCGTTGGGACTTCTGTATGCATAGCGATTTAAGCCCCCCCCCCTCCCCCCTTCCTCCGAGGAAGTTGATGTGGGACCTGCAATTTTCGAGATGGCATTCAAGCATGTTATTTTAGTAGTCCAGACATTAGCTGCACCACCATACAGTGGCAACAAGGACGGCTCCGTCACCGTTGCAGTTTACTGTGTTAGGTTGTTGTATGGGAGCTGCCGGGCATCTGTGAGCTGCTAGCATAACGTCCCCCCCCACACCCCTCCCCCTCCCCTCGAGGAAGTTGATGTGGGACCTGTCAGGACAGAGGCGGGTCACTTGATTGTGGATGCTGCAGTGAGCGGAGAACAAATATAGGCATTTAAGAAGCAAGCATACTCGTTCTCCTGCTTGCTTAGGAGGGGGGGTGGGGTCTACTGCATGAGGGTCAAATTCCGGGCGGCCAATAAAGGGGCTCCATCACAGTATTATGCTGATAAGCCTAGACATGCCTAATTCTAGACCCACATTGTAGATTCCCTGCTGTGCCCTCTGCCACGGTTTGTACATAATTTGCATTATCTGTTTGATGCAGGGCTGCCCAGCAGTTGATGGGCATTGGATAGCGAGATGGTGAGCTATCCCCCACCATGGGACGCCGCCGAGGGACGGCACCGAGGGACGGCACTGAGGGACAGTACCGAGGGACAGTACCGAGGGACAGTACCGAGGGACAGTACCGAGGGACAGTACCGAGGGACAGTACCGAGGGACAGTACCGAGGGACAGTACCGAGGGACAGTACCGAGGGATGCTGCCGAGGGATGCCACCGAGGGATGCCACCGAGGGACACCACCGAGGGACGCCGGAAGGTAAGCCTTGTGAGTTGTGTATGGATAGTGATGATAAGGGAGTGGAAGGGGCTAAGTTTCCAGACTGCATTCTGTAATCATCACGGTTTGTAAAGAATGTGCATTATCTGTTTGATGCAGGGCTGCCAAACAGTTGCTGGTAATGGGTGGGCGGTGGTGGTGGAAAGGCGGTGGTGGGATGGTGACGCCGAGCAGACGGCGGAAGGTAAGCATTGGGACTTCTGTATGCATAGCGATTTAAGCTGCCTATCAGATGTAATAATCAGGAGTGATGATAAGGGAGTGGAAGGGGGCTAAGTTTCCACACTGCATTCAAACATGTTACACTTAATAAGCAGAGTTGGACCTGATTCTAGCCCACATTGTTGATTCCCTCCTGTACCCTCTGCCCTGATTTACCACCTTGCTATTGGCTCTGCATCAGTTAATTCTATGCTTTTCTCATTTGCAGGGAAGGACGGCGATGACACAGGCAAGTTGTTACATGCCCTTTACATTTAGTATTTAAATAGTTAATTTCTCTTTATTTGTAGTATATTAATCTATGCATACATTATTTATAGTCTATGGTGATGGATGGGTGGCGGTGGTGGAAGGCGTTAGTCTGGGCGATGGCGAGCGGACGATGGAAGGTAAGCGTTGGGACTTCTGTATGCATGGCGATTTAAGCCGCTTATAAGATGCAATAATCAGGAGTAGTGATAAGGGGGTGGAAGGGTGCAAGCTCCTGCAATTTTCGAGATGGCATTCAAGCATGTTTGTATACATCTGTATATATCTTTATACAATGCATTGCTGTTGCTATTTTTGAGGGTGATTCTTAGAAACTAAACAAATAACACTTTATTAACTTTCCACTTTATTAACAGGCCGGGTTGTGAAGTGGACAAATGTACTTAATTATTTGCCATGCTTTAATTCACTTTCTTGCTAGGAAGCTCTTTTGCTCTTCGCTAGACCTTACCGTTTCCTGTCCACCTACATCTTATTCCTTGTTCGGTAATCCTGCACCGCTTTGTTTTGCATTTCCTGAAATGGGGACATGACGTAGGGTCATGGGACAGCGAAGATGCATGGAGCTGGCTGCCACCTGCCGGACCATAAAGGAACTGGACCTAGGAGTATGTATTGAGACAGCACTATTAAAGTCACATGAGTGTCCTGATATGAACTTGCATGTTGCCAGGACGTTTAGCTCCAACACCCACCCAGCCTCACCTTAAATACGCCATTCTCACCTTTAGGACAACCAACCAAATTGATTGCATTGCATAGTCCAAAACCAAGCAACCACTCCTTAAATTGATTTCTAATCAATTCTAAAGTGCATAGCCCGATGAAATTATCAAATATTGTCAACACTGGGATAGATTTTTATCCTACATATCCCAATGCACTAGGTACAGATTTACTGCTGCCAAAGTTACCTGGAATTCATAGTAGGCAATGGAACTCATTGAGGTCAGCCGTCTGATATGACATATATTTCTGCAGATAAGTACTAAATCTGATTCGTTCAGTAAGAAGGCCGGGTTACTAAGTTGTGTGTTTGAAGACCCAACCGAATCAAAGCATTCTGTAAGCATCACGGTTTGTAAAGAATATGCATTATCTGTTTGATGCAGGGCTGCCAAACAGTTGCCGGTAATGGGCGGGCGGTGGTGGTGGGAAGGCGGTGGTGGGCGGGCGACGCCGAGCGTACAATGGAAGGTAAGCATTGGGACTTCTGTATGCATAGCGATTTAAGCTGCTTATCAGATGTAATAATCAGGAGTGATGATAAGGGAGTGGAAGGGGGCTAAGTTTCCAGACCGCATTCAAACATGTTACACTTAATAAGCAGTGTTGGACCTGATTCTAGCCCACATTGGTGATTCCCTCCTGTACCCTCTGCCCCGATTTACCACCTTGCTATTGGCTCTGCATCAGTTAATTCTATACTTTTCTCATTTGCAGGGAAGGACGGCAATGACACAGGCAAGTTGTTACATGCCCTTTACATTTAGTATTTAAATAGTTAATTTCTCTTTATTTGTAGTATATTAATCAATGCATATATTATTTATCTTATTCCTTGTTCGGTAATCCCGCACCGCTTTGTTCTCATTCTCCTGCTTGCTTGGGGGGGGGGGGGTCTACTGCATGATGGTCAAGTTCCGCACGGCCAATAAAGGGGCTACATCACATTGTTATGCTGCTAGCCCTAGACATGCCTGATTCTAAGCCCACATTGTAGATTCCCTGCTGTGCCCTCTGCCCCAATTTGTAAATAATTTGCATTATCTGTTTGATGCAGGGCTGCCCAACAGTTGATCGGCATTGGTTGGCGAGATGGTGGGCTGTCCCTGCTGTGGGCTGCCGATGGATGCTGCCGAGGGATGCTGCCGCGGGATGCTGCCGAGGGATGCTGCCGAGGGATGCTGCCAAGGGATGCTGCCAAGGGATGCTGCCGAGGGATGCTGCCGAGGGATGCTGCGGGATGCCAATGTTGGACGCTGCCATGGGTCACCATGGGACGCCGCCATGGGACACCATGGGACCCTGCCACGGGACACCATGGGACGCCGCCGAGGGACAACGCCGAGGGACAACGCCGAGGGACAACGCCGAGGGACAACGCCGAGGGACAACGCCGATGGATGCTGCCGAGGGATGCTGCCGCGGGATGCTGCTGAGGGATGCTGCCGAGGGATGCTGCTGAGGGACGCCACCAAGGGACGCCACCGAGGGATGCCGGAAGGCAAGCCTTGTGACTTGTGTATGGATAGTGATTTATGGTGTATATATATATATATATATATATATCAATAGCAGTAGGAATTCATATATATGTTTGTATATGTCTGTATATATCTTTATATAATGCATTGCTGTTGCTATTTTTGGAGTCTTAGAAAGAAATTGCTTTATTAGCCTCTGGTATGTGTTGGGTGCATCTCGCTAACTTTCCAATTTATTAACAGGCCTGGTTTGTAAATAATGTTCATTATCTGATTGACGCAGGGCTGCCACACAGTTGCCGGTGATGGATGGGTGGTGGTGGTGGAATACGGTAGTCTGGGCGATGGTGAGCGGACGATGGAAGGTAAGTGTTGGGACTTCTGTATGCATGGCGATTTAAGCCGCTTATAAGATGTAATAATCAGGAGTAGTGATAATGGGGTGGAAGGGTGCAAGCTCCTGCAATTTTCGAGATGGCATCCAAGCATGTTATTTTTGTAGTCCAGACATTAGCTCCACCACCATACAGTGGCAACAAGGACGGCTCCGTCACCGTTGCAGTTTACTGTGTTAGGTTGTGGTATGGTAGCTGCCAGGCATCTACTGTGAGCTGCTAGAATAACCCCCCCCCCCCCCCATCCCCCTCCCCCTTCCCCCGAGGAAGTTGATGTGGGACCTGTCAGGACAGAGGTGGGTCACTTGAGTGTGGATGCTGCAGTGAGCGGAGAACAAATATAGGCATTTAAGAAGCAAGCGTACTCATTCTGCTTGCTTGGGGGAGGGGGGGGCGGGGGGGGTCTACTGCATGAGGGTCAAATTCCGGGCGGCCAATAAAGGGGCTCCATCACAGTATTATGCTGATAAGCCTAGACATGCCTGATTCTAGGCCCACATTGTAGATTCCCTGCTGTGCCCTCTGCCACAATTTGTAAATAATTTGCATTATCTGTTTGATGCAGGGCTGTACCACAATTGATGGGCATTGGATGGCGAGATGGTGGGCTGTCCCCCACCGTGGGACGCCGCCGAGGGCCGCCGCTGAGGGACGCTGCCGAGGGACGCCGCCGAGGGATGCCGCCGAGGGACGCTGCCGAGTGATGCTGCCGAGTGACGCTGCTGAGGGACAGTACCGAGGGACAGCACCAAGGGACAGAACTGAGGGACAGAACCGAGGGACGGAACCGAGGGACAGCACCGAGGGACGGAACGAGGGACAGAACCGAGGGACACCACCGAGGGATACCACCGAGGGATGCCACCGAGGGATGCCACCGAGGGACACCACCGAGGGACGCCGGAAGGTAAGCCTTGTGAGTTGTGTATGGATAGTGATTTAAGTCCCTTATCGCCTGTAATAATCAGGAGTGATGATAAGGGAGTGGAAGGGGCTAAGTTTCCAGACTGCATTCTGTAATCATCACGGTTTGTAAAGAATGTGCATTATCTGTTTGATGCAGGGCTGCCAAACAGTTGCCGGTAATGGGTGGGCGGTGGTGGTGGAAAAGCGGTGGTGGGCGGGCGACACCGAGCGGACGACGGAAGGTAAGCATTGGGACTTCTGCATGCATAGCAATTTAAGCTGCTTATCAGATGTAATAATCAGGAGTGATGATAAGGGAGTGGAAGGGGCTAAGTTTCCACACTGCATTCAAACATGTTACACTTAATAAGCAGAGTTGGACCTGATTCTAGCCCACATTGTTGATTCCCTCCTGTACCCTCTGCCCCGATTTACCACCTTGCTATTGGCTCTGCATCAGTTAATTCTATGCTTTTCTCATTTGCAGGGAAGGACGGCGATGACGCAGGCAAGTTGTTACATGCCCTTTTCATTTAGTATTTAAATAGTTAATTTCTCTTTATTTGTAGTGTACATGTTGCATTATATAACAGTAGCAATTGATATACATGTTTGTATACATCTGTATATATCTTTATATAATGCATTGCTGTTGCTATTTTTGAGGGTGATTCTTAGAAAGAAATTGCTTTATTAGCCTCTGGTATGTGTTGGGTGCATCTCTCTAACTTTCCACTTTATTAACAGGCCTGGTTGTGAAGTGGACAAATGTACTTAATTATTTGCCATGCTTTAATTCACTTTCTTGCTAGGAAGCTCTTTTGCTCTTCGTTAGACCTTACCATTTCCTGTCCACCTACATCTTATTCCTTGTTTGGTAATCCTGCACCACTTTGTTTTGCATTTCCTGAAATGGGGACATGACGTAGGGACATGGGACAGCGAGGATGCATGGAGCTGGCTGCCACCTGGTGGACCGTAAAGGAACTGGACCTAGGAGTATGTATTGAGACAGCACAATTAAAGTCACATGAGTGTCCTGATATGAACTTGGATGTTGCCAGGACGTTTAGCTCCAACACCCACCCACCCTCACCTTAAATAAGCCATTCTCACCTTTAGGACAACCAACCAAATTGATTGCATTGCATAGTCCAAAACCAACCTTAAATTGATTTCTAATCAATTCTAAAGTGCATAGCCCAATGAAATTATCAAATATTATCAACACTGGGTTAGATTTGTATCCTACATATCCCAATGCACTAGGTAAAGATTTACTGCTGCCAAAGTTACCTGGAATTCATAGTAGGTGACGGTAATCATTGAGGTGAGCCGACTGATATGACATGTTTTTACTAAATCTGATTTGTGGTTACTAAGTTGTGTGTTTGAAGACCCAACCGAATCAAAGCATTCTGTAATCATCACGGTTTGTAAAGAATGTGCATTATCTGTTTGATGCAGGGCTGCCAAACAGTTGCCGGTAATGGGTGGGCGGTGGTGGTCGGAGGGCGGGGGTGGGCGGGCGACACCGAGCAGACGGCGGAAGGTAAGCATTGGGACTTCTGTATGCATAGCGATTTAAGCTGCTTATCAGATGTAATAATCAGGAGTGATGATAAGGGAGTGGAAGGGGGCTAAGTTTCCAGACCGCATTCAAACATGTTCCACTTAATAAGCAGAGTTGGACCTGATTCTAGCCCACATTGTTGATTCCCTCCTGTACCCTCTGCCACGATTTACCACCTTGCTATTGGATCTGCATCAGTTAATTCTATGCTTTTCTCATTTGCAGGGAAGGACGGCGATGACCCAGGCAAGTTGTTACAGGCCCTTTACATTTAGTATTTAGATAGTTAATTTCTCTTTATTTATAGTATATTAATCTATGCATATATTATTTATAGGTGGACAGGAAACGGTATATATAGACTATATCTTATTCCTTGTTCGGTAATCCCGCACCGCTTTGTTTTGCATTTCCTGAAATGGGAACAAATGAAGACATTTAAGAAGCAAGCGTACTCGTTCTCCTTCTTGCTTGGGGGGGGGGGGGGGGGGTTATACCGCATGAGGGTCAAGTACCGCACGGCCAATAAAGGGGCTCCATCACATTATTACGCTGCTAGCCCTAGACATGCCTGATTATAGGCCCACATTGTAGATTCCCTGGAGTGCCCTCTGCCCCAATTTGCAAATAATTTGCATTATCTGTTTGATGCAGGGCTGCCCAACAGTTGATGGGGATTTGATGGCGAGATCGTGGGCTGTCCCCGCTGTGGGACGCCAACGTTGGACGCCCCCGAGGGACGCCACCGAGGGACGCCGCCGAGGGACGCCGCCGAGGGACGCCGCCGAGGGACGCCACCGAGGGACGCCACCGAGGGACGCCACCGAGGGACGCCGCCGAGGGACGCCGCCGAGGGACGCCGCCGAGGGCCGCCGCCGAGGGACGCCGCCGAGGGACGCCGCCGAGGGACGCCGCCGAGGGACGCCGCCGAGGGACGCCACCGAGGGACGCCACCGAGGGACGCCGGAAGGCAAGCCCTGTGACTTGTGTATGGATAGTGATTTATTGTGTGTGTATATATACACACTATAAGTAGGCAAGTATGCAAGTAGGAATTCATATATATTTTCGTATATGTCTGTATATATCTTTATATAATGCATTGCTGTTGCTATTTTTGTATTCTTAGAAAGAAATTGCTTTATTAGCCTCTGGTATGTGTTGGGTGCATCTCGCTAACTTTCCAATTTATTAACAGGCCTGGTTTGTAAATGTGCATTATCTGATTGACACAGGGCTGCCACACAGTTGCCGGTGATGGATGGGCGGTGGTGGTGGTGGTGGGAAGGCGGTGCCCTGCGGGCAATGGCGAGCGGACGCCAGAAGGTAAGCATTGGGACTTCTGTATGCATAGCGATTTAAGCCGCTTATCAGATGTAATAATCAGGAGTAGTGATAAGGGGGTGGAAGGGTGCAAGCTCCTGCAATTTTCGAGATGGCATTCAAGCATGTTATTTTAGTAGTCCAGACATTAGCTGCACCACCATACAGTGGCAACAAGGACGGCTCCGTCACCGTTGCAGTTTACTGTGTTAGGTTGTTGTATGGGAGCTGCCGGGCATCTGTGAGCTGCTAGCATAACCTCCCCCCTCCCCCTCCCCTCGAGGAAGTTGATTTGGGACCTGTCAGGACAAAGGCGGGTCACTTGATTGTGGATGCTGCAGTGAGCAGAGAACAAATATAGGCATTTAAGAAGCAAGCGTACTCGTTCTCCTGCTTGCTTAGGAGGGGGGGGGGTCTAATGCATGAGAGTCAAATTCCGGGTGGCCAATAAAGGGGCTCCATCACAGTATTATGCTGATAAGCCTAGACATGCCTAATTCTAGGCCCACATTGTAGATTCCCTGCTGTGCCCTCTGCCACGATTTGTACATAATTTGCATTATCTGTTTGATGCAGGGCTGCCCAGGAGTTGATGGCATTGGATGGCGAGATGGTGGGCTGTCCCCCACCGTGGGACACCGCCGAGGGACGCCACAGAGGGACGCCGCCGAGGGACAGCACCGAGGGACGGCACCGAGGGACGGCACCGAGGGACGGCACCGAGGGACGGCACCGAGGGACGGCACCGAGGACGGCACTGAGGGACGGCACCGAGGGACGGCACCGAGGGACGGCACCGAGGGACGGCACCGAGGGACGGCACCGAGGGACGGCACCGAGGGACGGCACCGAGGGACGGCACCGAGGGACGGCACCGAGGGACGGCACCGAGGGACGGCACCGAGGGACGGCACCGAGGGACGGCACCGAGGGACGGCACCGAGGGACGGCACCGAGGGACGGCACCGAGGGACGGCACCGAGGGACCCCGGAAGGTAAGCCTTGTGAGATGTGTATTGATAGTGATTTAAGTCCATTATCGCCTGTAATAATCAGGAGTGATGATAAGGGAGTGGAAGCGGCTAAGTTTCCAGACTGCATTCTGTAATCATCACGGTTTGTAAAGAATGTGCATTATCTGTTTGATGCAGGGCTGCCAAACAGTTGCCGGTAATGGGTGGGCGGTGGTGGTGGAAAGGCGGTGGTGGGATGGTGACGCCGAGCGGCCGGCCGACGGACGGTAAGCATTGGGACTTATGTATGCATAGCGATTTAAGCTGCTTAACAGATGTAATAATCAGGAGTGATGATAAGGGAGTGGAAGGGGGGCTAAATTTCCACACCGCATTCAAACATGTTACACTTAATAAGCAGTGTTGGACCTGATTCTAGCCCACATTGGTGATTCCCTCCTGTACCCTCTGCCCCGATATACCACCTTGCTATTATGCAGTTAATTCTATGCTTTTCTCATTTGCAGGGAAGGACGGCGATGACGCAGGCAAGTTGTTACATGCCCTTTACATTTAGTATTTAAATAGTTAATTTCTCTTTATTTGTAGTATATTAATCTATGTATATATTATTTAGTCTATATATATACATAGATCTAAATAAATAACAGTAGCAATTCATATACATGTTTGTATATATATATTTATATAATGCATTGCTGTTGCTATTTTTGGGGGTTGATTCCTAGAAAGAAATTGCTTTATTAGCCTCTGGTATGTGTTGGGTGCATCTCACTAACTTTCCAATTCATTAACAGGCCTGGTTGCGAAGTGGACAAATGTACTTACTTATTTGCCATGCTTTAATTCACTTTCTTGCTAGGAAGGTCTTTTGCTCTTCGCTATACCTTAGTTTCCTGTCCACCTACATCTTATTCCTTGTTCGGTAATCTTGCACCGCTTTGTTTTGCATTTCCTGAAATGGTGACATGACGTAGGGACATGGGACAGCGAGGATGCAATGAGCTGGCTGCCACCTGGCGGACCATAAAGGAACTGGACCTAGGAGTATGTATTGAAACAGCACTATTAAGTATCATGAGTGTCCTGATATGAACTTGGATGTTGCCAGGATGTAAAATTCCAACAACCACCCACCCTCACCTTAAATACGCCATTTTCACCTTAATAACAACCAACCAAATTGATTGCATATCATAGTCCAAAACCAATCAACCAACCACTCCTTAAATTGATTTCTAATCAATTCTAAAGTACATAGCCCGATGAAATTATCAAATATTGTCAACACTGGGTTAGATTGTTATCCTACATATCCCAATGCACTAGGTAAACATTTACTGCTGCCAAAGTTACCTGAAATTCATAGTAGGTGACGGTAATCATTGAGGTGAGGTTGCTAGTTTCTTTCTGAATTAACCTGTTGAGAATACTACCTGTATATCAGAAGGTTCTACATTGGTATTGTTTCACTCTTCCCAGGCTGCACAGCGACGATGGACGCTGACCCCAGAGAATGGTATTGGGTGGTATTTACATATGTTAGAAATGTATGTTTCAAGGTATGTTTCAAGTTCACTTACTTTCTTTTCCGAGTCATTTTTGTCTATTTGAAAAAAATCGTTGATGAAAGCTGCATAGTCCGAGCACTTAGACAATCTAAACTGTGTTACTTCAAACTAAAGTAAGATGGATCTATATAATCAAAAATCAATCAATCAATCTAATAGATTTATCTCAATAGTGACAAACTCAAAATCCTATTTGCATAGTATTTATGTAGGTTACAAACACATTCAAGGTATGTCTCCACTTCTTTTTCCTTGCCACTTTTGTAGATTTGTTGTTATCCTTTGATTAGAGTTACATAGTCCTCTGTTGCTGTAGCAATGGTTGGATGGGGGAGGGGGGAGGGGGGGAGGATGAGGAGACCTGCACATGGACTGTGTTAGCTGACATTCTTTGTGACATCAACTATGATGGTGGGCAGTTCCCTTAGATGGTAAATTAAATTGCAATCTGGCTCATTTTTGCACTCTTAACTGGGAACGCACTCTCTTCCCTCTACATTCTCTACTCGCTACATTCTCCACACTGACTAACCTGCAACTCACTCACTAACATGGTATTAACACTACCTTTGCATAATGGGTCAGATTTGTGAATGGGGGTGTGGGGGGGGTGTCATTAATCCTTGGATAGATTTGTCACAGTTGATATCACATGACCAGAATGTGTGCAAACTGCAGGCATTGTCATCTGGTGGAATGGCCGAATCGGTAGTGAGTACAGCCTTCTCGTGCTGAAGGTCATGGGTTCGATTCCCGGCTGAGTCGCATCGATGAGTTACCAAATTGATCCTTGTCCACCTTACATGGCTCTCCGCATGACTGGGATAAGATGAGGTGCGGTGGGATGAGGACAACCGATTGTCCATGATTGACGGGCTGGTGAGCTGGGTGGGGCTTGGTGTGAGGGGTGGGATGAAGACATTCAAGCCACCCATTAGTCTGCCTCTAACTGCCATTTTTCTTTCTCTTGCAGGCGGTACCCGCCGCTAGTGCAGTTGTTCGTACTGGGTACTACATGCAAATAGATCATGATAATCTCGGATCTATATGCAGCTAAGACACTAGCAAAAGTACACAGGGATGTTTCGTGCCAGATATTATTCAGCATCAGTTAATCTTTAATGACAAATTTCCCACAAATTGAGTGAGGCTAGATAGGACACATCACTTCTTTTTGTGTGCTTATGATTTGGCCTGTATTAAACAGTGTCTCACTTTCCATTTGGCAGCACCACCATCTGGTCCGGCTGATGCATGACAGATCAGCTCCTGATTGGTTGGCATCACTGACTGACACCAGCGCAACTGCAGTTCACCTGTCCACAGCCATCACCATTCACACCCTGGCTAGCCAGTGATGAACATGGATTCCTTTGCCAGATCAAAATGTCAATCCTTCACCAGATCAAAATGTCGATCCTTTGGCAGATCAACATTTCCTTCCTTTGCCAGTTTAAACATGTTCTTACTTTCCACTCGGCAGCATCATTCGCGGCCGCCACTGATTCCTGCTCTGGGCTTCCCTCACCATCTGGTCCGACTGATGTCACAACAGATCAGCTCCTGATCAGTCGCCATCACTGACTGGTACCAATACCTCTGCAGTTCACCTGTCCACAGCGATCACCATTCACTCCCTGCCTACCTGTTGACCTACATGGACTTTCATCACGCCACCCACCTGGCTTATACACCATTTATAATAAGTAGGTTTGGACCCGTGTCTTACTTGTCCCATTGCGCCTAATTCTTTATACTTTCAGAATAATAAATAAACAAAATAGTCACATAAATAACAAATAAACAGAATGTCATTCCTTTGCCAGATAAAATTGACATTCCTTTGTCTCATCAAAATGTCATTAAACATTGTCTCAGATCAGCTCCTAATTGATCACCATCACTGACTGACACCAATGCATTCCTTTATCAAAATGTAATTCCTTTGCCGGATTAAAAGGTTTATTGCTTTCCACTTGGCAGCACCATAAACGGCCTCCACTGGTTCCGGCTCTAGGCTTCCCTCAACAACTGATCCAGTTGATACCATGACGGATTGATCAGCTCCTGATTTGTAGCCATCACTGACTGGTACCAGCGCCTCTGCAGTTCACCTGTCCACAACTCATCACGCCGCCCACTTGGCTTCAACACCGTTTATAATAAGTAGTGTTGGATATGTGTCTTACATATGTGCCATTGCGCCTACTCATGCATACTTTCTAAATAAAAATAATGAAATAAACCGATGTGACTAATGTATGTGTGAATATTGTGAAGAACACTTTGTAATAAAAATGGAAAATGTATTTCAGTGATGCATAATAATGATATAGCTATACCACGCCATTCCATTGTCTGATACATGGAAGACGGAAGCAATTACAAAAGAAATAATAATGGAAAACAATAGGAATTGGTTATATTATAATTATAGGAAACCATAAATCTCAGACTCATATGAACAACAGGTAGTGACAGATAAATATACCACACAGGCTCAGTAATCCCACACCCACATTCAGTGGCGATCATTGAGTACACCGTTAAAACAACAACCCATCTGCCTGTCTATATAGGTTGGCATATCAAAATGTCCTTTCTTTGGCAGATCAAAATGTCCTGCCTTTGGCGGATCAAAATGTCCTCCCTTTGCCAGTTTAAACATGTTCTTACTTTCCACTTGGCGGTTTGTCTCTCCGGCCGGGGGCACAGTGGCGAGGGGGGGGGGGGGCCCAGGAAACGGCCGCCTCGGGGATTTCGCCATCCATGTGGCCCTGGAGGTAAGCCGGGGAGCAAGGGGAGGGCGTCTGGGCGCGCGGGCGGGCCCCACTTCCCAGGGCCGGGGAGGAGGCGGCATGCTTCCGGGACGGTGGGGGCCCGCCAGTGTCAGCGGGAGGGGCGGCAGGGGCGAATGTGCCCGCCACCACAGCCTCCGCGAGCGCCTTCTCCTGCCGCAGGACTTGTTGCTCCACATGCTTCCACCTCTCCTCCATGGCCTCAATGGTGTCCTGCATCTGAGCCATCAGCTCCTCCTGATGTTTTGCGGTCACGGAGGCGGCCTGGGGCCTCCTTGGCTTCACCTCCTTGGCCTCCTTTGCTTATATTCGCTTTAAATCTCTCCAAGGTTACCATTTTTGTCGATTATATAGTATTGCTCCACTGGGAGATCAGGCCACAGGCACCATGACCCGATATCCCACTCACTGGTACCCACATGACGAGAATGAATAGCTGAGGGAGTGACAACAACACTAGATTTAACCACTGCAATGCCCTCCCCAGTAATTACGTTAACAGAAAGAGTGTTATGCACCGACCCAAGCACCCCTAATTGCTTAACTGCAGTTTCACCATTAGACATGGCGCCACGCCTGACCCCTCCCCTGCTATCGATGCCTGGGAAAGGTCAAGCGGGGGCACTGTGCCCACTCACTCTAATTGCGCCCAATAACCACCTTGAGTGTCACCACTTAACACGTTCCCTTGCGTGACATGAGGTGTCGAGGGGTGTGGGGGCGATCCCACATGCCCCGGCGCGGTTGTCGACAGCCTCCATTCACCTATAACACCTGCACCTGTGCTGGACTGAACATTAATACCGACATTATCTAGCACAGGCAATGGGAGGACATGACGCGGTTCAGCAACCAGGGAAGCATATGCACCGTCTGCTATAGTGTCCGCCTCCGCACGACCGATTCCCTCCAGGTGACTGAGACGCCCACTGCATAGACGGGACGCAATCCCCTCCATACCTAATATGAAGAGGACACCATTACGGATTTTGCTGGGCAATTGCCCACACTCACCTCCTTGCGCAGTAAGGTGAGACCTGGTAACGGCACCAGTGTGATGGGGCCCCTTTGTTGGCTGCCTGGAACTTGACCCTCATGTGGTAGATGCCCCAAGCAAGCAGGAGAATGAATATGTTTGCTTCACAGTCATCTTTATTCTCCGCTAACTGTGGCATCCCCGATCAATTGACCTGCCTCTGCACTGCCGGATCCCACGTCAACTTCCTCGTGGGGGAGGTTATGCTCGCCACAGCAGTGCCCGGCGGCCCACCACCTATCACTGTAAACTGTGACAGGGCCGGAACAGTCCTTACTGCCACCATCTTGTAGTGGTACTCATGTCTGGACTACTAGATTATTATGTTTATTAACTAAAATAGCATCAGGAACCCCGACCTAATGATGTCATGAGAGGATTAGAATTAGAACTTCATTATAATCAAAATTTCCAGATCTCGATGTTGATCCAGCAGTAAAAGATCTGCGATTTAATCTACCATAATTTAAAATGAGGGTCAGCATTTTTGGTTGGTTGTTTGTTTAACGATCCCTAGCACACCAACAATAAACATCGGGTATTGGGGGTCATATTTGAGTAACCATTACATTTAAAACAGGTAAAATAGAGCACCGGAAGTATGCCAAAAAATCATACAACTCTGGTAAAATCGCAAGTGGTATATGATAAATAAAATCAACAGTAAAATACTTTTCAAGTTAAAAATGGAAAATTAAGTTATGGGGAAAAAAAAGTTATCCTCAAAGATTTAATAATGAGTAGTTGTCAAGGGAATCGGAACAACTGTTGAGAGTCAGCAGGAATTTAGCAAATTCCGTTGCCATAGTTTCTACCGTTCTACCCTTGGAAACCTGTTTTACCATTACCTGGAATTGTATTATGATTAGATTTCCGGTCATTTATTAATTGACCAGGTATATAGTGGATAGGCGGATTGGTATATATGGTACAGTTTCTGTTTCCTATTCAACTAGTCGTGGATAGGTGGAGTGGTATATATGGTACAGTTTCTGTTTCCTATTCAACTGGTCGTGGATAGGCGGATTGGTATATATGGTACAGTTTCTGTTTGCTATTCAACTAGTCGTGGATAGGTGGAGTGGTATATATGGTACAGTTTCTGTTTCCTATTCAACTGGTCGTGGATAGGCGGATTGGTATATATGGTACAGTTTCTGCAACCACGCCCGGTCCACCATATGGTAATGAGATTCATGTATCTGGCTAAGGACTACAATTGTTATGCTAAGCAAACATATCAATTTCACCGTTGACACCATGTAATAAGATGCATCGCACGCACTGCCTCACATGCTCCATATTATATACTATATACCTAATTAGTTGATAGGAGAAGAATATATTGCTGATGGTGGTGGCCCTGTGACACGGTGGCCAAATTGGTAAGAGCACAAGCTTCTTGTGTAGAAGGTCACAAATTCAAAAACATGTCCCGAGTCAGGGCCAGCGACTTACAACATTGATACATACCGCTACCTAGTATGGTGCAAGGCATTGCTGGGATAGGGCAAGGACTGGTTACCTCAGTGCTACGATACTGTGACTGAGTGGGAAATCTGGTCATGGACCCAATAGTTTGATTATCTTATTAGGCTTTTACTATGGTGACTATATGTGTACGGTCACAAATCGGTATTCTCCCTCTTATGACCTTACATGTTGACCGGATGTAAAACCCAACGAACTGATATTATTTAATATCTGACTGCTTTCAATAATAAACTATGGAAAGGAAAGATAGAATGTATGTGTTCTTCTTACCTGAACCAGTACATACTAGTCGTGTACGGCCAAGTAACCAGCCGGTGGTGGTCAGGTGACTTCCTGCAGACCACTCACAGACTACACATACCTTACTGCACTCCACCTGTCCACCAAGCTGTTCCAACAGCACCAACAGACCATTCTAGAACCACATGCAATAGATGCATTCCAGTGATACCCACTTAATGCTCTGCATTATACGTAGACATAATATAAATTGGACTATCAACTACCCTGGAGAGGATTGAAAATGCCATCAGGGGATTACGTTTAAAGAGTCACTTACCCAAATGATACCCCCCCCCCCCGCCCCAACATATTAATGGTTAAGAGATCATGCATTGATTATGCAGAGAGGTAATTTACGGTCACTAAAGCAATTGATATGCAGACCTCTGAGAAGGGTGCCAATGAATCATATATCACACACCCGTCTACACTGCCACCCCCCCCCCCCCATTATCGCCTTTAAATATTTGAGGGAAGCATCATGGTTTATTCATAAAGTGACTGGCTTCTTGGCCCTTCTACATCCGTCCCAGACATAGACATACAGTAATCTACCCGCGACATGCTCTGAAGACTGAGAGAACGGGTGGTACTAACAGCATCACCACGAAGAAAACAAATGTGATCTCTCCAACGGCTGGAAGACCAGTGCCTCGGGGCTGACAAAATATGTATTCAGACGAATAACATAGTTACCAAAACAACACAAAGACAGGATCCCTGTTTTGTCCCTAGGCCAGATATGATATTGTAGTGTTCTGCACTGACCGGTCAGTCTAGGAGCCGCATAGACAGATAGGTGTCGATAGTATGGTGATGTCAGGGAGCCTAGGTGGTGTAATGGTTAGCACACTGGCCCGGAATGCAAAGAGATGTGGGTTTGAGTCCCGCTCTATGCACAATATTTCCCATTTTCATCACCCCCCACAACACTGGTTCCATGACCAGGATCCTGTACGAGCTACAGACTATATAGTTATTGAACCTACCCTGTGTATGGAGATATGTAAGTGCATTGCCTGTATGTAATTGTAAGCATTAAAAGACTTTCAATTCCAGGGGGACGAGTGTAGTGGTCTGCACTGACCTGTCAGGCAGGGAACCGCATAGAGTGTAATGGTTAGCACACTAGCCCCGGATGCAAATAGATGGGGGTTCGAGTCCTGCTCCTGGGTATTACGATGATAGCAGGGACCCTAGGTGATGTAATGGTTAGCACACTAGTCTGGAATACAAAGAGATGTGTGTTCGAGTCCTGCTCTTGGTGCAATATTTCCCATTTTCATCACCCCACGACAATATGGTATGGAGATGAGTTCATATGAGGTATTCATTAACGGGATCGGTTACTTATTATCCTTTTACCAGACGGGATGGCGGAATGAGTTGAGCGTCCTTCTCGCATTTTGGTAGATCGTTGCATTCGACCACACCCTGGTCTAGTCAAACCGATGACTTAGAAATGTATACTTAGTGCTTCCTAGCCAGGTGCTCAGCATTATTATCATAGTGCAAGGACTGTTGGCTCAGTCTCGGGATAGAGTGACAGAGTGGTATATCAGGTCATGGTTCTGGGGACCTGGTCTTCCAGACGGCCAGCACTGTAAAGTTGCCATGAATGTGCACTGTCACAAGTCGGTACCCGTCGTGATATGACCTTAGATGTTGCCAGGTCGTAAAACTCTAACGACCAGCCAACCAAACATTTTCCATTTAGTACAATGTACTATGTTATCTATACAGCCATGAAGACAATATCACACTTGGTCAGTATGATATGACCGTTTTTGTGTTAGAGGATGCGGTTGTCTGAATATAAGAGAGCCAACCAGGCTTCCCCCTTCGTCGCTTATTTTTGTTTGCTTTTTGTTGGGGGTTTTAGGTCCTAGCAACGTATATGTGCATATCAAACAGTGTGCATTCATGGCGAGTTTATAGTGCTGCCCAACTGGGAGATCAAACTGCCGGCACCATGAGTCAATATCCCACTCAGTCACATTATCTTGACACTGATCTAACCAGTCCTTGCCCTATCCTAATAATGCCTAGTGGCAGGCTAGGAAATGACAAGTATCAATTTATTAAGTCATTGCTTTGACTCAGCCGGTATTCGGACTCCTACCTTCTGCACGGAGAGCCTGAGCTCTACCAATTGGGCCACCGCGTCCGGTTGCAGGCTTCACATAGAGAAGATCGGGATAAATGTGGCATGTTTGCACTTCAAATATCTTTAAAGTATGCCATTTAAAATAAGGTAGTTTCCAGACAAATTAAGTAGATTATAATGATGTTTGTTTGTTGCTGTTTTACGTCCTAGCAACATCTAAGGTCATAGCAGGACGGGTACTGAACTGTGACTGGGCGCACTCATAGTGACTTTATAGTGTTGCCCCAAGGGCACACCAGGCCAGCAGCACCATGACCTGATATCCTACTCAGTCACATTATCCTGACACTTAGCCAACCAGTCCTTGCCCTATCCATTAATGGTGAGCGCCTGGGTAGGAAGCGACAAGTATAAATTGTTAAATTTGGCCACCCGTCTTACTGTATATTACCCGGTGTCGATCCATGGAACTTCTGAATTTTGCAGGCGATGCCTCTGTCATTTCTATATGCCAGCACGACTCGCGCCTCAAGTGCCATGTATGGCAATAACTGCATAATCATCATAAATACACGGAGACTTGATTAAAACTGAGTTATAGAGATAGACCGGTAAGCCTTCTGAGAATGTCTGGCTGATTGTCAGCCTGTTTGACATGTTCTTTCAGTTTATGCAAACAGATTCCCATCGAAATCGGTATGATTAGCACCATATTTAAAAGCAGGTGCTATAGCAGAAGGTGATAGTGAACATGAATGTAGATGCGTTTATTTTATTAGAACAAATTCAGGCACACACACTCACACGCCACACATACGCACACACCCACACACCCCCACACCCACCCATACATCACACACCCCACCCCACACACCACACATCACACACCACACACCACCCCACCGCACCCACGCGCCCACACACCCACACACCCACACACCCACACCCACACACCCATACACACAAGCCAAGGGTTCGAACCCATGTCGAGTCAAAGCAATGATTTAATAATTGATACTTGTCACTACCTAGACTGGTTGGCTCAGTGTCAGGATAATGTGACTGAGTGGGATACCAGGTCATGGGACTGGTGGCCCGGTCTCCCAGTGTGACAGCACTATATAGTTGCCCTGAGTGTTCACTTTCACTAGGCGGTACCCATCCTGACATAACCTGAGATGTTGCCAGGACATCACATTCCAACAAGGAACCAACCAACTCAAACACACACACGCCCAAGGCACCCACACACCCACACACCCACACACCCACGCACCCACACGCCCAAGAGATGCACAGACCCACACACCCACCCCACGTACCCACACCATTATGTAAAGACTGGGGCTTAGGCAAGACAGGATCTGAATGAATGATTCCAGTGGAGACGTTGTCAGTGTAGATGAGGATGACTAGGTGAGGATGAGTGGGTGAGGATGACTAGGCGAGTATGAGTAGGTGATGATGAGTAGCTGAGAATGTGTATGAGATGAATAGTACGTTAGGATGAGTGGGGAGGATGAGTGGGTAGGATGAGCGGGTGAGGAGGAGTGGGTGATGACGAGTGGGTGATGATGAGTGGGTGAGGTTGAGTGGGTGATGATGAGTGGGTGATGACGAGTGGGTGATGACGAGTTAGTGATGATTAGTGGGTGAGGATGAGTGGATGGGGATGAATGGGTGAGGATGAGTGGGTGAGGATGAGTGGGTGAGGATCAATGGGTGAGGATGAGTGGGTGAGGATGAGTGGGTGAGGAAAATTATGTGATAATGATGGTGAGGGTGAGTATGTGAGGATGAATATGTGAGGATGAATATGTGAGGATGAGTGTGTGAGGGTGAGTGTGTGAGGGTGAGTGTGTGAGGGTGAGTGTGTGAGGGTGAGTGTGTGAGGATGAGTGTTTGGGGATGAGTGTGTGAGGATGAGTGTTGAGTGTGTGAGGATGAGTGTGTGAGGATGAGTGCGTGAGGATGAGTGTGGTAGGATGAGTGTGTGAGGATGAGTAGGTGAGGATGAGTAGGTGAGGACTGTAAAGACTGGGGCTTAGGCAAAACGAGATCTGAATTAATTGTTCCATTGGAGAAGTTGCGAGGGTAGCTGAGGATGACTAGGTGTGGATGAGTTTGTGAGGATGAGTGGGTGAGGGTGAGTGGGTGAGGATGAGTAGCTGAGGTTAAGTAGGTGAGGATGAGTGGATATGGTTGAGGTGAGTAGATTCAGTGATGACAGACTGTAAACTATTCCGATTTTCTACGTAAGGGAGAAGGCAAATGTTCTATTACTAAAAAGGTATACGTGACCAGGGCGCATGTATGTATATGTAGTGGTCTGCACTGACCTCTCAGGCAAGTAACCACATAGACAGGTAGGCATGGGGAGTGTGTTGATATCAGGGAGCCTAGGTGGTGTAATGGTTAGCACACTGGCCCGGAATGCAAAGAGATGTGGGTTCGAGTCCCGCTCTAGGCACAATATTTCCCATTTTCATCACCCCCACGACACTGGTTGCCGTGATCAGGATCCTGTACAAGCTTTGCGCTGTATGGTTGTTGAACCTACCCTGTGTATGTATGTGTTAGTGCATTGCCTGTATGTATGTAATTGTAAGCATTACAAGACTTACAATTCCAGGGGGACGAGTGTAGTGGTCTGCACTGACCTCTCAGGCAAGTAACCACATAGACAGGTAGGCGTGGGGAGTGTATTGATATCAGGGAGCCTAGGTGGTGTAATGGTTAGCACACTGGCCCGGAATGCAAAGAGATGTGGGTTCGAGTCCCGCTCTAGGCACAATATTTCCCATTTTCATCACCCCCACGACATATATATATATATATATGTAAGTGCTGGTGGTGCCTGAGTGGAATGTAAATAGACATAGTGGTGCTGGCTGGGCTGTATGTAATACCCCTGTCACACTACGACGTAACGAGCCAACGTGAGCCAAACATGATCATTTTTCGTCATTACGTTGCCGTACGTTGGGTTACGTTATGATGACGTCATAATGACGTTAGAGTGACATCGAGCTACGTCATGTTACGTCGTGATACGTCGGCGCGCGTCGAGGTTTTGAACCTGTTCAAAACTTTCGACGTATCTCGACGTGACGCCGTCACGTCGGCCATGACGTGACAATGACGTTAGGTAGACGTTCCGCGATCGTTATAGCAGCGTAAATGACGTTAGAGTCACGTTATGTCACGTCAGACTGACGGCCCGGGTGGGAGCAACGTGTGGGCCGCGTTTTGCACGTTACGGTCACGTCACGGTCACGTTACGGTCACGTTACGGTCACGTCACGGTCACGTTACTGTCATGGTTACGGTCACGTTACGGTCACATTACGGTCACGTTACGGTCACGTTACGGTCACTTTACGGTCACGTTACGGTCACGTTACGGTCACGTTATGGTCACGTTACGGTCACATTACGGTCACGTTATGGTCACGTTACGGTCACGTTACGGTCACGTCAACTACGCGGCATTCACGTCCACAATTTGCATATTACGCCGATAACTTCGACGTGATATCATTATTTTCACGTTGTGGTTACGCTGACATAGTCACGTCGTAGTGTGACAGGGCCATAAGGGTTACTCAGGGCATACCCCCTCCCCCTCTGTTGGGTAGGATCACCACGCTCAGGGTCAAGGCTCAAGGCTGGTGGTGGCCAGAGGGGCCACGCAGCTTGATGGTGGTGGGCAGACCACTGGTAGCCATGGGGACCAGGAATGCTTGATCCCTATTGGTAGAGCCAATAATGCTTGTTTCCCATTGGGGGAAAAGGGTAGGGGTGATACTCTACAATGAACCCATGTACTGTACATAATAAACCAGAGAGGCTTGGACTCTCTCTTCTGACACTCTTACTTTGCTTTACTTTCTCTTTCCCTCCGTCTGTATTGTTTTTTACCTGAGACTACCTACATAGCCACAGAATCGAAGATACAACCCTACTACGAGACGTCTAGATGTTCAGTTTATATAATATAATTATTTTCTGAACAACAAAGCGACTCCTCACTATTGCGATATTCTAAATGTTCACAACCGTGCAAAGCTAGGATGAGAGGAGTGGTGCTCAGCAACCTACGTACACTGTTGTGTACCAATAGTAATTTATTTTAAATTAGGATGGTCTATGCAGCTGTTTATTTCATTTTGTTATCTAACATGTTTTTAGTTCTACTAGGATAGTTCAATGTTGTATATCTGCATAGCCCGATGAAGCATCAAATTTTCAAAAACAAAACACCATCCAAGAATTAATTCTACATGAGGTTCATTGGTTATGTATGTGTAGTAGTCTGCACTGACCTCCCAAACGAGGTGAATCTGACCACATCGAACGTGGTAATGCACGTTCTTATCCACCTAGGAATAAGCAAGACAGACATATATATATATATATATATATATATATATATGTATTCACACACACCTCCCACCACACCCCTATCCCCAAACTCCATCACCCCATACTAGCCACAACCACTCATCCTCACATTCCCACACCCACCTATCGCCACCCTCCACCAGTCACCCATGCGAACCCCCCGGCACGCACCCATTCGCACATTCCTCCACCCACCCACCCACCCATCCCCACACTCGTCCCACACACACATCCGCACACTCCCCCCCCGTACCCACCCACTCCCCTACCCCCGATCTCCACACTCCTCCCACCCCAGACCGCACAATCCCCACCCCCACCCACCCATCCCCCACTCCCCCACCCATCACCATATTCATCCCATCCGCCCATCCTCACGCCTCCCCCATCCGCCACTCCCCATTCAGCCCACCCCGGACTCCCCCATCCATCCCCCTACTCCCCCACCCACCCATCCCCCTATTTACCCGCATCCGGACACTCCCCGGCACCCATCCCAACCCTCCCCCACCCATATATCCCCACACTCCCCTCACCCATCCCCACCCTCCCCCACCCATATATCCCCACACTTCCCGCCACCCATCCCAACCCTCCCTCACCCATATATCCCCACACTCCCCGCCACCCATCCCAACCCTCCCCCACACATATATCCCCACACTCCCCGCCACCCATCCCAACCCTCCCCCACCCATATATCCCCACACTCCCCGCCACCCATCCCAACCCTCCCCCACCCATATATCCCCACACTCCCCGCCACCCATCCCAACCCTCCCCCACCCATATATCCCCACACTCCCCTCACCCATCCCAACCCTCCCCCACCCATATATCCCCACACTCCCCTCACCCATCCCAACCCTCCCCCACCCATATATCCCCACACTCCCCACCACCCATCCCAACCCTCTCCCACCCATATATCACCAAGCTCCCCGCCACCCATCCCAACCCTCCCCCATCCATATATCCCCACACTCCCCGCCACCCATCCCAACCCTCCCCCACCCATACATCCCCACACTCCCCGCACCCATCCCAACCCTCCCCCACCCATATATCCCCACACTCCCCTCACCCATCCCAACCCTCCCCCACCCATGTATCCCCACACTCCCCGCCACCCATCCCAACCCTCCCCCACCCATATATCCCCACACTCCCCGCCACCCATCCCAACCCTCCCCCACCCATATATCCCCACTCCCCGCCACCCATCCCAACCCTCCCCCACCCATATATCCCCACACTCCCCGCCACCCATCCAACCCTCCCCTACCCATATATCCCCACACTCCCCGCCACCCATCCCAACCCTCCCCCACCCATATATCCCTACACTCCCCGCCACCCATCCCAACCCTCCCCCACCATTATATCCCCACACTCCCCGCCACCCATCCCAACCCTCCCCCACCCATATATCCCCACACTCCCCGCCCCCCCACCCCACCCTCCCCCACCCATATATCCACACTCCCGCCAACCATCCCAACCCTCCCCCACCCATATATCCCCACACTCCCCACCACCCATCCCAACCCTCTCCCACCCATATATCCCCACACTCCCCGCCACCCATCCCAACCCTCCCCCACCCATATATCCCCACACTCCCCGCCACCCACCCCACCCTCCCCACCCATATATCCCCACACTCCCCGCCACCCATCCCAACCCTCCCCCACCCATATATCCCCACACTCCCCTCACCCATCCCCACACTACGCAACACATCAGACTCCCCACCCCCCACCCCAGACCTCATCCCACCCATCCCCTACCCCCACCACCCGCCGCCATCCCCACCCTCCACCATCCCATAATACACTCTACCCAATGTAAACACTGGCTCCTGTTTCGGTAACCCGTCAACCCCTGACCATCCCCCCACACACTCCTCCGCGTCCAGCCCTCCCCCTCTACCATCAGCACCTCCCCCCCCCCCCCCCCCCTCCACACACAATCCCTTACACCGACCTGCTTGCAGCTGACAGTACGCCCTCTGCAGTCACAGTGCGGATCTACTCAGACACAGATGAATTCCGACATCCCTCAGAGCTAACCGGCGATACGCTCCTCAAGTCACGTGACCGGTCACGTGACGGGCCACGCGCACACCGCCACGGACCACATCCAGCCAAAAGTAAAAATACCCAGCAATCGTATCTGCAACTATTGATAGAGGATACTATTTAAAATATCCTTCTTGTGTATGCTCATGACCAGAAGCGTATCGCTAATACTTGACCAGACGGGGTGGCCGAATGAGTTGAGCGTCCATCTCCTGTGTTGGGAGATCGGGAGATCCAAACCCATCATTTTGTTGGTTCTAATCCCGGTCGAGTCAAACCGATGACTTAAAAATGTATACTTGTCCCTTTCTCGCCTGGTGCTTGGCATTATTAGGATAGAGTATGGAGTGGTTGGCTCAGTGTCAGGATAATGTGACTGAGTGGGATATCAGGTCATGGTGCTGGTGGCCTGCTGTCCCAGTGGGGCAGCACTATAAAGTTGCCATGAGTGCACACTGTCACAGGTTGGTACCCGTCCTGGTATAACCGTATATGTTGATAGGACGTAAAACAACAACAAACAAACAAATATCTAATTCTTGAAGATGCAATCTAACTTGTTTTAAACCTGCACAGTGCGAAGGAAACATCAAATTCTCCAAAACACAACAATCATCTAGATTTGATTCTACTATGACGAGTTCAGGCACAGAACCATGTAAACGCTAATCCAAAATTGGAGATGAACATTGGAATCAAGCCCTCAAAATGTTTATTTTTGTATATTCCGACTTTTTTTTATTCAATACTCCATAACCATATGAAAAGTGGAATCAGCGAAAATTAAAATGATTTTCAGGTAAAATATTTGGCGCCACATATATGTGAATACTGAGGCATTTTAAGAGAACATGGTACAACACAAGCCTATATTGTCAGAATGTTGGCTTGCTCGCGAAATTAATGTTGCATGTTTGTACTTGTGTTTCTACCTTCTGCTTACATTCTAAACACTATATAAATACTCACATTCATCTGACTAATATTGATCTAGTTATATGACACTACTGTTCCCATCTTGCTATGGAACTTTTGGGTTACAGAATTTCATTGTGTTACATGGTGCAAATTGTGTATTCAACAGGTATTGTATACCTTATTCTATATCCTTTTGTGTGAATAACCCAGAATTGAAAAATGGCTGGAAGACCAGTGCTTCCGCACTGACAAAAGACTTATTCAGCAGAATAAACATATTTACCAACAACAAAAAATAAAGAAATATCTCCAAACTTAGCCATTTAAAATAAAAGCTACTTCAACCGAAACGAAGGTAGATTATACCGATCAAACTAATAGATTTATCTCAGAAAATTACAGAAATTCAAAACTTTCAGACTATGCAAACTTTAAATGACAAATACAAAAATAATCTGAAGAAACAATTGAACGACACATTATGATGAGTTAATAATATTATGCTATTTTATTCTCCGGCGCTAGAAATGTGGATGAATATATGGTAGGCAACCCGACAACAGTCCGTTTTCTCAGATGTATTACTTTCTATTTAATAGGAAAATGTGGTTCCAATTTCTTGTAGCAGATGTAATGACGTAACAGTTCTCGATTTGTCTTTTTCTGTAATTTTTTATTTTTATTTTTAGATTGATGATGTCGTGGGGGTTATGAAAATGGGAAATATTGCGCCTAGAGCAGGACTCGAACACACATCTCTTTGCATTCCAGGCCAGTGTGCTAACCATTACACCACCTAGGCTCTCTGATATGACCACACTACCCACGCCTACCTGTCTATGTGGTTACTTGCCTGAGAGGTCAGTGCAGACCAATACACTGACATTTCACTTAGCAAAACACACGTGTCCATACACAGGAATGGTTCACATGTACACACTAGGGAAGGCTATGTAAAGGAATATATCTCAACTCTCAAAGAAATACTGTTTCTGTGCTCTGTAATTTGGTCAGAATGGGTATGATATTCGTGTAGTTGTTGTTGTTTTAAGTCCTAGCAACAGGTAAGTTCATATCAGGACGCCTACCGATTTGTGACAATGTGCACTCATGGCAAATGTGTATAGTGCCGCCCCACTGGGAGACCAGTCCGCAAGCACCTTGACCTGAAATCCCACTCAGTCACATAATCCTGACACTGAGCCAACCAGTCCTGACCCTGTCCTAATAATACTGAGTGCCTCGCTAGGATGCGACAAGTATACATTTTTAAGTCATTGGTTTGACTCGACCAGGGTTCGAACCCACAAACCCATGGGTTCCCAAAGCATGAGACGGACGCTCAACTCGTTCGGCCATCAAGCCATTCGGCTGGTCTGAGTATGATGCTCACACAGGAGTTATTTCACAGACGGAATTTCCGACGAATTGTTTGTTGAGCGCGGCCCCTGTCCAGCTAGAGCTGTCATGCGCATACTTGGCCATGTGACATGTCACCGCCTTCCGCCCCCAGTGGGACCGGCACTGTAATAATTCACCGACAGATGATTTATCCTGGTGGAGTTAACTAGAGGGTTGTTGGTTGGTTGGTTGTTGGAGTTGTATGTCCTTTCATAATCTAAGGTCACATCAGGACAAGTACCGACTTGGATCAATGCACAATTATAGCAACGTTATAGTGTTGCAGTTCACCAGTTCATAAAATACCCATATCAAACCCACTTGATAATATCTTCAAATCACCGGTTACAAAGAAACTGGAACCACAAGTTAAAAAATTGTCACTTTTCACAACCAGTTGAAAATCTCTGGCCATCAACAGAATTATTTATATACATTCACTTCGCTCATCAACTACCTTTTTGTATCGAGTTGTCTGGCTGGTAGGGGAATGGGACGTAGCTCAGGTCGTAGAGTGTCCACCTGTAAAGCTGTCGGCCATCAGATCGATCCTTCTCAGTGGACCCATTTGCTGTTTGGGATATTTCCCAGTCCAACCAGTTGTCCACAACTGGTTTATCAAAGGCTATGATATGTGTGTCCTGTCTGTGAGAAACTGCATACACAAGACCCAATGCTGCTTATGGGAAAGAGTAGGCTTTGTGGTGGCAGTGGGTTTCCTCCAAAGAATGATCATATGTTTGACGTCCAATAGCTGATGATAAAAATCAATGTGCTCTGGGGCGTCCTCACAAAAAACAAGCTTTACTTATTGTCTGGTTGGAATGGGTCTGTACAAGGGACATGCATGCTGCATTTGCCATGTTGCTAATTGATTGATTGATTGGTGGTTGCTTTACACCGTGTCGGCAGCATAAGCCATATTCACGGCGAGAAATGTTTGTTTTTTGTTCAAACCATCGCTTTTACATGTAAAAGCAGACAATAATTAAATTAGAAAGCTAACAATCATATATTTGTGGTCAAGGGAAACAAATTCCCATAGAAAAAGAAAATATATCCCCACACTCTTGATTAATAATTGATAGAATCTATTTAGTAAATTATATGAGGTGGTACAGTCCAGCTGCCCTCAAAAAGGCTAAAATGTTTTCCTGTTTTACCTTGTTGCATGCAGATGAGGTGATGCCCAAGCAGCTCAAATAATCAGATACTTAAGAAATCAGAGACAGTAAACTAACAAGGTAGAAGATTTCAGAAAAAGCAGAAGATACAATAATAGACTTAGGTAAGTGAGTTTGTTGGTAACAGTCAGTTGGTTGTTGGAGTTTTACATCCTGGCAACATCGGAGCTCATTTCAGGACAGGTACCGACTTTTGATAGTGTGCACTCATGGCAACTTTATAGTGATGTCCCACTGGGAGACCAGGTTGCTAGAACCATGACGTGATATCCCACTCAATCACATTATCCTTGCACTGAGCCAATCAGTCCTTGCCCTATGCTAATAATGCTGAGCGTCTGGCTAGGAATGGACAAGTATCAAATCCCCGTTCACACATGGGTGATAAGTCGCCTCAACTAGTTTGCCTCATCTAATCCACCGCACGAATCGGTTTACATGAGGCAAACTAGTTGAGTTTAATCAGCTCTAATTCATCCCAACAGTGCGTTTAGATGGACTTTTTGAGGCGACTTAGATGAAGCAAACTAGTTGAGGCGACTTAACATGTGTTTGTGAAGGAGGCTTAAATGTGTCTGCCTGTATGTCTCTCTGGTTGTATGTGGGTATGTATGTGTGTCTGTCTGCGTGGCTTTCGGTTTTGGTTGTATGTGTCTGTCTCGGTGTGCATGTGTGTGTATGTGTGTATGAATGTGTGTCTATATGCGTGTATGTATGTTTGTATGTATGTGTGTATGTATGTGTGGTTGTCTGTGCGGATTTATATGCGTATGTGTGTATGTAGGTGTATGTAAGTGTGGCTGTCTGAGTGTATGTATATGTGGTTGTATGTGGGGATCGATGTGTATATGTGTGTATGTGTATGTATGTATGTGTGTCTCTGCGTATGGGTGTGTATGTGTGTGTGCCTGGGTGTGTGGATGTATGTGTGTCTGTGTGTACCCCAATAGCCAGTGTCTAATTTTGTGCTGGGGGGGGGGGGGGGGGGGGGGGTCGTTAAACAAACAACTGTGTATGTGTGTATATGTATGTGGGTATGTGTGTCTCTGTATATGTGTATGTTTCTGTATGTGAGCTATATATGTGTATGTGAGCATGTATATGTGTTTGTCTGTGTGCATGTGTGTCTCTGCGTGTATGTGTGTATGTATGTGTGTCTGGGCGTGTGTATGTGTGTATGTGTGTACCCCAATAGCCGATGTCTACTTTAGTGCTGCAGGGGGGGGGAGTTGTTAAACAAACAATTATGTGTGTATATGTATGTTTGTCAATGTGTGTATGCATATGTGTGTGTATGTATGTGTGGTTGTTTGTGCGGATATATATGTGTGTATGTAAGTGTGTATGTATTTATATGTGTATGTGTGTCTCTGTGTATGTGTGTATGTATGTGTGTAAGTCCATGTGTGTATATATGTGTATATGTATGTGTATATGTAGGTGTGTATGTGTGTGTATATGTATGTTCCTCTGTATGTGTGTGAGTCCATGTGTGGCTGGTTGTGTACATGCATGTGTGTATGTGAGTGTATATGTATGTGTGTATGTATGTGTGAGAGTCCATATGTGTGTGTATATGTATGCGTGCTTGTGTGTATATGTGTGTGTGTATGTATGTGCGTGAGGCCATGTGTGTATATATGTGTATATGTATGTGTATATGTAGGTGTGTATGTGCGTGTATATGTATGTTCCTCTGTATGTGTGTGAGTCCACGTGTGGCTGGTTGTGTATATGTATGTGTGTATGTGAGTGTATATGTATGTGTGTATGTATGTGTGAGAGTCCATATATGTGTGTGTATATGCATGCGTGTGTGTGTGTATATGTGTGTGTCTATGTATGTGTGTGAGTCCATGTGTGTGTATGTGTATATGTATGTGTGTCTGTGTGTGAATAGGTATGTGTATATGTATGTGTGAGTCCATGTGTGGCTGGTTGTGTATATGTATATGTGTATGTGAGTGTATATGTATGTGTGTATGTATGTGTGAGAGTCCATATGTGTGTGTATATGCATGCGTGTTTGTGTGTGTATATGTGTGTGTCTATGTATGTGTGTGAGTCCATGTGTTTGTATGTGTATGTGTATGTGTGTTTGTGTGTGAATAGGTATGTGTATGTGTATGTGTGAGTCCATGTGTGGCTGGTTGTGTATATGTATATGTGTATGTGAGTGTATATGTATGGGTGTATGTATGTGTGAGAGTTCATATGTGTATGTATGTGTATATGCATGCATGTGTGTGTACATGTGTGTGTCTATGTGTGTGTGAGGCCATGTGTGTTTGTATGTGTATATGTATGTGTGTATGTGTGTGAATAGGTATGTGTTTCTGTATGTGTGGGAGTCCATGTGTGTATATATGTGTATATGTATGTGTATATGTAGGTGTGTATGTGCGTGTATATGTATGTTCCTATGTATGTGTGTGAGTCCATGTGTGGCTGGTTGTGTATATGTATATGTGTATGTGAGTGTATATGTATGTGTGTATGTATGTGTGAGAGTTCATAGGTGTATGTATGTGTATATGTATGCGTCTTTGTGTGTGTATGTGTGTGTATATGTATGTGTGTGAGTCCATGTGTGTTTGTATGTGTATATGTATGTGTGTCTGTGTGTGAATAGGTATGTGTATATGTATGTGTGTGAGTCCATGTGTGGCTGGTTGTGTGTATGCATATGTGTATGTGAGTGTATAGGTATGTGTGTATGTATGTGTGAGAGTTCATATGTGTATCTAGGTGTATATGTATGCGTGGTGTGTGTGTATATGTGTGTCTATGTATGTGTGTGAGTCTATGTGTGTGTATGTGTATATGTATGTGTGTATGTGCGTGTATATGTCTGTTCCTATGTATGTGTGTGAGTCCATGTGTGGCTGGTTGTGTATATGTATATGTGTATGTGAGTGTATATGTATGTGTGTATGTATGTGTGAGAGTTCATATGTGTATATATGTGTATATGTATGCGTGTTGTGTGTGTATATGTGTGTGTCTATGTATGTGTGTGAGTCCATGTGTGTTTGTATGTGTATATGTATGTGTGTCTGTGTGTGAATAGGTATGTGTCTATGTATGTGTGTGAGTCCATGTGTGGATGGGTGTGTATATGTATATGTGTATGTGAGTGTATATGTATGTGTGTATGTATGTGTGAGAGTTCATAGGTGTATGTATGTGTATATGTATGCGTGTTTGTGTGTGTATGTGTGTGTGTATATGTATGTGTGTGATTCCATGTGTGTTTGTATGTGTATATGTATGTGTGTCTGTGTGTGAATAGGTATGTGTCTATGTATGTGTGTGAATCCATGTGTGGCTGGTTGTGTATATGTATATGTGTATGTGAGTGTATAGGTATGTGTGTATGTATGTGTGAGAGTCCATATGTGTGTGTATATGTATGCGTGGTTGTGTGTATATGTGTGTGTATATGTATGTGTGTGAGGCCATGTGTGTTTGTATGTGTATATGTAGGTGTGTCTGTGTGTGAATAGGTATGTGTCTCTGTATGTGTGGGAGTCCATGTGTGTCTGTTCCTGTCCAGAGAACTGTTACCCCCGCCTGTAACTGGGGCATTACAGCATCATGCGTCTTCTTTTCACAGAGGCACTGAGCAAAGGAGAGACGTCATATCAGATTCAGCGGCATCCAGAGGTTCCCTCAGACTGCCTGCCAGCAACCAGCATCTGTCATGTTCGCAGTCGAGACACACAGCGCAGATGCATGTATAAGGAATGTGCTTTCCTTCAGATCAAAGCCGTCAACCCATAGGCTTTAGCCATCAGCCCTCAACACACCGTTCACAACCCTCAGCACACAGTTCTAAGCCCTAAATCCACAGTTCTAAGCCCTCAGCCCACAAATATCGGCCCTCATCCCACAGTCCTCAGCCCTCAGCCCACAGTTATCAACCCTCAGCGCACAACTATAAGCACTCAGCACACATACTTCAACCCACAGTCATTAGCCCTCAGAACGAGTCATCATACCTCAGCACAATTCATCAGCCATCAGCATAAGTCCTTGGCCCTAAGCCGACAGGACTCAGCCCTCAACACACATTCCTCAACCCTTAACACACATTTATCAGCCCCCAGTGCACAGTCGTCAGCTCTCACCCCACAAGTCTTAGGCTAAAGCCCACTTCAGAGCCTGAACTCGAGCGCTTTTGTCCTTCTGTCTGAGGATTTTACTCCGCAACTACCATTCCAATGCTCGGAATTCTCAGTTGGTCAGTTCTAGAACAAATAAGTATGCCCAATGACTATACCCACACTGACAGTCCTAACCTGACATTCCCAGTATCAGCATTACAGCTGCATGGTCATATGAGTTTGTTTTTTTTCAAAACCAAAAGACTTCCTTACATTTGATTCTATATATCCAACTGAGATACTGGTGTATTAACTGATTATTTTGGACAGCCTAAGCAGAGTAAACAGTGAATTTATGACCCCACATATTTTGAAGACAACCAGTAGCAGGAAGGGAGGAGACTACCCGATTCGTGTTCTCATTAGTATTTTCCTCATTCTAAGGGGACTAGCCTAATAGTAGTATGTCATGAGTGATTATTCAACTCAAACATCACCAATTATTTCTGGAAATACAAGACAAAGGTCACCGAGAACAATACTAAGGTCAGTAACAATTGCCCCTAAGGTCAGCTAAAGTCATTATTCCCTCTCAGAACTTTGAGGGGAATGACTACGTACATTTCCAGTGTAAGGGTGCATGATATAGTACTATGCTACACGGTCATAACGAGATGACAATCTAAGTCATAGCTACAGGAGTTTTGGAGAACTTGCCGACATTATTTGTAGAGCATGTTTCCAATATAGGATCATTTTCGTTATTTACCAATGTAGGTAATATAATTTGATGCACTTAGGTAATAACAATAAACAGGTTAGGAATATAGGATATGGATTTGTCTAGTTAGTAGCTTAGGCTTAGCTACTTGTATTCCTCATTCTAAGGGGACTAGCCTAATAGTAGTATATCATGCGTGATTATTCAACTCAATCATCACCAATTATTACTGGAAATACAAGACAAAGGTCACCGAGAAAAACACTAATGTCATATGTTCGATTTGGTTGTTGGATGTTTACGTCTTGGCAACATCGAAGGTTTATCAGGACTGGTACCAACTTGTGAGTGTGCACCTTTTAGATATTTTAAGTGCAAACATGGAAAGTTAATGTTGGCAAATATGCCAAAATCACAGAAATTACAGACTTCTGCAGTACTAAGAGGTTCTATTGAATTGCCTCAGAATTCCCTTCTATGTGGTGCGAAATGATTAATAAGTGTTATGTGTGTACTGAGGCATTACAGGCCGGGAGGAAATCATAACTTGACAATAAGTGGACCAGTATCTAAGCATGTAGGTCGGTAGAATCAAATCTAGATAGTGGGTACGATCTTGAAAATTAGATATGTTCATCGGACTATGCAGGTTTAAATTTGAATAGTCTGATGTGTTTTGCAATTATCTGAGATATATGCATTATATTGATATTATAATCTGACTTAGTTTAATTTGAAGTAACCTGTACTTTAAATGGCTAATTTTGGAGATATCTGAAGTGAGTATATGCCAAATTGATTTCGGCAAGCATTCCAAAATGCTTTCACCATAGGCTTCAGCCGTAACACGGTCTATTAAATTAGATTAGTGTCCCTTTCAAGGCAGCAACACATACTTAAAGCTGCATAGTCCGATGAAATATCAAATTTTCAAAACTAAACCGATTATCTAGATTTGATTTTACATATCTAACTTAGACACTGATGCACTTATTAAGCATTTGTTTCTGCATAGAAGGCAATACTGAGTCAATTTAACAGAACCTGTTACTGCAGAAGTCTATGGTGTCAGAGTTTTCACAATCTTGCCAAAACTAATTTTCCGTGTTTGCACTAAAAATATCTCATAAGTTTACCGTTTAAAATAAAAGTAACTTTGAACTAATGTAAAGTAGATACTAGTGATCGTTCCAATATATTTATCTACAAGAAAATACAGAAATTCAAAACCATCAGACTATGCAACTTTAATAAGTGAACCAGTATCTAAGTAGCATTTATAGAATCAAATCTATACAAGTGTTTTGGTTTTCAAAATTGTATGTTTTCATTGGACTATGCAGCTTTAATGTTCAACAGAGGCATTGCCCTAGGAAACCTATTCCCTCATTTGTCTGACTGCCAGGCGGGAAAACATTTGATGAAGTAGTCCCTATTGGCAAAACTCTTGATATTTTTCATCTTTGTCAGGTAGATTCATTCATCCATGGCCACTCTCCCTTCCCCCGGACCCCCACTCTCTGTTTTTTGCTAGGGGTGAAATTATTTTATTCATCAGGCTAAGTCATATGTCAGCACCAACGCACTGATGTTCCAGCCCTAAAGAGTTAGGTAATTATACCTTTGCTTGATTATGATGAGTGTTAGTAATGGGAGGGTTCAGGAGTTTGCCGACAGTGTGATGCTTTCCGTTATTTCATTAGATAGTGACTGGACGCCGAATCGGTAGAACGCAGACTTCCCATGCGGAAGGTGGGGAGTTCGAATCACATCCGAGTCAAGCTAACTAATAACATTGATAGTTGTCGCTACCTAGCCTAGCACTCAGAATAATAGGACAGGACAAGGACTTATTAGCAGAGTATCAGGATAATGTGACTGCGTGGGATATCGGGTCACAGTGCTGGCAGTCTCGTATCCCAGTGGGACAGCAATATAAAATATGCCATGAGTCTTCTCTGTCACAAGTCGGTACCCGTCCTGACATGACCTTAGATGTTGCCAGGACATAAACCTCCAACAAGCAACCAATCTTAGAAGGTGAAGGCGGTTCCGTAGTTGTTAGGCTCCTACGCGTTAAATCGCGGACGCCACCCGTCTACGCTTCCACGTCTCGCGGGACATCGCAAGCTCTCGCCAGGTCTCGTGCTGACCTCTTTCTACTATTGCACAATTTGTGGATTGAACTTGCCCCCCCCCCCCCCCCCACCTCAATCCGCTACCCCCCCCCCCCCTCGCGCCATGTGGGAATTCTTATCATTCTAAAAATAGACTGCGCAATCTGGCGACCCAAGATACGAACGCGGTGTTATTGGAAGGGGTTGTGGGAGACACTGTAAATAGTAGGTGGAGTCCGCCACCACGTGTCCTAATATGGTATTGTGAGACGTGAGCCCGGATGTGGAATATGGGACACGTGACCGGGTCCGAGTCCAGAGCCCGGATGAGGTGGGCGAATCGGTAGAGCGCAGGTCTCGTGAGCAGGAGATTGGGAGTTTGGTTCCTGGTCCAGCCAAATCAATGACCTATAAAATTGCTACTTGTCGCTTCCTAGCCTGGAGCTTGGCGTTATTAGGATCCGGCAAGGACTGCTTTAGCTGTGTCAGGATAATGTGACTGAGTGGGATTTTGAGTCATGGTGCCGATTTCTCAGTGGGGCAGCACTTACACAGTTTCCATGAGTGTGCACTGTTACAAGTCGGTACTCATCATCATATGGCCTTAAATGTTGCCAACAACCAACCAACCAACCCAGTCCAGGGAGCCGCTCAAAGCAGGCTACCTAGTCCGCAAGTGGGTGAGGGAAGGGTTGGTTGGGGTGGTACATCCTAGCAACATATGTGGTCACGGCAGCCTGGGGTGCGAACTTGTCAAGTGACAAACTTATGATTTCAGTTTTTGGAATTTGAGGTTTGGTTGGTCATATGAGAATGGGCAAGGCTTTCTGACGGCCAAACTTATGGCCTAATAGGTTATGTTTGTTTGTTGTTGTTGTTTTACGTCCTAGCAACATCTAAGGTAATATCAGGATGGGTACCGACTTGTGACAGTGCACGCTCATGGCGACTTTATAGTGCTGCCCCACTGCAAGACCAGGCTGCCAGCACCACAACCTGATATCCCACTCAGTCACATTATCCGGACACTGAGCCAACCAGCCCTTGCCCTATCCTAATAATGCCGAGCGCCAGGCTAGGAAGCGACAAGTATCAATTTTTAAGTCATTGGTTTGACTCGACCAGGGTTCGAACCCATGGCCCCCACATAGGTTATGTAGCTTTAGTCTTTATATCCTAGCAACATTTGAGTACACTTGTGATAGGGAAGCTGACCGTGTCAAAGTCTGCACCCATCCTAATTTACTAATATTTTGCTCATATGTTGCTAGGATGTAAAACCTCAAGCTACACAACATTTGCCCCGTTTGAAATGCATGCTTAAGAGATTGTGTAGCTTGAGGTTGTATACGCTAGCAACATATGTGGTCAGGTCAGAATGGGATAAATGTATGGAAACATTTATAGCATAACAGTTTGTGTAACTGGAGGTTTTACGTCCTAGCGACACATGGGGTCAAATCAGGATGGGTGCATACTTGCGACAGATCAAAGCTATGGGATACCAGTCTGTGTACCTTGAGGTTTTACATCCGAGAAACATATGTGGTCATTTTAGGACCTTTGCTTACTTGCGGTAGTGCACATTCATAGCATAAGAGTTTGGGTATTACCTCCCACTAGCAACGTACGCTGTCATATTACGATCAGTTAGGCCATGATACCGTGCACACCCAATGCGTAAGAGGTTCTATAGTTGGCGTTTTAGGTCCCAGCAATATCACAAAGACTGGTTTGGTGGCCAAATGAGTAGAGCGACCGTCTCCTGTTTTGGGAGATCAGGAGATCCGAACCTATGAGTTTGTGGGTTCGAATTCTGGTCGAGTCAAACCAATGACTTAAAAATTGATACTTGTCGCTTCTTAGCCTGGCACTTGCCTTTATTATGATAGGGCAAGGACTGGTTGGCTCAGAGTCAGGATAATGTGACTGAGTGGGATATCAAATCATGGTGCTGGTGGCCTTGTTTCCCAGTGGGGAAGCCCTGTAAAGTCGCCATGAGTGCGCACTGTCACAAGTCGGTACCCTTCCTGATATAACCTTAGATGTTGCTAGGACATAACACAACAACAAACAAACATCGATGTTGGGATAATGTGACTGAGTAGCGTCTGTGTTAATGGTGCTAGTAGCATGGTATCCGAAGGGGGCAGCACTACTTTGGGGGGAAGTAATTAGTTGATTAAGTATGACGAATGACAAGTATCACTTACTTTGACTCGGCCAGGGTTCGAACTAGGGGTTCGAATCCCACGACCTACCAGAACGGGAGGCCGACGCTCAACTCGTTCGGCCATCGCGTATAAGAGGTCGGATGCAGTAACAACTTCAGTATGTACCCATCCTGATACTACCTTACGTGGTGTAAAGGGATAAAACCCTCGAAAGTAGCAAGCACACAGGTCAACTTGCATTGCAGAGTCTCGGCCCTGGGACGTCTGTGGAGGAGTAAAGACATGTTGTCTTACTTACACAAACATACCCCAACTAACATCCAAATCCTACTGCATCCAAAACAACACAATGAATAAAAGAGTATCTGATCACACTGAACTAAGGCTAAGTAACGGTACTAGTATCTACCTGAATTGGAAATCCTAAGCCAACAACGATAACCTTTTTTGAAAATGAAAATGGTTTAACGTACCTCATACTCATTCCTTACTGAATTTTGTACACTTTAATTACAGAATCTACTTCACATTTCAAGACACTATATGAAGAGTTCAAGCGCAAAACCACCTACACACCAATCCAAAATTCTAGTTTAAATCAAAGATTTTTACATGAAAATAATATTAATTCTCACTAATTCCACTTTTTATATGATCATATGAGAATGCAGCAATGAACAACAAAATAGGAATATAAAGAAATTAATTTGTGTAGGTTTGATTCCAATGTTTATCTCCATTTTTGGATTAGCGTTTACATGATTTTGCGCCTGAACTCTTCATATAAACCATGATAACAAAACAAATTGTGGAAATAACCAAGATACCTGTAACGCTTAGGAATGGAAGACCAGTGCTATGGTCCTGACAAAAGATGTATATGAATAAAATTAATGTATCCCCCCCCCCCCAACAACAACAACAAAAGTCTGTAAATAAATACCCAGCTCGTGATTTAGGCCACACACCTCTATCAGCTTCTGGCAGGGATAAGCTGGTAACAGGGATTGACGATCAATTATGGATATATTACTGCCACGGGGCCTAGTGAGATTTGCGTCCCATGGGCTTAATCTGAGCGGGCCGGGACGGTCGAGGGGATTAAGTGCTCGCTTTCCATACGGGAGCTCGTGAGGTCGAACTGGAGACACAACAAGTATTTTGTTTAATGGATACTTTTCGCTAACTAGCCTGGCATTCGGTTTTATTAGGGTAGGACCAGGTACAATAAGCAATTGTTGTTGCCATTGAAAGTATTCACCCAGGCGAATCAATGAAAGTAACCAGCATATACATAGGTATACAAGTATGTGAGTATGATATATACTCTAACTGAACTACCACACATCACTCTAACTGAACTGACACACATCACTCTAACGGAAGGGACACACATCACTGTAACTGAACTGCCACACATCACTCTAACTGAAGTGCCACACATCACTCTAACTGAACTGGCACACATCATTATAACTGAACTGACACGCATAACTCTAAATGAACTGTCACGCATCACTTTAAGTGAATGGACACACGTCACTCTAATTGAACTGTCACACGTCACTCTAACTGAACTGTCACATGCCATTATAACTGAACTGTCACACATCACTCTAACTGAACTGCTATGCATCACTCTAAGTGAACTGACACACATCACTCTAACTGAATGGACACATGTCACTCTAATTGAACTATCACACGTCACTCTAACTGAACTGACACACATCACTCTAACTGAACTGTCACATGTCACTCTAACTGAACTGTCACACATCACTCTAACTGAACTGACACACGTCACTCTAACTGAACTGTCACATGTCACTCTAACTGACCTGTCACACGTCACTCTAACAGAACTGACACACATCACTCTAACTGAACTGTCACACATCACCCTAACTGAACTGAACCGACAAACGTCAATTTAACTGAACTGACACACCTCACTCTAACTGAACTGCCACATGTTAAGGGCGCATTCCTTACACTCGTTATGCGGTATGCGAATGCGAATGCGACAACAAATCGAAACGGTGCGAATGCGAATGCGAATGCATTTTTCCGATCGGTCCATGTAGCGATCGGTGCGGCATGCAGTATGTGTCAAGGTGGGTGCGAATAGAAACCTGAGTCTGATGTGTCCATTAGTTTAACACCAGGAGAGGTGACTGAGCATTACGGAACGGTCTCACACAGGGGTGAGGAGGGGAAACAGATGGTGAGCTGGGCACCCGGAAGACATAAGGTTAGGGGAAAGCTATAAATGCTACCATATGCACAGAAATATGAATACTTATCTATAATTTGGTTATAATAAAGGTAGGAACCCCCATGTGACGTACAAAAAGGTACATATATATACATGCAATATTTGGTCATATACAGAGCAGTATGGAGAATAATTGTTTATTTTTATTTTTTAAATATAGCCAGTCGTGTGCCGCATACCGCATACCGCATACCGCATGTAAGGACCCATGCCATTCGCATACCGCATGCCGCATGCCGCATACCGCATACCGCATGTAAGGAATGCCCGCTTTACTCTAACTGAACCGCCACATGTTGCTCTAACTAATCCACCCCATGTTACTCTAACTGAACTGCCACACGTCACTCTTACTTGATGGGTTTAATTCAAGATAAATAAACCTAATATATTGACCCTACACGCATTTAAGGTCATTAAACTGTAAATAACCCACAGATAAGTCATTCTTACAAGATATAGACATACAAAATATGCCTCGTCATATTTTATCTTGATAATTGTAAAAGAAATAATAATAATTTAAAAAAAGAAGGAATCTAGTCTCGGTCGTGTTACTTGTCCTTTAAGAGCAAGGCTATCGTGGTATCGGGATCCAAGTGGTCCCTGTCGATTTCACAGGCATACTCGGCCCACAGGTGAAGTTGAAAGCAGCATGCGTGGTATCTAGTTTGAGGATGATGTATCTATGGCGGACTGACGACGAGAGGGCAGGTGGCGAAGGGAGATCGTGCACAAGTGTCGGCCTTGATACATGGACATGGGGGGGGGGGGGGGGGGGTTCTGCTATCTGTATGCCACAATGTATAATACATTTATGGTGCATGGAGAATGCATGTATGTCACATGTATACTACATGTATGACACATTAGGAAATACATGTAGGTCATAGATGGACTTGACTTCTGGGGTGTTTGTAACCTTACAATGGTTACCGGCTGCAGAACTGCAGCATTATAGAGAGGCACCAATAAATTGTCCCAATCTTTGGTTGACGAATAATCTGCTGGTGGGATGGTTGTAGAAGCTGGGGGATATCTTTACAACGATTAAAAAACGAGTCGTTGGGGGCGGCCCGGAATCACTCCGGTCCACCGGTAGCACAGCACTTGTATCCAGCAGACAGCAGCAAGGGTTTCCAAGGAAGGGATGGGTAAAGATGGGTCCAGCAGTTCCAGCAATGAGAACAAAGCGAGAGAAACATAAAGGTAAAGGGCCCCACCAAGCAAACAACTCCCTTGATCAGGGGGAGAAGTAAGCCTGGAAGGGAAAAAAAGGGTAGAGTATAGGAAAGAGAAATGAGGAGAGTTGAGTCAAAGGACCGTGTCTATTTGCTCTATAGTGACCAGCCGGCAAGCCAAAGACACAGACAGAGTAAGAGTAGACAGTGAAATGCTGGCAGGCTGCCCCTCCTGGAACTCTTTTCAGATAATATCAAGGAGGAGCATTGCCAGCGGAGAGGAGATAGAGGGAGGTGTGGAGGAGGTGCCACATGTATAATGCATGAATCTCACATGTATATTTCATGACTAATTGGGTGGGAGTTCGAATCCGTGCCGAGTCAGAACAGTGACTAAGACAGTTTTTTCTGGTCACTACTTATCCTGGTGTTCGGCATGACTAGGATAGGCCAATGCCTGGTTAGCTCAGTATCAGGATAATGTGCTTGAGTCGGGTATCGAGTCATGACTGTACGGTCACTGTCCTAATTCGGTACCTGTCCTGATATGACCTTAGATTTTGCCAGGATAACTCCAACAAATAAAACTAGCATACGCAGTTCATAAGAACTGTTCAGATCTAGAGGGTGTTGCATAATATTTGCACCTATACCAACATTGTATGTCATTGGTTTAACTGTGCCCGGGGTTCGACCGCACAACATTTTGGACAGGAGAAGCCAGCCATCACTGTTACTGATTTGGCAATCGATAGGGTGAGTGCATCAGGGAGCCTCGATTGTCTAATGATTAAGAATGACAGAAATATTAGTTTGAGAATAGGTCTAGCTGCAATGATTCCTTCCGATTCTTAAAATACGCCTCAAAACACATGTCCAGATATGCATGCGTTTTGGATGATTGTTGGAGTTTTAAGTCCGGGCAATATCTCCGGTCATATCAGGATGGGTACCGACTTGTGACAGTGTGCACCAATGGCAACTGTATAGGGAGAGACCAGTGAGAGACCAGATCACCAGCACCATGACCTGATATCCCACTCATTCACATTATCCTGACACTGACCGAACCAGTCCTTGCCCTGTCCTAATAATGCCGAATGCCTGGCTAGGAAGCGATAAGTGTCAATTTGTTAAGTCATTGGTTTGAGTGGACAAGGCTTCGAACCCATGGGTTTGAATCCCATGATTTACCAAAACGGGAGACGGACGCTCAACTCATTCGGCCATCCTGTCTGGTGATAGGCATGGGAAACTTGGGCACATCAGTGCTCTGCGGGTGGCCTAGCGGTTAGGAAGTTCACAGAAATATGTGGGTTCATGACCCTCTCCTTAACTGGGACCTGGTGAATGCCACCCTGCCATGAAATTGAGGTCACGTTCAAGATAACATGGGCACTGTGCACTGTACAGTCGATGAACCTAAGCGGTTGCGTAGGTCAAGAGTGCACCAGCAAGGTAGTTTACAAACTGTCAAAAGCACACGTGATCCTCAAGGCATGTCTCTGCATACCAGAGGGGATGGTATTGTTCATAGGACATTCGTTTTAAGAATGATAGATCGTGGGATTAATCGATAGACGAGTCAAACCATAAACATGAGAACATTGATATTTATGGTTACATTACTTGCTCTTTGGTGTTACCAGTGCTATATATAATGTAGTAGTCTGCACTGACCTCTCAGTGAATGAACCACACAGACAGGTCGGCGTGGGTAGGGTGATGCCATCAAGGGACATAGGTGGTGTAATTATTAACACACTCGCCCTGAATTCAGGAGGTGTCGGTTCGAACCCTGCCCTAGGCGCAATATTTCCCTTTTTCCGAATAAGCATCAACCCCTCAACAACTTAATTTTATTTATATTCCTACTCTTTTGTTCATTGTTCCATAACTATGTAATCATATGAAAAGTGTAATGTGTGAGAATTCAAATTATGTTCAGGTTAAAATCTTGTATTTAAGCTACATTTTTGGATTGGTGTTTACGTGATTTTGGGCCTGAACTCTTCATGTGTGGACCCATTTGCATGCTATATATATATAGACACACATGTGTCGCCTAAATCGTTATGCAACTATTATTTACGATGGAACTTATATGAGCCTGTCTCAAAAGGTTACAACTCTTTTTGTTTTTGTCGATTGTAACGATTGACACAAAACAGCAGAGAAATGGTTACACTGAAAACACAAGGACATTTGCTTAAAATCAATACATATTCTATTGGGATTATGAAACACCATGTAAAAAACAAATCAGTTTATCCTTAGCAAATGCATAAGCAGATAGTATGTTGATCGTTACAATAGACAAAGTTTTGTCCCATATTTCCTAGCACCTTTTGAGACAGTCTCATATATCGCTACCTATGAGTTGCACTTGCATTAGACCAGCTATGACAATGCCTTGATGTATATGTGTTATATAAATTAATATGTGTATATGAATTAATAATGCCTCCTAATGATTCTGGTCGGTGTCTTTCTGACACCGATCTTCTCATACTAAACTAACTGGATATACTGACTAGTCGTTCATTCTCTGCATTCGCCGACTCTGACTCTTGACCAGCTGACCCCAATAGTCACTCGGTTCTCACTGACATAATACACTTTATAATAATATATTTGTTTAGTTTCCTTGCTTTCCTCTTTGGGTTTTGTTTCAAACTACATACAGACCTGGCAGAGGTAACCAGTTGACGTAATTTATTTGCGTGAATAAAAACAGGATGTGCGTAGTTAGCTTCAAAGTTTGGGATGATATTAGTGGGATTCTCTGCGTCACTTCCAAGAAATTGTCTCGAATCATAGTTCTAGGAGGCGCCACCAGGGGTAAGCCTACCAGATGGGTGCGGATGGATGGTGGCATGGCCGTCTTGACCGGAAGTGTCACTAACAAATCGTCGTAAAAAGAAGTAAAACAAACAAAAACACGCACACATACAAATCAACCCACCAAGTTATTGAGAAAAAAACCATTCAATCAACGTTTCCATTAAAGTAAACAAGTAGAATGTTTCATAATGGCTACCTTGCATTTCTGCGAATACAGATAGTATTTCTCCGATATATGAACTCACTAGGTTGAAATATTGCCTGCAATCCATTAGTAAATGGCGCCCACCGCGAGGTCGGTTGCAGGGTCTAGGAAGGAAAAGCGTGGGAAGGGAACGCACCTTCAGTGAGTATCCTACGTCACTAAAATGTAGCCGATCGCATTGCTTGGAATTGCCTGTGAGAGATGATTACTTCCACGTGATATGGACTTGGGGATGGGTGGGAGTTGTGGTGGGGGGGGGGGGTGTATTCGTTACAATAATTTTCTCATAAAGTGACCGTGAAACATTGGGTTATATTAGCAGTGGGGAGAATGAGGGGGTTAAACAAATTTCAAGAGTATTTGAGTTGTTGGGGATTTCTTTTTAGGAAGGGGAGTATTGTATCAACTACAGACCTTCACGTACAGACCTCTAACACCGACCCCCCCCCCCCCCCCCCACCCCGATCCTCTCCTCACACACCCGACCACACCACACCAGACCCCACCCTTTCCTCCCTCTCAACCGACCAGATGGGATGGCCGAATGAGTTGCGCGTCCATATCCCGTTTTGATAGATCGTGGGATTCGAACCCACAGGTTCGAATCCTGCTCGAGTCAAACCGATGACTTAAGAATTTAAACTTTTCGCTTCCTAGAGGACTGCTCGGCATTATAATGTGACTGAGTGGGATATCGGGTCATGGTGCTGGTCGCTTGGTCTCCCAGTGGGGCAACACTATGAAATTCACTATGAGTGTGCACTGTCACAAGGCAGTACCCATCCTTACTTAGATGTTGCCAGGATGTAAAACTCCAACAAAGAATCAAACAGCACACATACTTGTAACCCCCACCCCCATGCCCAGCACCCACACCCACACGTTGCAGACCCACACCCCTATCCACCCCCATACCAACCCCCACCCCCACATCACACCCCCACACGTCCTCCTTCTCAACCCCACAAATCGTCTCACAACGTGGCCCCCACCACGCACACCCATCACCTGTTAAATGACACCCTGCTCCCCCACCCCCCACCGCCCCCACCCCACCCACACCGCGCCCCCTGGCGGTGCCTAACACCAGGTGGGCCCGGGTGGGGCCGGCATCACTATAAATCCACCGAGCGATAAATCAATTAAATACTTTCTAGACCTTATTATGTCATACCGAACTGAGAAGGGTTGGCTGATTGAGTTGGTCTCCTGGATCCGGTGTGGTAGGTGGTGGGATTCGAACCCAGTGTTTGACTGGTGGCTTTCACAATGCAATGTCTTTAAACAAAATTACCTATCAGTCGGTAAGAGTAGAATATGCCGAGCAGCCGTACAGTAAGGAAGAACTGTTATCTGTGATTTAAATTATCCACGCCTCATCGCCGAATGTAACACCAAGAGCATCAATAAAGATGAGAAATCCAGTAAATTTCAAACCAAAATCAGACAAATTTGGTTTTAAAGCCACAAATACCAATAAATGTGCCAGCAAAGATAAACGAAGACAAAGTTTGTTTGTTTGTTGTTGTTTTACGTCCTAGCAATATCTAAGGTCATATCAGGACGGAGCGAAGCCAAAGAAATACAAAGAAATACAAAAAAGACAAATAAACACGAACAAATACAGATACATACTGACAAATACAGAGAAATACAGACAAATACAGACAAAGACAGACACATACAGACAAAGACAGAGACACACAGACAAATACATACAAAGGCAGGCAAAGACAGGCAAAGACAGGACAAAGACAAACAAAGACAGACAAAAACAAATAAATACAAACAAAATTACCAGATAACCCTTTAACAAAAAACCTACAAACAAACTAACGAAGAACAAAAAACAAACTACACTAACAAAAAAAGAACAAGGAAACTCTTTGGAATATGCCTCTCGACAGCCTGTGGTATTCGGAAGCAGAGCACAGTTCAATAGACTCCTTTCAATGGTTATAAACATTGTGTATGCGCGCGCAGCTTGGCTGCAGAACCAAGGCACACTGCCATTGAGGTTGTAGATACGTGCAGTGCAAAACGTCAGTTTTATTCAAAATTAATAGAAATGCACAAGACTAACATATAAATTTAATATAATCTGTTCGCTACGCATTTGATATGTTTGTGTGCAAAGCGGTTTGTTGTTAAATTATGCAGTTATGGAGATATTTCACCTTTTCTGTATGAAGATTGCTCACAGCCATTGACAATGCATTGAGTTTGCCGTTACGTGCAGTGAAGAACGTCAGTTTTATTCCAAATTAATAGAAATACAGAAGACTAAGGATATCAATTTAATATAATCTGTTTGGTAAACATTTGATCTGATTGTGTGCCCAGCTGTTTGTTTCTAAGTTGTGCGGTTTCAGAGATATTTCACTTTTTCTGTATGAAGATTGCTCACTGACATTAAGTTTGCAGTGTGACCGGATATTGTCCTGCAGCCAAGCTGCACGTGCACTGACCTAAATCCCTATGCTGACGTCATATGAAATAGGTCTATCATACGTCTACCTGAGACCCTTTGAAACGCCACCTCTCGGTTATCCCATAAATTAGTTTTGTCACTTATTTGATCACATTATTTGTGTACATAACACAAACCGGATGGTATACTCTGATACGACAATGCTGACGCTGCTTTCCCGCCAGGAAGGTCAAGGTTGAGTCAAGGTAACTGACATTTAAAACTAAACCAGACGGGATGGCCGAATGAGTTAGAGCATCCGTCTCCCATGTTGGTAGATCATGGGATCGTGGTTTCGAATCCTGTTTGAGTCAAACCAATGACTTAAACATTTATACTTGTCGCTTCCTAGCCAGGTGCTCGTCATTATTAGGAAAGGGCAAGGAGCAGTGGAATGAGGAAGAACAGTCGTCTGCGACTGAAATTTCCCCTGCTTAAACAACGAATGTACAAACAAAAATGGAGCTTCTTACTGCCTGATGCCTTAGTCACAAATACCTTACGACGTGCTTGCGGCAGCTGTAAGTCGCCGAAAGGCAAAACCATGTGGCAACCATACCGTTGGATACTGCGGCCGTACTGTGACAAGGGGTTTAGTTTTTTATTTAAGGTGACATTATCTTAACTTCGGGAAATCGCAACGGTGCAGGCTGCAATCCCGCCAAAATCCCCTCACAACACCATGGGCGTAATCGATTAATCAACTCGGTTCACCCGAGCCACTTTTGTGCGCACGTGCACATCCTACAGACTCGGGTCGAATAATCGAATACGCTCCTCCATGCTCGGGGTGAAAAAAATGCTGGCTTAATCCAACACTTTGTTTGTTTGTTTAATAACCGATATAACTACAGCAAAATAGGATTTAAAGTATTTTATGATTGCATAGTTTAGATATATTTCCATCCTTAATCTGTGTTATTACCAACAAAAACACATGTAGGACTGGTACTGGTAGCTATTATCCTGCACGACGGTACCAGCGCAAATGTGACGTCATCATTCCTAGTAAACCCCAGCCAAGAGGTGGGTTACTGGCTGGGGTCGGGTCGTTTTTCACACGTCACATGTTTTTGTCAACTCCACTCGCTGTGTTCGATTGGAAATTCTATCAAATCGGGTGACCCGAATCGCCCGGGTCATGTTAATCGATTATGCCCCTGGGGACCAGCCCACTGGTTAGCATTCCTCATCCTGCCACAATAGAACTACAAGAGTAGATGGCATAGAATCTGCCACCACCACGTGGTGGTAGAGCTCACTTTAGGACTACTACAATATTATTAGAGGGCAAAGAATGGATTTCACAGTATCGGAATAATGTGACTGGGTGGGATATTTACTCAGGGTGCCAGCTGCGCGGCACTATGTAACTGTCATTAGTGACATGAGTGCCCCTGTTCTAACTGGGCACCCATCTTGCTAGATACTACCGATGCTGACATGTTGCCAGGATGTAAAACCCCACCAAGAAAATAAACCTACTGTAATCCATCAATGGTTTACTCTGAAAGGTTTAATTACGGCTGCGTTTCTTAATTATTTTAATTTGCATAGTCCTGTGCTTACAAAGTTCTGCCCTAAAGCTATTATGCTGATTCTTGTAATCCACCTTCTTCCCCTTTAAAGTAACTTTGAGTTATTTGAATGAAAACATCCATAATTAATTGTGGCATGCACATCCAAATTCTTACAGTACCCGATTCAACATTTAGTTTTCTCTTCTTCTCACCAAGAGATGCTTAGTAGTTGCACCAGTATGTAAACGCAATGTGGACGTTTCCACCGGGTTTAATGTGGGTCAACATAGTGGAACGTCGTACAACGTAGTGAGCAGCATTTGACTAACATCAGTCTAACGTCATTGATGTTAGACGGATGTCGAACGTAAACCCTTACATTGGAGTTATGTCGAAAGTTTTGAACAGGTTCAAAACCTTGATGCACGCCGAGGTAACACGCTGTAATGTGACCTAGCTCGACATCAGTCTAAAGTCATTCTGACATCATCATAACGTAACCCAACGTATGTCAACGTAATGATGAAATGTGAGCATGTCAGGTTTACGTTGGCTCATTACGTCATAGTGTGACAGGGCTATTAGTTTGATATCTATGATTACAGCTATGTAAATATGTCGGTATTGAATGGGTAATGCTTTCATTGGACTATGCTGCTTTAAACTAATCGAAAACAAAGACATTGCCTTTCATGTAGGCGGGTGATGTTTTTTTCCGTTTTCACAGATTGGTGATCGCGATGGCTATGAGTTTCAAGCGTCCACTTATGATAATAATGGCAGTTGCAGTTGTTGCTAGGATACCTAGTGAGAGGGCGCGGTGACCGAATCGGTATAGCGCAGGCCGCCTGTTTGAGAGATCGGGAGTTCAATTCCCAGTCGCGTCAAACCAATGACTTACACTATTGATATGTGTCGCTTCCTAGACTGGTTCTGGGCATTAATGAGATAGAGCAGGGACTGGTTAGCTCAGTGTCAGGATAATGTTGGTACCCATCCTGATATGACCTTAGATGTTGCCAGGACGTAAGTAACCAACCAACCAAGTACACCTAGTCTGGCACACTGCATTCCTAGGATTAGGATTAGTCAAGGACTGACTTTCTCAGTATCAGGACATCAGTATCCTGCATATCATGGATAAGTCCAAATAGACTTGTTTTCACCATTAGACAGTTTGTCGATAGAAAGCTGCAGCCTACACTTTCACCGATCCAAGGGATTTGTAACCTCCCACACCACATAGACATGGTCTTAGAGCAACCAGCCTTTCATGACACTGTATGTTATATACAGCTGTAGAAATCCAAATTGGCAGAGGTGGAGGGGCATGGGGAATCGAACCACCAACCTTCAGATTAGGAGTCCGACCTAGAAAAAAGTCACACACTCTAATCACTCTGCTGTTTGGAGGTATTTGGCTTCATTTAAGCTAGGAATTGATTGACCCCAAGACCTGCACAAGAAGTGAGATTCTACCTCGTATCAAATAACATTTAAATATGGATATTGTAGTTTTTGCCCGAACGACAACCATAGCGTTCAGCCCAATTTAACGCAAAGTTAGACTCGGCTGCGGTTATGCTTCTAATTAGGAGTATTTATCACATCATTCTTTTTTTTTTAAATGTAAAACCTGTCGCTAAAGTCATTGTCACACCTTACCGGACTGAGCACCGGAGACCACCGGAGAAATAAATTTCTAGTCCAGTGTTGTCCGGTGAAGAAATCTATCGAAATGTATCGAAATGGAGCATAAAATTGGGTTAATTGCCGCCGGACAACCAGATAAGTACCATACATGTACCATACATGTACCGGATGAGAACCATACGAGAACCGGACATGTAACGGATGGGTACCAGACATGTACCGGACAAAACAGACAAACCGGACACCAACGGATGGGTACCGGACATGTACGGATGGGTACCGGATGGGTACCGAATGGGTACCGGACATGTACCAGACAAACCGGAACCAACCGGACACCTCAGTCCGGCGGTGTCTGGTAGAAGTTTTGTGCATGTTCAAAACTTGTACGGACACCGCCGGACACCGCTGGACACCACCGGACACTGCCGGATGGTTACCGGATGGTACCCAAACATCGCCATGCACAACCGGATAGTGTCCGATTCTCGTCCGTTTCCCCCAATCCGGTGAGGTGTGACAGGGCCTTAATACATCATTCGCTCTGAAATTAGTTTAATCTATCACAGCCAGCCATTTAATTTTGAATTAAATTCTGCCTTCGCGAGTTGTTGATTGATTGGTGTCTTAGATGCGAGCAACAGCTGAGGTGAGATCAAGATGAATGCGTCTGTTGAATGTTTGTGGATTTCTTTTACTGTGCAATACACAAGGACATTGTGTTTTCAGCGGGATTCAATCCCACATTACTGCCATTCCAAGGCGAGGCGAGGTGGATTTGATCCGAAGAAAGTATGACAATTTCAAAACCAAGGAAATTACACTACTTACCACCTCTGGTTCCGGTACCATACGGATACTTGTATCGACACAGAGTTGGTGAATTGGGAGAGACTGCAATAAGACAAGATGGCGGTGATAGAACGCCATCGATTTGACTTTTAAAGTATGTTAAGCTACATGTTTTATTATATTTGTTAACTGAACAGTAGCGGGTAAATATGAAAATGTATATAAAGACTATATATATTAGACAAACGATATCCTACAATAGAACTACACAAAAAATGCAACGCAACACTATTACCAAGTTGAAGGGAAACGCACCTGACAATATTAGCACACCACTACACCACAAAATCAGGTTACACAGTAACCCTCCACAGGGACAATAGGTCCATGGCGGCCCCAAAACTACTGATGGAAATGAGTAACACAAAAATCTATGCGAGAAATGTACTGGCCATGGCAGCACATGCCTGGAATAAACAAAACACAAAACAATGGGCAATCCGTAACCTTGACCACTACAAACAATTCCTAAAGAAAACAACTACTTACTGACCCAGCAAAATCACACATGCCCCTGAGTGCAGTCGCTGTTTGCTGTGTACTGGCACAAAAAGCAAAAGACAGGCCAGAGATAATGGTAGTTATTAAAAATAGGACAATTAGCCCTCCTAAATACAAAGGAAATCAGGAAAGCTATCACCATATGGCACAGTCCACCTGGGTATGTGTAATGGCACAAACCAACACAGAAATGGACAGGCCATGGTCATGCATCTGATCCACCCTGAAATACAAAATGGCTAAGCAAACAACACAACCATCCCACCTGGTTGCAGTCCTAAAAGGGTCTGAGTGTGTTCTGGCACACTGGTGCACTATCTAAAGACAGGGCTTGGGTGAAAGGATGCTGTAACAAATCAAGATGGGACGGGATCCCCTCCCGAAAGCCTGCATGACGTCCAAGTAGATCTACATAGTAGGCTAAGGTATCATACTCAGACCAGACAAAACGCTGGAAAAATACAAAAACCTAATATAGGCTACGAACACCCACAATCGCAAAAGGCTGGCCTGAGCAGAAACAGGTAAACACTCCTGGTTGAGGGACCAGACCACAGTTGTCCAGCATTGAAAACAAGCAGCCTTGCGGGGGCTTATACATTATGGGCAGAGTAAATACCTTGTCAATAAATTTATTTTAAAATATTGCTTCTTAGATTAAGGATTTATCAGCTTAGTTAATTTACCCACCATGTCGAATTGTTTTACCAGCTTTTATATAAGGTTGTTTTTCACCCCTACTACAACTATGTTCTAGGATACAGCCTGGCATGCACTGTGGCAGGCGTTAGAACTATTGGCTTGGTTTGTTGAATATCAGGAGATGTACCCACTTCTGACAGCGCACACTCATCGTGACTTTATATCACTGCCCCACTGGAAGACCAGGTGGCCAGCATCACAACCTGATATCCCAGTCAGTTACATTATCCTGTCACTGAGCCAACCAGCTAGGAAGCGACAAGTACCAATTATTAAATCATTGGTTGGACCCATCAGGGTTTGAATCCCACGATCTACCAAAACGGGAGACGGACGCCCAACTCATTCGGCCATCGCGACTGATCAGCATCTGTTAGAGGACTTCTGAGTACTTTAAATGCGACAGGATGGCTAATATTTCTAAGGTAATTACTATTTTGTTAACATATAGTGAATACAGTGCATATTCATTTTTTTAAAATGCGTACTAAATCAGTTTCCCTGATATTTAAAGCCACCTCACATTAAGCGCCCCATTTAATTTAGTGAAGCTTTGTGGCACGTACATATGAGAAGTGCCCAACCGTACACAATGAACGTGATATGCCACTTTGCAGAAGTGTTTTGTCCTGTTCTGTGTGTTTGGATTAGAACTCTCATCGCTCGTTAATGTGTCATCCTCCTGTGTAGCACCACACGCCTGTAAAGTGCCCATCCATCCACTTACACCACTGATTTATTGAATCTCCAACTCCCACCCTGTCATACTCCCCCCAACTCATTCCCCTTACCCGGTGTCACGGTTTTAAAGGGTACCCGGTTTCAAACGGGGCTTTTCGCAATGTGCATGCATCAAAGGTGAATCGGAAGCATGAAACTTGTCTGAGTTTCTGGCTTGCTTCTGTCTGTGGAGGAGATCTCTGCAATTGTAGGGCGAGACAGGCAAGGATTCCTTCCGGAATCATTTCAGTGAATATTTTATGTTGGATTGAATAATATTACCCTCCGCACAAACAATTAACAAGTTATTAAACATGGGTACTATCTCAATCAGGCAGAAATGCATGCGCATGCGCATTGCGAAAAGCCCCATTTTAAACTGGGTACCCTTTCAAACTGCAACACCGGCTCCAGCATACCTCCACCTTCCCCTGCACCATCTCAATGTACATCATTCGCCACACTCCAGCCCTATCCACAGTTTTCGGCCCTAACCATCCCAGATATTACACCCCCAACGAACGCAGGCTCAGCATATTCCCATGGCTGTAATCTATGTAATGTATGCACGCATACTAATCAGCCCACTGGCGTCACTGTGAAGCGCGTCCCACACCATCTACAGCTACAGCCTCAGTCACAGAACCAATCGCAGTCCCAGCCCCAGCCCCAGCCCCGAGCCCCCAGCCCCCAGCCCCAGCCCCAGCCCCTTCCTAAGCCCCAGCCCCAGGGTCAATTACAACCCCAGCCCCAGACAACTCGCAATTTCCCAGATCTACACCAACAAGCCCACACATCCACCTACCCCTAACACCCTAATAAAACCGCAACACGCCAACACTTTATTAAAACCCCAACACCCCACCACACAGAAACCCCACCACCCCAATACTCCAACACCCCACAACCCACACCCCCTACCTACCAACACACCCACACAAACCCTACATACTCACACACCAATCCATCCACACACCCAACACACCCACACATCCACATACGCACATACGCACACCCACACCCACACATCCACATATCCACACACACACACATCCACACACCGTCCACACACTCACCCACATCCACACCCACCCACCCATCCACACACCACCCACCCACACACCCAACCACGCCACACACATCCACATCCACACATACACCCACCCACCCCACATACCGAACCACACCACACACATCCGTACCGACACACCCACATCCACATATCCACACCCACACACCCACACACCCACCCACCCACACCCCACCCACCCAACCACGTCACACACATCCACATCCGCACAGCCACACACCCACACATCCACACACCCACACACCTACCCACCCCACACACCGAACCACACCACACACATCAATACCGACACCCCCACATCCACATATCCACACACACCCACACAGCCACACCCCACACAACCAACCACATCACACACATCCACATCCGCACATCCACACACCCACAAACCCACACATCCACCCCCACTCACACACCCACCCCACACACCGAACCACACCACACACATCCGTACCGACACACCCACATCCACATATCCACACATACCCACACAGCCACACCCACACACCCATACACCCACACACCCACACACCCACACACCCACACCCCACACACCCAACCACATCACACACATCCACATCGGCACATCCACACACCCACACATCCACCCACCCACCCACACACACCCCCCACACACCGAACCACACCACACACATCCATACCGACACACACACCCACGTCCCCCACTAACCCACACCCACTTACCCCTCCACCCCCACCCGTCCCATCCCATGATAGCTGATGCTGAATACCGGACACTTCCGGTAACCAATTACCCCGGACCTGCGCAATGCACCGACCAGCAGAACAATGGTAACCAACAAACGCCGCTAACTGACTCCCTGTCACCAAACACTTTAATCACCAGAGAAGCGGCAAACTCTCATCAATATTTGTGTCATGAAACCAAATCAAACAGAAACCATTAGTGAGAACGAGTTTAAACCTGCATAGTCCGATGAAGCATCACATTTTGAAAATCAGCATAATTATCTAGAATTGATTTTACATATGAAGAGTTCAGGTGCAAAACCGTGTAAACACCAATCAAAAACATGAATTCAAATAACAGATTTTTACCTGAAGGTCATTTGAATTCTCATTAATTCAACTGTCCTTGTGATGAAATGGTTATGGAGTAATGAACACAAACAACAGAATGTACAAACATGAACTTTTTGAAGGTTTGATTCCGATTGGTATCTACATTTTTTTGATTGGAGTTCACATGGTTTTACGCGTGAACTTTTCATATCTAATTTAGATACTGATGTACTTACTAAGCACTTGTTGCCATATAGAAGGTAATAATGAGACAATGTACTCAAATCTGTTATCTTTGAAGTCTACGGTGCTCTGAGCTTTGGCGTACTTCCCAAAGCTAATTTGACATGTTTGACATGTTTGACATGTTTGATAGGGTTGACATGTTTGACTTGTTTGACATGTTTGATAGGTTCGACATGTTTGACATGTTTGACATGTTTGACATGTTTGACATGTTTGACATGTTTGTGGTGTTCTCTGTGGCCGAGTGGTTAGAGTGTCTGACATTTTACTAGGTCAGACTCCTAATCGTGAACGTAATGAAGTTGACCTCTCTCGTTGAATGACGGTATATCTACGCTTTACCGACGTTACGATCTCGTCCACTACGCTGCATCCACGTTCAACTTGTGCCCAAATTTGCATACTACGCAGAGAAGTTCAACGTTCCTCACGTTCTCCCTACGTTGACGTCATAACGTCGTAGTGTGACATGGCCTTTATCAAAGGCAAGTTGCTCTCATACCATGTCGATGTGGTGTGGGATGTTAAAAATCCCTTGGGTCGGTAAAAGTGTAGGCTCAGGCTTTCTATCGACAAACTGTCTCATGGTGAAAACAAGTCTATTCAGACTTATCCATGATAGGCAGTAGAAATCTTCAAGAAAAAAAATGGTTGCACTTCAAATATGTCCAAATATATCCAAACATATCCATTTCAAATAACAGTTACTTCACAATAAAATCATGTAGATTATAACAATCAATTAAATAATACTTACTCAGAAAATTTACAGAATTTAAATACCATCGGACTATGCAACTTTAAGCTGCAGGTGTAGCCACTGGGGTCGGCGCGATCACTTCCGGTCAGTTGAATACTAGGCTATTTATGGTGGTTGTTGATTTATTGATGAAACGAGGGGGAAATGTCAACTGCAAACACTTGGTCTCATTCGTTCCACCTCTGCTTTCCCTATCCTATACAGCAGGTTCAATTGTGTTGTTGTTAATTTATTGATTAAGCAAGCGAGAAATGTCAACTGCAAGGAATTGGTCTCCTTCCTTCCACTGATGTTTGCCTTATCCTAGGTACCAGGTTCATTCTTGTTACTCTTTATGTATTGATTAAACGAGGGGGAAATGCCAATTACAAACAATTCGTCTTGCTCCTTCCACTGCTGGCTTATCTACACTATACACCAGGTTAATTGTTGTTGTTGCTAATTTATTGATTAAACGAGCGGATATGTCAACTGCAAACAGTTGGTATTGTTCCTTCCACTGCTGTTTGCCATATCCTATATAACAGGTTCATTGTTGTTGATTTATTGATTAAACGATGGGGAAATGCCACCTGCACATAACTGGTCTTGTTTCTCTCACTATTGTTGATACCCCAGTCACACTACATCTTGCGACCACTTTGCGACCACCTTAGACCAAAGAACTGACACTCACCCATGACCTCCTTGCTACCAAAACAATGGTTGGCGACGTCTGGATGTCACTGGTCAGTGTGGGCTCTTTGGTCTAAAGTGGTCGCAAAGTAGTCGCACGCTGCAGTGTGACTGGGGCTTTACCCTATCCTACAGAAGATCCGACCGGGCTGCGACAATTAGCAATTTTTGAAGCATTGCTTTGTACTTGGTCTAGGCTCGAACCTACTTACTGTACATGTTTTGGGCTCTCAATCTAGCAACATCTTAGGTCTGATCAGAATGGATACTGACTCATGACAGTGCGCACTCATGGCGACTTCATAGTACTGCCCCGCTGGGTGACAACACCACCAGTATCATGACTTAAAGTTTCATAGAAATTCAAAGCCATCGGACTATGAAACCCACACCGCCAACCCTCCACACCCACACCGCTGGGTCATGCAATGACAGTGTAGTGGTCTGCACTGACCTCTCAGGCAAGTAACCACATAGACAGGTAGGCGTGGGGAGTGTATTGATATCAGGGAGCCTAGGTGGTGTAATGGTTAGCACACTGGCCCGGAATGCAAAGAGATGTGGGTTCGAGTCCCGCTCTAGGCGCAATATTTCCCATTTTCATCACCCCCACGACACTGGTGCCGTGACCAGGATCCTGTACAAGCTTTGCGCTGTATGGTTGTTGAACCTACCCTGTGTATGTATGTGTTAGTGCATTGCCTGTATGTATGTAATTGTAAGCATTACAAGACTTACAATTCCAGGGGGACGAGTGTAGTGGTCTGCACTGACCTCTCAGGCAAGTAACCACATAGACAGGTAGGCGTGGGGAGTGTATTGATATCAGGGAGCCTAGGTGGTGTAATGGTTAGCACACTGGCCCGGAATGCAAAGAGATGTGGGTTCGAGTCCCGCTCTAGGCGCAATATTTCCCATTTTCATCACCCCCACGACAACAGCAATTCAAAACCATTGGACTGTTATTTTCTGGGATAAATATACAAGCTTCATCGTTATACTCTATCTTACTTTAGTTTGAAGTAACCTTTATTTTAAATGGCTAACTTTTAAGATACTTGACATGCAAATATGCCAAATTAATTTTGGCAAGCATGCCAAAACTCTGACACTATAGGCTTCTGCAGTAACAGATTCTACTAAATTGCCTCACTCTTCCCTTCTTTGTGGCCACACATGCTTAATCAGTGTACCAGTTAGATATGTATCTCAGTTAGATATGTAGAACCAAATCTCGATAATTGATTTTGTTTTGAAAGTTTGATGTTTTCATCGGACTATGCAGCTTTAATATCCCACTCAGTCACATTATTTTGCATTTATCAACCTAGTCATTGTCCTTGCGTAATATCTGTGGGTGCCAGGGTTGTTATTCTGTATTGTTTTGTTGTTGTTGTGATGAATTTATTTACTATAGCGGATAAAGGCAGGTTGTGACTAGTATCAAATATGTAAATCCTTGCTTTGGGTCAGTCACGGTTCGATGCACGACCTCCCACATGATATTCCAGCCAGTGTTCTTAGTGATTCGGCTCTCTCATCCAGTCAGAGGTCAAATGCTAGAAAAGATTGGACTTTGCCTTTACCCATAAGACCTTGGTGGGGATGTATTTTGTTTCGTTCAAGATATTAGTGTTTTTATTCTTCTGGCTAACATGTTCTGAGTGCTGATGATAATTGATAATACACACTCAACAACGCTACAACAATATATATAGGCAATGATAAGACAATCGGTAAAGCATCTTGGGTAAAGAATGAGATAAGAGAAAGAGAAGAGTTGGAGGTCACTATGTCATACTAGTACGGTAAGCATTAATAGCAGAGGGCATAACTGATTATCTTTCTAGAGGTGACATACTCATTGAAGACCTAACGGTGGGATGTAGGGTGGGCCTTTGTGGTTGAACTGATAATCTCAAGATGGTCATATTGAGTGAGTAAATATAGTACACCATAGTACTTGGGAGCAATATGTGGACATTTCTTGTTGATGTACGGACTGTAATTGTCGCATCTGATGACTGGACAACTGCTATATCGGGACAAAATTAGCCCCGATGCAGATTCGTCCTTTGTAAAGATGTAAAGTCATTGGTTTGACTCGACCAGGGTTCGAACCTTTGCGTTCGAATTCCACGATCTACCAAACCGGGTAAGGGACGCTGAACACTCTCCGAACTCTGCTAAATGTAATTACATTTGATATTATGTTGCTGTGCATTTGCCGTGTATCACATTAATGTTGAAAGGACCATTTTCGGAGTGTTTATCGGACGGGGTCGAGGATTTGTTATTGATTTCAGTGAGAAACGAGCCCTGACAGGCCTATCACGCTCCGCTGACTTGAGCTGGTCCATTAGGTTTAGGAGTCCGGGGATGGTCATGTGGTGGGAAGGGGGGAGAGGATGGCGGCGTGTGGCTGGGTTTAGGAATGTTTCTCTGGGGAGATTAGGGACGTGGGAGGGGGATCCTTTTCTCTAAGCTGTTGCTGGAAGTACAAGGTGTTCAAGCTACATATGTAATGTTTGTTTGTTTGGTTGTCGGAGTTTTACCTCCCGGCAATATCCAAGGTCATATCAGGATGGATATCGACAGTGAGCGTGCGCCAACATGGCGATTTTTATAGTGATGCCACACTGGGATACCAGGCCGCTGGCACAATGACCTGATTTCCCACTCAGGCACTGCTACATCGTGAAAGCAATATGGTTTGCCTCATCTAGCTTTGATATGACATGTGTTTTTGTCCAAGTACTATTATTCCTTTGAATAACATATTTTCATGTTGTCAGTGCAGCTGCACTGGTATTCCATTCCTAAGAATTACAATGTTTTAAATCCACATTGAATGATTCAACTAATAATAGACAACTTGATGATTGCTGGAACAAGAAGTAATGATGGCGTTAGTAGCTCACTGTTCTCCATACTCTGTTCAAACTTGAAAGGGTCTAATAGAGGATTTGCATGACCGACAACCACTCTTTTAAAATCTCCCACAGCCATTGTGGAAATCTACCTCTGATTCTTCTAAGATGGTGGCACTATGAATCATTGGCACAACCAGTCGCATTTGCGGGTTTAGACTATAGATAGGTTTGATGCAGCACCAGGTCTTGAATTGTACACGCCAGCATAGTGTACATACGAAAGCTGGCCTAAGCAGGTGAAAATGTCAATGTGTCGTGCAGCTAGACCATATAAAAGTAGATGTTGGTAATTTGGGAGGACGCAGCGGAGAGCTGAGATTACAGGATGACATGCAAACCATCCATAATTCCAGCAGGGGCAGTCCAGGGTATCCTTCTGAGGGCAATCGAACTGATGGACTAATGCTGCAGGTACTGGCTTAATGTGGTGCATACTCTGTTGAGAATATCTCAGGTACCCCGCCCACCATCAACCGGAACTCTGTCGGGATTGGAATGAACTAATGTGTTGGTTTGTGACGCGGTGGCCGAATCCGTAGAGCGCAGGCCTTCCATGCCGAGGTTCGGGAGTTCAACCAATTACTTACAACATTGATACTTGTCGCTTACTATCCAGACACTCAGCATTATTAGGATATTGCAAGAACTAGCTGATGTACTTTCACCGATTAGGATATCAGGTCATGGTGCTGGTGGTCTGGTCTCCCAGTGGGACAGCACTATAAAGTCACCATGAGTGTACACTGTCACAAGTCGGTACCTGGCATGATATTACCGTAGATTTAGCCAGGACGTAAAACTCCAACAACCAACCGATGTTCTTGGTAGCGTCTGTTGAAAAGATCTTATACCCCTGTCACACTACGACGTAATGAGCGAACGTGACCCTAACGTGGTGATATTTCGTCATTACGTTGATGTACGTTGGATTACGTTATGATGACGTCATAATGACGTTAGACTGACGTCGAGCTACGTCATATTACGTTGTGTTACGTCGAGTTACGTCGAGGTTTTGGACATGTTCAAAAATGTCGACGTAGCATGAACGTAAGGGTTTACGTTCGCCGTACGTTCTGTTCACGTTCAGCGAACGTCAGTGACGTTAAACGGACGTCAGGTAAACGTTCCTCACTACGTTCCACTACGTTCCACTACGTTCCACTCGTTGACCCATATTACAGCCAGTGGAAACGTCCATGCGGCGTAATGGGAAAGTCAGGAGAACGTCAGGAGAACGTCAGGAGAACGTCAGGAGAACGTCAGGAGAACGTCAGGAGAACGTGCATTCAACGTACGTTCAACGTCTCACTCCTATCTAACGTCATGTAACGTTCTTCTGGCGATGGAATAACGTTCATAACGTTCCGGCAGCGTCATTACGTTGACCTCTCTCATTGAATGACGGTATCACTACGCTTTACCGACGTTACTCTCTCGTCCACTACGCTGCATCCACGTTCAACTTGTGCCCAAATTTGCATACTACGCCGAGAAGTTCAACGTTCTTCACGTTCTCCCTACGTTGACGTCGTTACGTCGTAGTGTGACAGCCCCATTAGAGAGCATCGGTATCTTCAATGCCTTAACTGCAGGGGTCGTTGATGCACCACAGATGACTTTGCACCCAGTTTTCTCCATGTGTCCCGCCTATTATTCACTGTCCTCTCAGACTTGCTGAACTCAAGCCATCTTACTGTCCATTTTCCTGTTGTTGTCTTCCCACCTCATCCTTTGTCTGACTTGTCTTCTTCCGCATTTCAACCGTGTTGGTAGACCATGGGATAGTGGGTTCAAACCCTGGTTGAGTCAAACCAATGAGTTAAAGATTTATACTTGTCGCTTCTTAGCCAGGCGCTCGGAATTATTAGGATAGGGCAAGGACTGGTTGGCTCACTGTCAGGATAATGTGATTGAGTGGGATATCAGGTCATGGTGCTGGCGGCCTGGTCTCCCAGTGGGGCAGCAGTATAAAGCCACCGTGAGTGCGCAATGTCACAATTGCTATTCGAGCAACATGACGAATCCAGGTATGAAGCCAGGCTGAATTACATCCGGCCACTGAGGCTCCGAATGAAACCTCATTTGGAGGCCTTGGGTGTGGAGTTGCACGTGTTAGAGGATGCCAACATCCCAGAACATCCCCCGTGGTCATTGAGGAAGCCAATGGTTATCCTCCGACTCAAGGAACTGAGGAAGTCTGGGACACATCCACTCGAGCACCAAGGACTGCATGCAGAGATTCAAGGCCACTTTGCAGACCACCTCTCCATATATACTGATGATTCGAAAGACCAAAGCCAGTTAGCTGCTGCGGCAGTCTGCCGACAGGAAAAGTTTGCCGTACGCTTGCCCGATCAGAGCTTGATTTTCACTGCGGAAGCCCAAGCACACCTTCTCGCATTGGAGTGTATCGAGGTATCCACCCACACTAACTATGTTATATAAAGTGATTCGTTCTCTTGCGTCCTGGCTGTTGCTGGTCTGAAATCGAATCACCCTATTCTAGCAACGGTCCTTTATAAAATGAACCAACTGGCGATGGATGGGTATGACATCCACCTGTGCTGGGTGCCTGGCTTTGCCGGCATACAAGGAAACAAATGAGCTGATCAGGCTGCGAAGAAGGCCCTGAACTGTGATCTTGAACCATGTCTGATCCCTCACTCTGATCTGAAACCACTAATAGCCACCCACATAAAATCCAAATGCCAACATGAGTGGGATGAAACCATTAATAAACTTAAAGAAATTGAACCATATGTGGGAAAACCACCCGAGACTCATGCGGGAGGTCGGCGGGACCAAGTGGTCCTTACCCGCTGCTGTATAGCAATACCTCAGGGAGTTTGACTCCCTGCCTTGCAGAGTTGTAAACCACTGCCTTGTGGTACAGGTTCTTGATAGAACCGAAGGCTTAGGGAGCAAACCCTAAACAGAAAACCATGTCACTCTGGCAGCATTAAGGGCGGTTGACGTATGGAACTCCCAACATCTCCCGACCAGCCACTGCAGGGACAAATAGTTTTGTGCCTGTCTTGACATGTTCTTGGCGGTGTGAAATCTCTATTTGCTCCCCCAGAGAGTGCCGCTGGTAACTTGCAAAAGCCAGCAGCACTTCAACACTTTTGCAGGCAGCTTTCATGAAATGACCATCAAGAGAAACCTGAAGCTGAGAGACATTTAGACCGACTCATGGATGCAACTCTCACAGCAGAGAGCTAAATGGAGAGCGGCAGTGAAGTAATGAAAGCAGTCTTTGTCGCATCGTGACCGACAGCATGATGATGATGATGATGATTGGCCACTCGTTGCTTACACATCCTTTTCTGCTCAAGGGGGAACCTCCCCCAGAATGTATTGGGTGTCAGTCCCCGCTGACACTCAAACACATTTGACTAAGTTGCGTTGATTTGTTGGCCCTGCGCCAACAATTCTAAGCTGCAGACAGTATGCTTGACCTTTTTACTAAAGTTAAACAAGAAAACATGTTAGCCTTTTTGAGGGCAGCTGGATTGTACCACCTCATATAGTTTACTAAATAAATTCTATCAATTATTTATAAAACTTTTCTTTTTCTATGGGAATGTGTTTCCCTTGACCACAAATATATGATTGTGAGCTTTCTAATTTAATGAGTGTCTATTGGCACATAATTGATTGTCTGCTTTTACATGTAAAAGCAATGGTTTGAACAAAAAACAAACATTTCTCACCGTGAATATGGCCTATGCTGCCGACATGGTGTAAAGCAACCACCAATCAATCAATCATATTTAACCATACTGCACCCATTTGCGTGCCTATATAATGTTTCCGTAATAAATTTTGTGTGAATTTCCTGGGCCTGGCACGGGCCAGCGTCGCCTCTCGTCCCGCCGCCCGTTGACCGCCTCCATGCTATGTAACCCGGGCTAAGGGCGGAGAGCCAGAGTGCCATAGAGAAACGGATTGACCCTTTTTCCGCATTTAATAGATGTATATTAATTATTCCCTTAATTCACTCGCTCTCCTCCCCGACATATAGCTTGTTAAGTAATACTTTAAGTAATCCAGAACAAAGCAGACATTCCACTTGTGCCACTGATGTCACTTATAAACAACCTAGATAGCGTTTACTCAGTTCGGTTTTATTACTGTATTTCATGCTTTTATTAAGAAGGTGGGAATTCCGACAATTAAAGCCTAAATCTGGTCTAAGACATGAGAGCGTGTGGAAACATGTCCGATGGGTCTGAGCCCAAGCGCTCGACCTCCCTACGTTGCTAAGAGAGTTGCAACCTGCGTCTCCTAGCAATAACTTACAGCAGTGAACCCTGCCCGGCATTTGATGGCCAATGCGGGTCTGTCTTGGCGAGCAGCCCACATTTCCAAATGCGTGTTGCTCGGCCACAGCTCGAGTATAGTCTCGCCCACTTCACATATATATGCACATATATAAATATGTGCATATATATGCATATATATGCATATATATGCATATATATGCATATATATATGTAAGTATACATATGCATATATATACATATAAATACACATATATACAGACACACATTTCTAAATACATACATATATATAAATAGATGTATGTGTACATCATTTCTGGCCAATGTTGAACTATCACACCCACCTGACCCCACGGCCCCTCCCACTTCTACACTCACTCCCACAATACCGCCATATACTCCATGCCTTTCACTCTGTATGACACAGAGTGGGGGATGTCCAAGTATCTGCTGGTACTAACCCTATCCGGAAGCTTTTAGACAAGGTTTGGCAGCAGTCATTGGCCATTGACCAAACCCACTTATACGCTAACTTGTTCAGCCATACAGTGTACAGGTGCAACCCCATCTGACCCCCCCCCACACACACATACACAAAGGAAGACACTAGCCACACAACAAGTAACCATCCCATGCTGGTCACCAATGAATTGTCATTACTATTGTCTGCACTTTTATTATATTTATTTATTAACATTACTATTTACTGTTGTTTATATCATGTATATTCATATTGTTTGCCTGTTATTCCCAGCCTCCTGCTGCCAGGAGCTCACAGCATTTTACCACCAATTAGACCCTTCTGTATGGGAAAGTGTTAGTTCTTAGATCAGAGGGTACTAGGTTCGAATCCTGGGATGAGAGGGCTCTTTTTTTTAAAGAATGTCTTAATCATTTACTTAAAATGCATAAATACAAAAAAAAAGTGTTTGACAAGCATCTGATTTGCAATCTCTCCGTCTCTCTCCGTCTCTCTCCGTCTCTCTCCGTCTCTCTCCGTCTCTCTCCGTCTCTCTCCGTCTCTCTCCGTCTCTCTCCGTCTCTCTCCGTCTCTCTCCGTCTCTCTTCGTCTCTCTCCATCTCTCCCAATCTCTCTCTGTCTCTCTCCGTCTCTCTCCGTCTCTGACTTTTCCCGACCTGACTTTACCTGACCCGACTTTACCCGACCTGACTTTACCCGACCTGACTTTACCCGTAAAGTCGAGCCGGGTAAAGTCGAGCTGGGTATAGTAGAGCCAGGTAAAATCGAGCATGGTAGAGTCAACGTGGGTAAAGTCGAACCGGGTAAAGTCGAGCCGGGTAAAGTCGAGCCGGGAAAAACGAACCGTGTAAAGTCAAGCCGGGTAAAGTCGAGCCTGGTAAAGTCGAGCTGGGTAAAGTCGAGCCGGGTAAAGTCAAGCCGGGTAAAGTCGTGCTGGGTACAGTCGCGCCGGGTAAGGTCACTCCAGGTAAAGTCGCGCTAGGTAAACTCAAGAGGGATAAAGTTGCGCTGGATAAAGTCATGCTTGGTAAAGTCGTGCCGGGTAAAGTCGAGCAGAGAAGAGTCAAGCTGCGTAAAGTCACGCGGGGTAAAGTCAAGCAGAGTAGAGTCGAGCTGGGTAAAGTCACGCTGGGTAAAGTCGCCCCAGATAAAGTCGGGCAGGGTAAAGTTGAGCCGGGTAAAGTCGAGCCGGGTAAAGTCGAGCCGGGTAAAGTCGTGCCGGGTAAAGTTGCTCCGGGTAAAGTCCCGCCGGGTAAAGTTGAGTGGGGGTAAAGTTGCATTGGGTAAAGTCGAGCCAGGTAGAGTCACCCCAGGTAAAGTCGAGCAGAGTAAAGTCGAGCTGGGTAAAGTGAAGTGGGGTAAAATCAAGCTGGGTAAATTCATGCCTGGTAAAGGTACGCCGGGTAAAGTCGAGCCGGGTAAAGTCGAGCAGGGTAAAGTCGAGCCGGGTAAAGTCAAGCCGGGTAAAGTCGACCAGGGTAAAATCAACCAGGGTAAAGTCGACCTGGGTAATCTTGGGCTGGGTAAAGCCGAGCTGGGTGAAGCCATGCCGGGTGAAGCCGAGCCGGGTGAAGCCAAGCCGGGTAAAGCCGAGCCGGGTAACGCTGAGCCAGGTAATGTTGAGCAATATCAAGTTAGGTAATCGATACATACACATCTCCTAATCAGTGGAACAGATTTGGAACATTCTATCACATGTAGAAGATACTATACACATGTAGCCTACACCGGAAAACGGCTAAATGGCTAGTCACGCCCTATTTCCAGTTTTAATATTGATTTTACATTGGATGACCCGAGCCGAATGTATGGAAAATAGTGCTATATAAATGATTTAGAATTTATTATTCGGGTATCAATAATGACTAATATTCTCAAATACATTTTTGGATCGCCAATTCTGCGGATATAGACGCATGTATACACATATATACACATATATACGTGCATATACGTGTATATACACATATATGCCCTATATATGCGCATATCTATATATATATATATATGTATATGTGTTTGTATATATGTGCATATACAAATATCAACACATATATCATATATACACAATATATATGCGTATATATACATGTAGATATGTATAGTTACACATATATATGCATATATATGCGCATATATCCACACATATATATATATATATATATATACTTATATATGCATATATCTATGGATGTATGGAGATACTGGTACTGGTAGTACCCTTTTCCTCAAACCTAAAAACAAGGTTTGGCAGCAGGTATGGCCCAATGACCATGACCCACATCCACCCTAAGTTTTTCAGTTGGACAGTTTACAGATGCATCCCCACCCAAGCTTATTTGTCTTGGTGTAACCCCGCAAACCATATAGGCCATGGCAGAGGTAGTCATGCTTGGTTGCCCCACCTGACACCCCTCCCCCCATACAGAAAGTAAGACAATATCCACACAGCAACATTGCTATGCAACCCCCACCCCCACCACCCCACCTCTGGCCACACCATGCTGGTCACTCATGAATCAATGATGATGTGGTGATATTTATTTAAATGTTATTTAATTTATATTTAAATTGATTTATGTATTATCCTTACTATTTACTTTTGTTCATATTATTTCTATCAATATTGTTTGCTTGTTAGTTACATGCTTTCAGGACCTCCCAGCATTATGCCACCAGTTGGAACATTGCATGTTGCAGTTCCTCTGTAGCTCAGATGGCAGAATCTTGGTCGCAAGATCAGAGGTGAACTGGTTCGAATCTTGGAACCGGAAAACTTTTTTTTTAAAGAATGACTCACTACTTTTTGTTAATGCATAATTATATTAATATTAATAAATATGCCCTTACCGTTTTGGTGGATCGTGGGATTCGAACCCATGGGTTAAAACCCTGGTGGAGTCAAATTGTTGTTGTTTGTTGTTTTACATGCTATCAATGGTCGAGTCAATCCAATGACATAAACATGTATTCTTGTCACTTCCTTGCCAGGTCCTCGGCGTTGTTAGGATAGGGCAAGGACTGGTTGGCTCAGTGACAGGATAATGTGACTGAGTGGGATATCAGGTCATGGTGCTTGTGGCCTAGTCTCCCAGTGGGGCAGCACTGTAATGCTTCCATGAGTCTGCATGGTCACGAGTCGGTATCCATCCTGATATGACCTTAGATGTTGCCAGTCTGTAAAACTCCAACAACAAACCAACCCGATATAGGCAATGGAATATGTTTAGTAAAATAACCAGAAATATCCTGGCTTAAAGCGGCTGTCACACATCAGTAGATTGGGGAAACGGAAAGAAACCGAACAAAGTCTGTTGATATCCGGAAAAGTCTGGTTTGTGTCCGTTGCATATCCGTTGCATCTCCGCTGATATCTGTTTATATCCGGCCCAATCCTGTACAAGTTTTGAACATGCACAAAACTTGGAAATGCCGCCGGATTGATGTCTATGGTTCTTATCCAGTTTGAGTCCATTTAGTCTGATTACCGTCCTTTGGTTATCTCTTCATGTCCGTTTCCTGTCTGTTTCCTGTCCGTTTCATGTATGTTCGTCCTGCGGCCTTTGACCTGATATCGCAACATTTTAATACATTTTGATACTTATCATGCCCAAACACCACTGGACTAGACAATGCTGTCTGTTACTCAATTCGGTGATGTGTGACAGCCGCTTAAGAGACATCCAGAATTATCTGGCAAACTCTTTGTACTACCGAATCGGTAGCACCGTTTTACAAACTAGTAGCATCGCTCCATTTAATATCGCTATCTATAAAGATACAAATTATCAATAGTAATTCTCCCACGTCCCCTCTCATCCCAAACTAAACGCATCTAGTGTCAATATTCAGATGCAATCTTGCAGTGATATCGGTCCTGAACGTGACCTTAAATGACCTGGATGGTGAAAAAAATAGCAATAATCCAACAAGAAAAAAGCTTTCGTTCAGCAATGGGAATGGTGGGGCCGACCACCCAGGACTATGCTGAAGTATGAACTTATCAGCTACATATAAATACAAAATACACATCCATGTAAACAAATCAATCAAGCAAAGAAAGATTGACAGATTGACTACGATCGCTCTAACTTTCCAAGTAACGTCTTGAAAACACTCAGGACGAGATGACTGAATCAGTTAGAGCGCTGTCTGCCGTTCTATGTAGAATAATGTGGGTTTGAACTCCAGGTTATGTGGTATAATAATTATGTAGTGGACTGCACTGACCTCTCAAGCAAGGAGCCCCATTGACAGGTAGGCATGGGTAGTATTGTGACATCAGGCAGCCTAGGTGGTGTAATGGTTAGCACACTGGCACAGAATGCAAGTAGATGTGGGTTTGAATCCTGCTCTAGGTGCAATATTTCCCATTTTCATCACCCACAATGACACTGGTTTCCATGACCATGATCCTGTACAAGCTACGCGTTGTATGGTTGTTGAACCTGCCCTGTATATGTACATGTGTAAGTGCATTGCCTGTATGTATGTAATTGTAAGCATTAAAAGACTTACAATTCTAGGGGGACGAGCATAGTGGTCTGCACTGACCTCTCAGGCAAGGAACCACAGAGACAGGTAGGCATGGGTAATATGGTGATATCAGGGAGCCTAGGTGGTGTAATGGTTGACACACTGGCCCGGAATGCAAAGAGATGTGGGTTCGAGTCCCGATCAAGGCACTACATTTCCCATTTTCATCACCCCCACAACAATTAGCACACTGGCACGGAATGCAAAGAGATGTGAGTTCGAGTCCCGATCAAGGCACTACATTTCCCATTTTCATCACCCCCACGACAGTTAGCACACTGGCACGGAATGCAAAGAGATGTGAGTTCGAGTCCCGATCTAGGCGCTATATTTCCCATTTGCATCAACCCCACGACAGTTAGCACACTGGCACGGAATGCAAAGAGATGTGGGTTCGAGTCCCGATCTAGGCGCTATATTTCCCATTTTCATCACCCCCACCACAGTTAGCACACTGGCACGGAATGCAAAGAGATGTGAGTTCGAGTCCCGATCTAGGCGCTATATTTCTCCTTGTCATCGCCCCCACGACAGTAAGCACACTGGCACGGAATGCAAAGAGATGTGGGTTTGAGTCCCGATCTAGGCGCTATATTTCCCATTTTCATCACCCCCACGACAGTTAGCACACTGGCACGGAATGCAAAGAGATGTGGGTTCGAGTCCCGATCTAGGCGCTATATTTCCCCTTTTCATCACCCCACGACAGTTAGCACACTGGCACGGAATGCAAAGAGATGTGAGTTCGAGTCCCGATCTAGGCGCTATATTTCCCCTTTTCATCACCCCACGACAGTTAGCACACTGGCACGGAATGCAAAGAGATGTGGGTTCGAGTCCCGATCTAGGCGCTATATTTCCCCTTTTCATCACCCCCACGACAGTTAGCACACTGGCACGGAATGCAAAGAGATGTGAGTTCGAGTCCCGATCTAGGCGCTATATTTCCCCTTTTCATCACCCCCACGACAGTTAGCACACTGGCACGGAATGCAAAGAGATGTGAGTTCGAGTCCCGATCTAGGCGCTATATTTCCCCTTTTCATCACCCCCACGACAGTTAGCACACTGGCACGGAATGCAAAGAGATGTGGGTTCGAGTCCCGATCTAGGCGCTATATTTCTCCTTGTCATCGCCCCCACGACAGTTAGCACACTGGCACGGAATGCAAAGAGATGTGAGTTCGACTCCCGATCTAGGCGCTATATTTCCCATTTGCATCACCCCCACGACAGTTAGCACACTGGCACGGAATGCAAAGAGATGTGAGTTCGAGTCCCGATCTAGGCGCTATATTTCCCATTTGCATCACCCCCACGACAGTTAGCACACTGGCACGGAATGCAAAGAGATGTGAGTTCGAGTCCCGATCTAGGCGCTATATTTCTCCTTTTCATCACCCTATGACAGTTAGCACACTGGCACGGAATGCAAAGAGTTGTGAGTTTGAGTCCCGATCTAGGGGCTATATTTCCCCTTTTCATCACCCCACGACAGTTAGCACACTGGCACGGAATGCAAAGAGATGTGAGTTTGAGTCCCGATCGAGGCGCTATATTTCCCATTTTCATCACACCCCCGCTACAAAAGCTTACTTGAAACTGTACAACTATAGAATAAGGTTCTCTAATCCGATGGTCTTACGTTTCTAACTCATATATTTTACCTAAGTAGATTCAGGATTAAGGTCTACTTACTGTAATCTGAGGGAACCTTCATTCTACTGTGTTAAAGTTGCATATTCCAATCAAATTTGTATCTAGGAATTTTTGTTTGGGGAAGCAGATACATTCCCGGAACAGATGCGAACATTGGAAGGCATTAGGTGGGGGGGGGGGGGTCTAGCGGTAGGGCTCCTCCGATTAAATTTTGAAATCTAGAGTCTCTGAAATACCCTTTTTATAAAATTATAGACATTTGCAGCCATATCACGGAGGTTACCCTTTGGTGTTTTAATTTGACAGCAGCTAGATACAACCCTATCATAGGAATAACTAGGATTTTTGTTTGGGGTGCCAAATGCATTCTTGGAATAGATCACTGCTGAAGGCGCTACGCACTAGCGGGGTGGGGGGGGAGGGTATGTTCCCGTCCAGGAGATTTTTGTATCTAGAGTCTCTGAAATACCATTTCCAGCCATTTCAGGGAGGTTACATATTGGCGTTTTTTTCGGGTGGGAGGAGGGGGAGGGGGGGGGGGGGTTCAAGACCTATCGTGCTACCCCCAGTAGCTACTGACCTGCCACTGGCATATTCAGCTGTTGGGCTGCGATCTACGCTGCAGTTCGATCTGCGATGTCTGACATGATGGGAAATGCCTTATCATTGACCACCCACCGTCCTGAATAAATCCGCGTCCTATACCCGCTTTGAGGGCTGATTAAAAAAAGGAGCTGTTTCCCCTAAAAAAAATAACAAAAAAGAAACAAAAAAAAGCTTCCATTCACACTACACACACACATCGTCAGTTCTCACACCTTCCGATAGCGGATGCCTTGAGACTGATGTATGAGTAAATCGCTGTGAAAGAAGAGACTCTCGACTGATTGGAAGAGTATCAGGTTTTTGTCAAGTTTATTTTGTATTGATATGGTTATTTATTAAACAATGCGAATTCCAGTTGTGTACAGTAGGTTGTCCTCCTACGTTCCGTCCAGTGGAGCGGGACGTAGCTAAGGCGGTAGAGTATCCACCTGTAAAGGTGTGGTTCATCCGATCGATCCTGCTCAGTGGACACATTTGCAGTTTGGGTTATTTTCCGTTCCAACCCATGATCTGAAACTGGTTCATCAAAGGTGGTGGTATGTGCTGTCCTGTGTGGGGGAAAGTGCATATAGAAAAAAACCTTGCTGCTTATCGGAAAGAGTAGGTTAAGTGTTGGCAGCAGGTTTCCTCCAAAGAAATATGTCAGAATTACCATATGTTTGACATCCAATGGTCGATGATAAAAATCAAGGTGCTCTAGAGGCGTTGTTACACAAACCTTTCCTTCGATCCAGTCTGTAATGTATATATGTATCTAGGGACCGACAGGCGAGGGTCGCGTGACGTGGTGAAGCGGTGAGAAATCAACTAGGACTTGTTGTCCTGAGCGCAGAGGAGTCACATCTCTGTCCTTGATTTAAACACAACACTACACAGTCGACTGGGAGGCATAAGTAACTGCTGACGATATACAATAGTACTGGTAACTGGGCTATGCTTAGGCTAATGTGGCAGTTATTTTGTTCATTTGTTTATGTATTTGTGATGGGGCCCCTTCGTTAGCTGCCGGGAACTTGACCCTCACGCTGTAGATCCCCCAAACAAGCAGGAGAACGAGTACACTTGCTTCTGACACGTCTGTATTGTTCTCAGCTCACTGCGACAGGTCCCACGTCAACTTCCTTGGGAGCGGGGAGCTTACACTAGCCACAGGCAGTCGATGGCAGCCCTGTCCTGGCGCTGCTTGGCGGCTAACATACCACCACCTAGCACAGTGAACTGCGATGGTGACAGAGCAGTCCTTGCTGGCAGTGTATGGGTGTTGAGCTCATGTCTGGACTACTATAAATTCATTAATTAATTTATTTATTCACAATCTGGTGAAAGCATTTTGAACCTCTACACACATTGACAAAATCGCGCCGATCTGCATTCGCTGAATTCACAATTATGAATGTTCTGGCAAAACTGTATTTCCTCCGATCTGGCTGTATCTTAGATATAAGCCAGTCAAATCATCTATAGAAATATCAAGAATATTTCAAATTCAGCAATGTCTTTATTTAACAGGGAATTTACTTTTGTCATATTTTTGCAGCTACTAAATGATGTTGCAATATGATTAGCATTAGCAGGCATGTTGCCATTTCTTTTCATTGCATAGAAGTTCAAGGGTTAAGATTCAGTGGGTTTTATTGATCTATTCATAATGCTTTTGAAGGATTTAACAGACACACGGAGTGATGAAAGCACTTTGAACTGGAATTCAGTGGGTTGGACAATTTGAAGGTTATGGGAATTGTCAATTTAATGAAAGCATTGATTCAGTGATTTCTATACAAAACAGCAGTCTGTTCTATGTTGCCAACCAGACTATTTCCACGTGCAAGTCACGTGACAGTGCCGTCACTGCTCAGCTTGTATGTGATTCGATCAATTCAAGAAAGGCTGGTGTGGAAAACAATGTTTTCTTTTCTGGTAAACAGACGTCCATCTTAGCATAAACTTCAATTGGACTTCCTTAGAATGCAGTTGATCATTCTTAGCACTGTTAATAATAGTCAGTAATAAGTAATTTAGTTTGCGTTATTGACTTTTCCCTCCTTGGAACATGTATGGTAATTTTTAATATGTCTACCGACTTGTGGTATAATACCAGCGTTTTGGGGGGTTTTCTTTTGGGGGTACATTAGTTGTTTAAGGAGGGGAAATGTCAGTCGCAGCCGACTGGTCTTCCTCATTCCACTGCTCCTTGCCCTATCCTAGTAATGGGTAGGGCAAGGAGCAGTGGAATGCCGAGCATCTGGCTAGGAAGCGACAAGTATCAATTTTTAAGTCATTGGTTTGACTCGACCAGGATTCTAACCCACGACCCCACGATCTACCAGCACGGAAGATGGACGCTCTAACTCATTCAGCCATCCTGTCTGGTTTGTTGGAGTAAATACTTGTTGCTACCTTACCTGGCACTCAGCATGACTACGATAGTGCTAGGATTGGTTAGTGCAGCATCATGATAATATGACTGAGTAGGAAATTGGATCATAGTGCTCGTGTCACGAGATAGAATCGCGTAGTCAAATGTGTCTCCCCGCCAGCGAATCTATTTCGAAATAAAACCTCCCCAATTGAAATAGAATCGCTCTGAGCCACGAAGATCAGTTTGAAATACAATCGAGGGAGGTGGAGGAGTTGGAGGGAAGGTGGGAGGGGCGGGGGACGGTGGTTTAAAGGGAAGGGAGAGAGGGGGGGTGGGGGGAAGAGGTGAGGAACGAGCTGAGGAAGGGAGGGGAGGGGAGAGGGAAATGGAATTGAGGGGGATGAGGGAGGTGAGAGGAGGGGAGGAGAGGGACAGGGAATTGAGGGGGATGAGGGAGGGGAGGGGAGGGACAGGGAATTGAGGGGGATGAGGGACGTGAGAGGAGGGGAGGAGACGGACAGGGAATGGAGGGGATAGGGGAGGTGAGAGGAGGGGAGAGAGGGAAAGGGGAATGGAGGGGTTGAGGGAGGTGAGGGAGGGGAGGGGAGGGACAGGGAATTGAGGGGGAATGAGGGACGTGAGAGGAGGGGAGGGGAGGGACATGGAATTGAGGGGGATGAGGGAGGTAAGGGGAAGGGAGGAGAGGGACAGGGAATTGAGGGGATAATGGAGGTGAGAGGAGGGGGAGAGAGGGGAAAGGGAATGGAGGGGGATGAGGGAGGTGAGAGGAGGGAGGGAGAGGGAAAGGAAATGGAGAGGGATGAGGGAGGTGAGAGGAGGGCAGGGGAGAGGGAAGGGAAATGAGAGAGGGATGAGGGAGGTCGAGAGGAGGGCAGGGGAGGGAAAGGGAATGGAGAGGGGGATAGGGAGGTGGAGGGGCAGGAGAGGGGAAGAGAGGGATGGGAAGAGGAGATGGGAGGGAGGGATGGGGAGAGGGAGGGGAGGGACAGGGAATTGAGGCAGGAATGTGGGAGGTGAGAGGGAGGGGAGGGGAGGAGACAATGGAGATGGGAGTGAGGGAGGGGAGGGAGGTAAGGGGAAGGGAGGAGAGGGACAGGGAATTGAGGGGGATGAGGGAGAGGAGGGGAGGGGAGGGACAGGGAATTGAGGGGGATGAGGGACGTGAGAGGAGGGGAGGAGACGGACAGGGAATGGAGGGGGATGAGGGACGTGAGAGGAGAGGAGGAGAGGGACAGGGAATGGAGAGGGTAGTTATATTTCGAGGCCGGTCTACCATTGGGGCAGCACTATATATTCACCATAGGTGTGCACTGTCACAAGTCGGTGCGCATCCTTATATGACAGTAGATATTTCTCAGACATAAAACTCCAACAAACAACGATTGTAAATACTGTCAAAAGTCGGTACCCGTCCGAATAATGGACATATAGTTGAAAGGAAGGACAACCCATTAAATGTAAAACTCCAGCAAACAACGATTGTAATTACTATCACAAGTCGGTACCCGTCCGAATAATGGACATATAGTTGAAAGGAAGGACAATCCATTAAATGTAAAACTCCAGCACACAACGAGTGTAATTACTGTCACAAGTCGGTACCCGTCCGAATAATGAACATATAGTTGAAAGGAAGGACAATCCATTAAATGTAAAACTCCAGCAAACAACGATTGTAATTACTGTCACAAGTCGGTACCCATCTGAATAATGGACATATAGTTGAAAGGAAGGACAACCCATAAAATGTAAAACTCCAGCAACGATTGTAATTATTGTCACAAGTCGGTACCGCCGAATAATGGGACATATAGGTTGAAAGAAGGACAATCCATTAAATGTAAAACTCCAGCAACGATGTGTAATTACTGTCACAAGTCCGGTACCCGTCGGAAAATAATGGACATATAGTTGAAAGGAAGGACAATCCATTAAATGTAAAACTGCAGCAAACAACAAGTGTAATTACTGTCACAAGTCGGTACCCGTCCGAATAATGAACATATAGTTGAAAGGAAGGACAATCCATTAAATCCAATCCATTGAATGTAAAACTCCAGCAAACAACGATTGTAATTACTGTCACAAGTCGGTACCCGTCAGAATAATGGACATATAGTTGAAAGGAAGGACAATCCATTAAATGTAAAACTCCAGCAAACAAAGATTGTAATTACTGTCACAAGTCGGTACCTGTACGAATAATGGACATTTAGTTGAAAGGAAGGACAATCCATTAAATGTAAAACTCCAGCAAACAAAACAAGAAGCCAATGCAATTTGCCAACACATTAGCTGATTTGTTATCTAATGGATTCATCTAATGGTGTGATTGGTGACGATGTGCAAAGTACAGTGCTCGAATTTGTGGGTGTGTAGGCAGACTATGGTGAAATCAATACAGACATTGAGAAAGGAAGAGTATAAAGTGTGAAGAAGAAGAGAGAGTCCAGCCCTCTGGTTTATTATTCATATGGTTACATGCATTCCCCCAATGGGAAACAAGCATTCTTGGCCCTACCAATAGGGATCCAACATCCCTGGTCCCCATGGACACCAGTGGCCTGCCCACCACCACAAGCTGTATGGCCCCATGGCCACCACCAACCTTGACCTTTGACTGTGGTGATCCCTATGACAGCAGAAGGGGTAGGGCCTGAGTGCACTCACACCCAGACCTGACAGCACCACTATGTCTATTTACATCCCACTCAGGCACCACCAACCCATACATATATATATATATATATATATTCATAGATGCGCCAGGTCATGCACACCGATCAGTAATAGAACATTTGCATTCCCCCTATGCCAAATATCAGAATATATTACAGGGGCTTATGCTATAGCATGAGAACCCATTTGCAGCTTTGGGTATTTTCCGTTTGAACCAGTAGTCCAGACTCTGTTCATCAAAGGTTGTGGTGTGTTCTGTCCTGTCTATGGTAAGGGGCATATAAAAGACCCATTGCTGCTTATCGGAAAGAGTATCCTATGTGGGAGCAACATGTTTCCGCCAAAGAAATACGTCAGAATGACCATACGTTTGACATCCAATTGCCAATTGTTCGTGATGCTTCGGCAACACGGGTAATTTGCCGTCTCGATCACCGCGATAGCTTCCTAGCCTTAAGGTTAATACTTGTGCTGCCACCTATCTACTTTCGGCGGTACTTCTTTATGACTTCTGCGGCAGCGCCGTCTGGTTTCGCATTTGATACGTAAATACTTCGAGAGGCTAACTCTGTCTGCCCGACCTGCCCTCTGCGGTCATCAGTTCGAACTAACCCCCAAGGCGCCTATATAAGGCCCGCTACAGCAGCAGAGAGCTCACTTTGACACAGCCACAGGAGGACATTAGCTGGCTTAGAACTGCCATCCCACCCACCCCTGCTAAGGACTATATAGGCCATGGGGTTAAAAGCTTATTGACCTCTTCTTGTGCATAACTCATTGATTACCTCACTGTGCTTATCCTGTTGAACTTTATATGTGCTTACTAAAAATATACATGTGCTTACTACTGACTCAAAAGAAAATAAATCCAACTTTAAACTCATATGCGGTGTCGGTGTCAAATTATAGAAATCAATGCGCTCTAGAGGCGTTGTTAAATAAATCAAACTTACATTTCCTAACATGAGAGACCGCATCAACCCACCCGCAGTCACAACAGCCCTGATGATGCTTCTGCCATCAAATCTGTTAACTCGCGGGGATTAGGGAGAGGGAGTATGGGGTTGCATGCGCATGTGTTTCTGGTATGTGGCTCTGATTGAAAGACATCCTGCCCTGGAACTGAAATCCGTGGGAACCGGAATGGTGTGCAGCCATCGGTGTGCTTGCCATGTCAGTACCCTGACAGTTTGTCGGGTGAAAAAGTAGACAAATAAGTCGCCATCGCTCACCGCCCTCAATTTCAGACTAACTTTTTACCGGGCGTGGTGGCTGATTCAGTAGGGTGCAGGCTTCCCACGAAGAAGGTCGGGAGTGCGAATCCCAGCAGGGTCAAACTGATGATTTATGAGATTGATAGCTGGTGTAACCTAGACTGGCGCTTGGCATTATTAGGATAGGGCAAGGACTGGTTGGCACAGTATAAAGATGTGTGGGATATTTGATCATGGTGTATGTGGTCTGGTCTCCCAGTGGGGCAGCACTATAAAGTTGCCATGAGTTAGCCACCCTCACATGACCTTAGAGGTTGCTAGGATATAAAACAACAACAAACAAAGCAAAAGCCTAACTCTCGGGTAACCTAACTGATGTTAGGATAATGCAGTTCACTGTGCAATATGCTATGTGGAAAACGCAATTTAGGGGATTTCCACCACCATGCTATCTGTGTCAATGTCAAAGGATAGTCAAAGGGTGGTGGTTGCGAATCACCATGCAAAATGTCCTCTGTAAAAGGCGTAGCGCATGACAAATGTCACACTTTTAGCCACTGTCCTAATCACAGCCGCATCAAGCAGCAGGAAACCACCTGCTTGGCTTTAACAAATACACGTTTGTTGTATTTAACGACGCCTGCTTGTCTTTTAATGCGAGGTGATTTTTTTTTTAATTTTTTTTTTTTTTTTTTAATTTGTTATCAAGACATTCATGTGTATTTGAGAAATTAAGGCAGAAACCCCCATAAACGCCAATCCACTAATTCAATTAAAATGACAGATTTGTACCTGAAGGTAATTTTAATTCTGACTAATTCCACTTCTTTTGTGATGAAATGATTATTGAGCAATGAACAAAATAGATGAACGTAAACAATAAACCTTTTCCAGGTTTGACTCTAATGTTTATCTCAATTTTTGGATTGGTGTTCACGGGAATGTTGTACCTGAACTCCTCATGTTATCGCCAAGGTCGGTCTGATATAATGGAACTCAGAACAAGCCCGCTAAAAAAAAGAAACGATGAGACAAGAAAGAACAGACGACAAGCTAATGCACAACTGTTGGGGCATTTGTTTGTCCTTTTTGTTGTTGATGTTCTGCATGGTTCGAAATATAATTTTTTCATTTTACGGATTCCGCTTCGGTGACGTGACCAGGTGCTAATGGCTTTGCATTATTCAATGCATTAAAGGAATGAAATCCACTAAGGTTGTTTTACCATTTAATCATGCGAGAGTGCGGATATCTGATGGACAGGTTTCTATCCTCTTACAAGGAGAATGAATGGACAGACTGTTTGGTTGTTGTTAGTTTACGTCCTAGCAACATCTAAGGTCATATCAGGATGGGTACTAACTTATGACAATGTGAGAGTGACAGTGTGCACTCATGAGAACGTTATAGTTTTGCCCCACTGGGAGACCAGGCCGCCAGCATGACCTGATATCCCACTCAAGCACATTATCCTGACACTGATCCAATCCCTGCCCTATCCTAATAATTCCGAGCGCCTGGCTAGGAAGAGACAAGCATGAATTTGTACGTCATCGGTTTGACTTCGCCAGGGTTTGAACCCACGATCCCACGATCTACCAACACGGGAGACGGACGCTCTAACACATTCGCCCATCCCATCTGCTCCGAATGGACAAACACCACATTGCAGTTTGCTTCGGCCCGTGGGGGTCGTTCCCATGTTTATTCCCGCTCAGTTGTGATATCAGCGTGGCCTATGAATGTGCATCTGCGATGCTTAATTGTTGGAATATTATGTCCTGGCAACATCTAAGGTCATATCAGGATGGGTACCGACTTGTGACAGTGCACGCTCATGGTGACTTTATAGTGCTGCTCCACCGGGAAATCAGGTTGCAGTACGATGACATGATATCCCACTCAGTCACATTATCCTGATACTAAGCTATCCACTATTTTCCCTATCCTAGTAATGTGCAGCGCCAGGCTAGGTAGCGACAAGTATAAATTTGGTAGGTTATTGGTTTGACTCGACCGGGAATCGAACTACCGACCTTCTGTATGGGGAGCCTGCACTCCACCGCGCCCAGTTATTAGGCCTACCCTATGAATAATAGGTGTCAAATGTAGCCCTATATTTATGGGGGGGGGGAACCAGCACTCTGGATTTTCCAACGAATAGCGCATTAAAGTAATATCTTCCTCCAAAGACAATTCGGTATTCATACCAATAATGTCCTGACATACAGGTGTCCTGTCACTGAAGAGCCAGTCATATTTGACGAGAATAGAGGGTACATTGAAAACTAGTTTGCCAGTCACTTAACATTATATATGGCGATGCGTTGCGGTTTCTGCCATTTTGTTCAGATCCTTTTATCAGTTTGGTCATTATTATGTACCTTACAGGGACAAATAGTTTTGCGCCTGTCTGGACATGTTCTTGCCGGTGTGAAATCTCTATTTGCTCCCTGAGAGAGTGCTGCTGGTAACTCGCAAAAGCCAGCAGCACTTCAGTACTTTTGCAGGCAGCTTTCATGAAAGAGAGACATTAAGACCGACTCATGGACATCACTCTCACAGCAGAGAGCTAAATGGAGAGCGGCAGTCAAGTAATGAAATCAGTCTTTTGTCGCATCGTGACCGACAGGATGATGGTGATTTACCTAACATTATTAGTGTGAAGAAACTTGTATTATAAATAAATAACTTTAGAGATATTTCAGGTGAAAACGTGTCAAATTAAGGTTGGCATGCTCAGGGAAGTTGTGATGGCATAGGCTATTTGCAGTAATAGGTTCAATGAAATTCCTTTATATGTTATATGCAACATCTATTTTTTAATAATTGCAGGAATATTCACTTTGGATATATAGGATTGGGTGTGGAAATGTTATACTTCTATTTATTCAATCAGAATATGCGACATGTCAGTGTGCCTACCATATTCATTTGGACTGGTATTTGGACATATTTTATTCCATTCCTTCATTAAGCAATTGTCTTTGGTGAAAAATTGATTTTTCTCATTCAACCACCTCTTGCCCAGTCCTACTCATATCAAGTCCCAGGCTAGGCATCAGCATGTACCAATGTGGATGACAGTGGTTTGATGCGCTAGGGTTTGGTTGAACCTCGAGTGTTCGAATCCCACGACCTGCCATACGGGAAGCGGATCCGCAATTCCTTCAACCAAATATCTATTCAATAGACATGAGAAAAAAAATTACAGCAATCGACGGTATGGATAATGATCACAAATATCCGACGGTTTAAATGCATGTCTATTGGTTTCATGCAACTGTCTGATTTTAAGCAACATACAGGATGGCCAGTGAGTTGAGCGTCCTTTTCCCGTTTTGGTAGATCGTGGGATTCGAACCAATGGGTTCGAACCATGGTCGAGTCAAACCAATGACTCAACAATTGATACTTGATACGTAGCATGGTGCTCAGCATTATTAGGATAGGGCAAGGAGCAGTGGAATGAGGAAGACCAATCATCCGCGATTCAAATTTCCCCTGTTTAATCAACTAATGTACCCCCAAAAAAGCAAGATAGCTTCACATGCATGGGATACATGTACTGAATCTCTTAAATGGGCTTTCAAAACTGAGCGATGGGTAGGCCTGGCAGAATTAGGAGCCATTCCGACCGTTTCAAGATGGCGACCCGGTACCGGTTGAAAGAGAGAGGAAAAGGAGGCAGGGGACCAGGAGAACCAAATTACGGATGCCGAATTGTTGAGGGGACACCCCACCAAGACGGTGAGAACAGACTTGTGTGAAGGGTCAGGGCTGTCTCTCTACCAAAGTAGAGCAAGCCCCTTCTGACGGGTACAGATCGTCAAATGCTCAGTGCGCATGAACCTACTGCACTCTACTGATTCATGTGAAAACATGGCTTCTGCTGGTTTTCTTGTTAGTCTTGTTTGTGGTTTTGTTTTTGGTATGTTATTCGAACTGCATAGTCCGATGAAAACATCAAATTTTCGAAAATGAAAATAATTATCTAGATTTGATTCTATATATTTAATTTCGAGAAGGCTGCACTTATTAGTAGGTTCAATGCCATTGACATTGTGGTCTTTTCTGTGGCGGAGTGGTTAGAGTGTCTGACTTTTTTCTAGGTCAGACTCCTAATCTGAGGGTCGGTGGCTCGATTCCCTGTGCCCCCAGCTCTGCCAATTTGGATTTCCACCGCTGTGTATAACCTACAGCATCATCAAAGGCTGGTTGCTGTCATACCATGTCTATGTGGTGTGGGAGGTTAAACATCCCTTGGGTCGGTAAAAGTGTAGGCTGGGGCTTTCTATCGACCAGCAGTGGAATGAGGAAGACCAGTCGTCTATGACTGAAATTTCCCCTGCTTAAACAAATAATGGACTAAAAAAAAAAGTGTTTGTTGCCACATAGAAGGGAACACTGAGGTAATTGACTAGAACCTGGTACTGAAGAAGGCCATACTGTTCAGAATGTTGGTGTGCTTTCCAACATTAATTGGAAGACGCTTAACTCATTTGGCCATCCCATTTGGTTGGTCTTTTGTTCCTCTGCTTTTCATGGATCCCTCTCCGTTTTAATTGTCTATATTTAAATTAGGATAATCCTATGGTTCTGAATCTCTGCCATAGTTGTATATACATGTATTAGGTTTATCATTATAATGTACAGTAAAACGTCTTTAACTGATGACCTCCCCATATCGACCAGTCCCCTATATCGATCAGTTTGTGGGTCCCAACAATACAATTGTAACCATATTCTAATTCTCTTACCGGACCACCTCCCTAAACACTGCTAAATTGACCACTTGAAGTCGATTCCATGGTCGGTCGATTTAGCGAGGTTTTACTGTGTTTTACTTTACCTTGGGGTGCAATGCAAAAGCATTAACAGTGGCTAACTTTGGAGATATTTGAAGTGCAAAAAAGATGATGTATTCTGCCAATGTCAAAATACAAATACACCTGTCATTGCCTGGCAACATCCAAGTTCATATCAGGATGGGTACCGACTTGTGACAGTGTGCACTCATGGAAACTTTATAGTGATGCCCCACTGGGAGACCAGGCTGCCAGCACCATGACCTGATATCCCACTGAGTCACATTATCCTGACACTGAGCCAACCAGTTCTTGCCCTATCCTAATGATGCCGAGCGCCAGGCTAAGTAGCAAGAAATATCAATTGTATAACTGAATCGTTTAACTCGACTGGAATTCGATCTTCTGACCTTCCGCATGGGAAGCCTGCGCTCTACGGATTCAACCACCATGGCCGGTGTTTTAGATAATGCACACCTAACGGTGGTGAATGGCTTTGTTTGTTGTTTGTTTGTTGTTGTTTTTCATCCTAGCAACATGTAAGGTGATATGAGGATGGGTACCGACTTGTGACAGTGCGCACTCATGGCAACTTTATAGTAGTGCCCCACTGGGAGACCAGGCCATCAGCACCATGACACTCAGTCCCATTATCCTGACATTGAGCCAACCAGTCCTTGCCCTATCCTAATAATGCCGAGCACCAGTCTAGGAAGCCACAAGTATAAATTTGTCAGTCATCGGTTTGACTCGACCAGGGTCCGAACCCACAAAATCATGGATTCGGATCCCTCGATCTCCCAAAACAGAAGATGGACGCTCAACTCATTTGGCCATCCCGTCTGGTGTGGTAAATGGGCCTCTAGCGTTAGACCACTCACACCCTCTCAACGTGTCACTGGTCACTTAACAATCCTCCGTATTCTCCAGGGACAGAAATAGCTCATAATTGTATTTACATCACATCTCGGTCACCACCCATCTGTCTGTTTGAAATCATAGAGATTGGAACTACATCCGAATTAAAAGGAGGAAGCGAAATACGACGTTATAACAACATTTGAAATATTACCCCCTGCCCCCCCCCCCCCCACACACACACCTAGATGCACACAATGCTTTGACTGAATTACAGGATAACTGCCAAGTGTTTGTCTAATTGGCTGGCCACCAATCTGACCTACACGAGATAGAGCTGCCGACAATAGTTCTACTCACCAATGGTAGCATAAGCCGTGGTGTGAGACGGTGATTGATTGTATAACTCATTGTCTCTTTTACCACCAAGCCAACATTGCAAAAAAAACATGTTATCAAAGCAAATTTTACTCAGCATAATAGTCTAGCATCAAAATTAAAGGAAATGGGAGAAATGAAAGAAATAGACTTCATAAACCCCATATAATTGATTTCTATTCGGAGATGAAATGGGTTTTATGATCTGAGATAATGTCATTGATTATGCTGTTATATTCTAATATAATTTTATGTATTGGGTATTTATATTATGGGATAGTTTGATGTATCAGGGTTCTTTTTATATTCTGAGAAAATTTGATGGATCAGTGGTTTGATGTTCTGACATAACTTGATATAGTTGGGATTTAGATCTTACATTATATATGAAGCTTTTATTTTCTGAGATAAATTGATAGATTAGGCCTTCAGATTTGGAGATTATATTGTATGGTTTACCTTTTGAGAGACTGAAGTTAGGCCTACTTCACAAAAGCATTTAGATGTTTCATAAAGGGATCATCGATTCAGGCTGTTCTCCGTCACTAGGGGATAGGAGATAAGGATGTATCAAGGATATCATCCTGACAGTCCAATTCCTCTAGGCCAGGAGGGTAGATATGGGCCCCCACTACCCGCACAATTCAATGTGTTCCAACAAATGGTTCTTGCGACTGCACCAGATGCGTAGACCGAAAAGGTAGAGCGCAGGGGCCGTATGCAGGAGTCAGTGTTAGCAGGTTTTGGTGTTAGAGTCTGTTACCGTTTAGCTATCTCCGAACCGGAGAATTCGGTCAAACGGTATGCAGGAGCGCGTAACACTAACATTATAGCTAAACGTGAATTTATTAATAGATTTGGGAAATCCATCTGCGTCTTTAGCGATATATTAGGCTTAAATATATTAAATGCGATCATATTTAACCGAATTAAATACGCAATAAGTGACATTTGAGGAAATTAACCCTAAATTCGAAGCAATACTAACGCTGCCTCCGTAACGGCGGCGATATTAATGTTTATATTTTCGAATCGACGAACGTACAGTAAACAAACCGCCGCCGCCGCTAGTAGGGAAAGCGACGTCGATGCGGCGACGGCGGCGATTTGTTTACTTTACGTTCGTCGATTCGAAAATATAAGTATTAATATCTCCGCCGTTACGGCGGCAGCGTTAATATTGCTTCGAATTTAGAGTTAAATTGATAAAATTTCACTTATTGGGTATGTAATTCTGTTAAATATGACAGCATTGAATAGATTTGGGCCTAATAAACTCGTTAAACCTGATATTTTTTAGGGTTAAGGTAATACCGGTTAAGCCTTTGGTGCTAGGCCTAACACTGACTCGTGCATACCATTTTTTCGCCACTAACCCGGAATTCCCGACAAACACCGTTTTGCCTCGCTAACACTGACTCCTGCATACGGCCCCAGGTCTCTCGCATGGAAGGCGGGGAGTTCGATTCCCAGTTGAGTCAAACCAATGACTTACTTTGCCGATTTCGGCCAAATAACCCTGTTTTACCTCCTGGCAACATATAAGGTCATATCAGGATGGGTACCGACTTGTGACAGTGCGCACTCATGGCGACTTTATAGTACCACTCAGTCCCACTTAGTCACATCATCCTGAGACTGAGCTAGCCAGTCTTTGCCCTATCCTATTAATGCCGAGCGCCAGGCTAGGATGTGTTATTGTTTTGACTCGACGAGAGTTCGAACCCGTGTGTTATAACCCCATGATCTACTACAACGGGAGAGGGGGGGGGCTGATTTTCGAAGATATAGTGTTTTCCTTAGAAACCTCACTCTTAGGTCATTTTTTAAAATGTTAAGTTGGTGATTGTCCTTTTGATATGAAAATCAGGGTCGATCCTGCCCCCTCCCCTTTCCCGTTCCCTCCTTATCACTCCTCACATCCCTATCCACTTCTTTCCCTCACTGCCCCGTCCACCCACCCTCTTCACTCCTCTCTCTATTTCTCACTCCACCCACCCTCCTCTTCACTCTCCATGCCATGTCTCACTCCACCCGACCTCACCATTCAACAGTTTTAACCCCAACAACATTTTTGTAATTAAATGAGGGGCAGGCGATTTTTCAGGAACGGGCATGGACGTGCAACATTTTTGTTATTAGTAGTTGGCCTTACTCCGAGATATATGAGCCTGTCTCAAAAGGTGCTAGCACTTCGTTTTTTTGTCCATAGTAACGATTGACACAAAACAGCACAGAAACGGTTACACTGAAAACACAAGGACATTTGCTTCAAATCAATGTGTATTCTATTGGGATTATGAAACACCATGTACAAAGCAAATCAGTTTATCCTCACCAAATGCATAAGTAGATAGTGTGTTGATCGTTACTATGGACAAAGTTTTGTCCCATATTGCTTAGCACCTTTTGAGACAGTCTCATATAGGGCAACGGGGAGTCACGCAATCAATGATCATTTGGACCAGGGATCGGTCTCACTGGTGAGGCTGCCTGAGCTAACTGAGAACCTGGATGGAAATGGGATGGTTCACGCATCGCCAGTGACAGCGTGATATAATGGTTCAAGGATAACGCACGGCCCTGGGCATGGCCCTTATCTGGTGACGTCACGGCGGTATGTCTTCTGCAGCGCCACCCCCGGGAAGGTAGCGAAGCAGACATCGTCAGACTACTGAAGGGGATGTGGTTGGGGTGGTGGGGAGCGTGTGTGGTGGCCGAATTGGTAGAGCACAGGTTTCCTTGTCGTGCAGAATGTTGGGACTTCGATTCTCGGTTGAATCAAAGTGATGCCTCACAACATTCTTAATTGTTTTAGTTTTTTTTAGGGGTACATTAGTTGATTAAGCAGGGGAAATTTCAATCACGGACGATTGGTCTTCCTCATTCCGCTTCTCCTTGCCCTATCCTAATAATGCCGACTGGCATGCCAGGAAGTGACGAGTATACATTTTTTAGTCATTGGTTTGACTCGACCAGGATTCGAACCCACGATCCCACGATCTGGCAACATGGGAGACGGCGCTCTAACTCATTCGGCCATCCCGTCTGGTACCTAGCATGATGCTTGGCATTGCTAGGATAAGGCAAGGACTGTTTCACACAGTGTCCGGATAATGTGTGACTGAGGAGGAAATGAGGGCATGGTGCTGACAGTCTGGTATCCCAGTTGGACAACACTATAATACTGCTATGATTGTGCACTGTCACAAGTTGGTAACCGTCATGATATGGCATTAGATGTTGCCAGGACGTAAAACCCAAGCAAACTATTGAAGGGGAAGAACAGTAGGCAGTTGGGTTGGGGGAATATGTGTGTAAAGCTATGTATAATATTTCTGAATGCCCGGCCACGTTTGGGACACCAGATAATACTACAGAAACTCTCCCCTTCATATCACTTATCTATCAACTCATTAACCAATGCTAAGGAAGAATGAAGACAAGTCACACAGATAAACAGTGGAGAAGTTGTGCTTTAATAACACCAACTCCTGTCCACCTACCAGTGACCTATCATCCACACCCCTTGCCTTCTAGCCACAAAAAATCTCATTACCACTTTAGCCTGTATAGAAGCAGTGCCTACAACCCATGGGACAGGAGTCCTATGGCTGTGTACACACTCAATTGGAATAGATGAATTTTGAGAGCATCAGACAGAGTGTCTGGGGCTCCTGCTCAAGAGTAGGTGGGTCTCACTCAAGAGCCAGGAGTAGAGTGATCTCTCTTCAGTGTGTCGGAAGCAGAGTCCAGAATAATGATCTCAGGTTTTAGGCTAGTGTGGTCAGAGGGCCAATGGGATGCAGGTGACTGGGCAGTCCACAGCCAGCCAATCAGGCACCTCCACAGTCAGGGTGGGTGGCACCCTCCCCCAGTAGGGTTGGCTGTCACTCAACCCAGCTGCAGGTGGTGCCCTGTGTGTATATGCAAATTAGGCTGGTGGACCTGCCCAGTGGTCCAGGAAGGGGGGGGGGGGGGGGGGGCAGGTAGCTATACAGTTACAATAGATCTCTGTTAAAATGGTCTTTTCTCCAATTGCACTCTGTATGGATGCATAGAGAAACATTTCAACAATCATGTACTGCCTCTTATATAGGAACATATCTTCATTAATCTCAGGCATAATATATGAACATATATTTCACACAGCTTATATCATATCATAATGGGAGTGGGATATTATTACTTTTAGTTTATATAACCTCGTCCCCACTCCGTCGTCCAAGACTAATAATGCTCTCTGCCAATATATAATTCTTAACCGAAAATCCGTATATTTTTACATATGGTTAGCGTAGCGAAGAGGAAGTATGATTAGTGTGTGTTGTTTTTTGTCCTAGCAAAATCTAAGGTCATATTAGGACGGGGTATGATTAGTGACATCAATATATATCCATTCATGAATACAAAATGGGAGTTAATAAATGACATTGAGTAATAGATCAGGCTATCGTGATTGTATTGTTGTCGTGGGGGTGATGAAAAGGGGGACATGTTTTACCTACACACTTCTTGCCATTCCAGGACAAACGTGATAACCATTATCCTACCTAGGCTGCCATATGTAATCACCCTGGCCATGCCTACCTGTCTGTGTGCCTTCTTGTCTGAGATGTCAATGTAATCTATTAAAGCCACTTGCCAATTTTCATCAGGAACTTTCTTGCCTTCAGGCATTTCCGCGTCCGTGTCAAGACTACCTATTCCCGCCTACACTCACAGGAACTAGGAGTACCTCAAGGCAGCATACTGGCCGTGACCCTTTTCGGGGTCAAGGTCAATGGTATTGCTGCTGCTGTAAAGCAGGGGGTCTCCTGTAGTCTTTTCGTGGACGACTTTGTTTTATATTACAGCGGTGCTAACATGAATGTCATAGAGAGACAGCTACAACCAAGCATAAATGGGATCCATCGATGGTCAGTTCTGAACGGTTTCAAATTTTCCAAGACCAAAACAGTCTGCATGCACTTCTGCCTGCTGCGTAGAATACATGCGGAACCGGAGCTGACCCTGGATGGGGATCCCATTAAAGTCGTTGAGAAAACCAAATTTCTGGGCCTCATTCTCGACGCAAAACTGTCTTTTGTGCCACATATAAAGTACCTGAAAACAAGATGCCTGAAAGCGCTGGATATTCTGAGGGTGCTGTCCAGCTCAGAGTGGGGAGCGGACAGAGATGTTCTGCTCTCCGTGTACAGAACCTTGGTTCGTTCACGAGTGGATTACGGCAGCATAGTATATGGTTCCGCAAGGAAATCATATATTGGGCTGCTAGACACGATCCACCACCAGGGACTGCGCCTGGCCCTTGGGGCCTTCCGCACCTCACCAGTTCAGAGCCTTTATGTCGAAGCCAATGAACCATCACGTAATAACAGGAGAATCAAACTGGCCATGCAATATGTAGTCAAGATAAAAACTAATGCATTGAATCCTGCACACAATTGTCTATTCGAGCAACATGACAAATCCAGGTATGAAGCCAGGCCAAATTACATCCGGCCACTGAGGCTCCGAATGAAACCTCATTTGGAGGCCTTAGGCGTGGATTTGGACGTGTTGGAGGATGCCAAAGTCTCAGAACATCCCCTGTGGTCGTTGAGAAAGCCATCGGTTATCCTCCGACTCACGGAACTGAGGAAATCTGGGACACATCCACTCGAGTACAAAGGACTGCATGCAGAGATTCAAGGCCAGTTTGCAGACCACCTCTCCATATAAACTGATGGTTCGAAAGACCAAAGCCGGGTAGCTGCTGCGGCAGTCTGCCGACGGGAACAATTTGGTGTACGTTTGCCAGATCAGAGCTCGATTTTCACTGCAGAGGCCCGAGCACTCCTTCTCGCTTTGGAGTATATTGAGGTATCCAACCACACTAACTATGTTATATACAGTGATTCCTTCTCTTGCCTCCTGGCTGTTGCTGGACTGAAAACGAATCACCCTATTCTAGCAATGGTCATTTATAAAATGAACCAACTGACAACAGATGGGTATGATATCCACCTGTGTTGGGTGCCTGGCCATGCTGGCATACAAGGAAACGAACGAGCTGATCGGGCTGCGAAGAAGGCCCTGAACGGTGATCTTGAACCATGTCTGATCCCTCACTCTGATCTGAAACCACTAATAGCCACCCACATAAAATCCAAATGGCAACATGAGTGGGATGAAAACATCAATAAACTTAAAGAAATTGAACCATCTGTGGGAAAGCCACCACAGACTCATGCGGGAGGTCGGCGGGACCAAGTGGTCCTTAGTCGCTGCCGTGTTGGCCACTCGTGGCTTACACATGCTTTTCTGCGCAAGGGGGAACCTCCCCCTGAATGTATTGGGTGTCAGTCCCCACTGACACTCAAACACATTTTACTAAGTTGCGTTGATTTTTTGGCCCTGCGCCAACGGTTCTACACTGCAGGCAGTATGCATGACCTTTTTACTAAGGTAAAACAGGAAAACATTTTAGCCTTTTTGAGGGCAGCTGGACTGTACCACCTTATATAGTTTACTAAATGGATTCTATTAATTATTAATGAAACTTTTCTTTTTCTATGGGAATTTGTTTCCCTTGACCACAGATATATGATTGTGAGCTTTCTAATTTAATTAGTGTCTATTGGCACATAATTGATTGTCTGCTTTTACATGTAAAAGCGATGGTTTGAACAAAAAACAAACAAAGCAACCACCAATCAATCAATCAATCAATCAATCAACACTCATCCCCTGGAATTGTAAGTATTTTAGATAGATTTGTAATGCTTGCCATTACATACATACAGGCAATGCACTTCCAGTGAGCAGGCGATCTGTGGCGCCACTGTCGGAGTTGAAGCCTGAGCAGCAGATGAGTAGTCCGAGGCTCAACAACCCAATTACTGGTGGGTGGGTGTTAGGATAGTATAGAAGTCTAGATTATTTTATAAGATATATAAAGGATTATGTGAATCTTGGGGGCATAAAATACATTATGCTTGTTTGAATATATTGCAAATGTTTATTGCAAACGGTTTATTAATATGATATTATTATTCCACCGTGTGCTGCGAGCCTGCTCCCACAGTGCTTTGGTCCTGCAATTGGCCTATATATATACGCCGGCAGGTCACCTGTCTCGCCACACTCGCCTGTTTTTTCCTTTTATGTGTTGTTACCGGTACGGGTATTCCGAGCCATAGGTCGAGAAATTATAAAAGTTGCCAATCCATTTACCCTCTCGCTGTGTTGCCGTATTATTTATAGCTCCAAAGACTAAGGGAGCAAAGGCTAAGGGAGCAAACCCTAAACAGAAAACCATGTCACTGTGGCAGTTGATGTATGGAACTCCCAACATCTCTTGACCAGCCACTGCAGGGACATGTACATGTTCTTGCCGGTGTGAAACCTCTATTTGCTCCCCGAGAGAGTGCCACTGGTAACTTGCAAAAGCCAGCAGCACTTCAACACTTTTGCAGGCAGCTTTCATGAAAGCTCCTTCCTATACTGTTATGCTTCTTACGCAACATATGTATATATATATATATGTATATATATGTAAATATATATACAGGGTACAGTCAACAACCACACAGTGTATGGTTTATAGGGGATCCATGTCAAAGCACCACTATTATGGGATTTAATGACACCGGGAAATATTATGCCTAGAGCAGATTTCAAACCAACACTTCCTGCAATTGCGGGGTTAGCATGCTAACCTAGCATGCTAACCTAGCATGCTAACCTATCATGCTAACCTAGGCCGCCTGATACAATCACCCTATTGTAACATAACAGGTAGTTTGCCTTTTATAGTGGTTACAGCATATGTTTGGACCGTCCTACTTGTCCCATCTCTTCATTAGGACTGGCCTACCCAGCAACTATATAAAGAGCGTAGTCAGACACTCTCGGGTAGTTGTGTTCTTGGGTGGGGCCCTTCACTATTACAATTTCTCTGTCTTGTTCTCGTTGCATTGAACCACCCCTGCTCCCATCTTTACCTGCCTTCCTCGAACCCCTTGCTGCTGACTGGATACAAATGCTCAACTACATCTACAGCTCAACTACCGCCTCTCCGTTACCATGTTGTAAAGATGTCCCCAGCTTCTACAACACTCCCTACTGAAGTTAAGTCTTCAACCAAAGATTGGGCCTATTTATCGGAGCCTCTCTAATAATGTTGCAGTTCTGCAACCAGTAACCGTCGTAAGGTTACAAACAACCCCAGAATCGAAACACTCTCGGCACTCTACTCCCAGACATCGAGGCATCAACATATCCAAGTCAGTTAGGCCTGAAACCTGATCTGGCTAGTTACTGCTTATGGGATGGATTCAACTTGCTGAGCTTCTACATTATTGACCAATGGCCTGAGCAGGATTGGTGACTGTGGTGTCTGCCTTTTCCCACATCATTGCTGCTTAGCCTGACATGCACACCCATCATCAAATGAGACTTTATACCTATATGGTTGGCAACAGCTCACAGACAATGGATCATCTATATCCATCAACATCTCAAGGCAACTGAGACATATAATAAGCACCAAGAGGACCTAGTGTATCTATCATCCATATGGACTACACAGACAGTTGTGAGTGTAATATCATACCATTGAGAATTTATATGTAAATGTACACTTTGTAATTGAGAATATATGTTATAAGTACATATTTGTGTATTGTTACTTGTTGCTGGTTTTTTTTGTGCTAAACAGTCCCAATGTGCCCGTCTGGGTAGAGCTATAAGTGTGAAGTATAATACTTTCTTTGTTTGTTGTTGTTTTACGTCCTAGCAACACCTAAGCTCATATCAGGATGGGTACCGACTTGTGACAGTGCACACTCATTCCCCATTCCCCAGTGGGAGACCAGGCCACCAGCACCATATGACTTGGTATCCGACTCAGTCACATTATCCTGACACTGAGCCAACCAGTCCTTGCCCTATCATAATAATGCTGAGGGCCTGGCTAGGAAGTGACAAGTATCAATTTTTAAGTCAGTGGTTTGACTCGACCAGGGTCCATACCCACAAACCCCTGGGTTCGGATCTTCCAATCTCCGAAAACAGGAGACGGATGCTCAACTCATTCGGCCATCCGATCTGGTCGGGAATTATAATAAGACATCTCGAAAATGAGGTCAAATATAGGATGGAGGATATGCAATAGCATGCTTTTTGTAATATCACAAATGGTGAGCTTGTAATTTAATCGGACTAATTATATTGGCAAAATCCTTGATTAATGTTACCATACTGTAATAATATCCGTTGCTTACTCGAATATTAAGAAACTAATACTTTTCCTTCGATACTGTAGATGAAACCCTCAGGCACAAACACCGACAAATCCATTCTCCAGTTGTTCTCTGTGAAATATAATTTGTTAGTATGCTTAACATTACAGTTACAAATCTAACAATTTCATATTTGGTATTGCATTAGATAGGGGTGTGTTGATATCTGCGAACAAGTGGATTTGCTTATCAGAATGATGGCATCCTCAGCTCAAACCTGGTAGTCATAGCTTCATTTTAGGCCGAATGGAGCTTGTTGCTTTTTGCACCTGAAAAGTGAAATCTTCATCATGGCTTATCTGGATTGCATCCAAACGCCACATTTACTCTATTATGTGTAGCATTACAACCACTATATGGATGAATCACACACGTACGCCTGTAAATATTATTTCACAAGGCAGAGCTTTCATAGCACTTCTTATATGCAGAGGAGAGTCCCAGCCAAGTAACATTTGTTTGTTTGGTGTTTTACATCCTAGCAAAATCTAAGGTCATATCAGAACGGGTACCGACTTTTGACAGTGCATACTCATGGAAACGTTATAGTGCTGCCCACTGGAAGATCAGGCCATCAGCCCATGACCTGATATCCCACTCAGTCAAATTATCCTGACACTGAGCTGACCAGTCCTTGTCCTGTCCTATTAATGCCAAGCACCAGGCTAGGAAGCGACAAGTATCAATGTTTAAGTCATTGATTTGACTCGACCAGGTTTCGAACCCACAAATCCACGCCCTACCAACCTGGGAGATGGACACTCTAACTCATTCGGCCATCCCGTCTGCTGCTCTAGCAACACCAACAGGTCCTTCTAGAACCTTCTAGATAGATTCACATAATATCCCCATAATCCCTTGTATTGTGCATATTTAGGATGAAGCCCACCCTGATTGGCGTTTGCCTGCATGTACTATTATATCCATTCACTCTTACTCTACTACCACCACTAAGTTAAACCAGACGGGGTGGCCGAATGAGTAGAGCGTCCGTCTCCCGTTTTGGGAGATCGGGAGATCCGAACCGTTTGGTTTGTGGGTTCGAATTCTGGTCGAGTCAAACCGATGACTTACACATTGGTACTTGTCCCTTCCTAGCTTGGCGCTCGGCATAATTAGGAGAGGGCAAGGACTTGTTGCTTCAGTGCCAGGATAATGTGACTGAGTGGGATATCAGGTCATGGTGCTGGTGGCCTGGTATCCCAGTGGGGCAGCACTATTAAGTCATCATGAGTGCACACTGTCAAAAGTCGGTAGCCATCTAGATATGACCTTAGATGTTGCTAAGAAGTAAAACAACAACAAACAACAATCCACTAAGTTAATCTTGGGCCAGCAGTAGGTTTCTTATAATTCATTATGTAATATCACTATAATGATATAGTACATTCTAATTATATAATATATTATATTCCTCAACTCACTATTCCTACCTTGCCGTGAATATGGCCTATGCTGCCGAGACGGCGTAAAGCAACCACCAATTAATCAATCAATCAATCCTATTCCTACCAGTCAGCTGCTCTATTCCCTGCCTGGTCGTGTCTAGTCCTGGTTGAGGTTGAACTCACTGCTGCTTGTTATCCAGGCTCTGATCGCCTTGGGTAACTGCTCACCTGCATCAATTATGCTAATTAAGCCCCGGAGCGGTCACCTGGCCAGACCTGTAATATATAGTGATGTCGGATGCGTTCTAGTTTGTAACTGTCTTTATTTAGAACCTATGCATGACGTCGTCTGGTGTTACGTTGTTGGGGGGCGGGGCTTTCGGATACTACTAAGAGTTGGGGCTGATGTCATATGAAGATTGCCTGAGGACACTTAACCAACATTGTCATATCGTCGTCTCAGGGGAGATATAATAGAGACTCATGAGATTATTAATGGAGTCTACGAAAGTGATGTCACAGCAGGTTTGTTCAACCTCAGAACAAACAGTAATGCCAGAGGCCAGCGGTATAAGATCTTCAAGGAGAGGCCCAGACTTGAGGTCAGGAAGCACTCATTTTTCTTTGAGTGATATATCCATGGAACAGTCTCCCAGACCAAGTGGTTGAATCACCAACGGTAGAAGCATTTGAGAGAAGGCTGGACAGAAATTGGAGAGGACACCCACAATTATATGACTTCAGGGCACTGTCGATCCACATATGTGTGCAAAAAAAAGTTCTTTTTTGCCATAAGGAGATGCCATTAGAGGCCCAGTAGGGGCTAGATCATCCAGAAGAGGATATATAAGTTAATCTGTAACTTAATACATTACAACACCCATCCTCGATATCTGCCTCACTTGTGCAGATTGTTGAGTTGGGTCCAGTCAGAGTTGTCTCAACCATCTTTGTCTCTGTCCCCTAAATACATAATAATAAATAATAATATCTCGAATATTTTTATCTGGATGTAGAATTGTCCCTTGCAGATGGGTACTACTTTAATTCCCAAAGGTATGATAGTCCTGTCCCATCCTGATATGACCTTAAATGTTGCCAGGACTTAACACTCCAACAACCAACCAACATCCTGTGTTCAATGAGACCATCATTCAAAGAGCAATTCAGACATGAATCTGACAATATTTAGCTGACTCATAAATTCCTTTTCCAAGTCATCCACGTAGATAAGGCTTCCTATATTAGATTAGATATCCATTGAGAGTTGGGTAAGATTAATTAATCTGCTACAAGGGACATTCGTCATTTTAACACACATTCCGGTGGACAGGATGGCTGAATGATCAGGCATGATCGGCAAAAGTTAGCTCAGCGCCAAATTTCCATGTAGCAGGTCGTACGTTTGAACCCCAATTAAGTCAAATCAATGACTTAAAACATTGCTATGCTTCTCCAGACCTGACCTGGTTCTTGGTATTACCAAGAGCAGTGGAAAGAAGGGGACCACTTGTCTGCAATTTAAATAAAATCCCAACCCCACCTGCTTAAGTTGCATACTCCAATGATTTTGAGTTTCTGTCATTTTCTAAGATAAGAACATTAGGTTGATAGGCATAATCTACCTTATTTTAGTTTGAAGTACATTTGATTGTAAATGGCTAAATTATGAGATGTTTGAGGTGCAAACATACAATATTAATGTTGGCAGGCATGCCTAAACTTTGACACCATATGCTTCTGCAGTATCAGGTTCTATTAAATTAGTTTGGTATGCTGTTCTCTCTGGTGGCAAATGCTTGATAAGTGCAAGAGTGTCTAAGGTAGATATGCAGAATCAAATCTAGGTCACTGCCCTGCTTTTGAAAATGTGTTGTTTTCATCGGACTACGCAGCTTTAATCAACAAATGTAGCAACCAAAAACAGGGACGCCAATATACAATGTCCTAAAACCCTGCCGCTTTCTGGCACCGCTCCTCCCCCTGAATGGAAGAATGCTGATGGGCAAGACATATGCCCAGTTGGTATGTAGGTAATAGCGCTGCGCCTGCGCGAAGTCTTGCGTCTGCGCAGAGAAGAAACCTGTGTAACTGGCAGCAGTAGCTGGCTGGGTAATTGGACGTCTCCGAGTAGGACTTGTCTACACCGGCAGTGTCACACATAGTTGGTCGTGGAATTGTCCTACAGTGGAGGGAGTGAGTGCTAAAGCTAAGGAGTGTGGGTGGGGGTCAGGTGTAGGTGTATGAGTGTAGGGGTATGGGTTATGGTGGGGTGTGGGGTGTGGGGTGTGGGGTGTGGGGTGTGGGGTGTGGGGTGTGGGGGGTGGGGGGTGGGGTGTGGGGTGTGGGGTGTGGGGGGTGGGGTGTGTGGTGTGGGGGTGGGGTATGGGATGTGGGGTGTGGGGTGTGGGGTGTGGGGTGTGGGGTGTGGGGCGGGGGTTGTTTGGTGTGGGTGAAGGTGTGAGGTGTAGGGTATGGGCTGATAGGAATGGGGTGTGGAGTGTGGGAGTGTAGAGGTATTGTGGGGTGTGTGGGATCAGGTTGTTGGGTGTAGGGGTGGGATTGGGTTGCGTGGGTGAAGGGTCGAGGTGTAATGTATGGTCTGAAGGGTATGGGGTGTCAAGTATGGAGTGTGGGTGTGGGATGTGGTGTAGGGTAGGGTGAAATATGGGGGCTGGGTGTGGATGTGGGCGTTACGGTGGGGATGCCCGAGAGTGTGAGGGTGGGGTGTGGGGTTGTGGGGTGGGGTGTGGGGGTTGGAGGGTTTGTGGGGAGTGAGTGTATGTGTGTGTGGGTGTCGATGTGGGTGTCGGGGTGTGGGCGTGGGTATAGGATAGGGGTGTGGTGGGGGTGGGGATGAGTGTCGGGGGTGGGGGTGGGGTTGGGTGGTGGTGAGTTGCGGGTGGATATGGTCGTGGCGAGGGGTGTGGGGTGTGAGGTGTGGGGTGTGGGGTATAGGTTAGTGGGGGTGAGTGTCGGGGGTGTCGGTCGGTTGGGATTTGGTGTGGGGGGTGAGGTGGGTGTGAATTTTGGGGTGGGTATATATTTAATATGTGCATAAGTAAATATATGTGCCTTATATAATTGAATTTGTACGAGACCAGACATGATGGCTGAATCGGTAGAGCGCAGGCTTCCGATGCAGAAGGTTGAGACTTTGAATCCCAGCTAAGTCAAACCAATGACCTACAATATCGATATTTGTCGCTATCTAGCCTAGTGCCGGGCATTACTAGGATAAGGCAAGGACTGGTTAGTTCAGTATCAGGACATTGCTACTGAGTGGGGAAATTAGGGCATGGTCTGATTAGTCTGGTCTCCTAGTGGAGCAGCACTATAAAGTTCTCATGAGAGTACATAGTCGTAAATCGGTACCCTTTCTGGTATGATGTTGTCATGATGTGAAACTGCAACAAACAAACTAACAATCAAAATCTGCCCTAATTGACATCCACAGCTTCTGAGTTCTGCCAAGAAATTATAGTGGGAGCCCCTTGACCTTTGGTGGAAGGTAGAATTAACTGCAATGAAAGTCTTAAACCCGATCCCCAACACTCATCCACATAGCCTATGCATGTGCAGGTAAAACGGTATTGCCAATGGCAGTGCTATATGGTTTGTCCTTGATAGATATATGAGCCTGTCTCAAAAGGTGCTAGCTCTTCATTTTTTTGTCCATAGTAACGATTGACACAAAACAGCACAGAAACGGTTACACGGAAAACACAAGACCATTTGCTTCAAATCAATATGTCTTCTATTGGGATTATGAAACACCATGTAAAAAACAAATCAGTTTATCCAGAGCAAATGCATAAGTAGATAGTGTGTTGATCGTTACTAGGGACAAAGTTTTGTCCCATATTACTTAGCACCTTTTGAGTCTCATTTCTCTAAAAGTGAGACTGCATAGCGTTTGTTTGCTAAGCTAAGTATTCTTAGAGTACTTGCTTCACTTATGTGACCAGCTCTATAAAAGCCATATAACGGTCCCACACCCACTTATGTATGCGGCATTTCACCTGGAAAGGAGATTATATCTTATTATACGTACACTCGAATACAATAAGAACATTATTGTGTGGACTCAATAGAGTGGATCTGCTGACAGAAACCGTTCAAGTTTGTTTGTTGGGATTTTACATCCTGGCAACATCTTAGGTAATGTCATAATAGGTAGTGACTTGTGACAGTGCACCTCAGAGTATGGAACACCATTTCTTGTTTGATTCAGTATTTCGACATATCAATAAATGTTTAATGATATGTCCAAATCGAATTAATGAGATCATCAAATATGTAATGATCTCATTAAATATTCATTGATATCATTAATTCGATTTAGACATATCATTAAATATTTAATGATATCATTAATTCGATTTGATCATATCATGAAATGTATTTGTGCATATGTTTAAATCAGACTACTTTTTATTTTATTTAATCATATGATCAAATCCATTTGAACATATGACTAAATGTATTTTATCATATCATTAAATCAATTTCATGATATGATTACATATAATACATTTAGACATATGTATTTAGAAAGATCATCAAATCAATTTGATAATATGTTAAAATACACACATAATTAATCATATCAATAAATCAATTTGATGATATGTCTAAATACATTTAAACATATGTCTAAATGTACTATATTTAGTTGCCCTCTCCAATCACCCTCCCCGTTCCCCTCCCCGCCCCAGTCCCTTTCCCACTCCCTGTCCCCGTCCTCCTCCCTCTCCCCACCCCCCTCCCTTCCCCCATCCCCTCCGCCTTCCCCGACCCTCCCTCTCTCCGTCCCCCTCCCTCTCCCCGTCCCCCACCCCTTCCCCCTCTCCTGGCCCCTTCTCTCTCCCTCGTACTCTCTCCCTCTTCCTCTCTCTCCCTCTTCCTCTCTCCGTCCTCCTCCCCCTTCTCCCCGCCCCCCTCCCCATCTCCCCGTCCCACTCCCCCTCTCTGCCGTATCCCCCTCTGCCGTATCCTCCTCTCAGCCCTGTCCCCCTATCTGCCCTATCCCACTCTCTGTCATATCTGCCATATCCCCATATCTGCCTTATCCCTGTATCTGTTGTATCTGCCTATCTGCCACATCTGTTCTGTCTGCCGTCTCCCCTTCTCCCCTTATCTCCCCTCATTCTCCCCTTCTTTTCCTTCTCTCCTCTCGTTCTCTCCTCTCGTTCTCTCCTCTCGTTCTCTCCTTCTCTCGTTCTCTCCTTCTCTCTGCATCCCCCGAACCCCCGCATCCCCCCTGGTCTCTGCCCCTCTCTGCCGCTCCCCTTCGCATCTCCCTCTCTTCCCTCTCCCTCTCTCCCTCCCCCCTCTCTCCCCATCCCTCTCTCCCGGCCCTCACCTATCCCCTCCCCTCCAGCTCCCCTCTCCCTCTCACCCTCTCACTCTCGGTCCCCCTCCTCCCGTCCCCCACTCCCTCTCCGACCCCCGTCCCCTCACCCTCCCTCGTCCCTGTACCCCTCCCCTCTTCCCCCTTTTACATATGTTTAACTGGTGTACCATTTAGAGATATCATCAAATATAGAATATTTAAACATATCAATTATTTGAACTGATCATTAGATACATATAATGATATGATACAATCGATTTAGACATATCATTGAATATTTAATGTTATGTCTAAATACTGAATAAAACAAGAAATGGCATTCCATATCAGAGTCATAGCAACCTTTATAGTGACTGGAAGACCACGCCGCTGGCACCATGACCAGATGTAAAGTCGACGGCCGGCAGCTGTCGTTGTGTAGGCAGGTTAAATAGGAAATCACTACAGGCAAGTAGAAGAAAGGCAGAGTATAGAGTGTGCAGAAGGAACCAGAAGGAGCTTGCTTGTTTTGTTATTATATATAGTTTCATGAATCCAAGATGGCTGTCACACCTGATCAGCTCCTCCAAGCAGCACTAGGCATTCTTCGATTAACCAATGAACATGTACCCTGCTTGTACCCAAGCTTTGGTTGTTTATGGCTACAGTGCCCTGTTGTGTCTGGGCATGCAGTGATCCGTAAATAACAGTTGGGGGGTAGGGGGTATGTGAGCAGAGCTGCGAAGGCCCTGTCACACTAAAGGTAGTGCCCCTATCATACTATCTATAAATCACATAATGTCTATATCAAAACTCAGTAAACGATCACCAGCACCACATATACCTTAATGGCTCTGGCTTTACATACCATTTACCTTTTTATATTCAATTGTAATTACTATAGACTAGTTCACACCATCCTCCAATGTCTGAATTATCGGAAAATTGTACACAGATATCCAGCACAGTCACATTATTCTGATACTGAGCTAAATTATACTTGTCCTATCCTATTAATGCTGAGCACGAAGCTATGTAGTGACAAGTATCAATTGTATAAGTCATTGGTTTGACTCGACTAGGATCAAACTCCCAGTCTCTACAGACTGGGAGTCTCTACAGACTCGCTTAATACTATATTGATACAAATACAGCATCTATTTGAAACCGCTCTAAGGCGTTGTGTAATAGAACCACAGGATGGCATATTGACAGTCCTGTTACAAATCTTGTAGGTTGTAGGAAATTCATTTAGCACTAAAACAATGACAAACAGGTGACAATGACAAACAATGACAAACCCTCCCCACTCACTCCCCCTCCACCCCTGTCCGCATATCCTCCACTCTCCCTCCCCTCCCCTTGCATCCACCAACTCTCCCCACTCGCTCCCCCTCCACCCCTATCCGCCTATACTCCACTCTCCCTCCCATCCCCTTGCATCCACCAACCCTCCCCACTCACTCCCCCTCCACCCCTATCCGCCTATCCTCCACTCTCCCTCCCCTCCCCTTGCATCCACCAACCCTCCCCACTCGCTCCCCCTCCACCCCTATCCGCATATCCTCCACTCTCCCTCCCATCCCCTTTCATCCACCAACCCTCCCCACTCGCTCCCCCTCCACCCCTATCCGCCTATCCTCCACCTTCCCTCCCCTCCCCTTGCATCCACCAACCCTCCCCACTCGCTCCCCCTCCACCCCTATCCGCCTATCCTCCACTCTCCCTCCCCTCCCCTTGCATCCACCAACCCTCCCCACTCACTCCCCCTCCACCCCTATCCGCCTATCCTCCACTCTCCCTCCCCTCCCCTTGCATCCACCAACCCTCCCCACTCGCTCCCCCTCCACCCCTATCCGCCTATCCTCCACTCTCCCTCCCCTCCCCTTGCATCCACCAACCCTCCCCACTCGCTCCCCCTCCACCCCTATCCGCTTATCCTCCACTCTCCCTCCCCTCCCCTTGCATCCACCAACTCTCCCCACTCGCTCCCCCTCCACCCCTATCCGCTTATCCTGCACTCTCCCTCCCCTCCCCTTGCATCCACCAACTCTCCCCACTCGCTCCCCCTCCACCCCTATCTGCTTATCCTCCACTCTCCCTCCCATCCCCTTGCATCCACCAACTCTCCCCACTCGCTCCCCCTCCACCCCTATCCGCTTATCCTCCACTCTCCCTCCCCTCCCCTTGCATCCACCAACTCTCCCCACTCGCTCCCCCTCCACCCCTATCCGCTTATACTCCACTCGCCCTCCCCTCCCCTTGCATCCACCAACTCTCCCACTCGCTCCCCCTCCACCCCTATCCGCCTATACTCCAGTCTCCCTCCCCTCCCCTTGCATCCACCTTCCCTCTGCTCTCCCTCCACTCCCTCCCTCCATTCACCTACCCTTCTCCTCTCACTCCCACTCCATCCTATCCGCCTACCCTCCGATCTCCCTCCCTTTCCTCCACCCCCCCCCCCATCTCCGTCTTACCACACACTACATTCCAGGCCTTGCTGCTTGCTGCCTGAGATGTCACGTGTCAGTGGAAGAGTTGACGCGAGGTCGGGCAGGTGGGCGGGCAAAATGCAATTCTGCTTGCTAAGTGAAACAAGAGTGCAACTCTGCGCCTAGAGTCGGCGGACGGGCGCGCCACTTTAGGCAGACTGGTGGCTGAATAGGGAGAGACCGGTGGCTGAATAGGGAGACTGGTAGACTGCTGGAGACTGGCTGGAGACTGGCTGGAAACTGGTTGCAGACTGGCTGCCGACTGGTATCAGACTGGCTCCCGACTGGTTGCAGACTGGCTGCCAACTGGTTACAGACTGGCTGCAAACTGGCTGCAAACTGGCTGCAGACTGGCTGCCTATTGGCTGCAGACTAGCTGGATACTGGCTGCAGACTGGCTGCAGACTGGCTGCCTACTGGCTGCAGACTGGTTGCACACTCGCTACAGACTGGCTGCGGACTGGCTGCAGACTGGCTGCAAACTGGCTGCCTACTGGCTGCAGACTGGTTACATACTGTCTGCAGACTGGCCGCAGCCTGTCTACAGACTGTCTGCATACTGGCTGCAGACTGGCTGCAGACTGGCTGCAGACTGGCTGCAGACTGGCTGGGAACTAGCAGAAAATTGGTGGGACAATAGCAGGAGACTGTGGCGACTGATCGGAGACTGGCATGACACTGGCGGGAGACTAGCTGGAGATGGTGGGAGACTGCTGGAAGACTGGTGAGAACAGTGCCGAAAACTGGTAGGATCATGTTTTGATATTCGTTTGAGACTGGTGGGAGAGGGGTGAGATACTAGTGTGAGACTTACACACTGATGGCGACCTTATAGTGCTGCCCAACTGGGAGACGAGGTCGCCAGCTCCATGACCTGGTATCCTTCACAGTCAAATTATCCTGATGCTGTGCGAACCGGTCATTACCCCATGTTATTGATGCCGAGCTCCAGGCTAGCTAGTGATAAGTATCAATTACATAAGCCATTGATTTGACTCAGCTGGGATTCAAACTCTCGACATTCCAAAGGAATAGCTTGCGCTCTACCAATTTGCCCCCTCCCCCGCATCCGGTTAAATGATGAGTGAGTAAAAATGAATAAATTAGTGAGCGCTTATGCTAGTGATTAATTGGTGTTTTACATCTGAGAAAATCTGTGAATGTGAACATGTCTAGATTGGAAATGTGTTGTAATGGTGTGCAATATAAGTGGCATTTATAGCGCTGCCCTACCGCAACACAAAGAGTCTGAGAATTCACCTCAATTTGACTCAATATTATCTGTATATTTTTAAACAGCTCGCTTAATCCTTAGATTTTGTTTGTATCGTTCTCGTTTGGAGGTGTTAGAAAAAATAATTATAGTGAACAATTTGTTCAGTAAAATAAAACCTGAGTCTTACTGAAATAACATTATCATTTTTGTAAAGCAGATAGCCCAAATTCATAGTCAATTATGTTGTGGGTTTGTCACAACAATTATTATTTACGATGATCTGAAGTAGTTATTTAGTTATTTAACTTTGCAGTACCAATGCAATGTCATTAATTTCGCCATTTAGATATTAAAGCGGACCACGACTGTGCCCAGACATCGTGTTTCTTGCAAGGTCTGGAAATAAATAATCTAAATAGTCTGACTGTTGTAATTAGTTTCTGAGAAGACACGGTTCAATCCCGATGTTTCCCTATATCAGGAAGACAGTGGAATGTCTACTAATGCCATTATGTCTGATGATTGTCTATTAAAATGAGCTTGCATCGCTGGGTGCTATGACAACAATCTAATTATGATCAGGTTGCGCAGTTGATTCAGGTGGAGCCATTCTGGTGATATGCATTATATATATGTATGTGATGTATAACGAATTATGTGAGTATAAAGGCATGGAAGGGAATTATTTGATTATTTATATATATATTATTGTTATCCTGAGTCTATGTACTGCCTCATGCAGCCCCCATTACTATATTGTTTCTATTCATCGGGAACAGTCTCAGAAGGAACAGACGAGGCAACCAGGCCAGACAGGCACCTCAGCGCACTAATTGTAGCTGGTGCGGATATTGACACACACGTGACAATTGTCCAGCCATTGGAAACCAATGCATCAAATGTGGTCGGATTGGCCATTTCGCCAAAGTTTGTAGGGGGGCCAAAGACAAGCAACCCCGGTTAATTCCATTGGCCTGGACAGAGATGACAAGCTGACGGAAGATGAGGAAGAAGATGATGAGTATGACAACATATTCGTAGGGGCTATGTTGAGTATCGACAAACATCCGGGTTTGTGGTTTGAAACCCTCCTCATTTACAATGAGAAAGTGCTGTTCAAACTGGATACAGGCTCAGAGGCAAACATAATACCCAAAATAGTGTTTATGAGACTGCCCAACATGCCACTGGAGAAGCTGTAATGCTGTCTGATAACATACTCAGGCGAGCGGATAAGACCATGGGGCAAGGTGACCATTGAAGTGCGAGGACAGCCCATCAGGTTCCAAGTAAATGACAGTGGATGCTGCATCCTTGGAAAAGAAACCTGTGTCAGCCTGAATCCCATCAATCGCATGCAAGCCATGAACATTCAGGAGAGTCCTGCGACTTCCGACGCAGAAGCAGGACAGCTGCTAAATAGATATAATCTGTTTTTCATGGCCTATGCTGTATTAAAGTAAATGCAACCATTCATATTGATGAAAATGTACATCAACACAGCCAGGTGCATCGCACATGCCATCAATGACGGCATGCGAGGTGAGCTGGATAGAATGTTAGACATAGGCGTTATAGTCAAGCAAAATGAACCCATACCTTGGGTCAATTCAATTACAATTGTAAGAAAGCCAAATAAATTAAGAATATGCTTAGACCCAACTAAGCTGAACAAAGCTATCTTGTGCAGTCCCCACCTGCTTAAATCTGTGGAACAGGTTGTGGCAAATATGTCAGGTGGCAAATTATTTTTCGGGCTAGATGCACAAAGCAGTTATTGGCAAATTGTTTTAGACAAACCAAGCTCATTACTATGTACTTTCAACATGTCGGCGACGATACAGATATACCTGGCTGCCTTTCAGCATAAAGACAGCCGGGGATATTTTCATACAGGAAATGGACATTCTGGAGGGTCTCCCAGGGGTGGATGTCATTGCCGATGACATCCTGATATATGGTGCCACACTAACAGAGCATAACGAGAGGCTGGAAGCAGTACTGATAAGAGCAAAGCAGTCAGGATTAAAATTAAAACCAGAAAAAGCAATTTTATGTAAATCGCATGTAAAATGTCTCGGTCACTTGTTAACGGGCGAAGGCCTCAAGCCTAATCCGGATAGAATCCAGGCCATAACTGAAATGCCTACACAAACTGATAAGGTTTCTGGGGATGTTGGGATATGTGCATAAATGTATCCCAAACTTGTCAGACATCGCTAAGCCTCTCAGAATACTCCTGTCGAAAGAAAGTGTGTGGCATTGGGACCCGGAACAGGAAAGCATGTTCACAAAGCTAAAACACCTTTTGGTTACAGCACCCGTATTAAAATATTATGATGTAGATCAGCCGCTAACAATGCAAGTTGATGCATCCCAGAGCGGACTGTGCACAGCTTTATTGCAAGATAAGTTACCCATGAGCATGGCTTCATATGCACTGAACAGATGCCAGGGAAAGTATGCAGTCATTGAGAGGGAAATGCTTGTGATCTGTTTTGGCTGTGGAAAATTTCATGATTATGTTTTTTTTAAACAAATCACAGTTGAGACGGATCGCAAGCCCCTGGTGAGCATAATGTGAAATCTGATTCATACACTATCAGCTTGCTTACAAAGGATAAGGCTTAGGTTACGGAATTATGACCTGAAATTAGTGTATGTAAAAGGTATGAAAATGTTTTTTGCAGATACCCTGTCACAGACACATACACCGAAAACCTCTCCTTTGAACTTATATGATAATAAAATGTCCATTGCAGTTCTAAACTATGTGGAGGATGATTTAGCAGAGATAGCCAACGAAACAAGAAAAGACAGCACCTTGCTGAAGCTATCAGAGTACATTCGACACAGATGGCCAACAACATACAGTAATATAGAAAACGCAATAACACCATTCCACACATACAAAGACAAATTAATTGTTCAGCACTGTATTGTCATGAAAGGCACCAGAATTATTATTGCAAAATAATTACAAGCATGATTATTGAACAAGTGATATTCTTTGCATCTAGGTATTGATAAATGCAAGCAGATTGCCAGAGATTACATTTTCTGCCCAGGGATAGACACTCAATTACAGGATAGAATCCTGAGGTACCAAATTTGTCAAACCCTATGGAATGCCCAAACATGGAACCCTTGATATTTCATGAAATACCTGATATTCCCTATTATAAAATAGGAATAGATTTGTTTCATGTAGAAAATGACAATTATTTATTACTGGTGGATTATTATTCTAAATATCCAGAAGTCATACGACTGCAGAGTACCACCATTAAAGCTGTCATTAACAGCATCAAAGAAATGTTTGCGCTACATGGTATACCAACAACGGGCCCCAGTTTGCAAGTGACAAATACAAGGCATTTGCCGCAGCATTGGGTTCACACCTAAACATTCGAGCCAGCTATATCAATGAAGCAACAGGCAATCAGAGAGGTGTATAAAAACAATTAAGTCAATGATTAAGAAGTCTAAACTAGACAACACTGATGTTCATTTGGCCTTATTAACATACCGAAATACCGCATTCCTGAACTAGGAGCCTCCCCAGCTCAGCTCCTTATGAGCAGACAATTATGCTGTCACTTACCACCACTGCCCAAATTTCTAAAAGGTAAGCCAATTGCCTCAAAGGCGAAACAAATACAAGAACAAATGAAACATACCACAACAGACATACCATTTCCCTTTGTATTAGCGCCACACTGCACCATAAAACTAAAAACGTGTGAGCAGGTGAGATATGTCAATGACAGAAAGGAATGGGTTAAAGAGACGATTGTACACAATGACACACAACACATCCGGACATATGTGATAACAAATACTGACAATAAGACGGTACACCGTAACAGATCGATGATAATCCCAGCACCCACAATACCAACACCTGCAGTACACAAGCGCATGCCACCAGAACAATTAACACCAGCGCCACCAATCAGCCTGGTAACAGTCAATACACAACATGCTAATTACATCACCAGATCATGTAGAGAGTTCAAACTAGTAGACCGCTTAGGCTACTAAAAGTTGTGACCAAACTCCAATATCTCTAGAACGAACGATCCAATGCGATAAAGACCCTTGAGGCTGTTAGCATAAGAATAATTGTGTATTTATTGACATAATTAGCACTTACACTAAGTGTTATTTTGACACACTTATATATCGAAACATTGCAAAATTGTTGATAAACCTAATTCAATCACTTTGACACAATGTGACCATGATTGATTCACAAATGTAAATTATATATCAGAAGCAATTTCACGATAAATAACCAACAATGTTATAGTGCTAAGAACATTATCCGAAACATTCATATGTGGATAATATAACAAAGAGTGCTCACACATATAATATGATAAATTACAAATCTAGTGTAAAACAGCCTATCAGTTTAAGCATAGTCACAGAGCTGTAAATAATGCATCAAAGAGTCCCTGTTAAATATAAATGTAAGTCATCATATATCGATAAGACATTTACGGTGTGTTTATTGAAATGAGTCAACTTGCATAAAATGTCACATGCTAGTTCATACTTGCCTCGAATACAGATCATGGACGAGACAGCCAAAAGGCTGGCATTGTTTGTGAATCATACTATTGAACTATTATACCACAGTTGTACTATTTTACTATGTTCTTTGATATGATATCTATAAAAAATTATTAAGAAAAAGGGGGAGATGTAATATACATACACAGAGCGAGCTGGTACCAGCGGCATGACGTCACAAGTGCATGTGATGAGTTAAACTTCACAACAATAAACTGGCAGTTGAAATCTAGACATCTAACTGTTCAGCTCGTCAGTTCCTACAGGATGGGCGGTTACGGGGTTTGTGTGCCTGAACTCTTCATATGTAATGGTTAACTCGTGGTGCACCAGAGACACATGTAATACTTTCACTCACAGGGAGTATTGAGTGTCAACTCTAGGTCGACTCAGCCAGGTAGTTGACGGGCTTAAGAGCTATAAAACACACACACAGCAGACAATGAACTAACCAATCAAGCACCACCTCACATGTTGGCCTACTTTACTCTCACTTAGAGGGACTATTGCTGCCAGCTATACCTGCAGTGAGTCGGAGCAGTGACCAGCCAACTAGTCCAACACATGACTGTAATTCTGTCAGTGACCAAAGCTATTCCATGCGTCTACGGTGGCGTTCTGAGAGTCTAAATAATATGCAGTATTAATAGGATGGGACAAGGACTGGTTAGCTGAATGTCAGGGTAATGAGACTGAGTGGGATATCGGCTCATGGTGCTGGTGGCGTGATTACTCAGTTGGGCCGCACTATGAAGTCACCATGAGTGTGCACTGTCACAAGTCGATACCCGTCCTAATATGACTATAGACATAATACTCTAACTGTGTTCTGGCACAAAAAGCAAAAGACCGGCCAGAAAAGATGGTAGATATTACAAATACGGAAACTAGCACTACTAAGTACTAAGGAATTGGAAATGACTATCACCATAGGGCGCAGTCTGTCTGCGTATGTGTACTGGCACAAACCAAAGCAGAACCAGGCAGGCCACGGTCATGCATCTGAATAACCCTGAAATACAACATGGCTAACCATACAACACAGCCATCCCACCTAGTCGCAGTCCTGAAGGGTCCAGGGGTGTTCTGGCACACTGGTGTACTATCTAAAGACAGGGCATGGGTGAAAGGATGCTGTAACAAACCACAATGGGATGGGATCCTCTCCCACAGGCCTGTATGTCATCTGCGTAGATGTACATAGTAGGCTAAGTTATCATATACAGGTTAGGAAAAAAACTTGAAAATTAAAAAAAAACTAATATAGAAACTACTAACACCCAAAACCGCAAAGGTTGGCCCAAGAAAGATCAGCTAACGACTCCTGAGTGCGGGACCAGACCAATCCAGTATCACAGCTGTCCAGCGTTGAAAACAAGCACCCTCACGGGAGCTTATACACTATGGGCAGAATAAAAAACGTGTCACAAAAAAACACACAAAAAAACACAACCAACAACCAAAATCATTAACTGTAATGGCAAGCCGATGTATATTCTGCTGTCTTTCCCTGCCATTCCCTACCGTTTCCCGCTCTTGATTTGCCGTCTCCGTGTACAGGATGATGCCTCGAAGGAACAGTGGACATATGAGAGTCCACTGAACACTCACACGACGGGGTCAAAGTCAGCGCTGTTCTGGATGACAGCAACACCAGACATGGGTGTTGATGTGGGTGATGTGTCTGTGGGTGGGGTGAAGGAGGAAAAGAGTGAGCTACATGTGTCGTATGTGCGGGGGGGGGGGGGAGCGAGGAGGTTCCTGGTATTTCTTATTTTCTTGTCAGCGCCTGGGTAAGTAGAGTAGCCATTATTGTTGTATTGAAAGAAAAGCACTAGATGAATCAATATTAAGCACTTAGAAGGTTGATACATAATCTAAATATACTTGAAGGCAGTGATAGCTTACAACATACTACTATAACAAGATATCTTTGTCAAAAGACTTATTAGTTTGTTCATATCTGATTGGTCGCAATGTTATTGTCGTAGTCTGCCCTGCCCTGCCCTTTCTAACAAGGAGCCACATAGGCAGGTAGGCATGTGTAATATGTTGGGAACTCGGGCGTCGGTGCCCCAGCATACCCTTACTCTTTCCAGCTGAGTCTGTCAGTTCACACCTGATGCCCCTCTCCAACAAACTCATAAGAAAGAAAGGGAAGACAAGTCACGCAAGATTGACAGTGAAGAAGTTGTCCTTTATTGGCATCAACTCCTGTTCGCCTACTAGCGACCTATCACCCTCACTCCTTACCTACTGTCCACACAGATCCTCATTACTATCAGTAGTATTATAGGAATCAGTGCGTACAGCCCATTGAACCGGAGTTCCCTGTTTATTGCACAGAGCTCAGTGCCTTTTGAATAGCTGCTGCTAGTTTGTATATATAAGGTGGAGCCTGAGACAGAGTGTCTGGGTCCATCGACAAGAGAATAGTCAAGAGTGTAGAATGCCTAGTGCAGAGTCTCTCTCAAGAGTGTATCAAGAAGTGCCTGGTGCATCATATATATCAGAGTGAGGTCTGTGTGTCAGGTGGTGCAAGGGGTGCAGGTGACTGGGCCTCCCACAACCAGCCAATCAGACACCCTCTAACGGCCTGGGGGCGACGCCCTAAAAGGGGCAGCTGTCACTCAACCCCAGCTGCAGGTGGTGTCCATAATGTATGCAGTATGGCTGGGTGTGCTTGCCCATCGGCCCTGTGGTAACAGATAGTTGCAGACAGTTACAATAAATATATATTAAAAATGTCCTTCCCCTCCACTTGCACTATTACTGGTGCATAGAGGGAACCTTTCATCAAAGATTAACTGTCTCATACATAGGAAGATCTCAACATAATCTCAGGCACTATGTGTTATCATATTTTCCACATAGTCTCATATGTCACCCATTGCTTCTCCGTTACATAACGTTGGTCCCCACTCTGTCGCCCGAGAATGGTAATGCTCCCTGACAATATATAATTCCGAACCGAAAATCCGTATATTTTTACATGCGGATAGGGTGATGGCATTAAGGAAGCTAGGTGATGTAATGGTTAACACACTAGCCTGAAATGCAAGAGTTATAGGTTCTAATCATACTTGAGGTGAAATCTTTTCAATTTCCATCACCCCCACAACACCATTACCAGGACCCTGTACAAGTTATCCGATGTATGGCTGTTGAACCCTCTCCCACCCTCCCAACTGTCCCCATCCCCTTCCACCCACCAACCTACCTCCATGCACGTCCACCTGCCCCTGCTCCCTGCTACTCGCCCACCCACCTACCGCCATGCCCCCATGGCTCCTCTCCATCTTCACTCCACCACCCACCTACCCCCTCCCCCTACCCCCTCCCCCCTCCCCATCTCGTTCCCTCTCCCCTTCCCCATCCCCACCCCCCTCCCGCTCCCCTCCAGCTCTCCCCTTCACCCACACCCTCCCCCTCCCTCTCTCCCCTCCGCCCCCACCCTCCGCCCCTTCCCTCCGCCCCCCTCTCAGCCCCCTTCCCCTCTCCCCTTCCCCTCTGCACCTCCCCTTCGCCCCTTCCCCCTTCCTCTTCCCATCCCCCCTTCCCGATCCCCCTTCCCCATACCCTCCCCCGTCCCCCCTTCCCCCTACCCTCCGCTCCTCCCTTCCCCCACCTCTCCTCCCTTCCCCCACCTACCTGCCTCCACCAGCTGTCATCTGAGTAAGACCGGCGTAGCTTCTTCTCGCGGCAACGTCGGGCGCTTTCAGTTCATATCCTTAAGCCCCAGTCACATACATGTTAGTGAACGTAGTTGAACGTAGTAGAGGCTACCCTAGTTGAACGTAGTTGAACATAGTTGAACATAGTTGAATGTACTGGTATCCATGTTTCTCCGGGATGAGAATGTGATAATAAGGTGTGTGGGCCGTGAGTTTCGATTTAAGCTTTGGACGTGTTCAAAAGAGAGGTATGTTTGAGGCAGGCGTAGCCTCTGTGATGTTAGCATAATCTAGCATACTCTAGTAAACTCTAGCATACTCTAGCATACTCTAGCATACTTCTTACTGCACCCTAGGATACTCTATCATACTCTAGCATACTGTAGCATACTTTGACCCACACACAACTTTGGCCGTTCTGCCGTGGTCACATAGCCGTTAGTGGACAAAGTTGAACATAGTTGAACGTAGTGGAGGGTAACATAGTTCAAAATAGTTCACATTAGTCCAACATAGTTCAACATAGTTCAAAGTAGTTCAATGTAGTTGGACGTACCTGGATCAATACCGTAATGTACCCGGATCCATACTGTAACGTATTTATCGGTCCTATTAGGTGGGACCTCAACCAATATATTTATTATGAACCTAGTTCTTTAAATTTGATCCAACCTGTCATGACATCTTATTAGTTGGCTTATGTATATTTGAGCGAGCGAATACCATGGCCGAATCGATAAATGTACTGACTACCTTCTCATCCGAGTGTCCATGGATTTGAACCCCGACTAAGTCAAACCCAGTGACTTACAATATCGACATTCGCTAGCTTTGTGATGGGCAGCAATTAAGTGCACTTACACCTACTCACATGTTGTTCGCTGTTCAGTATCGGGTTAATATGACTGAGTGGGATATTTAGCCAGGATGCCATTGGCCTGTTCTCCCAGTGGTGCAGTGCTATAAAGTCACCATGAATACAATAGTGATATTTGCCACTTAAGAGGATAATGTGAGTGAGCATATTAACTTCTAGGTCATGGACCTCGGGTCAAGGTGTCATTGGTCGGGTCTCCCAGTGAGGCAGCACTATGAAGTCGTCATGAATGTGCAGTGTCATACTTCTGTGCCCATCCCGATATCTCCTCAATGTAATTTATTTCTTGAGGTTTTATATCCTCGCAACATATAAGATGATGATTTACAGATACCTTTGTCGTGGAACATGTTATGCATGGAACTGCAACCCATAACATTAGTTCTTGTCAGGTTGGTACTAACTATTGAGGAAGGAGATCTGTTACCCTGATGGTATGTAAAGACATGTATCTGCTGGACAGAATAGGTCGACCAAAAGTCAGATCAACTGCGGCAAATGTGGCCAAAACATTGCCATGACAACAGATCCTTCAAAGTAAATATCACTTCCTAGCTAAATTCATTATTGGGGAGGGAGGAGGGAGGAGGGGGATTGTTGTTTATTTCTTCTGGTGAGTGTGGGTGAGTGTGACGGGGGGTGTGTTTGGTGTGCGGGTGGGGGAGAAGCTCGCTGGTTATAGTATCTTGGTTACCTTAGTAACTAAAAGACTATTTAACCAACGATGAGGTGAAATCAATGTAGATTTGGCATTGCGTGCATGTTGTCATGCCAAGCAGGTTACCTTCAGGAAGGCATGTCTTCTAGCGCTTTGTTTGTGTGGGTTTTACATCCTGGCAACATCTAAGGTCATATCAGTATGGGTACCGACTTGTGACAGTGCATAAGCTCATGGCGACTTTATAGTGCTGTCCCGCTGGGAAGCCAGCCTGCCAGCACCATGAGCCGATATCCCGTTCAGTCATATTCTCTAGTCCTTTCCATATCCTAGTAATGCGAGAGCCATGCTTGGTAGCGACAAATATAAATGCTGTAAAGTGTAAGCCATTGGTTTGAGTTGGTGGGGTCTCCAAATCTCGACCTTCATACTGCAAGCCTGGACTTGGCCAATTCGGCCACCAAGTGCAATATGCTAGAGATCTACACGTGTATATATCATATATATATATATATATTATGTGCATATATGTGCATATAAATATATGTATAATCTGTAGCTTGCTACCCAGTGTCTGTTTCGGCAGCAGATCTGAAGTTGCGCCTACTGATTCGGCCTCGCAACTCATCCTAGCCCGGAGTCCTTGTCGGATCACATCCAACATGGCTGCTTCCCCAATAATGGCGGCATGTCACATGACTGTCACGTGTCCGTTGATGATTACATTCTGCCGACAGGAGGTCAGCTGGTCACCGGTGGGGGACCAGCTATTTTCTTCCCCCCCCCCCTCCCGCCCACCCACCACAATTAAATGTACATGAGATTGTATACACGTTATTGATATGCGTGTATATAATATAATGTACATACATGTAAAGTAAAGCTTATTTTATTTAACGATGCCTCTAGAGCGCATCGATTTTGATTTTTATCATCGGCTATTGGATGTCAAGCATATGGTCATTCTGACATATTTCTTTGGAGGAAACCTGCTGCCGCCACATAGGCTACTATTTCTGATAATTTGACAAATGACACAACAAATTAGTTTAAAGTTGGATTTATTATAGTTCCAGCAGTGTAAGTCTTTTGTTCAATAATAAGTTCAATTCAACAACAAGTTCAATAATATAGTGAGGTCATAGAACATTTAACCCTTGCCCTTAATAAATGTCATGTGGGGTTGGGCGGGTGGCAGTTTTAAGGCTAGTCAGTGTCCTCCTTGTGCACCTGTCGAAGTGATCTCACTGCCACAGCACCTGGACTTATATAGGCTTGTACAGGTTACTTAGTTCAAAAAGATGTCTGCAGATGGCAGTCCGATAGTGTTTACTTAGGCTAATCAGGTTGTGTATCTTAAAAGTGAAGATAGGAAGCGCTGGCGCACAAGGCATATACTAATACAATCGTTTCTCGATAGGTGGCAGCATGGTGGTCTCCTTAGTTACTGGGACGGCTATGGCTGTGTCCGCATGTCAAATTACCCATGTTGCTGAGCATCACGGCCAAGGAGCAAGGGTCTTTTATATGCACTTTCCCACAGACCGGACACTCCATACCACAGCCTTTGATGGACCAGTTGCGGACTACCGGTTGGAATGGAAAATATCCCAAACTACAAATGGATCTACTCAGCAGGATCGATAGGATTACCGAACCCTTTAAAGGCTCCGTATGTACATATAAATAACATACATATATATATTATTAGTCATTGCACAACAGAAGACATCTGTAGTTGGATTGATTAGGAACTCAGGCTGGCCGAAAGACCTGAGATAAACATATTAGGTTGTTAATTATAATCTACCTTACTTCATATTCGGTTGTTAATTATAATCTACCTTACTTTAGTTTGAAGAAACTTTTATTTTAAATCGGTAACTTTTCCAATATTTGAAATGGAAACATGCTAAATTAATGTTGGCAAGCTTGCCAAAACTTTAACACCATAGCCTGCTGCAGTAACAGGCTCTATTAATTGACTCAGTATCCGTTTATATGTGATGACACATGTTTAATAAGTGCACCAGAATCTAAGTTAGATATGTAGAATCAAATCTAGATAATTGTTTTGGTTTTGAAAATGTTATGCAGCTTTAAACAAAACAACAAAACAAAGCTAGAGTTTGGAATCCAATGTGCCAACTAGAGGAGAAAACCATTGGATGCTGGAGAAAGCGCTCCAAACCCCTACGTTGGAGCAGTGCAACCGCACACCAAGCCGCTGAAGCTGTCAGGTCCATAGTCTACGCTGTCAGCTTAAGGTTCACGGGTTCGAATCCTACCAGCAACATCCAAACTCTAGAAAGGTTCAATCCTAATAATATTCATATAAATGCTTTATACCACACATTTATATAGTGAGATGGTGTTATTGATAACCTTGTTATGATAGGTAATAATGCCTGGTGTGCTATTGGTTAACTCGCCCACCCACCCACCCCCTCCCATCCCTCAAGAGGGGGCGGGCGGGGCTGGTGCCGGGGAGGAGGGAGGGTGGGGCTCTTCCCGGCATGCTCTACGCCGCTGCCTTCGCTGCCCCTGCCGCCTCCGCTGCCCCCGCTGTCCGTACTCCAGGCACTCCACCTCCCTTCACTCAATATATGAGGGACATGTAATAATTATGCTGGTATAAATAACCTAAATGTCCTAATATCATTATGTGATCCGCCCATCAGGACAGTCTATGTATTAACCTCATCCGTCATATCCCTAGACGGACCGGTGGCGCCCCCACTCGGCTACCTTCCTCACTAATCACTTCCGACTGCATGTCTCGGTGTAAGAGGCTCAGGAGTTGGTGGTAGATTAGTAGTATCAGAGGTGACAAGTAGATAAGACTGTGAGTACCGAGATCTCCCTAATACATACCTTGTGGAGCGAGGAATAGCATGGTGAACAGGGGGAGGGCGCGCGGGGGAAAGTGATACACAATTGTGCAGTTTAACCAGAGAGCGTGTATATAAACAGATGAGAGGGACAACTCCCATACTAGACCGTGTAACAACTGCCGACTGTGGCGCTCCAAGTGGTGGTTGTTGAACAGTTTACGCATATGGGCAAACTCAAGGCATTGTCAATGGTCGTGTGCAATCTTGCTACAGAAAAGGTGAAATATCTCTAAAACTACACCACCTAGAAGCAAATCGCATGGTACACATATAGAAAACATGTTTACCGAAAGGATTATAATAAATTTATAAGGTTACAGTTCTGGATTTCTATTAATTTTGAATAAAATACACGTTTTGCACTACACGTACGGCAAACTCAAGGCATTGTCAATGGCGGTGAGCAATCTTCATACAGAAAAAGTGAAATATCTCTAAAACCACATGACCTAGACACAAACCGCTTGGAACACATATAGAAAACATGTTTACCAAAAGGATTATATTAAATTGATAAGGTTAGGCTTCTGCATTTCTATTAATTTTGAATAAAACCAAATGTTTTGTACTGCACGTACCGGCAAACTCAAACCTTGTTCAACACTAACCGCCAGGAACGCCACTGTAGCCTGTGTTACCGATTTTTGCGGGAGTTGTCCCTCTCATCTGTTTATATACACGCTCTCTGGTTTAACAAAGAAATGTGTGTAAAAAGATTAAAATTTAAAAAAACTTGGATGATTTCTTTGTTGAAGATACAAATTGAAAGTAGGAAATGTGGAGATTGGAATTAGTATGTTATGTTTTAGGCAGATCTCCCGCCAAATCGGGAGGCTTGGTTCCTCCTCAGTACGAGACGCCTGGTGGAACTAGTTGTCAGATTACCCTTAAAGTTGCATAGTCTGATGGTTTTGAATTTCTGTATTTTTCTGAGATAAATATATTAGATCGATCTTTAGTCACTACTTTACATTAGTTCAAAGTTACTTTTATTTTAAATGGTAACATTTTTAGATATTCTGAGTGCAAACATGGAACATTAGTTTTGGCAAGCTGGCCAAAACAATGACACCATAGACTGGTTCTGTTAAATTGAGTCAATATTGCCTTCTACGCAGAAACAAATACTTAATAATTGCTTCAATATTTAAGTTAGATATGGAAAACCAAATCTAGATAATTAGTTTGGTTTTGAAAATTTGATATTTGATCGGACTATGCAGCTTTAAGCCAAATACTGTGTGAAATAGACAAATCTAAATATATTCACTTGGAGCTTCGTTAGATCAATAGCTCGATTGATTGATTGATTGCCATTTGCTTTCCTACTAAAAGATGATAACATCAAGAAGAATAGCAACTTCTCACAGTGCGTGTAAATTGCGGTTTTTTAGCGATGCCTAGCTGGGGTACCATATTGCTTCTAGAGTGTGACGTGGTAGCTCATTCAGTGTCATTTAGAGTAAATACATGTTTTTTATTCTGCCCATAATGTATAAGCTCCTGTGAGGGTGCTTGTTTTCAACACTTGTCATGCCCTCCAAGTTGATATTTTACAATTGTTTTTCAACCAAAATACAGTACCAAATTCAGGTAGAAATAGAATCATCAAAAGCTAAATGGTCCACACTTCTGCGACATACTATATTATGGTGCAGATACAGCCGCATTGGATTATGCATATTTAAATTGACCAACATTGGTATAATTATTAGAAGGATACGATGGGTCTTACACCCCCTCCCAACCTCCAAATGCACAGCTTGGATGCTTGTGAAAATATTGATAACTGTGCACACCAACATATTTAAATAACTACGATTGTGTACGACCGGGAAACCAGTGCTTTGTCACTAACGCCATGTTATATAGAATAACACATATTTACCTAAGGAAAAGCCCAAAATTCCCTAGCCAAGGCATGCCTGATAATGCTATTATGACAAATGGTATCTGCAGTATGCTCATGCATAGTGAAGGGGATGTCACATTAGGGTTTTTTGTGGGAGCGTATGGCGGCGTAGGCATGCTACATCATAAACATCGGCATACGCTGCCATACGCCGCCATACGCTATGCATACGCTACGCATACACTATGCATATCCTCTGCATACACCATCATGTGCTGGCCTATGCCGGCTTATGCCGTTGTACACCGCCATATGCTTTCTCTTGTCCGTCCGTCCAAATTTGTTTGTGCATGCTAAAAAAATATTGAGCTACGGGAGTGTATGGTTCATACGCTACTCATACGCTTCTCATACGCCGGCATATGCTCCTTGTATGCTAGGGGTATGCCGGCATATTATATGGGTACGCTGGCGTACGCTACTCATATGCTCAACTTGCGTCACAGGCGTATCTCTGGTGTATGAAGCGTACGCAGAACCTACGAGTTGCGTATGGGAGAGATGCATAGTGTATGCAAAGTGTATGAGTAGCGGTGGTGGACCGAGGAGAGATAACATAGGTCTTGCATACGCTTTGCATACGCTCCTCATATGCTCCTCATACGCTCCTCATACGCTCCTCATACGCTCCACATGCCAATCAAAACCATCAAAAAATGTCACAGTGCGCTCTCATACGCTCCTAGTACGCTCCTCATAGGTTACGCATACACTCAAAAACACCCGAGAGGTCACCAAAGTCACGATACGTCGTCCCGCGCAGTTTTTTCCCATTTTCGACGTAGGTTTTCAATACGCTCCCGCCATACGCCGTAATGTGACAGGGCCTTTATGGGCCTGTCACACTACGACGCTTCTCTCGGCGACCCATCAGCGTTGAAAGGACTATCTTGCGCGTCGAGAAACGTCAAACTTTTCGGCGGTTTGGGGGAAAAGATTGGCGTCAGCGCGGCGCGTTATGCGCGCGCCGCCAACGTGTGTCGACGCGCTGGGGAAAAAAAAAAAAAGTTTGGCACGACGTCTTCATTTAACCTTAAATGTTGCTAGGGCGTAAAACAAAAACGGCCCAGTTTGCGCAACGCGTGAGCAACGACCCTCCCGCGCGCGCGCCGTCTTCCTAGTGTTCCCATAACGTTATTCCGGCGCGTCCAACGCAGCGCGACGCGCGCCTTATGGCCCTGTCACACTACGACGTGACTACGTCAGCGTAACCACAACGTGAAAATAATGATATCACGTCGAAGTTATCGGCGTAATATGCAAATTGTGGACGTGAATGCAACGTAGTTGACGTGAGCGTAACGTGAAAGTAACGTGGGTGTACGTCGTGACGTTAGCTGTAACGTGACAACGTTAGAGGGGAGGGGTAATTGGCGACGTGACCGGGCGTTAGTGTAACGTGAGCGTAACGTCGCCGTAACGGGTGTGACGTGAACGTGACCGTAACGTGACCGTAACGTGACCGTAACGTGACCGTAACATGACCGTAACCGTGACCGTAACGTGACCGTAACGTGACCGTAACGTGACCGTAACGTGACCGTAATGTGACCGTAACGTGACCGTAACGTGACCGTAACGTGACCGTAACGTGACCGTAACATGACCCTAACCATGACCGTAACGTGACCGTAACGTGACCGTAACGTGACCGTAACGTGACCGTAACGTGACCGTAACGTGCAAAACGCTGCCCACACGTTGCTCCCACCCGGGCCGTCGGTCTGACGTGACATAACGTGACTCTAACGTCATTTACGCTGCTATAACGATCGCGGAACGTCAACCTAACGTCATTGTCACGTCATCCCAACGTAACGGCTTCACGTTGAGATACGTTGAAAGTTTTGAACAGGTTCAAAACCTCGACGCGCGCCGACGTAACACGACGTAACATGACGTAGCTCGACGTCACTCTAACGTCATTATGACGTCATCATAACGTGACCCAACGTACGGCAACGTAATGACGAAAAATCATCACGTTAGGCTCACGTTGGCTCGTTACGTCGTAGTGTGACAGGGGTATAACGTCCTTACCCATATATTTGCGCGCGTTGTCGATCGCTGGGTTTTTTGGACACGCTTAAAACCTTGGGCGACAGGCAACGCGCGCCGGCGTTTCGCGCCGACCATCAACGCCCAAGATAATGTACCGACGTGTACCGACGCGCGCATAACGCGCCCCCAGCGCGTCTCGATATTTCACTAATTATCACCCAAAAACACCACACGTTGACGGGTCGCCGGCGAGAAGCGTCGTAGTGTGACAGGGCCATTAGGGACAGTGGACTGATGCTGCTGGTTCATGCTGAAAGTAGGTGAATAAGGGTAATATCAGTATAAATGGATGATGGATGATGTCGACATTACAGATAACACAGGTATTCCAGTTTACACTTTGTAGTATGATTCCACATCGAGGCTGGTTTTGAGTTATTGGCGAGACGGTGATGCCCCTGTCACACTACGAAGCTTCTCCCGGCGATCCGTCAGCGTTGGAAATAAAATCTTGCGCGTCGAGAAACGTCAAACTTTTCGGTGGTTTGGGAGAAAAGATCGGCGTCAGCGCGGCGCGTTATGCGCGCGCCGCCAACGTGTGTATACTCGCTGGGGAAAAAAAAAAAAAAAGTTTGGCCCGACGTCTTCATTTAACCTTAAATGTTGGTAGGGCGTAAAACAAAAATGGCCCAGTTTGCGCGACGCGTGAGCAACGACCCTCCCGCGCGCGCGCCGTCTTTCTAGCATTCCCATAACGTTATGCCGGCGTGTCCAACGCAGCGCGACGCGCGCCTAACGTCCTCCTAGCGTTCTTACCCATTTCGTCCCGCGCGTTGCCGCGCGTTGGAAGTTTTGGACAGGTTCAAAACACTCAGCGACCAATAACGCGCGCCGACTTTCGTCGGCGACTCGCCGGCGACAAAGACGTGTACCGACGTGTACCGACGCGCGCATAACGCGCCCCCAGCACGTCTCGATATTTCACTAATTATCGCCCAAAAACACCACACGTTGACCGGTCGCCGGCGAGAAGCGTCGTAGTGTGACAGGGGCATTAGGGTGTGAGGGTAGGGGGTGGGAGGGTGTGTACTGGGGCGTAGGGTGGACGGGGGTGCGGGGTGAGGGGGTCGGTGTATGTGTGTGGGAGTGGGCTTTTGGTGGGTGGGGTGTGGGTGTGGCGGTGATGCTGAGGATGTGGGTGGGTGTGGGGGTGTGTGGTGTGGGGTGTGGGGTGTGAGGGTGAGGGTGTCAGTGTGGCATGTGTGTGGGGGAGGTGTGTAGTTGGTTGGTTGTTGTAGTTGTACGTCCTGAGGATGTGGGTGGGTGTGGGGGTGTGGTGTGGGGGTGTGGGGGTTAGGGTGTCAGTGTGGCATGTGTGTGGGGGTGGTGTCTAGTTGGTTGGTTGTTGTAGTTGTACGTCCTGACATCATCTAAAGTCATATCCGGATGGGGGGTAGTGGGTGGGTGGGGCTAGGTATGGGGGTGGGTTGGGGGTGCCGGTGTGTCAGTGTTGGGTGGGTGGGCGAGTGGGTGAGTAACTGTGGGTGTGTAGGTGCGTGCATGTGAGAATGTGTTGGTCGTGGGTGTGGATAGGTGGGTGGTTGGGTATGTGGGTGGGTGTGGGTGTGTGGATGTGAGGTTGTGATGAGTGTGCAGGGGTCGGTGGGAATGCTCGATGAGTGTGTTTATGTTATGTGGGTATAGGTGTGTGTTGGATGATGACGTTAGGAGTGTGTGTGGGGGAGTGTGAGTGTTTTTTTGTTTAAAGATTTATACTGCATATCATGGATACGTCTGAATAGACTTGTTTTCACCATTAGACAGTTTGTCGATAGAAAGCCTGAGTCTACACTTTTAACGACCCAAGGGATATTTAACCTCCCACACCACATAGACATGGTACGAGAGCAATCTGCCTTTGATGCCGCTGTAAGTTATACACAGAATGGAAAATCCAAAGTGGCAGAGGTGGGGGCATGGGGAATCGAACCACCAACCGATTAGGAGTCCGATTAGGAGTCCGACCTAGAAACAAGTCAGACACTCGAACCACTCTGCCACAAAGAAGACCAGTGGTTGTGCTCTATGGGTGTATGTCTTTAGTGGTGGTGTGTGGTGGTATGCAGGCTTAAGGTGGAAGTTGGTGGAGCTATTTGGGATGTGGGTGGGTGCGTGGGTGTGTGGGTGAGTGTGATGGATGTGTGTGTGTGGTTGGGGTGGGTGGGGAGAGAGCTGGTGTACAGAGAGCGATAAGAACTTCAAAGGACCGAACATATATATATACATTACTAAACCGCCTTGAATACCATAATATGTCATAGGTGGATACATTATGAGAGCTAATTGTGAATTATGTTGGTTAGAACTGCGCTGGGGTACAGACCAGGACTGGAGTTCCTATTTGAAGTTTGTGAATGGTGATTATTCATGGCATGCTGGTGTAGCATTATAAGATTGCCCGCCCCAATACATTGGTTGGTAGTCCTATACCAGAATAAAGCTGACACTGCTAGAAAATATACTGGATGAAAATGTTCACATTTAGCACCTACCTCCCGTTTTGGTAGGTCACAGGATTTGAACGCTGGCTGAGTCAAATCATTGATGTACACTTGTATAATTGTTAATATCTAGCCAAGTGTTTGACATTACAAGGATATGACAAGGAGCAGTGTAATGACGAAGACTAATTGTGTGTGATTGAGATTATCTCTCTGCGTAATATGCAAACAATAAAGATAGTAATATAAACCACTAGGCAATAAGGTAAGACAAAGCAGAGTTGGGCTGAGTTCTTTATTAGTTCTCTGGCTGGGACTAATATGCTCTACCAAAAGAAAAATGCGAGCGAAGTGACAGCGTTTTGAATCCTTTCCACACCAAACATTTGGTGCCCCAATCGCGCGCATATAACGGGGTGGGTGCGCGAATCCCGAATACACACAAATAATCGTACAATGAATGGGATATCAATATTGGAATTGCTCCGTTCCTTTATATTATTATAATACATTATAATACACATATTGGTATTGTCCTGGGGGGTGATGAAAATGGGAAATATTGCGCCTCGAGCCGGACTCGAACCCACATATATTTCAATTCAATCCAAGCCAGTGCAGTGTGCTAACCAATACACCACATAGGTTATCTGATGTCACCAGACTATTCACGCCTACCTGTCTATGCGGCTCCTTGCCTGAGAGGTAAGTGCAGACCACTACACTCGTCCCCCATGGAATTGTAAGTCTTTTAATGCTTATAATTACATACATACAGGCAATGTACATATACATACCCATGGTAGGTTCAACAACTATGCAGCACATATCTTGTACAGGATCTTGGTCACGACACCAGTGTTGTGTGAAGGGGGTGATGAAAATGGGAAATAGTGTGCCTCGGATGGGACTTAAACCTGCATTTCTTTGCATTTCGGGCCAGTGTTCTAACCATTACACCACCGAGGCTCCCTGATGTCACCACAGTACCTACGCCTACCTGTCTATGTGGCCCCTTGACTGAGATGTCAGTGCAGACCACTGCAGTATTATATGTTGCGTTCGAGAATAAAACACATCCTCAAAAGATAAATAATGCCTGATGATTATTGGAACGTGAGACAGGTTAGTTCAGTACCATATTAATGTTACTGAGTGGAAAATAAGGTATATGTGCTAGAGCGTCCGTCTCCCGTGTTTGTAGACCGTCGGGTTGTAGGTTCGAACCCTGATCGAGTCAAACCAATGACTTCAAAATGGAAACTTGTTGTTTCGTAGCCAGGCGACCAGCATTATTAGGATAGGGCAAGGACTGGTTGGCACAGTGTCAGGATAAAGTGATTGAGTGGGATATCAGGTCATGGTGCTGGTGGCCTGATCTCCCACTGGGGCAGCACTATAAAGTTGATATGAGTGTGCACTGTCACAAGTCGGTACCTGTCCTGATATGACCATAGCTGTTGCTAGGACATAACACAACAACAGACAAACAAACAAACCTAGATAGTGAGATAGTTCCCATTGTCAGCACCCCATCCATTGAACTGGTTGCTGTGAGCAGGATCCTGTGCAAGGTACATTATGTATGGTACTTTGGGAGTTGAATCTACCCTCTCTATGTATATATGTACATGTACTGCCTGTCAGAGATCGGTATCTGTCCTGACATGACCTTAGGAGTTGGATGTAATGCCATCCCAGTCAAGAAATAATGAGGCCATTTTGCTTGGATTGGTAGTCTATTCCGTCAGTACACTAGCACCTTGGTGAAGTAGGCAGTGAGGTAAGGGTGCCGTCCTATCCCGATCCTCCTAAACAAATTATCGAAGTTGGTAGAATATTGTTACTTGCATGGTCCACATCTGGAATATTGAGCCTAAAACAGGTTTTGAAATGCGCAGCTCTTTCCATTTAAGGACCAGTGTCCTATCCATTAGGCTAGCTAAGCTCCCTGATGGAAGTACTCTATCCACACCTATCTATATACATGGCTCCATCCGTGCCCCGTGCTGATATGACCTTAGATGTTGCTAGGACGTAAAGCAAACAAACAAACAAACCCTCCATGCCTGATAGGTCAGTGTAGCCTATTACACCCAGTCACACCCCTGGCCATGTCTTTTAAATGGTGTACACATGATACCGTTGCATTTTAGTCTGGAGTTTATTCTCCTTTGCAACAAATTCTACAAGACTTCTTTCCACGGAACCGGACGCCGTGGCTGAATCAGTAGACCTCAGGCTTTTCGAGTGAAAGGTTGAGAGTTTGAATTCCAGTTGAGTCAAACCTATGACTTATCAAATTGATACTTGTCGCTACCTAGCCTGGAGAATGTGACTGAGTGGGATATTGGGTAACGGTGTCGGCGGCCTGGTTTCTCCATAGGGCATCACTATAAACTTGCCATGACTGCGCACTGTCCCAAGTCGTTACCCATCCTGATATGACCTAAAATGTTGGTAGGACATAAAACAAGCAACTTCTTTGCGCGAACATGGCCTTTGCTGCCAAGATGGGGGAGCGGGACGTAGATCAGGCAGTAGCGTGTCCACCTGTGAAGGTGTCGGTCACCATATCGATCCTGCACATTGGACCCATTTGCAGTTTGGGATATTTTCTGTTCCCACCAGTGGTCCACAACTGGTTCATCAAAGGATGTGGTATGTACTGTCCTGTATGTGGGTAAGTGCATATAAAAGACTCTTTGCTGGTTCTTGGAAAGAGTAGCCGATGTGGCAGCAGCAGGTTTCCTCCAATAGTCCAATAGCCAACGATATGAAAATCAATATACTCTAGAGGCATCATTAAATACAACAAGCTGTGCTGCCAAGATCGCATAGACTCGCTATCAATCAATTAGTAAACCTCTCACATATTAGAGACTTCCAGAAAGACCGATCCTGATATGACCTTGGATGTTGCTAGGACGTAAAACAACAAACACACACATTTCTGTCCGCCAATATGTCCTTTGATGCCAAGATCGCATAGAATCATTATCAATCAATTTGCAAACTTCTCACATGTTAGACACTTCTAGAAAGATCGGTCCATATATGACCTTAGAAGTTGACAGGACGCAAAACTCCAACAGCCAAACAACTTCTAGAAAGATAGGATTATTCAGGGTAAAGTTAGGATATTGCTTTGGCGAGGAAACTGTGCATTGTAAAAGATTAATTTGATTATGGATGTGAGACATGATGTTAATCATTTCTCTACACACCGCAGAATGAATTTCACCCCACTGTAATTCAGTGGAAGTCGAGTGCGCATGTGCATGAACCGGACTTCCGGTTTGAATAATTAAACAGCCGGTTGGCTGCAACCCCCACCCCAGCCCACCCCTCCCACCCCTCGCTGCCAAACACACAACCCGCTCTAGAAACGCAGCTCAGATTAAATGGATTTATTATCGATAAATCTATATGTAAAATATTCAAGAGGAAAAAGGAAATTGAGAACATTATTTATGTAGTCGATTGTTTGGTTTGTTTGTTTTAGAGGAGACAAGTGGAATTTAAGTATCAAAGAGAAAGTAAACCTGTAAGAAATAACAGTACTGTGATGGGAGGGTTAACATGGGCAGGTAGGCGTAGAGTTGTAAAATATTCTGATGTACGGCATTGGGGGGAATGCAAATGTTCGCTATTACTGATCAGATATACGTGACCAGGGTAGGGTAGAGTTGTAAAATATTCTGATTTACGGCATTGGGGGGAATGCAAATGTTCTATTACTGATCAGGTATACGTGACCAAGTGCATTTATGTATATATATGTAGGTGCTTGTGGTGCCTGAGTAATATGTAAATAGACATAGTGGTGCTGGCAGGGGTGTGTGTAAGGGGCAGTCAGGGCCTACCCCCTCCCCCTCTGCTGCCTAGGATCACCACACTCAGGCTCAAGGTTGGTGGTGGTCAGGGTACCCACACAGTTTGGTGGTGGTGGGTAGACCACTGGTAACTATGGGGACCAGGTATGCTGGATCCCTATTGGTAGGGCCAAGAATGCTTGTTTCCCATTGGGGGAAAAGGGTCGGGTGATACTCTACAATGAACCCATCTAACCATGTCAATAATAAACCAGAGAGCTTGACTCTCTCTCTTCCTTTATACTTTATACTCTTCCTTTCTCTTTGTCTGTATTGATTTCACTATAGCCTGCCTACACAACCACAGATTTGAGCCGTAGACTTTACATACTGGCGACCACAACGATTATCAACACTATACGGTTAGTGATGCTATACGGGTGTTCTATGTGGCGGAGTGGTTAGAGTGTCTGACTTTTTTCTAGGTCGGACTCCTAATCTGAAGGTCAGTGGTTCGATTCCCTGTGGCCTCACCTCTGCCAATTTGGATTTCCACCGCTGTGTATAACTTACAGCATTATCAAAGGCCAGTTGCTCTCATACCATGTCTATGTGGTGTGAGAGGTTAAAAATCCCTCGGGTCAGTAAAAGTGTAGGCTTGGGCTTTCTATCAACAGAGCTAGTCCCAGAATGGTGGAAGTGTGGGTTCGGAACCTGCTGTCGGTGCAATATCTCCCTTTGTATTAGCGCCACAATAGCACAAAATAGTCACAATTAGTTTTACATGTGTGGGACACCTAGATAGTGGACCAGACGGGATGCCCGAATGAGTTAGAGCGTCCGTCTCCCGTGTTTGTAGACCGTTGGGTTGTAGGTTCAAACCCTGATCGAGTCAAACCAATGACTTCAAAATGGAAACTTGTTGTTTCCTAGCCAGGCGTCCAGCATTATTAGGATAGGGCAAGGACTGGTTGGCACAGTGTCATGATAATGTGACTGAGTGGGATATCAGGTCATGGTGCTGGCGGCCTGGTCTCCGAGTGGGGCAGCACTATACAGTTGATATGAGTGTGCACTGTCACAAGTCGGTACTTGTCCTGATATGACCTTAGATGTTGCTAGGACGTAAAACTACAACAGACAAACAAACACACCTAGATAGTGAGATAGTTCCCATTGTTAGCACCCAATTGCACTGGTAGCTGTGAGCAGGATCCTGTGCAAGGTACATTATGAATGGTACTTTGGTAGTTGAATCTACCCTCTCTATGTATATATGTAAATGTACTGCCTGTATGTAATTGTAAGGGTTAAGTGAGGTATAGTTCAATATACCGTACATTGTTGGAAGGGCAGGTGAATGGCAGCAGAGGGAGAGGGAGACCAAGAATATCATGGTTTACAAATATTTCACAGTGGACAGGCTTGAATTATTCACAGGCTATCAGAACAGCACACCATCGGGACAAGTGGAGAACCATTGCATCCAACCCTCAACTAGAGGATGGAACTATTGATTGATTGATTGAGATGGATACAATTTAATAGACTTAACATTAAACGTGGATAAGTGAAATACTCTGCACTGACTTCTCAGGCAAGGAGCCACATAGAGTGATAGGCATGAATATGGTGATTACATCAGGGAGCCTCCGCTGTGTATTGGTTAACATGCTAGCCCGGATTGGCAACGAATGTAGCTGAACGTAGTTGAACGTAGTTGAACACAGTTGAACGTCGTTGAACGTAGTTGAACGTAGTTGAATACAGTTGAATACAGTTGAATATACATACCGGGAAGGTCCGGTCACATACACATTAGTGGACGTAGTTGAACATAATTGAGGCTAACGCAGATGAACACAGTTGAACAGAGTTGATCCCAGTTGAAGGCAGTTGAATGTAGTTGAACACAGTTGAACGCAGTTGAACACAGTTGAATGTAGCTGAACGTAGTTGAACGTAGTTGAACACAGTTGAACGTCGTTGAACGTAGTTGAACGTAGTTGAACACAGTTGAATACAGGTCAAGGTAGTTAAACATAGTTAAACATAGTTAAACGTAGTTGAACGTAGTTGAACGTTGTTGAACATAGTTGAATGTAGTTGAATGTAGTTGAACATAGTTGAACATAGTTGAATGCAATTGAACATAGTTGAACGCACAGCCATCCATACTTCTCCATCATGCTAACTTGGTAACAATGTGGGTGGGCCGTGAGTTCCGATTTAATCGTTGGACATGTTCAAAAGACCTCTATGTTAGAGGCTAATGTACTGTGGCGAAGTCTCCATACTCTTCATGTAATCTAGCATACTCTGACTTACTCTAGCATACTCTAGCATACTTTAGCGTACTTGAACGTGGTGAATGTAGTCGACCGTGGTGGAGGCTAACATACATTCTACGTAGTTGAAGGTAGTTGAAGGTAGTTGAACGTGGTTGAACATAGTTGAACGTGGTGGAACGTAGTTTAACATAATTGAACGTAGTTGAACGTAGTTGAACATAGGTGAACATAGTTGAAAATAGGTGAACATAGTTGAACATAGTTGAACATAGGTGAACGTAGTTGAACATAGTTGAACATAGTTGAATGTAGTTTTACATACCAGCATCAGTGCCATAACATATTTATCTGTACCAAAAACTGCCGTACCGTAACGTTTTTCACCATAGTGTAAAAATATACAGATTTTCGGTTCGGATTTATATATTGGCAGAGAGCATTACTATTCTTGGGCGACAGAGTGGGAGGCTGGGAGGCTCATGTAACAGAGAAGCAATGGGTGCCCGACTCGCTGTGTGACCTAAGAGCCTATGTGGAAAATGTGATTGTGATGTTCATATTTAAGAGACAGTTAATGGTTAGTGAAATGTTCCCTCCGTGCAACAGAAAGAATGCAAATGGAGGGGAAGGCCATTTTTAATATATGTTTATTGGAACTGTCTGCAACTACCTGTTACCACAGCACACCCAGCCATCCTGCATACATTATGGACACCACCTGCAGCTGGGGGTTGAGTGACAGCTACCCCCTTGTCGCCCCCCCCCCCCCCCAGGCTGTAGAGGGTGTCTGATTGGCTGGCTGTGGGAGCCCAGTCACCTGCATTCCTTATACCTGACACACATATTCCACTCTTGGCACTCTTGTCCAGTACTCCAAACACTCTGTCTGAGACTCCACTTTCTATACACAAACTAGAGCAGCTATTGAAAAGGCATTGAGCTGTGTGCAACAACTGTGGGACTCAGGTTCAATCGGCTGTAGGCACTGATTCCTATACACACTAGCAAGAGACATGAGGATTTGTGTGGGCAGTTGGTAAGGAGTGAGGGTGATATGTCACTAGTAGGTGAACAGGAGTTGATGCCAATAAAGCACAACATCTTCACTGTCAATCTTGCGTGACTTGTCTTCCTTATGAGTTTGTTGAGAGGGACACCAGGTGGAAACTGACAGACAGTTGTCAGCACACACCTGGGATAGAGTAGTGGTATCCGGGGCTCTGACGGTCGATCTCCGCAGATATTACAATAGTTTAACATACTTACACCATGTTTGACCCACGTTAATCTATCCTAGGTTCAACTACATTCAACTACGTTCACTAAGGTGTATGTGACCAGGGCTGGAGTTTGGCAAGACCCAGAGGGCAGTGGAGAACAGGAGAAAATGGAGAAAACTTGTTGCAAAGTCACCTGGGGTGGCCCAACAATCATTGGGCTTAAGGGATGGATGGAAGATGATAGTGTAAGAGACTGATCACCTATGTATAACAAGCCACTGCCAACCCACCAATGGTTAGGTGATCTGCTTGCCCAGGTTATTTAGTAGCCTGCGACCGATGTTCCATGATCAGTCCATGAAGACCATGATGACAGGCGCCCGACCTCTCGAGGGGGCCCCAGGCGGATGCAAGTCTGTACTGACCCTTTAGTGTTTGCTTCTTTTATCCTTTCTTCGGTTCTCCGGATCGAGAAGGCAGAACTAACCTCGTCATACCTACATCAATGCATCACCCTATCCCATTGTTCACCTCAGCCAAGCAGCACCTGTCCACTGCATATACAACATGGAAAAAGATATATATTGCAGGCAACAACAACAATTCATAAGTGTCATGGACAATACATTATTGGAAGTTTGGATTGGTTTAGCTTTTTATGACCTTTGTTCAAGGGAAATTCCATGTAATACTTAAAGCAACATGGGCCCGGTTTTGCCGCAGCCTGCCCTGACTTTACCTTACACTTTACCCCCATCTCCCTCTCCCTGCCCCTCCCCACTTCCCCATCTCCATCCCTCCCCTCTTCGTCCCCCGTCTCCATCCGCCTCCCTCTCCCCATCCCTATTCCTATCACCTTCCACCATCCCCACCCCCTTCACACCTTCCTCTTCCCCATCCCCCTCTCCCTTCCTCCACCCATTTCCCCATCCCTTCCCCCTGCCCCTTTCCAGGAGCTCTACCCCCTCTCCCGCCTGTTCTTACCCCCTACCCCATCCCCACTCCCCTCCCCCTCCCCCTCCAACTCCCACTAGAATTGTGTGTGATCCCAGTGTCCTACTCAGTACCAGATGGTCTGCTCTGACCTCTGACCCAAACAAATTCATCATTACACATCCCGACGTACCCAGCACTAAGTATTACAAACGTGGAAGCGAAGCCTCAAAACAAAAAAAACTATTGCATTGAAATGTCATCGACTATAGATGGGTATTGCAGTACCTAACTGCTAAAATACCTCAGGGAGTTTGACGCCCCTGCCTTTCAAAGTTATAAACCACTGCCTTGTGGTGTGCAGGTACTTGATAGAACCAAAGGCTAAGGGAGCAAACCCTAACAGAAAAACCATGCTGCCGTGGCAGCATTAAGGGCGGTGATGAATGGAACTCCCAACATCTCCTGACCAGCCACTGCAGGGACAAATAGTTTGCGCCTGTCTTGATGTGTTCTTGCCAGTATGAGACCTCTAATTGCTCCCCTGAGAGAGTGCTGCTACTAACTTGCAAAAGCCAGCAGCACTTCAATACTTTGCAAGCAGCTTTTTATGAAATGCACAACTGTACAAAATAGCGGCGCTTAAGAAATAAAAGCAGTCTTTGTCGCATTGCGACTGACAGCATGATGATGATGTTGATAGATGAGGTATATAGGGAATGTCAATTAACAATTATAGGGATATCTGTGATTTGCGCTTGTTTTTTTGTTTAAGAAATTGCGGTGCGAAGTAAGGGATGGAGAGGTAGTGTTCTTTTCCACGAAATGGTGATAGGTGGCACCAGTGTCCGGAATGTATAGCTCTATATATTATATATATTATCTATATTATAAACATTATATAAATATTTGGCAACCATATATATATATATATATAGTCCCAATCTGGGAGATCATGGAATCGTGGGTTCGAACCCTGGTTGAGTCAAACCGATGACTTAAACATTGATACGTGTTCGTTCCTAGCCTGGGGCTCTGTATAATTAGGATAGCGCAATGAGCAGTGGAATGAGGAAGAGCAATCATCCACGATTGAAATTTCCCCTGCGTAATCAACTAATCTACAAACAAACGCAAATATACAGATAGGTTAATACTTCACTTTATGCTAACTGTGAGCTTTTTCAATTCATATATTTGATTGCAAGCTTTTACACTCTCTATAAAAGTGATGTTTGAAAGTGGACAGAGTTAAACCGAACCGGACAGGATGGCCGAATGAGTCAGAGCATCTGTCTCCTGTGTTGGTAGACCGTGGGGTCGTGGGTTCTAAGCTTGGTTGAGTCAAACCGATGACTTAAAAATTGATACTTGTTGCTTCCTACTAAATCCTAGCCATGCACTCACCATTATTAGGATAGAGCAAGGAGCAGTGGAATGAGGAAGACCAATTTTCCACGATTGAAATTTCCCCTGCTTAAACAACTAATCTACCAACAACAACAAAATACTTCTCACGATGGATATGGCCTTTGCTCCCAACACAGCATGAAACAAAATCCTATCAACCAATCGTTTAACTCTCCACATACATTCCTAAGTGCAACCTTATATGGTTCAGCACTATGCAGGGTCATTATAACACAGCATATATATAGTTTATTTTTGGGGGGATTTATGTCTTAGCAACATCTAAGGAGATAGCTGGATTATACCAATGTACACGCATGACGACATTATAGTGCTGCCCCACTGGAAGACCAGTATTACAATGGTGTGAAGGAAATGCAAATAAAATATATGTGCAGGTGAAGCGAAGAGTTCAGGCGCAAAACCACGTAAACACCAAGACACAAATTGAGATACACATCCGAATCAAACCTTAAAAAAATATGTTTATTGTGTGTCCTGCTCTTTTATTCATTGCTCCACGACCATGTGATCATATCAACAGTGGAATTAGTGAGCTGTAACATCATATTCAGGTAAAATATGTTTATTTAAAATTCATTATTTTGCGGATTGCCGTTTAGGTGGGTTTGCGTCTGAACTCATCAAGTGGATAAGATAATGCATAGTGTTAAGCGCAATATACCTATATACATGTGTTTGCTCTGGAATGCTTTATGGGAACATAAACAAGGGACCATTTCCCAGTTTTATTATCAAACCAATTCTCACCATCGATATATTATAGCCTATAAGGCTATTTTGGTAGATCGTTGGATTCAAACCCCAGTCGAGTCAAACTAATGACTTAAAACTTGATACTTGTCACTTCCCAGCCAGGCGCTCAGTATTATTAGGATAGGGCAACTACTGGTTGGCTCAGTGTCAGGATGATGTGACTTAGTGAGATATCAGGTCATGGTGCTGGTGCCCTTGTCTCACAGTGGGGCAGCACTATAAAGTCACCAGGAGTGTGCACTGTTCCAAGTCGCTACCCGTCCTGATATGACCTTAGATGTTGTCAGGACATAACACTCCAACAATCAACCAACTATCGGCTATTGTTCCCTATTCTTCCACTGTGGCGCCACTCCAGCCATTATCGATTTTGGCCGCCGCAGCAAGTCTTTCTTTGCTTTGAATAATATACTTTTAGAATCATATGCACATGTATCCAAAGTCAGAATTATGGCATATCTTCACAGCACCCTACATGTGAAATGGCCATTACATGTTAGACATTTTAGATATTTTCTCTATTCATAATTGCTATACATTATTCCACAAACATATACTATTCTGCTAACAATATAAATTGCAGGAACAGAGTAACCATTAACAGTTGTCTTCCAACTGCCCCTTATAAACAAAATGCTCCATACAAAAAATCATAAGCCCTGGAAATAATATACCAATAACCTACAGACTGCTCTTTAAGGAAAACAAACACATGCTTAGAAAAGGATATCATGCCATCAGGATCTGTTCATCAATAGACAAATTCTGTAGTTCAAATATTGGTTCTATATGGCTTGTGGTAACAATGTATAATACAATTCATATCATTACCATACCAGAATGAATATCACATTATTTGTATTCTTCACTCACGGATAACAACAACCAATATTGTTTGGAGATGCGAGAAATCCTCTCGATGAACCCATGGAAAGGCCTACCAATCATTTATTAAGTCAATGTTTCAAATGATACAAGGTTGCTCCAGTAGTCTGCAACCACATGCGGCCATCCCATAATAAAGTAGGTATGCATGCGTGCAATTGAGACGGTGTCCAGGTCACCCATCTGTGCCTAAACAGGCACATAGGTAAAGCTACAGAACTACCAACAAATCGAAAGTTAGGTCCAATGTAGAGCAAACAAGGAGTGCTGATGTTAGATAGAAAATCACTATGTACCTACAGTAGGGGTGAACAACAAACTAATATAAAACTTGGGAAGAATTTGGTCTTGGGGAAATGAACTGAGCAGGTAAATTATTAATTTAAGAAGTAACATATATTCTTTATATACGTCTTCTTTTGAGTTGAAAAATAAATAATACATGTAGTTTAATTGACTTTTTAAAATAAAATCAATGGCGTTCTGTCACTGCCATCTTGTCTTTTTGCAGTCTCTCCCAGTTCACCCACTCTGGGCCGATATATGTTGCCATTTGATACCGGAACCAGGGATTCTATTTCCTGATCCATTCTAAAGCTATTTTCGCCAGAATTTTCTTTCAGCCCTACTGTCACCTTGTCAGTATGGGGTGAATCTTTTATATATGCCCATATATATAACACTAAAGCATAAATAACATTGTCATACTATATTATACATTACAATAAATCATCTCTCCTCATCCACTCTGCCCTCAACCCATCCCTGATCCCACACTAATCTCATGGATCTAGAAGGACTGAAATATACTGGCATGTTAAGATACGTGGTGCTGTAGGCACTGATTGATGATATATTATAGAGGTGAATGGAAGGATATGCTAATTAAGAACTTCAACCCTGGCATGACTACGCTGCTTTAAATAGGTGAACAGAGTTCAATTTGAATGGTTCTGTTATACATTTATTTGATTAATATTTCATCAGGTTAATTTCACATCCAGCGAGGAGTGGATAAGTTAGTGACAGATTGATAGAAGTGTAGTGGTCTGCACTGACCTCTCAGGCAAGTAACCACATAGACAGGTAGGCGTGGGGAGTGTGTTGATATCAGGGAGCCTAGGTGGTGTAATGGTTAGCACACTGGCCCGGAATGCAAAGAGATGTGGGTTCGAGTCCCGCTCTAGGCACAGTATTTCCCATTTTCATCACCCCCATGACACTGGTTGCCGTGACCATGATCCTATACAAGCTACGCGCTGTATAGTTGTAGAACCTACCCTGTGTATGTGTGGGTGCATTGCCTGTATGTATGTAATTGTAAGCATTAGAAGACTTACAATTCCAGGGGGATGAGTGTAGTGGTCTGCACTGACCTCTCAGGCAAGTAACCACATAGACAGGTGGGCGTGGGTAGTGTGTTGATATCAGGGAGCCTAGGTGGTGTAATGGTTAGCACACTGGCCCGGAATGCAAAGAGATGCGGGTTCGAGTCCCGCTCTAGGCAAGGTATTTCCCATTTTCATCACCCCCATGACAGAAGTATATATTTACAGATATAGTATGTAAAGGTATGTGGATAAATATACAATACAGAGTTATGTGAGAAGATATAGGATGTATAGGTATATGGATAAATATAGAATACAGAGGTATGTGAGGAGATATAGGATGTATAGGTATATGGATAAATATAGAATACAGAGGTATGTGAGGAGATATAGGATGTATAGGTATATGGATAAATATAGAATACAGAGGTATGTGAGGAGATATAGGATGTATAGGTATATGGATAAATATACAATACAGAGTTATGTGAGAAGATATAGGATGTAGATATGGATCAATATAGAATACAGAGGTATGTGAGGAGATATAGGATGTATAGGTATATGGATAAATATACAATACAGAGGTATGTGAGGATGTATTGGTATATGGATAAATATAGAATACAGAGGTATGTGAGGAGATATAGGATGTATAGGTATATGGATAAATATAGAATACAGAGGTATGTGAGGAGATATATGATGTAGATATGGATAAATATAGATACAGAGGAATGTGAGGAGATATAGGATGTAGATATGGAAACATATATAATACAGAGGTATGTTAGGAGGTATAGGATGTAGATATGGATACATATATAATACAGAGGTATGTTAGGAGATATAGGATGCAGATATGGATAAATATAGAATACAGAGGTATGTTAGGAGATATAGGATGCAGATATGGATAAATATAGAATACAGAGGTATTGTGAGGAGATATATGATGTATAGGTATATGGATAAATATAAAATACAGAGGTATTCTGAGGAGATATATGATGTATAGGTATATGGATAAATGAAGAGTTCAGGCGCAAAACCATGTGAACACCAATCCAAAAATGTAGTTTAAATAAAAGATAGTTCAATGAAATTATCATTAATTCCACTTTTCATATGATAATATGGTTATGGAACAATGAACAAACAAGTAGGAATGTAAACTAATTAACCTTTTTGTAGGTTTGATTCCACTGTTTCTCTCCATGTTTGCATTGGCGTTTACGTTGTTATGTGCCTGAACTCTTCAAATATAGAATACAGAGGTATTGTGAGGAGCTATCAGATCATGGTGCTGGGGAGGTGAAGCAGTGGGGCGGTATATGGATAAATGTAGAATAAAGAGGTCTGTGAGGAGACATAGGATGTAGATATGGATAAATATAGAATACAGAGGTATTGTGAGGAGCTATCAGACCATGGTGCTGGGGAGGTGAAGCAGTGCGGCGGTATATGGATAAATGTAGAATAAAGAGGTCTGTGAGGAGACATAGGATGTAGATATGGATAAATATAGAATACAGAGGTATTGTGAGGAGCTATCAGACCATGGTGCTGGGGAGGTGAAGCAGTGGGGCGGTATATGGATAAATGTAGAATAAAGAGGTCTGTGAGGAGACATAGGATGTAGATATGGATAAATATAGAATACAGAGGTATTGTGAGGAGCTATCAGACCATGGTGCTGGGGAGGTGAAGCAGTGCGGCGGTATATGGATAAATGTAGAATAAAGAGGTCTGTGAGGAGACATAGGATGTAGATATGGATAAATATAGAATACAGAGGTATTGTGAGGAGCTATCAGACCATGGTGCTGGGGAGGTGAAGCAGTGGGGCGGTATATGGATAAATGTAGAATAAAGAGGTCTGTGAGGAGACATAGGATGTAGATATGGATAAATATAGAATACAGAGGTATTGTGAGGAGCTATCAGACCATGGTGCTGGGGAGGTGAAGCAGTGCGGCGGTATATGGATAAATGTAGAATAAAGAGGTCTGTGAGGAGACATAGGATGTAGATATGGATAAATATAGAATACAGAGGTATTGTGAGGAGCTATCAGACCATGGTGCTGGGGAGGTGAAGCAGTGGGGCGGTATATGGATAAATGTAGAATAAAGAGGTCTGTGAGGAGACATAGGATGTAGATATGGATAAATATAGAATACAGAGGTATTGTGAGGAGCTATCAGACCATGGTGCTGGGGAGGTGAAGCAGTGCGGCGGTATATGGATAAATGTAGAATAAAGAGGTCTGTGAGGAGACATAGGATGTAGATATGGATAAATATAGAATACAGAGGTATTGTGAGGAGCTATCAGACCATGGTGCTGGGGAGGTGAAGCAGTGGGGCGGTATATGGATAAATGTAGAATAAAGAGGTCTGTGAGGAGACATAGGATGTAGATATGGATAAATATAGAATACAGAGGTATTGTGAGGAGCTATCAGACCATGGTGCTGGGGAGGTGAAGCAGTGCGGCGGTATATGGATAAATGTAGAATAAAGAGGTCTGTGAGGAGACATAGGATGTAGATATGGATAAATATAGAATACAGAGGTATTGTGAGGAGCTATCAGACCATGGTGCTGGGGAGGTGAAGCAGTGCGGCGGTATATGGATAAATGTAGAATAAAGAGGTCTGTGAGGAGACATAGGATGTAGATATGGATAAATATAGAATACAGAGGTATTGTGAGGAGATATAGGATGTAGATATGGATAAATATAGAATACAGAGGTATGTTAGGAGATATAGGATGTAGATATGGATAACTATAGATACAGAGGTATGTGATGAGATATGGATTTAGAGGTATATGGATACATATAGAATACAGAGGTATCTGAGGAGATATAGGATGTAGAGGAATATGACAATAAAGAGTGTTCAGGAGTATATTATGGAGAAACAGTGCTCAGACCGTCTAGCTAGTTCTGAGAGTTTGTTAGATGCAGTTTACTGTTGTTGTTGATAGTCTTCTGGGGCCATATGCAGGAGTCGGTGTTACCGAGCCAAAACGTGTTTAGGTGGGATTTCTGGTTTAGCGCTGAAAAGTCGGTATGCAAGAGTCAGTGATAGGCCTAACACCACAAGGTTAAACTAGGTTAAGTTAAACCAAAAACATATGTGGTTTAAGGTTGGTATTAGGTATCGAATAGGCCCAAATCTATTCAATGGCATCATATTTAACAGAATTACATACGCAATAAGTGAAATTTCATTAAATTAACCCTAAATTCGAAGCAATATTAACGCTGCCGCCGCATTGGCGGCAATATTAATATTGTCAAATCGACGAATGTAAAGTAAACAAATCGCCGCCGCCGCCGCCACCACCGTGTCGACGTCAATGTATTAGGCCCAAATCTATTCAATGCTATCATATTTAACAGAATTACATATGCAATAAGTGAAATTTTATCAATTTAACCCTAAATTCGAAGCCTTATTAAGGCTACCGCCGCATTGGCGGCGATATTAATAGTGTCGAATCGACGAATGTAAAGTAAACAAATCGCCGCCGCCGCAGCAACGTCGATATCCATACTGCCAACCCGCCGCATCGGCGGCAATATATTAGGCCCAAATCTATTGACCAATTTCATATGACATCAGCACATGTATTTAGGTCAGTGCATGTGCATTTGGCTGCAGGACAACATCCGGTCACACTGCAAACTTAATGGCACTGAGCAATCTTCATACAAAAAAAGTGAAATACCTCTAAAACCACACCCTCTAGAAACAAACCGCCTGGTACACATATAGAAAACACATTCAATGAATAGATTATATTAAATTTATATCCTTAGGGTTGTGCATTTCTATTAATTTTGAATAAAATAGACGTTTTTCACTGCCCGTACCGGCAAACTCAATGCATTATCAATGGCAGTGAGCAATCTTCATACAGAAAGAATTAAATATCTCTAAAACCACACCACCTAGAAACAAACTGATTAGAATACACATAGAAAACATGTTTACCAAAAAGATCATATTAAATTGATACGGTTAGGGTTCTGGATTTCTATTAATTTTGAATAAAACTTACGTTTTACACTGCGCGTACGGCAAACTCAACGCATTGTCAATGGCGGTGAGCAATCTTCTTACAGAAAAAGTGAAATATCTCTAAAACCACACTACCTAGAGACAAACTGCTTGGAAAACATACAGAAAACATATTCAACGAAAAGATTATATTAAATTTATATGGTTAGGGTTCTGGATTTCTATTAATTTTGAATAAAATTAACATTTTGCACTGCGCGTACTGGCAAATTCAGTGGCAGTGTGCATTCGTTCTGCAGCCAAGCTGCGCAAGCATACACAATGTTTACACACATTGAAATGGGTCTATAGAATGCGATCATATTTAACAGAATTACATACGCAATAAGTGAAATATTATCAATTTAACCCTAAATTCGAAGCATTATTAAGGCTACCGCCGCATTGGTGGCGATATTAATAGTATGGAAAGCGACGTTGATGCGGCGGCTGCGGCAATTTGTTTACTTTACGTTCGTCGATTCGAAAATATTAATATTAATAACGCCACCGTTACGGCGGCAGCGTTAATATTGCTTCGAATTTAGGGTTAATTTCATCAAATTTCACTTATTGCATATCTACTTCTGTTAAATATTATAGCATTTAATATATTTAAGCCTAATATATGGGTACAATCGCAGAGGGATTTCCCAAATCTATAAATAAATTCATGTTTAGCTATAATGAAAGTGTTACGTGCTCCTGCATACGACTTGACACAGTTCCCGACGTCGGTGATAGCTAAACGGTAACAGGCTCTTACGCCAAACTCCTGCATATGGCCCCGTGTCATAATGGCTTCAGTTGGTTGCAGTCTATGTGGTGATGTTAGGGTTGAGTTGTTACTAACACATAGCGCCAACTGTAGTCAGGTAGTGCAAGCCGCCCAGCAACTTAGTGCATTTAGTTTATTTATGTTTTATAGCTATGGGACATCACTATCATGTGTGTGTAGCTGGGAATGGGACATATTGCTGTTTATGGGGCTGACACATTACGACGCTTCTCGCCGGGGCGCCGCCAACGCGCAAAATAAGGTGAACGCGTCGAGACACGTCCAACTTTTCGGCGGTTTGGGAAAAAGTTTGACGTCAGCACACCGTGTTAGTAGCAAGCGGCCAATGTTGTGGTAACGTATATCGGCGTGTGGGAAACAAATTAAAAAAAGTTTGGTGCACCGTCCCGATATGACCTTAGATGTAGCTAGGATGTAAAACAACAAAGCAACATTTTGGCGCAACGTGTGGGCGACGTGGGATTGGCGTTCGCATAGCGTTATTCCAGCGTGTCCAGCGGATCTCGACGTGTGCCTAACGTCCCTGTAATGGTCGCACCCACACATTGGCGCACAAAACATTTGACGCATGCCCACACGCGCCGGCGTTCCTCGCTGACCATCGCTGTCACTCAAAGTGTACCGATGTGTACCGACGCGTGTCTAATGCGCGCGTAACGCTTCCCCACGTGTCCCAACGTTTCGCCTAAAAGTGAGACACGTCACCACGCATCGACACGCGTTGGAGAGAAATGTCGTAATGTAACAGGGCTATTAGAAATAATCTCTATAATTATTCACCACAACATAGAATATACCGCATCGTAAATGATAAGTGTGTGTTCATATTCGTATTTCTTCTCGAGAATTGATTCAACAGAGTATCCACTTATTTTGTCTTTGTAGTGCCCTGAGTTCTCAGATGAGAGCGCATTTCTTGCATCATTTAGTGCTCTAGCTCAATGAGATATCAACGGCCATCAGGGGTCAGCGCCCAGGGGGTCAAATTGTCTAATAACCGCACAAGGTCAGCAGTGTCCTGTGATCATAGGTCAGTCAGTACACAGTGATCTCCGGGGCGCCCTATAAATTGTTAGCGGCCTGAGCGCAGAGGTCAGAGGTCAGATGTGACAGTTCAGAGGTCGCCTGTGATTGGTCAATGGCGGCGGCGGTCTCCACCAATGGGAAGAGTGCTCTGCGCCTGGGTGGTGTGGCAGCGTATTCATGGGATGGTTGGTCGCCGTGATTTGGATAGCGTAGATGTCGATCTTGACAGCCCCCTTCCTCAAACTACCACCACCCTCCCTCCCTCCCTCCTTCCACACGCGCACCACTCCTCCACACACCCACCGCCCACACTGCGTGACCAGCATGCATTGCGACCGCCCGTCCGGTTCATTGGGCGAGCTATGCATAAAGCACCCGCAACCCGCAGTGCAGATGTAACAGCGGCGCTGATTGGCTGTCCCGGCCAGGCGGGCCGGAAGTCGATCTTTATTCCATTAGCCGAGATCCACCTGTGACCCGGTAATGCGCGTGTCACTTTCGCAGGGGTCAACTTTGCGACGTGGTGACCTTGACCCTCACCTGCCGGCCTGACCGGAAGTGGCATTCATCACGTCATCTGTTGGTGTCATTGTCGATGCGAGTTAACGCCCCCCTGAAGACCCCCCGACCACCCACCCCACCGCCCCACCGCCCCACCGCCCCACCGCCCCACCGCCCCACCGCCCCACCGCCCCACCGCTCCACCGCCCCACCGGAATATTTATGTGTCGTTATTATGTCTTCTCCCAACTCTATAGGGAAATAGTGGAGAGCATTAGACTTTATTGCTTAGAACAGGGTTAAATCACTTTACCTTTAATTATTTGTATTCGAGAATAGTAAATTTACATGAAGTCAGAACCTAACGGTTTGCAAATATATATATATATATATATATATATATATATATACCATATGTCCCAGGTGAATCAGATAATAATTGTCCAATTGGGGTGGATACACCGAGGATTGGTTGGTTGTTGGAGTTGTACATCCTAGCAACATTTATCACTTCCTAGCCTGGCGCTCGGCATTAATAGGACAGGGCTGGTTAACTCAGTGTCAGGATAAGGTGGCTGAGTGGGATATCATTTGATGCGGACTTGATTCAAGTCCGATTTGGTCAATACTTCCTAATGCCTAGTACACAGCCCTAAAACTCAGTTTTAGGGCTAAAACGGGCCGATTACGATTGCGATTCGCGATTCGAAAAATGAATCGGCCCGTTTTCAGTTTTAAGCGGGTCGGGTCGAGTCGCGAGTTTTAGTGCGTGAATCGTATACAGTAGGTGTGTACCAGGCATTACCGGATTGCACATTATGGAAGTACACATTGTTGAAAATAGTACCGGTCCAATGGCACTAGTACCATTGACAAAGTATAAGCCGTCATATTATAAGGCCGAGCCTAGGCGTCTGTGTTGTGTAAAGACTCGTCAGTAGTATTTCTTCTTTGCAGACAGTTCCTCAATGCTGTGTGCGTGACAACTCTGTAAGTTGAACCCAGGATAGGGGGTGGGGGGGTGGAACCCAATTTGGTAAATTACTCGATATAATAACTTTGTTTGTGATTACGCTTCTAATCCAAAGCACATGTCTAATTGAGACCATCGAGATGAAACACCATTTCAAACCAGGCGATCGTAATTTACTCCGGCCGAATTGGTGCGTTGGTGGGACTTGTGTGTATGTGTGGGGGATTGGTGAGGAGGGGGGGGGGGGAGGAATAGAAGGAAAGGATGAATAAGATGAGGGTGTAGTTGGATGAGGAGTTGGATAGTAGGATTGGTTTATTGTTGGAGTTGTACGTCATGGCAGTGGGAGGATGAGGGGAGGGAAGAGGTGGTAGTTTAGAGCAGAGTGAGTGGAGAGTAGTGTGAGTAGGGACGAAGGGGTGTAGAAGAGAGGGAGAGAGTGGAGGTAGAGAGGAGGTTGGAGAGGTGTGGAGAGCAGAGAGTGGATACATTGAGAGGGGATGAGAGAGTGGGGAGAAGGGGAGGAATTGAGGAGGGGAGAAGGGAATAGTGGGTAGGAGGGGAGGGGAGGGAGAGGTTGGGGAGGAGAGAGAAGAATGAGGATGGGGAGAGTGTGGAGATGAGGAGAGGGTGGGGAGAGGAGGAGATGGGAGTAGGAGAGTGCGCAGAGGAGGAGAGACTGGGAAACAACAGGCAGTGGATGATGGGGAACGAGAGGGTGGGCAGAAGGTGGGGAATTGAGGAGGGAGGAGGAAATAGTGGGTAGAAAGGGAGGGTTCGGGAGAGGTTGGGGAGGAGCGAGAATAATGAAGGAGGGAAGAGTGTGGACAGAATGGAGAGGAGAGCATGCAGAAGAGGAGAGGGGAGTAGGAGAGTGTGGCGAGGAGGAGACCGGGGAGAGGAGGAGAGACGGGAGAGGATAGTGTAGGGAGGAGGGACTGGGTAGCAGGGAGAGTGGGGGGTGGGCGGGTTGGGATTTGCTGAATCACCAACGCATTCCGCGGTGTACTTATCACTCGGCCTGCCAGTCAGGCTTATATTTAAGGCGAATTACTTACTAATTATTCACAAGATTTTTTAATCCCGCGCTCGTCCGCCCGCTCGTCCGCCCGCTCGCCCGCCTGCCCGCCCGCCTGCTCGCCCGCTACTCCGGCGCTCAGTCACTTGCCAATTATCTGGCGCGACGTCCAGAATCAAAAGGAGGCTGTATCAGCTATCAAAACGGAAAACTGCCGCAAACTCGTTCCACACTAACCACAACCTGGTTCTGACAGTTGTAATGAGGTGGAAGGAAAACCCCGAAGATGCCTCGCCTAGCCTCTCCTCTGAATGCTCAATTGCAGAGATAGGCGCGAGCCTTGAGTAATAATACTATTGAGTTGTGACAGCGAGGTCTTTGATTGTGTTCAGAAATAAACCCATCTGATAGATGGTGGTGGTCCAAATACATTCATGTAATATCGCCTGTACTGTCAATTAATAAATGCCATCCCTAATTATCTCCTCTCCCATGTTATCCTTTCATGAAGGAATGGTAATGTGTGAGTATCTTCATTAATTAATCAATTAATTAGTTAAAGCTGCATAATCGGATGAACGTCTAATATTTCTTTTAATTCATATATTCCCCTATACTTGAATTTATAAGGTGTAGTAATGTAAGCTAATAGGCACTTCTGGGCGAACCCACACACATATTTAAAAGGTTTTGTATATCTGTTGTTGTTTTACGTCCTAGCAGCATCCAATGTCATATCAGGACGGGGATCCAAAAGGTAAACTAGGTTATTTTCCCGTCAGTGTCTTACTCGTGCCAGTTCAACTCAGTTTGATCCCTCGTTGTAGCACTCGGTCATAACTCGGGAAACTGGTGGTGACATGAGAGGTATCTGATGAGGAGGCGAGAGGGGGGTTGGGTAAGGATGGACAGTAGGGGAAGGAACCGGGGAAGGGGGAGAGATATTGGTGGTGAAATGAGGCGATAGGGTGGTTGGGGAAGGATGGACAGATGGGGAACGGGCCGAGGAAGGGGGAGATATAGTGATGGTGAAATGAGAGGTATCCGCTGAGGAGGCGAGATTGGGGTTGGGGAAAGATGGACAGATGGGGAAGGGGCCGGGGAAGGGACAGAGATACTGGTGTTGAAATGAGAGGTATCCGCTGAGGAGGCGAGATGTGGGTTGGGGAAAGGGCCGGGGAAGGCTGAATAGACTTGTCTGAATAGACTTGTTTTCACGATTAGACAGTTTGTTGATAGAAAGCCCAAGCCTACACTTTTACCGACCCAAGGGATTTTTAACCTCCCACAGCACATAGACATGGTATGAGAGCATCCGGTCTTTGATGACGTTGTAAGTTATACACAGTGGTGGAAATCCAAAGTGGCAGAGGTGGGGGCATGGGGAATCGAACCACTAACCTTCAGATTCGGAGTCCGACCTAGAAAAACGTCAGACACTCTAACCACTCCGCCACAGAGGTTGTTGAACCTACACGGTGAGGGCAATCCCTATATTTACGTTAGTGTAAGCATTAAACGACTTTAACGGTAGTGTAATGGCTAGAATGGTAGTCCTGGACTAGGAAGAAGTGTGGGTTTGAATCCTATTCTAGTCACAATAATTTCGCATTTTCATCACACCGGCAAACACTGGGGTTTTCCTAACCTGGATCCCGTACAAGCTATGTGATGTATGGTTGGTGAACATATCCTGTGTAGGTATATAATATGTATGTGCATTTTCTGTATGTATCTAAATTGTAAGCATTAAACGATGTATGGATCTAAACCTTTTAAAAGTGTAATAATTAAATGATTTCTGAATCGAACATGAATTGGACAGAACACGGTCAAATGAAATAGGTTTTTGCGGCGAAGTTGTCTTTAAACAGGAAGTAAAGAAATAAAATGAATGAATCGGTGAGTGGGTGAGTGGGTGAGTGGGTGAGTGGGTTAGTGGGTCAGTGAGTGGGTGGGTGAGTGAGTGGGTGACTGAATGGACGGGCAGTTGGGTGAGTGATTGGGTGGGTGGTTCGTTGGTGGGTTAGTGAGTGGGTGAGTGGGTGAGCGGGTCGGGGGTGAGTGGGTGGGCGGGTGAGTGGGTGAGTGGTTGAGTGGGTGTGCGGGTGAGTGGGTGAGTGAGTGAGTGGGTGACTGGGTGAGTGGATGGGTGGATCAGTTGGTGAGTGGGTGGGTGGATGGGTGAGTGAGTGAGTGGCTGAACGAGTGTGTCTGTGTGGGGGGAGCGGAACACTGAGAGGTGTAAGTAGGACATACAAGTTGGGAGTTGGGGCTTTTACTCGGGCTAGGGTGATAGACACCTGGGGGGGGGGTTGGAGGAAGTTGGGGGGGGGGGGGGGGCACGGGCGGAGGTTGGCGATAGGGAATGGGAACATGGGTGGCGGCTGCGCATTAGAGAGAGGGAGGAGGGGTTATCCCTGAAATGCAATAGGCTAATTGGACACAAACACAGCAGGTAGTATATAGTTGGCATTTTTAATCAGTGAGTCAAGAGTACAGGTTGATCACATAAAGTCAAATGCAATAGGAACATGTAGAACATAGTGAGGTCATTAAGCTTTTAAACCCTATCCCGAGACTAAAGGTTGGGGTGGGTGGGCGGCAATTTTAAGGCTTAGTGCGTCCTCCTGTGCTCGTCCCGAAGTGAGCTGGCGGCCACCAAACCCGGCCTTATATAGGCAGAGACTGGATTAGTTCCAAAAAGCAACATAGATGTCAGGTCAGTATCATCAGTTCAGCACTGAGGTTAATGTCTCAAGGTAACCATAGACGGCGCTAGTGTCCAATGCAAAAAGGCAGTGTCCGCATTTGACGATAGGTGGGAGCATTAGGCTAATTAACGTTAAGGCTATGGCTCTGTCGTAGTGTCCAATTACCTGTGTTGCGGACATCACGAACAATGGACCAACAAGAAAAACATATCTTGAACAACATGTTGATGTGGTTGTAAACGTAATGTTATTAATCAAACAAAGTTATTTTTCTTCAGCAGCACCAGGGCATGGAGTCTTCTGGTCAGGTGATGCTAGAGTTGACAGCCTGGTTTATCAGTGACGCAGCACTGTAAAGTAGCCATGAGTGCACACCGTTGCAAGTTGGCATCTGTGCTGATATGACCGTAATGCTGTCAGGACATAAACCCCCAACAAACAAACCAAGGAGCACTGCAGCGACATTACCTCCAAGTGGGGCAGCACTATATAGTTTGCCAAAAGTGTGCACTGTCACAAATCGGTAAGTGCCCGTCCTGTAGTTGTTGCCAGGATGTAAAACCCCAACAAACAAACAAGCTGGGACGAAGTGGTTAGAGTGTCTGACTTTTTTCTAGGTCAGACTCCTAATCTGAAGGTTGTGGGTTGGATGCCCCGTGCCCCCACCTCTGCCAATTTGGATTTCAACCACTGTGTATAACGTACAGCGACATCAGAGGGCAGTTGCTCTCATCCCATGTCTATGTGGTGTGGGAGGTTAAAAATCCCTTGGGTCAGTAAAAGTGTAGACTCAGGCTTTCTATCGACATATTGTCTAATGGTGAAAACAAGTCTATTCGGACTTATCCATGATAGGCAGTATAAATCTTCAAGACAAAAGAAAAAAAAGGTGACAACAAAGCCCTATCGACGACACTACTGCTGGACAGGTCCGCTCCCTGTGTACCTATCACCACTCTTTCTTGTCAGCTATTCTTGGTGCCAGAGCCCAGAGGAGGTCTCAGAACAGAAATATTAGGCCTCTCAACCACCTTGGAGGCTTGGCAAAGACACTGGGACAATCGTCTTGTGCCGTTTCGTTTAGTTAGGCTCATTGCTGGCTCACTTGTTATCTTTTTTTTTTTAAATTTTGGTCACCGATACAAGATCCTTTTGTTGAGCATTCTAGTTCTTTAATTACGACGGGATAATGTCTATATAATGAGGGGAGGTTTTCAGTTGTGTAAAACCAGTAAGAATGGGTGGTTTTATTGTAGTTTGTTTGGTGTTTATTTTCGGGAGGGAGGTGGCGGGGTTCTAGGATGAAGGGGAGTTTCTTATTAAATATTGGTTCAACAAATTATATTTGGGGGAGGGTCAGATATTCCAAGGTAGGAGAACGGCTGGAAGGGCTAAGGACGGGTCTAGAGGACGGGGTAGCTGAAGCTGGCCTTGCCCGAGGGCTCGGGGTCAGAAGGCCCCATAGGTCAAGGTCAGAAGACCCAAAGGGTTAAGGCCCAGTTTCCTCACCTGGATCCCATACAAGCTATGTGATGTATGGTTGGTGAACATATCCTGTGTAGGTATATAATATGTATGTGCATTTTCTGTATGTATCTAAATTGTAAGCATTAAACGGCCATGGGGAACCGGACGATAGCCGGACACTGTACGGCGATGTCCGGTACATGTCCGGTACCCATCCGGCGGTGTCCGGTACAAGTTTTGAACATGCACAAAACTTCTACCGGACACCACCGGAGTGACGTGTCCGTTGGTGTCCGGGTTGTCCGGTACATGTCCGGGACACATCCGGTACACATCCGTGCATGTCCGGTACCCATCCGTTGGTGTCCGGTTTTTCCTTTTTGTCCGGTACATGTCCGGTACCCAACCGGTTCTCATCCGGTTATCGTCCAGTACTCATCTGGTACATGTATGGTACTTGTCCGGTTGCCTGGCAGCAATTGACCCAATTACACTCCATTTCGATACATTTTGATACATTTTGTGTACCGGAGAGCACCAGACTATATAATTCTTTGTCCGGTGGTGTCCGGTACTCAGTCCGGTAAGGTGTGACAGGCGCTTTAAGCTCAGAAGGCCCCATGGGCATGCTAACAGGGTGGGGTGCACGAATTAGGCAGTGAGGGTTGCTATGATTGGCTATTGAGTGGAGGACTGCTGGGCAGTTGCTGCATATATATATATATATTATGTGTTGCATATATATATATATGCTGTATACAAATTATACAAGTATAATGACCCGGAATATCCCTCCTTTCCCCCATCACTCACTCAGCTCCATGGACTGATGGAGTCTGTCCTAGTCATCTACTGCTCCAGCCTCCCAAAGGCTATCTCCGATGGTGGCATCACCAACCCTACACAATGTACCCACCACTTACTGTACCGCTGAAATATATATATATATATATATATATATATATATATATAATAAATACATATTGTCTACAGTTTGACTGGAAGAGAAGACAATGGAGTCGGTTGAAAATAGTATAATCACTGGCAATCTGTCCCTTACCTAAAGACATGTTAGACAGGTTAGGTTTGGTTGTTGGAGTTTTACGTCTTGGAAACATCTAAGGTAATATCAAGACGGGTACCGACTTATGACAGTGCACACTCATAGTGGCGACTATATAGTGCTGGGCCTCCAGCACCACAACCTTACCGAGAGTGACAGGGGATGGTTGTTAGGCATTAGTTCATACAGTCGCACCAATTAAAGGCTTAATTATATAGGTACTTACTTTTAAAGTAACGATAATGATGCTTAAATAGTAAATTGATTTCGATGCCAATGATGCTGCCACCTTTCAAAATTACAGGACTTCTGGGTATCATTTTGTAAAATGAGCCACCCAAGGAATGTGCTTATTTTCGTCAATGCTATAAATTGACAAACGACACAGGAGATTAGTTTAAATTTGGATTTATTACAGTTCCAGCCTTTTTGTTCAATAAGAAGTTCAATTCAACAACAAGTTCAATAATACAGTGAGGTCATAGAAGCTTTAACCCTTGCCCTTAATAAATGTCACGTGGGGTTGGGTGGGTGGCAGTTTTAAGGCTAGTCAGTGTCTTCCTTGTGCCTGTGTCGAAGTGAGCTCACTGCAGCAGTACCTGGCCTTATATAGGCTCATACAGGTTAATTAGTTCAAAAAGACGTCTGCAGATGGCAGTCCGGTAGTGTTTACTTAGGCTAATCAGGTTTTGTATCTTAAAAGTGAAGATAGACAACTCTGGCACACAAGGCATATACTACTACAATTGTTTCTCGACAGGTGGCAGTATGGGGGGCCTCCTTAGTTACTAGGATGGCTATGGCTGTGTCCGCATGTCAAATTACCCGTGTTGCTGAGCATCACAGACAATTAGTGAAATTCTACACCATTGCTATATTCGATATTTATTAACTCGGGTGGAATCATATGCCATTGATTTTTTACATATTTATTATCTGAAGACACGAATAGTGTACCTGGTTAACCACAATCATTACGTTATAAGTGTAATGTGGCAATATTCATAACAATACCTTTTGTTTGCGTGAGTTTAGATATTGTCATATTTATTGAATACATTATTTAACTAATGGGTAGATATATATTTTCCTATGGGTGAAGATAACGGGAAATAGTGTGCCTCATCATCATCATCATCATGCTGTCGGTCGCGATGCGACAAAGACTGCTTTCATTACTTGACTGCCGCTGTCCATTTAGCTCTCTGCTGTCGGTCTTAATGTCTCTCAGCTTCAGGTTTTTACATTTCATGAAAGCTGCCTGCAAATATGTTGAAGTGCTTCTGGCTTTTGCAAGTTACCAGCGGCACTCTCTCGGGGAGCAAATAGAGGTTTGACACCGGCAAGAACATGTCAAGACAGGTGCAAAACTATTTGTCCCTGCAGTGGCTGGTCGGGAAATGTTGGGAGTTCCATACATCAACCACCCTTAATGCTGCCACAGTGACATGGTTTTCTGTTTAGGGTTTGCTCCCTTAGCCTTCCGTTCTGTCAAGAACCTGTACCAAAAGGCAGTCGTTTACAACTCTGCAAGGCAGGGGCGTCAAACTCCCTGAGGTATTGCAATACCTGCATACCATAGTATGCCTAGAACAGGATTACAGCCCATACTTCTTGCCACTCTGGGGATAGGATGTTAATTATTACATTAACATGTTCCTATGTCAACCCCAATGCCCTGATCTTCCAGGCATACATGTATACACAAATATGATTTAAGACAGAGGACACAGCAGATAACACGCAACTACACTCAGGCCTGTCAGCACTTACTATGTCCATTCATATAGTTACAGATGCCGGTTCTAGCACGATACAGAAATTCAGCAGGGCATACTACTAATAATAATATTAATAACCACAAACGCGTTTAGTTATGGAAATGTGTGTCAGCTACAGTATCATCCTATTATCAGCTACAGTATTATCCTATTATCATTGTATAATCCTACAGTGTTATCCTAATATCATTAATGCAACTGATAGTTTCATTCATATACCAACAAATTGTACTGAACGGCTGAAAAGACTAGTGCTCTGGCGCTGACAAAAGACATTATTCACTGAATAAACTACTTTTCTTTTTTTAAATTGTTTTCAGGGATCTTCAATTTTTGGCACCCACTTTAGCAAGTGAATATGCAGGTGTGGTATGTTTGTTGATTTAGATAGTAGTGCAGGAACAATTTTGATGTTGCCGGAGGGTGAAATTGCAGCGTGGTTAGTTGCTATGGTTACCTTTAATTCCCCACGGTTTGTACTAGCTTTACAATCTGTGATGATGTGAATGCAACAACTTCCACCCATTGTCTAGCTACTTCAAATGTGGCGCGCGTGTCAAACTTGGCGCAACCCAATCTGGGTGGATTTGAGAGTTTCTTGACAAATAGCTGGGAGTATATTTTTGTCAGGATTGCACCTGGCTTGTCCAGTATTTAATACTCTACCTGGCTATCTGGATGAGTAGTTTCAGATTTTGGGTAATTACAGGTAACTAATAATAGGGTAGGTGTGTCTTGGGAGTGGGGAGGGGAGCATTACTCGTAGGACGAATTCGAACCCGGAATTCTGCCAGATGTCAGTGGACCCCAACACCCAATCTCCTTGAGGGGTGGTTCTCCCTCAGTTAGACAAGAGTGGCCAATGCAGCATCGAGTGAGGACTACTTGGTCCTGCGGACATCCAGTATTATGCTATGGATGTTCTTTGAAAAAGTGTGTTTTATTTAACGATGCATCTAGAGCACATTGATTGTTATCATTGGCTAATGGACGTCAAACATATTGTAATTTGGTACTTGGATCTGTGGCTGTGCAAGTACACTGTCAGGGAAAACAATACAGACAAGAAGAAAGATAAAGTAAGAGTGAATCAAGTAAGAGAGCAAGCCCTCTCTCTATATATAAATAGGTGGCAGGTTCCCTGGCAGGGTGTCACCCCACCCTTGTCACCCTATAGGAAACAGCATTTACAGTCCCCATGGCAACGGGTAGTCTGCCCACCACCCTTGACTTGGCTGACCCTCACAGCTTGATTGTGTTGACCCCTACCTGGCAGAAGGCCCAGGCCCTGAGTGTAACTGCACTCATGCCTGCCAGCACTTACTATGTCCATCCACATGAAACCCAGCTATAACCCAACCAATATATATATATATATATATATATATATATACATATATACAAGCTCCCATGGCTAGGCATACCCATCACACATACCCCCCCCCCCCGCCGTATATCCAAATATTTGACCATATGATCATTCTGACATATTTCTTTGGAGGAAACCTGCTGCTGCATATAGGCTACTCTTTCTGATAAGCAGCAAGGGGTCTTTTATATGTACTTTCCCACAGACAGGACAGCACATATGACAGCCTTTGATGAACCAGTTGTGGACCACTGGTTGGAATGGAAAATAACCCAAACTGCAAATGTGTCCACTGCGCATGATAGATCGGATGACCCACACCTTCACAGGTGGACACTCTACCACCTGACCTACGTTCCACTCCCTGGACGTTCTTCAATGCATGGGGTCATGGACTTATCATTTAGCTGCTCCACCAATTAGTTTGGGCATTTCTCAAACCTCTGTAAGCTGCTAGATAATGACCTCCACTTTCCTCCAGCATTATGACACGTGCCGTTGTCCAAGAGCCAAGTGTTAAGGCAGTTGACCGGAGACTAGACAAACTGTGGATAAATCAGGACCTGGGGTACAACTATGAGGGGGCTCTGAGAAATACTGATAACTCCTTTACGTATTTATCAGATACTGATGAAGATCTGGACATACAGGCGTAAGTCTTCGTCCAGTAGTTACATAACATACCATGTTCGCTATTAGATCCAAATGGCACTGTCATTGTATTATCTTTTCTTTTGTAGATGGTAATGTGGGTTTGAGACAACCCTCTGAAACTTGACGCGGTGGCCGAATCGGTAGAGCGAAGGCTTCCCGTGCTGAAGGTTGGGAATTTGAATCACAACCGAGTCAGACAAATGACTACATGCCGCTACCTCGTCTCGCACTCAGCACCAAGATAATATAGTAAGGACTGGTTAGCACAGAGTCATGATAATATGATTGTGGGTGATATTGGGTCAGGGTGCCAACGGCCTGGTCTCCCAGGGGCAGCACTATAAAGTCGTCATGAGTGCACACTGTCACAAGTCGGTACCCGCCCTGATATGACATTAGCTGTTGCTAGGATGCAAAACAACAACAACCCTCAGACTGGTCTTACAAATAGATCCACTGTGATGTAGGGTGATGGTTTCCACTGAGGCCAGAATAGTCATTGAGGGAAACGCCATGATGAAAACTGCACTGACTGACCTAGACAGCGCTTTAATATAGCGTGATATGCCCCCGGATGTTGCCTGGACGTGAGACCCCAATTAAGCCACGACACAAATCCTCATTAAATCCAAAGACCCTTGAGTCTAAGATTCTAGACGTGGGGAATCAAATTTGGTCTTTTATTGTTCACATTAAAATTGTTACTTCTCTGAAATGCAAACCAGGGAGTGCACATTTCAGGCGTCTAAAACTCAATAATTTGCAATATTAGAAGCTTTGAACCACCAAAGACCCTATAATACTAAGACGGCTCACTCAGCATGTACTGTGTAATCAAAATGATCAAACCCACCACTTGGTGCGCTGGCTGTTCTCTTGGTTAAACAGTTGCTATATTATATGTATAAATGTATATATGAATGTGAAAAAGATGTGTGATGATGACGATGATGATGATGATGTTGATGATGATGTGTTGATGTGATGATGTTGATGATGATGTGTATTTGTTCATATTGATTTGTTCATATTGATTTAATATTCATACTTACCTATCTCATGTATAATATAATTGTATATGCTTACATGTGAAACACCAACCAGCAGCTGGGCTGATCAAACCCACCACAAGGTGGCACTGCAAAATTTACATTACCATGGGAGAGATAGGGAGTGAGCCGTCTTAGTCTTATAGGGTCTTTGAAACCACTGAGCACTAAGGTTTCAGAACAGCAGCTGCCTTTTCCTAGGCGGTGCGCCCATGATCCAGTGAAATTGTTCTTATACAATTGTGCCCAATCAATTTCTATAAATCAGGATTTTATACGAGGAGTTCAGGTGCAAAGCAATACCCTGTAAATGCCAATCAATAAACTGAATTAAGATAAATTATGTACACGTTATGGAACAATGAACGAAAACATATGAATTTTAAAATAATAACCTTTTGCAGGTTTGACTCCGATTTTTATATCATTTTTGAGATTGGCATTTATGGGGTTTTGCGCCTGAACTCCTCAATTATCAGTGTTTCACCCTGCTTAATGTATCTGTAGAGGCAAGTGATTCCTGCAGGCATATGTTTGCTGATGTGTTTTTTATATAAAGGACGCCATCCATTTGAAACTTGTTTTGTATTGTACTCCCATGCACTGCCCCCTCAGGCAAGGAACCGCATAGAGAGATAAAAAGGGTGATTGCATAAGGGAGCCTAGATAGTGTAATGGTTAACACACTATACTCAGAATAGCTAGAAATATGGTTTGAATCTTGCTCTGTGTGCAATATTTCCCTTTTATATCACCCCCATGACAGTATATTATTGATTAAATATCACATTTTCTATTTTATTTGCAGACATGTTTCAGGGTTGTATTTGACTAAATAACAGACGTATATCCAACTTGATTAATCCTTCGCGGTGACAGCAAATTAAAATATTATCGTCATTATCTGAAAAAATATTCCGATGCAACTGTCACTTATCAACATCCAGTGGAGGTGGGGTGGGTTGAAGGTAGCGCCACCACTACAGTATAACAATATAATAACAATTCCCTTACATATATATTTATACTTGTATGATGCGTTATACATCACATACTTTATTATTACACAATGTGATTTCAAGTGCTTCTTGATAATTGCATTTGCCTTGTTATTAACAAAAAATAAAAATAGTCTAACATTTGCGGATGCCACATGACGCCTCAATCCTCACCATGGGGTAAATATGACCGCCACTAGTGGAGGATTTTTACCTCCCACAATTCATTCTGAGCATTAATAAGACCTCCTCTTCTCCCATTCCAAACTAAAATCATTGTCCTCGAATCAACTTCAAAATGTACCATGCATGCTTAATTCAAGGTGATGGTCGTCCATTTGAGGAGTCTGGTGACCTGATTGAGAACAATCCAAAGGGTTGTTTAGTTATTCAGTTACCATCCAATGCATTCATGCTCCTTACATTGCCATTCGATCTGACTGAATGTAATTGGCTGCTATGGTGTAAGACAGTCATCTTGAATGTGGCGTTCCTCAACAGACGCGCTGGCTGATTCGGTGAGAGTGATGGCTGTCTACCCATGCGGGAGGTTGTGTGATTGGATCTGCACCAAAATCTAAACGATGACTTACACAAATTGCTACTTGTCACTACATAGCTGGGTGCCAGACGCGGTGGCTGAATCGGTGGCGTTCTCTGTGGCGGAGTGGTTAGAGTGTCTGACTTTTTTCTAGGTCAGACTCCTAATCTGAGGGTCGGCGGTTCGATTCCCCATGCCCCCAGCTCTGCCAATTTGGATTTCCATCGCTGTGTATAACTTACAGCGTCATCAAAGGCCGGTTGCTCTCATACCATGTCTGTGTGGTGTGGGAGGTTAAAAATCCCTTGGGTCGGTAAAAGTGTAGGCTCGGGCTTTCTATCGACCAGCAGTGGAGTGGGGAAGACCAGTCATCTGTGACTGGGATTTCCCCTGCTTGGGACAACTAATGTACAAAAAAAAAAAAAAGAGAGACAAATAAGTGTTCACACTTCCTGTCTACCATTTGCTATATCGCTAGAGGCTTCCTGCGTGTAAGGTCAGGAGTTTGAAAAACCTGCTGAGTCAAGCCAATGACGTACCAAATTTATACTTGGCACTACATAGCCAGGTACCATATACGGTGGGTGAATTGGTAGGAAGGTAAGCATCTCATGTGGAAGCTCAAGAGTTTGAAAACTCTGCCAAGTCAAACCAATGACTTACAGATTTTATACTTTTTCACTACATGGCTGCGTACCATATACGGTGGGTGAATTGGTAGGAATGTAAGCTTCCCATGTGGAAGGTCAGGAGTTTTGAAAACTGTCGCGAGTGAAACCAATGACGTGCAAAATGTATACTTGTCACTACATAGATGGGTACCGGATGAGGTGGCCGAATCGGTAAGAGCGGTATGATTCTAAATCTAGAATGTTAAGAAATTTAAAAGAGCAAATAGAATTCCGTCGATACTACTGCTGCCACAGTGGAATTGTCTATGGTACCCACTAGGGGGCGCCATTAACGAAAAGAGTACCCGGAAATGGGTGTATAAACAATCTCAGGCAATTATTGGTAGCTTTGATATAAATCTTCCAAGAAGTTTTGCGAGTTATTCTCTCCGCTAGGCCTTGCTTTCAGATGGGAAATTCTTAGTAGATCATTGCTGTGGTTGCTCTTTGATGAACTCCGAAGTTTAGTGGTTAACACTCTTAATTAATCAGGCTTAAGGAGTGTTTAATCGGAGCTCCCCCCCTTATTGGAAAAGGTAATCATGGCAATGGGAGGCAAACTGATATAAACAAGAAAACCTGATTTATAGTGTCGCACTTTTACGGTGTGTCTGGTCTGATGTGAGCAGCAGAACCATGGACGTGATGGTCTAGTGGATAGAGTGTCTGTGTACTAGCCGGTAGATCATAGATGAATGAGTGCAATACCTGGCCAGGTCAAAACAAAGATGTAAGCAATTGGTTATATGTTACCACCTTATATGGTCTGACTGATTAGTTCAGTGTCGGGAGAATGTCACTGAGTGGGATATCGCGTCATGGTGCTGGTGGCCTGATTTCCCAGTACTATAAAGTCGTCATGAGTGCGCACTATCACAAGTCAGATATTACCTTAGATTATACCAGGGAGCAAAACTCCAAGAAACAAACAAGAACATGATATGGTACTTACTGGTATTGTTATCATAAGATCATGTATTCGGAGGTTGATTGTCAGGGTGATGTTACTGAGTGCGATATTGTATCATAGTGCGGGTGGATCCGTAGGGGCAGAGCTAAACCCCTAACAGATGGTTAGGGTATTATCATTATCCATATATGGGTCGTTTGAACTTACTATTTCTTATTATTCCAGAGCGACCAGACGGGGTGGTCGAATGAGTTGAGCATCCATCTCTTGTTTTGGGTGTTCCGAACCCATGACTTCATGGCTTTGAACCCTGGTCGAGTCAAACTGATGATTTAAAAATTGATACTTCTCGCTTCCTAGCCTGGTGATCATCATTATTAGGATAGGGGAAGCACTGCTTGGCTCAGTGTCAGGATAATGTGACTGAGTGGGATATCAGGTCATGGTGCTGGCAGTCTGGTATCTCAGTGGGGCAGCACTATAAAGTCGACATGACTGTGCACTGTCACAAATCGCTACCCGTCCTGATATGACCTTAAATGTTGCTAGGACATAAAACAACAGCAAACAAACTCATTCCAGGCCTAGCATCATAACCATCACCTTATCTAAATTTGCTGATGCAATGGCCCTGTCCACAATTGCTTATGTAGGTGGCTCCTTGCCTAAGAGGTCAGTGCAGACTACTACAGTATCACGTATTTCACCACAAGGTTAAAAGTCCTGAAAGATGGATCAATTTTATTAAGCAAGTAACAACACAACATTTAATTAAATGTAAAACCTCATGATTCGCAAACGATTAATATTCCTCTCAAACTAATTGTGAGAAATAAGAATTACCAGATGAGAAGGCGCCATCATCGCTTTGGGACGAGATTTTTCGCCCATTGAAACAATTTCTCACATCGCTATCCACAGTGAGCGCTTTTTATTTGCATTAACTTCAGCCAAGCTTTAGTGATAACCACCTCCCTCAGTGCTCCTTTTCCAGGGGCTTTCAAATACAGTGCACATGTTTAATTTAAGGCGACGCAATCTCCATCCAGAAGTGGAAAGCAGTATTTGGGCCATTTGGTGTATTTTGGGATTGTATTAAAGACTTGCTCACAAATCAAGTACTTAATTTCCCTGGTTTCATTGGAATTTAATATATGCTGTGTTTACTTTAGTGGAAATCATGAATATTCAATGTTGAGACAGTTGCCACCAGACGCACTGAAATTGTTGTTAGAGTGCGACGTAGCTCAGGCAGTTCAGTGTCCAACTGTGAAGCTGTCGGTCATTGGATCGATCCGTCTCAGTGGATCCATTTGCAGTTTGGGCTATTTTTCGTTCCAACCTATGGTCCACAACTGGTTCATCAAAGGCTGTGGTATATGCCGTCACGTCTGTGGGAAAGTGCATATAAAAGACCACTTGCTGCTATTTAGAAAGAGTTCCTATGTGGCAACAGCAGGTTTCCTCCAAGTCCAAAGACAATTGTCAGAATGACCATATGTTTGACGTCCAATAGCTGATGATAAAAATCAATGTGCTCTAGAGGCGGCATTAAGTAAAACAACGTCAAGTTTTCTTTTTAATGGTTGCTTTATAGCTTTGTGAAATTTGGATTAAAGAGATCGATAGACTGTTGTATATTTTTTGGGGTTTTCATGCTAGCAACATCTGAGGTCATATCATGATGGGTACTGACTTTGTAACCGCGCACACCAACGATGACTTCATAGTACTGCCCCACTGCGATACCAGGCCGCCGGGAACATGACCCGATTTGACACATTATCCTGATTCTGAGCTAAGCCGTCCTTGCTCTATCCGTGTAATGCTGAGCGCCAGGGTAAGTAGTGTGCCTGTGCACAGAACGAGTTAAAGCTATTATCAACATAATCTGGTCTGCCTTCCACCAGGTAAATATTGTGATATATGCGTAATAGACGTATAGGTGTGTGGCTAATATATTTTAACGAGATGCAGAGTTTGAGACAAAGGAATATGCTAATGAGATGACGTCATGGAAAGTTTAGCCGCCGGGTCAAGCGAGCCCTAGGCCGTGAATAAACCATTCAGTATCCAGAAGTCAAAGTGTTCAGACATCGTACTTTCACAAATATCACTATCTGTGTGTGTATATATATGGGTACTGCAGGTATTGCAGGTATTGTAATACCTCAGGGAGTTTGATGCCCATGACCTGCAGAGTTGTAAACCACTGCCTTGTGGTACAGGTTCTTGACAGAACCGAAGGCTAAGGGAGCAAATCCTAAACAGAAAACCATGTCACTGTGGCCATTAAGGGTGGTTGATGTATGGAACTCCCAACATCTCCCAACCAGCCACTGCAGGGACACATAGTTTTGTGCCTGGTTGGACATGTTCTTGCAGGTGTGAAACCTATATCTGCTCCCTGAGAGAGTGCCGCTGGTAACTTGCAAAAGCAAGCAGCACTTCAACACTTTTGCAGGCAGCTTTCATGAAATGTGACCGACTCATGGACATCACTCTCACAGCAGAGAGCTAAATGGACAGCGGCAGTCAAGTAATGAAAGCAGTCTTTGTTGCATCACGACCGACAGCATGATGATGATGATGATATATATATATATATGGAAATAGAGATTGATTAATGTTGATAACTTTACAAGCTAAGTATGTTGTGAGGTGGTAAAGAGCACATGACATATAGAGACAGAAAAGCAAAACTAATTATAGATGTCACTCATATCAATACACTTGCAGAAATAATGAACATTGGCAAAACTAATAAGGGGCAGGGTCAAAGTGCAAGTAATAGGCAAGGCAACCTAACTCTCAGTTAAGACCCCAAACACATGGCAGTGCTTCAAAACTCGCGGAAGAAATAATTATTGGATTGTTTTTCCCTGTTTACTGTAGTTGGTAATCGTAGGGATTTCTGTTTTTAAAGATATACATAGTCAGACAGGTGATGTTAGCTGATGCTGGTAATGGCTTTGTTTTATTGATTTATTTTTAGAGGAAGGAAGATACCGCTGAAACCGGACGTGGTCGCCCAATCGGTAGAGCGCAGGCTTCCCATGCGGAAGCTTGGTTGGTTGTTGACATGTTATGTTCTGGAAACATCTATGGTCATATCAGGACGGGTGCCGACCCGTGACAGTTCGCACTCATGGTCACTATATAGTGCTGTCCCACTGGGAGTCAAGACCGTCAGCAGCATGGCATGATGTCCCACTCAGTCACATTGTCCTGACACTGAGGCAACCAGTCCGTGCTCTATCCTAATTATGCCGTGCAGCTGGCTAGGAAATGACAAGTATAATTTTGTTAAGTCATTGGCTTGACTCAACCAGGGTTCAAACATGTGGGTTCGAAATCCACGATCTACCAACACGGTAACTGGACGCTCAACTCATTCGGCCATCCCGTCTGGTCTTAGGTGGAAGGTTCAGGAGTTCAAATCATGGCCGAATCAAACCAATCACTTACAAAGTTGATACTTGTAGCTACCTAGCCTGATGCTCGGTATTACTAGGATACCGCACGGACTGGTTAGATTAGTATCAGGATAATGTGACTCAGAGAGAAATTGACTCCTGGTGGTGGTGGCCTTATCTCGCAGTAGGGTAGCAATATAAAGTCACCATGAGTGTGCACTGTCACAAGTCGATACTCGTCCTGATGATATGACCTTGGATGTTGCCAGGATTCAAAAACCCCCAACAGACAACAAACATGTACACTTTTGGTTGTTTTTTTGTTGGGTACATCAGTTGATTAATCAGGGGAAATTGCAATCACAGGCGATTGGTCTTCTTCATTCCACTGCTCCTTGACCTATTCTAATAATGCCAAGCACCAGGCTAGGTAGCAACAACAATAATTGTTTAAGTCATTAGTTTGATTCGACGAGGGTGCGAACCCGTGGATTCGAATCCCATGACCTACCAAAGCTTGTGGCGGACGCTCAACTCATTCGGCCATCCCCTCTGAAACTGCCCGTGCAGAACCTATCCTATTCCTTTTGGGTTCCTAGTGTTTCCTGACAGCCACACTGAATGATCATCATACAAGTTTCACTCTCGCCCTTGCTTTAACTTACAACATGATATTTGCTACAGTTTCTGCTGTTTTCTCAGATACATATAGTGTGATCATCATTCTAATGTTCTCGGTTTTGAAGTGATTTTTATTCTAATCTGATAACTTTAGGGATATTTCCAATGAAAATAAATCCAAATTAATGTTTGTGGCGAACACCAACAATCTTACAAATACACAGCTGTTTGCTTGTTTGTTGTTTTACATTGTAGCAACATCTAAGGACATATCAGGACAGGTACCGACTTGTGACAGTGCACACTCATGGTGACTTGTAGCAGGGTAACACAGGTCACCTGCAATACATGTTTAATGATGATTGATTGATTGGTGGTTGCTTTACGCCGTGTCAGCAGCATAGGCCACATTTAGGGCGATGACACTTTGAGTTCACCAGTAATCAAATTGGATATGCAGGATTAAATTTATGTAAGTCTTTCGCTATGATAAAACTACATTTATGCTTTCATCACACTGGTCCCAATTATCATATTGCTGTGTTCAGCTTCCATTGTTCATTTTTCCAAGAACATGGGTGATTGAATGCACGTGTCCGACAGCATACCAACTGTATGGACTCTCACCACTGCCAGCTAGCGATACCGGAGTGAACTATCGCCTCGGCTGGGTTCCAAATCGCACGCTACCTACCGTCTAAAGCCTCTGTCACACATCACCAGATTGAGAAACAGACAGAATTGACTAGTCCGGGCATCATAAGTATCAAAATGTATTAAAATGTGTCAAAATGTTGCGATATTGGGTCAAAGGCCGCTGGACGAACGGACATGAAACGGACATGAAACGGACATGAACGGATAGCCAATGGACAGTAAGCGGACTAAACAGATTCAAACCGGACACGAAACATAGACGTCAATCCGGCGGCATCCATTCCAAGTTTTGTGCATGTTCAAAACTTGTAAGGACACAAACCGGAATATCAACGGACTTTGTTTGGTTTCTTTCTGTTTCCTCCAATCCGGTGATGTGTGACATGGGTTTAATGCTATGCCTTAGCCATGCAAAGCTTTTGACTCACTTCCACCTAAGCGCCCGATCCATCAAGACATGTAGGCCTACTACAGGCTCTCGAATTTGTCATTCCACCCACTTCAGCTTATAAGATTAAAAAAATGATGGGCCTATGTTAAGCGTCTGTGAGCCTCAAACATTTAACCACTCAATGTACACCATGTAACATACAACAAGAACAATGTATTCCAATATTTATTATGTCGGTCTTGCATTATTTCAACTACCTGAATCCTTCTGCATGCCTTCGAGTATGGAAGCTAGGACCCTCGGCAGGTAGGTATAAGACTTCCATCTGATTAGTGTGCAGAGTAAGGACAACCACTAGTTGCTTTTATTGCCAGGTCCTTATTGTGTGGGGATGTTATGAGTTATTTAAGCAGCCATAACTGAGCAAGTAACTGGGATGGATGCATAGGAGGCGTGGGATGGTTTATGGGCAAGTCTGTACACCTAGTTTTTTTTGTTTTGTTGTAAATATAGTTTATTCATTGAATAAAGTATTTTGTCAGCACTGTGGCACTGGTCTTCCAGCCATGTGACAATACAGTTATTTACAATATATGCACATGTAGTCTGATATCGTCACCAGCAGCTAGCCCAAATCAGCTGAAATAACAATATCAAACATTCAAAGACTTACATATGGTATAGTTTGACAATTCACATACAAAAATAGCAGTTATATATTTTATTTCTACACACTTGATACATACATGTGTATTGAATAGACCTTTACATTATGGAGTGGTTAGGTGCATAGTTTCCCTTCATAGGTTTGTATGCCTACTTACTATGTTGTGAACTGCAAAACTATCATGTTGTTGGAGTTTACATTTTGAGATGGAGTGAATGTTAGTAGAATGGTTTGTTTATTCTGTTAGATAGAGTGTGGTTAGCTTATAGGGGTATCCTTAAAAGGGTAATACCTCAGGTGTGTTTTTTGACTACATGAAGTAGTTTGAGTAAGTAGGTTGTTAGTAATAATGGGATAAACAATGCTTGGAGGATTGTACGTTTCAGTCATTCAGTAGTCCAGTACAGACTTGATTAGTGTCTATGTTTATACAAAGACCCTATAATACCAAGTTCACTGTCAGAACCACAACGCTTGGACTAAACCTTAATCCACCAAACTGTCGGGTATACTACACCATTAAGAGTTCCACCCAACTCATGTAGCCCCATTCTCCCAGGAACTGGAATGGCAATGACCCATTGGTAGATTAGTTGTTTAAGCGGGGACGATTGGTCTTCCTTATTCCACTGCTCATTGCCCTATCCTAATAATGCTGAGCGCCAGGCTAGGAAGCGACAAGTATCAATTTTTAAGTCATTGGTTTGACTCGGCTAGGGTTCGAACCCACGATCACATTATCTACCAACATGGGAGAGGGACACTGTAACTCAGTCAGCTATCCCATCATTGTATTTCCACCAGTTTAGAATATGCAAAGGAAAAAGTTAAATATAAGGGGTAAAGGGAATTAATGCAAAGCATAACATTGTACCCGTTTTTATGCAACTTCCATTGGTTAGCGAGTATTTCAAACATCAAAGAAGTGTGTAAATAACTGTAATTGAAAACAGAACGAGACAGTAGTATAAAGTGGCAATTTTAATTCTTTCTATCTTAGCTTGTTACATTACTCTTTCATGATGAGATGACCTTAGATATTTCAAGGATTACAGGCACTTAACCCTATCGATACATCATATTAGTTGGGTGGGTGGGACGGCAAATCTGGGCGGCAGAAGTACGTCCTCTCGGTTTGAAAAGTCTGGTCGAAGTGAATATCTCCAGTGCCACGTCATCGGCTTTGACTGGAAATCATTATAGGTGGCGCGTCAATCGGCGGCCATTTTAGTTCTAAAAGTGAATATAGATGTCGCCACCAGTCTGATTTTAATCTAACTGCGTAGTTCAAGAAGTATCATGTAGATGGCGCGTCGATCAGCGGCCAAAGTTATTAGTTCTAAGAATAGAATATAGTCGGCGCCATGGTGCCCTAATCTACTGAGATTCACAGTCTCGTTCATTCAATTACCCATGTTGCGCACATCATGGACAATTGAAAACAGAACGAGACAGTAGTATAAAGTGGCAATTTTAATTCTTTCTATCTTAGCTTGTTACATTACTCTTTCATGATGAGATGACCTTAGATATTTCAAGGATTACAGGCACTTAACCAAAAAATAGAGCAAGTGTCCTGGGAGCCGATGAAACTGACTGCCTTGGTACATAATCATGCACTGCGTCAGTGGTCCAATGACCCAAGTGTTTGATGTTGCTGATTGACGATCGTTGCAGAGCACAGGCTAGTGCACCACCTCGTCTCAGACTATGCAGTGTCATTGCCGCTGGGGCCGGATGACCTGCCACGGACAGGGCCAGTCGGATGGTGTCAAGCAACGCGGTTGCACGTAGAGGTGATCCGTTGGTAGTCAGGAAGGCAGGGCCATCGGGGTGAAGTGGTGTCCTGGACACGTAATCCTTCCACGCTTGACATGGACAGTAGGGCGATCCAGGTATCGCCGGAACGAGAAATGTCTCTTGGAGACGATGACTTGTATTGTTTTTGATTACCGGACTCGGACATTGATGACCACTGCGGTTATCCTCACATCCTTGGCCCGAAGATAGTGGCCAGGGCCAGAGCTGCCAAATTTAGGAAACAGGTTACTCTGTCGGAGGAGTGTGCGATGATAGTAGCTAGCACCAGTAGTTCAATATGGCACTTGGTAATGTAAGTCGATCTTTGAGGTGTATTAGATACGACATAACGTGATACTGCGATGATCGCAGCGGGTCTGCGTGGTGTTCTTGCATATAAATGTAGTATTCCCTTGCCTGGGCTGCCTTATTCCTCCAGGTCCCAATCGCCAGCCCCGCCTTAATGGCATCAAGAAGCCGCTGATGGTGACGTTGTGAGTAACCTGGGGAGAGAAGGCAACAAATTTAAATATCGATCCCAGGTTACTGGTTAGGGGTCAAAGCATTGTCATGTGTCACAATCACCGATTCCAGGTCGGCCTCAGCAACAAGTCTCTGGGCTAGACTCCTTGCACGCAAGTCGAAACACATACGACTTCGAGCATCAGGAGAATGATGTCCTTTCTTGGTTTGTGTCGGACAAGAATGTCGGTACTCCTTCGTGCGGCAAACAGCCAGATCTCCCGGGCACAGGCGCAGATGACAGGGTCGCAACCTGCCCCGGAACTGAGCACTTGCTGTGAGGTTGCATTGTCTCTGTTTATTACGATGGTGTATTTGTGCACTTGTTGTGGAGAGAGATGTTTGAGGGCGACAACCAGATTTCATCTCAGATTGTGATTTGTTAGCTTCTGACATGGTATCGCCTCGAGCTGTGGGTTTTTAAAACATGGTCTTCAGACAAATTCAGCTTTCGTGTAGGATGTTGCTATACTCATGACTCTAGAGTGGCTATGTATACTTAAGCCTGTGTGATTTTTGTGTGATTCTTATCACGCATTGTAGGCCTTTTGAGATATTGGCTGAAGATCGTCATCCTGTTATGTCGTGTGCCTAGTGATGTTGCACTTTAATTGTTAGAAGAGCGCCATGGTGATACGGCTTGGTAGCGTTATTAAGCTTATGAGATACAACAAGAAAGCAGAGCACTTTTTGAATTGACATCTTACAATTTGATCTCTCAGCCTTTGACATGGTCTGCAGACAAATTCAGCTCTCATCCAGGAGGTTGCTATACTCGTGACTTTGGTGTGGCTATGTATACTTAAGCCTGGTCACTTTGTTCTACGAGTACATCAACATAGCATGGGGACCGGTTGCTTCTATGCAGTGTCAGTTTTGTGTTCTTGATGTGGGTCACCATTCCTGTATTGTCAATGCTGTCGGTTGCATGTGAGGTTCGCTGATGTCAACATTGAGAATTAGAGTGTGGAGTGTCAGCTTTTGTTACTTGACTTTTTGTGTTTTTGGTTCTTGATGTTGGTCACCATTTCTGTAATGTCAGCACTGGCGGTTGTATATGCAGTTTGCTGATGTCAGCATTCGAGATGAGGTTTTAGACGGAGGGATCTTTCCCTGCGGCCATGTCATTTATATCTTGTATGGTCGGTCAGTGACTATATAGTATCACCACCAACACCATCTATGCATTGGCATTTAACAAATGAAGGGTCTGGGTATATGAAAGAATTGTCAGAATTATTACTTTCTGTTTTCCCTCCCTTATAACGCCGGGTTTTCAGATCCATTTCCAAGGAGGAAAGCTGACTCGTTTACCTTCATCTTGTTATTGGGTGCCGACATTGGCACTCAGGACTTCATGACTAGCGATCCGAGCACCAATCCCGACCTTAATAGGTCCAACCGTTTTTGCGAAGTAGCCAGACCACGTCCATGAGGTCCGTAGCATCGACGTTGTATCGGTGCATTGACCATGTTGTAGTGTCTCCGGGGGTCGCTCCGATCGATCGTGTCCATGAAATACCGAGCATGCTGTCATGTCCGCCTCCACGTGGCATGATGTCACAAACCCTTTTTTACTACGTGCTTCATGCGGTTCATCGATACATGCACCAATGTCAGTTTTGAGATCGTCAATTTGGTTTTGTACTGTAGCCAGCGCCACGATTAATCCTACGTCCACAGGGTTGCTCGTTGCGTCCATTTGGCATGTCGATTCAAACGATCGCCTCCTTAACGATCGGTCGAGCATGCTGTCATGGCCGCCTCCTTGCAGCATGACGTCAGCATGGCGCCAGCTCGGAGAAAGCTGCGTCGTAGATAACACGTCCTCCTCTACCGGCACGCCTCCGATGCCGCCAGCGATCGAGTGAACAAGATTTGAACCCACAGTCGTGAGAATTCCAACGTTCAAACCATCGGCCAGCATCAGAAGAAGTTTCAGCCGATTGTACCGTGGAGGAGCGATGTCTTGTCGGTTTAACCGATCGCCTACATTGTGATCGTCGAGCGTGCTGTCATGGCCGCCTCCTCGTATCGTGACCTCAGCACTCCGCCGGCGAAGCCCACCGTACCTGTATTTCCATCGCTCCGCGTACTTTGTCGCGTCCACTTGCTGGTGATAGTAGGTTTCAGCCGATTGTACCGCAATGGTTTGTCGGTTTAAGCGATCGCCTCCATATCGATCCGTCAAGCATGCTGTCATGGCCGCCTGCAGGCTTTCTTGTCGTGTCCATTTTGTTTTTGTCACTTTCATCTCGCCGTGCCTCGCGCCGATCCATTTTTTGACTTGAGCAAGGCTAGCTTTACGGCGTAGATTCATGAGGTGTTGCCACTGACTTCGACCTAATGTTCTTGGATTTTTTCATCTGTCATGCTCGCTCCAGTTACAATCGAAATCTGGGCGGCAGAAGTACGTCCTCTCGGTTTGAAAAGTCTGGTCGAAGTGAATATCTCCAGTGCCACGTCATCGGCTTGACTGGAAATCACTATAGGTGGCGCGTCAATCGGCGGCCATTTTAGTTCTAAAAGTGAATATAGATGTCGCCACCATATATAGTCGGCGCCATGGTGCCCTAATCTACTGAGATTCACAGTCTCGTTCATTCAATTACCCATGTTGCGCACATCATGGACAATCAATTTAAATACCTGTAAAATAAATGTATATAACGGGAAATAAGTGGAAATAACAGGAAATAATTGGAAATAACTTAAATAAATTAGAATAAATGTGAATAAATGTGAATGAGTGTGAGTAAATATGAAGAAATGTGAATAAATATGAAGACATGTAAAAAACAGAGTGAAGAAATGTGAATAATGTTGAAGAAATGTGAGTAATGGTGAAGAAAGGTGAAGACAGGTGAATAAAGGTGAAAGAATGTTAATGCATGTGAATAATGGTGAATAAATGTGAATAATGGTGAAGAAATGTGAGTAGCGGTAAGTAAAGGTGAATAAATGTAAATAAAGGTGAATGCATGTTAATACATGTGAATAATGGTGAAGAAATAACAATAATGGTGAAGAAATGTGAGTAACGGTGAATAAAGGTGAAGAAATGTAACTAAAGGTGAAGGGATGTTAATACATGTGAATAATGGTGAACAAATCTGAGTAAAGGTGAATAAAGGTGAATGCAAGTAAATAAAGGTGAATGAATATTAAAACATGTGAATAATGGTGAAGAAATGTGAATAATGGTGAAGAAATGTAAATAAAGGTGAATGAATGTTAATGCTTGTGAATAATGGTAAAGAAATGTGAATAATGATGAAGAAATGTGAGTAAAGGTGAATAATGGTGAAGAAATGTAAATAAAGGTGAATGAATGTTAATGCTTGTGAATAAAGATGAAGAAATGTAAATAAACGTGAATGAATGTTAATGCATGTGAATAATGGTTAAGAATTGTGAGTAAAGGTGAAGAAATGTAAATAAAGGTGAATGAATGTTAATACATGTGGATAATGGTTAAGAAATATGAGTAAAGGTGAAATGTGAATTTAAGGTCAATAAAGGTGAATACATGTGGGTACATCTGAAGAAAGGTTAATGAAGGTGAGTAAACCTTAATAAAGGTTAATAAAGGTGACTAAAGGTGAATGAATGTTAATACATGTGAATAATGGTGAAGAAATGTGAGTAAAGGTAAAGAAATGTGAATTAAGGTCAATAAAGGTGAATACATATTAGTAAATCTGATAAAGGTTAATAAATGTGAAAAAATGTGAATAAATGTTAATAAAGGTGAATAATGTGAAACAATGTGAATAAATGTGAATTAATGTGAATAATCTGAATAAATCTGAATAACTGCGAATATATCTGAATAAATGTGAATAAATGCGAATAAATGTGAAAACATACATGAATAAATGTGAATAAATGGAAATAAATGGAAATAACTGGAACCATGGCATAACCAAATCTAAGGTGGCTGTCCACCAAGTCTTCATACTCAGTTCTCACCATTTACTTGTTGTCCTTCTTCCAATATTTACAAGTCATCCATTGACAAATAACAGTGACAGTCCAAATAAAATATTGTGATGGCCCACAGTCTTCCCCCACACCGTCACACACTCACGGAAGAACGCCAACATTCAGTATCAGTATGCTTCAACCTGATTTATTGCAAAACCTCTCCGCTCTCCGTGGCGTCAACACTGAACTGCCCCACCCCCTAACTCGCCAGGTCCCACATCGCCTCTATAGCTGGGTGGGGGGTGAGCTAGCCACATGCAGTAGAGGGCAGCCCCGTTGGGGTCTGCCCAGTGGCTAGCCTGCCACCACCTAGCACAGTTCAGAGTAACTGCATAGGTGTGCGGCGTAGTGTCTTCAGCCACCACGTGGTAGTGGGGCTCATGTACAGACTACTACAATATTCAAAAAACAAATGCACCAAGTGGATGAGTCTAAATCAACAGTGGGTCTTGTATTGCTGGCAAGTGACTGTCAACACTAACACAACAAACTGCAACTAGCAAACTACTACAACTAGCCAGAATGGGGCCACGTCTTGTGTATTCGTGTAGGGTTATAGCTAAAGTTTAACATTGGGTATGGTCAGTTGGAGTCATTGTCAGTTCGATGAAATATTTACCTACTACTCTAAGTGAAAACAGAAGATATCTTGTCCACATTGTAAATGCCATAAACATACCCATATTGATCTATTTGCGTGTAGTCAGTCACATGACCCTAATGTTGTAATATTGTTGCGATACCTTTGGGTAACTGTCAGAAATCCATTGTACTGTCGTGGGGGTGATAACAATTTGACATATTGGTTCTCGAGCGGGAATCAAACCCACATCTCTTACACCACCTAGCCTCCCTGGTGCCATCCCCCTACCGACACATACCGGTCTATCAGGCTAATTGCAGACTACTACAGTACTATATGCTGCAAATTGCGGATTTAACAATGATGCATTGCTCACTTTAATACATAAATACATTATAGATCATGTATGTGTAAATTATCCTGAATTGAACAAAATGGCTGGAAGACCAGTGCTTCGGCACTGACAAAAGGACCTATTCAGCAGAATAAACATATTTACCAACGATTTAAAAAAAGATTATGAATGGCTGAAGGATCGGTGATTCGGTGATGACAAATAATGTATCCTGATTTTTGTTGGTCCATTAGTTGTTTAAGCAGGGGAAATTTCAGTCATAGACGACTGGTCTTCCTCATTCCACTGCTGGTTGATAGAAAGCCCAAGCCTACACTTTTACCGACCCAAGGGATGTTTAACCTCCCACACCATATAGAGATGGTATGCTAGCAACCGGCCTTTGATGACGCTGTAAGTCATACACAGCAGTGGAAATCCAAATTGGCAGAGCTGGGGGCATGGGGAATCGAACTGCCGACCCTCAGATTAGGAGTCTGACCTAGCAAAAAGTCAGACACTCTAACCAGTCCACCGCAGAGAATGCTACAATATTTGCCTAAAGAAAAGGGGGGGGACCTATCCTATTCATGCAACAGGTAGGTATTCCAGCAATCTATTTGAAATTAGCATACAGCGTAAAGATACATTACAGAAGCTGGGTCAGGATATATAACCCAAAGCGTGGTGGGGTGGGGGGGGGGGGGACAAACGAAGACAAAAAGCAAACAAAAACATATTTGTATATTATATGTGACCCGGGATCCCCAAAGTGCCCTAGCGGTGACTTGGGGAACCCCTGTTCCTTGAATGACGTCACACAATAAGCTTGGTGTCTGGGCATATCACTCACTGCCGACAGAGGTGAGCCCCCCCTAGATCCTGCACCGTTCCCTACCGGCGGACTTACACAAGAGACGCGGCATATGGAGGCTTGTTGTCTAACTACCTCAACACCGAGTTGTTCTCCGTGCCGGATGCGGTCGCCGAGTCGATAGAGCGCAGGTTGCCCATGCGCAATGCATATATTGCTTATATTGCATATGTTGCATATATAGCACAGAGAGCAAGTACAAGACTTATAGCATGTACACTGTGTATATCACATTTATATCACTACAGTACCCATAGCATGTTGCCCATGCGCAATGCATATATTGCTTATATTGCATATATTGCATATATTGCATATATAGCACATATAGCAAGTACAAGACTTAGAGCATCTACAATGTGCATATCACATTTATATCACTACAGTACCCATAGCATGTAAAGCGGGTATTTCATATAGGCCCTACATATCTTATGTCTAAGAGGAGGCAGTTAATGAATGAGGACAGTTAATGATCGTCTTAGTCGCCGAAGTTAGGACGTTAGTTTTCCATAAATCATAGAGTCAGCAGGAAAGGTGCATACAAGACAATAACCATCCTGTGTATAACACCCGTTAATGATATAACGATGCTTAGTTTACATTCCGCGAATTAGCGTATGAGTCATGTGATGTTGGCGGGACGAATGGGTAGTGGAATTCATAACAGTCTGCGGGAAGGGATTGAGGGGAACGGGGTGTGAGAGTGTGTGTGCGTGGAGGGGGGGGGGTATGGGAATGGTCGTGGCGGAGTGGTGTGTGTGGTGATAGAGAGGGGGGATTCCAAATTTAATATTAATATTGTTTCAGAACTATTAATACTGCTGCAAGAGGAATTCGGCAGCATTGAGTGGCGGATGATGGGGTGGGGTGAGGGTGGGGTGAGGGTGGGGTGAGGGTGGGGTGAGGGTGGGGTGAGGGTGGGGTGAGGGTGGGGTGAGGGTGGGGTGAGGGTGGGGTGAGGGTGGGGTAAGGATAGGGTGGGGGTTGGGAGATACATTGGGTGGGCGGAGTGGGAGGGGGCGCGGTTCTGGATGTGGGGGGGGAGTCTCAATTTGGACTGTTGACTCTTGATCGCTTCTGTAATGAGGAGAGGAGGGTCTGCAAAGAGGGAATGGTGAGAGGAGGGGGGGAGGATTAAGGGAAGGAGAAGCAGGGATCTGAAGGAGTTCGGCGGCTTGACTGTCTGTGTGTTTTAGCACGGAGGGGAGGTCTTCAATTCTAAACTATTACTTCAATGTTGCCTTATTATTGTTGCTACATAGGGGGATTTTGGAGATGGAAGGTTGGTGGTAGGGGTGGAGGAGAGAGGAGGTGTGTATTATGAAGGGGAGATGAGGGGAAATAAGGGGTAGGGGAGGTGATAGGAGAGGGGAAATTAGGGAAGAGGTGGTAGAGGAGGAGAGATGGGGAGGTGGGATAAGAGGAGTAGGGGAGGAGGTCGGGGAAGAGGAGAAAGGAAAGGTGTGAGAATAGGGACAGGAGAGTGGGAGGGGGAAGGGGAGGTGGGGGAAAGAGGGGTACAGGGAGGCATTGGAAGATGGCTAGTAGAGATGGGGGGAAGGGGGAATGGGAGGTTCAGGAAGAGCACAAAGGGGAAGTGTGGGAACAGGGTAGGAGAGAGGGGAGGTGGACGGAAGGGGAGGTGTGGGAAGAGGATTATGAGAGGGGGAAAGGGAGGTGGAAGAAGGTGGGTAGGAGAGAGCAGAGGAGGGGGAGGTGTGGGAAGAGCAATAGGACATGGCGGAAGGGGAGGGTAAGGGGAGGTGAGGTGTGGGAAGAGGGCTATGATCGGGGGGAAGGGGAGGTGGGGGAAGGTGGGTAGGAGAGAGGATGGGGAGGTGTGGAAAGAGCGATTTGCAGAGGGGGAAGGAGAAGGGGAGGTGTGGGAAGAGCTGTAGGGGAAAGAGGAGGGGGAGGTGGAGGTGTAGTAAGAGCGGTATGAGAGGGGGGGAAGGGGAGGTGGAGGAAGGTGGGTTGGAGAGAGGGCGGGGAGGTGTGGAAATAGCGATAAGAGAGGGGGAAGGGGGGAAGTGATGGGAGAGGTGTGTGAAGAGGTATAAGAGAGGGCGGAATGGGAAGGGAGGGGGAGGTGTGGGGAAGAGTGGTAGAGAGGGGGGAAGGGGGGAGGTGTGGGAAGAGCGTTACGAGAGGGGGGAAGAGGGGAGGTGTGTGAAGAGCGATAGGAGAGGGGGGAATGTGAAGGGAGGGGGAGCTGTGGGAAGAGTGGTAGAGAGGGGGGAAGGGGGCAGGTGTGGGAAGAGCGTTATGAGAGGGGAAAGAGGGGGAGGTGTGGGAAGAGTGGTAGGAGAGGGGAAAGAGGGGGAGGTGTGGGAAGAGTGGTAGGAGAGGGGTGAAGTGGAGGAGAGGGGAGGTGTGGGAAGAGTCGTAGGAGAGGGGGAGGGAGGGAAGAGTCGTAGGAGAGGGGGAACGGGGGAAGGCGTGGGAAGAGTGGTAGGAGAGGGGGGAAGTGCAGGGGGGAGGTGTGGGAAGAGTGGTAGGAGAGGGGGGAAGTGCAGCGGGAGGTGTGGGAAGAGTGGTAGGAGCGGTGGGAAGTGGAGGGGGAGGTGTGGGAAGAGTGGTAGGAGAGGGGGGAAGTGCAGGGGGAGGTATGGGAAGAGTGGTAGGAGAATGGGGAAGTGCAGGGGGAGGTGTGGGAAGAGTGGTAGGAGCGGTGGGAAGGGGAAGAGAGCGGGAGGTGTGGGAAGATTAGTAGGAGAGGGGAAAGAGGGGGGAGGTGTGGGAAGAGTCGTAGGAGAGGGGGGAAGTGGAGGGGGGTGTAGGAAGAGTGGTAGGAGCGGTGGGAAGGGGAAGGGAGCGGGAGGTGTGGGAATAGTGGTAGGAGAGGGGGAAGGGGGAGGGGGAGAGGGAGGTGTGGGAACAGTGGTAGGAGAGGGGGGAAGGGGAAGGGGAAGGGAGGGGGAGGTGTGGGAACAATGGTAGGAGAGGGGGGAAGGGGAGGGGAGGGGGAGGTGTGCGAAGAGTGGTAGGAGCGGGGGGAAGGGGAAGGGAGGGGGAGGTGGGAGAAGAAGTGTAGGATAGAGGGGACAGGGGAGGGGAGATTGAGGAAAGGGGGAAGAGGAAGCGGAGGTGCACGAAGGGGGTATGATGGAGGGGAGAGTGAGGGGAGGTGGGGGAAGAGGCGAATGGTGGCGTAGGGAGGGGTAGAAGTTGAGGGGGACTGGGAGGTGAGGGAAGAGGCGATGGGGGGCTTTGATGAGAGTTTCTGAGTAGAACGCGTCGGGTTGCGGGAGGGGAGGGGAGGGAAATGTCAAGCCTTGTGCTGAAATGTCAGTGTGGTGGGAGACCTCGGCCCGGCTTTAAATCCTTGTTAATTGTGGCGGCCGGCAGAGGGCCTGTGGTGGGTACAGTAACAATCGCCAGCAGTAATAACGCCAGCCGCACCTGATCAACAGAGTCCTTGTGTATTTTGAGTTGTTTTAACTTAGACAGCGTCGTTATCTATGATGGAAATGCTCAAGTAGTCATTTTTTCTTATTTTATTTTTATTTTTTGTAATTCAATGTCGGTTTTTTTAGTTCTTGTTTGTTTGTGTTGTTGCTTTTGCTGTGCATGTCTGTTTTGTAATGTGTGTTGTGATTGAGAGGGCATGTGAATATGTTCTTGTAATTGGGTGTTCTTTTCATTTGGTTCCATTTTTACTTTGTTTGGATATGTGTGCCTGATTTAGTATGCACGGTCTATATGAGGACATTGTGTGGTTGAGAAAAAGATATGTCAATTTTCTTTTAATTCCAAGAAAGAGTATATGTATTTGTGGGTTGTTGAGAACAAGATATGAACATTTTCGTGTGTTTTTTTGGGGTTATTTCTGGCTGATACACTGGGTTTTGCATCGATATATTGCTACTGAGGACAACGTATATGAACCTTTTTGTTTGTTTTGTACCTGACCTCGAATTTATTAACGTGGGCGATGTGATTGTGAACACGTTTTGCTTGCTTTGCTTAGTTGTTGTTGGTGATTGCTTCAGTTTTTATTTCGTTTGTATTGAATGTTGCTGTTATTTGTATAAGATAACAATACAAATATGAAATAGTTTTTTCCTGAAAATCGTCATATAAACATGCATTCTGCTATTATTTGGAATGTTTTCATTTTTGGTACCACGTTTCAGGGAAAGAAACATGTACATTGGTAAGACATGACTTCTCCCACAGCTTGCTAATAACAAAGACCCTAGAATACTAAGACGGCTCACTCCCTATCTCTCCCATGGTCATGTAAATTTCACACTGCCACTTTGTGGTGGGTTTGATCAGCCCGGCTGCTGGTTGGTGTTTCACATGTAAACACATACAAATGATATTATACATGAGATATGTAAGTATGAATACACATCAATATGAAATTGCTATGAACAACTACACATCATCATCAGCAACATCATCATCATCACAATCATCACACATCTGTCCCATTCATAAATTCATTTATACATATAATATAGCCACTGTTTAACCAAGAGAACAGCCAGCGCACCAAGTGATGGGTTTGATCATTTTGATTACACAGTACAGGCTGAGTGAGCCGTCTTAGTGTTATGGGGTCTTCGCTAATAATCTTGATACAAACCTAGGGGATTAAGTGGATGTGTCTTTCTTTGAGTTTTACACCCTGGCAACATCTAAGGTAATATCAGGACGGGTACCGACTTGTGACAGTGTGCACTCATGGTGACTTGATGGTTCTGCCCCACAGGGATACCAGGATACACGCACCCATGACCTGATATCCCACTGAGTCACAGTATCCTCACACAGAGGTAGCCAATCCTTGCCATATCCTAATAATGCTGAGCACCAGGCTAGGAAGCGACGAGTATCAATGGTATAACTCATTTGTTTGACTCGACTGGGAATCGCACTCCCGACCTACCAGACAGGAAGCCTGCGCTCTACCGATTCGGCCAGCGCGTCTCGTGATTAAGTGGATTTCCTGTGAGTCATCCTTTTGTGTTCCCACTAACCGTAATCTATAGAACACATATACAGTATAACCCCGTTAAACCAAACTTAAAGGGACCCGAGAAATCTATTTGGATTAACCGATCATTGGTTTAACCAAGCTTTGGCTTTGACTTTGACTTGGCTTTGGCAAAAACGTGGGCGCATTATGAATGTAATATACAATGTGTGTGGACACTTTGATTATTGTTAATTGTGTATATACAGTATAACCCCGTTAAAACAAGCTCAGTTAAACCAAACGATCGGTTAATCCAAACTTTTTTCGGCGGCCTGGCACAATACTACCATTTATCATATAAAAAAGTCTCAGATTACCTTATAACCACATCAAACTTTGGTTTAGCCATTCCGGAAGTGGCCCGGGGCCCGACAATTTTGTTTTGATTAACCGATAATTTGGATTAACCAACTTTGGTTAAGCCAACTTTTTTATATGATAAATGGTAGTATTTTGCCGGGCTGCCGAAACAAGATTGGATTAACCGATCGTTTGGTTTAACTGAGCTTGGTTTAACAGGGTTGTACTGTATATATATATGCACAACAATGAAAACACACATATGTTGAACCCAGAGGTCAAATAAAGTATCCCATATGGCGGGTTTCCAATCAAAGTGGGTCAATGCAGTCCAGATGAAATTCCTCCAAAGTTAAAGTCCTGGCGCCGAAAAGGCCATAACGGGCTTCTTTACAGTTGACTACTTTTACTCCAACAGATAAAGGCAGATTTATGGAATCGTAGAAAATTCTCAAACTAAAGAAGACCCATGTAGCCGGATTATTGGGGTCCTTTCACGGCTGCACGACTAGGGGCAGGATTGGTTGGTTGGTTGTTGGAGTTTTACATCTGGGCAACATCTAAGGTTATATCAGGACGGATACCGACTTGCGACACTGTACACTCATGGTGATGACCAGGCGGGATGGCCGGATGAGTTAGAGCGTCCGTCACCCGTGTTGGTAGACCGTGGGATCGTGGGTTCGAACCCTGGTCGAGTCAAACCAATGACTTAAAAATGTATACTTATCGCTTCCTAGCCAGGCGCTCGGCATTATTAAGATAGGGCAAGGACTGGTTGGCTCAGTGTCAGGATAATGTGACTGAGTGGGTGGGATATTGGGCGATGGTGCTGGCGGCTGGGTTTCTCAGTGGGGCAGCACTATAAAGTCGCCATGAGTGTGGACTGTCACAAGGCGGTGCCCGTCCTGATATTACCTTAGATGTTGCTAGGACGTAAAACAACAACAAACAAACAATCATTGGTGACTTTATAGTGCTGCCCCACTGGGAAATCAGGCTACCAGCACCTTGACCCAATATCCCATTCAGTCATATTATTCTGACACTGAGCTAAGCACGCCTTGACCTGTCCCATTAATGCCAAGCACCACGCTAGGAAGCAACAAGTATCATATTGAAGGGGGTCATATTGGTTTGACTTGACCGGGAATTGAACTCCCGATCTCATTCACGGGAGGCCTGTGCTCAACTGATTCGGCCACCACGCCTCCTAGGAGCAGGAAATGGAATTAGAAAGGACACATCCCAATAGCATCGCTTCCTGCGCATTAATATAGTGCGGTTATTGTCATGGTGGGTGATGACAATGGGAAAGCATTACGACGAAAGCAAAAGGCAAAATAATTCTGCACATGTGCATGCACAGTAACATGATCCATGCTAATTGGTTGATGGCAGCTCTGCGAATTACTGTTTGGGAGGCTACAATTCGATGAACAGTAGCTCTGCGAATAGCCAGTGCGATTCACATTTTATACCGTACCACAACTAAACCACCAATGACCAGGTGACCAGACCTCCTTAGTAGGTCACACTATGTAATAGCCCGCGACACCAGCCTCAGGAGAGCAGTCATTAAATATTCCTGGCTGATAGCACCACAGCCAACCAAAAGCAAGTCTGACATCTGAGGCAATGGATGTAAATTGAGCGTTCTTCTTCTGAAGTGGATTAGGCTGATGCCAGCCCCGATGTCGCTTGGCGTGGGCAGCGCATGGTCGGTGGACCCCATCATCCTGGCCCATTAGAGTTGTAATTCCTACTGAACGGAGTGGGACGTAGCTCAGGCAGTTGAGTATCTACCTGTGAAGGTGTGGGTCATCCTATTCATCCTGCTCGGTGGAACCATTTGCAGTTTGGGCTATTTTCAGTTCCAACCAGTGGTCAACAACTGGTTCACACAGGCTGTGGTGTGTGATGTCCTGTCTGTGGGAAAGGGCATATAAAAGACCCCTTGCTGCTTATCGGAAAGAGTAGCCTATGTGGAGTCAGTGGGTTTCCTCCAAAGAAATATGTCAGAATGACCATATGTTTGACATCCAATAGCTGATGCTAAAGATCAATGTGCTCTAGAGGTGTCATTAAATAAAACAAACTTTGATTCCTACTGATGGGAGAAAGCGGGGATTTTGTACAGCCCTCATGCGACCAAGTGCAGTTCACCATAACAAGCTTTGCTCAATACCTTATTGTTATTGTAGTGATCTGTACTGCCCTTTCATGGAAGGAGTCACATAGACAGGGGGTTGTGCATAAGGTGATGACATCAGGGAGGCTAGCTCGACTGATGGTTAGAGCATTATTAGTCCGGAATGCAAGAGATGGGGGTTTCGAAATTCCGCTCTAGCCGCAATATTCCCCATCTTCATCACCCCAGTGACATTATCATAAGTAACGATGGGCTAATTATCAAAGCATCATAACTATTGCTCCCCCCATCCCCACCCATCTTGCCTCAGAGTCCATTCATGATTATCAGCTGATCTCTCAGGGGAATAAAAGTCTCTAACCACATCCAGAGTTAACATGGGGAGTTCAGGTGCCAACTCCTGTAAACGCCAATCCAAAAATTGAGATAATGATTGGAGTCAAACTTACGAAAGGTTCATTTTTCACATTCCTATTTTAATGTTCATTGCTCCATAACCATTTCATCACAAGCAAAGGGGAATTAATGATAATTAAAGATACCTTCACATAGAGATATTTTATTTTAATTACATTTTTGGATTGGCTGTTACAGTGCTTTGAGCCTGAACTCTTCGCATATTTCTTTCTTTTCTTGGCTCTGAGATTTGAGTATCATGAACCAACCTCATCACTTAAGCAAAGCCAGTAGCCTATTGCCACTTGTTTCCCCAAAAGTGCTTTCATCAGAATAATAACACCCATGGCTTCCAGACTTAGCAAACACCCCTGTTTCATGGTTTACATGGGATTAATTACAAGGGATGTTTGTTATCTTTTCACTTGTTATGCAGCGATAATGGTTAAATAAACAATGTAACGGGTATCCAACGTTGCCTTGTTATTCGAGCCTTTAATAAAATTGTGTTTTATTTATGGTAATATTTTGTTTTCATCTCCCACTCTCGCGATCAGCAACCTTCCCAGCTCCATTCGACTCCTTCCATTTCCCATCCCCTCCCCGCTCCGCTGGTGAAGTATGCAATGAATTCTCATCAAGTCCTCACCTCCTTGAATCAAATCAGACGGCAGAGGGAGCTGGTGACACAGGATGAGGAAAGGAGTTTCCGGTTGGTTGGTTGGTTGGTGCTGTATTGTCGATATAGATGGTTGGTTGTTGGAGTTTTACATCCTGGCAACATCTAAGGTCATATCAGAACGGCTAATGATATGTGAGAGTGCACACTCATGGCGACTTTATCGTGCTGCCCCACTGGAAAATCAGGCCGCCAGCACCATGACCCAATATCCCACTCAGTCACATTATCCTGACACTGAACTCAGTCCCCGCTGACACTAAAACACATTTTTACTAAGTTGCGTTGATTTGTTGGCCCTGCGCCAACAATTCTACAATGCAGACAGTATGCATGACCTTTTTACTAAATTAAAATAGAACATTTTAGCCTTTTTGAGGGCAGCTGGACTGTACCACCTCATATAGTTTACTAAATAAATTCTATCAATTATTAATAAAACTTTTCTTTTTCTATGGGAATTTGTTTCCCTTGACCACAAATATATGATTGTGAGCTTTCTATTTTAAATGCTGATATGACCTTAGATGTTGCTAGGACGTAAAACAACAACAACTATTTTAATGAGTGTCTATTGGCACATACTTGATTGTCTGCTTTTACATGTAACAGCAATGGTTTGAACAAAAAACAGACATTTCTCACAGTGAATATGGCCTATGCTGTCGACACGGCGTAAAGCAACCACGAATCAATCAATCAATCAACCAGTGGATGTCCTCTCCTATTAATGCCGAGCACCAGGATAGGAAGCAACAAGTACCAATTTTAAAGTCATTGGTTTGACTCGACCGGCTACCAAACTCCTGACCTTCCGCACGTGAGGCCTGGGCTCTACCGATTAGGCCACCACGCCCGGTATCAATATAGATAAACACAGCATACTGGAACCTATGCCTCGAACGCTTGTTTATAGTTTATTTCTTCCGAAGCAGGTTTTGTTGAAATATATACAGTGTTGCCATCCACTCCTACTCTTGTTTGAGGGTGAATATTGTACCTAGCATACATACTGGGTTGAATGTCCGGGGGGAGCAGGAGGTGCGCGTGGGGAAGGGGATGATTTAAAATGTTGGTTTTTTTTTGGTTTTTTTTAATGCTGTGTTTATACTGTCCATAGACCTAGTTCAATGTTTAGTAACATTGTGTATACGCCCGCAGCTTGGCTGCAGAACGAAGGCACGCTGCCATTGAGTTTGCCGGTATGCGCAGTGGAAAACGTTTATTTCATTCAAAATTAATAGAAATGCAGAATCCTAACCTGATGGATTTAATCGTTGAATATGTTTTCAATATGTGTACCAAGCGGTTTGTCTCTAGGTGGTGTGGTTTTAGAGATATTTCACTTTTTCTGTATGAAGATTGCTCACGGCCATTGACAATGGATTGAGTTTGCCGGTATGCGCAGTGCAAAACATTTATTTTATTCAAAATTAATAGAAATGCAGAACCTATAAATTTAATATAATCTGTTCGGTGAATATGTTTTCTATATGCGTACCAAGCGGTTTGACTCTAGGTGGTGTGGCTTTAGAGATATTTCACTTTTTCTATATGAATATAATTCAAGATTGCTCACGGCCATTGACAATGCATTGAGTTTGCTAGTAAACACAGTGCAAAACGTCTAGTTATTTCAAAATTAATAGAAATGCAGAACCCTAAGCTTTTAAATTTAATATAATCTATTCCATGAATATGTTTTCTATATGTATTCCAAACAGTTTGTTTCTAAGTGGTGTGGTTATAGAGATATGTCACCTTTTCTCTCTGAAGATTGCTCACAGCCATTGACAATGCATTGAGTTTGCTGGTACGTACAGAGTAAAACGTCTATTTAATTCAAAATTAATAGAAATGCAGAATCCTATCCATATCAATTTAATATGATCTATTCATTGAACATGTTTTCTATATGTGTACCATGCAGTTTGTTTCTAGGTGGTGTGGTTTTAGAGATATTTCACCTTTTCTCTATGAAGAGTGCTCATAGCCATTGAGTTTGCAGTGTGACAGTGTGTCGTCCTGCAGCCAAAAGACGTGCACAGTGACCTCCATGCCCATGCTGACGTCACATGAAATAGGTCTATAACATGTAAGCTTGATTGTTCGGGCTTGTTTTCAATGCTGGCCAGCTGTAGTAGTGGTTTAATCTCATCACACAGTCGGAGGTGATAAGACGTTTTTGTTTCTCACACAGTTGCAGGTAAATGGTGATTATTTTGTATCAGATGTTCTGACAGGTATATTGTTTTTATTTTCTGATTGCCATTGTAGTGGGTACGAATATATTAGTTTTTTGGTTGTTGTTTATTGTTTTACTATACTTATGAATTAGCCTACTCTACATTTATAAGCATGTACATAGTTTGTAGCTGTTTGGTATCTACTGAGGGTGGTCCAAATTACCCGCTTGGGTTAGCCGAATGTTTGTAGGCTGTGACCTATCACATGCCCTTCTGGGGTTTTGCCCCAGGGTGTTTTCAAGGTCTCCCTTTTTTTACATATATACTTTTGTAGGTTTTCAGATCGGGAGTCTCTGTTTTTGATGGTTTGTGGTTGTTTGTTATCTACTGAGGGTGATCTAGGTTTCTCCCTTGGGGCAGCCCAGTTTGTGGGCCATGACGTACCAAATGCCCATCTGGGGTTCTGGCCCTAGGGTGTCATCAGTGTCTTCCCGTTTTTACATAAATATTTGTTGTATGTCTTTAGATAAGGGATCTGTCTTTCTTTTACTGATTGGGCATTCCAAGCCTTAGCAGCCATTTCTAATGTGCTCATTCCATGGGCCTCTATGAGGCTCCTTGTTTGTTTTATTAGTGGTGCATTGTTTATTTGTGTATCTCTGGTTGGTTGCGTTTGGTATTTCCTAGTGTGACTGTACCCAAATGTGAATGTTTTGAGATGTATTAGTCTTCTGTTTTTTAAAGCAATTTTGCTTTGGTTTGCATGTGCAGGTCATAGGTGGGGTGCATTCTGTCCACCCTGAGACATATTTGTAATGCTTTATTTTGTAGGATTTGCAGCTTGTTGAGCAGTTCTTGCTTTGCTCCCATGTACATTGTGTCTCCATAGTCAAAGTACAGGAGTACCAGTCCTTTAAAGACCTCTATTGACATTTCTTGTGTCATGAATTTTCTTAATTTGGCAAATAACCAGAGTTTGCAATTCATTTGTTTGTATGATTTTTGTCACACATAGGTTGTAGTTTAGTTGGTTGTCCAGCTCTAGGCCTAAGTATATGTAGTGCTTTACTTTTTCCAGCACCTGGTTTCCTAGTCTGCACTGGGCATTACTTTCTGGTAGTGGTCTATGTGAGAAGAGGACTGTTTTGTATTTGCTGGCCTTCATGGTTATTTTATCAGATTTGCACCAGTCATCCAGTTTCTGTAGTAATTTATTTAGTTTATTTGTTACCTCTTCCTCAGTGTTGCCCTCAGCATATATGACAGTATCATCTGCATATAGCTGGAGGCATTCAGTGTCTAGCCACTTCTCTAGGTCATTTCTGTATATTATGAAGAGTATTGGTCATAGGACTGACACTTGTGGGACTCCACATGTAATTGGTTTGCATTCTGATACACTATTTTCTATTTTGTTTTTGTTGTTCCCTATTTCTCAGGTAGCATTCAATCCACTTTTGTGTGGCTGATTTTATGCCTATTTGGTTACGTTTTTGGAGTAGTATCTTCTGGTCTACTGTGTAAAAAGCCTTGCTGAAGTCTCTGAATCCTGCCCCTCATATCTTTGTTTGTTCATTGAAGCCAGTAAATCTCTGGTGAGTAGGGCTATGTTTTGTTATGTGGAGTTGAGTTTTCTGAAGCCTGCTTGTCTTGAATTTAATATATTATTTGTGTCCAGGTGTTCATTTATGTCCCTATGTTAGTATTTTTTCAATTAATTTGCCTGGGGCCTGTAGGATTGATATGGGTCTGTAAATGACCATGCTTTGTTATCTCCAGCTTTATGGATGGGGGTGATAGTGGCCGTCTTCCAGGTTTTGACAAATTTACCTTGTTCGAAGAGGCATTAAATAAGTCTGTTATGGTGCCTGGGATGGCATTTAGAGCATGTTTTAATACTTTAGTTGGGATATTGTCCATACCACTTGGTTTATTTGTGTCTATACTCTGTATTAATTCTTGTAATATGTTTGCATTAGTTTTGCAGGTGGGGATTTCAACATGTGTTTGTCCTGACTTGTTTTCCCAATCCTGTATGAATGTTGTTGATAGTTTTTGTCCCACTGAGGCAAAGTGGCCATTTAGTTTGTCTTATGCCTCTAGGTTTGTTAGTGTGTTGCCTTTCTCATTTGTGAGTGCTATGTAGTCTTTAGATTTATTGTTGGGGAATAGTAGATTTACATTTTTCCAGAATGTGTTTGTGTTAGTACCCCATTGATCATCTTGGGTTATTTTGGCGTTTAGTTTTTCTGTTCTGACAGCTTTCTGGGACTTATTCCCAGCTGCATTGTAGACTAGTCTATCTACTGGGGTTTTGGTGCTTTTTGCCAGGTTTCCTAGTTTACTTTTGATTTCTACCTGGGCTATTAGCTCATTGTTCACCCATGGATCTTGTTTTTTGTTTAGTTTTAGTATTTTTATTGGGCACATTTGGTTAAGTGAGGTTGTTATTTCCATAATGATATTGTTCCAGAAAATGTTAATATCATTTTTGTTACTATTTATTTGGTTTTTGACTCTCTAGGTGGTTTTCTAGTGATTCTTTTGAGTAGTTTACCGTTCATCTACCCATCTTGTATTCATATTGATTGTTGGTTTCTATTTGTTTTCTGGTTACTTATATTAGCTTGTGGTCAGTAATACCCCAACTTCTGCTGCCCCATTTTGTTGCATGGTTGGAGTTGGTTAGTATTAGATCAATTGCCAAGGTATTTTCACTGAGTCGGGTATTTTCTGTAATTATTTGTTGAAGGCCTATGGTTTTGATAGTTGTCTAGAGCATTAGTTTTTTTTCATTTGAGTTGTAGTTTATAGTAAAAGTACCCAGAATAACAATGTCTGCAGTTGTTAATTTTTGTACTGTGCTGACACTTTTTTCAATGGCCTCAAGGAAGCTGTCTAAGTTTCCTGTTGGCGGTCTGTACAGACTTTCTATGGCTGTGTTTGCTTGCTTATCATTTGTTATTAAGCACCATACAAGTACTATGTGTTGTTCTGAAATATTTGCTGTTTCTTGTGTTTTTGGTGAGTTTGCAGTATATAGCTACACCCCCACCTTTGTTTGTTTGTTCTGTTTCACTTAATGTTTTTCTGTCATTACGTACAAGCCTATAGCCATCTACGTTGAGAATATTGCTGTGGTGGTTGTCAGTGTACCAGGTTTCTGACATTGTTAGTACATCAATGTCGTCATGTTTTAGGTGTAGTTTTATTAGGTCTAGTTTATGGTATGCACTCTGGCAGTTTAAGTGGGCGAAATGTGTGCCCCTGCCTAGTCTGTACTCAAGTTGCTCAACCATGGATAATGCAGAGGGTGTCAGATTATGCGAGTTTAGTTTTATTTTATTTTATATTTATTTTGTTTGTTTATGTGTTATTAGGTTGCTGAGGTGCAGGTACCAGTGGATGGGCTCTTGCGAACCCCTTGAGATAATAATAGCATTTATGTAACCTGTGTAAAGGGAGGAGAGTTACATGTGTTTCTATTGTGTTAGCTACATGAAATAGCTTAGCATTATTGTTAGCTTAGTAGTGGGTTATTTTATAGAAGATAGGACAATTTTGTGTTTGATACTCAAGATTTGTAGTTCCAGTTCTCCCTGATGCTGCACCATGTTGGTATCCACTTGCCTAGTACTCACTATTCCCGGTATGGCTGGAGTATGTTTTGCAAAATTTTTTAGGCTTTCCTTGAATTATTTGAGGATTTCTCCCATTTTATGTGTGTATCCTTGCTTGCTTTGTTAAGCCATGCCAGCAGCAAAGGCCATTCCCGCATGGGGACAAAAATTAGTCGAATTTATTCCACGTAAAAGCTAAAGCTGATGACAAAATGTTGTCCTTGCCTCCCACTTGCGGAAAAAAGTTGCATGGTGTGTACACAGGTAAACCGATTAAAGCTGCAAACGCACTGCAATCAGCCTGTGTTCAGTCTGAGAGAGTAGATGCAAAAACAAAACACTGTGTCTGGGATTTTAATGTCCTGGTTTGTAGTGTGTAATATGGGTGAGTGGTGATGTCAGGGCGCGGATGCGGATCTGTATGCAGACACATGCGCAGATGTAAATACGGACGCGGATGCAGATGTGCATGTATGTAGATGTGGATGGTACCGCACATGCAGATTCATGCGGAAATGCAATTGCAGGCCCATGTTTGGATCATGTGCAGATGCAGATGCATGTTTCATGTACAAATGCATGTGTGCATGCATGTGTAGGGTGCATATGTGGGTGCATATTGCTGATTCATATACGGATGCATCGGCGGACACGTGTGCTAATGCGGTTGTGGATGCATGTGCGAATATATATATAGATATATATATGTGGATGCATGTGTAGATATATGTGTGGATGCAAGTGCGGATCCATTGGCAGATGCATGTGTGGGTTAGGATGTATGTGGGGACGCGGATCCTGAGGCGGACGCAGATTTGGGGACCGATTTCGGACGCGCATCTACATATACGTCCACATAATTATCTGGGGCAAAGTGGTCAGATAGTAGGGGGATGAGGCGACACCTAGAAGGCAGGAGGAGAATCAGGGGAGCTGCTTGAAGACAGACCTCCAGCTCTCAAGGCTGCACCTCTACCTCCAGTAACCCAACTACACAAGAACATATCAAAAGGAGGTTACAGGAGTAGAAGCAGCTAAGAGAACAATAATTATAAGAAGCTGGATAAAAGAAAATGTACAAACGTTTAGCAGCATTTGAGATGTGGACTTATCGAAGGATGATGAAAATATCATGGACAAAGAAGATCACCAACAAAGAAGTTCTCAGAAAAATTAAAAATAAGAAAAGCTTGTTTGCCACTATACAGACAAAGAAACTTATTTATTTTGGCCACATCATTCGTCAGAGTTCAATATACCGTACATTGTTGGAAGGAGCGGTGAATGGCAGCAGAGGGAGAGGGAGACCAAGAACATCATGGTTTACAAATATTTCACAGTCGACAGGCTTGAATTATTCACATTCTATCAGAACAGCACACCATCGGGACAAGTGGAGAACCATTGCATCCAACCCTCGACTAGAGGACGGAACTATTGATTGATTGAGGATAATTACATGCATGAATAATATTTGCATAAGTAGTATATACCTCACATATATATATGAAGAGTTCAGGCGCAAAACCATTTAAACGCCAATCCAAAAATGTAGTTTAGATGTTTACTTGAATATAATGTTAATTCTCACTAATTCCACTTTAAATATGATCACATGCTTATGGAACAACAAACAAAAAAGTCAGAATTTTTTTTAAAACTGTTGAAGGGTTGATTGCAATGTTTATCTCCATTTTTGGATTGGCATTTATATGGTTTTGCACCTGATCTATGGACCATAATATGCAGATATATGTGTGGACGCATAGTCAGACAGGGTCGTGGACCCATATCTCTGAGCTTAACCGGCCATCAACATTACATGAAATGTTGTCACTTACACGTTCTCGCTTACATGTTCGCACTTTCCCGATGTTACAATTGTTCATTCCCAGCAGTGTCTTTGGTCCAGGCTTCAGCTTTATCGTCATCGTTGCAGCTATCTCCATGTGGTGAAATTAGTTCTGAGAAGTGGCCTTTCAGACTAACCATACAACCATGTGAAATGTTGGCTCCAAATGCGATGCGCCGGGCGCGGTGGCCTAATTGGGAGAGCGGGGGCCTCGTGTGTGGAAAAGGTCAGAAGTCCTGTGCCTGGTCGAGTCAAACCAATGACCTTAAAATTGATACTTGTCACTTCCTAGCCTGGTGTTCGGCATTATTAGGATAGGGCAAGCACTGGTTGGCTCAGTGTCAGGATAATGTGACTGAGTGGGATATCAGGTCATGGTGCTGGCAGCCTGGTCTTCCAGTGGGGCAGCACTATCAAGTCGCCATACTGTTACAAGTCAGTACCCATCTTGATATGACCTTAGATGTTGCCAGGATGTAAAACGGCAACAATCATCCAACCAAATGTGATACTGCTCTCTGTAGTTCTGTGGCTTTCTTTTATAAATGCACTTAATACAGGTGATAAATGTGGTTATTTCCAACGATTGAATTCGCTAGGATTTGATTAGGAACTAGTCGAAATGGCAATGTGGGTATTGCACAAGTTTATTTCCAAATGTTGTGGTGCAGAGTGGATATCTGTCTAGCTCGCCAAGAAGTGGCACTGGGTAGCACCCATGATCATCATCATGCTGTCGGTCGCGATGCGACAAAGACTGCTTTCATTACTTGACTGCCGCTCTCCATTTAGCTCTCTGCTGTGAGAGTTGCATCCATGAGTCGGTCTTAATGTCTCTCAGCTTCAGGTTTCTCTTGATCGTATCCTTGAACCGGAGATGAGGGCGCCCTCTCTTTCTGTAACCGGAAGACAGTTGAGAATAGAGGATCTGCTTTGGTAGCCTGTGTGATGACATCCTCATGAGGTGTCCAGTCCATCCAAGATTCTTTTTGATCAGAATATCTTCCATAGAGGGCAGCCCCGTCCGTTCGAATATTTCCTTATTTGTCACGTTGTCCTTCCAGGTTAGCCACATGATTGAACGCAGATGTCTCATCATGAAGGCATGCAGCTTTTCACCTGTCATCTGTACACTGTGCAGGCCTCGGCTCCGTATAGTAGGGTGGATAGCACGATTGAACGGTAGATCTTGCCTTTGACCCGAATGGACACATGGTGGTTGTTCCAGAGTCTCTGGCGTAGTCGGCCGAAAGATGCGCTAGCCTTGGCCATCCTCCTCTGTATTTCAGCATCAATGCGTCCATCACTGGGTAGCATCCAGCTGGCTTACATACACGATCGCTTGGGTGTGAAAGCCGACGGCCGCAAATTGGGTGGACACGTTCAAAGCCACCCCATCCATCTGTCAGTCGATCAGGGCGGCAATGGACAGGTGAGTCGCTCTGTTTGAATCAAACACAATGGTAACATTGTGACAAATATGTGAATAGATTGATATTGATAATATCCTCATAAATGTGCATAGAGAATGACATACTGGTGCAATGTATGCTTCGTGCGGTTTGACTCGGCCAGGAGGCAAACTCTTAAAAACAACCGATATTTGTCCCTATCTGGCCTGAAGTTCGGTTATAATGAAAGAGTGTAGGTAATCAGTGAATATATGGATAGAGAAACTTCCAAAAGTTGCTGGGACATAAAAGTGTTACCGACCTCCTCAGTTACTCATAATAACATCGACCTCGCTCCTTGCTTTTTTCTCTTATTTTCCCCTTTTTGTCTTTTTAGTTGGGAGGGGACGGAGATATAGCTATCAGAGAGTGGTTTCCTATCCTTATTAACGGCCACATTGCGACTGGCCATTCCCACAATGCAACATTCTCCATAGTAGAAGACCCTGTAGAGGAATGCATACCAAACAGGAAGTCGATCCGACGCTGCTGGATATTGCATATTACTGCACTCCGCACCATTGTTCTGGTACCCAGGCAATAAGCCACACTATTCTCATTTGGAGCAGCACAGGACATGCACTCCACAAATATCTGCAAAATAAGGACATTATGATTGCTAGGTGTCTGGGTTAAGAGGTTCATGTAGATTCTGGATATCCGGCTGAGGTAAAAACAAGTTTGTAATATTTAATGATGCATTTATGATTTAGAGCACATCGATTTATATCATCGGTGATTGGACGTCAAACATATGGTCATTCTGCCATATTTCTTTGGAGGAAACCCACTGCCAACACATAGGCTACTCTTTCGAATAAGCATCAAGGGGTCTTGTATATGCACTTTCCCACAGATAGGACAGCACATACCACAGCCTTTGATGAACCAGTTGTGGAACACTGGATATCCAGCTGAGGTATAGATAACATCTTCTTAATTAGTCCAGAGCTAACGAATTGTGTTATTATGAGTCATGAAATCAGGAATTGTTGTTCCTGAAAGTTGCAGACTCAGGACAATTTTGAGTTTGTATCATATGGATAGATATAATAGGAGTTTGGTTGGTTGTTGGAATTTTAGTTCCTGGCAACATCTAAGGTCATATCAGGTCGGGATATAATATGTTGATCGTTATAGGCTGGCTACCTTATATTGTTGGTTTGAAGTGACTTACAGCTTAAATTGAAACACTTTGGAGATATTTGGAGTGAACATGTACCACTTTAATGTGGATGTGCAAATTTGAATTGTGACGTCATACACTGCAGCAGTAAGAGATTCCATTACATTGAATTAGTATCGCATCCAGTTGTAAAATATTCCAATAAACGACATAGGGGGGAATGCAAATGTTCTATTACTGATCGGTGTACGTGACCAGGTGCATGTATATATATATAAACAGTTGGCCCCAGCTAAACAGAACAACGATAAGACTGACGTGGCGTTAACGGCCAGACGCAGCCGGCATACAGTGCCTCGAGCCCCTCACAGGTGGCGCCAGTGTGGCCCATGTCATACTACACAGAATCAGTTAGATAGGCTACAGCGCTATACTATTACATGGGGAAGTGAAGATAGGTAGTGTCCTTGTTTATATTCCCATAATGGATTATAGAGCACGTATATGTAAGGGCTGGTGGTGCCTGAGTGGGATGTAAATAGACATAGTGGTGCTGGCAGGTCTGGGTGTGAGTGCACTCAGGGCCTACCCTCTCTGCTGGGATAGTGATCACCACACTCAAGGGTCAAGGTTGGTGGTAGCCAAGGGGGCCATAAAGCTTGGTGGTGGTGGGCAGACCACTGGTAGCCATGGGGACCAGGAATGCTGGATCCCTATTGGTAGGGGCCAAGAATACTTGTTTTCCATTGGGGAAAAGGGGTGGGGTGATACTCTACACTGAACCCATGTAACCATATAAATAATACTCCAGGGGCCGTATGCATGACGTGGTGTTAGCGAGCCAAAACTGGTTTTGCCGGGGTTTTCTAGCTTAGTGGCGAAAGGGCGCGGTGTTAGTGCAAACACACCGAGTGTAAGCTAGGGTAGGCTAACACCGCTCCATCGCAAGTTTAAGGGTGGTGTTAGCTACATCTGCCTGCCGTGCGGTGTGTACATTCCAGCCGTGCTGTGTGTGTATGTGTGTATGTGTATGTGTGTGTATGTTTATGTGTGTATGTGTGTATGTATGTATGTATGTGTGTATGGCTGTGTATGTGTGTATGTCTGTGTGTGGTTGTGTGTGTATGTGTGTATGTGTGTATGTTTATGTGTGTGTGTATCTCGCTGTGTGGTTGGGGGTCTTTCTGTGTGTATGTTTATGTGTGTGTATGTATGTATGTGTATGTGTGTGTATGTATGTGTGTGTATGTATGTATGGGTGTATCTATGTGGGTGTATGCATATGTGTGTTTCTGTGTCTGCGTTTGTCAATGTATGTGAATGTGTGTTTCCTGACCTGACTTAACAGAGACAGACATACACACAGACAGGCATACACACATACAAAACAATTTTATTATATTTGCCGATATGCATGGTATTGAAAGTTAATAGAAATAGAGAACAACACACATCCAAAGACAGACACACATACACAGACATACACACATAGACATACATACACACACAAAGACAGACCCACTAACACACAGATACACACACGTACATATACAGACAGACACATATATGCACACACATACAGACACACATACATACACACATACACAGAAAACATGCACCAACACACACATACACACATACACATACACATAAACAGAGACATACATACACTCACATACATACACACAGACACACACATACACATAGATACACACATACAGACACACACAGACACACACACATCCACATACACAGACACACGCACAGTCACGGCGCACAATAACAAGGCTTGCTGCTGCCCAGTGTGTGGAGATGGCAAGTCGGCCGGTACCCGGTGTTAGCTGTTAACACCACACGACGCTAACACCACATATGCATACAGGGCCAGAGGGCTGGACTCTCTATTCTTCTTTACACTTTATACTCTTCCTTTCTCTTTGTCTGTATTGATTTCACTATAGCATGCCTACACAACCACAGATTCGAGCTTTAGCCATTGTACACAGTGTTCTAGTGACTGATTAATAACTGCACCAATATATAAGTATTTTGAATTAGTCAAAAGGATGCATTCATCGGATTATGCTGCTTTAAGGCCGCCTCATATTGCATGGTATCTTCCTTAGAAGACTTGGCGATTCGCAGGTCAGGAATTGTCTTTCCATGTTACAGCTGATAAGAGGAAATTGGTTGATAACTAAAACCCATCATCATAAATAGGGACTTGGTTTTCATATACATACATACCTCTTGTACGTTTTTTTTAAATGACTGCATTGTATTGTAGTAGTCTGCACTGACCTCTCAGGTAAGTGACCACATTGGTCGTAATGCGAGCATTGCGTTTGATGCGTGGAGAGGAAGAGACCCTCCCCCCGCCTCCCTGGTCGTCGCGCAGCATTCGCACCTCGCGCGACGTCCGCCTCTCAGCTTTCTCCCTCCCCCTCCCCCGGGCCTGCTGCTCTCACACCTCACCTGTCACCGCCCTCCTGCCGTCCCTTATAAGGCCGCCCGCCGGCCTCCCTCAGTCACTCGCCTTCCAGCCCTCCTCCGCGCTCTGCCTTTTTCCTCCACCCACCCACCCAACTTTCTTTACTTATCTTCTTTCTCTTACAGCTGGTGGAGGGCTCTCAGGCAAGTAACCACATTGACAGGTAGGCATGGGTAGTGCGTTGATATCAGGGAGCCTAGGTGGTGTAATGCTTAGCACACTAGCCTGGAATGCAAAGAGGTGTGGGTTTGAGTCCTGCTCTAGGCACAATATTTCCCATTTTCATCACCCCCATGACACTGGTTTCCATGACCATGACCGTGTACAAGCTATGCGCTGTATGTTTGTTGAATGTACCCTGTGTATGTATGTGTAAGTGCATTGCCTGTATATAGGTAATTGGAAGCTTTAAATGACCATTTAAAAGACTTACAATTCTAGGGGGACAGGTATAGTAGTCTGCACTGACCTCTCAGGCAAGTAACCACATTGACAGGTAGGCCTGGGTAGTGCATTGATATCAGGGAGCCTAGCTGGTGTAATGGTTAGCACACTGGCCTGGCATTCAAAGATGTGTGGATTCGAGTCCCGCTCTAGGCGCAGTATTTCCCATTTTAACCACCCCCATGACAGTATTCTACTTTTGAATTTACTATTCTTTTCCATAAATCTTACAATTAATTGTGAATTTTGACATTTTTCTAATTAACCTTTGATATACATGTTTCTAATTAATAATAGGAATTTGTTTCCATTCTGTTTAAACAACAGTATGATAGAAGACAATTTAATCAAGTCCGCCGTGAATATGGCCTTTGCTGCCAACATTGCATAAAATCACAATCAATCAATCAATCAAGTAATCAATCAACCATATGGATAATTTGATGGATTATACATGGGTAAAGTCAGGTCTTTCAATTTGTATTCACATCAGGCATATGGGAATATGTAGTGGTAATATAGCTAGCTTTGGCTTTGGTCCAATGTACATCACTGCACATTTAGGCAATGACATACGCTAGCCCCATAGCCTTGCGACGTTATTATCACCATGAACTTGGCTTCTTGACAGAGTGGAATTGTAATTAGGCTGGCATTGACAGCATCAGAAATTGACGTAGCACAGCCTACTCCTATCCACCACCCTGCACACGCATCTAACAAACAGCAGTATCATCCCATCCTCGAGTAGATAGTTAAAAATACCTACTGGTTCTGCCATAGACAAATTACTTTTAATCCGTTATAGCAATTTTAATGTATTCTTAGTTTTTTTAGACCAGATGGGATGACCGAATGAGTTGAGCCTCCATCTCCTGTTTTGGGAGATCGGGGGATCGAAACGCATGGGTTTGAGGGTTCGAACCCTGGACGAGTCAAAGCAATGACTTAAAAATTGATACTTGTCACTTCCTAGCCAGGCGCTCGGCATTATTAGGATCTGGCAAGGACTGGTTGGGCTCAGTGTCAGGATAATGTGACTGAGTGGGATATCAGGTCATGGTGATGGTGGGCTTGTCTCCCAGTGGGGCATCACTATAAAGTTCCCATGAGTGTGCACTGTCACATACCGTCCTGATATGTCCTTAGATGTTGCTAGGACGTCAAGCAATAACCAAACTAGTTTTTCCGGGGTGGGGGCTAAACATTTATTCATCGAATATAACATTAGTCAGCGCCAATTGACCTAATGAAAATATCATTAAAAAAAGATAGCATTCTACTGGTCCAGATTTGACTATTGTGATAGGCAGCATGCGGCTGGCTCCTCCTGGTCTGTCTTCTTGAACATAGTCCGGAAAGGGTGATAAGAAAAAAGAAACGTATTGCTCTACCTCCACCCACCGCGGTATCAGCGAACCAAGTGACCGACCTCCTGACCAGCCAGCCAGGTCGCAGATAACGTCTCAAGGTGGTGGGATGCCAGCAGGAGACAGTAAAGGCAGTTTTGTTGTTGTTGTTTTACGTCCTAGCAACATCTAAGGTCATATCAGGACAGGTACCGACTTGTGACAGTGTGCACTCATGGCGACTTTATAGTGCTGTCCCACTGGGAAACCAGGCCACCGGCACCATGACCTGGTATCCCACTCAGTCACATTATCCTGACACTGAGCACACCAGTCCTTGCCCTATCCTAATAATGCCGAGCGCCTGGCTAGGAAGCGACAAGTATCAATTTTAAAGTCATTGGTTTGACTCGACCGGGACTCGAACCCACGATCCCACGATCTACCAGCACGGGAGACGGACGCTCTAACTCATTCAGCCATCCCGTCTGGTCTAGTAAAGGCAGTCCACCTGGGTGTCCACTCACATTCTAGCCTGCTGCCATGTGTCACGGTAGAACTGCAACAGTAGACAACATAGTTTACGTCGCCTCCGCATGGTGTTGAGGCTCATGTCGGGACTACTACACTATGAAGACAATGGTTTTACACGAAGTAGCGGAAGTAGTTTATTAAAGTTGCATAGTCCGATGGTTTTGAGTTTCTCTCATTTTCCGAGATATACATATTAGGTTGCTCATTATAATCTACCTTACTTTAGTTTGAAGTAACTTTTATTTTAAATCGCAAACTTTTGAGATATTTGAAATGGAAACATGCTAAATTAATTTTGGCAAGCTTGCCAAAATTCGATCGCCATATGCTTCTGCAGTAATTGGTTCTATTAATTGACTCAGTGTTCCCTTCTATGTGTTGGTAAATGTTTAATAAGTGCATCAGTATCTAATGTAGCTATCTATAATCAAATCTAGATAATTGTTTTGGTTTTGAAAATTTGATGTTTTCATCGGACTATGCAGCTTTAATTAAGCAGCACATAACAGTTGAGACAACACAAAATGTTGATTCAGATTGAGCATCATGACTCCTGGATGGTCCAAAATATCTAGCACTTATTTATTGAAAGCAAACGCCATCACACCCAGAGTGGGACCTGAATCCACATTCCCTATTTTCATCACGCCCACGAGAGTACCAACAAGAAAAAGCATATATGTAATAGGTATGCTATTATGGAAGTATAAATAATGGAAGGGTCCATTAGCTGTTTGATTAAAGTGAACAACCAAATGTACTTACTGTTGCCTGTTATGTACTAGTTGCAGCTCCTTCTCCCTCCCTGCTCAGCCTCCCACCTCACTAACCAACCCCTGAGATCCATGCATGGTGACTCAGTTAAAAACGACATTACTTACTTACTTACGCCTACCGCCCAACTTTGGGCATAGGCCCCGAACAAGGGCTCTCCAGTTATCCTGGTCCTGGGCCTACTTTACTTGGCCTAGTTACTTTTGAATTTCTTGTTTGTGATTCTGTAATGTCGTTCTTTTTTCCGGGGTGGTGTCATTGGCCCCACGCCCAACCCCCAACCTGGAGGACCAGTGGCTGCTCTTACTCTGTCCTCTACCATGAGTCCTACACAGCTTGGTTAAGCCTGCCAGGGGGCTAGCCCCCGCCAGTATAGCTCTCATGGTCACGGAGGCACACAAGCCTCCCCACCACGACAAGGTAGCAACACATTGGGAGGTAATTACAACATAATGTGGTAGTATTTTCCTTCATGTTTGGACCAGATGGGATGTTCAAGTGAATTAATTACATGTCTGTCTCCCATTTTGGTAGGTCGAGTCAAACCAATGGCTTAAGAATTGATACTTGTCGCTTCCTAGCCAGGTGATTGACAGTATTAGGATAGGACATGGACTGGTTTGCTCAGTGTAAGGATAATATGACTCGGGGGAAATATTATTCCAAATCTCGCTGATAAACAGAGTCACAATTCCGTCACTTCTGCTAGAATTCCATCTGCTTTAACAGTTAAGCTAGAACTCACAAGACTTGCACTTAAATAGTAATGTGAATGATCCAAGCAGATCTCCTCCCTGTCACAAATACGTTGACGCGGCAGTCAGGACGGGTACCGACTTGTTACAGTAAGTACACACTCGTGGTGACCCTATAGCACTGCCGCACTGGGAAATCAGGCCACCAACACGAAGACACAATATCCCACTCAGTCACAATATCCTGCCACTGTAGGCCTACTAACTAATCTTTGCCATGTCCTGTTAATGCCGAGCGCCTGGCTAGGAAGTGACAAATATCAAAGTTTAAGTCAGTGGTTTGAGTCGATCAAGGTTCGAACCCATGGTGCTTGTATACATATATCATAGTGCATTTTACTTCCGGTCTATCCGGAAGTTAATCTTTGCCCCGGACAGTTAGTCAATGATTTGGGGGTGACTGACTAGTCATATTGGCTGCACCAAAGGTTAGGCTTCTAATTGGTTATATTTCTGTCGTTGATGTCTGGGTGAATGTGTGTTGGAATGAATCCAATGGAGATGTACTTGTCGCTTCCTAGCCTGGTGCTCGGCATTATTAGGATAGAGCAAGGACTGGTTGGCTCAGTATCAGGAGAATGTGACTGAGTGGGATATCAGGTCATGGTGCTGGCAGCCTGGTCTTCCAGTGGGGCAGCTCTATAAAGTTGCTATGAGTGCGCACTGTCACAAGTCGGTACCCGTCCTGATATGACCTTAGATGGTGCTAGGAGTTCAAACAACAACACAACAAACTCATCTGTTGGTGTGTACTCTTTGGTGACTGACGCGTCTAATTTGTGCTTGGAATGTGCAGTGGCATGTTTGACATGTGTGTGTAGCTGCAGTCAGTCTGGTGGGTGAAGCTGATTATTGTTTCTTCTCTTGACACTTTTGATCAGTTTCAAAGTGTGTTGTGACTGTGCAAATGAATAGAAGCACACCATTGATCACCCCCCCCCCGCAACCTTGGCCACTGTTTCCAAGTTTTCAATGTTGAGATTACATGTTGTTGTTTGTTTGTTTGTTGTTGTTTTACGTCCTAGCTTTAAGGCAGTCCTTGAAACATTTCTTCTGACCTGCCTGGTTGTTTATTGTTGTTTTACGTCCTAGCAACATCTAAGGTCATTTCTTCAGATTGGATTTAAGGCAGTCCTTGAAACATTTCTTCTGACCTGCCTGGTTGCTGTCCTTTTACGAGTTCACAGTAGACCAGAGCTTTTGATATTATATCCTCATCCAACCGGCACCAGACGGGATGGCCGAATGAGTTGAGCGTCCGTCTCCCGTTTAGTAGATCGTGGGATTCGAACCCATGGGTTCAAACCCTGCTCGAGTCAAAGCAATGACTTCAAAATTGATACGTGTGGCTTCCTAGCCAGACGCTCAGGATTTTCAGGATAGGGCAGGGACTGGTTGGGTCAGCATCAGTATAATGTGACTGGGTGGGATATCAGGTCATGGTACTGGTGGTCTGGTCTCCAAGTGGGGCAGCACTATAAAGTTGTCATGAGTGTGCACTGTCACAAGTTGGTACCCGTCCTGATTGTTTCTGAGATGTTGCAAGGACGTAAAACCCCAACAACTATAAGTCATTCGTTTGACTCGACCAGGAACCGAACTACCGAACTCCCTCACACGACGGGCGTGCTCTACTGATTCGGCCAGTGCGCCCGGTGTCATTCCTTATTAAGCACAATTCGGTGAGGAAATGGGCAAATGCAGAGTCATGGCAACAGCATCTCCAGAGAGAAACGGAAAACAGAAAGGTGCCTGCCTAGGAGCAGACCAGTTTGCCCCCCCCCCCCCAGGATGCTCACTGCCTCCCTCGATGAGCTCAAATAGCAGTTGGATGTTATAGTAGTTAGTTGACATATATCAGCACAAATACAATTAGAGTAGATAACACGAACAATTACAACACAATTAGATAATTCATAATATGCGTACAATATGTTGATACATTCCCTAAATGGACCACCAGCCCCACTTTCCAACCCGAGCCTTCACCCCTGTGTATGTAACTGCCCTGAGTTAGCCAACGTTACCGGAAGTCAATGAAGCTCCAGGCAGGAAACCAAAGGCCAGAAGCAGTTCAACCAAAAGACAATGCGTCGGCCTGAGGCAGCTTGAGCCATTGTTTGGGACTACACAGTAATGCACTTATTAGATAAGGCAGGGTATTTATATATATATGAAGTGGGCGCGTCTACTCACCTTGAGCAATTTGCGCACTCATCCCACAAGCACGCAAATTGCTAACACTTGTGCACGCGAGGGTTCTCGGTGGTAAAGCGTTGCTTGGTTACGTCAATTGCGACTAGCCAAGCAATGAGAGGAGGTCGGGCATTTGGGACCAGACCCATCAGACGTGTTTTTGCACGCTCTGACGTTTCAGCCGATATTTAGGCTTTTATTATCAAAATTCTAAACTTATCTAATGAAACTTCATGGGAGGGAAAGGGAAGCATATATTACTCCATTAACTGGACACATTTCGCTGGTATCCTTGTTAGTTACGGTAAGAATAAAATTGTGAGCTCTTGCTAAGGTGGATTGGAACGTTCCTTGCAGTCTTTACTATCCTCCAGTATTATTGTAGATTAACCGCTATGGAAAACCTGATATTCGATTGCTTTATATGTAATTAAGGGCCTTATGCCTAAGCAAGCCTTATGCAGTTACTTTACCCATCTGTGGGAATATAATAACAACACATTAACAGAATTAACATAGTGTTACTTTTGGGCGGAAATAACGGCGTTAACTTAGACTGATTATCAGTGACAGTGGCAGCATCTCTAGCTGGACTGCGTAGTTCTGGATTAATTCAGTAACATTAATAATACCCCGAACGGCGAGGGGGACAGCCAGTAAGTTGAAATAACCTAACTTATAGACATATATATACTTTAGGCCGATAAATGTGCACTATGGCAAATTCCGTATTTAGACGAAACTCTGGCTATTCGACGACAACGGACTACCGGCAGATGGGAGGAGAGGCTGCAGCAGCCCACGGCAGGCCCAGGAAATTCACATGGAAAATATTACATAAATTAACTCGTTGGCTCGCCTTAAGCGGGGGTGGTATAGCCGAACGGTTAAATATATGATGTCATCATACTGTCAGTTGCGATGTGCAAAGACTGCTTTCATTACTTAACCACCACTCTCCATTTATTGTATGCGGTTGTACATTTCATAAAAACTGCTTGCAAAGTGTTGAAGTGCTCCTCGTTTTTGCAAGTTACTGGTGGTACTCTCTTGGGGAGCAACTAGCAGTCTCACACTGGCAAGAACGCATCAAGACAGGCGCAAACTATTGTCCCTGCAGTGGCTGATCAGTTGATGTTGGGAGTTCCATTCATCACCGCCCTTAATGCTGCAATGGTAACATGGTTTTCTGTTAGGGTTTGCTCCCTTACCCATTGGTTCTAGCAAGAAGCTGTACCTCAAGGCATTGGTTTGCAAGGCAGGGTGTCAAACTCCCTGAGATATTTTAGCGCCTAAGATATCCGAGGTACTGCAATACCTGCATACCTAAATATGTGATGTATAACGCATTTATGTGTATAAATGCAACGGGACGAGGGGAGATGAGGGGAGATGAGGGGAGATGAGGGGAGATGAGGGGAGACGAGGGGAGAAGAGGGGAGACGAGGGGAGACAAAGCGGGGCGAGGCGGGGTGAGGCGAGGCGAGGTGAGGTGAGGCGAGGCGAGGCGAGGCGAGACGAGACGAGGCGAGACGAGGCGAGATGAGGCGAGACGAGGCGAGACGAGGCTAGGCGAGGCGAGGCAAGACGAGGCGAGACGAGGCGAGACGAGGCGAGACGAGATGAAGGAGACAAAGGAGACGAAGGAGAGGAAGGAGAGGAAGGGGAGGAAGGAGAGAAACGAGAGAAACGAGAGAGAAAGGGGAGAAATGGGAGAAAGGAGAGAAAGGGGAGAAAGGGGAGAAAGGAGAGAGAGCGAGTATGCAAGAGAGAGAAAGAGAGCACATGAGAGAGAGGGATCGCGCTGGAGAGAGCAAGAGAGCAAGAGAGTCAGAGAGGGCAAGAGGGGACGAGAGGGGAGGAGAGGGGACGAGAGGGGACGAGAGGGGACGAGAGGGGACGAGAGGGGACGAGAGGGGACGAGAGGGGACGAGAGGGGACGAGAGGGGGACAGATAGGACTAGACTGGGAAAGAGTGTGAGAGGGGGCGAGAGACGGCGAGAGATGGCGAGAGGAGAGAGTGAGACGGCGAGAGCAGAGAGGGTGAGAGAGTGAGAGAGGTCAAGAGAGGACAAGAGGGGGACCTGGAGCGAGTGGGATCGAGAGGAAGTGAGAGGGAGCGAGAGGGAGCGAGAGCGAGGAAGCAAGAGAGGGCGAGAGGGGGCAAGAGGGAGCGAGAGGGAGCGAGAGGAGGCGAGAGGGGGTGAGAGGGAGCCAGATGGAGCGAGAGGGAGTGAGAGGGGGCGAGAGGGAGAGAGAGGGAGCAAGAGGAGGCGAGAGGGGGCGAGAGGGAGCGAGATGGAGCGAGAGGGAGCGAGAGCGAGGGAGTGAGAGAGGGCGAGAGGGGGTGAGAGGGAGCGAGATGGAGCGAGAGGGAGCGAGCGGGGGCGAGAGGGAGCGAGAGGGGGCGAGAGGGAGCGAGAGGGAGCGAGCGGGAGCGAGAGGGAGGGAGCGAGAGCGAGAGGGAAGGAGCGAGAGGGAGCGAGACGGAGCGAGAGGGAGCGAGAGGGAGCGAGATGGAGCGAGAGGGAGCGAGAGGTAGTGACATGGAGTGAGAGGGGCGAGAGCGAGCAATAGGGAGCGATAGGGAGGGAGCGAGAGGGGGCGAGAGCGAGCGAGCGAGAGGGGGTGAGAGGAGGTGAGTGGGAATGAGAGTGAGTGAGTGAGAGGGAGCAAGAGGGAGCGAGAGGCAGCGAGAGGCAGCGAGATGGAGCGAGAGGGAGTGAGAGGAAGGGACAGGGAAGGAGAGGGAGGGCGCGAGAGGGGGCGAGTGGGGGCGAGAGGGAATGAGAGGGGGCTAGAGGGAACAAGAAGGGGCGAGAGGGAGCTACAGGGAGCGAGAGACATAGAGAGATACAAGGAGATCAGTTGTAATTCCTTCAAAGCAGAGAACAATTTTGAGAGAGTGAGATGGCGAGATCAGAGAGAGTGATAGAGCGAGAGAGGGCAAGAGAGGACGAGAGGGGCGAGAGGGGGGCCCCGAGCGAGTGGGAGCGACAGAGAGCGAGAGAGAGAGAGAGAGCGAGAGGAAGCGAGAGGGGCCGCCATTTTCGAGGCAACCGACTGTTCATGCCGTTCAGACTAGCGTGTCGTCCGGAATTTCTCAAAGGCGCCTCCGAGGCATACCTTGAACGCGGCCCTGTTTACTCAGGTCTAGGCTGTGCTAAAGGTTGCGCTGACTTCGCACTCAGACACAAGCCTCACAACTCGAACAACATCAGCAGGACACAAATACCTGCGGCATCTGCCCCACCTCAATAACCATACACATTATCTATATCCGGGATCCGCGGTTTGACTCCGCGCCGTGATCGAAGTATGACCTTCAAAATGACCGCTGGAGGTCAGTCACCAGGGCGGGCTAGCTTTTGGTCAAAAGGTTCCTTGGAGTTGTGCCCTGGGAATGGAACAGTTTGTGTGTCTCGGGTGTTTTAAGGGGAGATCTTCCTGACAATGTTTTGGTGGGTGTGACGGGTGTGGTGGTGTGTGTGTGGATAGAATGTCAGCTGAAAAAAGGATGTTTGTGTACGAATAGAGTGTTAGCTGAACAAGGGGTGTTTGTGTATGAATAGAATGTTAGCTGAATAAAGGGTGTTTGTGTATTAATACAGTGTTAGCTGAACAAAGGGGATTTGTGTATGAATAGGATGTTAGTTGAACAACAGGGGTTTGTCTATGAATAGAATGTTAGCTGAGCGAAGGATGTTTGTGTATGAATAGCGTGTTAGCTGAACAAAGGGTGTTTGTGTATGAATAGCGTGTTAGCTGAACAAAGGGTGTCTGTGTATGAATAGAGTGTTAGCAGAACAAAGGGTGTTTGTGTATGAATAGAATGTTAGCTGAACAAAGGGTGTGTGTATGAATACAGTGTTAGCTGAACAAAGGGTGTTTGTGTATGAATAGAATGTTAGCTGAACAAGGGGTGTGTGTATGAATAGAATGTTAGCTGAACAAAGGGTGTTTGTATTATACGTGTAGCTGAAAAGGGGATTTATGTATGAATAGAATGTTAGCTGAACAAGGGGTGTGTGTATGAATAGAATGTTAGCTGAACAAAGGGTGTGTGTGTATGAATAGAATGTTAGCTGAACAAGGGGTGTGTGTATGAATAGAATGTTAGCTGAACAAAGGGTGTGTGTATGAATAGAATGTTAGCTGAACAAAGGGCGTTTGTGTATTAATACAGTGTTAGCTGAACAAAGGGGATTTATGTATGAATAGAATGTTAGCTGAACAAGGGGTGTGTGTATGAATAGAATGTTAGCTGAACAAAGGGTGTTTGTGTATGAATACAGTGTTAGCTGAACAAAGGGTGTTTGTGTATGAATAGAATGTTAGCTGAACAAGGGGTGTGTGTATGAATAGAATGTTAGCTGAACAAAGGGTGTTTGTGCATTAATACAGTGTTAGCTGAACAAAGGGGATTTGTGTATGAATAGGATGTTAGCTGAACAACGAGGGGTTGTCTATGAATAGAATGTTAGCTGAGCGAAGGGTGTTTGTGTATGAATAGAATGTTAGCTGAACAAAGGGGATTTGTGTATGAATAGAATGTTAGCTGAACAAAGGGTGTTTGTGTATGAATATAATGTTAGCTGAACAAAGGGTGTTTGCGTATGAATATAATGTTAGCTGAACAAAGGGTGTTTGTGTATGAATAGAATGTTAGCTGAACGAGGGGTGTGTGTATGAATAGAATGTTAGCTGAACAAAGGGTGTTTGTGTATTAATACAGTGTTAGCTGAACAAAGGGGATTTGTGTATGAATATAATGTTAGCTGAACAAGGGGTGTGTGTATGAATAGAATGTTAGCTGAACAAAGGGTGTTTGTGTATGAATAGAGTGTTAGCTGAACAAAGGGGATTTGTGTATGAATAGAATGTTAGCTGAACAAAGGGTGTGTTGTGTATGAATAGAATGTTAGCTGAACAAAGGGTGTTTGTGTATGAATACAGTGTTAGCTGAACAAAGGGTGTTTGTGTTTGAATAGAATGTTAGCTGAACAAGGGGTGTGTGTATGAATAGAATGTTAGCTGAACAAAGGGTGTTTGTGTATTAATACAGTGTTAGCTGAACAAAGGGGATTTGTGTATGAATAGAATGTTAGCTGAACAAGGGGTGTGTGTATGGATAGAATGTTAGCTGAACAAACGGTGTGTGTATGAATACAGTGTTAGCTGAACAAAGGGTGTTTGTGTATGAATAGAATGTTAGCTGAACAAGGGGTGTGTGTATGAATAGAATGTTAGCTGAACAAAGGGTGTGTGTGTATGAATACAGTGTTAGCTGAACAAAGGGGGTTTGTGTATGAATAGAATGTTAGTTGAACAAGGGGTGTGTGTATGAATAGAATTTTAGCTGAACAAATGGTGTTTGTGTATGAATAGAATGTTAGCTGAACAAAGGGTGTTTGTGTATGAATAGAATGTTAGCTGAACAAAGGGTGTTTGTGTATGAATAGAATGTTAGCTGAACAAGGGGTGTGTGTATGAATAGAATGTTAGCTGAACAAAGGGTGTTTGTGTATTAATACAGTGTTAGCTGAACAAAGGGGATTTGTGTATGAATAGGATGTTAGCTGAATAAAGGGTGTTTGTGTGAATAGAATGTTAGCTGAACAAAGGTTGTTTGTGTATTAATACAGTGTTAGCTGAACAAAGGGGATTTGTGTATGAATAGGATGTTAGCTGAATAAAGGGTGTTTGTGTATGAATATATTGTTAGCTGAACGAAGGGTGTTTGTGTATGAATAGAATGTTGGCTGATGAAAGCATGTTTCAGTATGAATAGAGTGTTGGCTGAGGAAAGCATGTTTCAGTATGAGTATAGTGTTGGCTGAGGAAAGCATGTTTCAGTATGAGTATAGTGTTGGCTGAGGAAAGCAGGTTTCAGTATGAGTATAGTGTTGACTGAGGAAAGCATGTTTCAGTATGACTAGAGTGTTGGCTCCTCGCCCTCCTGTCCGTCCATCTCTTCTATCCCTCCTGTTCTATCCATCCTCTCCAACCTCACAATCCTTTCCATCATATCGCTCCTCTCCCTCCTTTCCCTCCTCTCCCTCCTCTCCCTCATCTCTCTCCTCTCCCTCCTCTTCCTCCTCTCCCTCCTCTTCCTCCTCTCACCCCTGTCGCTCCTCTCCCTCCTCTCCTTCCTCTCCCTCCATTTCTTCTTCTTCTGCCTCCTCTCCCTCCTATCCCTCCTCTCCTCGTATCCCATCCTCTCCCTCCTCTCCCTCCACTCCCTCCTCTCCTTCCTGTCCCTCAATTTGTTCCTCTCCCTCCTCTCACTCATCTCCATCATCTCCCTCATATCCCTCTTCTCCCTCGTATCCCATTCTCTCCCTAATCTCCCTCGTCACCCTCGTCCCCCTCCTGTCGCTCTCCCCTCTCTCCTATATCTCCTCTCGCTCTGTTTCCTCTCTCTCTTCTTTCTCATCTCTCTCGTCTCCCTCCTTTCCCTTATTTCCCATCTCTCCTTCCTCTACCTCCTCTTCCTTCCTCCCCTTCCTCCCCTTCCTCCCCTTCCTCCCCTTCCTCGCCTTCCCACCCTTCATCCCCTTCCTCCCCGTCCTCCCCTTCCTACCCTTCCCACCCTTCCTACCCTTCCCACCCTTCATACCCTTCCTCCCCTTCCTCCCCTTCCTCCCCTTCCTCCCCTTCCTCCCCTTCCTCCCCTTCCTCCCCTTCCTCCCCTCCCCCCCTTCCTCCCCGTCCTCCCCTTCCTCCCGTCCTCCCCTTCCTACCCTTCCCACCCTTCCCACCCTTCCTCCCCTTCCTCCCCTTCCTCCCCTTCCTCCCCTTCCTCCCCTTCCTCCCCTTCCTCCCCTTCCTACCCTTCCTACCCTTCCTACCCTTCCCACCCTTCCCACCCTTCCCACCCTTCCTCCCCTTCCTCCCCTTCCTCCCTTTCCTGCCCTTCCTCCCCTTCCTCCCTTCTTCCTCCCCTTCCTTCCCTTCCTCCCCTTCCTCCCCTTCCTCCCCTTCCTCCCATTACCCTGCTCCTCCCATTCTCCCCAACTTCCCTCACATTTAATTCACTCCGATGACAATCTGACCCCTAACCTACGAGTCAGTCAGTCGCCACTGCGACCCGGTGGTTCGACTCCCACAGTCCTGCAGTGCCCGTCCACGAGAACTCATCATTGATAATTACCCAGAGACCTTTGCGCCCGTTCTCATGAGCAACTAACTACAGGGAGCGTCCCCGACCCGGATGAAATGATGACTTCACTTTATTTCACTGGCGGTAAGACCTCAATGCTTAAGTATCTGCATACAGCCGCATGAATGCCTGGTGCGTCAAAGCAAACCAACCTCTGTGACGTCATCAGTGACTTCCGGTGACTTCCGGTGTGCCAGCAGAGAGGAGTCACCGATGGAATATTTAGTACCCCACTGATGACGTCATTTAATTCCCGCAGTAGGAAGCCACCTATATTAATGTACCTCCACAGCAGGGCGTCATTTGTCGGAAAGTATAATCCTAGCAGGGCGCCACCTGTATTAATGTACCTCAACAGCAGGGCGTCATTTGTAGAAAATGATATCCCTAGCAGGGCACCATTAGTGTGTTCCCGCTTAGCGGTGCCACCTGTATTAATGCATCACCACAGGATGGGGCCACATATATTAATATATCCCTCTTGAATGGTGCCACCAGTATTAATATATATCCCTCATGAAGGCTGCAACCTGCATTAATGTATCTCCACACCAGGGGGCAACCTGCATTAATACATCCCTACAGTAGGACGCCACCTGTATTAAGCTACCCTCACAGCAGGATGTTAACTGTATTAATGTATCCCCACAGCAAGACACCACCTGCATTAATGTACCCCCGCAGCAGGAATCCATCTGTATTGCTATATCCCCACAGTAAGACACCACCTCATTTAATATACCCCCACAGCAAGACACCACCTGTATTAATTTATCCCCACAGCAATACACCACCTGTATTAATGTATCCCCACAGCAGGACCTCACCTATATTAGTTACCCCCACAGCAAGACACCACCTGTATTACTTTACCCCCACAGCAATACACCACCTGTATTAATGCACCCCCACAGCAAGACACCACCTGTATTAATATACCCCCACAGCAGGATGCCATCTGTATTGATATATCCCCACAGCAAGACATCATTTGTATTAATGTACTCCCACAGCAGGACGGTAACTATATTAATGTATCCCCACAGCAATACACCACCTGCAATAATGTACTCCCACTGCAGGATGACATTGATATATCCCCACAGCAAGAAGATATCTGTATTAATTTATCCCCACAGCAATGCGCCACCTGTATTAAGGTGTTCCTACAGCAGAGCACCACCTGCATTAATGTATCCCCAGAGCAGGGTGCCACCTGTATTAAGGTGTTCCTACAGCAGAGCGCCACCTGCGTTAATGTATCCCCACAGCAGGGCGCCACCTGTATTAAGGTGTACCTACAGCAGAGCGCCACCTGTGTTAGTGTATCCCCACAGCAGGGCGCCACCTGTACTAATGTATTCCTACAGCAGGGCGCCACCTGTGTTAATGTATCCCAACAGCAGGGTGCCACCTGTGTTAATGTATCCCAACAGCAGGGCGCCACCTGTACTAATGTATTGCTACAGCAGGGTGCCATCTGTATAATAAATATATCCACAGCAGAGCGCAGCGTGTCTTAATATATCCCCACAACAGGGTGCCTGCCACTTGTACGAAATAGTCGATAACACAATTTACATGGAGCATGCTCCAGGGCGAGCTACTCCTCACGATATTAATTATTGTTAGTACCACTCTAGGCCGAATGGGTGGTGGAAATAGTATATTCGATCATCATTAGAATGTGGAACCTATTGTTTCCCAACAATGCTGGCATGGCTATCTACTTCTGAATAACATGTTTATATTAGGAACCTAGTACAATTAGAATCAGCTTTAATAAGGCATACTAAAACAAAGCATTGCATCATTCTGTCATTGTCTCACCTTAGAAAGGTTGAGTGTTAACAGACAAGGTATTGACTAGTATTACCCATGGTATTAGTGATGGCCTTGATTCAATTGAGATTGAAATGCAAGACAACACGGAGAGGGTTCTCGTGACTTGCTTCATTGAAAGCAGAGATTCTATCCAGTCAGTAATTGTGCCCATACTCCAAAGGTTTGCAATTTATTTGAGAGAAAATGTAGCCATTAAATAATGGCTCACAATTCTTGGAATTGTGAACTATTATAATGATTGTGTATGAAAGTAATGCGTTATCAATCATACTGAGGTCTGTTTTCCTTTTGGGATAGGCTGCGTATGGCTGGTTCGTCATGATCTGTCTTCTTGAAAACAACATCGAAAGGCATTATGACAAGAAGTAATGTATGCTTCCACGTGTATTGCTCTATTTTCACCCACTGCAACATCACAGAATAAGCCAGGTCGCAGATAACCTTTCCAGTTGTGGGGAGCCACTAGCTGAATGCAGTAAAGCCAGTCGATATGGGGACCCGCCCACCAGCTAGCCTGCCGCCACCTGCAACAGTGGGTGTCGTAATTATCTGCCGCCAAGGTGTGGCGGTGGGGCTCATTTCAGGACTACTACACTTCTTTCTGCTCCAAGAGGTGAACATGACCGAGTGGTGGGTGAGTTATTTGTGTGTGGTGCGGGTCGGGTGGCAGGGAATGGAGGGGGTGGGGGGCACTCTCTTGTCACAGCAATGTTTTTTGTTGTTTTTTGTGTACATTAGTTGATTAAGCAGGGTAAATTTCAATCGCGGACTATTGGTCTTCCTCATTCCACTGCTCCTTGCCCTATCCTAATAATGCCGAGCACCAGGCTAGAAAGCGACAAGTATCAATTTTGTATATCTTTTGTTTGGCTCGACCAGGGTTCGAACCCATGATCCCATGATATACCAACACGGGAGATCGACGCTCTAACTTATTCGGAAAACCCCTATGGTTAGTTCCGTTATGTACGTCAAATGAGAGCAGAGCACTGAGTTGTATGGCGTATCTGAATGCATGGAATACAACTTCCCCCCCCTCTCTGTGTGGTCGTGGTAGGACAACTGGGGACAGCCATCCGTGACCATAGGGACCTAATCGCACCACACTAATTAAGTAGGAGGGCTTGGACCATAAGGCGCCTGTCACACCTCGCCGGATTGGAGGAATCGGAAAGAAACCGAACAAAGTCTGTTGATGTCTGGTTTGTGTCCATACAAGTTTTGAACATGCACAAAACTTGGAAAGGATGGTGCCAGATTGACGTCTACGTTTCTTGTCCGGTTTGAGTCCGTTTAGTCTGCTTACCTTCCATTGGCTATTCGTTTATGTCCGTTTCATGTCTGTTTCATGTCCGTTTCATGTCCGTTTCATGTCCGTTTCATGTCCGTTTCATGTCCGTTTCATGTCCGTTTCATGTCCGTTCATCCAGCGGCCTTTGACCCGATATCGCAACATTTTGACACATTTTGACACATTTTAATACATGTTGATACTTATCACACCCGAACACCACTGACTAGACAATTCTGTCCATTGCTCAATCCGGCCAGGTGTGACAGCCACTTTAGCATTGACACAGACAATGAAATATTGTTCAATATTCATTGGGTGATTTACTAACTAGTTCCCTAAATAACTAGCCTGGTTTTTAATGCACTTAGTTTAACATAATTTATAGTTTTCTAGTAGTATATGTCATCAGGAAAACCAGCGACAAAGTTATTATGTCAGAATGAGGTACACACAGCCTCACATTATTCCCTAGTGGGGTAGCACTATAAAGTCACGATGAGTGTGAACTGTCACAAATCGTTACCCGTCCTCATATGACCTTAGATATTGCTAGGACATAAACCACCAACAAACACAGTATTCCTGTGTCGGTTAAGACGCCGTTTTTAAAACGACTGTCGTCATTCAAACGAGAAAAGTGGTGTTCTCTGTGGCGGTGTGGTTAGAATGTCTGACTTTTTTCAAGGTCAGACTCCTAATTTGAATGTTAGTGGTTCGATTCCCTATGCCCCCCCCACCTCTGCCAATTTGGATTTCCACCACTGTGTATAACTTACAGCATCATCAAAGGCCAGTTGCTCTCATACCACGTCTATGTGGTATGGGAGGTTAAAAACCCCTAGGGTCGGTAAAAGTGTAGGCTCAGGCTTTCTATCGACACACTGTCTAATGGTGAAAACAAGTCTATTCAGAGTTATCTATGACGGGCAGTATAAATCTTCAAGAAAAAAACAAAGAAAAAAGGAATGCTCCCCAACCTGCGCACACTAAAAACTGAAGATTGTTTCCGTGGGGGGGTGGCGGGGGGGAGGGGGAGGAGGGGGGAAGGAGGGGGGGCCATCACCACGTCACCAACACTCTGTCTGAGCTGGCCTCAAACCAATGACTTAAAAATGTATACTTGTCGCTTCCTAACCAGCTGCTCAGAATATATAGAATAGGGCAAGGACTGGTTGGCTCAGTGGGACCTATTTACTGAGTGGGATATCAGGTCATGGTACTGACAGCGTGGTCTCCCAGTGGGGCAGCACTAAAAAGTCATCATGAGTGCACATTGTCACAAGTCGCTACCCATCCTGATATGACCTTAGATGACTCCTAACAACCGACCAACCAGTTTTGACACAGGATGGTCTGACTCCATCGGCCGAGTCAGACCAAAGGTATTTGATACTCTGCCTGTGGGCAGGGGGGAGGGGTTCGCTAAACAAACAAAAGAGTTGCTTATTTGTTGGGGTTTTACATCCTGGCAACATCGCGCAAAGGTAATATCAGGATGGGGTACCCACTTGTGACAGTGCGCACTCATGGTGACTTTATAGTGCTGTCCCACTGGGAGACCAGGCCACTGACACCATGACCAAATTTCCCATTCAGTCACATCATCCTGACACTGAGCTAACCAGTCCCTCTAATATCCTATCAATGCCGAGTGTCAGGCAAGGTAGCAACCAGTAGACATTTAGTAAGTCATTGGTTTGACTCAGCGACATTAAGAACTTCTGACTTTCCACAAGAGAAGCCTCTACTCTACCGATTCGGCCACCACGTCCGGTTCCCTGCGGAGGTATTCACAATCATGGTAAATGGGCGGTATGACGGCAAGGACTGTTGGGTCATGGTATCGAGTCACGGAATCAGATCCAACTGGGGCAGACTATAAAGCCCCCCCGAAGACCCCCCCCCCCCGTACCAACTCTCCACGCGTCCTGTTTACGCCTCATGTGTTGGTGCCTGAAAAACCCCAATCAATCTAGGTTACCCAACTTCAAACTTACTACAAACTTCTGAAGTTTTGTTTGAGGTTGGCTGGATGGATGGAGCCCTCGATATTGGTATAAATTGGTGTGAGAAGTTAGCCATGTGTTAGTCGAGGCTACAGGACCCCCATCAGGAGAACTTACGAGACTCCATCATGCTGACTTATGAGAGGTTCCCAAGGGTGTGTTGTACTAACAGACCATTGCATAGAACCATGGTAAACAGAACATTAAATATTCCCAGAATCAGTCAGAGTGGTTATGCATAATGCACTTTGTTCTTTTTTTTCTTTTGTTGGTGCATTACTTGAATAAGCTTGGTAAATGTTATTCACGGAAAATCAGTCTTCCTCAGTCCACTACTCTTTTCCCTATAATTCCAAGCACCAGGGTAGATAGCGAAAAGTATAATTTTGTTCTGGTCATTAGTTTGACTCGAGCAGGGTTCGAACCTGCGGGTTCAAATCCCAACTCATCACAACACGTGAGACGGATGCTCCACTCATTCTGGTTGTGATGTTAAATACATCCCTAAAGAAAATTGCTAACAAGCATGAGATCACAATTGGGTTTTACCTCCAGTCCTAGCAACATATATGATCATACTGAGGAAAGTGATGTTTGTTACCAGGATAGTGTACTGAAATGCACAGCCAGCCCCACTAAGTGTAAATGACACATGCATGTGAGTAAGTGAATGTGTTAGGGAGCCTAGGTAGACTAATGGATATGGCGCTATCCCCGGAATGGCAGCAATGTGGATTTGAACCCAGCACTAGGCCTGGTGTTTCGCTTCATTTGCAAAGGACACTGCAAAAGTCCACCAGACCATGTGAATTGTCCGTGATGCTCAGCAACATGGGTACTTTGGTGCGCGGATACAGCCATAGCCTTCCTAGTAACTAAGGATGACTGCATGCTGCCACCTATCGAGAAATGATTGTATTAGTATATGTCTTGTGTGCCAGCGCTGCCTATCTTCACTTTTAAGATACAACACCTGATTAGCCTAAGTAAACACTATCGGACTGCCATCTGCAGGGGCCTTTTTTAATTTCTCGCCGCCTATTGATAACCGTGTCCGGGCTTATATAAGGCCAGGTTCTGAGGCAGTGAGTGCACTTTGACACAGGTACAAGGAGGACACTGACTAGCCTTAAGACTGCCAACCACCCGACCCCACTTGGACACTTACTAAAGGGCAAGGGCTAAAGCTTCTATGACCTCACTGTATTATTGAACTTCTTGTTGAATTTGAACTTCTTGTTGAACAAAAAAGACTTACACTGCTGGAACTTTAATAAATACAACTTTAAACTAGTATGCTGTGTTGCTTTGTAAATTACATTGAAACTGAGGCAACCCCCCTTTTCCCTATACTACTATCATCATCATGCTGTCAGTCGCGATGCGACAAAGACTGCTTTCATTACTTGACTGCCGCTCTCCATTTAGCTCTCTGCTGTGAGAGTTGCGTCCATGAGTCGGTCTTAATGTCTCTCAGCTTCAGGTTTATCTTGATGGTATCCTTGAACCGGCGACGAGGGTGCCCTCTCTGTCTGTAACCAGAAGACAGTCAAGGAGAGAGGATCTGCTTTGGTAGCCTGTCTGATGACATCCTCATTTCATGAAAGCTGCCTGCAAAAGTGTTGAAGTGCTGCTGGCTTTTGCAAGTTACCAGCGGCACTCTCTCGGGAAGCAAATAGAGGTTTCACACCGGCAAGAACATGTCAAGACAGGCGCAAAACTATATGTCCCTGCAGTGGCTGGTCGGGAGATGTTGGGAGTTCCATACATCAACCACCCTTAATGCTGCCACAGTGACATGGTTTTCTGTTTAGGGTTTGCTCCCTTAGCCTTCGGTTCTGTCAAGAACCTGTACCACAAGGCAGTGGTTTACAACTCTGCAAGGCAGGGGCGTTAAACTCCCTGAGGTATTGCTATACCTGCAAAACCTGCATACTACTAACACCGAGCAAAACAGCTACGTTTCAAATTTAAGGGATAATAATAACATAAGACATCATAGGGTTGGTGCAATCAGTGAACGATTGGTGACATAGGTCTGAAAAGAAATCTGAAGCCATGACTGGAATACCATGGATCCAGCACCATGAGACAATGTATCATTCAGTCACACTATCCTGGCAATTAACTATCCAATACATACCCAATCCCAGCAACGGTAGATGCTAACTAACATGTCACTAGACGCGGTGGCCGAATCGGTAGAGCGCAGGCTTCCCGTGTAGACGATTGAAAGTTTGATTCTAGGTCGAGCCAATGACTTACACAATATATACGCATTGCTTCCTAGCCTTTGTGGCTGAGTGGGATATCCGATCATGGCGCCAACAGCCTGATTTCCCAGTGGGGCATCACTATAAAGTCGCCATGAGTGTGCACTGTCACAACTCGGAACCCGTCCTTATATGACCTTAGATGTTGCCAGGACTTAAAACTTCAACAACCAACCATCAAACTTAACGAAAATGTCAGTTCGACTCGGCCGGGGATTGATCCCACGAGAAGCGGACGCCTGCACCACCCCCTAGTCCCGCACCCCCTCCCACACACACACACATACACACACCGGGGAATACGTAGTGCGCTCCTCCGCACCACGTGACAGCTCCCTTCCGGGTCTGTCACAGACTTAGCGCAGGCGCATTCTTCCAGAACCTCGAAGCAGACGGGATGGCCGAATGAGTTAGAGCGTCCGTCTCCCGTACTGGTAGATCGAGGGTCGTGGGTTCGAACCCAGGTCGAGTCAAACCAATGACTTAAAAATTGATACCTGTTGCTTCCTAGCCAGGCGCTCGGCATTATTAGGATAGGGCAAGAACTGGTGTGCTCAGTGTCAGGATAATGTGACTGAGTGGGATACCAGGTCATGGTGCCGGCCGCCTGGTTTCCCAGTGGGACAGCATTATAAAGTCACCATTAGTGTGCACTGTCACAAGTCGGTGCCCATCCTGATATGACCTTAGATGTTGCTAGGATGTAAAACAACATCAAACAAACAAACAAAATCCAGAACCTCATCACCGCTGGGAGTCAATCCCTCAGCTCCAAGCAGAGATTTAGTGTGCGCTGCGAGTGCTTGTCCGGGCCGGGGAGGTGTCAGTCGTGCCATGTTGTACGAGGTCTGGAGGTGTGCTTAGAGCCATATTGTCTGCGCTGATTGACTGCCGAGAAACTACCTGTTGTGCGCATATATTAACAGTTTACTTATATAATTTTGTGCTCATGTGAAAAAGTGAAAATGTACACATTTACACTATGCATGTCGCCAAACTTGTTTTCAACTTATTTTTCAACTTTTTTATTGTAAGTCATAACCATGTCTGCTTAAGGGTTATCAATAAAATCTTGTTTTACTATGCTGTATATGTTAAAATGAGGTTCTGGATGTGTCTTGGATGTTCATATTACACGAGTGATATTAATGTATTGCTCAATTTGAATAAGTTCTAATACGAAAAGTGAAATTTCATTTTTTTCAACTCTGATATACGCACAACATACAAACCTTCATAGGACATTGGATTCGGCTATTATTTGGAAGGTATTTTGCTATTATTTGGAAGGTATTCACTTTTAGTTTCCATGTCACACTTTTGTGCCCAGTTTTAAAGAATGACCCATATATATGTATATATATATATATATGTATACACAGTAAAACCTCTCTAAATCGACCAACCATGGGACCGACTTTAAGTGGTTGATTTAGGGATGTGGTCGGTTTAGAGAGTTAGAATAATGGTACAATGGTATATTGTATGTGGGGTCGTTTGGGACCCAAATAAAGCGATCGATATAGGGGAGTGGTCGATTTGTGGAGCTGGTCGGTTAAGGAGTTTTACTGTATATGTATATATATGACAAAATCCTCCGAGCTAGTGGAGGAGAGGCCCCGCGCAGGAGGCGGAGAGGTGCATGCTGGTACCCACACCCACCCCCTGCCCCCAACCCCGGGGAGGGGGGGGGGGGGGGGAGTGCAACCCACTCCAGGTATTATTACATGCGATAACGGGTTTATCACTCACTATCCATATATATATATAAATTATATAATGTAGTATGTGAACAAATCCTCCAGTGCGACTGACACTGGTCAACATTCGGGGGAAGTGAGGTGGGCGAGATGGTGCCACCGATAGAGTGTCGTATGATTTTACTCGCATAATACGTTATACATTACATAAGTAGCAGAGGGTTTGCTTCAAGTGTATATGGGTTGGAGTATAGCTATGCGTCTGCGCCTTGCTGCCGGTCTACCAGTGCCAGTGGCGCCACCGCCAGCAGTGTATACTCGGTACTCGCGCCAGTTTGTGCTACTTCTCCACTGATTTCAAATAGTATATATATATATATATATGACAGTGACTCTTATATATGCAAGTGACAGTGTAGCGTCCAGGATAGAGGGGTGCCGGAGGTGGAGCCACCGGTCACGTGGTTAGAGGGGGAGCCATACATCAAGTAAGCCACCCCATCATTATTTAGGGTAGGAAATAAACATATAATCCCTTATGTGCGTTTATACTCGGATAATGGTTATACATCACATATATGCATACAATTGCGCGCAATCGGCGCGGCTCAGCAGTGTTTATGTCGCAACAGCGCCGACTAGCGGACCAAGCGGCAACCCCCCGCCGATAAAGCAAAAGCCGCGGGGGGCAGCACCATGCGGTTTCTTACATCAGCATATAGGAGTATATACTCGGGTACATATATATATGCATAAAATTTCCTATCCTGACACCCGCTGGCGACCGACCGAGATTATATATCCCATACATGCATACTATTGTAGTAGTCTGGACATGAGCTCTACTACCACACGGTAGCAGCGGAGACTACGCCGTACACCTGCGCAGTACCTGTGTACTGCGCCAGGTGTCGGCACGGGTAGCCACCGGTCAGACCCCAACTGGGCTGACCTCTACTGCGTGTGGCTGACCCACCCCCCCCACACACCTATAGAGTCGATGTGGGATCTGGCGAGTCAGGGGGTGGGTCAGACAACTACTGACACCGCGGAGAGCAGATGGTTCAATAAACCAAGGGTGAAGCGTACACTGAATTGAATCTTGGTGTTCTTCCGTGAGTAACCGTGAGTCGGAGGGCCGTGGGCCATTACATTGGTGCCGTGAGCCAGCTCGCCTTCTGCGTAAGGGGTGAGTATTGGACCTGGGCCATGGACTCTGAAGGTAAGGTCTCTTCGTAATATTTTATTATGGAAGGGGCGATGGCAGGTCAACTGCGCAGTGGGCGCCAGTACGAAACTAGTGGTACAGGGCGTCCCGACGCGGTGGGACTGCCGGTGAGCGTGGACGCTTCTGTGGTGAGTTCACTACACCGCGCTCAATACTCGCCTTTGGGGGATGTTGTTGTTCATACGTTCATTCCTAATACAGGTGCCGGCGTCATAGGGGACGGCCGCCGGGTGTCAGTGAGTGGGGGGTGCGTAGCCACTCCCGCGCTAGTGCCGGTGGTGTCGCCTAGTGGGGCTGAAGGCGTTGACAGCTATTGGACGCAGTTAGCGCGACTGAGTGGCAGTCCGCCGCCGGGTATTGCGCCGTTGTTTACACCGGTGGCAATACAGGGTGGTGGGCGGGACACGCAGTTGGGCGCTCGTTCTGATAGTGGTTGCGGGGCGTTGGAAAATATCCCGCGATCAACAGCAGCGCGAAATGTTCTCTCAGTTGATAATAGTACTGGGGAGGGCATTACGGGGAGTGCGATGAAAGTGGGCTTCGCTCTTGATGATATACAGTCTCTGTCGATCAATATTGATTCGGGGGCGGGTGTACGTGAGGGTAGCAGTTCAATCGTGCGTCGTGATGATTTAGGTCTGGGCGCACGCGGGAGTTCTGTGGGAGGTGTGCCGCTGGAGTATTCACCGTGGGGAAGTTCAGTTGTCCATTCTGTGGGGATAGGAGCTGCCCGTGATGATCCCCAAATTCCCTGTGGTGGGGAGATTAACCCGGCTTTGCAGACAGGGCTTGTAGCCGATGACTCGTTAACGTTTACGTTAGAGCGTGATTTGGTTATGGGTCGTACGTTTTCGGGGTCGCAGTCGGAGGTGGAGCGTCAAGAATCGATGCGTATCCGCCGTCTGCGAGCTTGGAAGCGTGCCCAGTTTGACCGGTTGGCGGGGCAGAGACGGGCGTTGGATGATTTAAGAGTCTCCAATGCTGCATCCTTCGCACGTGATTTAGCAGAGCTAAGCGCGGCGAGGCGAGGTGCGTTTCCGCAGTGGAGGCAGAATCTAGTCGAGTGTTGGTGGAAGAGCAGCAAACTGCGTTCACGAAACAGTTGGAGGATTTGTCCATGCGGGAGGCGCTGAATGTTCAGTTGCAAGATGATAACCAGAGGTGTGAACAGTTGCTGGCTGCGGAGAGGTTCAGCATTGATTCTGCTCTGGAGATCCTTGCAAGTGAGCGCACAGCTTTTCAGGCTGAGAAACTGGTGTTTCAGCGTGGTTTAGGGCTTGCGGAGAGTGGTGCGAGGGTTACTGAGTCTACGCGGTTGGATAGCCGCGAGACGCAGTATCCAGTGCATAGTGCACGTTCGGCTTCCGTGGGTAGCTCACCGCATTTGCCGGCGCCTTCTAAGGAGGGCAGTGGGGGATGTGGGGGTCCTAGGGAGCCGTGGCCCTCTTCTGGGGATGGTAGTTATCGGGGGGGAGGGGGGGGGGGTGCTGGGCAACATCGAAGGGGTGTTGTTCAGGATTCCGTTTACGTGGGGAATACTCATGTGGAGATACAGGGTGAGAGTATTCCTGACCCGGTGGGTTTGGGTGGTGACGCAGTGCCCATTGCGTCGTTGCCTGGTTTGCCGGTGGGTCGCCAGTACTCAGTGGAAGAGATGTGGTTGTTCCGGAATCATCCTGCAATAATGGATGTGATTCGGGAACCTGCTTCGATTGGGGGTGGGGCCGGATGGGAATCGTGTAATCGGGATACGTTGATGAGATGAGAATGTTCTGAGGTATCCTGTGGCAGGTTCTGCGCGGATTCCGATGTTGCGTCCTAAGCCATTTACAGGTATTAAGCAGGAATGGAATACTTGGTGGTGGGATTTTACGTTGGATATGCAGTCCAACATGTGGGATGAGAGGTGTTGATCGGGCTAGGTTGGCCCGTCACCGTAAGGACGGGGATGCAAAGGCTAAGCGCATTTAAACGCCTAGGGTTGGACCGTTTGGGCTTAGGCTCAACCCAATTGGCAAGCCCGGATACCGCCAAAGCGGATGCGGTGTTAACTGTCGAGGAAGCCGGTGTGCAGTCTGATGCTAGCACGGGACCGCCGGTGATCGCCCCTGGTGATTCTATCCCAGTGGAGTCGGTATTGTGGGATGGCATGGAGCAGATAGCGCGGTGCGTTTCTGCTCTGGCTCCTGCACCTTTAGATGACTGTATGCAATTTATAATACAGCGTCAGGGGTGCGACCTGTCTCACCCTTGTGGTAAGCGCCTATTCGTGGATTCCACTTTCTGGTCTTTGGACGGAAAACGGTGGTATGTGAGAGTGTGCGTTAGAGGGACTATCGGGTATTTTTTAATAGACAGTGGGGCTGCTGTCACATGTGTTGGACGAAAATTCTTCGATAAGTTGGACGGTGATAAGGTGTTTTTCGATAAGAGCGTGAAGCCTGTCACTGTCACCGGTGCGCCACTCAAGCAGTACGGACAAGCCATACTATCTCTGGAAATCGAGGGGAAAATATTTCATTATGCCCCTACTGTTTCCGATATTTCAGAAGATGGTATTTTGGGTGTGGAATTTTTGGAGTATTATGGTTGTGAACTGCATCAGGCGGGCAGCCTATATCTTCGAGATCCGTATCAACTCACGGTGCAGTGTGAATTGCGTCGTGATAGTCAGACTGTGTCTGCGGTTGCGCAGGATATTTGCATTGCTCCGATGACCGGCTGTGATGTTAAAATATCAGCTGTAGGGGTCGACGGTGATCACCAGAGCCTATTTGAACCGATGGTCTCAGAATTGCATGAGCTGGGGTTGGTAGGTCAGAACACGCTAGTGTGGAGTCCTGTTGGCTCGGTTGTACCTTTATTTAATCCAAATCGGTATGCGGTTAGGTTACGAAAGGGTATGACTATCGGGTTGTTGAGTGAAGCTACTGACTTTGGTAATGTTCATTGTGAATATGCTAAGGCGGTGTTGAGTAAACAATCCGGTGTGAACATTGCTCCCGGCAACGGGGTCGCTGAGTCAGCTGTTGGTGCAGTTGACCCAGTGGGCGGGGTTGGCGCGGGGCGGTGTGGTGTGGTCAGCTGTTTGCAGTTACCTGGTAATTGGAGCAGTGGTTGGCCCGAACTGCGTGTCGCGCAGGCGGCGCAGTTGGATTGCCCCTCTAGTATTGTGAGTAGTATGGGGGAAGTGGGCGTTGCTGTGTTGTGGGAGGTGGCCGAGGCGGTTACTTTTGGTACGACGGAGGAGTGTGTGGCGCCATCTGTTGTATCCCGGTCCCTTGATGGAAGCTTGCCTGCCCATCTTATACCTTTGGCTATGGGGTGTGAGGTGGTTGATGAGTCTGATCGTTCGCAGGTTGTGGAATTTCTGGGTAGAAATATTCAGGTTTTCGCAGTGCCTGGTGAGACGTTGGGCTGGACTGAGGTGGTGAAGCATGGCATAGATGTCGGTGAGTCTGCTGCTTTTAGGATTCCCTATCGGCGTTTCGTGCATTCTAAGAAAGAAGCACTGGAGACGGAGTTGCATAAGCTGCTGGATAGTTGAGTGATTAGGAGTAGTGATTCACCGTGGAGTTCACCTGTCCATTTAGTCAAGAAAAAAGATGGTTCTATCCGTTTTTGCATTGACTATAAAAAACTCAATACTGTGATGCGGAAAAATGCTTACCCATTACCGCACATAGATGAGTCGCTCGAGAGTTTTGGGGGTAATGAGTGGTTTTGCACTCTGGATCTGCAATCTGGGTATCATCAGGTAGCAATGGATCCGGAGGATATTGCTAAAACTGCTTTTAGTACTCACTTAGGCTTATTCGAGTGGAACGTGATGCCGTTTGGGCTATATAATGCTCCAGCCACGTTCGAAAAGATGATGACGGATATGCTGGCTGGTCGTCAGTGGAAGATCTGTTTGGTGTATTTGGATGATATCATTGTCTTTGGTCGGACACTAACCGAATGTCCGGATCGGCTTCAAGCAGTGTTTGATCATTTACGTTCCTATGGGCTGTTACTCAAGGCTTCGAAGTGTAGGCTTTTTAGGCATGAGACACAGTACCTGGGGCGTGTGGTTTCTGCGAAGGGGATTAAGGCAGACCCGGAAAAGCTCTCTGCAATTGCGGGATGGCCCAGACCTGAGGATATGAAGGAAGTGAGATCATTCCTTGGGTTTGTGTCGTATTATCGCGATTTCATTGCTGATTTTGCGCGGTTGCCTGTTCCTCTGCAGGACTTGGTCGTTACCGCGAAGAAAATAAAATTTGTGTGGGGCGACGCTCATTAAGCGGCATTTCTGGGCTTAAAACATGCCTTTACTCAGACTCCAGTGCTGCGATATCCGCGGGCGGTGGGGCAGTTCATTCTGGACACTGATGCGTCGGGGTTTGCAATCTCAGGCGTGTTGAGTCAGGTTCAGGATGGAGTAGAGGTCCCGTTGTCTTTTGCGAGTAATAAAGTTAATAAAGCGCAGCGGAATTATTGCACGACGAAGCGTGAGCTGATGGCTATCGTCGTGTATAGCAGGAAATGGAAACATTTCTTGATAGGGTCGGATTTTATTATTCGGACAGATCATCATTCTCTTTGTTGGTTGTTGAATTTCAAGGAAGCGGAGGGGATGATGGGGCGTTGGCTGGCCACTTTATCGGAATATGGTATGATGAATGAGCATATTGTGTACAGAAAGGGGGTGGATCACATCAACACAGATAGTCTGCGCAGAATCCCGGTGCGTAAGTGCGGCCGGGGTGATTGCACGGACTGTGGCATGCATAACTGTGTGCTCGCAGCAATATCTGCGATGCGTCTGGTGGACATAGATGATGATGAACTTTGGACGTTATCAGAGGTTCGCTTGGCGCAGCGCCAAGATCCCTCCATACTGCGTGTGATCAAGTGGTTGGAGGGGGGCCGCTCGAAGCCTTTGCGTGACGAGCTGGCGGTGGAGAATGCAGAGACTCGTAAGATTATAAATCAATGGGACCTGCTGGAACTGCGTGAGGGTGTGCTCTGCAGGTGGAAGGTAGTGGGTGAAGACCTACGCAGTCGCCTGCAGATCATCGTGCCATTTGCATTGCGCAATGATGTGTCGTTGTTTTGTCATGGGCATTCTACAGCCACGCACTTTGGGCGTGTTCGCTCCACCAAGCGTTTAGCTTGGCGGTTCTATTGGCCTGGCATGACTTCTGATATTAGGCGGTGGGTACGCACTTGCCATAAATGTCAGGTGGTGAAGCCGGGTCAAGGGATTGCTAAGCTACCGTTGACTCAGGAATTGTCTGGGCATCGGTGGCGCAGTCTAGCGTGTGACTTTGTGTCCGGGTTTAAGACAACATCTAGGGGTAATGTGGTGATGATGGTAGTCCAAGACTATTACACGAAGTATGTGCAGGTGTACCCCTTAAAAGATCACACTGCACCCACTGCAGCGCAGGCGTTGGTGGATAACTGGGTTTTGGTATTCGGTGCCCCAATGCGGATCCATTTGGATCAGGGACGGGAAATTGAGTCCACACTGTTTCAGTCCATGTTGCGCTTGTTGGGCGTTAAGAAAACGTGTACGAACCCGTACTGTCCACAGTCGGATGGTATGGTAGAGCGTTTTAATAAGACGCTGATATCTGCGTTGGCTTGTACCGTGAATGACTTTCAAGAGGATTGGGATTTACAGGTCAAGTTTGTGGCACATGCATATAACTGTACGGAGCATGCATCTATGGGTGTGACTCCTAACAGATTACTATTTGGGGAGGAGCTCCGACTGGCAGCTGATCTGCAGTTTGGGGTGGTGAATCGTCAAGTAGACCGGCCATGTGAGATCGTGTTTGTAAGATGGTTGGAGCATTGCTTTCACCACGCGTATAGCGCAGTTCGCGATGCTTTGGGTCGGGCAGCGGTTCGTCAGAAATCTGACTACGGGCCTGCTGCGTGGCGCCAGTTCAAGGTGGGGGATTGGGTAGTGCGGTATCATGCGCCGCTAGCTCGGGTCAAACTCACGAAGAACTGGGATGGTCCCTTTACTATAACAGAAGTTGTCTCTGACACCACAGTTATTATGAAGGGCAAGGATGGTAAATACTGTAAATCTAACGTTAGACGTCTTAAGCTTTACACCGAGCAGATGTCTAGAAACGCTGGACCATCCTCCTGGCTAGATGCACATGTAGGGGACGAGCCCGCACCTGCGAGGGTGGAGGCTGGCACTATAGATGCATTCAGTCAGAAGAAAGTACCTGGGTTTCCAGTTACTGCGGGGGAGGCTATGCGCCCTAGGCGGCATAGGCCTGATAAGCGGAAGAATAAACGTTGGCGTCGTTCTAGATCAGTGTCTGATGCCGATAGTGTTGTTTCTGTACGCAGTAGCTCGGGTAATGACATCGACTTTGTACCAGTTAGACAGGGGTCTGATGTGGGTTTGGATGCACCACCTGTGCGGCGATCTGAGCGATTAGCATTACGACGCAGATAACTGGTATGGGGTGGGGTAGTAGGTATTAGGCTACTCCACCCTGGTGTTGTTTGGTCTCCGGGGGTTGGGGATACATAAGGTACTTCAATCCCTGTTACACAACGAGTAATGCAGTACATATGTTCAGGTAAACTTTGCTATGCAGTTATTTGAGGGTAGTGGGGAAAGACCGGGGGCTCCGGGGCGCCAATGAATGGGCGCAGTTACTACTGTTCTGCGTAATGCCTCTGCCTAAGCCGTGTGTTGAGTATCTGCTATTTCTGGTCTAACGCGTGGGTTAGTTGACGGGGCGTACTGCGTATTGGCTGCTAGTGCCACAGGGAGTGTTTATGAGTGCTGCGGGCATGGGCGCGTAACTGGTTATACTGTTCAGTTAGGCATAGCTGGGTCACTTATAGCATGTGTGAGTAACCGTGAGTCGGAGGGCCGTGGGCCATTACATTATTCACTTAGGCTTATTCACCGCTTAGGCTTATATTCCTCAACTTTCACCCCGTTTTTTACTTCCTTTTTCCACACTATTAGGAAACATTATCATCTAAATTTATCTCAGTGGAACGAGGTGGTCAATGGTGTGGGAGTTGGTGGGTTGGCACTGTACATTTCACACTAAAAGATTTTCCTATGCAGTGTCGCCCTGGCTCTTGTTTTAAACTGCATTCTTTAATTGAAAACAGAACGAGACAGTAGTATAAAGTGGCAATTTAATTCTTTCTAGTTAGCTTGTTACATTACTCTTGATGATGACAATGACCTTAGATATTTCAAGGATTACAGGCACTTAACCCTATCGGTACATCATACTAGTTGGGTGGGTGGGAGGGAAATCTTGTCGGAAGAAGTACGTCCTCTCGGTTTGAAAAGTCTGGTCGAAGTGAAGATATCCAGTGCCACGTCATCGGCTTTGACTGGAAATCCCTACAGGTGGCGGGTCAATCGGCGACCATTTCTAGTTCTAAACTCGAATATAGGTGTCGCCACAATCTGATATTAAACTAACTGCGTAATTAAGTTAACTGCGCAATAAGGAGTTCAAGAAGTATCATGTAGGTGGCGCATCGATCAGCGGCCAAAGTTATTAGTTCGAAGAATAGAATATAGTCGGCGCCACAGTGCCTAATCTACTGAGATTCACAGTCTCGTTCATTCAATTACCCATGTTGCGAACATCATGGACAATTGAAAACAGAACGAGACAGTAGTATAAAGTGGCAATTTAATTCTTTCTAGTTAGCTTGTTACATTACTCTTGATGATGACAATGATCTTAGATATTTCAAGGATTACAGGCACTTAACCAAAAAGTAGAGCAAGTGTCCTGGGAGCCGATGAAACCGACTGCCTTGGCACATAATCATGCACCGCATCGGAGGTCCAGTGACCCAGCTGTTTGATGTTATTGATTGTCGATCCTTGCAGGGCACAGGCTTGTGCACCGCCTCGTCTCAGGCTGTGCAGGGTGATGGCCGCAGGGGCCGGGTGGCCTGCCACGGACAAGGCCAGTCGTATGGTGTCGAGCAACGCGGTTGCACGTAGGGGTGATCCGTTGATCGTCAGGAAGGCAGGGCCATCGGGGTGAATTGGTGTCATGGACACGTATTGTTTCCACGCTTGACGCGGACAGTAGGGCGATCCAGGTATCGCCGGAACGATGATGTCTCTTGGAGACGATGACTTGTACTGGGTTTTTGATGAACGGATTCGGACATTGATGCCCTTTGCGGTCAGCCTCACATCCTTAGCGCGAAGATAGTGATCTGGGTCAGATCTGCCAACCTTAGGAAACAAGTTGCTCTGGCGAAGGAGTGTGAAGTATGCGATGATAGTGGCTATCACCAGTACGTGACCATTTGGACCAGTTGTCCGGAAGAAAGTGATGATATTCCGAACATCTATAGGTAGCAGAGGAGGGGCCTGGACAGGCACATGACGTGACTCCCTCTGAATGCCTCGTTTGAGGAGGCCAACCAGGTACGTGTCAAATGAAGTCGTCCTGCCGTCAAATGACAGGACCCATGTGCGGGCGCCACTCAGATAGTTCAATATGGCACTCGGTGAGGAAAGTCGATCTTTAAGATGTAATAGATACGACATAATATGATACTGGGACGGTTGCAACGGGTCTGCTTGGTGTTCTTGCATATAGATGTAGTATTCCTTTGCCTGAGCTGCCTTATTCCTCCAGGTCCCAACCGCCAGCCCCGCCCTAATGGCATCAAGAAGCCGCTGATGGTGACGTTGTGAGTAACCTGGGGAGAGAAGGCAAAAAAAAAGGTTTAATATCGATCCCAGGTTACAGGTTGTGTGTTAAAGCATTGTCATGGGTCACAATGACCAGTTTCAGACCTGCCTCAGCAACAAGTCTCTGTGCTAGGCTCCTTGCACGCAAGTCGAAACACATACGACTCAGAGCATCAGCAAGGATGATGTCCTTTCCTGGTTTATGTCGTACGAGAATGTCCGTGCTTCTTTGTGCGGCAAAGAGCCAGATTTCGCGAGCGCAGGCACATATGACTTGGTCACGACCTGCCCCGGAGCTGAGCACCTGCTGTGAGGTTGCATTGTCTGTATTTATTATGATGGTGTATTTATGGGCCTCATGTGGAGAGAGGTGTTTTAGTGCAACGACCAGATTGATCGCCTCGAGCTGCGCAATCCCATATTGCTTATCGCAAACCTCCTGTGAGTACTCGGCTGCATAATAGGTCGTAGTCGAATGCGCTCCCCCAGCCCTCAGCGAGGAGTCGCACTCAATGACCCAAGGCTCCCGAGCACAGGGAGGGAGAAGGACCAGTCCGTTCGACCTGGCGGCATACCGTGTGAACCAGCCGACGTCGAGTGCAAGCTCCGGAGGCACGATGTGCTTGCCCCCTGTGTGGTGCGTTCCTTAGGGCATTAAGGATCCTCGACATGAACCTCCTAGCCGCGATCACACATTTAGCAATATGCTGTAGACGTCCGACGAGGCGCTGGAGCTCCCTACGAGACGCCAGAACCTTCTTCTTCCACACCTCGCACTCTCTGATAACCTCCTGAAGCTTATCTTGTGGTATTGTTATAGTCATGTCGTCTGTGGAGACTGTGAACCCGAGCCATGAGACCTCCGTTGTGGGCGAGACACACTTCTCTGTGGCCAGGTCCAGGCCAAGACGGAGAGCGAGGCCAATGATCTCACGGTAGGCTCTTAACGCTTCGTCCAGTGTTCCCGCCGCCCCGACAAAGTCGTCGAGGTAGCATAGAACGTGATGGCCGCGCTTCCTCATAAGGTATACCACCGCGTTTGTTGTTCGGGCACAAGCCATCGAAGACGTGCGACAACCAAACGGCGGTGCCAGATCTATGTATATCTTTTTCTTGAGCGTGATGCCAAGGAGCGGGGTCGACAAAGGACAGGTACGAAGCTGTCTGTACGCCCTGGCCAAGTCCACAGACCAGATGAGTGCACCCTTTCCAAGCCGCGTGACCTCATCGGCCAAGTCGATGATACCAGGAAGCGTATAGGTGTACGGCTGCCCCTGGTACTGGGCCTTCCTGATACCGGAGTTCACGCTAGCGCCAGCTGGGTACCTCAGGTCAACGATGACTCTCTTCTTAGTCGTACCACGCTTTTCTCGCGTCATCATAGGACTAACCTGAGTCCATGGACGGAACGGCGGAATGTCAAATGGGCCAGCAAGGGCACCATGCTTAAGTTCGGTGTTAATGTATTCGGTCATATGAGCCTCACTGTCCGTATCAGCATAATGATTCGCCACCGACGCGACTGGGGGGCGGTCACCGGTATAATCTACAGGCCACCCGTACTCCAGAAAGTCTAGCAATTGTTTATCATGATAGTCGGACAATAGCTCCCTCCATACGCCAATGTTCAAACCCGATGGTATGGGTATCCTGGGGCCTATGTAATTTGGTAGGGCACCGGCCCTCACGTGCATATAGATGTCTAGATAGACTAGATGTTTTGCCCATATATTATCGACCGGGTGCGGCCAGATATCATCGAGTATGTGCCTATACATGACCGGGGTATGGGGTGGGTTATAAGATGGTAGCTGATCATTATTAATGTTCAAAATAACGTATTCCATGTCGTCTGTATCAACATGATCATCAATCAGCAGCCTATCAGGCGAGTCCCCACATCGTGTTGATACACCACTGACACCCCCGTTAGATCCCAAATCACATACCGACACACTCTCCCTACCTTCAATCGGAGGATCCAGTGGTTCATGTCCATCTCCCGGCCGCCAGACCGGCGCGTACATCCCAGCGTTCCCAGCACCGTCACCAGCGTCTATCGTGTGAACAGGCACAGCATTGTCCGACTCAGCCAAGCCTACAGTAGAAACAACCAGGGAGTGAACGCATTCTCGCTCAGCACCATTCGTGCCTGCACGTGAAAGTCCAAAGTTCATTCCGGCTGATAAGGGTCCGATACCGGCCTGGCTATTAATCAAAACATTTCCGCGCGCCTTGGTTTCTTGACCCTGTTCACGAGTCATTACAATAGAGCGATGTCGATCACCGGTGCGCTGAGTCGCACCTCCCGCATTAGCATAACCAACGTGGACAGAGTGAGCGGGGTCAGCTCGGCCACCTACTGAAAATCCTTCGCTTGACCTTTCTCGTTGTTGCTGATCCTCTCCTGGAATCTCCTTTTGTTCTGGCACAATTTTTCTTGGTGCGGATTGGCCTTCTTATTTTTATTTGCACACCACGCGCAGAGGTGACAGCGCCTCTCGGGCTGAATGCCGTGGGATGTGGCAAAACCACAGTCATTACCGATATTCCAGGCGTGACATGGCTTACCATCGACGTCCTTGTTGTATTCAGGTCGACTATATTCACTCACTCTACCACTGGCGTGTGCAGACGCCGATGATACAGTGGCAGCCGCGGCCGGCTCCTGTCGACGGTATCGACCAGCCTGTTTGTCGACGCGCGTACCAATTGCACAGATGTCGCGTTGGACGTCCTTGATAGCGTACGCGTCGTCCCAGGCTTGTGGGAGACGACCGTCCGCAATCATTGTGAAGACGGTCTCCGACCATTGTCGGCAAGTGTGCCAATCCCAGTTTCCTGCCATAGTGAGAACCTGGTGCATGTGCTCAAAGACATGGTGGGACCAGTTTCTGGGGAGCTTTCTGTCCTTGCACATATGGCATAGTGCCGCTAGGTACTCAGGCCAAGTAGCCTCTTCCATACCGATCTTATCATTTTTGCTACCTCTTATTACATATCTATGGGGAGCGAGAATTTTATTCGTACCTCTTTTCTTGCCCAAGGCCGATCCGGCCGCCACCAGCAGCTCGTTGACTGCGTCTTCCCGCTCGCCATCACGTCCACCTCCCGGAGATAGTACGTCGACTGAGTGTGCCTCAGCACCGAGACAGGTACGACGGTCCCGTTCAGCGTAGGAGTACGGCTCGAACTCGGATTTTTCGCGAGAACGTCGCCGGTATCTGTGACCAGCATCCCATGAAGTCCCAGCCGATTGTAGCGAGCCGGAACGCCGTCTTGTCGGTTCGAAGGATCCGTCCCGATCAGATCTGCCGAGCAAGGTGTCATGGCCACCATCACGTGGCGTGACGTCACGGTGGCGCCGGTGGGGAGAAAGAGATCTCGATTTTCTTTTGTCAGCGTTTTTCTGCAGTTCATCAATACGTGAGTTTATCCCAGCATTAATCTCTGCCATCTGCTTCTGTATAGTAGCCAGAGCCACGGTTAATCCCGAATCGTCGTTGATCGTAACATCCATTTGTTCTTGGTCCGAATCGACTGATCGATCCTCGCACCGGTCCTTTGTTCGGCTGGAACGAGTATGCCTTTCCGTCGTCGAATTCGGAGATAAAGCCACTGACTTCGCACCAACCTTAGTTTTCTTCTTCTTCGCAGGTCCAGCATTGTCACTATCACCTACTTTTGATTTCTTAGCCTTTGTGTTCTTGACGGGCGGCATTTTAAGAAATCTTGTCGGAAGAAGTACGTCCTCTCGGTTTGAAAAGTCTGGTCGAAGTGAAGATATCCAGTGCCACGTCATCGGCTTTGACTGGAAATCCCTACAGGTGGCGGGTCAATCGGCGACCATTTCTAGTTCTAAACTCGAATATAGGTGTCGCTACAATCTGATATTAAACTAACTGCGTAATTAAGTTAACTGCGCAATAAGGAGTTCAAGAAGTATCATGTAGGTGGCGCATCGATCAGCGGCCAACGTTATTAGTTCGAAGAATAGAATATAGTTGGCGCCACAGTGCCTAATCTACTGAGATTCACAGTCTCGTTCATTCAATTACCCATGTTGCGAACATCATGGACAATTTAAAATTACTACTATAGTAAGCGCTTCTGGCAGGACATGAAAGACGGCGTGTGCATCAGCTCCTGTTTGATCAGTTGAGGATGCACATGGATGTGATTTGCTTTGTAGGAGGCCGGGGTCTTGCTGGCACCCAGTGCTTCTTATGAAATGTATTGCATACCGAACATAGTATCTGCGAGACTTTCTCAATTGTTATAAGTAACACCGCCCTTCTACTTTCATGCAATCTGCACCGGAGCGGGTCACCGAGCGTGGCGGGTCCTGGGTGTGGCTGCTTGGCGTGTCTATGGTGTGATACCGTCTGTGATCTACTGGCCAGACGGCGCGGGCACAAGAGGGGCGGACTGAGGAAGCTCGAAGAGGAGCCGCTCCAGGCAGAAGGAAGAGCGCCCTGCTAACGGTTCTCCTGAGATGGGGGGCGGTGGGGGGCGGACTGAGCAGTTCCCTGCTTCCTTCTGTCGAGGGGGTTCCACTTGTGGGGTATGAACTCTCTCCCAGCAAAAGACATTCTATACACCAACTACATAGAGGCTGGGAGAGGTCGTTTCTGTGCGACTCATTTAAAGACTCTTTCTTCACCTAGATTGATGACATGTTTGCCTTGCAGCTAGCTAGATACATTTCGCTATTCGCTGCAGGCAGGTCTAGGAATTGCGCATAGGGATACATAGCTTTGTAAGGCTTCTCTCCCTTTCAAGTTAGTTCTCATGTTGACTTCTATCATGTCTCGATTCTCATCGGTCTGCAGTTTGCAACCGGTGAGACTCTAGGGGGGGCAGTGTAGTAGTCTGGACATGAGCTCTACTACCACGCGGTAGCAGCGGAGACTATGCCGTACACCTGCGCAGTACCTGTGTACTGCGCCAGGTGGCGGCATGGGTAGCCACCGGTCAGACCCCAACTCAGCTGACCTCTACTGCGTGTGGCTGACCCACCCCCCACACACACCTATAGAGTCGATGTGGGATCTGGCGAGTCAGGGGGCGGGTCAGACAACTACTGACACGGCGGAGAGCAGATGGTTCAATAAACCAAGGGTGAAGCGTACACTGAATTGAATCTTGGTGTTCTTCCGTGAGTAACCGTGAGTCGGAGGGCCGTGGGCCATTACACTATTATATATGTATATATATATGGCCGGGAGTGGAGGAGGCACTACAGAGCTTGTTACAGGCGATCAGGAGCCTATCAATGTCCATATATGAAATGTTCAGACACAAAACCCGGTAAATGCCAAACAAAAATATCAATTAAAATAAAAAGATTTTTGCCTGAAGGTAATTTTAATTCTCATTAATTCAACTTTGCTTGTGATGAAATGTTTATGGAGCAATGAATAACAAAAATAGGAATGTGAAAGGGTTGAGACCAATGTTTATCTCAATATTTGTATAGGCGTTTACAGGGTTGTGCGCCTGAACTCTTCACTTTGATATAGTTTATAAATAATGTAAACTGGATGCTGTGGCCGATTCGCTAGAGTGCTCGCTTCGCGTGTGGAAGGTCAGGAGTTCAATTCTCGGTCGGGTCAAAGCAATGACCTACAACATTGATAATTGTCTATACCTAGCCTGGCATTCGGCTTTATTAGGATAGAGCAAGGACTGGTTAGTTCAGTATCAGGATAATATGACCGAGTGAGAAATTGGGTCATGGTGCCGGCAGCCTGGTTTCCCTGTGTGCAGCCCTATAAAGTCAACATGAATGCACACCGTCATAAGTCGGTAGCTTTACTGATATGAAATTTGATGTTACCAGGATGAATAACTCCCAACAAACAAACAAAACAAAACAAATGTGTTTTTGCATTTATATATGTATTAACAACAATGCCCATATAATTATCACATGCAGTAGCCCGATCAGTAATTTGTCCCAGGAACATTCAAGGTCATATCAGGATGGGTACCAACTTTTTACAGTGTGCGCTCATGACGACCTTATCGTGCTGCCCAACTGGTATACCACGCTGATGGAACCATGACCCGATATCCTGCTCCATTCACATTATCCTGACACTGAGCTAACCAGCCTTTGCATTATCCTAGTAATGCATACAGAATAATCAATTTTGGAAAACATTGGCTTGACTTTGCTGGGTTTCGAACCTCGTCCAGTAAGTAGGTCATGGTGGGGACAGGCCTGGAGTTTGGAAAAGTCCCAGAGGGCAGAGAAGAACTGGAGAAAAGGGAGAAAACTGGTTGAAAAGTGCAAAGTTATCTCTGTAATGACCTCACGATTAATGGATTGATGATGATGTTGATAAACATGTAAGATCATAAGCAGCCACTTTTAACAGTGCATAGTATGCCGACATAATAGAGCTGTCTCAGTGGAAGACGATCCCAACGGAACCATGAACCAATATCACACTCACTCACACTATCCTGATACTGAGCAAGCTAGTCATTGTGAAAGTACAACAACCTAACACTTTGACTTCTGGATACTGAATGGTTTATTCCCGTTCAGGGCTCACTGAAATGCTGGCTAAACTTTCCATGACGTCATCTCATTTACATACTCCTTTGTTTCGCTCACTGTCTAGAACATCATGCATCTCATTAACATATATTACCCACGTGTCTGGATGTCTATTACGCATATATCACAGTCATCACCCTATCATATTAGTGCGGACCGCCAAATTATCTATCTGTATAAGCATACATTTTGGAAGTCATTAGTTTGATTCGACCTGGCGTCGAACCCACGACCGCCTGTACCAGAAGCCAGCCAGTGCACCTACGGATTCGGCAATCGTGTATATTTATGTATATATATGTGTGCATATATAGACCGAGATAGACACATAGATATTTACATATAGAACGCTGTCCCTTCTCTCCACTATTATCATTCTCAGCATCATTCCACCTCTCTCCTGTCTCCTCCCTCTCTTCTCTCCATATCCTCTATCCCCTCTCTCATCTCCGCTCTCCCTACTCTCCATCCTCTACCTCCTCTCCCTCCTCTCCCTTACCTCACTCCTCGCCCTCTTCCCCTTGATTTCCTTCCTCTCCTTCCTCTCCCTCCTCTCCCTCTTCTCCCTCCTCTCCCTCCTCTTTCCCCTTTCCCTCCTTTCCCTGCTATCCCTCCTCTATATCCTTCCTCTCCCTCCTCTCCCTCCTCTCCCTCCTCTCCCTCCTCTCCCTCCTCTCCCTCCTCTCCCTCCTCTCCCTCATCCCCCCCTCTCCCTCACCCTCTCCTCTCCCTCCTCCAACCTCTCCCTCCAACCTCTCCCTCCTCGCCCCTCCTCTCCCTACACTCTACTTGACCTCCTCTCCTTCCTCTACATCCTATCCCTCCTTTCCAATGTTGGTAGTCCTGGGAGATTCGGTCTGTACGTATTTATATATGCAAAGCACTACATTCAATGTATGGCCGTAAGACCAGCGCTTCCTCGCTGACAAAAGGACTCTTCACCATTGAATACAAATGTCTGAACATCTAGTTTCCTCTGCTGACTACTGCTGCTCAACACCACTGGCACATATAGCTCTACAAGTGATGCAGACTCCTGTAGCTTTGGACCAATTCACCCAATATAAAAATGTAGGGGATACTTTAGTGCTGATTACACAAATCTAACAGTGTCGGGGATAATTGATCGACACAAGACCAGTACAGTATATAGTGGCATTTATTCTTCTAATTCAGCTTGTTACAGTTAAAGTCATGATATGAGATTTAGAGTTTGAGGTTTCCAAGCACTTAACCCTATAGAGACAGTTCTTACAGTAGTTGGGTTGGGTGGGACAGTGAATCTAAACTGGAGAAAGCACGTCCGATCGATTGAAACGCTCTGGTTGAAGTATCTGGATTTGTAATACGTCACGATTTGGTAATGAGAATTACGCTAGATGGTGCATTGAGTGGGGACCATTTATTTTTTAATGAGACAATGGTAGAATGTGCCAGAGATGGCGTTCATAGTTACTGAGTGTGTGTCAGTCTCGCACGCTCAATTACCCACGTTGCGAGCAACATGGACAATGTCATAATGATTACACAAATATAAACATGTGAATAGTTCAAGCACAAAACCGTGTAAACGAGATTTCAAAAATGGAGATACTGATTGGAGTGAAACCTTCAACAAATTCATGTTTTGTACATTCCCATTTCTTTGTTGATTGCTCCATAATCATTTCATCACAACAAAAGTAGAATTAGTGAGAATTAAAATCACCATCATGTAAAAATCTGTTATTGCACTTTAAAATGTGAATTGGCATTTTAGGGGACTTGCGCATGAACTCTTCATGTAGGGTTTAATTAGGTAATGCTTACATAAATATAAACAAGTAAGGGCTAATTTAGACATTATTATTTAACTAGAAACTTGCAGGTGACAAAATAGTAATGATTACAACATGATAAAGAACTAGGAGGTAATGTAGTAATAAGTACACACAAATAGACATACTGGGACAAGGCAATGATAATTACACAAATATAAACAAATAGGGGACAATGTTGTGATGATTACACAAATATGAACATGAATGGAGTAATGTAGGAATGATTACCCAAATATAAACAAGTGTGGGATAACATAGTCATGATTTCAAAAGTGTAAATATATAGATGATCAATCAATCAATAGTTCCATCCTCTAGTCGAGGGTTGGATGCAATGGTTCTCCACTTGTCCCGATGTTGTGCTGTTCTGATAGACTGTGAATAATTCAAGCATGTCCACTGTGAAATATTTGTAAACCATGATGTTCTTGGTCTCCCCCTCCCTCTGCTGCCATTCACCTTCCCTTCCAACAATGTACGGTATATTGAACTCTGACGAATGATGTGGCCAAAATAAATAAGTTTCTTTGTCTGTATAGTGGCAAACAAGCTTTTCTTATTTTTAATTTTTCTTTGTTGGTGATCTTCTTTGTCCATGATATTTTCATCATCCTTCGATGATAGTGTAGTATTTTATATTCATATTTTGTTATGATTGTTTGTTGATTGTGCTCATAACGGTTAAGTGCATGCACTTGTTTTCGCCGCTGTGCAGTAGTGATCATAATTAGCCAATGTAATGTTAACCCAATTATAAAGATGTAGGGGGTAATGTAGTAAGGCATACCTAAATATAAGCAGGTCGTGAATATTGTAGTAGTGATTACGCAAATAGAGAAATCTAGGGGATAATATATTCATCGTTATCCAAACATGAACATATATAGAGAGTAATGTTGGAGTGATTACTCACAGATTGGTGCATAATTCCGAATTGTGGTTGAATCGGGGGAAGCCAGAGACCCACCATGCACCAAGCGGCCTGGACGATCACCACCCGAGAACCCCCCCCCCCCCCCGCATCGGGCATTCGGTTTCGGTTCCTCACGCCGCATTCAGTTCACCACTCCCACACACCCTCTTTTTGAAGGACTACTTCGTAGGGGTCGGCTCCGGCGGCCTCAGAGTCTCCGGGGCCTACGGAGGCCCCAATCGACATTGATGAGCTGGACTGACCCCCCTTGTGTAGCCCTCCCTCACTGTCAATAAACATGTTCTTTACTCACACGCAGTCTCTGGCTTCCTTCCTCGAATTAACATGTAAACGGAAATTGTATTAGGACAACATTATAAATCCATAGGAAATAATGAGTAATGAATTGTTGTTTAATTAAGTACTAAGGGATGGCATTACTAATTAGACAATCAATACGTAATGAGCACTACTAATAATATATTATTGTACATCCACAGGTAGTCCCAGTCAATAAATAAATACATAAGTAATTAAGCAATCACTGATAGATTATACTAATAGTGTAGTAGTCTGAACATGAGGTCTACTATCACGCGGTAGCAGCGGAGACTACGACGCCATCAGCGCAGTACCACTACACTGCGCTAGGTGGCGGCACGGGTCACCACCGGTCAGACCCCAACTGGGCTGACCTCTACTGCGTGTGGTTGACCCACCCCCCCACACACACCTATAGAGTCGATGTGGGATCTGGCGAGTCAGGGGGCGGGTCAGACAACTACTGACGCCGCGGAGAGCAGATGGTTCAATAAACCCAAGGTGAAGCGTACACTGAATTGAATCTTGGTGTTCTTCCGTGTGAAAGAGTGAGAGTCGGAGGGCCGTGGGCCATTACATTGGTGCCGTGAGCCAGCTTGCCTTCTGCGTAAGGGGGTGAGTATTGGACCTGGGCCATGGACTCCGAAGGTAGGTTCTCTTCGTAATTTGTAGTTATGGAGGGAGCGACGGCCGGCCAACTGCGTAGTGGGCGCCAGTACCAAAATGATGGTACAGGGAACCCCAGCGCAGTAGGGTCGCCGGTAAGCGTGGACGCTTCTACGGTGAGTACACCGGACCACGCTTACAGTTCACCTGATAGGGATGTTGATGTTTTAACGTTCATTCCTAATACAGGTGCCGGCGTTGTAGGGGACCGACGCCAGGTGTCAGTGAGTGGGGGGGGCGTAGCCGCTCCCGCGCTAGTACCGGTGGTGTCGCCTAAAAGTGCTGAGGGTGCTGATAGCTATTGGACGCAGTTAGCCCGACTGAGTGGCAGTCCGCCGCCAGGTATTGCGCCGTTGTTTACACCGGTGGCGATACAGGGTGGTGGGTGTGATGCGCGGTTGGGCACTCATTCTGATAGTGGTGGCGCGGCGTTGAAAAATGTTGCGCCATCAATAGCAGTGCGAGATGTTCTCTCAGTTGATAGAAATACTGGGGAGGGCATTACGGGGAGTGCGATGAAAGTGGGCTTCGCTCTTGATGATATGCAGTCTCTGTCGATCAGTAGTGATTCGGGGTCGGGTGTACATGAGGGTAGCAGTTCAATCGTGTGTCATGAGGACTTAGGTCTGGCTGGACGCGGGGGTTCTGTGGGAGGCATACCACTGGAGTATTCGCCGTGGGGGAGTTCTGTTCTGTGGGGACGGGAGCTGAGCATGCAGGTCCCCGGGATCCCTGTCGTAGGGAGAGTTCCCTGGCATTGGAGACAGGGTTCGTAGCTGATGACTCGTTGACGTTTACGTTAGAGCATGATTTAGTTATGGGTCGTACGTTTTCTGGGTCGCAGTCGGAGGTAGAGCGTCAGGAGGAGATGCGAATCCCCCGTCTGCGGGCTTGGAAGCGGGTCCAGTTTGACCGGATGGCGGAGGAGAGGCGGTCGTTGGATGAATTAAGAGTCTCCAATGCTGCCGCCTTCGCGCGCGAGTTAGCAGAGCTAAGCGCGGCGCGGCGTGTTTCCGCAGAAGAGGCAAAGTCTAATCGGATGTTGGTGGAAGAGCATCAAGTTGCATTCACGAAACAGACGGAGGATTTGTCTATGCGGGAGGCGCTGAATGGTCAGTTACAGGATGAAAATCGGAGATGTGAACGGTTGCTAGCTGCCGAGAGGAGTGGCATTAATTCTGCTCTGGCGATTCTTGTAAGTGAGCGCGCAGCTTTTCAGGCTGAGAAACTAGCGTTTCAGCGCCGTTTGGAGCTTGGGGAGAGTAATGCACGGGTTACTGAGTCTATGCGGTTGGATGACTGCGAGACGCGGTATCCAGTGCATAGTGCGCGCCCGGTTTCCGCGGGTAGCTCGCCGCGTTCACTGGCGCCCTCTGAGGGGGGCGGCGGGGAAGGTGGGGGTCCTAGGGAGCATAGAACATGACAATCGACTTCGAAAATTATTAATGTTTCCTTATTGGGGGATTTCCGCCTTAGCAACATATAAGGTCATATCATGATGGGTACTGGCTTATGAAATGCATATTCACGGAGACATGATGGTGCTGCCCCACCCTAATCCCCGGTATGCCACTCAGTTATATTATCCTGGTGCTGAGCTCCCTTGTCTTCACCCTATCCTATCCTATTAATGCCGAGCACTAGGCCAGGTGGCGACCATTATCAATTTTGTAAGAAATTTGTTTGGCGACGCCGGGGTTCAAACCCAGCACCTCACTCCTGCGGTGGAAACCAGACTGCGGTCCTATCGATTCAGTCACCGCCGTCCGGTCTATTTATAATATGCTAATTTATTCATGTATATGTGAATAGTCTCAATCAAAAGGAGGGAGAGAAGGGAGAGGAGGGACAGGAGGGAGAGGAGCGAGAGGAGGGACCGGAGGGAAGGAGGGACAGGAGGGAGAGGAGGGACAGGAGCGAGAGGAGGGAAAGAAGGGAGAGGAGGAACAGGAGGGAAAGGAGGGGGAGTTGCAAGAGGAGGGAGAGGAGGGACAGGAGGGACAGGAGGGAAAGGAGGGGGAAGAGGGACAGAAGGGACAGGAGGGACAGGAGGGAGAGGAGGGAGAGGAGAGGCAGGAGAGACAGGAGGGACAGGAGGGAAAGGAGGGAGAGGAGGGTCAGGAGGGAGATGGGCAAGAGGAGGGAGAGGAGGGAGAGGAGCGAGAGGAGCGAGAGGGGCAAGAGGAGGGAGAGGAGCGAGAGGAGGGACAGGAGGGACAGGAAGGAGAGGAGAGGCAGGAGAGACAGGAGGGACAGGAGGGAAAGGAGGGAGAGGAGGGGCAGGAGAGACAGGAGGGAGATGGGCAAGAGGAGGGAGAGGAGGGAGAGGAGGCAAAGGAGGGACAGGAGCGAGAGGGGCAAGAGGAGGGAGAAGAGCGAGAGGAGGGACGGGAGGGACAGGAGGGAAAGGAGGAAAAGGAGGGAAAGGAGGGAAAGGAGGGACAGGAGGGGAAGGAGGGAAAGGAGGTAGAGGAAGGAGAGGAGGGACAGCAGGGAAAGGAGGGAGAAGGGCAAGAGGAGGGATAGGAGGAAGAGGGGCAAGAGGAGGACGAGTCCTAGATACAGGTCAAAAATGAAAATTGTCACCATTGTATTCTAATTACATTCATTGTGTTCATTACAATCTCTCTCAGCTGAAAATTCACTTCATGGATAAGCACTTTCTTAAATTGAATTTGAATAGCCATTAAACTCCCAATGGGCAAAACCCTTTGCTCATAACTTTGTATCTTACAATTCCTAAAATTCCATGCAGAACACAATTGTTTTGTTTGTTCAAACCTTCAAAAAATTCACCGGACAAACAGATTAATTAAGGCATCCAATATGTTTATAAAAGTGACATTAAGAGAGAAATATAGTAAAATGACACCATTATGAGCAGAAGGTTTGTAACAAAACAGATGCCCACCCCCCCCCTCATTGCGCTCTATTTTGCCATGTTTTTTTTCATTCATTCATTTGCATTTGCATGCTTCTCACAAACATTGTCTTCACATGCATTATCATCAGAACATTTCTGAGTGAACTTGTGCTTGTAAAATCACACCTCTTATGAAGCTGTTTATCGAGTGAACCATGACTGAAGAGCCGTGCACATCTGCAATTCCTCTGTTTATGCAACGGACAAGAATTGGAACTTGTTTTTTCCCGTGACTTCATTGTCCAGTGATTTGTTTCTCCTTTTTTTTTTTAATTGTTGTATACTTGGTAAAAAAAAAAGAAAATAAAAAAAAAATAAAAAAAATATAAGAAAATCCTCATTTCTGCGCCAAATGATCGGTGAATTGGTAGTCCGGCTGCCGACTTCCCCCGGGGCCCGCTGGTTCCGAAGCGCAATGATGCGAAGATTTATTGTGCCAATAATCACTCCGGCACCATGGATCTATTTCCGGGGTGGTGATGTATCTTTCAAAGTAGCTTGGCGGCCACTCGATCGTCCAAGGCCGGGTTCATAAGCCGTGGACAGGCGGCGGGTAATTAGTGGTGCCTCGTTGGAAGGTGTGTGTGTGGTGAGTGTGGGAGGGTGGGGGGTGTGGTGGTGAGTGTTTGTGTGTGTGGTGAGTGTGCGGGTGTGTACGGTGAGTGTGGTGTGTTTGGTGAGTGTGAGTGAGTGTGGTGAGTGGGAGAGGGTTGGGGGTGTGGTGGTGAGTGTGTGTGTGTGGTGAGTGTGTGGGTGTGTACGGTGTTCATAAGCCGTGGACAGGCGGCGGGTAATTAGTGGTGCCTCGTTGGAAGGTGTGTGTGTGGTGAGTGTGGGAGGGTGGGGGGTGTGGTGGTGAGTGTTTGTGTGTGTGTGGTGAGTGTGCGGGTGTGTACGGTGAGTGTGGTGTGTTTGGTGAGTGTGAGTGAGTGTGGTGAGTGAGAGAGGGTTGGGGGTGTGGTGGTGAGTGTTTGTGTGTGTGGTGAGTGTGCGGGTGTGTACGGTGAGTGTGGTGTGTTTGGTGAGTGGGAGTGAGTGTGGTGAGTGGGAGAGGGCTGGGGGTGTGGTGGTGAGTGTTTGTGTGTGTGGTGAGTGTGCGGGTGTGTACGGTGAGTGTGGTGTGTTTGGTGAGTGTGAGTGTGTGTGGTGAGTATGGGAGGGTTGGGGGTGTGTTGAGTGTGGTGAGTGTGTGTGGTGAATGTGTGTGGTGAGTGTGGGAGGGCGGGGGGTGTGGTTAGTGTGGTGAGTGTGTATGTGCGGTGAGTGTGCAGGTGTGTATTGTGAGTGGGGTATGTGTGTGGTGAGTGTGTGTGTGGTGAGGGTGTGTGTGATGAGTGTGTGTAGTGAGTGTGCAGGGTGAGTGTGGGAGGGTGGGGGGTGTGGTAAGTGCGGTGAGTGGGTGAGTCTGGTGAGTATGTGGGTGTGTATGGTGAGTGGGGTGTGTATGGTGAGTGTGTGTGGGGTAAGTGTATGGTGAGTGTGGTATGCGTGGTGAGTGTGTGTGTGGTGAGTATGTGTGTGGTGAGTGGGTGTGGTGAATGGGGGTGGTGAGTGTGGGAGGGTGGGATGGGTGGTGAGTGGAGTGAGTGGATGTGTGTGTGGTGAGTGTGGGTGTGGTGAGTGTGTGTGGTGAGTGTGTGTGGTGAGTGTGTGTGGTGAGTGTGTGTGGTGAGTAGGTGCGTGTGTGTCATGAGAGTGTGTGGTGAGTGTGTGTGGTGAGTGTGTGTGTGTGTCATGAGAGTGTGTTGTCAGTGTGTGTGGTGAGTGTGTGTGGTGAGTGTGGTGAGTGTGTGTGTGGTGAGTGGGCGGGTGTGAACGGTGAGTGTGGTGCGTGTGGAGAGAGTGTTTGTGGTGAGTGTGTGTGGTGAGTGTGTGCGGTGAGTGTGTGTGTGGTGAGTGTAGCGAGTGTGAGTGGCGAGTGTGGTACATTATTTATATTTGTATAATACATTGTACGGCACATATACGTCAACACCCTGTTAATAATAGGTACCAGATGGAATGGCCGAATAAGTGGAGCGTCCCTCTCCTGTTTTGGGAAATTAGGAGATCCGAATAATAGGTGTGCAAAGGATAGTGCATTGTAGCAGTCAACCGAATAAAAGTAGTATATCACGATGTGTGCTCGGATATTGCCACCTACATGGCTGTATTTTTATTGGAATTATATTGACGGAACAGATTGTAAAGATTAAAAATGCTGTTAAAGTATGCATTCTTAATCAAATCGTATTATCTGGAATATCACTATATATATTATATATATGTATTTGAGAGTACGGGTTTTCTGTTCTATCTATATATATTGTAATTGAAAATTCAGAGTTCAACTTCCTATCACAGAAAAACTACGTAATATTATAGAGATATGTCGTTTTATATACATATATATATATATACATACCCTGGCATAATATATATATGTATATATATGTACTGTTAAGTAGATATCTGACTGCATATAAATCGCTTGATTATGACAAAATATATATACACATGCATAATGAATATGTGGGCAATATTAAAGTTGCATAGTCCGATGATTTTGCGTTTTGGTAATTTTTCTGAGATAAATATATTAAATTGATCATTATAATCTACCTTATTTCAGGTTTAAATAACTTTAATTTTAAATGGATATGTTTTGAGATATTTGAAATTCAAACATGTAAACTTAGTTTTGGCAAGCACGCCAAAACTCTGACACCATAGGCTTCAACAGTAACAGGTTCTATCAAATTGTCTCAGTGTTCCCTTCTATGTGGCAATAAATGCTTAATATGTGCATCAATATCTAAGTTACATATGTAGAGTCAAATCTATATAATTATTTTGGTTTTGGAAATTTGATGCTTCATCGGACTATGCAGCTTTAACAAAACTAATATATATATATATATATATATACATGATATATGCATCCCACCTAGTCGCAGTCCTGAAGGGTCCAGGGGTGTTCTGGCACGCTGGTCTACTACAAGGACACTACCATCTTCAGTTATATCTGTATTGTTAAATGGTGAACCACAGCTAGTGTATGACATTGTTTAGTTCCAGGTTTGGCCAGGTGGCGCCACCTCTCAGGGACTCTGACCTCATATAAGCCAGCTGTGTCTGGCCATTATCGCCTCCCGACCCACTCTGACGGTACAAAATTGTTTACTTCAGGTGGGCAATTATCTATATTCCTGCCAGAGAATATATACTCTTCTCAACCAGGTCAGTTGGCTTGTTGTTTCTTATTGTTTCTGTTCAATGCGGCCAACTGTTTATATATATATATATATATATATATCACTTGAGAAAATCACCATATTCATATACTTAATGAATAATTAAATCATTGAATATTATTATATTAACAAAGCTAATTAAGAATATATATGTGTATATATATCACGTGGGTAAATCATTATAATTTATATTCATATAAGTAATGAATTATTTAATAATGTAGTATTATTATATTAACAAAGCTAATTAAAAAGGTGTATGCTATGTACATATATAGCAGGTTTAAGCTGGTCATGAAGGTGAAATTGAGAGACCGGCATGTCTCCCCCAATGCACACACATGGGGCGCTGTTTGATGACTATATATGAGCCGGCGCGGCCTAGTGAGGTCTCTGTGAACTAATCCGGTCGCCATGTAGGATTAACACCGCCACAGAGCTGAGAACCTCTTTGTACAATAGTGCACCTGTAAGTAATTAGCTAGTTGAGCAGCTCTTTTAACTGAGCAGCCTTACATATGAGTATATATATATATATATCCATTTCCTGTAGATATACATAGAATGTAATAGATATGACTGTATTATGCTATATATGACATATCTGATATATAACGAATTATTCGAGCATACAACTATGAAGGGAATTGTTTCCATTATATTATTATATTATTATATTATATTTATTTCCATATATTCTCCATAAGACTCCACACTTGACTGGTGTCGCCAGCTGTGGCCCACCTCCCCTCCAACAAGTGGCGACAAGTGTCAGTCGCACCAGAGAACCTTTTCTTTTTTTTGTGGGCAAGGGCCTATAATCCTTGCCAGAGATTAAAAGACTACTCAACCACTAACTTTTGTATTCTCACATATGCAAGCAGTTATTTATATATTTATATATACAGTAAAACCTCTCTATACCGACCCCTCAACAGATCGACCACTCCCCTATATCGATCGCTTTATTTGGGTCCTAACAATACAATTCTAAGGATAGTCTAACTATTTAAACCGACCAGCTCCCTAGATGGACCACTTAATGTCGGTCGTCTGGTCGGTCGATTTAGAGAGGTTTAACTGTATATATATTATACTCATAAATACACTAAAATGTCTGTACTATATATGCACTACTACTGTAGTGGTATGCACTGACCTCTCAGGCATGGAGCCATATAGACAGGTAGGCGTGGGTAGTATGGTGATATCAGGGATCCTAGGTGGTGTATTGGTTAGCACACTGGCCCAGAGTTCAAAGAGATATGGGTTTGAGTCCTGCTCTAGGCACAATATTTCCCATTTTCATCACCCACACGACACTGGTTGCCGTGACCATGATGCTATACAAGCTATGCGCTGTATGGTTGTTGAACCTGCCCTATGTATGTATGCGTATAGGTGGATTACCTGTATGTATGTAAGTGTAAGCAATAAATGACTTACAATTCCAGGGGGACAAGTGTAGTAGTCTGCAAGTCTCAGGCAAGGAGCCACATAGACAGGTAGGCATGGATAGTATGGTGATATCAGGGAGCCTAGCTGGTGTAATGGAGTGCAAAGAGATGTGGGTTCGAGTCCCGCTCTAGGCGCAATATTTCCCATTTTCATCACCCCCCTACCTACACTGAACCCGTCAGCAATATACATAGCTTGCTCTATATGTAGATACATTTTAGCTTCGTTAAATATCTATTTATATATATGTATTCAATTAATAATATGCATACAAAGAACAAATCGTCCGCTGCGACTGACACTGGTCAACTTCCGGGGAAGGTGAGGTGGGTGAGATGGCGCCACCGGTAAAGTATTGTATCTTGCAGAGGATAACAATAATAATAATAAGTAATATTCTCTTATGTATCTTTATCCTCGCATAATGCGTTATACATCACATATATCTATATATATTTGTGGCATCACTTGGGGCTCATTGAGTCACCGCCACTGAGTTGTAAACTTAGTGCTTGTTTGTTTCTTTTTTGGACATTTTACATCTGGGGAACATTTAAGGACATATCATGACAAACACCAACTTCTGACTGTGTACACTCGTGGCGACTTTATAGTGCTACCCCACTAAGAGACCAGCTCATTTCCCTATCTTAGTAACCAGTCATTTCCCTATCTTAAACCTTAGTATGGTTGAATATGGTGCCCTTACGGTGACCGTACAGTTTTTTGCTTGCTGCAAGGGACTGTGGTTTTCATAAAGTTGAAGTTATCTTAACTTTGGAAATTCGCAATGCCGCAGCCCGGAATCCCACCGGAATCCTCAAAGGAACCAATTTAGTCAAACAACTCAAAACTCAAATCTGTTTCTTCAACTTCTCCTTCATCCTTAGTCTTCAAACTCCTCGCTCTTTTCTTTGAGTGTCTTTTGGTGGCATTTTGATTGCTCACTTTTGTTTATATATGTGCGGTGGTATGGCCTCTGCAGTGTGACGTTGTATATGGTGACCTATGGCTATGCCTTGTGGTGACTGCATAATTTGTGAATAGATAAACCACAGGCCGCAATGCCATAACAGTTGCATAAACTGCAAGACACACTGCAGACTGCAGCACCTTACAACGACTGCATTATTTGTGACCTAAGCATTAGTAATGCTGAGCACCAGGCTAGGTAGCATCAAGTATCAATTTTGTAAGTCATTACTTTGATTCAAACGGTATTCAAAATCTTGACCTTCCACATGGGAAGCCGTCACTATTACCAATAGACGAGATCACCATTCCGGCTGCGCATGCGCTGAAAATGGCATTGGCAGTAAAGCAAATGCGTATGGCCATTGAGTTAGCCGATACGCATAGGGCAAAACTTTGATTCTATTCAAAATTAATAGAAATACATAGCAATTTGGAATAACCATGTAAGCATACATGCAATATAATGATCTGATGAATATAACTAACACAAAACTAGCCATAGTTAAACATGTTGAGCTTAGAAACATACAATTCCACACAAAACAATCACTTTATCCACATAACTATTATTAATTCTTGTTCTAAAGTATTGTATCTTAAAATGCCAAATGTGTCAACAGACACTTGTTTCGGAGAAATATATAACTGATATCTGATTAACCCTACTCATTTTCTAGTTCTACATATATGGTTAACCATAGGATATAAATAAAAACATGAATAAAATAAGTAAAACTGACTCTGGCTATGTCTCTAACACTAGTCTGAGTGCCCAGATGTGTCTAAATCTAAATGCACATGGAAAAAGATCTGCTGATTATATTGATGTAAATGCAATGGTAGATAAAAGATAAACATCTTAATTGATTATATATATTTTTTTAGTTGGTATTCTATGTTTCAAACAAGGGTTGAGATGAGCATATTTCATAGCTGCACCCAGTGTCTTAGCATTGGCCATGTGCTTCGTGGGGGTTTGTTTATCTTCCACGCATCCCACAATGCACCGCGCGGCTGGAATGGCGATGTAGTCTATTCAGCCACCATTTCTGGTAGTAACCTCAGTGAGTAGATGCTGAATAATGTGCATACATACACAGTTTTCAGCGGAACATGAGGATGAGGAAGGGTCTCAGCAGTGTAATATGCTAGGGACCCCCAAGGTCTGGTAGAGCGGAGCCACCAGAAGTGAGCGCACAGGTTGACAATAATAACTTCCATGGATTTATAATGGTATAATTATTATAGATGACATAGACATTCGCAGAGTTGTTGGCTAATGTGATTCCAGTGTTGATGTATAACACATGGCACATGTTGATACTAACATGGTTAATTCATGATATTGGAAACATATTTAGTTTTGCCTGGATAGGTTACCGTCTGTATCCCCACTGCATTTGATTGTACCCAAAGACTCATAGCACTTAATGTCGCTAGGCAGACAACACCAAAGTCATTAATGCTAGCGTAACTCTTAGTGATCCATTCACTAAATCTAGGAACGAGCAGACCTGTTGCCATTGCTACATACTAACGTTCATGTGTGTTGAATATAATTTCGACGCAGGCCAGAAAACAATTTTATTTTAGTATTGAAAATAATCAACATGGCGGAGGGTGGGAATGCCGCCATGTTTGTCGATGTGGAACGAGTTACTGAGGCCATGTTGGTTGTATTACAAAATTAAACTGCAGGAATTTGATATTGTTTACCACTGCTACATACTAAGGCTTGTGTGTGTCGAATACACTTTCGACGCAGATATAAAATTAGTTTATAATGTTTTGTCTTTTGGTAGGCAATGGCTGATAATCTCTAGCCAGCGATTAAGCATTACTCAACCAATAACTATCTGTCCTTATTCGTTTTCTAGTGATCACCAGACAGCATCCCGCCCCTCTCAACAAAGTGAAAAGTTTGTCTATCTTTTTCTATATCCCTTATCTGCTATCCAGGTAGGCTCAGTGTCTGAAATATCCACAAGGAGACAACATTTTACTCACCTGGTTGTTTTAATCTCAACATAGTTGCTAGAAGCGCATGTACATAGTCTGGACTGGCTGGTGGTCATCATGAAAGAGAGAGAGCATGTGACCTGCACCCTTATTTATAGGTTTATATCCAGGTATCATTGAGGTGACCCTAGCTGGGACCCGGCAGGCCATTGGCTGCAGAGTACCAATGCAGCCGGGTACCAGTCAGGTGACCTAGTTAGCTGGTACCCGGCTACAGTCAAATAAAAGTCACCCAGAAATTCCCAAATGTTTTACAAAAGGTTGCAGTGCCCATTTCCCCGGCACCGCGGGAGGCACCCGGCATGCCAACCAGGCATCCCGCGCCGACCCCAAGGGCGACCAAACTATCTGCCGCCTGTTCACCAATATGGCAAAGTGCCAATACAACCCCTACAAGTTTTAGCACCCCACAAATAAGGAGTAGGGTGAATGGGAGAGTCAGGGGGGAGCCCTAATACTGGAAGCCTGGGACAGGCTGCTCCCCCAAGACACTCCCGCGCGTGTGGAAATAATCGTCGGCATCCGCGACGGTTTCCGCATGACCAACACTCCAGTCCCCGCAGCTCCCTCATTCCAACAGAACCACCCATCAGCGACACGCCCCGACCTCCATTCTTCTGTCGAAGACCAGATACGAAGGGAGGTTGACAATGAGCGATACCAGAAGTGAGCCTGGTTATGTATTGAGGCGGTCTACTTTGTGGTGGCTCTACGCGCCCTCCTTCCCAAGGACGTAGCGCATGCCACCGTTGTTTGCCCCATTCCATTGAAGTGAGAGCTGGAAGACTGTTGTAGTCTGTCCCCAGGCAAGTAGGAAGTAGGCAGTGCCCGTTTACAGGGGTCCTGTTGAGAATAAGGGGTGTTGGGAAGTGAGAGGTGCCCAGAAGGCGCACCGAAAAACATTAGGGAGTATTCTTTATATATATATTCACATAATAGATTATGTAGCACATATATATATATATATATATAGCGCAAAATCCACATATAATCGCGGTTGATAAAAACAAACACAGCATACACCATTCACCATCTACACGTGAACACACTCGACCCTTCCATAAATCCACCCGTCCACATCGCCCTGACGCCGCCGTCTCTCTCCAGGGGGCAGCACCCAGCACTCAGGCTGTCCGCAGCAACTTGTCTCCAGAGTCCTCCTCCTCTCCGATTGGCTGCCGCTCTCCTCCATCATAGTCCTGTGGGTGTCACCGCAGCAGTCCATTCCACTCCTCCTGCCCCCGCCGACACATCCCACCCTCACTCCCTCATCACGCTCTCGCCCTCTCCCCCACCTCATCCTCTCATCCCTCACCATCTAGATCCCTCACCCCTCTCCTCCCCCTCACCCTTCACCCTTCACCCGCTAATCCCCTCACACCTTCAGCACCTCACCCTCACCCCCTCATCCCCGCAACCCTTCACCCTTCAACTGCTAATCCCCTCACCCCTCACCCTCTAACCCCCTAACCCTCTAACCCCCTCACCCTCAACCCTTCACCCCCTCAATCCCACACACCCTCACTCCCACACTCCCTCAGTCCCACACCCACCTCCCCCACACCACCTCACACCCTTACCTCCTCCCTCCCTCACACGCTCAGCCCAACAACCCATCAAGTCAGGGGTTGTGCCATGTTTATTGCCGTTATTAGAAATCACTGATATAACATCCAGTGGGGGTTGTGTTAGTGGGTGGTTACTACCTGGAAGTTCAATAGGGAGTCGCCAGTCTTATGCTACCATCTGCCAATCCTTCTGACACAACAATGGTCAGTGGAGAGAGGACTAGTGGAATATGCTAATGTGGGTGATATATTGAAGCAATTACAGCATTAATTGTAGTAAAAGTGCAAATCTGATCATTAATCCGTGATACCAGAGAAAATAGACCAGTTGAGAACAGGCTACGTATAGTATATCTGAAACCGGACGGGGTGGCCGAATCGGTAAAGCGCAGGATTCCCGTGCGGAAGGTCGGGATTTCGAATCCCTGCCGAGTCTAACCGATGACTTATAAAATTGATACTTGTTACTACCTAGCCTGGCACTCAGCATAAATGGGATAATGACTCAGTCATATTATCCTGGAACCCACAGTGCCAGGATAATATGACTGAGTGGGATATTGGGTCATGGTGCCAGTGGCCTGGTCTCACAGTGGGAAAGCACTATAAAGTCGCCATGAATGCGCACTGTCACAAGTCGATACCCGTCCTGATATGACCTTAACGGGTGCTAGGACGTACAACAATAGCAAACAAACGCACTAACTACATGCTGAGTTAATAAGTCTACGGTGGAACGTCTGAATTAATCCGGTCGGGCTATATTTGGCAACCTTAATAATCTTCACAATTGGATGAGCATTTCTCATTGTAACTCTGGATAATCATCGGGTGTGACTATATTTGGACATCAATATATCAAACAAGTCAATCCCTTCACATGCAGACATCGATACCAGATCGCTTTTCTAATACAGCGTGGAGAGAAGCCCACACTCTCATTTTGTCACCGATTTAAATGGAGATAAAAGGATTAACTAAATATTGATTGTAAAATGGGAGCAAAATGACAGGATCTTATGTTGTGATTTCACTGAACTGCTTTTCGTAATTAAAGAGGTGCTTCAGACTATTTGTTCGCCTCGTTTCTCTGTGGTTACAGTACCCAATCAGGAGGGAGCGGGACGTAGCTCAGGCGGTCGCGTGTCCCCGTGTAAAATATTCTGATAAAACGCATTGGTGGGGGAATGCAAATGGTCTATAATGGTAAATGGTATATAGTGCCAGGTGCATGAATGTATTTATGTAGTTGCTGGTGATACTTTACTCATGGTCAATAGTCATTGTGTATTAGTCAGATAGTGTGAAAGAGGCACTAGAGATAGTGTGTAAGGGGCACTTGGAGCTCTACTCACTACCCCCTCCCCCTCTGTTAGTCACGGATCACCACACACTCAGCTCAGGCAGGTGGTGGCCAAGCAGCCACACCACATGGTGGTGGTGGGCAGATCACTGTAGCCATGGTGACACAGGAATGCTTGATGTTCATTAGTGGAACTGTAAATGCTTGATTCTCATTGGAGAATACGGTTAGGTGGTATCCCATACCAGATCCATGTACCACTATAAATAATAAACCTGAGGGCAGTGTCTCTCTCTACTTTCATTCTTTATGCTCTTCCTTTCTCTTCTTGCCTGAACTGATTTCATTATAGCCTGCCTACACAACCACAGATTCCAGCCGACGACTTTATACCAGTTTGAAGGTGAGGGTCACCGGATCGATCCTGCTCAGTGGAACCCATTTGCAGTTTGTGCTATTTTCCTTTCCAAGCAGTGGTCCACAACTGGTTCATCAAAGGATGTGGGATGGACTGGCCTGTCTGTGGGAAAGTGCTTATAAACGACCCCTTGCTGCTTATCGGAACGAGTAGCCTATCTTGCGGCAGCAGGTTTCCTCTCAAGAAACATGTCAGAATGGCCATATGTTTAGCCGATGATGAAAATCAGTCTGCTCTAGAGGCGTCATTACCTAAAACAAACTTTTTAGTAATGAATCAGATGTCAGATTGTGGTGGTGTGTGTGTGGAGGGTGCGATAAATAAAACATTTCCACTACCACCAACGCCACATCGCGTCAGTGAAAGAACTAGTACTTGCAGCATCTGTGCTAAAGCTGCATAGTCCGATGAAGCATCACATTTTCAAAACCAAAACGATTATTGAAATTTGATTCTACATAATATGTAACTTATATATTGATTCACTTATTAAATATTTGTTCCCACATAGAAGGAAATACTGTGTCAATTTAATGGAACCTGTTACTGCTGAAGTCTATGGTGTCTGACTATTGGGGTGCTTGCGAAAGCTAAATTTATATTTTTGCACTTCAGGTATCTCAAAAGTTATCCATTTAAAATAAAAGTTACTTCAAACTAAAGTAAAGTAGATGATTATGATCAAGGTAATATATTTATCTCCGAAAAATAACAGAAACTCATGACTATCGGACTATGCAACTTTAATAAACAGTGTTCTCTGTGGCGGAGTGGTTAGAGTGTCTGACATTTTTCTAGGTCGGACTCTTAATCTGAAGGTTGGTGGTTCGATTCCCCATGCTCCCACCACTGCCAATTTGGATTTACACCACTGTGCATAACTTACAGCAACATCAAAGGCCAGTTACTCTCATACCATGTCTATGTGGTATCGGAGGTTAAAAATCCCTTGGTTCGGTAAAAGTGTAGGCTCAGGTTTTCTATCAACAAACTGTCTAATGGTGAAAACAAGCCTATTCAGGCTTATCCATGATAGGCAGTATAAATCTTGAAGACAAAAAATAAAGGGCTCAGGAAGGATGTCCACTACGAACCACCGGACGGGGTGACCGAATCGGTAGAGCACAGGCTTCCTGTGCAGGAAGTCAGGAGTTCGATCTCCGGTCGAGTCAAAGCAATAACTTACCAAATTTATACTAGTCGCATCCCAGCCTGGCACTCCGCATTATTAGGATAGGGCAAGGACTGGTTAACTCAGTGTCAGGATAATGTCACTGAGTGGGATATCAGGTGATGGCCCCAGTGGCCTGGTCTGCCAATAGGGCAGCACTATAAAGCTGCCATTACCTAGGCTGCAGTTTTGCAATGCTGTATCGCTTAATATCAACTAAGGTAAAAGCTCTCTAACCAACAAACTCCACAGATCGACCACTCCCTTATATCGATCGCTTTATTTGGCTGCCAATAACACCATTGTAACCATATTATAACTCCCTAAACTGACCACCTCATTAAATGGACAACTTAAAGGCGGTCCCAAGGTCAGTCGATTTAGACTTTGTTTGTTGTTGTTTTACGTCCTAGCAACATCTTAGGTCATATCAGGACGGGGTCGATTTAGAGAGGTGTTACTCTATATTAGTATGCACTTGTCGGTAGTTGGCTCTCCTCTACATATGTACAGTAAAACCTCTCTAAATCAACCGACCTTAGGACCGACTTTAAGTGGTCCAATTAGGGAGGTGGTTTGTTTAGGGAGTTAGAATATGGTTATACTTTTATTGTTGAGACCCAAATAAATTGATCGATATAGGGGAGTGGTCGATATGTGGAGGTGGTAGGTTAGAGGGGTGTTACTGTACTTGTATTGTTGAGACCCAAATAAATCGATCGATATAGGGGAGTGGTCGATCTGATGATATGGATGGTTAGAGAGGTTTTACTGTATATTCTTGCCCTTAGGCATCCCTGAGCAACCTGACCACCTGCTGCAAAGCATTCAATCAAGGTAACCCTCCTTCAGGGGTTGCTATGTTGCTACAGAGTACATCTGCCTCCACCTGTTTCAGATGTGTTGCGCCTTAGGCGTACAATGTAATGCACACATGCTCACCCTACGTATTTGTTACAGAATCGAAAACTGAGTACGGAGATACAGATTTGCTTGTTTGCTTGCCGAATCGCTGGTCTCAATACATAAAGGCCTTGTCACACATCACCCGATTGGGGGAAATGGAAAGAAACCGAACAAAGTCTGTTGATATCCGGCAAAGTCCGGTTTGTGTCCATACTACAAGTTTGAACATGCACAAAACTTGGAACGGATGCCGCCAGATTGACGTCTACAGTTCTTGTCCGGTTTGAGTCCATTTAGTCTGCTTGCCGTCCCGTCCGTTGGCTATCCGTTCATGTATGTTTCATGTCCGTTTCATGTCCATTCATCCAGCCGCCTTTGACCCGATATCGCAACATTTTGACACATTTTAATACATTTTGATACTTGTCACTCCCAAACACCACAGGACTAGACAATTCTGTCCATTGCTCAATCCGACATAGCGTGACAGGCACTTTAATATTTTGCCATGTTTTCCCTTCAATTATATTTCCAAGGTTAGCTGATTTAAATTGTTATCATTGCCTTTGTTGTGATGCATGGAAAGTTTGCTTGTGAATATTATGTAATTGTTTATTTTTCACGGTACAACTGTCACTGGAAATTGTTTATCTTTTCACCAGTAAAAGTGGTATTGAATTTGAAAGCCATTCGAGAAAACGGAAGATAGCTTTGACAAAACAAACTGAAAACTGAGATATCGGGTGTATAGGGTTGTATATGGTGTTTGGTATTCTTGGGTAATGCTAGAGGAAATTGTGGCTAGTACGGTAGGGAAGAGGGGCGGGGGGGGGGGATTTACTCAGGTTCATACCGACATCTTGACTCTTTTGTGTGTGTTGTGGTGGTGAGGTTGGGGGTTGCGCAAGGGGGTTGGGGCAAGGGGTTGGGATAAGGAGGGGGCATGTTCAAACACGGATACAGTTGGTTGGTTGTTGGAGTTTTACATCCTGGCAACATCTAATATCATGTCAGAATGGGTACCAACTTGTGACAGTGCGCATTCATTCTGACATATTTCTTTGGAGGAAACCAGCAGCTGCCACATAGCCTACTCTTTCCGATAAGCAGCAAGGGGTCTTTTCTATGTACTTTCCCACAGACAGGACAGCACATACCAAAATAGCCCAAACTGCAAATGTGTCCACTAAGCAGGATTTGATCGAATGATCCAAACCTTCACAGGTGTACACTCTACCACCTGAGCTACGTCGCACTCCCCCCACTAAGGCTGGAGTCGTGTATGTGTGTGTGGTTTGGATCCCAAATCTTCATATAAAAAATAGGTTGGACCGGAAGTGGCTTAAGATGGGTAAGCTGATATTTAAGCACGCTGAATCCTGGATCAAGTCCATCTGCCGAGAGATAAGTTCCGGGCCATTTTCTCTGTGTTTCTGTGTTTTTCTGTGTTACTGTGTTTCTCACTGCACGTCGGTATGGAGTATAATAAGAACACTGACAGCAATGGCCGAATCGGTAGAGCGTAAGCCTCCCAATCGGTAGATATGAAGTTCGAATATCAGTTGAGTCAAACCAATGACTTACAAAATTGATGCTCGACATTTCCTAGCTTGGCGCTCAGCATTAATAGGATAGGAAAGGACTGGTTAGCTCAGTTTCAGGATAATGTGACTGAGTGGGATGTTGGGTCACGGTGCTGGTGGCATGATTTCCCAGTGGGGCAGAACTATAAAGTTGCCATGAATGTGCACTGTCATAAGTCAGTACCCGTCTGGATATGACTTTAGATGTTGGTAGGACATAAAATTCCAACAACTAACCAATCGACCACTTCTAATTATCAGAATGCTGACAGTAATGGACATCAGTGTTACAAGTTTCATTGACTTGTAATTCTATTTTGTTGTATATTTGAAAGTATTGAAAACTATTCATTTGTAGTGGGAAGCATTCGCTGGTGTGCAGAATTGATCTTCTGTCAGCAATCACGGCTTGCTTTGTTAATTGATTACAGTAGTATTGATTCAGCCATCATGTTGAAGGGGGTATTTTGAGGGGGGTATTTTGAGCTCGATCTGATATTTAAAATGAAATAGTTCAATTTTATCCATTTCAGTCAGGAGTAGAACTCCTATTTTAATGGATTAAGCACCTTTCACACATCACCGGATTGAAGGAAACGGAAAGAAACCGAACAAAGTCTGTTGATAGTCCGGTTTGTGTCCATACAAGTTTTGAACATGCACAAAACTTGGAACGGATGCCGCCGGATTGACGTCTACGGTTCTTGTCCAGTTTGAGTTTGTTTCGTCTGTTGGCTATCCCTTCAAGTCTGTTTCATGTCCGTTTTATGTCTGTTTCATGTCCGTTTCATGTCCGTTTCATGTCCGTTTCATGTCTGTTCGTCCAGTGGCCTTTGAGCCAATATCGCAACATTTTAATACATGTTGATACTTATGACGCCCGGACTAAACAATTCTGTCCGTTGCTCAACCCGCTTATGTGTGACAGGGGCTTTAGGTTGTACTGTTTGAATGTAGAAGTTAAATATGAGGGCAGTATATCGAAATAGCAACACACAGGGAAGGGTTAGTTGGATGGTTGTTGGAGTTTTACGTCCTGGCAGTGGATATGATAGAGCAAATCCCGTCTTTTGCTATATAGCCTACTTTATGTGTGCTCTATAATCTATTATGGGAATATATACAAGGAGAGTAACTGTCTTCATTTTGCTCTATTGGTATAGATATATATATATATATATGCTGTGTAAGAATTGTACGAGTATAATAATAGCCGGGAAGCTTTCACCTGCTCCTCCGCATAACCATCAGTCATCGGGTGCTGGAGCCTGCACTTGTCATCTACTGCTCCAACCTACCCAAGCTCAGCTCCACTGGATGGCTACCGACTTATGACCGTGTGCACTAATGGCGATTTTATAGTGATGTCCCAATGGGAGACCATTACTGGAAGCATGGTCCAATTTTCGACTCAGTCACATTATCCTGATACTGAGCTCACCCAGTCCTTGCCATATCCTAGTAATGCCGAGCACAGGTATCAATTGTGCAGTGTCTATCTATATTGTCTTAAAGTTAGGAAATTGAGAGAGAATCAAAACATTAAGATGGCAGTTACAGAAACTCTCGATTTGACTTTTAAGTTCTATTAATCTACATGATTTCATCATTATTCACCTCAACAGTAGTGGGTAATGATAGAGCAGCATTGGACCTATATATTTAGCACCTTACCTTGCAAATCCATACTGATCTGTCCATAACCCATCTCCCCGACATTTATTAATGGGTTGTTTAGCAGCGCTGTCCTTGAGACAGGTTTGAACCCCGGTCGAGTCAAACTAATGACTAACAAATTGATACTTGTTGCTTCCTAGCCAGGCGCTCAGCATTATTAGGATAGGGCAAGGACTGGTTGGCTCAGTGTCAGGATTATGTGACTGAGTGGGATATCAGGTCATGGTGCTGGCGGCCTGGTATCTATCCCAGTGGGGCATCACTATAAAGTCGCGATGAGTGTGCACTGTCACAAGTCGGTACCCATCCTGATATTACCTTAGATGTTGCTAGGACATAAAACAACAACAAACAAACAACAAAACTGAGACAGACAACGCTGCGGGATCAACTAGTGTACTCACTGCATACCCGTCCTGATATGACCTCAGATGTTGCTAGGACGTAAAACAACAACAAACAAACAAACTCACTGCATAATATCAGCTGTTGCTTACAACCGGTTACCATTGCAGCTCTAATGACTAAGTTAATATATGGGTCCAGATAATTGCTTGCCGTCTGCCCCTTTTTTGTCTTTCCATAGGATTTCATTTTTGTGTTCCGCCCCAATTATCGCTGTCCAATTAATAAATACTAATATCTGTCGTTGTTTGTGATGTGATACGAGGCAGAACTCAGTAACATTAATTAGTATATTTGTTATGTTACTTTCTCCTCTTGGTTTTTGTTCTTCGGGACGTGAGCTGTAGTGCTATGAGTATTACTGTTTCTAAGTATATAAGTAATGAATAATTAGAAGAGTATAACTCACACCACCCACTGTCTGACAACCGTATATAGTTGTTCATATAAAGTAAAAAGGAACGCTTGTTTTATTTAATGATGCCTCTAGAGCACATTGATTCTTATCATCGGCTATTGGACATCAAAGATATGGTCATTCTGACATATTTCTTTGGAGGAAACTTGATGCCGCCATATAGGCTACTCTTTCCAATAAGCAGCAAGGGGTCTTTTATAGGCATTTTCCCACAGACAGGACAGCACATACCACATCCTTTGATGAAGCAGTTGGGGACCACTGGTTGAAATGGAAAATAGCCCAAACTGCAAATGGGTCCAATGAGCAGGATCGATCAGATGACCCACACCTTCACAGGTGGACACTCTACCGCCTGAGCCACCTCCCGCTTCCTTTATATATAGCATAATTAATTATGCATGTATAAATGGTTGGAGTATTATTATATATTTGTTCCGGATTATATTAGGATTACATATGTATATAACTGAACCAAATATTCTGATCGCTCCTGCTGCGGGCTATTCATTTGTCTCAGTTGTGCACAACTGCAGAAGGGGAGGCCAAATGAGTTGAGCGTCCGTCCCCTGACTTAAAAATTGATACTTGTCGCTTCCTAGCCTGGCGCTCGGCATTACTAGGATAGGGCAAGAACTGGTTCGCTCAGTGTCAGGATAATGTGACTGAGTGGGATATCAGGTCATGGTGCTGGGGTCCTTATTTCCCAGTGGGGCAGCACTATAATGTCACCATGAGTGTGCACTGTCACAGGTCGGTACCGGTCCTGATATGACTGTACACGTTGTTTGGACGTAACACAACACGAAACAAACAAACACAACTGTCGTGCCAGCCGAAGGATTTTCTGCCATTCACTGTGGAGAAACCGCCATTCCTGATCATTATTTTGACTTTTGTATGTATCGGTAGAGCCTCTAATGGTCGGTCATGAGTCAGTAAAGATTCCAACCATTCCCAATCTGTCTCTCTCTTTTGCTACATAGCCTACTTTATGCGTGCTCTGTAATCTATTATTGGAATATAAACAAGGAGACTAACTTTCTTCAGTTTGCTCTATTGGTATATATATATATATATGCTGTGTAAGAATTGTACGAGTATAATAGCCGGGAAGCTTTCACCTGCTCCTCCACATAACCCTCAGTCATCAGGTGCTGGAGCCTGCACTTGTCATCTACTGCTCCAACCTATCCAAACTCAGCTCCACTGGTGGAACCACCTGCCACATCACACTGTAATGGCAGTGCATCCTCACTCACTGTATACATATGTAGTGGTCTGCACTGACCTCTCAGGCAAGTAACCACATAGACAGGTAGGTGTGGGGAGTGTATTGATATCAGGGAGCCTAGGTGGTGTAATGGTTAGCACACTGGTCCGGAATGCAAAGAGATGTGGGTTCGAGTCCTGCTCTAGGCGCAGTATTTCCGATTTTCATCACCCCCACGACACTGGTTGCCGTGATCAGGATCATGTACAAGCTTTGCGCTGTATGGTTGTTGAACCTACCCTGTGTATGTATGTGTTAGTGCATTGCCTGTATGTATGTAATTGTAAGCATTACAAGACTTACAATTCCAGGGGGACGAGTGTAGTGGTCTGCACTGACCTCTCAGGCAAGTAACCACATAGACAGGTAGGCGTGGGGAGTGTATTGATATCAGGGAGCCTAGGTGGTGTAATGGTTAATACACTGGCCCGGAATGCAAAGAGATGTGGGTTCGAGTCCCGCTCTAGGCACAGTATTTCCCATTTTCATCACCCCCACGACACATATATATATATATACATCAGGAGGCTGGTTCCTGGCGAGGGCGGTAGGGGCCCAGGCGAAGGACTCAAACCCAGGTGGCGCCATCGTAGGACTCCCTGCTCACTCACAAATTACCCATGTTGGCGAGCCACCATGAACAATTGCTCATACATCACATATATATATACCTAATTAGCAATTTGTTGAATCACTGCTGTGAAATTAGTTTTGTCTTCCTAAAAGGGAGCATTATTGAGCCTGTGATATTGACGTCAACGTTTGGTTCGCTTTGTTTATATCTATGATGGACTAGCAATCCTGTTAAGGGCCAGAGGACATCACTCCATCAATTCTCCTCAAACCGGGGGCCGTCTTTGACTTGTCCGCCAGCCCTTGTAGAAGTAGTCACCTATCATTGTATATCTATCTATATATGCTATAAAAATATGGAATTCACTTGATGATAATATCAAATGTTCAAAAAACATATATATATTTCGACGAATGTATAAAAATACAATCTGTAAGCATTACCAGAGGGAAAATACCTAGTCATCTAGTACATAAATATTGAGATGTAATTCATAGTATTGAGGGTAATGTTGATATGCTTTTTACTTTAATTTGTTCTATTTATTATTTCTATGGTATACGTAATGTATATGTGTTATTTTTAAATGGGGAAAGCAACTCATAAGTATTGTACTTCTGCTTTCTCCTTTTCATGTGAAAAAATTACTGATATAAATATCAACGTGTGTGTACATTGATCATGTGTAAATAAATATGGTATTATTATTATTATCATCCAGGTACTGATATATAACCTCTCGCTGCAGGTGGTGACTAACCGCAGATGGACCAGGCCACTTCTAGGATCCACAGTCTAGCATGCTGCCATCTGTCTCAGTACTTTCTGATGATGGTTGAAGGGGGTCCGCGTAGTGGGTTGGTTGTTGGAGTGTTATGTCCTGGCAACACCTAAGGTCATATCAGATACAGACTTACGACAGTGCACCGTCATGACGAATGAATAGTGCTGCTCCACTGGAAGACCAGGCTGCCAGCACCATGACCTGATATCCCACTCAGTCACATTATCCTGACACTGAACTAACCACTCCTTGCCCTCTCCTAGTAATGCCAAGTGCCAGGCTAGGATGTGAAAAGTATGAATGTTTAAGTCATGGGTTTGACTCGACTGGGAATCGAACTCCCGATGCTCAACTCATTCGGCCATCCTATCTGGTCTAGCGTACTGGAGACAGACGCTAGGTGGTAGCGGGACTAGCAGATCGGGTTATTACTTTTTCATGTTGGTACAAAGAGTAATGACTTAGGAGGCACTCTTTTATGTGAGCCGAATTAAAATAGATCGCAGGTGAAGAAAAAATGTTATAAATGAAAGGACAGGTATGGCTGAAATCCAACACCCATTTGAGTTTCCCGCACGTATTATTTTAATAGAAAATACTGATATAAAAGTTGGACTTCAATCAGAATAGTCCTTTGATTTATAATATGAGCTATATGTGTATTATATATGTATTTATCTATGTATATATATGTATATATCTGAATACCTTTTTTCTGAAACGCAATCAGCACCAGTCCAGATAATGAGTTTGCAATACCAGGGCCAGGTTTGTGGATCGTCTTTTGGAGAGGAGCTCTTCACATATTTTTTTTATTTTTTGTATTATTTTTTTTTATTGAGGCTGTATTTATACTGTCCATAGCATATGTGATGTAAACATATGTGATGTATAACATATTATGCGAGTATAAAGATACATAAAGGAATAGTTCTTATTATTACTGTTATCCTCCGTAATATACAACACTGTACCGGTGGCACCATCTCGCCCACCTCACCTCCCCCGGATGTTGACCAGTGTTAGTCGCACCGGGGGATTTATAGGTAGATAGATAGATAGATCCGAAGGCTAAGGGAGCAAACCCTAAACAGAAAACCATGTCGCTGTGGCAGCCTTACAGGCAGTTGATGTATGGAACACCCAACATCTCCCGACCAGCCACTGCAGGGACAAATAGTTTTGCTCCTGTCTGGACAGGTTCTTGCCGGTGTGAAACCTCTATTTGCTCCCCGCGAGAATGCCGCTGGTAACTTGCAAAAGCTAGCAGCACTTCAACACTTTTGCAGGCAGCTGTCATGAAATGTAACACCTGATGTAGTTCCAGAGTCACAGTGTGGCTTGAGCGGTAACGGGAGCACCGTGGATATGATATTTTGTCTCCGACAGCTACAAGAAAAGTGGATTGAGCAGGACCGACCACTGTACATGGTATGTGTCGATTTCACTAAGGCGTTTGATAGAGTTGGGAGGCCCGGGCTATGGCAGCTACTGAGGAAGTATGGATGCCCAGAGAAGTTCACAACTAAGATTGATGCTCTACATACAGGAATGATGGCAAACGTTAGTGCTGGAGGGGAAATCTCAGAATCATTCGGGGTTACCAATGGGGTCAAGCAAGGTTGTGTACTGGCCCCAGTGCTCTTCTCCATCTTGCTATCAGCAATCCTCGATGAGGCTTTCCGAGACATGGGGGATGGCATCTATATACAGTCCAGACAGAGCGCTGACCTAGTCAATGTCGCACACTTCAGAGCGAAGGCCAAGACTACTCGGATACTGGTAAGAGAGCTGCTATTCGCAGATGACAGTGCACTGGTTGCCCACTCTGCTGAAGAGATCCAGAAAATAGTGGATGCTTTCTCCGATGCATCAAAGAAGTTTGGCCTGAAGATTAACATTAAGAAGACGGAGGTGCTGTACGAACCCAACTCTACAAGAACCCGAGAGGAGGATATCATGGTTGATGGAAACAAGCTGAACTCTGTTCCGGAATTCACCTACCTCGGAAGCACTATATCAAGTGATGGCCAAGGCTAGCACATCATTTGGCCGACTAAGCCAGAGACTCAGGAACAACCACCATGTGTCCATGCGGGTCAAAGGCAAGATCTACTGTGCAATCATGCTATCCACCCTACTATATGGAGCTGAGGCCGGGACAGTGTACAGACGACAGGTGAAGAAGCTGCATGACTTCATGATGCAACATCTGCATTCAATCATGAGGCTAACCTGGAAGGACAAAGTGACAAATAAGGAAAGACTCAAACGGATGGGGCTGCCCTCTATGCACGATCTTCTGATCAAAAAGAATCTCCGGTGGACTGGACACCTCATGAGGATGTCATCAGACAGGCTTCCAAAGCAGATCCTCTATTCTCAACTGCCTTCTGGGTACAGAGAGGGCGCCGTCGTCTCCGGTTCAAGGATACCATCAAGAGAAACCTGAAGCTGACATTAACTGACCTGAGAGACATTAAGACCGACTCATGGACATCACTCTCACAACAGAGAGCTAAATGGAGAGCGGCAGTCAAGTAATGAAAGCAGTCTTTGTCGCATCGCAACCGACACCATGATGATGAGATAGATAGATAGATGCAGTTCTAGCCATGATATGCAGGTATATCTATCTATCTATGTAGTAATAGCATGCATGATATTATAGATAGCATGCACGCATTCATGCGTGCATGCATGTATACATACATATGTACATATATGAAGAACTCTTTTCCAAATCACGATCTACGAGGTTGGGATTATCATTGCAAGCTAATTTTTTGGATTGGCGCCTATCGCCTTTTGGAAAAGACCTCTTCATGTATGTATGTATATATATATATATATATATATTTATATATGTTGCTCATGTGATGAATGAAAAGAATATGTTGAATAGAATCCAACTTGTCGGTATCTAATATATAGATATATGAGCCTGTCTCAAAAGGTGATAACTCTTCATTTTTGTGTCCATTGTAACGATTGACACAAAACAGCACAGAAACGATTACACTGAAAACACAAGGACATTTGCTTCAAATCAATATGTATTCTATTGGGATTATGAAACACCATGTAAAAAACAAATCAGTTTATCCGGAGCAAATGCATGAGCAGATAGTTGATCGTTACAATGGACAAAGTTGTGTCCCATATTGCTTAGCACCTTATATATATAACTATGTCAGTGCCATATTCAAGAGTATATGAGGAAATATGCAGAAAACGTTGTAAATGTTAGATATGCAATTTATTGCTTAACCGTTACTTCAATATAGGGAGACCTGCTGTTAGACGGAATGAGACTACTGGCATAAGGCCTCGCCAGAATACTGCAAAATCGTGAAATAACTCTCAACAAGTGCAAGGAAAAGCTGTTAAAAAGTAACTACGGCTTTTACAAACTTCTAGGCACCAATATAGTGCGACATTTATTGCCTGAACTATGCCAGCTTTATTAGAATGACAACTGACAAATCAAGGCCTGGAATATGCAAGAGGTGTTGGAATGGTAATTGACAATTTATTATTGTTATATATATATTATTATGGAGTGAAATATGCAATAATTGTTGGAATGACACCTGACAATTCCTACTAGTTATATATAAGTATATATATTCGTATATGTGTGTATATATGTGTATGTATATGTATATATATATATATATCTATATGAGTACCATATTCAAGAGTATATCCTGAAATAAGCAGACATCACTGTAAATATTATATGTGTAATTGATTCCATGCACGTTCCTTCGATAGAGGGGTGCCTTCTGTTTAGACGAATGGCACTAGTGCCGTATGATCTCACCTGAATACAGTGCGATAATGAAATAGTACTGCACAAGTGCAATCAAAAAGTTATAGAAAGTAACCACGATGTGATATCCTTCTGGGCATCATACCAGTCTGAGCGTGTTTATTTGGTTTGAAGCTGAAGACTGATCTGCATATAAAATCACTCTACCCACTTAAACTATATATATAAGTATATATAGTCTGAGTATATAAATATACTCTTAAACTGTGTTTACACGGGCAATTGTAAAGCGAATTAGACAAAGCGATTTATATGAAGCTAAGTAGTGGCGCGTTTACACGAGCGACTTTGAAAGTATGTCGGCGACCTGGAACCAGCAGCCTTAGTGGTGAGCCTGTAGCTGGCGAGCACTGCTATTTGTTTAGTTTACATTTGTCGATTCGACAATATGAATAATGACGCCGATGTAGCTGCTACATTAATATCACTTGGAATTTAGGGTTAATTTAATGAAATTTCATTATTTGAGTATGTAATTCTGTTAAATATGATCGCATTCACTAGATTTTGGCCTAATCGGTCCCTAACACTGCCGGGCACCAGCGATTAGTTACAACTGAGCCTGTAGCTGGCGAGCACCACTATTTTACACTATCGCCACCCAGGAACCAGCTGATTTGATTCATATAAACTACCTCGACAAGTGGTTTATATAAAGCGAATCAGATGAAGCGAATCAGCCCTAATCCGCCTCAGAGTCGTGTTTACACGGCGAATGTGAGGCGAACTAGGCAAGGCGATTTATATGAAGTGACTTAACTCGCCCGTGTAAACACGGCTTTAAGACTATATATGTAATCTACATTTGTATAAGTATATAAAACTGTATATAGTGTTATAGTATCTATAAGTATAGAGGGTCCATGTAACATTGTCTTTGTCAGTTGTGAGCTCTAATTCGTGAGTTTGGTATGGTGATTAGTTAGTTAACGTGGCCCGGTCTCCCTAATATGTCAATGCTAAGGCAGACCACAGGGTGCGCTACCCATGCTTTAGGCTGAGCTGCTCATAACTTTACTTTCCAATGGCTCATATCACTAAGGCTGTGACGCGAAGTTGGAAAAGTAGTGCCTAAACCAGCAGCCTCAGCATTTCTTTCCTTCTGAATAATGGTGTGTCAGTGGCAAGGCACTGGTCTTCAAGCAGTGCTAAAGTTAAGATTCCATATATGTGGTATGCGGTATGTGGTTTGCACATCCGGACAAAAATGGAAAAGCATGTAAATGCACGGTGGTGCTTCTATATGACTGGTTGCAAATGTGAATGCGAATGACTGGACGGCAAAATGGATCGCTTAATGGACCGATCAGTGTCGAATGCGAATGTGAACATGAATGCGAATGTGAACACAAATGCGAACGCGAACGAGAATACGAATGTGAATGCAAATGCAAATGCAAATGAGAATGTGGATGCACATGCGAATGAGAATGCAGATACAGATGCGGATGCGGATACAGATGCGACTGATGCATACTGCATACTGCATATGTGGAATCATTAAGCAAAGTTACCTACAATGTTTGTGCAATGTGCAATGTTACCTACAATGTACTGTGATATGCAGGTGGGTTGGGGCCTGGAAGTTGTCTCTCCCACCACCATGTTTGCGCTGTCAATCAACCATGTGTGGATCTCTACAGCCAATAGGAAGACAAGGACAGGCTTTATAGTACTTTCCAAGCAGATAGTGTTGTACCAGTATATATGACTAAACTAGTGATTATTGAAGCACTCTCCACCCGGATGCTGTAGTGTCAGGAATATGTATATTGTTCTGGTGAACTGTCACTATCATTCTTGTGTACTGGGGGTGATGAAAATGGGGAATATTGCGCCTAGAGTGGGAATCGACCAACCAACCAATAAGACATGGCAAGAAAGGTTGTGGATCACAACTTGACTTCATACTGACACACACACATGCACATGCACACGCACACACTATCACACTTTCTACATCACTGAGAATAGCCATAGCAAACTTGAAACTGGGACGAAGCAAGATTATCTGCAGCATTCTGATGGGGTTTACTAAAAACACATGAAAGGCGGTAAAGTAAAATGACCAAACTTCAGAGGAGGACAGTGTAGTTCCGATGTTAGGGGTTGGGAGGGGGGAATGTGGAGGAGGAATGTGGTGAGTGCCGAACACAGTAAAAAGTCCACGGCTGGAATCTGTGGATGTGTAGGCAGGCTGTGGTGAAATCAATACAGCAAAAAGAGAAAGGAAGAGTATAAAGAGTGAAAGAAGAGAGAGAGCCAATCCCTCAGGTTTATTCTTATATGGTACATGGATCCAGTATGGCATATCACTTGACCACATTCTCCCCATGAGAATCAAGCATCTACAGCTCTACCAATGAGAATCAAGCATTCCCAGTCCCCGTGGTTACAGTGATCTGCCCACCACCACCAAGCGGCATGGCTCCTTTGGTCACCACCTGCCCTGAGTTGAGTGTGTGGTGATCCATGACTAACAGAGGGGGGAGGGGGTAGTGGGTAGAGCTCCAAGTGCCCCTTACACACTATCTTACTAGCACCACAATGTCTATTTACAATGATCAATAGATCACCAGCAACTACATAAACACATGTATGCATCTGGCCCTATATACCTTTTTCATAAGTAGAACATTTGCATTCCCCCGCCAATGTATCATTATCGGAATATTTTAAAACAGGGTGAGATGATGTTGTTATTCCTGTTGAGGATTCAGCCTGGATTGGTGCAACCGCAGTGGTAGCTTTAATGCTTGATTGTGTCGAATAGTGTGATGAAAATGTGAATTATTACGCCTAGAGCGGGAATCGAACCACATCTCTTGCAATCTGGGTCAGTGTGCTACCCATTACACCACCTAGGCTCCCTGATGTCACCACCCTACCCACGCCTATCTGCCTATGAGGCTCCTTGTGTGAGAGGTCAGTGCAGACTACTACACTCGTCTCACTGGAATTGTAAGTCTTTTAAATGGTCATTTAGTGTTTACAATTACTTACATACAGGTAATGCACTTACATATTATACATACACAGGGTAGGTTCAACAACTAAACAATGCATAGCTTGGTCATGGCATCATGGTCATGGCAACCAGTCTCATGGGGGATAATGAAAATAGGAAATATTGCGCCTAGAGCAGGAATCGATCCCACATCTCTTGCAATCCGCGCCAGTGTGCTAACCATTTCACCACCTAGGCTCCGTGATGTCACCACCCTACCCACGCCTACCTGTCTATGCAGCTTCTTGCCTGATAGGTCAGTGCAGACTACGACAATAGATCAGTGCGCTTTTTTACTTAAAGTTGCAGAATCCTTTGGTTTTGTTGTTTTGCCGCATTCTCGGGTTAACTATTTATTGTAGCGATTGACATTCACCTCCCCCTGCCAGGTAAAGTCCCACATACACAGGTAGGTGTGGGTAGGTTGGTTCCACCAGGGAGCCTACATACACCGGATAGCCAAATGAGTAGAGCGTCCGTCTTCCATTTTGGCAGCTCATGGGATTCAAAGCTGCTGGATCGACCCCTGATCGAGGCAATTCAATTACAAATTTACACTTCGCACAAACCTAGCCAGGCGCGTGGTATTACTAGGATAGGGCAAAAAGCAGTGGAATGAGGAAAACCAATTGTCGGTGATTGAAGATTCCCCTACGTAATCAACTACTTTACCAGGGAAAAAGAAAAAAATAGACCAATGGTCAGGATGTCCGCTCTATGTATTGGATATATTTGCTACGAATGCATGCAAAGTAATTTGCTGTTGTAGTATGAAGTCAAGTTGTGATCCACAACCTTTCTTGCCATGTCTTATTGGTTTGTTGGTCGATTCCCACTCTAGGTGCAATATTCCCCATTTTCATCACCTCCACTACACAAGCATGTAAAATCCTAACAGCATACTAATAAACATCCACACACGTAGGCTTAGAAGTATGTTTTATAACTTCTCTCAAAATAAGTCTTCACATGAAAATATTGGTGGTGGATTTGATTAAAACCGTAGTGCTGGCTGTGTGTGTTTGGTAATGTGGCCCCTCCATATCTAATAAGACCCTCACCCCACCTTCCTCCACCTTACCCGCAACCTTACAGTCACCGGGCGCGTTGGCCGAATCGGTAGAGCGCGGGTATCACGTGCGGGAGATCGGGAATTTGGTTCCCAGTCGAGTCAACCCAATGACTCATAAAATTAAGACTTGTCACTACCTGGTCTGGCGCTCGGCATTAATAGGATAGAATAAGGAGTGGTTAGCTCAGTGTTGGGATAATGTGACTGAGTGGGATATCAGGTCATAGTGCGGGCAACATGATTTCCCAATGAGGCAGCACTATAAAGTTGCCATGAGTGCGCACTGTCACAAGTCAGTACCCGTCCTGATATGAACTTAGGTGTTGCCAGGACATACAACTCCAACAACCAACCAATTATATGTTGCTAGCACGTAAAGCCCCAACAACACACAATATTCCGCGCAATATTCCTCATTTTCATCACTCCCACTACACAAGCATGTAAAACCCTAGATAAAAGATTCACCTGGTACTCGCAGTACACGGGTGAATACCAACGTAGTCTAAATACGGGTGAAAATAGCTTTAGTATGGAACAACAAGTAGAATGCCTGGCTCCAGTGTCAAATGGTTACTTGTATTGGCACAGATTTGGTGAAATGGGAGAGAATGCAAAAATGCAAGATGGCGGCCATAGAACGCCATCGATTTCAATTTTAAATCGTATTAAACTAGCTATTTTATTATATTTTTCAACTCAAAGGTAGCGGGTAAATATGAAGACATCTACAAAGAATAAATGTTGCTTCTTAGATTGTGAAATTAGGCTCTCATTTCATTAACCTGCTTTTTCGACCGTTTTTATATAAGGCTGGTTTTCACCCATGTACTGCAAGTACCAGGTGAATCCTTTATCTAGTAAAACCCTAACAACATACCGATACACATCCACACATGTATTGCTTAGAAGTATATTTTATAACTTCCCTCACAATAAACCTTGACATGAAAATATTGGTGGTGGATTTGATTAAAATGAGAGTTGCTTGCTGTGTGTGTTTGGCAATGCGCCCCCCTCCAGATCCAATGAGACCCTCTCCCTACCTGCCTCCACTACCTTTCACAGTCCGCCCAGTCCATAATGGCTGCGCCCAGTGCGGTTCCCGCCAGTATTGCTGCAGGTGATTGGTCGGTTCTGAACCAGTTTGGTGATGTAAGCTGATACCTCATTGGCTGCGGCACTTGTGGGTGTGTGATAAGGAAGTCACGCAGATTGCAGGTATCGGCGCCCTGATTGGATCCCCCCCGCGTTGCGATGGCAACGTGGTTATGCCTGATTTCATCATGACTGTCTGCTGGTATTTTTAGCGAAGGGTTCAAGAGCTAGTTCCTGCAATATATGAGGAAGTTTCCACCGTCATGTATTGATCGTACCGGACGAGCTGGCCGAGTCGGTAGAGCGCAGGCCTCCCGTGCGGCAGATCGGGAGTTAGATTCTCGGTCGAGTCAAACCATTGACTTACAAAATTTATACTTGTCGCTTCCTAGCCAGGTAGTCAGCATTAATAGGATAGGGAAAGGCCTGGTTAGCTCAGTGGAAGGATATTGTGACTGAGTGGGATATTGGGGCATGGTGCTGATGGCCTGATTTTCCAGTGGGGCAGCACTATGAAGTTGTCATGAGTGCCTGAGATGACCTTAGATGTTGCCAGGACATATAATTCGAACAATCAACCAGCTGTATCGATCTCAAGTCATATATTTCATTTGTTTTTAAGTAGTTTGATTTCTCTATATTATTCTATTCCATAGAAAGGAAGGCAAAACAGGAATTGGATCAAGCCTTACCCTAAAATACCTCTCGCTCAATTGCTAAAGCTGCATAGTCTGATGAAAGCAAAAACATTTCAAATACACAAAACATATATCTAAATTTAATGTTACGTATCTACCTTTGAAACTTGTGCGCATATTAAGCATTTGTTGCTACATAGAAGAGATTACCAAGTCATTTTATTAGAATATGTTACTGCTGGTTGGTTGTTGGACTGTCAGGATAATGTGACTGAGTGGGATATCAGGTCACATTGCTGGTGGTCTGGTATCCCAGTGGGGCAGCACTATAAAGTCGCCATGAGTGCGCACTGTCACAAGTCAGTACCCGCCATGATATGACCTTAAATGTTGCTAGGACGTAAAACAACAACAAATAAACATATTATATGGTGACCATGTTGAAGCACTGGTCTTCCAGCCCTGATGACAAATACGCGAAATTAAGCTAGGACAACATGGATGGACAATTCATTACAAGGAAATACAGAGTAAAGCTGGACCAGATGGTGGCCGAATGAGTAGAGCGTCCGTCTTACCTTCCAAACAGGAAGCCAGAGCTCTTACGAATTCGACCACCGCATCTGGTTACCATGGGCGGTGAATGCAGCCCTCTACATTAGTGGTTGATGAACCAGACGGGACGGCCAAATGAGTTGAGCGTGCATCTCCCATTTTGGAAGATCGCAGAGTTTGAACCACCCATTCAAACCCTGGTCGAGTTAAATCAATAACTTAAATATTGATACTTGTCACTTCCTAGCCAGGTTATTTGCATTATTAGGATAGGGCAAGAACTGGTTTGGCTCAGTGTTAGGATAATGCAACTGAGTGGGATATGATGAGGTCATGATGCTTTCAGCCTATAAAAGTGCTATAGCAGTACTATAAAAATTGCCATGAGAGTCCACTGTCCCAAGTCGGTAGCCATCCTGATATGACCTTAGATGTTGCCAGCACGTAAAACTCCTACAAGCAACCGACCAACATTATCGGCCAAGATGGCTTCTTTGCTTCCGGTGATCACAACATACATCGGCAACCCAGCGTGAAACAGCAAACACCAGATTGGGAGCAATCGACTGGCATGATGCCATTCATATGTTTTAGGCTCATCGCACCTGCGCAGAGCGGCGGAAATCCTTACGAGAAGGGGACCAGTCGAAAAGGACAATGGCTACGCCAGTTCATTCAAGCACATCTTCTTCTTTTCTATTTTTCTAATGGACACCTGTCTTCCGTCCCACTTGAAACACTACTGGGCGTTGATGCCGAATCGGTAGCGTGTAGACCTCCTGTGTCGGAGATTGGGGAGTTCAATTCCCAGTTGAGTCAAACCAATGACTTACATAATTTATACTTGTTGATTTCTAGCTTGGCGCTCGCCATTAATAGGATAGGGCAAGCACTGGCTAGCTCAGTGTCAGAATAATGTGACTGAGTGGGATATCAGGTCATGTAGATAAAAGATTCACCACGTACTGTCAGTACAGGGGTGAAAACCAACCTTAGAAAAGCTGGCAAAGAAATTCGACATGCTGGGGAAATTAATTGAGTGAATAATGTCTTAATTTAAGAAGCAAAATATATTCTTTATATATTTTTGTATATTTACCCCGTACCTTTGAGTTACAAAATATAATAAAAGTTTAATCAGATTTAAAAGTGAAATCGACGGTGTTCTATGGCCGCCATGTTGTCTTTTCGCATTCTCTCCCATTTCACCAACTCTGTGCCTATGTAAGTATCCATTTGATACTGGAGGCAGGCATTCTACTTCCTGTTCTATACCAAAGCTATTTTCGCCCGTATTTACACTACGTGGTGGCCTGATTTCCCAGTGGGATAGCACTATAAATTTGCCATGAGTGGACACTGTCACAACTCAGTACTCACCCTGATATGAGCTTAGATATTGCCAGAACATAAAATTCCAACAACCAACCAACCCCCATGCACCACAAGGATGGCCACCACCCCAACCGCAGCTCAGCAGTCCTAACCATTAACCATGATACCACTACACCCCCCCCCACACACACACAACACCGACACTGACATTGCTCTACTAGCCAAACCAATCATCATCAGCATCATGCTGTCAGTCGCAATGTGACAAAGACTGCTTTCATTACTTAACCGCCGCTTTGTGTGGTTGAACATTTCATAAAAGCTGCTTGCAAAGTGTTGAAGTGCTGCTGGCTTTTGGAAGTTACTAGTGGCACTCTCTCAGGGAGCAAATAGAGGTCTCACACCGGCAAGAACATGTCAAGACAGGTGCAAACTATTTGTCCCTGCAGTGGCTGGTCAGGAGATGTTGGGAGTTCCATTCATCACCGCCCTTAATGCTGCCATGATAACATGGTTTTCTGTTAGGGTTTCCTCCCTTAGCCTTTGATTCTATCAAGAACCAGAACTTGTACCACAAGGCAGTGGTTTACAACTTTGCAAGGCAGGGGTGTCAAACTCCCTGAGGTATTTTAGCACCTAAGGTATCCGAGGTACTGCATTACCCGCATAGCACTATACCTACAATAACCCAATAATCATTTGTCAAACTGAGTATCCAATAACCAGACCTCAAACCCGTTGGGCAGCACTATAAAGTCGCCATGAGTGCACACTGTCACAAGTCAGTACCCCTCCTGATATGACCTTACATGTTGCCAGGATCTAAAATTCCAACAACCAACATGATTACTACGCATTGGAATCACTACCTCCAATTCCTAATTGATTTTTGGGAGATCTGGGGATCCAAACCCATGGGTTCGTGGGTTCAAACTCTGGTCGAGTCAAACCAAAGACTTACAACTTGATACTTGTCACTTTCTAGCCAGGCGATCGGCATTATTAGGATAGGGTGAGGCCTAGTTGGTTCAGTTTCAGGATAATGTGACTGAGTGGGATATCAGGTCATGGTGCTGGCGGCCTAGTATCCCAGTGGGGAAGCACTATAAAGTCGCCATGAGTGTTCAAGTCACAAGTCAGTACCCGCCCTGATATGACGTAGATTTTACTATGACGTTTAAACAACAACAAACAAACACAATTCCTATTTGAAGCACTTTTTCCTCCAATGTCGCCATAGTTGGCTTCCCCTCCCTACTGTGAGTAGTGGTAAATCTTGTATCCCCACTGCATCGCGATGTTTGCGAGGTGAGGCTGGCAAAGTTGTCTCCGACGCATGCGCGGCTGTCACTTCGCCACAGGCTCTCCACGTGAGACCACGTGACTGATGCCTGTTGGTCCCTGTGCAGCAAGCCCCCTATTGCCTCTAGTGCCTGGAACACACACTCAGGTCTCGCATCACTGACTGCCTAATGAGCCACGCGAGACAGAGCGGCTGTCCACTCAGGCGTGCAGCGGATATGATAGAAGAAATGGGAGCGGGGCAGTGCAGCGGAGGAGCGCACTGCAACGCCACCCGTGGCGACTACGAAACTGCGCCCGCGTGCTCTCATTGGCAGGTCCCACCTGGTTTAAAGATCTGGCCACGTGTTTTTTTTAACATGTAGATTTTACATAAACATTCGCTGTATTTTATAGTGACATAGGTCAATGGTTTTGTTTGATTGATTGATTGATTGATTGATGTTGTTATGGTGTAATGCCGCTTTGGCTTAGTGTCGCGATAATGTGACTGAGTCGGATATTGGATTATGGTGTCGACAGCCTGGTCTCCCAGTGGGGCAGCACTATGAAGTCTCCATGAGTGAGCACTGTCACAAGGCAGTACCCGTCTTGGTATGACCTTAGATGTTGCCATGACGCAAAACTCCAACAACCAACTAACAACCTTATCTTTGCACTTTTTTGTCCCAATATATACTAACTAATTTGTCATTTTAAAGCTAGGACCAGACGGGACGGCCGAATGAGTTGAGCATCCGTCTCTTGTTTTGGGTGATCGGGGATCCGAACCCATGGGTTTGTAGGTTTGAACACTGGTCAAGTGAAACCAATTACTTAAGAATGGATACTTGTCACTTTCTAGCCAGATATTCGGCATAATTACAATAGGGCAAGGACTGGTTGGCCCAGTGTTCAGGATAATGTGACTGAGTGGGATAACAGGTCATGGTGCTGGTGACCTGGTCTCTGAGTGGGGCAGCACTATAAAAAGTTGCCATGAGTGTGCACTGTCAGAAGTCAGTACCCATCTTGGTATGACCTTAGATGTTGCTAGGGCATAAAACAACAACAAATAAAGAAAACAACAAGTTTACATCTAAATTGCTTCAAACGAAAGTAGATGTTGCTAGGGGGTAAAACAACAACAAACAAACAAAACAACAAGTTTACATCTAAATTGCTTCAAATTAAAGTAAGGTAGATTATAATGATCAACCTAATATATTTACCTCAGACAATGACACAAACCCAAAGCCGGGAGCGGGACGTAGCTCAGGTAGTAGTATGTCCACCTGTGAAGGTGTGGCTCATCCGATCGATCTTGCTCAGTGGACCCTAGATAAAAGATTCACCCTGTACTTGTAGTACACGAGTGAATGACAATGTAGTGTAAATATGGCCGAAAATAGCTTTCGTATGGGACAGGAAGTAGAAACTGTGGTTCCAGGATCAAATAGCTACATATATTGGCACAGATTTGGTGAAATGGGAGAGAATACAAAAAGACAAGATGGTGGCCATAGAATGCCGTCGATTTCACTTTTAAATCTTAAGTTTTATTATATTTTTCAACTCAAAGGTAGCGGGTAAATATAAAAACTTATATAAAGAATATATTTTGTTTCTTAAATTAAGACATTATTCATTCAATTTATTTCCCCAGCATGTCAAAATTCTTCGCCAGTTTTTCTAATGGGTTGGTTTTCACCCCTCTACTGTCAGTATGGGGTGAATCTGTTATCTAAGTGGACCCATACTGCAACTGGTCTACAACTAGTTCATCAAAGGCTGTGATATGTGTTGTCCTGTGGAAAAGTGCATATTAAAGACCCCTCGGTCCTTAGTGGAAAGAGTAGCCTATGTGGCGGCAGTGGGCTTCCTCAAAAGAAATATGTCAGAATGGCCATATGTTTTACATCCAATAGTGAATGATAAATATCACTGTGCTCTAGAGACGTCATTACAAAAACCAAGCTTTCCTTTTTCAAACTCAAAACCATCGGACTATGCAATTCTAACTGCATTGCATTTAGAATTACCAAATATTCCTATAAGATATTTAGCGTAATGGTCCTTGGTACATAAATCCCACCTCCTGGGTTAAAGCTCAAATAACACATTTTGTGACGTCATCTATGCAACGGACACGTCAAATTATATAGATAATAAGGCACAGTGACTGGGTTTTTAAATTCACTTTTTGTCAAATAGGCTTTGTGATAATTTCCCGCAAGAACTCTATTACAGTGAACTCAGTCTTGATTATTTATCTGTAAAGGCTCAGTCACACCTTACTGGATTGGGGAAATGGGTACAAACCGGACACTGTCCGGTGAAATACGTCAATGTCCCGTGTATATATGGTAGGCATCTGGCATATCCGTTCTCTGTCCAGTGGTGTCCGGTGTGTACGGTGAACATGCACAAAACTTGTAGCGGACACCGCCAGACTGACGTGTATGGTTGGTTTCCGGTTTAAGTCTGTTTAGTCCGTTTTGTCCGGTTCATGTCCGTTACCCATCCGTTACGTCTCCCGGTTGCTTCCTGCATAGTCCGTTGACAGTGTTGCAGGAATTTGGTGCATTTAGGAACGATATAATCTGGTGCATTTAGGAACGATACAATCTGGTGCATTCAGGAATGATACAAGCTGGTGCATTCAGGAATGATACAATCTGGTGCATTTAGGAATGAGATAATCTGGTGGATTTAGGAATGATACTATATGATGCATTCAGGAACGATACAATCTGGTGCATTCATGAATGATACAATCTGGTGCCTTTAGGAACGATATAATCTGATGCATTTAGAAACGATACAATCTGGTGCATTAGGAAAGATATAATATGGTGCATTCAGGAATGATAATATCTGGGGCATTCAGGAATGATATAATCTGGTGCATTCAGGAATGATACAAGCTGGTGCATTCATGAATGATACAATCTGGTGCATTTAGGAATGAGATAATCTGGTGGATTTAGGAATGATACTATATGATACATTCAGGAACGATACAATCTGGTGCATTCATGAATGATACAATCTGGTGCATTTAGGAACGATATACTCTGATGCATTTAGAAACGATACAATATGGTGCATTAGGAAAGATATAATATGGTGCATTCAGGAATGATAATATATGGGGCATTCAGGAATGATACAATCTGGTGCATTCAGGAATGACATAATCTGGTGCATTCAGGAACGATACAATCTGGTGCGTTTAGGAGCGATATATTCTGGTGCATTCAGGAATGATACAATCTGGTGCATTCAGGAACGATATAATCCGGTGCATTCAGGAACGATGCAAGCTGGTGCATTTAGGAAGGATATAATCTGGTGCATTCAGGAACGATACACTCTGGTGCATTCAGGAACGATAGAATCTGGTGCAAGTAGGAGCAATACAATCTGGTGCATTCAGGAACGATACAATTTGGTGCATTCAGGAACGATATAATCTGGTCCATTTAGGAATGATATAATCTGGTGCATTTAGAAACGATACAATCTGGTGCATTCAGGAACAATACAATCTGGTGCATTAGGAATGATATAATCTGGTGCATTCAGGAAAGATACAATCTGGTACATGTGGAACGATATAATCTGGTGCATTCAGGAACAATACAATCTGGTGCATTCAGGAAAAATACAATCTGGTGCATTCAGGAACAATACAATCTGGTCAGTATATGTTTTTGCGCGTCTGTGAACAGTCTGGTTGATGTTGGTTCCGTCCATTTGACATCCGGTTGTCATCCGGTTATCATCCGGTTATCGTCCGGTGGCTATTCGTTAATGTACGGTCCTTGTCCGTTTAGTGATTGTTTCGTCTGGGCGCCTTTGACCTGATAGCGCAACATTTCGACACATTTCATTACATTTTGATACCAAACACCCCAGGACTAGAAAATTCTTTGTCCGGTTATGTCCGTTGCTCAATCCGGTAAGGTGTGACATGCACTTTATTCATTTAGGCCGGAAACATACAGTGGTTTTATTTTCATCAAGGTCATGCCCAGTTCAAGTTCAGAATAGTCGGACGGAGGTCGGGTGCTAGTCTGTGTGGGTGGTTCATTCGTCCCTGGGGCTTTCGATCCCCATTGATGTTATCTGGACCGGATCCGAGCCCTCAACCCTTTCCGTTCTGGTCATTTCGAGGTGTGGGTGGGTGGGTGAAATTAGGTGGTGCAGTTGTCCGGTCGGTACCTGGAGGAGTTGTGTGGCCGTGGAGGTGGTTCGCATTCAAACCGGGTCATGTGAGGTTTTAGCGGGAAGCTGCGGTCTGGGCCTTCCTGTAACCGTTGGGAAGAGCTCCACCCGTAGCGCTAGGTGGCGCCACCAGAGCCGGTGGGTATGGGTGTTCTTTCCCCTGGAGGCGGGTCGAGTCGGATCGGGTCGTTCCGGGGTGGCAGTTTCCGCGGCACACCAGTTTGCGAGGGACACATCCATTCAAATGCATTGTCAATGGCCGTGAGCAAATCTTCATACAGAAGAAGTGAAATATCTCTACAACCACACCATCGAGAAACAAATCCCTTGGTAGACATATAGAAGACATGTGTACCAAAAAGAATATATTAAATTGATATGGGTAGGGTTCTGGATTTCTATTAATTTTGAATAAAACTAATGTTTTGCACTGTGCGTACCGTCAAACTCAAGGCATTGTCAATGGTCGTGAGCAATCTTCATACAGAAAATACAGTAAAAGTTAAATATCTCTAAAACCACACCACCTAGAAAAAAATTGCTTGGTAGACATATAGAAAACATCTTTACCAAAAACAATATATTAAATGTATAAGGTTAGTGATGATGCTGTTCGATTTTGATGCATGCGCAGAAGCGATGTGTCCCTTGCAAACTGGTGTGCTGCTGAAACTGTAACACCGGGCTGCTCCCTGCCTCCGTCCTGTGAATTAACCATGTTACATTGGCATGCACAATTACTGATGCATGCGTATAATAATGTTTCAGTTCTAGTTGACAGAGAAATCCTGTCTAACTGAGTAAGCATTATCTGTCCTATTCCATTCACTGTGACATCTGAGAAGGGTAATTAGGGCTAAATGACTGTTGTATTCATAATTTGATGATACTGGTAGAAGTCTTGATTGGGACATCGATCACTCCGAGGCTACTACAATATATATAAACTACAACTAGCCAAATTCGATCAAGATAATTCGCAGTACTTAAACTTGTTTTGGTCACCTGTGTGCCTTTCTGCCTCTCCACATTTCTGTCTCTTTAACAGGTTGAAGAGCTTACCTCATTCTAGTGACGCGGCTTATTATATTAAGAAATGCAAATGCTAAATAAGATTACTGTGGTGACTGATATATATGTATATATGAGGCTGTGTCAAAAGGTGCCAAGTAATTTGAGACAAAACGTTGTCCAATGTAACGATCAACATATTATCTGCATATGCATTTGCTCAGGATAAACTGATTTATGGTATTTCATAATCCCAATAGAATACATATTGATTTGAAGCAAATGTCCTTGTGTTTTCAGTATAACCATTTCTGTGCTATTTTATGTCAATCCTTACGTGGACAACACAAAAAGACATCACCTTTTGAGACAAGCTCATATACATATATGTATGGCTGTGGCAGAATATCTTTGGGTCTGATTTATTAAGTGAAGACATATGTGAAAAGGTAGAAATGACGGTAAGGTATCTCAAGATTTTCAGAATATTTACTTTGGCAACTAATTTCTCAAACAGGAATGGCTATTATCAACCATGTACATATTAATATTCAGTGGTTAAGGACTAGATTTCCTTGCTAATTAATGTATTACTTTAACCCATATCGAAACCGGCAAGTAGTTAGTTAGTGGTGATTGATTGATGCCATGTTGGCAGCAAAGGCCAGAATCACGGTGAGACATATTCAAATCTTATTCTCTCATATTTATCATCAAGCCATTGCTTTTACGCAGAATGTAAACGCGCACAATCAACTATGTGTCGAGAGACACTTTTGAAATTAAAAGCTCAGAATATAACAAAAGAAAGATGTGTCCAGGTAAATGTTTAGATAATAGTGCCTGGGTGAGATATCGGGGTATGGTGCCGGCAGTCTGGTCTCCCAATATGGCAGCGCTATGAAGGTCACCATGAGTGCGCCTTGTCACATATTGGTCCCATTCCCGATATGAATTTAGATTTTGCTAGAACCACCCCCACCCCCAACACACAAAATATGAACAATAACAAAACAAACATACATCAAAGTCAGTTCTTACCTTTTACTTCTCGGTCACCGTCTCCTGGCGGCATGTTTGGGAACTATCTGTGCGACAAGCAACAGGAGAATGAGTTGATAAGAAACGCTGTAAGGTGCCCGAGGCTGGTCCTCTGATTCTCTTTGGCAGGTCGCGCACCGGTGAGAGAGACCGCCTGTCACCGGGAATGCCTGACGGGCAGGAGTTGGGGGGAAGGCCGGCGGAGGGGGGTGGGGGAGGACGGGGGCATGTGCAGTAATACCCCTGTCATACTACAACGTAACGAGCCAACGTGAGACTAACGTGGTCATTTTTCGTCATTACGTTGGGTTACGTCATGATGATGTCAGAATGACATTAGAATGACGTCGAGCTACGTCACATTACGTTGTATTACATTGAGTTACGTCGAGGTTTTGGACATGTTCAACAATTTTGACGTAGCTCGAACGTAAGGGTTTACGTTCGCTGTACGTTCTGTTCACGTTCAGTGAACGTCAATGACTTTAAACGGACGTTTTTCCAACGCTGCTCACTACGTTCAACTACGTTCCACTACGTTGACCCACATTAAACCGAGTGCAAATGCCCACGTGGCGTAATGGGAACGTCAGGAGAACGTCAGGAGAACGTCAGGAGAACGTCAGGAGAACGTCAGGAGAACGTCAGGAGAACGTGCATTCAACTTACGTTCAACGTCTCATGACATAGCTAACATCATGTAACGTTCTTCTGGCGATGGAATAACGTTCATAACGTTCCGTGATCGTCATTACGTTGACCTCTCTCGTTGAATGACGGTATCACTACGCTTTACCGACGTTACGCTCTCGTCCACTACGCTGCATCCACGTTCAACTTGTGCCCAAATTTGCATACTACGCCCAGAAGTTCGACGTTCTTCACGTTCTCCCTACGCTGACGTCATTACGTTGTAGTGTGACAGTACCATTAGAGGTATAGGGATAAGGGTGGGGTGGGGTGACACTGAATCACAGGCCAAGTTGGATTCATGGGAAACAATTTTGCAGATGCTGCACCAAATGGGCATGGGGATGGATCACTCTGTTGCTGCTCCATTCAGAAGATAGTCAGAAAGGAGTGAGGTATTGGAGGTTTATTGGTGTCATATCAGGACAGGTAAATATGCCTACTGACTTGCGGCAGTACACATTCAACCTTACACTTCTGAAATTCTGGTTATTGCCATATATATATAACTCGTATACAGACCTGTATGCAGATGTAAGAGAGAAGGACTCCCGCTATACTACTTCTTGATCATTCCACTACTGTGGTTCCTGGGTTCACTACCAGGGATGCAGGCGGCGCTGTGTCTGCTCACGCCCCCACCCTGCCCGAGGTGCGCTGGACTTCACTCGCCTGCCAGCCGCGCCCAGAGCACAACCTTGAGTTGTTTTTTTTCTCTTCGGTAGGGCAGTGGCCCAGCCAGATATCATTTGACTCGATATTGTACTGATTATTCATTATGTGGTATCATATTTATTATTGCTAAGCAAATTATTCGATGAGTGTTCATCATGAGAGATAATATTGATTATTGCTAAGCAAATTATTCGATGAGTGTTCATCATGAGAGATAATATTGTGCTGATGTTCAAGCATTCATAACACATATTGTAGTAGGAATAAATGATGTCGCCCTTATGTACCTCTACATCTGACTTCTAGCCTCCTTCGTTACATAATATATATATTATATATATACATATATATATATATGTGTGTATATATATGTATATATATATAGGTTACGCCCTAGCAATATCAAAGGATACATCGGGATAGGTACTGACTGGTGATTCTCATGGTGACTTTATAGGGCTGCCCCAATGAGAGACTGGACTACAAGCACAATAACTTCTCATCGCACTCAGTCATATCACAATAAGCCTACTGAGCACAATTCCAAGGGGATGACTGGTCAACTCAGTGTCAGGATAATCTGACTTAATGGGAAATCAGGTGATGGTGCAGCCGGCCTGTGTTCCCAGTGGGGCAGCACTATAAAGTCGCCATGATTTTTTTTTGTTCAAGTGTTTTTATTCCTCTGAATAACACATTGTCAGTGCTAATGCACTGGTCTTCCAGCCCTAATCACAATTGCCTCTACACAGTAAACAAATCTACAACGATATACAGATAGGCAATTACAAGGAAATAAGCAAAATATTGGTACTTGAATGATAGGTAAATAACAAGATAAGAGAAAAATTAAACATATACAGGGCGGTAACTATGTTAGACTAGTATGGTAAGTGTTAGTAGGGGGTGGGGCATAACTGATTATCTTTCTAGTAGTCAAACTAGGGTGAAAAGGCACTATGTGGGCGGAGCTCTAACCTAATAATTAAGATTATTATTTATTATTACTTCTATTATTATGTCCAATCGTTCACTTGCCCATATTTTCCCCGGTGTTGACTACACCAGCACGACCACCGGTCAGTCCTGGCTTGTGCGCGTGCCGGCAGTCATTCTCAACCCAGATTTCAAACTTTTACCGGTAAGCCTGTATTAGCCATGATGCAAACAAAGTGTCCCACCCATCACCTCCTTGTCTCTCTCCCTTTCTCATAGCCCAACTTTATATATAAATATGTATGTGTATATGCATATAGCCATATATATTGGTATACAAATTTCCAGTTGACAAACAAGCAAAAATATTACACAAGACCCCTATTGAACTGATCCCTTTAAAGCTGCATAGTCCAATGAAAACCTCAGTTTTTCCAAACAAAAAATTGTATCTTAGATTTGATTCCACATATCTAACTTAGATACTGGTTCTCATATTAAACATTTGTCGCCACATAGAAGGGAATACTGGGTATAGTTGATAGAACCTGTTTCAGCAGACGCCTCATCATCATCATCATGCTGTCGGTCGCAATGCGACAAAGATTGCTTTTATTTCTTAACCGCCACTATTTCGTGTGGTTGTGCATTTCATAAAAGTTGCTTGCAAAGTGTTGAAGTGCTGCTAGCTTTTGCAAGTTACTAGCAGCACTCTCTCGGGGAGCAAATAGAGGTCTCACACTGGCAAGAACACGTCAAGACAGGCGCAAACTATTTGTCCCTGTAGTAGCTGGCCGGGAGATGTTGGGAGTTCCCTTCATCACCACCCTTAATGCTGCCATGGAACCATGGTTTTCTGTTAGGGTTTGCTCCCTTAGCCTTGGTTCTATCAAGAACCTGTACCACAAGGCAGTGGTTTATAGGCAGACGCCTATGTTGCCATAATTGTGGCATGCTTGCCAACATTAATTATCCATGGTTGCACTTGAAATATCACAAATGTTAGCCATTAAAAATCAAAGCTGCTTCAAAGTAAAAGTAATGTAGGTTATCACTATCAACCTAATGTATTTATCTCAGAAAATGACAGAAAATCAAAACCATCAGACCCTGCAACTTTAAGACACCAACGCCATCCAACGCCATCTGCGCTCGTAATGAAGTTGCAAGTGAAGTTTTGACAAACCAACTTGACAGTCAAACGTCAAAATAAGCGAGCGCATATTGATTAACGCTGTCAGTGATGCGTCAGACTGGAGCATGCATCACATGAATGAGGGGAGTTTTGTGTGTTGAGACGACAGCGGAGTGGTGATGATGGGGCAACACCTCGTGTGGATCCTTTGATGGCGGCCCGGCGATGGTGGGTCGTGGATCAGGGGTAGGTGACTGACTGCAAGGCCTGATGACGGTTTTTCACGGATTTGAGTAATTTATAAACTTGCAGAGTGAGATGTGGTTGGTTGTTGGAGTTTACATCTCATCAACATATGAGCTCATATCAGGACGGGTACTGAGTTGTGACAGTGTACACTCATGGTGACTTTATAGTGCTGCCCCACTGGAAAATCAGGTCGCCAGAAACATCAGCCAATATCCGACTCAGTCATATTATCCTGACATTGAGCTAACCAGTCATTGTATTATCCTATTAATGCTGAGCACCTGGGTAGGAAGCGACAAGTATCAATTTGATACGTCATCGGTTTCACTCGTCTAGGGACCGAACTCCCGACCTTCCACATGCGAGATCCGCGCTCTACCGAATCGGCCACCGCACCCGGTCGGAGAGTGAGAGGAGCCTGTCAGAAAGAGTCATAAGCATATTCAGCGCTGTACAGAGCGACCCAACCAGCCACAGTTGAACCTGTTTGAGCTCGTTTGAACTTGCCGGAAATAGACTTTCCTCTTCTTGTGTTCACGATAACTCAGTAAAGTAGATTAGTAATCCGCATTATTGTTATATTATAGAACAGAAATACTTGACAATAAACAAATCTTTTATCTGGCATCCTGAAGCTCCATGGCCATGTCTATTTCGACGACATTGTTTTGGTTGACAAGTTGGAAACTGAGCAATAATAGGTGAAAATTCCATAAGCATATTCAGCGCTATACTGGGCGACCCAATCAGCCACGGCTGAATACGCATATGCGTTTGAGCCCGTTTGAACTTGCCAGAAATACACTTTCCTCTTCATATTATCACATATTTATGTATCTTTTGCACAGATTAAATTGTTTGAAGTATATTTGAAATTTATCTACATTGATTTCTGTTTAAATCACACAATATCACTATTTACTGAATGGGAAACTCATCCTGCAAGGGTATGCTCGATATGACCCAGTGGTCAGCCCTTATTGCTCCTTTCGTCGCTGTGGACCCTTCTCGAAAGAGTGAGCATTCTAGGAATCTTGCCACTTCTGGTGTCACGAAATAGAATCACCCACTGAAAAGAGTCTCCCCTTCCCATGCGCTTCTATTTCGAAATGAAATCGGACACTCATCGTAGCGGAACCAGTATCGCAGTGATTCCATGAGACTACTTGTTTGAATACATAAAACTGTCAACGGGCGAAAATATGTCTACAAAATGAGAAAGAGAAGACCTTACACAGGTTTCTAGCATCCACAATTAAATCCATTATGCACAGTCACCACGTTGTCAATGTACTTATGATCTGCGTAATTATGGACAGTCAAATAAAAACAACTCAAAGGATTATTCAGAAGATTAAATATTAACCAAACCAACACCACATTTAAAATAAAACTAAAGCATCAAAGTTGTCTCTTTCTGAGATAAATTAATTAATTGTTAAATTAATTGTTACAATCGACCTTACTTTACTTTGAAGTAACTTTTTATTTTAGATGGCTAAGTTTTTAAATATTTGAAGTGCAAACATATCAAATTAGTTTTGGCAAGCATGCTAAAACTCTGACAACATAGGCGTGAGCTGTAATATTTTCTCGTAAACTGTCTCAGTATTCCCTTTTATATGGCAACAAATGCTTAATAAGTGCCTCGGAATATAAGTTAGATATTTAAAATCAATTCTAGATAACTGTTTTGCTTTTGAAAAAGACCCCCCAATAGACAATTCTAAATGTTGTCCTGGGGGGTCATTAAACAAACAAAAAAACAAAAATGGTTTTGAAAAGTGTATGCGCCACCGGATTATGCAGCTTTAAATCCGAGTGATTTACAAAATACCTTAGGCTCTTATGATTGATGGGATGTCATCCACCACAATGTCTAGCTGTCAGCTTATATGTCCCTGCTGCCCATCTATGTCAACCTAATTAGAGAACCATACCAAAGAGCACAGGATGGCTTCTATCGCATGTTGAGAATCCCCCACCCTCCTCACCTCCATGCCCAGTGGATGTGGTGGCGAGTCGGTAGAGCGCAGGTTTCCCGTGCAGGAGATCGGGAGTTCGATTCCCAGTTGAGTCAAGGCAATGACATACAAAATTCATATTTGTCACTTCCCAGCTTGGCACTCGGCATTAAAAGGATAGGACAAGGACTAGTTAGTTCAATATCAGGATAATATGACTGAGTGGGATATTGAGTCATGAGGCTGGCGGCCTGATTTCCCAGTGGGGCAGCACAATAAAGTTGCCATGAGTGCACACTGTCACAAGTCGGTACCTGTCCTGATATGACCTCAGATGTTGCCAGGACGTAAATTTCCAACAACCAACCAACCTCCACCCGCACCATTCCCACCCACTCACCATCCCATCACCACCCCCACCCACCCACCACCCACCCATGACACCCAACCCCACTTCGCCGAGTTTATGATGCTTCATGAAGTTGCCATGAGTGTGCACCGTCAAAAGTCGGTAGTGGTCCTGATATTACCTCAGGTGTTGCCACCCCTACCACTCCCACCACCCCAGCACCACCCTACCTCCCCCAGCATCCCAACACCCCTACTACCCCCCTTACCAACCAACCCCCCTACCAACCCCCACCCCCACCACGCCTACTACCCCCACCAACCCCACCAACCCCACCAACCCCACCAACCCCACCAACCCCACCACTGCTACTACACACACCACTGCTACCAACCCCCACCCCACCCCCAAACCCCACCCCTCCACAACCCCCACAACCCCCACAACCCCTATAATTCCCACAACCCCCACCTCGCGGGATTTATGATGCTCCGTGAACAGGTTCTGTCAGGTGTCATACTTCATTTGAGTGAGGGTGGATAAGTGGGGAATGTAACATGGCGTGCGACTGTCGCTCTCCTGGAATTAAGTGGGTAAAGTAGGGTGGTGGGTGGGAAAGGGGGGAGGGGGTGTTATTATCACATCTACTAAAGGGCTACCTTGACAGACACTCTGCCAAATTGATTTCGAAATTTGCTGATAGCAAGATTCAAGTTGTGAATGTTGCATATATCCTGTCCCTGCCCCCCCCCTGCCCTCCCCACCCCCACCCCCCTACCCCCATCCTCCTCAGCTGCCTGAGTTACATGATCCCCCCCCACTTGTTTTTCACCCCCCCCCTTTTCCACAACCCTCCTTCCCCATCAGTCCCCAAACCTGTCAGTAGCTAGCGTGCTAACCATTACGTCACTTATGGTCCCTGATGTAATAACCCTATACATGACCATATAATTGCTAGACGGTAAAACCCCAACACCCAACCAACCTTAGCTGAGTATATATGAAGCAGTAGGGTAATTGTGGGTTAACAGTTGGTTTGCCTTTAAAGACAGAACCAGAACAAAAAACAAAATAAATGTCCAATGGTGCCGGTTCTAATAAAAATTACATGAATTTAAATTGTGTAGTTACACACCTAATATATCGCGACCTTCCTATGAAAAGGTTCTATCTGACAAAATGGTGCTTTCAAGATAATAAGGACTGAAGCTGTATTATTTTGAATATATCACAGTGAAAAATACCAGTCGAGAAACAGTTGTGTAACTGCATGATAGCCTTTTGTAGATAGAACATTTTTACATCCATGACACCAATTCGGTCACTTTGTCAGAAAGTGTGGGCTATTGTCTCATTTGTCATTAAGAGTGTGAGCTTTTCTCTTATGAGCTTTGTCTTGTGAGCTTTTGCTTTGTGAACTTGTGCTGTGGAACAGCTGCCCTGGTATTGTGAATGCTTATGTCTCTATTGTGGGTCTTGGGATCTATTTTTGCCATCCTGATATGACCGTAAATGTCGCCAGGACGTAGAACTCCAACAACCAACCAACTTTGCTTGTTGCTCTTTAGCAAAATAAAAACTAATGCATTGAATCCTGCACACAATTGTCTGTTCGAGCAACATGATGAATCCAGGTATGAAGCCAGGCCAAATTACATCCGGCCGCTGAGGCTCCTATTGAAACCTCATTTGGAGGCCTTGGCCGTGGATTTGGAGGTGATGGAAGATGCCAAAGTCCCAGAACATCCGCACAGAACTGAGGAAGTCTGGGACACATCCACTTGAGTACCAAGGACTGCATGCAGAGATTCAAGGCCAGTTTGCAGACCACCTCTCCATATACACTGATGGTTCGAAAGACCAAAGCCGGGTAGCTGCTGCGGCAGTCTGCCGACGGGAAAAGTTTGGTGTATGTTTGCCCGATCAGAGCTCGATTTTCACTGCAGAAGCCTGTGCACTCCTTCTCGCTTTGGAGTGTATCGAGGTATCCAACCACACTAACTATGTTATATACAGTGATTTGTTCTCTTGCCTCCTGGCTGTTGCTGGACTGAAAACGAATCACCCTATTCTAGCAACGGTCATTTATAAAATGAACCAACTGACAACGGATGGGTATGACATCCACCTGTGCTGGGTGCCTGGCCATGCCGGCATACAAGGAATCGAACGAGCTGATCGGGCTGCGAAGAAGGCCCTGAATCTTGAACCGTGTCTGATCCCTCACTCTGATCTGAAACCACTAATAGCCACCCACATAAAATCCAAATGGCAACATGAGTGGGATGAAAACATTAATAAACTTAAAGAAATTGAACCATCTGTGGGAAAGCCACCACAGACTCATGTGGGAGGTCGGCGGGACCAAGTGGTCCTTAGCCGCTGCCATATTGGCCACTCGTGGCTTACACATGCTTTTCTGCTCAAGGAGGAACCTCCCCCTGAATGTATTGGGTGTCAGTCTGACACTCAAACACATTTTACTAAGTTGTGTTGATTGTTTGGCCCTGCGCCAACGGTTCTACACTGCAGACAGTATGCATGACCTTTTTACTAAGGTAAAACAGGAAAACATTTTAGCCTTTTTGAGGGCAGCCGGACTGTACCACCTCATATAGTTTACTAAATAGATTCTATCAATTATTAATAACACTTTTCTTTTTCTATGGGAATTTGTTTCCCTTGACCTTCGTAGGGGGTGCTGCACAGGCTTGTCTGTCTAAAGGTTTAGATGTAGAAGATAGTAAAGAAGCTGAGTCCTGGTCCAGAAACTCAGTACATGTGTACCTGTCAAACACTTCTATCCACAAGGCACCCTCAGCAATCGCTAGTATGTTGGGTTGAGTGCTGTTGTTTTCTAGCTGTTGATTGTTTACCCTGTTAATTTGTTGTTTCTTGTTTGATGATGCGTGTTACTCATTGTTTCCTGTTACTTCGATTACATGCCTGTTACTATGATACCCTTGACAATTAGGTAACTAGACTATCCTATTACCAGGTTACTGAGTAATTGCTGACTTGTCAACTTGAACACATTGACCTTGTTTGACTGGCTGACCAGTCACTCGCTACTAGCTTCTCATAAGCTCATTTGACTAGAATTAAGCTTGGTTACACTTGTTGACGATATTACTAAGACTGACTGTATCACTCTGGTACCCTGTTAATGTTCACAAGCCTTATTGATACCGCGTTCAGAATTACCCTGAGCTCGCTGTTACTGAATGACCATGTTCCGATATGCCTGACCTGCTTCAGGTTACTGATTTCTTTTTTGAATAAATACTGTAAAGAAGCAGTGTCTCAAGTGTTATATGGAGTGAACCGAATTATAATTTACCAAACTCGAGTTTCAAGTCACTTTTATTTTAAATTTGAGATATTTGAAGTGCAACCATGCCAAATTAATTGTGTCAGACACGCAAACACTCTAACACTGTAGGCTTCTGCAGTAACAGATTCTATCAAATTGCCTCAGTATTCACTTCTATGTGGCAACAAATGTTTAATAAGAGTGCCAGTGTCTAAGTAATACCGCTGTCACACTACGACATAACGAGCGAACGTGAGCCTAATGTGGTGATTTTTCCTCATTACGTTGACATACATTGGATTACAGTATGATGATGTCAGAATGACGCTAGACTGACGTCGATCCACGTCACATTATGTCGTGTTACGTCGAGTTACGTCAAGGTTTTGGACATGTTCAAAACTTTCGATGTAGCTCGAACGTAAGGGTTTACGTTCGCTGTACGTTCTATTCACGTTCAGCGAACGTCAATGACGTTAAACGGACCTTAGGCAAACGCTGCTCACTAGGTTCAACTATGTTCCACTATGTTGACCCACATTAAACCGGGTGGAAATGCCCATGCGGCATAATGGGAACGTCAGGAGAACGTCAGGAGAACATCAGGAGAACGTACATTCAACATACGTTCAACATCTCATGACATATGTAACGTCACATAACGTTCTTCTGGTGATGGAATAATGTTCATAACATTCCGTGAGCGTAATGACATTGTCCTCTCTCGTTGAATGACGGTATCACTACGCTTTACCAACGTTACGCTCTCGTCCACTACACTGCATCCACGTTCAACTTGTACCCAAATTTGCATACTACGCCGAGAAGTTCAACGTTCTTCACGTTCTCCCTACGTTAACGTCGTTACGTCGTAGTGTGACAGGGCCTTTAGATATGTAGAATCGAATTTAGATAATTGCTTTGGTTTTCAAAATTGGATGTTTTCATCAGATTATGCAACTTTAAATTAAAATAGGTGTGTAACAGGAAGTAAATCTCTGAAACTCCGCCAACTGGAGAGGTCGGTAAGTAACGGCGCTGCATCATGTTCAAAAGGGATCAGTCAGTCTCACTTGCGAAGACGTTGGGTACTTATTAACTTCCGGTGCTGTTGACCCGAGGTCAGTGACCTAGTTCCAGACCAGGCTTATTTCTTTGATCACTTTAAACTGTAATGACTTGTCAGTGACGTCAGCAACTGTTTCTGGTTTGAGCCATACATGCCGCTTTGTTCTATCTGGATGGTTGGTTCGTTGTTGGAGTTTTAAGTCCTGGCAATATCTAACGTCATATCAGGATGGGTACCGACTTGTGAGAATGCACACTCATAGTGATTTTATAGTGCTGCCCCTCTTAGGAATCAGGCTGCCAGCACCATCACCCAATATCCCACTCAGTCCCATTATCCTGACACTGAACCAACCAGTGATTGCCCTATCCTATTAATGCTAAGTACCAAGCTAGGAAGTGACAAGACTTAGTATCAATTTTATAAGTCATTGGTTTGACTCGACCTGGAATTGAACTCCCGATCTCCCGCACGGGAGGTCTGTGCCCTACCGATTCGGCCATGGCGTGTGGTGACACAGTGATACCAGTGATACTAGTACTAGAATCAAACTCTTGTGTATTGACTACCCAACGTCATGGGCATCATACAATACTGCACCGAATATTTTAGCTATATACCTTTTCTGTAGTGCATGCGCATTGAGATTCGTCCTCCTACTATCGCCAAACGGTGTATTTTGGTAGTGGAAAATCCTTAGTAAGACATTCCCACAGAATATGCCGCGCAGTTATTGCCACTGCCGACAGGGGGCAGTTTAGTGGTGTAAATACTCTGCAGGCCCTTGTTTAACCGAGCATGATGCAGACTGAGCTAGTCTCTATATTTGTTTTTGCCACTGCCGTCAGAAGGCTGTCTAATAGTGGAAATACTACGTGTGCCTTTTCCGCAGAACATGTTGCATGCTCAACTACTAGCCATGACATTAGTTCTTGATGCTGCCATCAGAGGGCGGGTTAGTAGTGGAAATACTCTGTAGGCCTTTTTCACAGACCACACTGCACACTAAAACACCACACAAATATGTGGTATTGCCCCTACTGTCAACGGAAAGGTCGGTGGTGTAAATCCTATTCAAAGCCTTTTCCAGAGCATGCTGCACGGTTGGCTGCCAACTGCTGATACTATAGTTCTTGTCATAGTCTTCTGAAGGCCAGTTGGCAGGGGGGATTTTAAATAACACAACTTTTAGTGCTTAGCTAGTATTGTATGTCTTTCATTCTACACTTCCTGCAGTAGTTATTTGTTTTGGAAGTGCGTGAGTGGCGTGTTGAGAAGAACATATAGCCAATATCACCCCGAGAACCACTTAAGCATGAGCACGCCTGAGTTCATATTTGTTTACAGTTGCTAGGCAACGGCAATAAAGGCGCATTCGTGTAGGAATTGAGCGTTTGATTTAGTTAGTAGCCCTATACTTCCACACCCACCACCGGATATGGTGGCCGAATCGGTAGAGCGCAGGCCTCCCGTGCGGGAGATCGGGAGGTCAATTCCAGGTCGAGTCAAACCCATGACTTAGAAAATTGTCACTTCCTATATTGGCGCTCAGCATTAATAGGATAGGGCAAGGACTGGTTAGCTCAGTTTCAGGATAATGTGACTGCGTGAGATATCAGGTCATGGTGCTGGTGGCCTGATTTCCCAGTGGGGCAGCACTATAAAGTCACCATTAGTGTGCATTGCCACAAGTCGGTACCCATCCTGATCTGAACTTAGATGTTGCCAGGACGTAAAATTCCAACAACCAACCATCCACACCCACCTTTTGGAAAGCACAACGGTGTTCTATATGGGTTTAACAAAATTGTAAATGGCACTTACGCTACTTCACATTGTTATTTACTTTGAACCATCTGAGGTGGTACATCCACGAACACTGTTAGTGATTGATCGTATTAAAGGACATAAAGACGACACGATCCAGATTGAGAGATAATATGTTATCATCGCCCATTGATTCTACCTCTTTTCGTAGACAGTTTTCCGCCACTCCCCACACACCCCCCTCCTCTTTCCCCAATGTGTTTCCAACCGTGATCCATAAAATGATAACTCTAAGAGGAATGTTGTTCCACGTCACTAAAATTAATGTATTTCCAATGGAATTTGCCAGTCGGAGGTATTATTATGCCCTTATATGTTTTGTGAGGGACAACTATTTGAAATATTGTCACTGTGCAGTAGACACAATTCTTGTTCTATTATCACTTTGCAGTAGACAACATTCTTGTTTTTTCGGGGTTTGGGTTTTTTTTGGTGAGAGCAGATGACATTTGTGTTTGATAAAAACAGACGACAAAATTTGGTTTTGGTAGGAGCAGACGACATTTTGGTGGGTTTTTTTTTTAGAGTAGACAACATTTTTGATTTTGGTGAGAGCAGACAAAATTGTTGGTATTGGTGGGAGCAGACGGTATTTATGTTTTTCATGAAAGCAGAAATTGTTGTTATGAGAGCAGACAATTTTGTTGTGAGTAAAAGCATACATTTTGAGTTTTAGTGTGAGCAAACGACATATTTAGTTTTTCGTGAGAGCAGATAACATGTTTTGTTTTTGTTGAGAGCAGACGACATTTTTGTCGTGAGTCAGAGCATATAACATTTCGATTGTTAGTGAGAGCAGGCGACATTTGTATATTTACTGAAAGTAGACGACACATTATTCAACAGTGCTCGATTGGCAAAGTATTGGTATCGCCCGGCCGAATTCTATCCATTCTCTATGTTCTACTAAGTGTGCACGATCTCCGACCCTGGACTGTAGTAGTGTGCAATTAGACACTGTCATGCGAAGTGGCAGGTTGATACGGAAAGAACAAAATTGTCCAAAGCACTATCAGGCGGAGAAAACATTGAACCTTATCAGTTCTCTAAGATGTCTTCCAGTCGTAGCTTTAATCAATTTCACATCTGACAGCCATTGGTTTTTATCCAGGTATATATGCTTAGTGAGTGAGTTGCAGTTACCGTCATAGGCGAAATGCCACATAGCATTCCCGACTCGAACTAGCGGCTAGGCACTGGTAACTTTCCAGCTTGAGAAGACACAGGACTTTTTATCTAAATTTCCCCACCCACCCTTCCCTCTTCTCATTGGCTGAGGAAGGCAGTGCTCTCATATATAAAGAACGCCATATGATACAGTTGTTCTCTTTGTCATATTTCTTGTGTCTAGTACTCATCTGACTTCCCTTATGTACCAAGAGCACAGCATTTTCCTCCTTATCTTGTATCTCCTCTAATCAGGGTTCCTAATGACTCAAAGTTTCCGTATCGTACTTCCTTGTCCATGTCTCTCTGCATTGGTTGTGATTGATTCAGAACAGTGGCTGGTCCACAACTGAATTATTTTTGCGCTATTTATATGTTTGTTGGTTGTTGGAGTTTTATGTCCTGGCAATGTCTAAGGTTATATCAGGATGGGTACCAATTTGTGACAGTGAGCACTTATGACGACTTTATAGTGCTGTCTCACTGGGAAAACAGGCTGCCAGCACCATGACCTGAGATCCCACTCAGTCACATTATCCTGACACTGAGCCAACCAGTCATTGTCCTATTCTAATAATGTCAAGCACTTGGCTAGGAAGCGACAAGTATACATTTTTATGTCATTGTTCGAACCCGTCGGTTGGAATCCCATGATCTCCCAAAATGGGAGACGGACACTCAACTCATTGGGCCATCGCTGTTTATATATGTAGATGAGAGTTCATTAGAGGCTGGAAATATTTGTTTATTCCCCGGTTTAGAAATGCCTCTGAATGAGTGAAATAGGGTTGATGGGACATATACACAGAGATGGTGCTGATAATCTGGTGTATTTTTGTTCAGCCGTAAAACTTATTTTTGTTTCTGCTATGAATTAAATATAACATCATACATGTTACGCACATATTATTAAGTAGACCTGGGGCGGTGATGTAATCAGTAGAGCGCAGACTTCCCATGTGGAAGGTCGGGAGTTAAAATCCTGGCCGAGTCAAACCAATGACTTATCAAATTGATACTTGTCGTTACCTCGCCTGGCGGTTGGCATTAATAGGATAAGACAAGGACTGGTTAGCACAGTATTACGATAATGTGACTGTGTGGGATATGCTGATAGCCTGGTTTCCCAGTGGGACAGCCCTGTAAAGTTGCCATAAGTGTGTAGTCACAAGTTCTGATATGACTTCAGATGGTGCTAGGACGTAAAACTCAAACCTACAACATTTTATCATTTGGCGATAAACTGGCACTGTACATATTTGTATTTCACCTCTCTTTGTTAGTTTTTATTCTTGTGCGTCCTTTATATGTGTTTATTAATGTCTGATGACATGATCAGAGTAGGTCTCTAGCTGCTGCCAGATGGGGCATGACCTTCTCACAGTCATACTGAGATAAGGCTGTATGCGCTGAACCAGTGGTCACCACTCCGACAGTCTCACATATAGGCTGGTGGCCATGTTCAGCAAGAGTCCAAAAATGACAAATTACCTACTTCGGCAAATACTTTACGGAAAGTGCCTGCATAAGGTCAGAGGTCAAGTGCAACCGGGGTTTTGTTGGTTATTGGAGTTTTACGTCCTGACAACTTCTAAAGTCATATCAGGATGGGTACAGACTTGTGACAGCGAGCACCTATGGCGATTTTATAGTGCTGCCCCACTGGGAAATCAGACCACCAGCATCATGACCCGATATCCCACTCAGTCACATTATCCTGACACTGGGCTAACAAGTCCTTGGTGTATCCTATTAATGTGCGCCAGACTAGGAAAGGACAAGTATCAATGTTATAATACATTGAACTCCCGATGTGCCGCACGGGAAGCCTGCGCTCTACCGAGTCGACCATCACACCCGGTTATTAATAATGGAGTTCTATAAGTTATTCCCGTCCTGGTTTGACCTTAGCTGTTGATAGGACGTAAAACTACAACAAACAAACAAACAATACAAAGTTATTTATATTTGTCTAATAAATTACGCAGCAAGTAGCAAGTAAACATATATACACCATACCTAGACAATAACTAGATTAAATGTGTGGATATAAAGAAATATGCTGGTACCTAGTAAATAGGTACATATATTTGCCAGTGCATGTAATTTGTTTGGAGGGGGGGGGGATCTGTACATTGAATGGTAAGGTATTGTCGAGGAGTGATGGAAATTGGAAATATTGCGCCTAGAACAGGTTTCGAACACACACCTCGTACATTCCGGGCTAGTATGCTAACCGTTACACCACCAGGCTCCCTGATGCGATCACCCTATCCACGCCAACCTGCCTATGTGACTCCTTGCCTGGGAGGTCAGTGCAGACTACTACAGCATGATGGGTACAAAGGATGTGCAAGTGGTGCAGAATAGTGGTTTGATTGTCTGTTGTTGTTTTACATCCTAGCATCTAAGGTCATATCAAGACAGGTACCGACTTGTCAGAGTGCACATTCATGGCGACTTTTTAGTGCTGCCCCACTGGGAGACCAGGCTGCCAGCGCTATGACCTGATATCCCACTCAGTCACATTATGCTGACACCGAGCCTACCAGTCCTTGCCCTATCCTAATAATGCCGAGTGCCTGGCCAGGAAGCGACAAGTATAAATTGGTAGGTCATTGGTTTGACTCGACCATGGTTCAAACCCAAGATCCCACGGTATACCAACACTGGAGACGAGCGCTCTAACACATTCGGCCATCCCGTCTGGTTCAAAATAGTGGTAGTTAGTGTGTTGTTAGTGAGAGGGGTGTGTGAATATATATATATATATATATTTTCTGTTTTGGTACATTCGTTGTTTAAGCAGGGGAAATTTCAGTCGCAGACGACTGGCCTTCCTCATTCCACTGCTCCTTGCCCTATCCTAGTAATGCCGAGCGTCTGGCTAGGAAGTGACAAGTATCAACTTTTAAGTCATTGGTTTGACTCGACCTGGATTCGAACACACGATCCCATGATCTACCAACACGGGAGATGGACGCTCTAACTCATTCGGCCATCCCGTCTGGTTATTACAGTGTGAATTTTATTGCGGTACTATTTGATGCATTCCATAAAAAAAATGGCTAGTGTTTTATATTGCATGGCCTACTCAAGGGACCGGAAGCCTGGGATTGCAGTGGGTACCTAATTTCTGAAGGCACTTGTGTCAGTTTTAAAATAGAATCTTAGATGCTAACAAATTGCATATAAAATCATTGATGTTACCTTCGTTGGTGATGCTTTTTATTGGTGAGTTGTTGGTAAAAGGCGGCATTGACAAATGTATTCACACACTTGTCTAATTACATATACACAACTGGTGCTGGGTAGTAATTTGCTAGTGAGGTTTTTTTAAAGCTATGCAAATGAAAAGAGCTACACAGCAGTCCTTTCTTATAATTGGGTGGTTAACTTGTGTTTAGCTCAGATGATTAATGCATGTAATCAATTTAAACGATTTAGCAATGACATTTTTTGTTGGGTATTTTTCATGCAGGCATCTCCCATCTGATTAAATCTCTTCCAGTAGCAATTGAGTTGAGTGACATTCCGAATTTCTGAATTGTTACTAAAAGGGAGTAATGTTCGAGAATAAAATGTCGGGAGTTGCAACTGCTACTAGTGCTAGTGGTTTTTGGAAAGAGCTGTAGTAGATCTGCATAAGGGCTGTTGCCTCCCATTAGACAAGCAATACATCAAGTCACTGTGGACGTTTATAGTTAATTTCGTGGTGAATGAGTTATTTTCCAACCACTTGCAACTGACTATTATAGTCATGTATTTATATGATGTATAAGCATTATACGAGCATAAAGGCGCGGAAAGGAGTTATTATTATTACATTTACCACTATTCGTTGTATCATTTGGTGCAGAGTATATTACACCCCTGACGCAGTTTCTGCCGTCCGCCAGTTTCCGCGGTACGCATCGCTTCTGCGCATGCGTCAAAATCGAACAGCATCATCACTAACCTTATAAATTTAATATAATGTTTTTGGTAAAGAGGTTTTCTATATGTGTACCAACCGATTTATTTCTAGGTGGTGTGGTTTTCGAGATATTTCACTTTTTCTGTATTTTCTGTATGAAGATTGCTCACGACCATTGACAATGCCTTGAGTTAGACGGTATGCGCAGTGCAAAACATTAGTTTTATTCAAAATTAATAGAAATCATGAACCCTACCCTTATAAATTTAATATAATCTATTTGGTAAAGCTGTTTTATATATGTGTACCAAGTGATTTGTTTCTAGGTGGTGTTCTTTTAGAGATATTTCACTTTTTTTGTATGAAGATTGATCATGGCCACTGACAATGCATTTGAGTGTAGGCGTACCGCGGAAACTGGCGGACGGCGGAAACTGCGACACCCCCTTCCACATGACCACTGGCGCCAGAACCGCCATATTTCCTAACCACGGACGCTCAACACAGTCAGTCGCGTCCAGGAATATTTAATGCATAAACTTGTAGGTGTACATACCAAGGGTTCAGGTTAAAACACCGAGAAATCCATTTGACTTGTTTCATGTATAAGCCTCCCCTACGAATTGACAAGAGACAGCAGATTGGGTTGGTTCGTTTATTCGACTCCGGGCCGAGCGATAAATGCTCTACCTAATACAAAAGCAAAAAACTGGAGGCAAGTGACAATTCAAACCAACTCGAGCAGCATCGAAACCGCCAGGACCACAGCAGGGCCAGCGGACGACGGCGATTGGACAATATTAAGTCGAGTAGAATCGAAAATAATAAATAATTCTCTGAGCGTTTATATGTATATAATAGATTATATATAATATAATCAAATTTATTTGTGCGCTTTCCAGTTAAAGCCTATTAAATTCCTATGAATGTGGCAGCTTCTATGGTAAAATGGATTTGATTATCGGAATGATGGCAACTTCAGCTTGAGCATGGTAGTTGTCATGGTTTCATTTCTGCCTGGACGGCGTTTGTCGATTATGCGCCTGAACCCTTCATATGTATGCTTATCTAATTAATCAAGTTAAACATGATCGTGTTCAAATAGTAAACCTCCAATATACTGCCGAGTAATTAGGGAAATGGACCAGTTCCTCTGATTGAAGACCTCAAATCCGGATTTCAGCATGTTGTAAAATATTCCGATATTCAGCATAGGGGGAAATGCAAATGTATTATTACTGACCGGTGTATGTGACCAGGCACATGTATGTATATATATATATATATATATATATATATATATATGGGTTGGTGGGATGTAAATAGACATAGTGGTGCTGGCAGGTCTCGGTGTGAGTGCACTCAGGGCCTACCCCGTCTGTTGGGATAGGGATCACCACACTCAAATGTCAAGGTTGGTCATAGCCATGGGGCCATACAGCTTCTTGTGGTGGACAGACCACTGGTATCCATGGTGACCAGGAATGTTGGATCCCTATTGGTAGGGCCAAGAATGTGTATTTCCCATTTGGGGAAAGGGGACGGGTGATACTCTACAATGAACCCATGTAACCATATATATAATAAACCAGAGGGCTGGACTCTCTCTTCTTCTTTACACTTTATACTCTTCCTTTCTCTACTGTGATAGATACATATTCCCTATTTCTTGAAGCTGCATAGTCTGATGAAGCATCAAATTTTCAAACCAATAAAAACTCACCTAGATTTGATTGTACAGGCTTTCTCTGTGAAATAAAACTGTACTATTTATCCATGTAAGCATTCCCTGCACTCCGTCACTCTTGCAGCTGAAGCGATGATTTGGACTGACTGACCCTAATAGTGGTTGTAGCTCTTGCTTAGATCCTAAATAACTCCCAGAGATTATATTATTTCAAGATATGAAAACCATATTGCATATGTTAGTGGCTTGAACTTTTGTATAAATAACTATATCTTACATGGCCAGAATAGCAGCGCTAAAGCAGTGAGAAATGACATCTATGTTAAAGTTGCATAGTCCGATCATTACTGGCATTGGGCAGGGATGAACTAGGAAGCAGAGCTGGGAATGACATAACTTTATTCTCATGACAATCTCATCCAATGGCAGTCTCCGTTACAGTACTTCGTGTTTGAGCATGCCCGCAGGCCACGTCTGACATGAACACGTCTTGGCTGCGATAAATGTAATCGTAAAGAACTTATGTACAATGTTTTTTATGAACGTAACATTTCATCAGGTGAGGGAGATAGATCACAATATAGCAACACAATATATCAACACAATATATGAGGATAATGAGTGGAGTGAGTCAGAAGACTCATGAATGGTATAAGTAGTGATCATGTGGATCAGTGGGGTTTATGTAGGGTAATTGATCAGGTTTGCTTGATCTGATGCAGACATGTATATTAAGACAGTGATGAGTGGCTAATAGGAGAAATTTACCTATTGATAGTTTTAGGATAATAACGGGGAGGTGCTTTTTGTATCATTAGATGTTTTTTGTTTTTATTTGTTTTATGCTTTCATAGGACCATGCATCTTTAACAACCAATGAAAAACTCACTGAAAGTTCTGGTGGAGAGCAGAGCCAGCGCTTGTTATATTACTGTATTGTGAATGTCCTTCAAATGTCGCCTTGAACTGTGGAACTGTGATTATTCACATACCCTACGGCTGCACCTCCATTTGACATTCCATTTCTAAACTCCAACAGCCGCTGATCTTCAAGGATATCTGCTAGTATGATATTTGTTACCAGACACTATTAAGTTGTCAAATATGATGGTAAAGTCATAGAGTCCGATGAATCTGAGATAAATATATCAAGCTGACTGCAATATTCTCCCTTACTTTAGTTCAAATTAACTTATATTATATAAGTGGCTAACTTTGGATATATTTGATGTCATCATCACCATCATCATGCTGTCGGTCACGATGCAACAAAGACTGCTTTCATTCCTTGACTGCCGCTCTCCATTTAGCTCTCTGCTGTGAGAGTGATGTCCATGAGTCAGTCTTAATGTATCTCAGCTTTCTCTTGATGGTATCCTTGAACCTGAGACGAGGGTGCCCTCTCTTTCTGTAACCAGAAGACAGTTGAGAATAGAGGATCTGCTTTGGTACCCTGTCTGATGGCATCCTCATGAGGTGTCCAGTCCACCGGAGATTCTTTTTTATCAGAAGATCTTCCATAGAGGGCAGCCCCGTCCGTTCGACCTGCCAAATTAATGTTGGTATTAATATGGGTTTTGGGGTGTTTTTTTTAGGTTATTGGTCACCTAATTTAGGACGCAGTGGCCGAAGCGGTAGTAGCGCTGGATGGGAGGTCGTGGGTTCGAGTCCTTGTCGAATAAATCTAGTGATTTACGAAATTAAAATGTGGCATTGTTTGGGATTGCTGTTCAGGAGTCACATCATATTACAGTAGTGTACGAAGTAATTGCCAATTGTTAACCTCAGCAGGTTAGACAGTACTCCTGGGGTTACCTGGTTCCGTACATAAATGGTTGGTTCTTGGAGTTTTACGTCCTGGCAACATCTGAGGCAATACCATTTTTTAGTATGAGGTCAAGTTGCTACCTATGGTTGGTTGTTGGAGTTGTATGTTCTGGCAAAACCTAAGGTCATATCAGGACCGGTACAGACTTGTGAGAGTCTGCACTCATGATGACTTTATAGTACTGTCCCACTTTAAGAGCAGTTCACCAGCATGATGACCTTATATCCCACTCAGTTCACATTATGCTGACACTAAGCCAAGTAGTCCTTGCCCTATCTTAATAATGCCAATCACATGTCTAGGAAGCGGGAGTAAAATCAAAATGAGGATTGTCATGGGGGTGATGAAAACTAGATAAAGGATTCACCCTGTACTCGCAGCACACGGGTGAATACCAACGCTATATAAAAGATGTCGAAAAAGCAGGGAAATGCAAATAGAGCCTAAATTCACAATCTAAGAAGCAACATTTATTCTTTATATATGTTTTCATATTTCCCCGCTACCTTTGAGTTAAAAAATGTAATAAAACATGCAGTTTAATAGACTTTAAAAGTGAAATCGACAGCTTTCTATGGCCGCCATCTTGTCTTTTTGCATTCTCTCCCATTTCACCAACTCTGTGCCGATATAAGTACCCATTTGATACTGGAGGTAGGCATTCTACTTCCTGTTCCATACTAAAGCTATTTTTGCCCATATTTACACTACGTTGTCGTTCACTCGTGTACTATAAGTACAGGGTGAATCTGTTATCTAGATGAAAATGGGAGCTATTGCGCAAATGGTGGCATTCTCGACTAGGGTTGGAATCCAGTGATCTACCAAAGCGGGAGACGGACGATCAACTCTTTCAGCCATCCCGTCTTTCTAACATAGATGAATAAGTCAGTTGACTGGTACTACAAGGGTAGCAAGTAGCAGAAAGGCAAATGTAGGCTACATCATAAATAATACTTGCATAACATGTTATACGTCACATTATACTGGTATTGGGCCAATCTATCCAGTGAATTTGTAGTATCTTGCGAAGTAGCGTAAGAGGCCATTTTTGTAAATGTTGGTTTGAGGCATCCATATCTTCCCATACCGGAAGTAGAACTTCTTTGCTAGGCTTCCCCATCCGGTTCACACCACGGGGTGTGTTTTAGCATAATTTACGGTAATTGTGATTGCGCATGTGCAGCTTTCCCAGCTATTTTCGGTATTCTTATCATCGGGGAAAGCCATCCATGAAATGACATCGATATCAGTCTGTATGGATTTTTTAAAATTTTCCCTTCGCAACCAAATGTCCAGTCATGCCTGTGAATGGTGCATGGTTATTAAAGGGTAATAAAGTAAATGCATGGTGGTGTTATTGCTGTTTAGGTAGTAGTTTGCATGGTCTGGGTGCCGGGCACAGCGCCCGAATCGGTAAAGTGTGGGCCTGGCGTGCGGAAGGTCAGGAGTTTGCTTATTGGTCGAGTCAAACCAATGACTTATAAAATTGATAGTTGCTGTTTCCTAGCCTGGCGCTTAATAGGATAGGGAAATGACCCATTAGATCAGTGTCAGGATAATGTGAATGAGTGGGATATTGGGTCATGGTGCTGGTGGCGTGATTTCCCAGTGGGGCAGCACTATTAAGTCACGAGTACATGTTGGTTCTTACTGAAGGAGGTTCAAGAAGCATTTTGATTCCTTTTTGTGGGTGTGAGGGGCTTGTTTCTATGTGGAGGGTGATCTTACTAATTAAAAGGTCAGGTCACCTCATTAATGATCCTTATTCTAATAGTCGAGACATTATGTTTTGTGTTCTCTTGTATTAATTGTTGTCCTCTAAAGTGCTTTTGTCTTCGGGACCTGATGGCAGTTTGCGAAGATATGTTGATTTTGGGGGGATTTATTTTATTGTTAGAGCACTGAGTGGATATAGATGTAAAGAATGGGTGCTTTATATTAAAACTCTCCCTAAATAAGGGTGCTTGTTAACAGCATTTCACAATAGGATGGGAAAATGCTGCATCATCAATGCAGGCTGTCAACTTACCTAGATCTTGGACAAAAGCACGTGCAAATGAAAACCACCATTATCACACGTGGTTTTGTGTCTACGGTACAAAAACTCCCCCCTCCCCCTCCACCCCCCCAACCTCTAGACCTCCCACCCACTCCTCCCCGCCCCGCCAGCTGAGGATGCGATCAACACCTACCTTAGAAAGGAATATTGTTTGCTCCAATGTTATTATTCCCAAGTCAAACGTGTAGATATGAGCACCAGATCAAATATGTAAGGGTTTTCTTTTCTTTTGTAATTGGACATGGTAGCCATGACATGAATACTTCATGGGCGGCGGGTGAGACGATACATGATAAGATCTGATCGGACACTGTGGCGCCATCTATAATATACTCCCGATGTCAGTGGCCACCCCACTGCGGTGGAGCCGCCTTGTGGAAACCCCACAAACTAGAAGGGAGACACGGGCATCGGGTGAGACTGCTACAGGATAAGAATCTGATCAGACACTGTGGCGCCATCTATAATATACCCCCACCATCAGTGGCCACCCCACTGCGGTGGAGCCGCCTTGTGGAAACCCCACAAACTAGAAGGGAGACACGGGCAGCGGGTGAGACAGCTACATGATAAGATCTGATCGGACACTGTGGCACCATCTTGATTAAACAACTCGGTTGATCGGAACCACTTGTTGGTGCATGCGGAGGCACTACAACCTTGTGTTGCATTAACGAACATGCTCGGGGTGAAACAGAATGGCGGCTTAATCCAAAACTTGTTTCTTGTAATAACCAATATAACTACAGCAAATAGGATTTAAAGTATTTTATGATTGCATAATTTAGATATATGAGACTGTCTCAAAAGGTGCTAAGCAATATGGGACAAAACTGTGTCCATAGTAACGATCAACACACTATCTACTTATGGATAAGCTCAGGATAAACTGATTTGTTTTTTACATGGTGTTTATAGAATACATATTGATTTGAAGCAAATGTCCTTGTGTTTTCAGTATAACCGTTTCTGTGCTGTTTTGTGTCAATCATTACTATGTGCAAAAAAAACGAAGAGTTAGCACCTTTTGAGACAGGCTCATATGATGCATTTACATTTTCCCGACACTGAGCTAACCAGTCTTTGTCCAATCCTATTAATGCCAAGCTAGAAAGGGACAAGTATCAATGTTGTATGTCATTGGTTTGAATCAACTGGGAATTGAACTCCCGATCTTCCGCACGGGAGGCCTGCGCTCTACCGATTCGATCACCGCGCCCGGTTCCGGCCTAAATCACCCTCGCCGAATATCCACCAATGAAGCAGACATCTGGCTAGCTCATGGTGTATTGGCTCTGGAGGATTTGGAACGCATAAGACAATGCGATAATGCATTAATTCCTGAATGGGGAAAAGGAGTAAGGCTGTTTAATGCAGAGCTTGGGATTAGGGTGTGGATTTAATGATGCAGGATCACACTTGTGGGGAATTGGTGGGAGAGAGGAGTTGGGAGGCAGTGGGATGCGGGGAAGGGAAGAAGAAAGAGGGAATGGGAGTGGATGGGGAAATGGAGATTAGGAAGGGAGGGAGGGTGCAGGAAGGATAGAAGCAGAATATGGAGGCGGAAGTAGGGATAGGTAGCGAATTGAAGGGAGACTAGAAGGGGCTGGAGGCATGGGATGGGAGAGAGGCAGAGATGAAGAGACGGAAGATGAAAGGGAAGAGGAGAGAGAGGAGGAAGAGATAATCGGAGGTGCAATGAAGGAGGGTGCGGAAGAAGGAGTGGAGGAAGGAGTGGAGGAAGTGACGGAGATGGGAAGAGAGTAGAAGAGCAGGAGAGGCAGGGGGCGAGGTGGGAGGCGAGGTGGGAGGCGAGGTGGGAGGCGAGGTGGGAGGCGAGGTGGGATGCGAGGTGGGAGGGGAGAGGGGAGGTGGGAGGTGTGGTCGGAGGCGAGGTCGAAGGCGAGGTCGGAGGCGAGGTCGGAGCGAGGCAATATGCGAGGTGGGAGGCGAGGCGGGAGGGGAGGTGAGAGGGGAGGTGCGAGGTGTGGTGGGAGGCAAGGTGGGAGGCGAGGTCGGAGGCGATGTCGGAGGCGAGGTCGGAGGCGAGCTCGGAGGCGAGGCAATATGCGAGGTGGGAGGGGCGGTGGGAGGCGAGGCGGGAGGCGAGGCGGGAGGCGAGGTGAGGCGAGGTAGGAGGTGTGGTGGGAGGTGAGGCGGTAGGTGAGGTGGGGTGCGAGGTGGGTGGCGAGGTGGGAGGCGAGGTGGGAGGCGAGTCGGGAGGCGAGGTGGGAGGTGAGGCGGGAGGCGAGGTGGGAGGCGTGGTGGGAGGCAAATGCACCTGTTTCAAAACGATGGAGAGATAAATGTTGTCTGACACCAAACATTGTCTTAATTATATCATCATCCAGTTGCACCTGTCCAACTTGTATCGAGTATATGCATACACATAGAGATGCAGCCACAGAGATATCGCTTACAATGTGCTGATTTCATTATCATTACAATGACATAGGCTTGGAGGTACTGGCCAAAACAATGCCTTCTTTTCATTTCAACTTGATACTGTAATGCATAGTGAGAGTTACCCAGAGGATGTTGTTGTTGTAAAAATAGGTTATTCATTGAATACATTGTTTTGTCAGCGCAGTTGCTCGGGTCTCACGATCATGTCAGAATACAGTTAAAACATGATCGTGGTGTAGCACATGAAAATCGTTGGGATATGAAATCGTGACCTTACTACAAGAAGGTTCTATCTGACAAAGTGACTGAATTAGTGTTATGGATGTAAAAATGGTCTATCTACAACAGGCTAGAGTGGGTCATGGTGCTGGCGGCCTGATTTCCCAGTGAGGCAGCACTAGTAAGTCATGAATACATGCTGTCACAAGTCATTATCCTTCCTGATATAACCTTAGATATTGCCAGTATGTAAAACTCCAACAACCGACCAAACCTCAGCTCATCTAGCATGCTGAGTGATAAGATTTTACCCACATTAGTTATCACCACCGCCATTAGGTGGCAACTTGGTGGTGGCCACTTGGTGGGTTCGATTTCTGCTCCAGGTGCAATATTTCCCATTTTCATCCCACCCCCAAAGACATATCGTATAGAGGATTTCCATCAATGGCTCCACTGTCATACATCATTCCATTACTCACATTTATTACCATCAAAGAACTGGATAAATAACTCCAACCACAGAAAACTGGAATGCTAGTGCTTTGATTCTGGCAAATTATGCATTATGATGAACCAAATATTTGCCAATGAAAAAGGTCATACTGTGTGAAGAAGGGCACTGGTTCTTACCGAAGGAGGTTCAAGCGCCATTTTGATTCCTTGTTGTGGGTGTGAGGGGGCTCATTTCTAAGTGGAGGGTGATCTGTTTCTAAACTGGTATTTTTCACTGAGATATATTTAAAATAATATTGTTCTATCTGCTTTGCCATTTTGTCAGTTAGAACCGTCTTATACTAAGGTCACGAAATGTAAACCACAAAGATATAAATTGCAGAACCACCAGTCGTAACAGCAGGTACACATAGTTATTATACATCACGTATATGGGTCATTCTTTAAAACTGGGCACAACATATTTGGTTTCCACATTACGATGCTGATAATTTGTTTTTTTCTTTTATTAATTGCAAGTCAAATAATTATTGTATCCTCTGTGTATTAAGTATGTTAGCAACAGTACAGTTATTGAAGCTACCCCAAGAAAGAAATTAAAAGTTTACTTATATGATTTTGTGCTAATATGAAAAAGTGAAAATTTACCCATTTACACTATGCATGTAGCCAAACTTTTTTTCGACTTATTTTTCGACTTTTTTCTTGTAAGTCATAACCTCGTCTGCTTAACAGTAATCAATCAAATCTTGTTTTACTATGTTATATAGGTTCAAATGAGGTTCTGGATGTGTCTTGTATAACATCTAATTCAAAAAGTGAAATTCATTTTTTTCAACTCTGAGATATGCACAACATGCAAACCTTCATAAGACATTGGATTAGGCTATTATTTGGAAGGTTTTCACTTTCGGTTTCCATGTCACACTTTCATGCCCAGTTTTAAAGAATGACCCATATATGTGTGTATTTATTGTAGTATGCACTAACCTATCAGACAAGAAGCCACATACACAAGTCGGTGAGTATAGGGTTATTGCATTAGGGATCCTAGGTAGTGTAATGGTTATGATGCTAGCCTCGAATTGGCTAGAAGTATGGGTTCGATTTCTGCTCTCGAAGTGCAATCCTTCCCATTTTAATCACCCGACGACCAATGAATTAAAAATTGATACTTGTCACTTCCTAGCCTGGCACTCGGCATTATTATGATAGGGCAAGAACTGGTTGGCTCAGTGTCAGGGTAATGTTCCTGAGTGGGATATCATAGCCACGGTGTTGGTGGCTGGTCTCTCAGTGGGGCAGCATTATACAGGCGTCATGAGTGCACACTGTCACAAGTCAGTACCTGTCCTGATATAACCTCAGATGTTGCCAGGACGTAAAACTCCAACAGCCAGCCAACCATAGCACCCAACGTAGTCAGAGCACAGTCCCCCATTTAAAGTGAGCAATTTGAATTACTCACACGATTCAGCGACAGGGTCAGGAAGTAAATACATCTGAGAGTCAGCGAAGAGATTTGCTGGAGGTAGTTTTAGAAAGAAAGTTACATAGAATGAAGGGTGAAGGTGGAGTGGGTTTATTCCCACCTTAATGTGCAATTGCTTCGTGAGCGGGCAGCAGTTTCGGAATTCCTACTTCACAGTGGAGTGTGTGTGTGTGTCCCTAATAGGAAGCTATTAACGCAGCGAGTAGAGGCCGGATTACCCATAATGCACTACAACTGGCAGAAGATCCCGTGAAATGGTGCAGACACTTATCTAGTTTTCCAAACTGGGTGCGGTGGCCAAATACCTCGAGCTTGGGCATCACTTGCGGGAAATACGGAGTTTGGTTCCCGGTCGAGTCAAACCAATGACTTATCAAATTGACACTTTTCGCTTCATAGCCTGGCGCTCAACATTAATAGGATAGGAGAAGGACTGGTTAGTTCAGTGTCAGGATAATGTGACTGAGTGGGATAATTGGGTCATGGTGCCGGCAGCCTGATTTCCCAGTGGGGCAGTGCTATAAAGTTGCCATGAGTGCGCACTGTCACCAGTCGGTACCCGTCCTGATATGACCTTAGATGTTGCAAGGACGTAAAACTCCAACAACCAACCAAATGTAGTCCGCCACTGGTTTCAATGCTACATTAGCTGCTCTGACTAAATGGCGTCCATTGATGTGGGTGGATTATTATTCAGATATTCCGCCTAAGGTGAGACAACACAGGATTAGTTTGGAACTAATGAAATTAAGATGTTACAATAAAAATGCACACAAAACCCCAACAACATTATATTTAAATTGACTAACACAAATCAAGGTACAAAAAAAAGCAGGTCTTGACCGTTTGCATTCTACAAACAGCTACAACCCAACCCATAAACAAGAAATAACAAATTTAACCATCTTAACATTTCCTAAAAGAGGGGGAGGAGGAGGAATACCATTAGATACCATAAGATAAATACCATTACATTGAATACCATTTGTCTGCGGGCGCCGTATGGCTAGTTAGCGCACTAGCATGACACCCATTCACAGTTTCCCTTGATATTGAATCTAAAGCCGTGTTCACACGGGGTAGTTAATTCGAATCATATAAATCGACTTGCCTAGTTTGGCTCAGATTTGGCATGTGAACGCGCGTCTGAGTCGATTTAGGGCTGATTCGATTCATATAAATCGGATTTTATAAACCACCTCTAGGTGGTTTATATGAACCAAATTTTATGATTCAACTTATATCGCCCGTGTGAACGCAACCGACTTACTTGAGGCGGATTAAGGATGTCACACTATATAATATAATTTGGTCTATGAAACCGCTAGCTGTGCACAGATATTTTTGTTATCATTTATTTTTAGGGTTTCACTGCCCAGCAGAAGTTTTGACTGTTCCAAACCAATACGATTCAATCCATACATATCTAGGTCGAACCCACACTCTCTCGGCCGACGTCGATGAACCCAAACTGGCGCTCGTTAGTCTGGACTTGCTCATGCGCAGATATCCACTTCCACCTTAAACCGATTCAAAGCACTGCCCGTGTGAACGCGAAACACTTTCAAACTAAATCGACTCATTTGATTCGATTTGTCTAATTCGCTTCACATTTTGCCCGTGTGAACACGGCTAATGATACACAAAGTATGTTCTTTGAATCAGTAGTCATGGCTGTGGGACCTACAAAAACTAATGTCGGCACTGGCATGATTCCCAAGAATGTTGTGGCCAGTATCTACTGACTACGAGTTCACCAACCTAAAAATATAATTTGACAAACGACGCAGCAGATTAGTTTAAAGTTGGATTTATTATAGTTCCAGCAGGGTAAGACTTTTTGTTCAATAAGAAGTTCAAATCAACAACAAGTTCAATAATACAGTCAGGTCGTAGAAGCTTTAACCCTTGCCCTTAATAAATGTCACGTGGGGTTGGGTGGGTGGCAGTTTTAAGGCTAGTCAGTGTCCTCCTTGTGCCTGTGTCGAAGTGAGCTCACTGCCGCAGCACCTGGCCTTATATAGTCTCATGTAGGTTAATTAGTTCAAAAAGGTGTCTGCAGATGGCAGTCCGATAGTGTTTACTTAGGCTAATCAGGGTTTGTATCTTAGACGTAAAGATAGGCGGCGCTGGCACACAAGACATACTAATACAATCGTTTCTCGATATGTGGCAGCATGCAGGCCTCCTTAGTTACTAGGATGGCATTACGGACAATTCATGGGCTAGAGGTAATTTTCTAAGGACAAAGGCTGTGAGGTCATCTGATCTACTCTGTGTGCGCTCACAACTGTCATCCAAGACCTAACTGCTAACAATCCTCCAAATGACCTCATACCCCGACCTCACAAAGTCACAGCATAAACTGAGTATCCCTACTAACACTACCGCATGGGTTAAGTATATATATACCAAATGCCACAAACGGGGCACCATAAAAACTAATATAATTACGATTATCCAATAATCAGCTAAGATGACATGGCAACTACCAAATTGAGACTATTAATGCTCAGTAATGAAAACAAGCCACAATGTGACTTATTCAGACAGTGGTCCACAACTGGTTCATCCAAGGATGTGGTATGGGCTGTCCTGTCAGTGGGAAAGTGCATATAAAAGTGATGGCAGCAGGTTTCCTCCAAAGAAATATGTCAGAATGACTACATGTTTGACGTCCAATAGCCGATGATAAAAATCAATGCGCTCTGGGGGCATCGTTAAATAAAACAAAACTGTTGTATTAAGTATTATCAGGCTAAATAAGCTATCACAAATAAAACCAAGAAAAACAATTCCAGTTTCCGGTGTTTCAGTTGAAGCTGCGAACTGGTCGCACCTTGATTCCTTCTTAAGGGCCCCACGGAAATTAGATTCCTCATATTGGTCTTCCTCATTCCACTGTTCCTTGCTCTATCCCAGTAATCCCAAGCATCATGCTAGTTATAGACATGTATACATTTTTAATTCATTGTTATTTCTCAATAAAAGTTTTTTTTAGTTTTTTTTTGGTCCATTAGTTGTTTAAGCAGGGGAAATTTCAGTCATAGACGACTGGTCTTCCTCATTCCACTGCTGGTCGATAGAAAGCCTGAGCCTACACTTTTACCGACCCAAGGGATTTTTAACCTCCCACACCACATAGACATGGTATGAGAGCAACCGGCCTTTGATGACGCTGTAAGTTATACACAGCGGTGGAAATCCAAATTGGCAGAGCTGGGGGCACAGGGAATTGAACCGCCGACCCTCAGATTAGGAGTCTGACCTAGAAAAAAGTCAGACACTCTAACCACTCCGCCACAGAGAACATCAAGAGAAGTTCAAATCCAATAACCTACCACATGCGAAGTGGCCATCCTGTCTAGTTCTTGGTTATATTATAGTAATTCTCGAACAAGTATAATGGTATTATGATATTTGAACAAATGAAAACATGTTTCTGAGCACACCACGTGATTATTACAACAACAAAAACAGAAATATACACAGTTTTTTCAATATTAAGCTTATGGTCTATACGTCGATCCAAATGGGATTTAACTTATTGGTTTTTCATATGTTTGCACATGAATATGATTGATTGATTGATTGGTGGTTGCTTTACACCATGTCGGCAGCATAGGCCATATTCACGGTGAGAAATGTTTGTTTTTGTTCAACCCATTGCTTATACATGTAAAAGCATACAATCAAGTTTGTGGCAATATACACTCATGAATTTTTAAATCACAATCATATAGTTTCTGGTCAAGCTAAATAAAATTCTAGATGATAGTAGTATTCATTGATGAACTTTGTTTCAAAAGCTAAATGACGTGAACATGTGTTTTGTGAATGTAGTGTGGGTGTGTGGGTGTGTGGGTGTGTGGGTGTGTGGCTTTGTGGCTGTGTGGGTGTGTGGATGTGTGGTTGTGTGGCTGTGTGGCTGTGTGGCTGTGTGGGTGGTTGTGTGGCTGTGTGGTTGTGTGGCTGTGTGGGGGTGTGGCTGGGTGGATGCGTGGGGTGTGTGGCTGTGTGGCTGTGCGTGTATGTGTGGCTGTACGGGTGTGTGTGTGTGTGGATGTGTGGATGTGTTTGTGTGGCTGTGTGGCTATGTGTGTGGCATTGCGGATGTGTGGCTGTATGGGTGTGTGGATGTGTGGCTGTTTGGGTGGGTGGTTGTGTGGCTGTGTAGATGTGTGGGTGTGTGGCTGTGTGGATGCGTGGGTGTGTGGCTGTGTGTGTATGTCTGGTTGTATGGGGATGTGTGTGTGGCTGTGTGGCTGTGTGGCTGTGTGGCTGTGTGTGTGGCATTTTGGCTGTGTGGCTGTATGGGTGTGTGGTTGTGTGGATGTGTGGCTGTGTGGGTCGGTGGCTGTGTGGCAGTGTGGCTGTGTGGCTGTGTGGGTGCGTGGGTGTGTGGCTTGGTGGATGTGTGGTTGTGTGGATGTGCCGGTGGTTGTGTGGGTGGGTGGGTATGTGGCTGTATGGGTGGTTGTATGGGTGTGTGGTTGTGTGGCTGTGTGGATGTGTGGGTGTGTGGGTGTGTGGTTGTGTGGCTGTGTGGATGTGTGGGTGTGTGGGTGTGTGGCTGTGTGGATGTGTGGCTGTGTGGGTGGGTGGTTGTGTGGATGTGTGTGTGGCTGTGTGGCTGTGCGTGTGTGGCTATGTGGTTGTGTGGCTGTATGGGTGTGTGGTTGTGTTGCTGTGTGGATGTGTAGGTGGCTGTGTGGCTGTGTGGCTGTGTAGATGTGTGGCTGTGTGGGTGGGTGGATGTGTGGCTGTGTGGGTGGGTGGTTGTGTGGCTGTGTGGATCTGTGGGTGTGTGGGTGTGTGGCTGTGTGGCTGTGTGGGTTAGGGGCTTCCCAAATGCCACAATGCATCTTCTCCGGTAGTCTCGCACTCAAATGAAGTGTGACACCTGACAAAGGCTGTTCAGATACTAAGAATCACCATATATATAAGCCCCACTCCCAAACTGGCTGTCTCTTCTACACAGACCCTTCTGTGTCAGCAGAACCAACAGTTTGGTTGGTTGGTCCTTGGAGTTTTACATCCTGGCAACATCTACGATCATATCAGGACGGGTACCGACTTGCGACAGTGTGCATTCATGGAGACTTTATGGTGTTGCCCCATTGGGAGACCAGGCCCCCAGCACCATGACCTGATATCCAAGTCAGTTACATTATCCTGACACTGAGTGAACCAGTCCTTGCCCTATCCTAATAATGCTGAGCGCCTGGCCAGGAAGTGCCAAGTATCAATTTTTAATTCATTGCTTTGACTCGATGGACGGATGCTCAACTCATTCGACCATCCCGTCAGAACCACGTTCAGGTAGTAAGTGTCACTATATATATTAGCCCCACTACCACACAGTTGTTCTCTCCTCTGCACTGATCCCTGTTGTGTTAGCGGGGCCGACAGGTGGCAGCACCCTAGACTAAGGATCCCAATACTGGACTGATCCACCCCAGCTAGCGGCCACCCTCTCCTCTCTAGAGGTTAGATCGAAACCGGGATATGTAATGATAGGTCAATTCTCCTACATGCAGTGCAGCATAATACGTGGATTGACAGTGTGTCATCCTTCTGTCATCGACCAGACGGGATGGCCGAATGAGTTGAGTGTCCGTCCCCCGTTTTAGTCAATCGTGAGATTTGAACCCTGATCGAGTCAAAGTGCCTGTCATACCTTACCGGATTGAGTACCAAACACCACCGGACAAGAAATTTTCTAGTCAAGTGGTGTTTGGTATCAAAGTGTACCAAAATGTGTCGAAATGTTGCCCTATCGGGTCAAAGGCCGCTGAGCGAGATGAATGCTAAACAGACAAGGAACGTACATTATGAATAGCCACCGGACGAGCAACGGTCAACCGACAGGCGAAAACCGAATGTCAAACAGATGGACCGAACATCAACCGGACACGTACCGGACTGATCACGGATGCGCCAAAGACCATCGGACCGAATTCCCACAACACCGTCAACAGACTCTTCAGGAAACAAACCAGGGACGTAACGGATGGGTACCGGACATGAACCTGACAAAATGGACTAAACGGACTTAAAATGGACACCAATGGTACACATCAGTCTGGCGGTGTCCGGTACAAGTTTTGTGCATGTTCAAAACTTGCCACTGGACACCACTGGAAAGAGAACGGAAACGCCGGATGCCAACCATATATAAACCGGACAGTATCCCGTTTCTATCCGGTTCGCCAATCCGGTAAGGTGTGACTGAGCCTTCAACCAATGACTTAAAAATTGATATGTGTCACTTCCTAGCCACACGCTCGGCATTATTAGTGTAGGTCAAGGACTGGTTGGCTCAGTGTCAGGATAATGTGACTGAGTGGGATATAAGGTCATGGTGCTGGCAGCCAGGTGTCCTAGTGGGGCAGCACTATAACGTCCCCATTATTGTGCACTGTCACAAGTCGGTACCCGTCCTGATATGACCTTAGATGTTGCTAGGATGTAAAAGAACAACAAACAAACCTTATATGAACTCAAATTTTGTTAGGATTTAATCTCCAACCAACCAACCGTAGAGTGGGTCCAAACACATTTGCCCACCCATTATTCAATCAACTATTTAACTACACTTCCTTGTTTGTGTAATTGCCCATCGAGTTAAAGTACACTCAGGGATTTCCTTGAACAAAACCTGCTAATGTTAGCGTTTGAAAACTAATGCAATTCATTAATGCTATTATCTCAGCTCGGCCATGCACAACCAAAAAGCTGGAAAAGGTTGCATGGCCATGGAGCGAGACAGCAAGTGAACACTGCATACATAGACTCAGAATTTGCATTCTGAAAACCGAACGCGGTCGCTGAATCGATAGAGCGCAGGCTTCCCATGCGGAAGGTCGGGAGTCCGAATCCCAGCCGAGTCAAGCAATTTACTAATAAAAATTGATAGCTGTTGCTACCTAGCCTGGTGTTTGCCATCAATAGGATAGGACAAGGATTGGTTAGCACAGTGTCAGGATAATGTGACTGTGGGATATCTGGTCATGGTGCTGGCGGCCTGGTCTCACAGTGGGGCGGCACTATCAAGTTGCTATGAGACCGTGCTCTCACATGTCGGTGCCCGTGCTGATATGACCTTTGATGTTGCTATGACGTAATACAACAACACATACACGCATTCTGAAAACTTAAACCACTGAGGGCATGGAGGAGTAGTAACATTTCATTAATATTTCAGTTCTGAGATTGCACTATAGGTCAGGATAGAGTGTCTGAACCTTTCGATTGGTCGATGTAGGGACGCATAGATTACACTTAAATACCATGCATTTACTTGATATGGATTTCATCTATAATCAATACCAAATAAATAAATATGTATAAATATATGACAACACATATATATGAAATATATATGTTATTAGTATGCGCCGACAAACACAATAAAACACAAATAATTATACATGTAGTTGGATGAGTATAACTCTGGCTGGTACCCCCTAAAAGGCCCCTCCATTTAATATAAAGCAAATTTCCTGCCGACTGGAGGCAGATTTAGTGGCGTGCACACTCACGAAGGGAGCGGCGGCTGCCGCAGCCGGATGTGGGCTGACCTGACGGCAGCTCGCGGTTTCAAAGCAGCTTGGTGCTGCATAAAGACGCCAGACGCACAATTCCTTCCAACTGTATTACTAACAAATAAACAATGCTTTGATTCACATAATATTCGCGGAACTAGTTACACAACACGAAATAGGGCACATTTGCATGCAATATCATCCTTCTATAATCAATACTAAATACATAATTTGTAAACCCACACACCTGTATGCAATACCACACGTTCCCATGCAATATCATGCATCTATAGTCAATAAACAATATATCACACATGTATACAATACCACAGATTCACACGCAATATCATGTATCTTTAGTCAATACCGAATATATATATATATATATATATATGCAATACAACAATACAATGTGTAAAAACGTACATAGATATGCAATGTTATTCATCTATATGCAATAGCACGCATATATTTTTAACACTGTACATACCTGTGCAATGATATGCATAGGCATGCAACATCCCACATGTATATACACTTGTAAAATTGTCCGATATATGGGATATATGAACTCTACTATAATAAATTGCAACTTGTCTATAAAATGGTAAATAGTATAAAACCAAAGGCATATGAGGGATATGTGGAGTTGGTATGCTGTTACTCATAAAGGATAGAAATTGTATAGTAAAATAGTATATAGAGAGAGTGTCACTTCTTAGGTGGACAGTCTTTGAGAAGTTACCTCACATACCCCCTCCCCTCAAGAGTTATTTATGGATCCCTGCCCCAGATACAGACCTAACCATGGCTTGGTAACAGGGATATTGAACCCTCATTGGTGGATAGAGGAATGCTTGTTGGGGATTGGAAGATTGGATCATGTGATCACCACCATCTTGTTCTGGAACCTATAAAAGTAATAAATGAGAGAGTCTCACTCTCCTACCTTTCACTCTTTATCTACTTTCCTTCCTTACCTGTATTGATTTCTTATTAGCCTGTCCAAACCACTCACACCACCAGCCGTCGACTTTACACACTGTCACACATATATATGGAATACGATACATGTGTATGCAACATGATACATATATTTGCAATATACCATTCCTCTAAATTCAATATGATGCATCCGTATGCAATACAATGCATTTATATGGAATGTGTATGATGCCACACATGTATTATGCAATACGAAAGTTATGATACCTATATATGCAACACCACATGTCTATGCACCATGCTACATATGTATGTGCAATACCATACATATATGTGCAATACCATACATATATGTATCATATCACCCATGTATATGCAATACAAAAGATATGATACAGGTGTGTACAATACCACATGTATATGGACCATATCACATATGTATATACAATACTATGCATATATATATATATATATACAATACCATACATATATACATATCTTACCACACATGTATATTCAATACCATACATCTATTTGCAATACCGCATATCTATATACCTTACCACACATGTATATTCAATACCGTGTATATACACATGTATATTCAATACCAAATACCATACATATATACACCTCACCACACAGGTATATTCATCATCATGATCATGCTGTTGGTCACGATGCGATAAAGACTGCTTTCATTACTTGACTGTCACTCTCCATTTAGCTCTCTGCTGTGAGAGTGATGTCCATGAGTCGGTCTTAATGTCTCTCAGCTTCAGGTTTCTCTTGATAGTATCCTTGAAATGGAGATGAGGGTACCCTCTCTTTCTGTAACCAGAAGACAGTTGAGAGTAGAGGATCTGTTTTTGTAGCCTATCTGATGACATCCTCATGAGGTGTCCAGTCCATCGGAGGTTCTTTATGATCAGAAGATCTTCCATAGAGGGCAGCCCTGTCCGTTCGAGTATTTCCTTATTTGTCACTTTGTCCTTCCAGTTTAGCCTAATGATCGAATGCAGATGTCACATCATGAAGGCATGCAGCTTTTTCACCTGTCGTCTGTACACTGTCCACGCCTTGGCTCCATATAGTATGGTGGATAGCACAATTGCACAGTAAATATTGCCTTTGACCCGCATGGACACATGGTGGTTGTTCCAGAGTCTCTGGCATAGTCGGCCGAAAGATGCGCATTCAATGCCATACACATCTATGCAATACCATACACATCGGTTTTACTCCAAGGTATTTCAATACTGTGTTTGCATATCACATAAGAGAGCCCTGGCGGCCACCTGCATAGACCAATCACCCTCTTTCCGGTCCGAATGGACCCCAGCAACCAGCCCATACTAGATATGTATACTGACCCATATAGAAGTACTACATTCAGGGGGGATGAATACCAAATGGAACACACATACATACACACCTACACACATACATACACACTTACACACCATACGCATATGCACACATCCATGGAGACACACGTGTGCACATACACATAGATACACACATACACACATACATAAACCCTGACACACATGCATACACATAGACACACATACATATATACAAAAATACATACACATGTTTGCATATACACATTCTCAAATACCTACACACTTACACACATACACATGTATACATACACATGTACACATACACATGTACACACACACACAGGCAGGCAGGCATTCAGGAAAGCGACACACATAGCTGAATGGACGAGGTAGAGCAATTGGGGCTCATGGGATACATAAAAGCCTATAGGATCCTGAAGGGAAATGGTGAGCTCCTTGTGGAGGATGGGTAGGGGGAGAAGGAGGGGTACAGGGAGGAGTGGGAAACGGATGGGGAGGAACAAGAGAGAGAAACGTGAGGAGGTGGAGGGGAAGAGGGGGGGTATGGATAAGGGGAGGACGCGATGAGGGGGAGGGAGGAGCGAGGGTAGAAGAGGGGGAGATCGAGAAGGGGAGCAGGGGAAGAGGATGGGATGAGGATATGGATGGAGAGGAGGGAAGAGGAGGGCGAAAGGCAGTTGGGAAAGGATGGGGAGGAACAGGAGAGAAAGACGAGAGGCGGGGAGGGAGGAGGGAGGGAGAAGAGGGGGAGATGGAGAAGGAGAGGAGGATAAGAGGCGAGATGAGGAGGAGAAGAGGAAGGGAATAGCCGGAGAAAAGGCGGGGCAGAGGAGGGAACGAGGAGGGGAAGACGAGGGGAAGATTGAGTAGAGAAGGTAGGGGAGAGGAGGTAAGGTGGAGGGGAAGTGTGGGAAGGAGGCGGAGAAGAGCAGGGGAAGAGGAGGGGACGAGGGAGGATGGAAGGTAGGGGAGAGGAGGTAAGGCGGAGGGGAAGTGTGGGAAGGAGGCAGAGAAGAGCAGGGGAAGAGGAGGGGAAGAGGGAGGAGGGAAGGTAGGGGAGAGGAGGTAAGGTGGAGGGGAAGTGTGGGAAGGAGGCAGAGAAGAGCAGGGGAAGAGGAGGGGAAGACGGAGGAGGGAAGGTAGGGGAGAGGAGGTAATGTGAAGGGGAAGTGTGGGAAGGAGGCAGAGAAGCGCAGGGGAAGAGGAGGGGAAGAGGGAGGAGGAAGGTGGGGAGAGGAGGTAAGGTGGAGGGGAAGTGTGGGAAGGAGGCAGAGAAGAGCAGGGGAAGAGGAGGAGAAGAGGGAGGAGGGAAGGTAGGGGAGAGGAGGTAATGTGGAGGGGAAGTGTGGGAAGGAGGCAGAGAAGAGCAGGGTAAGAGGAGGAGAAGAGGGAGGAGGGAAGGTAGGGGAGAGGAGGTAAGGTGGAGGGGAAGTGTGGGAAGGAGGCAGAGAAGAGCAGGTAAGGAGGATGGAAATAGGAGGAGGGGAGCCAGAGGAGAGGAGGAGGGGGAGTGTGTGGAAGAGGGTGGAGAGAAGAGTATGGGAGCATGAGGGACAGGAGGGTTGGGAACGGGGCGGAGTGTGAGGGGAGGAAGAAGGCGGAGGCGGATAGATGAGGGGAGAGGGCAGCTGGAAGAGGGGGGGATATGGAGAAGGGGAGATGGGAAAACGGGGGAGGGAGATAGGGGATGGGAGGAACGGGATATGGGAGATGGGGAGAAGGAGGGGAGGGGATGGAGCAGATGGGGAGGGCGAGGTGGAGGAGGAGGGGATTGGTCATGTGGAGAACACCCAGGAGTCCAATTGCAGACTGCCCCCTGTGCTGACTTCAGCCAAAGACCCTATGATACTAAGACGGCTCACTCCCTATCTCTCCCATGCTAATTGAAAAACAGAACGAGACAGTAGTATAAAGTGACAATTTAATTATTTCTAATTAGCTTGTTACATTACTCTTGATGATGAAAATGACCTTAGATATTTCAAGGATTACAGGCACTTAACCCTATCGGTACATCATACTAGTTGGGTGGGTGGGAGGCAAATCTTGTCGGAAGAAGTACGTCCTCTCGGTTTGAAAAGTCTGGTCGAAGTGAAGATATCCAGTGCCACGTCATCGGCTTTGACTGGAAATCCCTACAGGTGGCGGGTCAATCGGCGACCATTTCTAGTTCTAAACTCGAATATGGTGTCGCCACAATCTGATATTAAAACTACTGCGTAATTAAGTTAACTGCGCATAAGGAGTTCAAGAAGTATCATGTAGATGGCGCGTCGATCAGCGGCCAAGGTTATTAGTTCCGGACACAGTGCCTAATCTACTGAGATTCACAGTCTCATTCATTCAATTACCCATGTTGCGAACATCATGGACAATGTAAATTTAGCAGTGCCACCTTGTGGTGGGTTTGATCAGCCGGCTGCTGGTTGGTGTTTCACATGTAAAGACATACAATTATATTATACATGAGATAGGTAAGTATGAATACACATCAATATGAAATTGCTATGAACAAATACACATCATCATCAGCATCATCATCAGCATCGCCATCATCACACATCTTTCAAATTCATATATACATTTATACTTATAATATAGCACCTGTTTAACCAAGAGAACTGCCAGTGCACCAAATGGTGGCTTTGATCATTTTGATTACACAGTACAGGCTGAGTGAGCGTCTTAGTATTATAGGGTCTTTGCGTCAGCCTTAGCATCTTTATGGTATGTTCTCTGAACCTTCTCCTATCCCGCTGTCCTCGTTATAACCATACAGCTACCAAGCCAAGCCCCCAACACATGAGCAGTTCTGTTAACTAAACACCTCCAGCTACTAGTATAAATATATACTCACAAGGAACCTCTCTTCTCGTAGCACATCCACTCATCATGGTGCTAGTCGCTGGTTACCTAGCTCCCATCATGCACTTGGTTCCATATATATAAATTGAGCAAATCGAGTTGTAGTACGGGAAGCATGGGAGGTACTACGTGGTGCAAGGGCTTCTGGGCGATATTAAAGTTGCATAGGCCGATGGTTTTGAGTTTCTGCCTTTTTTCTGAGATAATTATATTAAATTGATTTATAGAGCCTACCTTGCTTTAGTTTGCAGTAACTTTTATTTTAAAGGGCTAAGTTTTGAGATATTTGATGTGCAAATATGTTAAATTAGTTCGGGTAATGTCGTGCGGGTGATGAAAATGGGAAATATTGTGCCTAGAGCGGGACTCGAACCTACATCGCTTTGCATTCCGGGCCAGTGTGCTAACCATTACACAACCTCTGATATCACCACACTACCCACGCCTACCTGTCTATGCAGCTCCTTGCCTGAGAGGTCAGTGCAGACCACTACACTCGTCCCCCTGGAATTGTAAGTCTTTTAATGCTTACACTTACATACATACAGGCAATGCAACGCACTTACATACACAGGGTAGGTTCAACAACTATACAGCGCATAGCTTGTACAAGATCCTGGTCATGGCGACCAGTGTCGTGGGGGTGTTGAAAATGGGAAATATTGCGCCTAGAGCGGGACTCAAACCCACAGCTCTTTGCATTCTGGGCCGGTGTGCTAACCATTACACCACCTAGGCTCCCTGATATCACCACACTACCCACGCCTACCTGTTTATGTGGCTCCTTGCCTGAGAGGTCAGTGCAGATCACTACAGTAAGCTTGCCAAAATCTCACCATAGGCTTCAGCAGTAACAGGTTCCATTAAATTGACTCAGTATTGCCTTTTGTGTGACAACACATGCTTAATAAGTGCATCCGTATCAAAGTTAGATATGTAGAACAAATTTGAGATAATTGTTTTGGTTTTGAAAATGTTATGCTTCATCGGACTATGCAGCTTTAAGGGGCAGGCGCGACTTTCGATGGCATATCTCGTGCAAGGTGGGCGTGGCCTAGTTTATCTGGGTTGATAAGCGGCCGAATTCCTCCTACTCCCATTCACCCACCCCCACTCCTACTCCTAACTCACATTCAGGGTCTAGGTCACACCACATCCATTCTGGTACCCTTACTGGTACCATTTGTGGAAAGGAATAAGACTTAAAGTTGCATAGTCCGATGGTTTTGAGTTTCAGAAATTTTCTGAGATAAATACATTAGGTTGATCGTTATAATGCACCTTACTTTACTTTGAAGTCACTTTTATTTTAAGGGGCCTAACTTTTGAGATATTTGAAGTGCAACCATGCAAAATTAATGTTGGCAAGCTTGCCATAACTCTGACACCATAGACTTCTGCATTAACATGATCTAGTCAATTGCCTCACTATTCCCTTCTGTGTGGCGACAAATGTTTAATAAGTGCATCAGTATCTAAGCTAGATATGTAGAATCAAATTTCGATCATTGTTTTGGTTTTGAAAATTTGATGATTTCATCGGACTATGCATCTCTAAGACTATGAGTATTTACACCTGAAAACTTATTTCCCATTATATGGTCCAGTGTACTTGTGTTATTTCGTGCTGTACAGTTTAATATCGAATGGTTCTAGGGATGTCGGTGTAGCCAAGGATACTGTCTGAAGAACTCGTAAGTTTTGATGTCAAGATCCACAATGCCACCGCTATGGAGGATTTACTAAATGTGTGTGTATTTGTCAATATATACGTGTGTATGGTATGTTTATGTATTACTGCATACGTGTTTAGTCTACCTTTTGTTTGTGTTCGTTTTGGGTGCTTTTTTTTGCATACTATACTTACTCAATCTGCACATTCCAAATAGACATCACATTGAAATTGTGCATATTGAATGAATTAAAACATTTAGGAAGTGTGCATATATGTATATATATATATATATGTATAAATTAATGTATATATAAATATATATATGCAATATATAATATATAAGTAAACAGAATTTTAAGTTAACGTGAACTGCCAAAAACCCATATATATAAGTATATTTTACCTCGGTATAAAGCCTCAGGCTAGCCGCAGGCTAGGCAGAAGGAAGCACATCCGGGTCCAGCAATTAGCATAAGAAACTCGCATGCAGTGGATGAACGCGAGTTGTTCAGCGGTATTTTTCTACAGTTATATATGACCCCTGAATTGTTATACGTTAGTTCCCTTCATTTAAAATTATATGTTTTGTTATAGTTCATCCTCTCTGACACTGCACCAGTCTTCTACTGGTTCGCTCCTCTGTAACTGATACTCCATCACTCATCTACTAGTCAGCCCTCATGGCTGTACCACTCTTGCAAAAATGTACTCTTGCAAAATGTACATATAGATTTGTTTTGGTAGATTAGTTGATTAAGCAGAGGAAATTTCAATCGCAGACGATTGGTCTTCCTCATTCCACTGCTCCTTGCCTTATCCTAATAATTCTGAGCACCAGGCTAGGATGCGACAAGTATACATTTTTAAGTTATTGGTTTGACTCAACCAGGGTTCGAACCCACGATCCCATGATCTAACAGAATGGGAGACGGACGCTCAACTCATTCGGTCATCGCGTTTGGTATATCTATGTCTAGATATGGCTACATCTATATATCTATATATGTCTATATCTATATATATAATTTTGAATCTGACCGTCCGAGCATGTAGTGACCGGACGTAGTTGGTATCAGGGTGGCCAGGAGCCACTGAAGGTGGCGCCATAGTGGCAGAAGCAGAAACTAACTCCTATGACAGTAGGATAGTAGGTAATAACTAATATATAGAAGAGAACTGATTAGTAGTAGTGGCCTTATTTATATTCCCCTAATAGATTACAGAACACATATATCTGTGCTCAATAATATATTATGGGAATATAAACAAGGACACTATCTATCTTCAGTTCCCTATATAGTAGTATATTCATTACAGCCTATCTAGCTGACCCTCTATAGTAAAATATTGGCCACACTGGCGCCACCTGTGAGGGGCTTTAAGCACTGTGTATGCTAGCATGTCTGGTCATTATCGCCTATAGACCCATTTGGACGGTCAACTTTTAACGTCAGGTGGGCACTTAATAATCTCCACCAGAGAATATATCTTCTTCTCAACCACGTCAGTCTTATCATTGTTCTGTTTATCTGGGGCCAACTGTTTATATAATATATGTGTAGTGGTCTGCACTGACCTCTCAGGCAAGTAACTACATAGACAGGTAGGCATGGGTAGTGTGTTGATATCAGGGAGCCTAGGTGGTGTAATGGTTAGCACACTGGCCCGGAATGCAAAGAGATGTGGGTTTGAGTCCCACTCTAAGCACAATATTTCCCATTTTCATCACCCCCCACAACACTGGTTCCATGACCAGGATCATGTACAAGCTATGCGCTGTATAGTTGTTGAACCTACCCTGTGTATGGATGTGTTAGTGCATTGCATGTATGTATGTAATTGTAAGCATTAAAAGACTTACAATTACAGGGGGACGAGTGTCGTGGTTTGCAGTGACCTCTCAGGCAAGTAACCAGATAGACAGGTTATCGGTCCTCTCTATACTACTGATGTGGGTTTGAGTCCCACTTTAGGCACAATATTTCCCATTTTCATCACCCCTACGACATATACATAGATATCTATATATAGATACACAATGTGTGTAATGTTAAGAAAACACACCCACTTGTGCATAGATTAGATCAACGTAATCCCGAGTCGCAGGCTGAGTTCCGGCCGGATTTGGCCGGAAGTGCTCGTAACTTGAGGTTTACAACTCCCGGTGCTTTTAACCTGATTTTTTTGTTCAAGTGTTTTTATTCCTCTGAATAACATGTTGTCAGTGCTAATGCACTGGTCTTCCAGCCCTAATCACAATTGCCTCTAGACAGTAAACAAATCTTCAACAATATACAGGTAGACAATTACAGGAAAATAAGCAAAACATTGGTACATAAATGATAGGTAAAGAACAAGATAAGAGAAAAAGAAATATATGTGGGGAGGTAACTATGTTAGACTACTATGGTAGGTGTTAGTAGGGGGGGGGTATAACTGATTATCTTTCTAGTAGTAACATACTCGTTGAAAGGGTGATGGCGGATGTAGTGTGCACCTCAGTAGGATCCAATTAGAATCATTTCCAGGTTCATTCCGTTGTAGATGTTTTGTTTGGCCTAGTTGGCCGCTACTAGTTGAGTTTACAGTGTTTGTTTTGGGGGGGACCGGGGGGGGGGGGGGGAAGCGGGGGGGGGGGGGGGGGGGACAGGGAAAGGAATGGCAACACCGACCCAGTGTATCATTGATCTGCTTTCTAGAATGACATTGGTGCATTTCCTAATTTTGTGGCCAGACATTTTTGGTGTCTATTTTTTTTACAGATTCTTCAGATGGTCACCCATTGTGTGTGCTTTTTGCGTGTTTTTCATCTTTTATAGGTTCTAAATCGAAGCGCAATTTGATTAGCTAGGGTTGGGATGATGTGTGGATGACATTTAGTTTGGTGGCTTTTAGTGCGTCTGTCCTTTTTTGTTATCGTTCGGGAGAGGGGGTGTATTTTCCTAGGTTGAATGCTGCATCGATGTGGTTACTGCAGTTTGGCTATGCGCAAAAAGAAGCTTTTTTTGGGTGATGGCTTATTCACTCTGTCCATACTGAATAAGTCGCATTGCGGCTTGTTTTCATCGCTGAACAGCAATAGTCTCAATTTGGTAGTTGCCTTGTCATCTTAGTTGTTAGTGGTTATAGCCTTAATTTGTTTGCTGCCACGTTTCTGACATTTTGGTATAGTTCACGCTGTGACTTTGTGAGGTTAGATACTTTATTTCCTTGGCTGCCTTCCTATCCATTTTCCATTGCTTGCTCCTCGTGAGAGAGGTCGTGGGTTCGAACCCCGCTCGAATCCGAACCAAAACCTTATCTACAAAAGTAATGCCGCTCGGGATTAGTAGTATTATAAGTCAGGGGCTGCTTTGCTCATCATCGGAATAACATGACTGAGTGGGGGATATTGGGTCAAGGTACCAGTTGCACGGTCAACGAGTTCGGCAGTACTATAATTATCGTCGTAATGGGTGTGCGCTGCCACAAGTTGGTACCCGTCCTGTGGCGGAGTGGTTAGAGTGTCTGACTTTTTTCTAGGTCAGACTCCTAATCTGAGGGTCGGCGGTTCAATTCCCCATGCCCCCAGCTCTGCCAATTTGGATTTCCACCACTGTGTATAACTTACAACGTCATCAAAGGCCGGTTGCTCTCATACCATGTCTATTTGTTGTGGGAGGTTAAAAATCCCTTGGGTCGGTAAAAGTGTAGGCTTGGGCTTTCTATCGACCAGCAGTGGAATGAGGAAGACCAGTCGTCTATGACTGAAATTTCCCCTGCTTAAACAGCTAATGGACCAAAAAATAATAATAATAATATATGACCTTAGATGACCTTAGATGACCCACATAAGTTGAAACAGCACACGTGGTGCTAGTATTGCTATATTAATGTATTACTTCAGGATAGTAATGGGGTGTGCTGCACACAATGCAGCACATTCCACTTCCCCATCACCATGTACAAAACAAATGTGATCGCTCCAATGGCTGGAAGACCAGTGCCTCGGCGCTGATAAAAATATGTATTCAGACAAATAAAATATTGACCCCAAAAAAGCCCATTTCTGTCATTGCTCGCCATGCCAGTACCCGTTCTAATATGCCCTCAGGTATGTTAGGACCTAAGGCCCCAAGTGAACAATAGATCTCCTAACATAGCTGGGAAACACAGAGAGTGGGACATTTGAAATTAATACAAAGTAGACAAATAATGCTTGCCTTAGTTACACATAGCAGACACTATCCTGTTTTACCATCCTATAAATATCACATGCCGAGTTACACTAATTGCTTTACAGTAAATCCTCTGTTCTACGTGCATCGATTCCATTTCAATAATGCTCTATATTCAAAACCATAGCTATGAATTTGTGTTTGAGTAGGTCTGATTTGTTGGGGGGGGGGGGGGGAGCAGATACATTCTTGGAATGAACAAGTGCCAAGGGCGTTAGGCAATAAAGAGGTCGGGGGGAATTTGCCGCCCTCCGCGGATAGTTTGAAACCTAGAGCCTCTGAAATGCCATATCCATTCATTTCATGGAGGTGACATATTATTGTTGAGCTTTGTTGTTGTTTAATTGTTGTTGTTTATGTCGTTTTTGTTGTATTGTTGGTTTTATTGTTTTTTGTTGTTTTTGTTTGTTTGCTTTTCTTTTTCTTGAAGATTTATACTGCCTATTAGGGATAAACCGGAATAGACTTGTTTTCACCATTAGACAGTTTGTCAATAGAAAGCCCGAGACACATAGACATGGTATGAGAGCAACTGGCCTTTGATGACACTGTAAGTTATCCACAGCGATGGAAATCCAAATTGGCAGAGGTGGGGGCATGGGGAATCGAACCACCGACCTTCAGATTAGGAGTCTGACCTAGACAAAAGTCAGACACTCTAACCACTCCGCCACAGAGAATGCCACAAGTGTTCTTTGTTGTTGTTTGTTGTTGTTTTTTGCTGTTCTGTTTGTGGAGAGGCAACCCCACTTCCTTGCATACCCGCTAGATACCGCCCTGATATTACATCACAGTATTGGCCTAGTTGCTTTGCTGCTTAACCTCGATCCAATAAAGACCTTGCCGCACCTGCACCAATCTTCCACCTTTCCCCCTCCCTCCCCCATCGATAACCGCCATTTTCTGAATGCCACCCAACCCTCACTCTCACCTCCTGTGATTGGTCGGTGCTGAACCAATTTAGTGATCCCTCAGTGTAACGTGGTCCCTCATTGGTGGAGCCACTTTTAGACATATGGATTACAGTTATCGGCTCGCCGATTGGAATCCCTGGTAGAAATGCCAATGTGGTATGTGCATGATTTCATCGACTCCATCTGTACCTGCAGTTAGTGGGTTTTTTTAAATTGGGGGGCTAATGTATTTATTCATCTGAATATGACATTTGTCAGTGCCGGAGCACTGGTCTTCCGGCCATCTTACTATTAGAATTGACAGTCTAAATAATCTAAGTTTGATCATTGCTGTATTAGTTACAGCACTGATCCTGTAGAATTAAGGGAGTGGCTCCTGCTGTATAATGTACAGTCACTGTAGTTCATGCAAAAATGGGGAGCAGCACCGAGTAGAAAATGTATACTCAGGGCAACTCAAACACTTGTTGAGGGTTACATCTTGTCTCTTATAGAACATGGTAAGTTTATAGTTGACAAGACATTTTGTATGTCTTATATAATGTTCAATGTGTTTAAACAGGTTGATAGTTGTGTAGGATGTTTGGTGTGTTAATGGTTTGTTCATGATGGTTAAGGGTGATGGCAGGGGAGGGGGGCCCATTGGGATGGGTGAACACTTAAATGACTTACAAAATTGATACTTCTCGCCACATGGCTTGGCGCATGGCATTATTAGCATAGGGCAAGGAATGGATAGTTCAGTAGCAGGATAATGTGACTGAGTGGGATATCAAGTCATAGTGCTGGCAGCCGGATTTCCAGTGGAAAGTCGCCATGAATGCATACTGTCACAAATTGGCATCGGCACCCGTCCTGACATGGCCGTATATGTTGCTAGGATGTAAAACCCAATCAAATATATATATATGTGTAAATAATAATGAATATAAAAAAAAGAAATAATACAAATAAACTGAATATCAAGGACACTCTTAGAAGGTAAATATGCTAGGCATGATACACCCAGAAGGTCAACTTTAAACTTTAAACCAAAAATTAATTACCACTAATGCAAGCTGGTCAAGGCAGTCATGGAAAATAACAATAGGTAACCAAACAACTAACCAATTGTAGAACTATAGAACTAACAGAATTACAGATGGTGGTGAGATGTGCAAGAATGCTTATAAACAGAGAAAGAATGCATGCGGTAGATAGCTACCCGACAACTGTAAGTAATCAAATAAGGAGAACCATCAGACTATTACTGTCTAGCAGTGAAAACAAGTCATTAGACTTAACCGTTATGGGCAGCATAAATACAGCATCACCAAAAAAAACACACAAAAAACTATGACAGTGGCTAAGTGCTATGACGAGCCCCAGCTGTCACTTGCATGCTGTCAAAAGTAGGTCCCTTCCATTTCCTGACGTTAGTACCTGCTGTGAGAAGAGGATATCTATGTTAAGTTGGAGATTGCACCTGTCGTGTATGTGAGGCAATGCATGAATGACATTTGGCACCTCAAACTGTGAGATTGAGTCGATTGAATGCACATGCCTAGTACATGCCTAGTACTTTTTTTTTGTTTTGGTACATTAGTTGATTAAGCAGGGGAAATTTCAGTGGTCTTCCTCGTTCCACTGCTCCTTGCCCTATCCTAATAATGCAGAGCGTCTGGCTAGGAAGTGACAAGTATCAATTTTTAAGTCATTGGTTTGACTTGACCAGGATTCGAACCCACGATCCCACGATCTACCGACACGGGAGACGGATGCTCTAACTCATTCGGCCATCCTCTCTGGAATATCGGATCATGTTGAGAACTGTTAAGCATAGTAAAGGCCCTGGGTACCGGACAGAAAACGGACACTGTCTGATGAAATACGTCAATGTCCTTTTTATATATGGTACGTATCTGGTGTGTCCGTTTTCTGTCTGGTGGTGTCCGATGTGCATGGCGTCAAGTTTTGAACATGCACAAAACTTGTACCGGACACCGCCGGACTGACGTGTATGGTTGGTGTCTGTTTTAAGTCTGTTTAGTCCGTTTCATGTCCGGTACCCATCCGTTATGTCTCCGGTTTGCTTCTTGCAGAGTCCGTTGATGGTGTTGCAGGAATTTGGTCCGTCAGTTTTGTACATGTTTTTGGCACGTCCGTTAACAGCCCGGTACCTGTCCAGTTGATGTTCGGTCCGTCCGTTTGATGGTGTCGTCCGGTTATCGTCCGGTTCGTCCGGTGGCTGTTCGTTAATGTACTTCCTTGTCCGTTTAGCATCCTTTTCGTCCGGTTGAAAGCGCAACATTTCGACACATTTCGGTAAATTTTGATGCCAAACACCACCAGACTAGAAAATTATTTGTCTGTTTGTGTCCAGTACTCAATCCGGTAAGGTGTGACAGGCACTTAAGCAACTGACGAGAAGGTTTCCCTTCAGTGCAGTGAAATTTGTTTGTTGTTGTATGGGGGGGGGGGGGGGGTTGAGGTAGTGCGTTTATGACATTTGGGACCTCAAACTGTGAGATTGAGTTGATTGAATGTGCATACATAGTACTAGAGTAGAATACTGTTAAACATTGTAAGCAACTGACAAGAAGGTTTCCCTTTCGTGGAGTGACATTTTTTGTTAATTTTGTTAATTTTGTTTTTGTTAGGGTTTTGTTTTTTTGGGTGGGGGGGTTACGTCCTGGCAACATCTAAGATTATATTAGGATGGGTACCAACTTATGACATGGTGACTTGCATTCATAGCGACTTTATAGTGCTGCCCCCACTGGGAAATCAGGCCACCAGCAACATGATCCGATATTCCCTTCAGTCACCTTATAATGACAGTGAGCTAACCCAACCAGTCCTTGCCCTAATCCTATTAATGCCGAGCGCCAAGCTAGGAATCGACAAGTATCAATTTGGTAAGTCATTGATTTGACTCAACCGGGAATACAACTCCCGAGGTCTGCGCTCTACCGTCTCGGCCACCGCGTCCAGTGCGCTGCCTTATGTAAGGAGGCTTCCACTGCAAGAAAATTGTTGAAGTAGCTTATCAGTGAATGGTATCATAGCAGTGATTAGACCGCTTCAGCAGTGGCATGGTTAATCTGCAGTGGCCAAAAGAAGTATGTGTTGAGTATAAGTGGTTTGAATTCTGCTTCAAGAATACAGGGATTTACAACACCTTGGTAATCAAATCAGCCGTCTTGAAGCTGCATAGTCCGATGGTTTTAAGCTTCTATGATTTCTCTAGATGAATGTAATAGGGGGCATAATCGATTAATCAACTCGGGTCACCCGAGCCACTTTTTGGCGCATGCGCAAATACTACAGACTCGGGTCGAATAATCAAATACGCTTCTCCAAGCTCGAGGTGAAAAAAATGGTGGCTTAATCCAAAACCTTTTTTTTGTTGTTAATAACAGATAAAACTATGGCAAAATAGGATTTAAAGTATTTTATGATGGCATAGTTTAGTTATATTTCCATTTAATTAATCTAGGTTATTTTTTTTTTAAACATGTATGACTGGTACTCGTAGCTGTTATCCTGCAGGACGGTACCAGTGCAAATGTGATGTCATCGCTAGTAGCCAACCCCAGCCAAGAGGTGGGTTACTGTTTGTTTGTTGTTTGTTGTTGTTTTACGTCCTAGCAACATCTAAGGTCATATCAGGACGGGTACCGACTTGTGACAGTGCACACTCATGGCAACTTTATAGTGCTGTCTCACTGGGAAACCAGGCCGCCGGGACCATGACCTGGTATCCCACTCAATCACATTATCCTGACACTGAGCACACCAGTCCTTGCCCTCTCCTAATAATGCCGAGCGCCTGGCTAGGAAGTGACAAGCACCAATTTTCAAGTCATTGGTTTGACTCGACCATGGTTCGAACCCACGACCCCACGGTCTACCAGCACGGGAGACGGACGCTCCAACCCACTCGGCCATCCCGTCTGGTCTCTAGGTGGGTTACTGAGGTCGGATCGTTTTGCACACGGCACGTGTATTTGTCGACTCTACTCACGGTGTTCGATTTGAAATTCCGATGACTCGGGTGACCCGAGTTGCCCGGGTCGTGTTAATCGATTACGGCCCCATTGATCCTTCTGTTCTACCTTACTTTTAGTTTGAAGTAACTTTGATCTTCAATGACTAACATAGCAGATATTTGAAGATTAACATGCAAAATTAATGTTGGTGTGCTTGTCAAAATGCTAACCCCATCTGCTTCAGGAGTTACAGGTTCTATTAGATTGGCATAGTGTGCCTTTCTATGTAGCAACAAATACTTAATAAGTGCACCAATGGTTGGATATGTAGGTTCAAATCTAGATAAGTATTTTTGATTTCGAAAATGTCATGTTTTATCAGACAATGCTATTTTAAGACAAGATTTCAACAGTCGTACTCATCCTCAGCTATCGTATGATGCAGTCCATTTATATATACCAGTGCTATAGATACTCAGAGCTGAGTGACAGCTCTTGCGCTGGATTCTGAGTCGTTCCCCTATGGGGCTGCTTGTGGTTAAGCGGCTGTCACACCTCGCCGGATTGAGCAACGGAGAGAATTGTCTAGTCCTGTGGTGTTTGGGCGTGATAAGTATCAAAATGTATTAAAATGTGTCAAAATGTTGCAATATCGGGTCAAAGGTTGCTGCACGAACGGAGGTGAGATGGACATGAAACGGACATGAACGGATAGCCAACGGACGGACGGTAAGCGGACTAAACCGGACAAGAACCGTAGACGTCAATCCGGTGGCATCCATTCCAAGTTTTGTGCATTTTCAAAACTTGCAACGGATCAGGCCGGATATCAATGGATATACAACGGATATGCAACGGACACAAACCGGACTTTGCCGGATATCAACAGACCTTGTTCAGTTTCTTTCCGTTTCCTCAATCCGGTGAGGTGTGACAGGGGCTTTAGGTGGGTGTGACTGTGTTGGAGCACTTTCTGACCAGTCTGTGAGGTGCACAGTAAGATAGCCCTAATGCCCTCAGATGCCCCCTTGAAGGTAAGTGGAGCGAACATCAGATTACAAGGCAGTCTATGAGACATCCAGGGTGTATGTTGGACGCGGTGGCAGAATCGGTAGACCATAGGCTTCGCGTGATGAAGGTCGGAAGTTCGAATACTAGCCGAGTCATACCAATGACTTATAAAATTGACACTTGTCACTACCTAGCCTGGCACTCGGCATTAATAGGATAGGACAAGGAGTCATTAGCACAGTATCTGGAAAATGTGAGTGAGTGGGATATTGGGTCATGGTACCGGCAGCCTGATCTCCCAGTGGAGCAGCACTAAGTATAAAGTCGCTATGACTTTGAGTGCATACCGTCAGAAGTCGGTACCCGTCCTGACTTGACCTTAGATGTTGCTAGGACGTAAAACAACAACAAACACAACCAGGGTATGTCTGCGTGGGAGTTAAGAGTGGTTAAATGTATCAAGTGTATCTAGAAATAGATGGAGACAATAAACGTAAGATTAGATTGCTTGTTTATTGAGGTTTTGTGTTCAGGGTATTTTAGAAATTAAACAAACCACAGATTTACCCTAACAAATTCACGGAAATCCGCGATGTCGCGGAGATCTTTCATCCCTGAATACAGAACCGAGATGGTAAAAATAATAGCATACAAACACAATAAATCATGCCTTGATTCAATTTGTATGCGAATATTGTATTGAGGATTTCTCCACTAGTTATGTGAAAGGTATTAATGTCACTTAAAAAGATCATATTTAATGGGAATAATGTGTGTATTTTTATCACTAATAGGCTCGCGTGTGAATAGCAAATTTACTCTTATTGCACATTCCGTGAATAGATCAATTATGATTTGATTGGACATTTATGCTCCCTGCAGTTATCATATAACTGGGCATCACATTTCCATAATATGTAATTCTGGGATTTATTATCAGAATCAGAACTAATTCCTATTTTGACTGGGCTTAATGTGTGAATTTAATGTTGTATATAATGTGTTATGCGCATATCAAATGAAACCGTTAGTTTAGATATTCTACATATTTCTGTATGTGCTCTTTGCCAACATAAAACGTGAACAAAATGTGTGTTTGTGAGACCTCTTTACCAAGATAAAACATGAACAAAATGTGTGTATGTGAGACCTCTTTACCAAGATAAAACATGAACAAAATGTGTGTATGTGAGACCTCTTTACCGAGACAAAACATGAAATATATTAACAGTCCTTAAGAAGTAAGTATAATCACCTCCTGTACTTTTGGTTATTTTTGTGAGTTATATTTTACTGTTATATTTTGTCAGTTAGATTTGGTAGTCAGTTGACACAATTCTATCGACTTCCAAGTTGTACAGAGATAGTGTTTCCTGTAATTTGGCATGGTGCTAAACCATCATCAATCAATCATCAATCAACATATGTCTGTACTGCATTACTGCCATGACAACGTGTTTCTGCAAATGGCACTGGCACTTCTCGTGAATGTAAAGCCAGCTAGCCAGTTACAAAATTGAAGTTTTCGGCTGAAAAACTATATGGGACGATGGGGGTTCTTTTGGGTAGCATCAAATAACAATAGATTGTAAGACTGTAAGAAGTAGATACTGGTGATCCCCAGGATGTTGGTTGGTTGTTGGAGTTGTATGTCCTGGCAACATTTAATGTCAAATAACAAAGGACAGGGTTGTAAGATTGTAAGAAACGAGACTGGTATCCCCGGTGATGCGGATTCCGAGGGACACCAGTTTGCCAGGGACACTTCCATTCAAATGCATTGTTAACGGCCGTGAGCAAATCTTCATACAGAAGAAGTCAAATATCTCCCAAATTACACCATCTAGAAACAAATCGCTTGGTACACATATAGAAAACATCTTTACCATGAAGTCTATATTAAATTTATAAGGTTAGGGTTCTTGAATTCTATTAATTTTGAATAAAACTAACGTTTTGCACTGCGCGTACCGTCAAACTCAAGGCATTGTCAATGGTCGTGAGCAATCTTCATACAGAAAAAGTCAAAGGTCAATATTCAGTCATTCAATACAATCATCGTTGACTAGTAGGCCTATTAGTTATCACAGCTCCTTATTACCTTTCAAGATCGCTGTGTAATCTACATATACCTAGACATGCATCTAGACAATACAGTATAGAACGTATGTTGTACCGCAACTGATTAAGCCAAATAAAAAGAAAATTAATTGGTGATCGTCCTTTTAAAATAAAAATCAAGGTCAGGAGATCGGGTAATACGTAGCCAGACGCGATGGCCGAATAAGTTGAGCGTATACCTCCCGTTCTGGTACCCAGATAGCACACAGCCGTCGGGCCGACGTCGGCTATTGGTCGCACCGTCGCGATCGACTTTCCACCGTCGGGCCGCCGTCGGGCCACCGGTGGATTTCCGACGTTGGGAATCAATCCCTTTCCACTTTTGAGCCACCGTCGGGCCGCCGTCGGGCCACCGGTGGATTTCCGACGTTAGGGTTCAATCCCTTTCCACTTTTGAGCCACCGTCGGGCCGCCGTCGGGCCACCAGTGGATTTCCGACGTTAGGGTTCAATCCCTTTCCACTTTTGAGTCACCGTCGGGCCTTCGTCGGCCCGACGGCGGTGTTCCGACGTTAGGGTTCAATCAAAACTTCCACTTTTGAGCCGTCGGGCCACCGTCGGCCCGACGGTGTTGTTCCGACGTCAGGGTTCAATCCCTTTCCACTTTTGATTCACCGTCGGGCCATCGTCGGCTCGACGGTGGTGGGCCGCCGCATGTTTGCATTCATTTTCCACGTCTGGTACACCGTCGGGCCACCGTCGCCCCGACGGTGGTGTCCCGACCTTAGGTTTTAAACCGTTTCCACTTTTGAGCCACCGTCGGGCCACCGTCGGCCCGACGGTGTTGTTCCGACGTTAGGGTTCAATCCCTTTCCACTTTTGATTCACCGTCGGGCCATCGTCGGCTCGACGGTGGTGGGCCGCCGCAGGTTTGCATTCATTTTCCACGTCTGTTCCACCGTCGAGCCACCGTCGAGCCGACGTGGTGGGCCGCGCATGCGCAGTTCTTTAAATTTGGATTCCGGCTCGAGTCGCCCGCGGACCACGTGCGATTGTTGATCAGTGTTCTTTTTGTACCAATAACTCCAGAAATACCAGGAATTTTAAGGAATTATTTAATAGGTATGTGTATTAATATGTTTAGATTGTTTTGTAAAAGTTTTGTAATTTATTACGAAGTATTAGTGGAATTATTCGTGTTAATACGATTTGAATCATCCGATACGGTTTGTTTACTTCGAATCGCCACCGGAACACGGGCCTGACTCGAGTCGCCGGCTCGAGTTGCCGTGGGCCGCGCATGCGCAGTTCTTTAAATTTGGATTCCGGCTCGAGTCGCCCGCGGACCACGTGCGATTGTTGATCAGTGTTCTTTTTCTACCAGTAACTCCAGAAATAACCGGAATTTTAAGGAATTATTTAACAGGTATGTTTATTAATATGTTTAGATTATTTTGTAAAAGTTTTGTAATGTATTACGAAGTATTAGTGGAATTATTCGTGTTAATACGATTTGAATCATCCGATACGGTTTGTTTACTTCGAAGACCGACCGGCTCGAGTCGCCAGCACAACACGTGCGATCGTTGGACAGCGTTCTATTTGAACAAATAACGCCATCTTGGTTTTTCCGAGAAGACACTGTCACTATAGTGTCAATACGTACAGACTATATTAAATTTATATGGTATGGGATCTCGATTTCTATTAATTTTGAATAAAACTAATATTTTTACAGTGACAGTGTCTTCTCGGCTCGTCGGCCCGACGGCGTTTGTCACCGTCGCCCCGACGGCGTTTGTCGCCGTCGCCCCGACGGCGGCAGCCGCCGTCGAGTCGACGGTGGATGGTTGGACAAAACAACGTCGGCCCGACGGCTTTTGTCGCCGTCGCCCCGACGGTGGCAGCCGCCGTCGCCCCGACGGCGTCGGGGCGACGGCGGCTCCTGCCGTCGGCCCGACGGCGGCAGCCGCCGTCGCCCCGACGGCGGGAGGTTGGACAAAACCACGTCGGCCCGACGGCGTTTTCCACCGTCGGGCCGCCGGAGCGGCCGCCGTCGGGCCGCCGTCGGGCCGACGACTGTGTGCTGTCTGGGTAGGTCGTGGGATTCGAATTCCTTGGTTCAAACCCTGGCCGAGTCAAACCAATGACAAAACTTGATACAAAAGTTGAATTGCTGCTAACCCGCGAAAAAAACATAAAATACAAATTCAGAGGCGGGCGATGTTTTTGGGCATGGGTGGGGACGATCACCAATTCTTTTTTAATAGTTGGCCTTACACAGCTTGGGTTTGTTACACCATGCACAAGCAGAAGGCCGTCAGCAGGTGCTTGCTATTACAATCATGCCATGGGAGAGCAGATGGCGTATGGAGATGAGACGATTGTGACTGCACAATGTCCCTACAGTCCTTTAGTAACCTCACCTGAATGAAAGTGCAATCATAAGGTAAGTTTATTATACATGAATATAATACAACTATATATATATACAGTATAACATATATAAATACCATACAAGTTAGATATATTAGTATATCAATTGTTCTATTCCCACGTCATAAGATCAAGAAGGGTGATGCGGATTCCGAGGGACACCAGTTTGCCAGGGACACTTCCATTCAAATGCATTGTTAACGGCCGTGAGCAAATCTTCATACAGAAGAAGTCAAATATCTCCCAAATTAAACCATCTAGAAAACATCTTTACCATAAAGACTATATTAAATTGATGTGGTTAGGGTTCTTGAATTCTATTAATTTTGAATAAAACTAATGTTTTGCACTGCGTGTACCGTCAAACTCAAGGCATTGTCAATGGTCGTGAGCAATGTTCATACAGAAAATACAGAAGAAGTCAAATATCTCTCAAATTACACCATCTAGAAACAAATCGTTTGGTACACATATAGAAAACATCTTTACCAAAAACATTATATTAAATTTATAAGGTTAGTGACGATGCTGTTCGATTTTGACGCATGTGCAGAAGTGATGTGTCCCTCGCAAACTGGTGTCCCTGGGAAACCGCAACACCGGGAAGAGACGCGTACTGGTACTGTAGGTTGTGGGATCAGGAAGATTGATTTTAGACATTTGATTGGTTGGTTGGTTGGTTGTTGGAAATTTACATTCTGAGAACATCTAAGGTCATATCAGGATGGGTACTGACTTGGACAGTGCGCACTCATGGTAACTCGGAATGGTATTGTAGTGGTCTGCACTGACCTCTCGGGCAAGGAGCCACATAGACAGGTAGGCGTGGGTAGTGTGTTGATATCAGGGAGCCTAGGTGGTGTAATGGTTAGCACACTGGCCCGGAGTGCAAAGAGATGTGGGTTCGAGTCCCGCTCTTAGGCGCAGTATTTCCCATTTTCATCACCCCCATTGACACTGGTTGCCGTGATCAGGATCCTGTACAAGCTTTGCGCTGTATGGTTGTTGAACCTACCCTGTGTATGATGTGTTAGTGCATTGCCTGTATGTATGTAATTGTAAGCATTACAAGACTTACAATTCCAGGGGGACGAGTGTAGTGGTCTGCACTGACCTCTCAGGCAAGTAACCACATAGACAGGTAGGCGGTGGGGAGAGTATTGATATCAGGGAGCCTAGGTGGTGTAATGGTTAGCACACTGGCCCGGAATGCAAAGAGATGCGGGTTCGAGTCCCGCTCTAGGCACAGTAATTCCCATTTTCATCACCCCCATGACAGTATGAAGTGTGGTCTAAGCCTGTTCTAGGCGCAATGTTTCCCATGTTCATCACCCCCATGACAAATCTAATGCCAAGCACCAGGCAGGCTAGCTAGAGACAAGTATCAATGTTGGCAAGATTCATAAACTGTCTAATAAAAACTCGGTAAGCCTAAAAGTAAATCTAAAAGTAAATCTAAAAGTAAATCTAAAAGTAAATCTAAAATTAAATCTAAAAGTAAATCTAAAAGTAAATCTAATAGTAAATCTAAAAGTAAATCTAATAGTAAATCTAAAAGTAAATCTAAAAGTAAATCTAAAAGTAGATCTAAAAGTAGATCTAATAGTAAATCTAAAAGTAAATCTAAAAGTAAATCTAAAAGTAAATCTAAAAGTAAATCTAAAAGTAAATCTAATAGTAGATCTAAAAGTAAATCTAAAAGTAAATCTAAAAGTAAATGTAAAAGTAAATCTTAAAATAAATCTAAAAGTAAATCTAATAGTAAGTCCAAAAGTAAATCTAAAAGTAAATTTAAAAGTCTGGAAGGTAGAAAAAGAACAGCGCTTAAAGCCATAAGCCACGATATCCTCTCTCTCCTTGTCCTAACAACAGAACAACATAATTTGCAAACCTGTACCACATTTCAGCGGCTAACACTCATGATATACCCCGTCCTGATATGCCCTTAGATGTTGCCAGGACGTAAAACTCCAAAAACGTAAAAAAATACCCAACCTCATGATATACAAGAGGAACGCAAGAAGCCACATCAGACAACTCTTGTTCAACTTGTATGGATGTTTTGTTGGTTTGTTGGAGGTTTACATCCTGGCCATGTCTAAGGGCATGACAGGATAACCTGTATTTTTGTTGTTTTGTTCAAGTGTTTTTATTCCTCTGAATAACATGTTGTCAGTGCTAATGCACTGGTCTTCCAGCCCTAATCACAATTGTCTCTAATCATCATCATCATGCTGTCGGTCGCGATGCGACAAAGACTGCTTTCATTACTTGACTGCCGCTCTCCATTTAGCTCTCTGCGTGAGAGTTGTGTCCATGACTCGGTGTTAATTGAAAACAGAACGAGACAGTAGTATAAAGTGGCAATTTTAATTCTTTCTATCTTAGCTTGTTACATTACTCTTTCATGATGAGATGACCTTAGATATTTCAAGGCTTACAGGCACTTAACCCTATCGATACATCATATTAGTTGGGTGGGTGGGACGGCAAATCTGGATGGAAGAAGTACGTCCTCTCGGTTTGAAAAGTCTGGTCGAAGTGAATATCTCCAGTGCCACGTCATCGGCTTTGACTGGAAATCACTGTAGGTGGCGCCTCAATCGGCGGCCATTTTAGTTCTAAAAGTGAATATAGGGGTCGCCAACAGTCTGATTTTAATCTAACTGCGTAGTTCAAGAAGTATCATGTAGATGGCGCGTCGATCAGCAGCCAAAGTTATTAGTTCTAATAATAGAATATAGTCGGCGCCATGGTGCCCTAATCTACTGAGATTCACAGTCTCGTTCATTCAATGACCCATGTTGCGCACATCATGGACAATTGAAAACAGAACGAGACAGTAGTATAAAGTGGCAATTTTAATTCTTTCTATCTTAGCTTGTTACATTACTCTTTCATGATGAGATGACCTTAGATATTTCAAGGCTTACAGGCACTTAACCAAAAAATAGAGCAAGTGTCCTGGGAGCCGATGAAACTGACTGCCTTGGTACATAATCATGCACCGCGTCAGAGGTACAATGACCCAAGTGTTTGATGTTGCTGATTGACGATCGTGGCAGAGCACAGGCTTGTACACCACCTCGTCTCAGACTATGCAGTGTCATTGCCGCTGGGGCCGGATGACCTGCCATGGACAGGGCCAGTCGTATGGTGTCAAGCAACAAGGTTGCACGTAGAGGTGATCCGTTGGTAGTCAGGAAGGCAGGGCCATCGGGGTGAAGTGGTGTCCTGGACACGTAATCCTTCCACGCTTGAAGTGGAGAGTAGGGCGATCCATGTGTCGCCGAAACGAGGAAAAATGTCTCTTGGAGACGATGACTTGTATTGTTTTTGATTACCGGACTCGGACATTGATGCCCACTGCGGTTAGCCTCACATCCTTGGCCTGAAGATAGTGGCCAGGGTCAGAGCTGCCAAATTAGGAACAGGTTACTCTGTCGGAGGAGTGTGCGATGATAGTAGCTAGCACCAGTAGTTCAATATGGCACTTGGTAATGTGAGTCGATCTTTGAGGTGTATTAGATACGACATAATGTGTTACTGCGACGGTCGCAGCAGGTTTGCGTGATGTTGTTGCATATAAATGTAGTATGCCCCTGCCTGGGCTGCCTTATTCCTCCAGGTCCCAATCGCGAGCCCCGCCTTAATGGCATCAAGAAGCCGCTGATGGTAACGTTGTGAGTAACCTGGGGAGAGAAGGCAAAAATTTAAATATCGATCCCAGGTTACAGTTAGGGGGTCAAAGCATTGTCATGTGTTACAATCACCGATTCCAGGCTGGCCTCAACAACAAGTCTCTGGGCTAGACTCCTTGCACGCAAGTCGAAACACATACGACTTAGAGCATCAGGAAAAATGATGTCCTTTCTTGGTTTGTGTTGGACAAGAATGTTGGTACTCCTTCGTGCGGCAAACAGCCAGATCTCCCGGGCACAGGTGCAGATGACAGGGTCGCAACCTACCCCGGAACTGAGCACTTGCTGTGAGGTTGCATTGCCTGTGTTTATTACGATGGTGTATTTGTGCGCTTGATGTGGAGAGAGATGTTTGAGGGCGACAGCCAGATTTATCGCCTCGAGCTGGTGGTTTTTGAAATGGTGCAGACAAATTCAGCTTTCGTGTAGGATGACTTCAGTGTGGCTATATATACTTTATAATGTGGATTGTCAGCATGCCGCGGACTGGTAGATGAAATGCTTGAGGAATGCTTTGCGGTTTCATGTCGTTAATCAAATCCCATGCACTGCCCGACCTCAAGGTCATGGTGATGTCAGCACTCCCCGAGACTTTGCGTCTGCGACAATGTCTAGACGGTCGCTATAACAGCCGCCAGACAAGATCTGGGTGTAGTTTGCATGCACTCTGGCGTAATGATAAATTTTGTCTGTCTGAGTGCGACGTCTGGATCACTGTCTGGTTCGTGGCACCCATGTACAGACCAGTGTAATTTGCAGTCTACAGACAAATTCAGCTTTTGTGTAGGATGTCGCTATACTCATGACCCTAGAGTGGCTATGTATACTTAAGCCTGTGTCACTTGTTCTACGAGTACATCAACAGCGTACGGGGAGCCGTTTCCATGTGGGGTCATTAGAATTTTTGTGGTTGTTATCAGGCATTGTAGGCCTTTTCTTCTCAGATTGTGATTTGTTAGCTTTTGACATGGTCTGCAAACAAATTTGTGTAGGAAGTTGCCATACTCGTGACTTTGGCCAACGGTCGTAACGTGCGATTGTATTGGTGGCATTTTATTTACTGGTTATGACTAGCTATGTAATTGGTGAGAGTCAATTGAGAGTAGTATTATGATGGCATAGGACTCCTAGGTAGGGTGTTATGTGATCTTATTTTTGAAAAATGAGCATCATTGTTTACTGGCTGCGCCCAGCTATCTGTGCTGTGATGTTAACAATTCTAGTGAACAATGTGGGTATTCGGAGCAAATGTCGATCTTATAATGGTAGATAACCATGGTGTCATGGCCGCCTCGCGTGGCATGACATGACATTCCTTTCCTGGAGCACAGTTGGCCCCGACATTGATGCTCAGGACCTCATGACTCTGAAGATCCGACCATTGAACCCAACATTAATATGTCCATCCGTTTTTACGAAGTAAGCAGACAAAGTCCATGACATCTGTAACGTCGACGTTGTATCTGTGCGTTGAGCATGTTGTAGTGTCACCGGGGCTCACACCAGTCGATCCTTTGCGTGAAATGCCGAGCATGCTGTCATGGCTGCCTCCACGCGGCGTGACATCACAAGCCCTTTTCCACGGCGTAGTAGATGTCGAGCTTCGACACTCGGCATTCTTCCGAACCTGATCGATCCGAGACCGAATCCCGTCACTGATAACGTCAATATGTTTCTGCGCTGTAGCCAGGCCACGGTTAATCCAACATTCGTAGCGACTTGTCTCACATCTGTGTGTTACCATCGAGCCTGCGTATCTCACGCCGATCCTTTGTTCGTCGAACACGACCAACCCTGTTTCCGAAGATTCATCGTGTACATGGTCAGAAATTTCAGCCGATTGCAGAGAAGGAGCGATAGCGCATGGTTCACAGAATCGCCTCCGCATGGATCCGTCAAGCATGGCATCATGGCCGCCTCCCCGCAGGGTGACGTCAGCACAGCGCCGGCTCGGAGAAAACCGAATTGCAAAAAACAAGTCCTCCCCTGCCAGGACACATCCAACGCTCCTCACCATCGTACGAAAGAGATGCAGCTTACAGTTTCCACGAGTTCGTCGTTCCACACAACCACGACCATCATAAGAGATTTCGCCATGCCAGTTCAAACGATTGCCTGAGTAGCGATTCGTCGAGCATGCTGTCATGGCCGCCTCCGGGCTTTCCTGTCTCATACGCTTGTTGATGGAGAATCTTTATGTCGCCATTCTTCGCACCGATGCTTTGTTTCTGACTTGAACAAGGCTATGTTTTTGTCGTAATTACAGGGTATAGCCACTGACTTCGACCTACTTCTTTCTGTTCCTGGCATCATCCAAATCTGGATGGAAGAAGTACGTCCTCTCGGTTTGAAAAGTCTGGTCGAAGTGAATATCTCCAGTGCCACGTCATCGGCTTTGACTGGAAATCACTGTAGGTGGCGCCTCAATCGGCGGCCATTTTAGTTCTAAAAGTGAATATAGGGGTCGCCAACAGTCTGATTTTAATCTAACTGCGTAGTTCAAGAAGTATCATGTAGATGGCGCGTCGATCAGCAGCCAAAGTTATTAGTTCTAATAATAGAATATAGTCGGCGCCATGGTGCCCTAATCTACTGAGATTCACAGTCTCGTTCATTCAATTACCCATGTTGCGCACATCATGGACAATGTCTCTCAGCTTCTGGTTTCTCTTGATGGTAGCCTTGAACTGGAGACGAGGGCGCCCTCTCTTTCTGTAACCAGAAGACAGTTGAGAATAGAGGATCTGCTTTGGTAGCCTGTCTGATGACATCCTCATGAGGTGTCCAGTCCACCGGAGATTCTTTTTGATCAGAAGATCTTCCATAGAGGGCACATTTCATGAAAGCTGCCTGCAAAAGTGTTGAAGTGCTGCTGGCTTTTGCAAGTTACCAGCGGCACTCTCTCAGGGAGCAAATAGAGGTTTCACACCGGCAAGAACATGTCAAGACAGGCGCAAAACTATTTGTCCCTGCAGTGGCTGGTTGGGAGATGTTGGGAGTTCCATACATCAACTGCCCTTAATGCTGCCACAGTGACATGGTTTTCTGTTTAGGGTTTGCTCCCTTAACCTTCGGTTCTGTCAAGAACCTGTACCACAAGGCAGTGGTTTACAACTCTGCAAGGCAGGGGCGTCAAACTCCCTGAGGTATTGCTATACCTGCAATACCTGCATACCCAATTGTCTACACAGTAAACACATCTAGAACAATATACGGATAGACAGTTACAGGGAAATAAGCAAAACATTGGTACATGAATGATAGGTAAAGAACAAGATGAGATAAAAAAGAAACATATACGGGGAGGTAACTATGTTAGACTAGTATGTTAAGTGGTTTGTAGGGTGTGGAGCATAACTGATTATCTTTTTTGTAGTAACATACTCGTTGAAAGGGTGATGGTGGGATGTAGGGTGTGACTTTGTGATTGAACTGGTGTTCATGGTAATCTGAGGTGGGGCCTATTGAGTTAGTATGTAGGTTAATATTGATTAAACATGTACCTCACTAGGATCCAACTAGAAACATTTCCAGGCTCATTCCTTTGTAGATGGTTTTTTTGGTCTAGTTGGCCACTACTGGTTAAGTTTACAGTGTATGTTTGTTTGTTTGTTTGTTTGGGGGGGGGGGGGGAAGGAATGGCAATACTAACCCAAGTGTGGCATTGATCTGCTTTGGCCGAGGCTGGTTGATTTAAATGTGCGTGGAGGTTTATCTTGAAAGTTTTGTAACAATCACTGTTCCTACGTGCTGGTAGTTCGTTCCAGAGTGCTCCCCCAGAACAACCGGTGACTTTTTCTTTTTACTAGTTTTAACATGTGGCACTTTCAGGATGGTGGCTTGTGCTGCATGTGTGGCTTGTATAGGTGTCTCTATGTAATATGGGTCTTTTGCGTGGTGGTACATTAGGCCGAATAGGTGCTTGTCTTTGCGAATATTTAGGGCATCTAGTTTAGCTTTATTGGGCATCTCAATGGTATGTAGTCTTTTTCCTTTATATACTGTGCGCAACCCTCTATTTTCTATAGTTTGGAGCTTTGTTTGCTGCTTTTTAGTTAGTATATTATATATTATGTCATTATTATCAATGATGGGCAGTATTGTCGTTTTGTACAATAGAAGAGCAGTCTCTTCGCTCATATAATGCCTTATGTTCATTTTAGCTGCCAATGTTCTGGTAATCCTATTTAATTGACTGGTTCCTGACAGTGTAGGGTCAAGTGTAGTACCTTTTTATAACTTAGAGCCTTCTTAAGTATACACTCTCCTATTTGTATACTGACAATTGGTGAGCTGGAACTCTTAGATTTAGTTGCAAATATTACATATTTAGTTTTTATAATATTTATGGATAGTTTATTTTCCTTTTGCCAACGGTTTACTCTTTCTAAATCATGATTCATTTTGGATTCAGCCACTTTTATGTCAGCGTCTGTATCTACCAGTGCCACATCGTCAGCAAATATGCTTCCCTATACTTTTCGAAGTACTAGTGGGAGGTTGTTGATGTAGATTAAGAATAATAGTGGGCCCAGGGTAGATCTCTGTGGTACCCCTGTCTTCACCTCTCTCAGTGCGGAGTTAACCCCTTCCAGTCTAGTTTACTGTGAACGATTTAGTAGGTACTTTTTTAACAGTTTAGTTGTCCCAGTGCCCGGACCACTATTTGCCACTTTTCCTATTAAAAGTTTATGGTCTACAGTATCAAATGCTTTACAAAAGTCTATGAAGACAGCAATAGGTAATCTTCCTTGATCCATCCCTGTCATTAGTGTGTCTAGCACACATGCCACTGCTTTGGTTGTGGAGTGGTTCTTACTGAAACCATTTTGCTCTATTGCTAGGTACCCTGTACTTTCAACAAATTATGTTATTTGGTCATGGATTAGTTGCTGTACTATTTTGCCTGGTATTGGATGAAATGATATAGGTCTTAGTTCATTACACATTTTAGGGTTCGACGTTTTCGGGATTGGCACAATCAATGCCTTTTCCATGCATCTGGGTAGATACCTGTATCAATAATTAGATTAGTTAGATATGTGAATTCAGTAGCCAGTGCTAGCATGGCATCGTTGATGAGCCTGGAACTTATACCCCTGTCACACTACGACGTAATGAGCCAACGTGAGCCTAACGTGGTGATATTTCGTCATTACGTTGATGTATGTTGGATTACGTTATGATGACGTCATAATGACGTTAGAGTGACGTCGAGCTACGTCACATTACGTCGTGTTACGTCGAGATACGTCGAGGTTTTGGACATGTTCAAAAGTTTCGACGTAGGTCGAACGTAAGGGTTTACGTTCGCCGTACGTTCTGTTCACGTTCAGCGAACGTCAATGACGTTAAACGGACGTTATTCCAACGCTCCTCACTATGTTCAACTACGTTCCACTACGTTGACCCCCATTAAACCAAGTGCAAATGCCCACGGGGCGTAATGGGAACGTCAGGACAATGTCAGGAGAACGTCAGGAGAACGTCAGGAGAACGTGCATTCAACGTACGTTCAACGTCTCATGACGTAGCTAACGTCACGTAATGTTCTTCTGACGATGGAATAACGTTCATAACGTTCCGTCAGCGTCATTACGTTCACCTCTCTCGTCGAACGACGGTATCACTACGCTTTACCGACGTTACTCTCTCGTCCACTACGCTGCATCCACGTTCAACTTCTGCCCAAATTTGCATACTACGCCGAGAAGTTCAACGTTCTTCACGTTCTCCCTACGTTGACGTCGTTACGTCGTAGTGTGACAGCCCCATTAGGTTGTGTAGCCCTGATGCCTTTTTTTCAGAGAGTAACTGCACTTTGTTGATAAGTTCTTGCTCTGTGACTGGGTGCAGTTCGAATTGATGAGTATTAGCTTTGGGGTGGTATATTTTGTCATTCAGTGGTATTATATCCTCTAATTGATTTGCTAGTTTTTCACCAATGTCGACAAAGTAGTTATTTATGAAAGTTGCTAACTCTCCCCTAGGTATTGTATCCCCAGTCAAGTCATCAGTTAGATTTCCCACTGACTGTGCAGGTGTTGGAGCTATATCATTATTTACCCTCCATGCCTTCCTCGAGTTATTTTTATTCATAATTATACCTGTTTTAAGAAACTTGGCCCTTGCACCTCTGTAGGCTGCCATTGCTTTATTCTTCAGTCATTTGGCTATGAATTCATCCTCAGGGTTGCCAGTATGTTCAAAGTTGTGTGCAAAGTAATCCCTATCTTTCTATAGCTCTAAGATTTCATTACATAACCATTTGGGACGATTTTCTTTAACCTCATAGAGTAGCATAGGTGCATGCTCATTTGCTGCTAGTGTTATTTTATCTAATAATAGTTGCCAACATGCATTATGATCCTCTGTTTGGAGAAAATGTTCAATTGGTTCCTGCCTTAGCATTTCACACTATTTATCAGTAGAGTATTAATGGTAAGTTCTACCCCAGAACTCTATTAGACCCCTAACATCCCTAGGTTTTTTCTTGATAACATAGATTGGTTTATGATTGCTTATATTATAGTTAATTACCCCTGTAGTAGTACAGTATTTCATGTCTGTGAAGGCTAGGTCTAGAATTTCTTTGCTTTTCCCAGTTATTCTAGTGCATGATTTGATGACCTGTTCCAATCCCTGCAAAACTGCAAAATGACTAACTTTTGTAGCTGTCTGTGCATTTGGATCTGCTGTATCTGCATTAAAATCTCCCATGACCAGTGTCTCCATTTTGTCTAAGTCTGGTATCTGGCCCAAACAGTTAGTTATTAAGTCTAGTGCAGTGTCACTCACAAAACTATAACCATGGGCACCACTGGAAAAACAACATAGTGTGTGTGTCTCTTTGATTTACTCTTATGTCAGTCCTGCTGTGTAGCATAGCTAACAGTCAATTTGAATTAATGTCATGTTGGCTTTGTTGTTTTTATGGAGTATAGCATTGGTGGGCAGGGCAAAATAATGCAATGGTGTTGCCCATTTAGATTTGTGATGAGAAGCTGATGTTCGTATCAATGAAAGTGAGAAGTTCTGGGAGGAGGTGGTAAAGGGCTCCTCGGCGGACAGTTCTGATTGGTTGATTGGTTGTTTTTTGGAGTTATACGTCCTGGCAAGATCTAAGGTCATATCAGGACAGGTACCGACTTGTGACAGTGTGCACTCGTGCTGACTTTATAGTGCTGCCCCACTGGGAGACCAGACCACCAGCACCATGACCTGATATCCCACTCACTCACATTATCCTGACATTGAGCCAACCAGTCCTTGCCCTATCCTAATAATGCCAAACACATGGCTAGGAAGCGACAAGTATCAATTTGTAAGTCATTTGTTTGACTCGACCAGGGTTCAAACCCATGAGTTCGAATCCAACGATCTACCAAAACGGGAAATGGGCCCTCAACTCAATCGGCCAACCCGTCTGGTCAGGCGAGTGAAAAGGTCTGAGATGTGGTGATAGGGGGGTGCATCGGTGGAGGTGGAGAGTTCTGATTGCTGGGAGTGGACCCAGGTGGACAGAGTCCAGTGGGCAGGACGGTGAAGGCTGTCACCGTCTCCTCCCCCTGCAAATCAGACATAGTTTTTACATATTACGCACCAATGCAATGGAAGAAAAACTAGCAATATTGCCAGAAAGGAATTTGGTTGCAAGTTGCAGGCAGTATTTATTTGTCATACGATTACAATTGGGGCAAAAGTATTTCCAGATTGGGAGTGAGGGGGGCTGTTTTAATGGAAACAGCTTGGGTTACATTTCACGCGAATTACGCGTGGGAATATGTTCCAGCTATGTGAAAACTATTTGAATCAGAAACATGAAGAGGATGACAATGATTCCTTTACAAAAGTAATAATAACACAGATTCAATATCACAAATGCACATTGTACCACTTGGAATCCTAATTCCACTCACGGCGATTACGATGGCTTGTTCATATTCTAATGGGAAGATCAGAGAGCTACAGGTCTGAATACATTGCGTTGGGAGGGCAGAGGGGGATTTTGTCATTTGCCCCTACACAAATCAAACTGAAGCTTAACAGTTGGGTTGGGATTTCCGTAAGAACAAAATGGCAGTGGTTATTTTATGGCCCTGTCACACTACGACGTGACAACGTCGACGTAGGGAGAACGTGAAGAATGTTGAACTTCTCGGCGTAGTATGCAAATGTGGGCACAAGTTGAACGTGGATGCAGCGTAGTGGACGAGAGCGTAACGTCGGTAAAGCGTAGTGATACCGTCATTCAACGAGAGAGGTCAACATAATGACGATCACGGAACGTTATGAACGTTATTCCATCGCCAGAAGAACGTTACGTGACGTTAGCTACGTCATGAGACGTTGAACGTACGTTGAATGCACGTTCTCCTGACGTTCTCCTGACGTTCTCCTGATGTTCTCCTGACGTTTTCCTGACTTTCCCATTACGCCGCACGGATGTTTCCACCAGCTTTAATGTGGGTCAACGAGTGGAACGTAGTGGAACGTAGTGAGGAACGTTTGCCTAACGTCCGTTTAACGTCATTAACATTCGCTGAACGTGAACAGAACGTACGGCGAACGTAAACCCTTACATTCGAGCTACGTCGAAACTTTTGAACATGTCCAAAACCTTGATGTAACTCGACGTAACACGACGTCATGTGACGTAGATCGACGTCAGTCTAACGTCATTATGACGTCATCATAACGTAATCCAACGTACATCAACGTAATGACGAAATATCACCACGTTAGGCTCATGTTCGCTCATTACGTTCTAGTGTGACAGGGGTATTAGAGGTTGCCTCGTCTGTCATAGGATTCCTGACATAATAAGGGAAAAGGGAGGCTTTATGTCATGAAGGCTCTTTGTTGTTTGTTGGGTGCTTCGGACTCTGAGAATAGAACAATCCCGGTGTAACGATTTAAACTTCCCCCCCTTCCCAAGTTCCCCCCCGGGAATCTGAAAACGTTTTTAACTTCCCTCCGGGGAAATTAAAAAGGTTTTCAGATTCCTCGGGGGGGAACTTAAAAACAGTTTTCAGATTCCTCCCCCTATTTTCAAATTCCCCCCTCCGGGAATTTAAAATTGTTTAAAAAACTTTAAAAAACGTTTTAAATTTCAGACCAATAATATTTGTTTCTTAACCATCTTGGAGACTTTTTGTGTCATTTGTGGTTAAATATGTTTTATTGTACTAGTAATAATTTCCATTATGCTTTTCTCTGTATGTTATAATATTTGTCATGAAAAATAACAAAAAATAACAACAAATAAAGAAAATTCCCCCAAAATGGGGGGGGGAGGGAAAGATAAAACGAAGGAGGGAATTTGAAAACGTTTTCGAAAACGTTTTCAAGTTCCCGGGGGGGAACTTGAATACGGGGGGAATTTGAAATCTTTACACCGGGGAGATGATGCATTGCATCGGATTCTAAAGACCCTGTCACACTTTACCGGATTGAGGAAACAGATTGAAACCGAACAAAGCCCGTTGATATCCGGCAAAGTATGGGTTGTGTCCGTTGCATATCCGTTGATATCCGTTGATATCTGGCCCGCTCCATTGCAAGTTTTGAGCATGCACAAAACTTGTAACAAATTGCGCCGGACTGACATATGCATTACCATCTGGTCTCCGTCCGCTACCTGTCCGTTCCCGTCCGTTCCCGTCTGTTACCGTCCGTTACCGTCCGTTCCTGTCCATATCATGTACATATCCATGACACGTCCGTTGCCGTTCGTTATAGTTCTTTTTGTATACTGAATTGTCCGATGATCGTTAGATATCCCACTCAGTCACATTATCCTGACACTGAACCAACCAGTCCCTGCCCTATCCAAATAATGCCGAGCGCCTTGCTAGGAAGCAAAAAGTATCAATTGTATAAGTGATTGACTCGATCGGGAAACAAACTCTCGATCTCCCGCACGCGAGGCCACGCTCTACCCATTGCACAAGAAACAAGATCCCATGTTCTCCCGCTTGGGAAGCGCGGGGTCTATCCAGATGGCCATCCCGTCCGGATGTAAAATGTACCTGCTGAGAGTGAGAACGTGAGAACAACAAATGTATTTTCAGATCCCTGGGCATTACATTAATGGCCCGGTCACATGCATTTTAGTGAACGTGGTTGAACGTAGGTGAACGTAGTCGAGGGTCAAAAGTGGTTTAAGTATGTTAAATTACGTTGAAATACGTTAAGGTATGCCAGGTTTTGGCACAGATAAATATGCTATGGTACGGATAAATATGTTATGGTACGGATAAATATGTTATGGTATGGATAAATATGTTATGGTATGGATGACCGTATATTCACCGATGTCCAACTACATTAGCCTCCACTACGTTCACATATGTCCACTAACAGCTATGTGGCCAGGCTTCGTCCAAGTACGCTAGAGTATGCTAGAGCAAGCTAGAGCACGCTAGATTATGTTAGCATCACGGATGCAAATTCAGCCTCTAATGTAGCGCTCTTTTTACATGTCCAACAATTAAATCAGAACCATGTTATTACCAAGTTAGCATGACGGAGAATTATGGTTGCCAGTACATTCAACTACGTTCAACTACGTTAGCCTCCACTACGTTCAACTACATGCACTAACATGTATGTGCCCGGTCCTTCACAATAGTCATTGTTGTCTATGTGAGTGTAATGTATTTTTAATATTAACGCAAAGATAATACCTGGTCATTAATGGTTCCCCCAGTCTGCAATATCTTATTGAAAATCACATAGTCCTAACCTTGCATTATTGAAATCGTACTTGTCACCGCTATTCTTTATTAAGTTAATGTCAGTAATCTGCCCTCTATATATGTATATATATAGGCATATAGGCATATATATATATATATATATATATATATATATATATATATATATGTATAGGGAGAGATAAAGATATATAGAATGTATAATATATGATGCGTATATAAAAGGGGCGTAGCTCTAACCTAATAACTATGATCATTATTATTTATTATTACTTCTCGATTATTATGTCCAATCGTTGACTTGCCAGTATTTGCCACGTTGTAAAGATTTCAAATTCCCCCCATATTCAAGTTCCCCCCCGGGAACTTGAAAACGTTTTCAAATTCCTCCCAGGGGAATTTGAAAACGTTTTCAAATTCCCTCCCTCGTTTTAACTGTCCCTCCCCCCCCCCCCCATTTTTGGGGAATTTTCTTTATTTTTGTAATTTTTGTTATTTTTGATTATTTTTCATGACAAATATTATAATATACAGAGAATAGCATAATGGAAATTATTACTAGTACAACAAAACATATTTAACCACAAATGACATAAAGAGTCTCCAAGATGGTTAAGAAAAAAATATTATAGGTCTGAAATTTAAAACGTTATTTAAAGTTTTTTAAAGAATTTTAAATTCCCGGAGGGGGGAATTTGAAAATAGGGGGAGGAATCTGAAAACTGTTTTTAAGTTTCCCCACAGAAATCTGAAAACGTTTTTAATTTCCCCGGAGGGAAGTTAAAAACGTTTTCAGATTCCCGGGGGGGAACTTGGGAAGGGGGGAAGTTGAAATCGTTACACCGCTGTTGCCTACACCAGCGCCACCACCATTCAGTCGATTCTACTCGAGTTAATATTAGTGAACCGCCGTCGTCCGGCCTCTTTGCTGCGGACCTGCCGGGCCCAGCGGCGTTCGACGCTTCTCGAGCTATTTGAATTGTCAGTTGCCTCTCGTTTTTTGCTGGTCTCCTTGTCATTTCGTAGGGGAGTCTTATGTATATGTATATGGTGGTTCCTTTAGTATGTGCTTCGCTTGTATGGATTAAGTGCGGGACCATTATGATAAAGGCATCAGTGAAAGCTTTTTTTTTTTTGCAAGAGCGTTATCTCGAACATTCGTCTCAAGATGAAAGCTTATCGCTAATATCAGTATCCTTCTTACCTTTTAGACATGCACAGAGTCCCTGCGTTTCTTCTCGGACCATTTCTGTGACAAATATCGCATTTATATCCCGATATAAATATTGGAGGTGGGGAAGGGTCGGCCGCTGGAAGGGAAGTGACTCCAGGGAGGAGGGACGCGGCGATGAATGGGTGGAAGGGGGGGGGGGGGGGGGCCACAATCGGTAGACCCGAGAGACGGGGGAGGAGCTAGGAGAGAGAGGGGGTGGGCTTTAAATTATCTGTTATAAGAAAGCACTATGTGACAGTCAGTTCCTTAAGCGCCTGTCACACCTTACCGGACTGAGTACCGGAGACCACCGGACAAAGAATTTTCTAGTCCGGTGCTCTCTGGTACACAAAATGTATCGAAATGGAGCGTAATTGGGTCAATTGCCACCGGAAGACCGGCCAAGTACCGTACATGTACCGTACACATACCGGATGAGAACCAGACGAGAACTGGACATGTAACGGATGGGTACCGGACATATACCAGACAAAAAGGACAAACCGGACACCAACGGATGGGTACCAGACATGTATGGATGTGTACCGGATGGGTACCGGACATGTACCGGACAAACCGGACACCGACTGGAAATGTCAGTTCGGCGGTGTCCGGTACGAGTTTTGTGCATGTTCAAAACTTGTACCGGACACCGCCGGACACCACCAGACACCACCAGACACCGCCGGATGGGTACCGGACATGTACCTGACATCGCCGGACAGTACCGGACAGTGTCTGGTTCTCGTCCGGTTCCCCAGTCCAGTAAGGTGAGACTGGGCCTTTAATGGTAACTGGACATGGTTGTCGAATCAGTAGAACGTAGGCTTACTGGGCTGAAGGTCGGGATTTTGAATCACAGCGGAGTCACACTGATGTTTTATTAAATTGATACTTGTCGCTACATAGCCTGGTGGTTGGCATTAATAGGATAGGACAAGGACTGGTTAGCACAGTGTCAGGATAATGTGACTGTGTGGGATATTGAGTCGTGGTGCAGCAGCCTGGTCTCCCAGTGGGGCAGCACTATAAAGTATGAATGTGCACTTTCGCAAGTCGGTACCCGTCCTGATATGACCTTAGATTTTGCTAGGATATAAAACAACAACAATCAAACAAAGCATTATTTGTATAGCATAGGAAGCCATACATCCCCTTCGTTTTCTGGTACACTATCCAGACATTTAGTTTGTAAACTAGGTATATATTTAGTCAATCATTTATCGCATATTATAACTGGTACAAGACTATGTGGGATATGAAAATGGGAAATATTGAGCCTAGGGCAGGTTTTTGCAACTGACCCTTCTTGTGATTCCATGGCTAGCATTTTAACTATTAGGCTACACAACTGAGGCTCGGTAATGCAATCACCCTACCCACACACCAGATGAGATGGCCGAATGAGTTGAGCGTCCTTCTCCTGATTTGGGAGATCGGGGGATCCGAACCCATGGGTCCATGGGTTCGAACCAATGACTTAAAAATTGATACTTGTTGCTTCCTAGCTAGGCGGTCTGCATTATTAGGATAGGGCAAGGACTGGTTGGCTCAGTGTCAGGATAATGTGAGTGAGTGGGATATTAGGTCATGGTGATGGCGGTCTGGTATCCCAGTGGGGCAGCACTATAAAGTTGTCATGAGTGTGCGCTGTTACAAGTCGTTACCCATCCTGATATGACCTTAGATGTTGCTAGGACGTAAAACAACAACAAATAAAGAAACACAAAAAAACTATCCACACCTATGAGCCATGTCTGTGTGGCTCCGTGTCTGAGGGGCCATGCAGACTACTAGACTCGTCCCCCTTTGCTTTGGGGGTGGTTTGTAACCTTACGGTGGTTACTGGTTGCAGAACTGCAACATTAATAGAGAGGCTCTGATAAATCGGCCCAATCTATGGTTGAAGATTTAACTTCAGTAGGGAGTGTTGTAGAAGCTGGGGACATCTTTACAATGTTGTAACGGCGAAGCATTGAGGCGGCCCCGAATCTCTTCGGTCCGGCGTTAGTTGAGCGTTAGTTGGCACTTGTATCCAGTCGACAGCAGCAAGGGTTTCGAGGAAGGGCAGGTAAAGATGGGTGCAGCGGTGGTTCCAGCAACGAGAACAAAGCAAGAGAAAACGTAAAAGTAAAGGGCCCCACCCAAGCACACAACTCCCCTGGTCAGAGGGAGGAGTATGCCTGGGAGAAAAATTTAAAAAGAGTAGAGTATAGGAAAGAGAAATGAGGAGAGTTGAGTCAAAGGACCGTATCTATTTGCTCTATGGTGACCAACCAGCCATAGACATGGATAGAGTAAGAGTAGAAATTGAAATGCTGGCGGGCTCCCCCTCCTGGAACTCTTTTCAGGAGGAGCAAGGCCGGCGGAGAGGAGATAGAGAGAGGTGTGGACAGAGTGCGGTCCGGATAGCAAGAGGGACTGACTCATCCCCTGGAATTGTAAGCCTTTTAAATGGTGTAGGTCCATAAATTATTGTGTAATGCTTACAATTAGAGACATACGGACAATGAGTGCACTTGCACATACATACACAGGGTAGGTTCAACAATCATACACGGGGGGGTAGAACACGATAGAGCTTTTTTAAGCGCGATAATAGGTTTAACACTATCCATATATATATAAGAATGTCCATATATATGCATACATACAAATATATAAGAGATATAATAATTAAGATTAGGACATGTATCAATTTATTATATGCGTATTATTAATTATTTACTTGTCTTGTAATTGTAATTGCTATCTACTCTAATTGTATTTGTGCTGATATATGTCAACTAACTACTATAACATCCAACTGCTATTTGAGCTCCCTGAGGGAGGCAGTGAGCGACCCGGGTGGGCGAACTGGTCTGCTACTAGGCAGGCACCTTTCTGTTTCCCACTTCTCCCTCCAGGTGCTGCTGCCATCACTCTGCATCTACCCATTTTCTCACCGAATTATAATATCAGGGCCGCGTTCAGGGTGCACCTCGGAGGTGTCTTGGAGAAATTCCGGACTTTGCACTAGTCTGAACGGCAAAAGCAGTTGGTTGCCTCGAAAATGGCTGCCTCCATAGGGGGCAGCCATTTGCAATTGAAAAGAATGGCTGTGATTGGCAGAAACCACTGAATTTGGCGGCCATTTTTGAGGCACTTTTTGCCTTCTCCCTAAAAAGCCAAACGTCTCTGAGCCATACCCTGAAGGCAAATAACCCAAAAAGACGTTGCGGCGCCGACTCGGAAGCGACTCAGGGGCATACCCTGAACACGACCCAGTATAGATAGTCGGAATTAAATCCGGGGTTATTATCGATGTTGTATTACTATTATAATATGCATGATTATTATTCTTGTATTAGCTGCTGTGCCCGTGTGTGACTGCCCTGAAGCCCCATTCTATAATATATGTATATTATATATATATATATATATGTATACACACGTTCTCTCTAATCTCGCCTTTGCATGGAAGACGGTATGTCACACTTCTACACAGTTTCTCATTATGAATACTCCACGTCTGTGCTCGGATATTCCACACTTTCTAATATTATTATCTCTCTGCGTGGAGAGTGTGAAGGACGCTCTGTCCGTTAGCATTTGACCTTTTACCGCAGCTGAAAGGAACAGAGTGTGGCCCTGACCTCGTTGAGCAGACGTGATTTGTCCAAGACGCTGACCTTTGTCCTCGCGGTCCAACCCATATGCAGCTTATCTTTCACATTGTGGGGGTGACTGATGGCGACTTAGCGCCATGTCGACAACAAAGACCACAGTGACGGCGTCAATTAAGTACATATTCATTCTATCACGTTGATGACGAAAACCCGACCCCGGTTTCCAGATGTTGTAGGATCATATTCAACTTGATGAATGTTTGTTTTTCATCCTAGTACCACCTAGGACCCTATCAGGAAGGGTACTGACTTGTGACCGTGCGCACTCCTGGCGACTTAATAGTATTGCTCCACTGGAATACCAAACCGTCAGCACCATGACCTGATATCCCACTCAGTCACATTATCCTGATATTGTGGTGACCTATTCTTGTCCTCTCCTATTAAAACTGTATATTCCCATGAAAAGATCAAATTTTCAAAACAAAAACAAGTAACTGGAATTGATTCTACATATCTAACTTCGATATAGATGCATTTAAGCAGTTGTTGCCACATAGAAGGGAACAACGCTGAATAAAATTAATATAACATGTTACTGTGGAAGCCTATGATGTCACAGTTGTTGGTGTGCTTGACGAAATTAATTTGACATGTTTGCACTTCAAATATCTCAACGGTTAGCCTTTTCAAATAAATGTCACTTCAGACTAAAAGTAAGGTAGATTAATACAATAAATGTAGATAGGTAAGGTAGATTAATACAATAAAAACAGAAATTCAAAATCACCAGACAATGCAAATATAATACCGAGTGCTAGACGTTGTAGCGACAAGTATCAATGTTATAAGTCATTAATTTGGGATTAGAACTCCCGACCATCCATACAGGAACCATGCGCTCTACCGATTCGGTCACCAATTGATGAATATGAGCTGGGTTAAACGCATTCCACTACTCAAATGTCCTATCACCTGTGTAGCAGCAGTTGAGCAGTCTTTACATAAAGAAAGAATGGATCCACAGCATCAGGGCTATATATATGGCGGTGAACGGGGGAGATTTGCTTCCAAATTGAGACGCTATCCCAAAAGCGGGACTTGAACCCACATTTGTTGCCATTCTGAGGTGAGGTTGGTTGCTTGTTGGAGCTTTACGTCCGGACCAGGTCAAAGGTCATATCAGATCAAAGGTCACTGTCCGCTCGTTCACCATCAGGTGAGAGACCTAAGAATTGAAATAGACAAGTTCCCTGAAGTAATCAATCCACCTTGACTACCTGTATATTTGGCTCCTTGCCAGGTGACGTCAGTGCACACTACTACACTGATATTCTGGATAATGTCTGTCAATGTCAGGTATGCAGGTATTGCATACCTCAGGGAGTTTGACGCCCCCTGCCCTGCAGTTTCTTAGAACGACCCATATAATATATACATATATATGTACACACCGGACGTGGTGGCCGAATCGGTAGAGCGCAGGCTTCCCGTGTGGAAGTTCGGGAGTTCGATTCCCGGTCGAGTCAAACGAATGACTTGCAAAATTGATACTTGTCACTTCCTAGCCTGGTGCTCAGCATTAACAGGATATGATAGCTCAGTGTCAGGATAATGTGAATGAGTGGGATATTAGGTCATGGTGCCGGTGGCCTGATTTCCCAGTGGGGCAGCACTATAAAGTTGAAATGAGTGTGCACTGTCACAAGTCGGTACCCGTCCTGATATGACCTTAAATGGTGCCATGGTGTCAAATGCCCACAAGCAAATAACCATTATGTATGTACATATGTATATATGTATATGTATGCAGGTATTGCAGGTATAGCAATGTATAGGAGTTTGACGCCCCTGCCCTGCAGAGTTGTAAACCACTGCCTTGTGGTACACGTTCTTGACAGAACCGAAGGCTAAGGGAGCAAACCCTAAACAGAAAACCATGTCACTGTGGCAGCATTAAGGGCGGTTGATGTATGGAACTCCCAACATCTCCCAACCAGCCACTGCAGGGACAAATAGTTTTGCACCTGTCTGGACATGTTCTTGCCGGTGTGAAACCTCTATTTGCTCCCCGAGAGAGTGCCGCTGGTAACTTGCAAAAGCCAGCAGCACTTTAACACTTTTGCAGACAGCTTTAATGAATTGTAATAAATGGAGAGCGGCAGTCAAGTAATGAAAGCGGTCTTTGTCGCATCGCGACCGACAGAATGATGATGATGATGATGATGATGATGATGTCTGTCAAATAGTCTGTGTCCATAAATCGGTCAATGCTAATAGTTACACATCCAGACAATGCACTTTTTTATATTTAAATGCATCGATGCACTTTAGCACCGCTGTATCACACCGGACAGGGTGGCCAAATCGGTAGAGCCCATGCCGCCCGTGCGGAAGGTCGGTAGTTCTAATCCCGGCCGAGTCAAACCAATGACTTATACAATTAATACTGTATTGGTAATCTATTGCTTGAGAGTTATCAACAATGTAGATATAGGAATGACAATACTTGTTGAAGACGCATAACATTGCACACAGTGAAACGATAATATGAAGCATATAGAGATAGTCCGAGAGGTAACACCGTGCAACCCTCCCCCCTCCCCCAGTACTCTGCTAGACTAGTCCTAAATGTTCCTGAGAGTGTCTTGAACACATTACAACTTGTTCCCAAAGAATCCCTAGGGATGCACCAGAGTTAGAGCCCTAAATGTGAGGATGTCGTCTCTGATGCCGAGTGTAGTCGTCAAAACGAGGTTGAAATAAAATTGCAACCAATCACCAAAATAATTAGCTAAGGGATCATCAGACAGATCGACAATAATTACTCTATTTGAAGAGTAGCAGTTACCCTTGGAGAGAGTATCCTCTTACTATATATCAGATACATGTATTTATGCTTCAAAGCACGATTGAACTGATAGGAGACTCGCCATTGCGCATGTTTTTTGTTACCATGGTAATAGGCATCCAATTGGCTCGTTCTGTGAAGTACACGTAGGTAGAACGTTGTTCTGTTACTTGGCAAATGCTGGTTTTGCTTTTGAGTATATGGAGATCACATGATTTTCAGTCGCTGAGCGCTAATTTGTGTAGATGACAAAAAGTGGAGTAATTGCAGTAGAATTATTAACCGGTAGGTGACATGTATTTCTGCTTGTAACTTCGTACCTACAATTTTCCTCTGAGAATCTCTCAGTCTAAACACACCAGCCCTGTATAAAATTGGCCAATCAGCACCTAGATCAAATATTCACCCCACCCAGACTAAGGCCGTGAGAGTAACTAATCAGCACCTAGATAAAAGATTCACCCCATACTTACAGTACAGGGGTGAAAATCAACCCATTAGAAAAACTGGCCAAGAATGTTGACATGCTGGGGAAATTAACTGAGCGAATAAATTCTTAATTTAAGAAGCAAAATATATTCTTGATATATAATTTCATATTTAGCCGCTACTCTTGAGATGAAAAATGTAATAAAACATATAGTTTAATAGATTGTAAAAGTGAAATCGACGTCGTTTTAGAGCCGCCATCTTGTCTTTTTGCATTCTCGCCCATTTCACCAACTCTGTGTCTATATTGGTAGCCATTTGATACTGGAGCCACATTTTCTATTTCCTGTTCCATACTATGTTCCATAGTATTTACACTACGTTCGCGTTCACCCGTGTACTACAACTTAAGTACAGGGTGATTTTTTTTTATCTAATCAGCGCCCTGCATATTTCTTGGTACCCTTCATTAATGTGTCTGTGCCGCTGAACGTGGTATGTGGTGTTCTTTTATTTGATCGATAATTGAGGCATATATATATATATATACACAGTAGAACCTCTCTAACCGACCACCTCCACAGATCGACCACTCCCCTGTATCGATCGTTTTATTTGAGTCCTAATGATCGCCCATACAATACCATTGTAACGATCAAATAAACTCCCTAAACCGACCACCTGCCTAAATGGACCATTTAAAGTCCTCCCCTGGTCGGTCGATTTAGAAAGGTTGTATTGTATACACGTATAAGTTGCATAATTATACAAGTAATTATATTAGTATAGATGGACGGAATTTGGATCGGTTATTATTATTGTGTTTTTGTGGTGTGCCGATTATTACGCGACGGGAACTCAGATGTGTGTGCTGCGGCCCTGCCCACCCCTTAGTGCAGTCCTAGTGTACTGTAATGGTGCTGTACTGTGCTATTAAAAGGCCATGTTGTCGCGGATCGGCCTCAGTCGCTCCTTTGGATGTAGAGGTTCCCATATATAACAAAACGTGGTTAAGCCATGCGCTACACATATGGGGGTGTCTTGTGGAAGTGCAGAGAAGACCTATAAAATAGTCGGGGCAACAGATATATCACTATTGCACTGTTCTTTAATTTCACATGACCATAGACTAGGTTTTATCACAAATATTAATATCAAACACAGTTTAGTCCGGTATTCCTATGTAATATACTTCAAAGTAATCAAAACCATGATGTACAATAACCAGTACATAAATCGTATGTGGAAACAAACCTATAATTTTATATTTCAACATATATTGCCCATCATGGTGAAGAATTACTGCTGGCCGTCGTAGTTACTGCTGGCCGTTGGAGTGAACACATGGTGCAATGAGAATAAACTAACACTAAATGGCACTAAAACTGAGTACATAATCTATGGAACCAAAGCCAGGAAGGTGAGGGCCCGGCCAATACAACTGCAGATGGGTGGCTTAGTGCTCCGTGAAGTGAACTCCTATAAGTACCTAGGCCACAACTCTCGATGCGACTCTAACTGGTACCCAACAGCTGGCAAGACTTAAACCAAACACTGGCACTAAAAATGAACACATTCAGAAAAATAAGGACATATGTAAGTGAGAATACTGCGCTGCAGCTGTACAAGTCAACAATATTACCAATTATAGACTACAATGATATCATCTATGGATTACTAACGAAGCAGCAAGAGACCAAATTACAAAGAACGCAAAACAGAGCCCTCAGAACAGTATTCCAAGGCAAGATACTAAGTGTGGTTGAAATGCATAGCAGAGCAGGGCTGGACACTCTGGATGTACGTAGGAACCTACACCTAATGACGTTGATGTATAACCGTGCGAGTGATGACAAATACATAGATCGCACAACCAGGGTAACGAGAAGGGGGACATCGACTCTGCTCTCGGTGCCCAACCCTAATACAAATAAGTTAATGAGAGCTCCGATTTACAAAGGAAGTGTCTGTGGAATGAACTCCCAACCAAAACCAGAGAAGCGGGTTCGATCCTTGCCTGTAAAAATGCATACAGAGCTCACCTGGTTATTCAGGCCCAAAACCTGGCACTGCAAATATATAATACGACCTGGTGAACGACCCATTGACTTCGCCCTCTCTCATGCCTGCTCTCTCCATGCGTGTCCGCCCCCCCCCTACCCATGGACCCCTCTCCCCCATCCACATTTGACAAACAACTATTATAACTCAATGACTCGAGACCCACTACCCCTACTTTAGACCCATTACCACCTCTGAATAACTACATCAACCAGCAATGCACACAATATAAACCACTCTACATGCACAACATGGCACTATTTAAAGACTAACCGTTATTAAAACCAAATCTAACTGATATACAAACACAGCATATGATTTAACCACTAGTGTACATTACTGCACACTCTATCTTGATGCATATACCTTGCACTATGGTGAGTACATATGCTGTACACTATGCAGCATAGGCTGCTCCCCCACTTTCTTTTATGTTCAGAATGGTTGTGCTGCCACATGGCTATACCTGCCTAGGTATACTGTGCTGCACACAATGATGCATGTACCTTGCACTATGGTGAGTACATATGCTGTACACTATGCAGCATAGGCTGCTCCCCCACTTTCTTTTATGTTCAGAATGGGTTGTGCTGCACACAATGCAACACATTCCACTTCCACTATGTACAGATGAAATGCGACCACTCCGACGGCTGGAAGACCAGTGCCCCGGCGCTGACAAAATATGTATTCAGATGAATAAAAATATTTACCAAAAAAAAGACTCGATGCTAGGCATGCTCTTATTCCTGATGTTGTCCGGCAGATAGGTGGATGAATTGTGCCTTTGATGAGACAAGCATGAAAATATGAGGTCTAAATACAATTCATAGGCTGATTTTGTAATTCTCGAAAATGTGTATAACTCTGCTAATATTTGGTGAATTTGTTATTATTTAGTCCCCTGAATGTCATATATATATGTATTAAGTGATAGCATGTTATAGGTCGTATAACTGATTTCCTCCTCCTTGAAAATGTAGTATTAGCCACCAGAATGAAGATCCTAGGTGGTCTAGAACCTGAGATATTGGTAAACTCACAACGTGTGGCAGCGTTTTGTAAAAAAAAAAAGGCCTCCATTAAGACCATGGCACAAATATCTGATGGCCGTAATAGCTATAAAAAAAGTGTTTATTCAGGCACGCTCTAACTGTATGCTAAAGTTCATGCTTGTATCATCAAAGGCACAATTCTCTCAAAGATCGTGCTATACTGGCCGGTGTTGCGGTTTCCCAGGCACACCAGTTTGCTTGGGACACATCCATTCAAATGCATTGTTAACGGTCGTGAGCAAATCTTCATACAGAAGAAGTCAAATATCTCTCAAATTACACCATCTAGAAACAAATCGCTTGGTACACATATAGAAAACATCTTTACCAGAAAGATTATATTAAATTTATGAGGTTAGGGTTCTTGATTTCTATTAATTTTGAATAAAACTAACGTTTTGCACTGCGCATACCGTCAAACTCAAGGCATTGTCAATGGTCGTGAGCAATGTTCATACAGAAAATACAGAAAAAGTGAAATATCTCTAAAACCACACCACCTAGAAACAAATAGTTTGGTACACATATAGAAAACATCTTTACCAAAAACATTATATTAAATTTATAAGGTTAGTGACGATGCTGTTCGATTTTGATGCATGTGCAGAAGCGATGTGTCCCTGGCAAACTGGTGTCCCTTGGAAACCGCAACACCGGGCTAATATGAATGTCCTACTCCTGGTCTCTGGTGCAGCGATGATCACATTGTTCGCTGATTACAGAACGCTAGCTTCTAGTGCACACTAGGAATGTAGAGCTTGTAGCTGGTCTAGCATGGGGTGGTGGTAGTCTACTGTCGGGAACTGGTATGTGATGCCTGCAAAACAAGTCAACACTGAACACATGTAAAATAGAATATGTGGTCTATGGCACAACAAGGAGTTTATTCCCATGAATAAATTGGTTATCCCCCCGTATCCCCCAGCACCCCACAACAACAAAAACTAACTCAGTAACTATGGAAACACAGAAATAAAATAGTGTGTGTTTCTGCCATTCTGCAATATTGTGTTTTGAAATGAGCATTGTCCCGAATGCAGTGGTTGGATTACATGCAGCCTTTTGTCAAGCTGAAATCTTTCAAGCGAATGGCGATTTGGGGGCGGATCAGCACCGGAAGTGACAGTAGTGCCGATAGCCCCGCATAAAATGGTATATAGATCGAATATATATATAAATATTAGAGTAGAAAGAGGAAATAAATAATAAAAATGCAGCACCGAAAATGTATTTATATATAATCCTTATATTAAACATAATATATATAGGCATACATATATTTTATACATATACATACATATATGCATATATGCATATGGACCCATGCATACATATATCTATGGAATGGTAACATTGTGTAGTAGTCTGTACATGAGCTCCACTACCACGCGGTGGCGGCAGACAGTACGCCTCACACCTACGCAGTTACACTGAACTGCGCTAGGTAGCGGCATGCTAGCCACTGGGCAGGGCCCCGACTGGGCTGCCCTCTACTGTGTGTGGCTAGCACACTCCCCACCCACCTATAGAGGAGATGTGGGACCTAGCGAGTTAAGGGGGTGGGTCAGTTGACTGTTGACACCGCAGAGAGTGGATGGGTTTTGTAATAAACCAGTTGAAGCGTAGTTACTCAATCTTGGCGTTCTTCCGTGAGTGCGTGGTAGTGTGAAAACCATCGGCTATCACAATTGCATTACGCGGAGGCATGACACATGAGGCATATCGCATATTGCATGACACATTTCGCACTACATGCTAAGGGAATCTTAGCTTCTGCGTAAATTCCCCTCAAATCTTATTCGCCTTGATAGCAACTTTATTACTTTAACCTTCAGGCCCAGACTTTATTCGATTATTAGACCTGGTTTGGGGAGGCTTTTTTCTGGGTTTTCTTTTCTTTTATTGTATTTGAATATCAAGCACTCGTAAGTACATATTGATTCAGACAGCTCCACACGCCAGATCTAGATTAGTGGGCAACCAGCAGTTGGTATTCTGGCCACTGGTTCTCTTCGTAAGGCAACTCTTCTCAACAATGATGGTGAGCATACATGTCTCACCAACACATCACTGATTATTTTGAACTATATGTGTGTATATGACCAGACGGAGTGGCTGAATGAATTGAGCGTCCGTCTCCCATTGTTGGTAAATCGTGGGATTTTAACCCACGGGTTTGAACCCTGGTCGAGACAAACCAATGACTTTACAATGCATACTCATTGCTTCCTAGCCAGGCGCTCATAATTATTAGGATAGGAGAAGGACTGGTTTGCTCAGTGTGAAGATAATGTGACTGAATTTGTGTGTATGCATATTTAATTCCGATAACTCAAGTTCTTTCTTGTTCCTACGTTTTTTAAATGTGGATGTGTGCCTGGGCTATATTGATATACGTACGGGATTTTCAGGTGGTAGATCTATAAACCATCATACATTTTAATAATAAAAACAATGCTAGTAATTACAGGTGGTAGGTTGATGATTGATTGATTGGTGGTTGCTTTGCGCCGCGTCGGCAGCATAGGCCATATTCACGGCGAGAAATGTTTGTTTTTTGTTCAAACCATCGCTTTTACATGTAAAAGCAGACAATCAAGTATGTGCCAATAGACACTCATTAAATTAGAAAGCTCACAATCATATATTTGTGGTCAAGGGAAACAAATTCCCATAGAAAAAGAAAAGTTGTATTAATAATTGATAGAATTTATTTAGTAAACTATATCAGGTGGTACAGTTCAGCTGCCCTCAAAAAGGCTAAAATGTTTTCTTGTTTTACTTTAGTAAAAAGGTCATGCATAATGTCTGCAGTGTAGAATTGTTGGCGCAGGGCCAAAAAATCAACGCAACTTAGTAAAATGTGTGTCTGCCCATATGAGAGCTAGGCCACCTGACATAGATCCACATGGTATATATGACTTAAAGAGTACTTTGGGTGTTGTCTGAAGCTCGAAAATATGCCTTCTAGTGGATGTGAACTATTTTCAGCATGGGAAATTTCACTTGAGATCAATCAGTCTTCTTCCTTCCGCTACTCCTTATATGGGTTACATCTGATTTATACAGCTTGGATTTTTATTTTGTTGTTGAATGTTGGTAAATATCTAACAATAATATATATATATATAAACATATCTCCAGTACAAATTGCCTTCCGGTGCGACTGACACTGGTCTACATCCGGTGGAGGAGAGGAGGGTAGGTGGAGCCACCGGTAAGTGTTGGTCTTAATGAGTATAACAAATAATAGTAATAATTAACCCTTACGTATCTTTATACTTGCATAATTCGTTATACAACACATATATATAATATTAGATATTCAAGGTGCATAACTTAATGTAACATAGCCCTTGCTCTGTCCGAGTAAATAACGCCAGGTGCCAGCACGGGTAGCGATAAGTATCTAATTTGTAAGTCTTTGGTTTGACTCGGCCGATGAGTGATCCCCCGGCGAATTATTGAGCTTATTATAAAAAACCCTGATGTAAAACCTACCTAGATATAAGCAATACCCTGGTATCATACTATGTTGCTGTTTTCAAGGTAACTTGATCAAGTTGATGGCCTATATTTGTATAAATGTATAATGGTTGTAATTATTCATAGCTGAAAACCAGTTTTCGGATGCTGAAAACAGATTATATTCAGAAGAATAACGCTCGTGTCTGTATATAGTAATGTAGTATTGTAGTATCTAGATGCAATATTTCCCATTTTCACCCCCCCCCCCCCGTGATCAGGATCCTGTACAAGCTTTGCGTTGTATGGTTGTTGAACCTACCCTGTGTATGTATGTGTTAGTGCATTGCCTGTATGTATGTAATTGTAAGCATTAAAAGACTTACAATTCCAGGGGGACGAGTGTAGTGGTCTGCACTGACCTCTCAGGCAAGTAACCACATAGACAGGTAGGCGTGGGTAGTGTGTTGATATCAGGGAGCCTAGGTGGTGTAATGGTTAGCACACTGGCCCCGAATGCAAAGAGATGTGGATTCGAGTCCGGCTGTAGGTGCAATATTTCCCATTTTCATCACCCCCACGACAGTAAGTAGGCTCCTGGGATGATCTGGCATTGCATCCCTCTGTTAAGGGGCCGTTCAAATAATATGTAGGCCATAATGCTATGTTTTGGTAAAAATAAATATAGACATCCGCCCCCTTGTAATGCTCCATAGTGCTAGACCATACACCACATAATGTGTGGACTTACACCCCCACCCCCTTATCCGCTATATAATATGTGAATGGTCCATTTCCAAACCTACAGGTGATAATGCACTTGTGTTCTCAACCTATTTACCTCATATAGTATATATATATATGTCATGGGGGTGATGAAAATGGGAAATATTGCACCTAGAGCAGGACTCGAACCCACTTCTCTTTGCATTCCGGGCCAGTGTGCTAACCATTACACCACCTAGGCTCCCTGATATCAACACACTACCCAGACCTACCTGTCTATACGGTTACTTGCCTGAGAGGTCAGTGCAGCCTACTACACTCGTCCCCCTGGAATTGTAAGTCTTTTAAATGGTCATTTAATGCTTACAATTACATACATACAGGCAGTGCACTTACACATACATACACAGGGTAGGTTCAACAATCATACAGCGCGTAGCTTGTACAGGATCATGGTCACGGCAACCAGTGTCATGGGGGTGATTAAAATGGGAAATATTGCACCTAGAGCGGGACTCAAACCCACATCTCTTTGCATTCCGGGCCAGTGTGCTAACCATTACACCACCTAGGCTCCCTGATATCAACACACTACCCATGCCTACCTGTCTATGTGGTTACTTGCCTGAGAGGTCAGTGCACCCTACTACATATATATATATATATATATATATATATATATCAGGCATGTGATTGGGTGCAGGAAAAAATACTGAAATATTTGTTAGGTTATCGTAGCGACACAGAGCATCACACTGAGTCGCGACAGGGATGCAAATAGTGTATTTCAGAGGTGTTTTGGCGGCCAGAATAAAAAAAGGAATTAACAAAAAACTGAATTCTGGTTTTGGTGGCCAGGAAAATAATGGAATTCCAGTTAAAACCCGAGAAATCACATGCCTGATATATATATATATGTATATATATATATATAGATATATATTTATATGTGTGTGTGTGTGTGTGCATAAGCTACTTGATTATCTACCAAATGTTACTGGTGGTGCCCCCACCCAGCGTCCAACTTCATTACCCAATGTAAAACCTATTTATATATGCGTGCCTATAAGTAGTTAGAGATAAATCAGAAGTCAAGATGTTTAAGCACTGCCAGCTGCCGGTTGCTATTCTACAGTGGTATTGACGACACACGCCAAATCCCATTATTCTGCGATTGTGCCCCCTCAACCCAAAGAGTAACTAACATCTGAAGCGACTAAATAGGCATATTGTGTGCTAAGTCTATGACAACAATAATACTCTCATTTAGACTTTTATTTAGATATTATGATTGTGAGTTTACAAAATTCATGAGTGTCCATTGACACAAAATTGATTGTATGCTTTTACATGTAAAAGCGATGGTTTGAACAAAAACAAACATTTCTTGCCGTGAATATGGCCTATGCTGCCGACACGGCGTAAAGCAACCACCAATCAATCAATCATGAGCGCAGATGGCCCTTAATTCCCGTGGAATATTATTCACATAGATTGTCTAAGAAGGGATGATGAAGAGAGACATGGTTATTCCAAAGAGAAAATTGCACCAACAAGAAAATTATAGGCTTATTCTTTATTTTATTTTTGTATTATTAAATTGTCATGTAGCTGGCAGCATTTAAGCAGACCAGCTGAGATAACTGAAGTTAGGATCCCTGGATCGATGCTCGTCTGGAGCATGCTGAGAGATGGCATTTCGAGCGACAAGCGCGCTCATCGGTCAGTGCTACTAGTGGCCGAGCCATTCCGGGCCGATGCGCCTATTATCGCTCACTCCCAAGCGGCCTCCACAGCAGCACGCCCCGGGTGTGGGGGGGGGGGGGGGGGGGGGAGTCATCTGATCCCACTGGAGAGGAAATCGGTCAGCGTTTATCTCTGTATTGTGGAAAGCATTGTTGGGTAGAACTTGAGTAAGAATTGGGTGGTGCAGGGATGGCAGCATTTGAAAAGGAGGTGGTAAAAAGAGAGAGGAGAGCGAGAGACAGTGCGTGTGTGTTCGTGTGTGGGTGGTGGAAGGGGGCGTGGGGGCTCGGGGGGGACCAGTTTCTTTAGAAACTGCTGTGATTGCAGTGTAATTCAATCTGAATTATGACGAGGTGTTTTTCCCCACTCTTAGCATTGTAAGATATTATTTATTTTAATTAGAGCAAAAGGCCAGACTATAATTAAATTTGCGAGGTTAACGTTCATTGAATGATTCCAATTGGAGATTGGTTTAGATCTATTATTTAGTCAAAACTGCTCAGTGAGCGTCAACTATAGAGAACCGCGGTCTGTGTCAAATGTCCCTCTGATTCCAATGGATTCCAATGTGACCTGACGGGATAAGCTAGCGGCTTGGGATGGATGCATTCCCCGTTCACATCCAGGCCATATATCTGATACTACCACCGAGGCAAAGATGACCAGCACCAGGCTATATCGGGCACTTGGGGTAAAGAAGCTCATCCAAAAGGTCCAATGTGTCAGGAGTCCACTGCAAGGCTCTATCTTGGGCTCTCTATGGGATACCAACAATAAACCACGCGAATATTTCAACGTCGACAGCTTGGTCAAAAAACTGGATATACAAGGTCTGGGGTCCTCCCTGGAACATAAAAGAGTTAAAAATAAGAAAGCAAGGTCAGGAATAATAAATCATAGAATAGACTATAAAGTAAACAAAATAAAAACCTTAGAAGTTATGTACACCAATATAGATGTCTTAACTAGCACTAAAAAGTCATTACTGGAAGTTGAAATCAGTTCTTTGAGACCTGACATTATATGTCAACGAAGTATGTCTAAAAAATAGATTATACGAGATCAGTAAATTAAGCTTGGAAATAAATGGATATTATCTACTTACCAACTCATTAGAGAAAAGAAGTACGATAACGTACATTGCAAATCATTTGATAGCAACTCATTTCACACCAAAAAATGTTTTTGACGAATCAATTTGGTGTGAAATTCTTACTGATGGAGTCATAACCATTTTAGGATGTATTTACCGTAGCAGTGAGCAAAGCAATAATGCTCTTCTAGAATTAGTCAATGAGGTAAAAGAAATGAAACATGATAACCTGGTTATCATTGGGGATTTTAACTTAAAAGAAATCGACTGGGCCACTGGCATCTTACATTGCCGTGATGACCATTATGCACGGATTATTTTCGACCACCTAAATGACTGTTTCCTGCAACAATTTATTCAGGAACCAATCAGGTTCCGAGGAAATGAGACCCCAAATCCCTTGGACTGGGTCATTTCCAATAAGGATAATCTTATAGATGACATCAGGATAGGTGCCCCGTTCGGAAAGAGAGATCAAGCTGTCATATCCTTCAAAATTGATGTTGAAACAGAAAATGAGACCATCCCACTAAGACACTCATATTATAGAGGGGATTCCATTGCCATGAGTAATGATATCATGTCCCAAGACTTGCTAAATAAATTTAAGGAAAGAAATGTGCAAGAGTGCTGGGACCTGTTTCAAAATGTGTTATCAGGTGCTATCAAAAGGCACGTTACCACTAAGAAAATTCACAACCAGGAAACAACCTCCTTGGTACTCCAGGGATATTACCACTGCCAGAAAATTGAAAAACAAAGCATGGAATGTCTACTTCAATAATAAGACATTGGAAAATTGGGAGAAATACACTATCGCTAGGAATGCCGCAAATGACATTGTCAGTGGGCACAAAGAGACTTTTGAGGACAAAATTGTCCAAGACATTAAAAATAAACCAAACAATTTCTGGAGTTATGCTTCACATAAATAAAAAAATGGCAATAGCATACCAGCTCTAGCCAATAGTGACAACAAACTAATCGTAGACGATGAAGGCAAAGCTGAACTACTCAATGAGTTCTTCGTCAGTGTGTTTACCAATGAAAATACGGATAATATCCCACCCCCTCCAGATTCAGGAGTCACAAAATTCATCAGTGACGTTGATATAACAGACGGTAAAGTAGAAAAATTAATTGAAAAACTAAATTTCTACAAGGCACCTGGGCCAGATGGGATCCATGCAAAAATCATCAAAGAGTGTTCTGAGCAAATTGGACCTATTTTAACATCTCTATTCCGTAAAAGCCTATTTGAAAGGAAAATACCCAAACAATGGAAAGATGCTGATGTCAAAACCCTGCATAAAAAGGGACCAAAAAGCCTGGCATCAAATTATAGACCCATGAGTTTAACCTCCCTATGCTGTAAAATGCTAGAAAGAATAATCCGAGATTGTGTGGTAGAACACTTGGAAAAACTAGGATTGATATCTCCAGACCAACACGGATTCACTGGAGGCAAATCTTGCCTGACACAACTACTAGGAGTGATGGAAATTTGGACTGACTGGCTGGATCATGGCCTGGCATGGGACACCATCTATCTGGACTTCTCCAAAGCCTTTGATAGTGTGCTTCACAACAGACTATTAAGCAAAATCAAAGCTCTGGTAATATCCGGATCAAATTTCTGAATGGATACAGGACTTCCTGTCTGAGAGAAAGCAAAGGGTAGTCATAGGTGATAGAAAATCTTCCTTTAAGAATGTCACCTCAGGAATACCTCAGGGAAGTGTGCTGGGACCAATATTATTTATAATATTTATAAATGACCTGCCAGGCAGTGTCTCATCAAACCTAAAAATATTTGCAGATGACACAAAAGTCTTTCGAGCCATAAAAAATGTAAGAGATAAAAATCTCTTGCAAGAGGATATTCTGAAACTCGCACAATGGTCCGAGAAATGGCAATTGCCCTTCAATGAAAAGAAGGGCAAAATTATTCATTACAGGAAAAATAATCCTCATTATTCCTATAATATGAAGAACACTGTGCTGCAACAAGACAGCTATGAAAAGGACTTGGGCGTAACCTTCGACTCCCAACTCTCCTTTCAGAAACACATGAGGACTATCATCTCAAATGCTAACCAGAGAGTAGGACAAATTAAAAGAACTTTCCATCGCCTCAACAAGAACAATTTTCTCATTCTATTTAAGTCTCTTGTTAGGCCAATTTTGGAATACTGTCCACAAATTTGGAGCCCAATCTTTCGGAAAGATATTCTGGAGATAGAAAAGGTTCAGAGACGTGCAACAAAATTAGTTGCAGTTATAAAGCACTTACCCTATGAACAAAGGCTTAGGGAATTGAAACTTCCTACCCTTTCCTACAGAAGGAAAAGAAGTGACATAATTGAAGTATTTAAAATTATGAAAGGTTTTGATGAAATAGATAAGAACCAATTTTTCACCTTGAATAAAAGAGAAGGCAGTCGGGGCCATACTCTCAAACTAGTAAAACCCAGAGCCATTTCAAAGTTAAGGCAACACAGTTTCTCAAACAGGATCATAAATATATGGAAGAGTCTCCCACAAAATGTTATTGATGCCGAGTCAATAAATTCATTCAAGAACAGATTAGAAAAGGCATGGGCTGATGATCCAGGGAAATTTGACCCCTTATTCACCACATGCTACTAATTATTCCTTGTGTTGCTTATTTAATTGCACTCAAGCAAAAATGTGAGACAAATAAGTGTTCACACTTCCTGTCTACCATTCGCTATTTCACTATTTGGGACACCCAACTGTATTTTGACTGTCAGCTCTATGGACAGATAACCTCTTGGTGACTGACCTCTTGGTGAGACCACACGGGATGGCCGAATGAGTTAGAGCGTCCCTCTCCCGTGCTGGTAGATCGTGGGGTCGAGGGTTCGAACCCTGGTCGAGTCAAACCAATGACTTAAACATTGATACTTGTTGCTTCCTAGCCAGGCACTCGGCATTATTAGGAGAGGGCAAGGACTGGTGTGCTCAGTGCCAGGATAATGTGACTGAGTGGAATACCAGGTCGTGGTGCCAGCGGCCTGGTTTCCCAGTGGGACAGCACTATAAAGTCGCCATGAGTGCGCACTGTCACAAGTCGGTACCCGTCCTGACCCAGATAGCACACAGCCGTCGGCCCGACGGCGGCCCGACGGCGGCCGCTCCGGCGACCCGACGGTGGAAACCGCCGTCGGGCCGACGTTGTTTTGTCCAACCTCCCGCCGTCGCCCCGACGGCGGCTGCCGCCGTCGCCCCGACGGCGGAAACCGCTGACGAGCCGACGAGCTGAGAAGACACTGTCACTCTAGTGTCAATACGTACAAGTGCAAAAATATTAGTTTTATTCAAAATTAATAGAAATCGAGAACCCTAACCTTATAAATTTAATATAGTCTGTACGTATTGACACTATAGTGACAGTGTCTTCTCGGAAAAAACCAAGATGGCTGTTTTTCGTCAACGTTCCGTACAGGGTAATTCAAATCGTATTAACACGAATAATTCCATTAATACATCCTAATAAATTAAAAAACTTTTACAAAATAATCTACACATATTAATAAACAAACCTGTTAAATAATTCCTTAAAATTCCCCCGATTTTTGGAGTTATTTGTAGAAAAAGAACGCTGCTCAACGATCGCATGTGTTCCAGTGGCGACTTGAACTGAGTCGAACTGTCAACAACCCGTACCCGATAATTCAAATCGTATTAACACGAATAATTCCATTAATATGTCGTAATAAATTACAAAACTTTTACAAAATAATCTAAACATATTAATAAACAAACCTGTTAAATAATTCCTTAAAATTCCTGTGATATCTGGAGTTATTTGTTGAAAAAGAACGCTACTCAACGATCGCACGTGTTCCACTGGGGACTCGAGCCGGAAATTTAAAGAACTGCGCATGCGCGCATCAACACCGTCGGCCCGACGGAGGCCCGACGGTGGCTCGAATGTGGAAAATGAATGAAAACCAGCGGCGGGCTACCGCCGTAGGCCCGACGGTGGCCCGACGGTGGTTCAAAAGTGGAAAGGCATTGAAACCTAACGTCGGAACAACACTGTCGGCCCGACAGTGGCCCGACCGTGGCTCGAATGTGGAAAATGAATGCAAACCAGACAACTATTACGGATATGTGAGTTCATTTTATGTTCAAGTAACTTATATTATGCAGGGATGAAAGTGGTCTCCGGGAAAAAAAGCTAAAATGCTGATATTCTCCCATAGATTTAGCATTGTCAGGGAATCGCGGAAAATTCCCGGAAGTCGGGTTTCATATATATTGGTATAAGCTGATAGTGCTGCGCCGTTTGAAGCATGTATTAGTAGTGTATGCTGATAGTGCTGTAGCACTTGGAGCATTTATTAATATTAGTAGTGTACACTGGTAGTGCTGCGGCGTCAGCACCACATTTTAGTGTGCGTTGATGGTGCTGCATGATTGAAAAATCCCGGAAATCTTCAAGGAGCCCAAGACAGCGAAGCCTCCAGACCTTAACATATCATATATAGTTCCTAAAATGTAGAATAAAGTGTATATCCAATGTATATCCAATATCCATGTACAACCTGTAATGTATACATACTACAGAAAGTCCTCAAAACTTATGGCCCTGTCACACTATGACGTAACGACGTCAACATAGGGAGAACGTAAAGAACGTTGAACTTCTCGGCATAGTATGCAAATTTGGGCACAAGTTGAACGTGGATGCAGCATAGTGGACGAGAGCGTAACGTCGGTAAAGCGTAGTGATACCGTCATTCAACGAGAGAGGACAACGTAATGACGCTCACGGAACGTTATGAATGTTAATTCATCGCCAGAACTACGTTGCTTTACGTTACCTTACGTTACTTACGTCATTAAACGTTGGCGAAACGCTGAATGTACGTTCTCCTGACATTCTCCTGACATTCTCCTGACGTTCTCCTGACGTTCTCCTGACTTTCCCATTACGCCGCATGGACGTTTCCACCGGCTTTAATGTGGGTCAACTAGTGGAACGTAGTGGAACATAGTGGAATGTAGTGGAACGTAGTGACAAACGTTTCCCTAACGTCCGTTTAACGTCATTGACGTTCGCTGAACGTGAACAGAACGTATGCCGAACGTAAACCCTTACGTTCGAGCTACGTCAAAATTGTTTACCATGTCCAAAACCTTGACGTAACTTGACGTAGCACAACGTAATGTGACGTAGTTCGACATCAGTCTAACGTCATTATGACGTCATCATAACGTAATCCAACGTACATCAACGTAAAGATGAAAAATTGCCACATTTAACCTCACTCCAATGGTCTTTGGCTTCTGGTATTCTGAAGATGACATAAGAATATATATGTTAGTATAGAAAATATGTTATCACCCTGGCATAGGGTAAAATATTCCGATATTCGGCATAGGGGTGAATGCAAATGTTCTATTACTGATCGGTGTACGTGACCAGGTTCATGTATCTATAAATGTATGGGTTGGTGGTGCCTGAGTGGGATGTAAATAGACATAGTGGTGCTGGCAGGTCTGGGTGTGAGTGCACTCAGGTCCTACCCCTTCTGCTGGGATAGGGATCACCAAAGGTCAAGGTTGGTGTTGGCCATGGGGCCATATAGCTTGTGGTGGTGGGCAGATCTACCAGTAGGGCTGCACTATTAAGTTGCCATGAGCGCGCACTGTCGCAAGTTGGTACCCATTAGGATATGACCTCAGATGTTTTCAGGATGTAAAACTCCAACAAAAAACAAACAAGTGAAACCCCTGATAGCTGTCTTTCTCCCCTGCAGTTGTTGCTTATTCAATTCATATCGTAGATAAAAGATTCACCTCTATCCACAATAGGGGTGAATCCGAGCAAAAACTGCTTTTGCATAAAGAAGAGCTAATTAAAGCTCATAGTTTTAGTGTCCAGTGAATATCTATTTTGGCATAGAGTTGGTCAAATAGGAGAGAATGCAGACAACACCCCCCCCCCCCCCACAAAAATGCCTTTGTTTATTTATAATTGTTTTGAACAAAATAAATGTTACTTCTTACCTGATTGAGACTGAGAGAAAGTCAAATATAAATATGTTTCGTTTCGACAATAAGAAAATATATATTCTGATCAAATATACATGAATTTTAAAAGTTAAAAAAGTTGACAAGCAGCTTCAAGATTCTTGTGATCTATGATATCTTTATTGAAAAACTAATTTTCCTACATATTTCACGTAGACCCCTATTGCTAATTTTTGCTAATATTGAAAGGTTCTTCTGATGTTGTCTTGTTTATTCTTTAGCTGCCCACTTATTAATACATTATTGTTGATTGAGAACAATAACTTCATGTTTTCTACCACGCTGCTGTTATAAGATAGGATTGCCCAAGGGACATCCCTCTTTGTATGCTACTGCGTGTCGTTGCAACGTTTTGATTAAATTACGATCCAAACAAGCCAACGAAGAGGTTCTAGAATGCTCAGGTAAAATCACTGTATACACATATCTCATTGCGGTTTCGAAAATAACATTTCACATCCAATTCAACTTCATTTTATTTATTAGATGCCATGCTACCAAATCAGCAGCAATTATTGTCACACATTTATTCTTAGTGATTTTGAATGTAAATGTACATTCATGGCAGTTTATAATGTATAACCCTAACCCTGTTTCTGTGGTGCTACTATGAGGTGCATGTCTTAGTAATCCATCCCCATCAGGGGATATGGAGGACTAACAAATTACTGCTAGAAATCGCCAAGGAAGACCTTTCAAAGGCAGTATATAGGCTTACACCCAAGTAGGTTATTTCAGTCAATTGATGGTTATGCATACTTGAGCTGGAAGTAGGCTTAACTGTTGTGATTCCAAAGACTGTCGCCGTATCATTGTTTCATAACCAGTTAAATATTGGCCATCTAGCTGGGTAATGGCCCTCACTGATTGGCTAAAATACGGGTTGGCTTCTAGTCCTAGCTGTAAGTGTAAGCGGTGCCACTTTAGGCTACTTTGCATCGTCGTCTAGCATGGCCTAATACCATCATTGTTGGTGCTTCCCCCTATTGGGTGCTAATACCCCTGTCACACTATGACGTAGCGCGCCAGCGTAGGGGCAACGTGAAAATAAATTTTATGTGTCAACATTCTCGGCGTAATATGTAAATATGGGGCCAAGTTGAATGTCAGTGCCACGTAGTTGACGTGAGCGTAACATCGGTATAGCGTAGTTATAACATGGTTCAACGAATGAGGACAAAGGAATAATTAATTGTGTCAACGTGAGGCTAGCGAAACTCCAGTGCACGTGAAGCGAGCCTAGCGTGACGTCAGTGGCGGCTTAGCATCGGACTGGCATGATCACGTCTGCTCTAACATTGCCACGTCCGAATCAACCATTTTTCCAGACGTGAGTCGACGTCGGCCCACCGATTGATTAGCGTTGGGCTGACGTGATTCCAGCATGGCCAGCGTGATGGCAGCGCATGCTCAATATGCTTGGCGTGAGCGAAACGTGGGCCGACGTGCGGAAAAGCACCTGACGCACCCGCACCTTGGGTATAAAATAAGGGTGCTCTGTTGCTCTCTCCTCACAACTTCTCCAGCATGCCGCCGAAACACACCTCCACCTCCAGCTCCACTTCCACTTGTGCTCCAAACCCCCACTATGGAAGGGGAAGAGGGAAGGGGAGGAAGAGGATGACTGGTACACCACTAACATCACCAGCAGCAGCACCATCTCCAGCATCTCCTATAGTCGCATCTCTTGCTCGCCCGACTGAGCACACAGAGGAAACTATGGACACGCAGTCCCTGTCTCCATCTTCTCCGTATTCCTGTGCATCGTCTGCAGCCTTCACCTCCTCCGGCTCACACCATCTGCAAGGAACAGGCAAGAGGAGGGTGCGCAAGTTTGACTGCACTCTGCCTGCAGACGAGGAGGAGGCGGTACTGGATTTTCTGCATGACACCCCGGTTCTCTGGAACGTCAAGTTGACCGACTACCGGAGGACCGACAAAAATAGCAAGCTGTGGGAGGACCAGGCCCAGAAGATGGGGAGAACCACGTAAGTGTGACGTAACCCGCCGTACCTCAACGTAATGACCAAAATTCACCTACGTCGGCTCACGTTAGCTCGTTACGTCGTAGTGTGACAGGGCCATTAGTGAATTAGGCCTTGCTATGCAAAGCCTGTTTTGCGATGCCCTACTGTACCGATATAGCATGAGTGAATATTGGTGAATATTGGTCCGCTTCTTTTCGGGATCGAGATGTTAGGTGGAGTCTGAATACATGATATTCAAATCTTTTAAGACGGGATGGCCAAATGAGTTAAAGCCTCCGTCTCCCGTGTTGGTAGATCGTGGGTTCGAATCCTGGTCCAGTCAAACCAATGACTGTATACTTGTCGCTTCGTAGCCAGACGTTCAACATTACAAAGATAAGGCAAGGAGCAGTGGAATGAGGAAGACCGGACATCTCCGACTGAAATATCCCCTGCTTAAACAACTAATGTGCCAAACAAAAGAAAGAGACTGTCAATTGTCCAGGGTGTTGTGTGGTGTTTTTTGGGGGGTTTTGTGTTGGTTTGTTTTAATTACATACGTTAATTGAGCAGGGAAAATAACGTTGCACCTTGCCCTACCCTAATATGCATGCCTATTAATTTGTGTTTGTAGATATATTTTTAAACCGCGAGTAGGGTCTAATGGATTGTCTGATGCCTAGATAATAATAAAATAAATAAAATAAGTGATCATCACTGTGATATCATGGCTTCTTGATCAGAAATATAAATGTAGGTGACAAATAGAACAAATAGACCCCGAATAGTAATTATATATATACTATTATATAGATAAAAGATTCACCCGGTACTTGTAGTACACGGGTGAAGGACAACGTAGTGTAAATACGGGCGAAAATAGGTTTAGTGTGGAACATGAAGTAGAAACTGTGGCTCCAGTATCAAATGGCTACCCATATAGGCACAGAGTTGGTGAAATGGGAGAGAATGCAAAAAGACAAGATGGCGGCTGCAGAATTCCGTCGATTTCACTTTTAAATCTTATTAAACTAGATATTATATTATATTTTTGAACTCGGGCTACCAATAAGACATATGTAAAGAATAATTGTTGCTTCTTAAGCCGTGTTTACACGGACGAGTTAAAACGGCTCATATAATGCGCCTTGCCTAGTTCGCCTCACATTCGCCGTGTAAACAGGACTCTGAGGCGTATTAGGGCTGATTCGCTTCATATGATTCACTTTATGTAAACCACCTTGCCAGGTGGTTTATATGAAGCGATTCCGCTGGTTCCCGGGCGGGGATAGTGCTTGCCAGCTACATGCGCAGCTGTAACTATCGCTGGTGCCCGGCAGTGTTAGGGACCGATTAGGCCGAAATCTATTGAATGCGATCATATTTAACAGAATTACATACTCAAATAATTAAATTTAATTAAATTAACCCTAAATTAAAAGCGATATTAACGTAGCAGCTGCATCGGCATCTAATCGCCAAGTGTAAACTAAACAAATATAGCAGTGCTTGCCGGCTACAGGCGGAACTAAGGCTGCTGGTTCCCGGCGCCGAAACACTTTCAAACTCGCTTCGTGTAAACGCGCCGCTACTTCGCTTCATATGAATCACTTTGTCTAATTCGCTTCACAATTGGCTATAGATTGGGAAATTAGGCTCTCAATTCATTAACCCGCTTTTTCAACCGTTTTTATATAGGGTTGGTATTCACCTGTGTACTGCGACTGCGAGTAGCGGGTGAATCCTTTATCTAACTATTATATAGCTCTCTTTGGCTATAACAATCTAGTTATATCATTATTTAGACCGAAACACAGAAAATGTCAATGCTGTCAATGAGAACTTGCTTCAGATGCTTGCATATAGTTACTGCTGAATCATGCTCATTGTCTGTCCTTACAATGCGCCAACATAAATAATGATACTATGTTGGTTAACTTGTTATTTTATTTATTTTAATGTATGTTAATCATCTAAATTTAGGCTTTAGAATCACCCCTTAACTTGCAGTAGGATTAAATATTCATCCCGTACTTGCAAGTAGGGACTTACGCCGCTATGGGGTACATCTTGTACTACTGTAGCCTCTCTACTACTGCAAGTATGTGGTAATATATTTGATCTAGATAAAAAATTCAACCAAAGACCCTATAATACTAGTATTGTAGGTTCTTTGATTCAACCCAGACTTGCAGTGCAGGAATTTATCAGTTCAGTTAATTTCTCCAGAATCTCGAAATTCTTCGACAGCTTTTATATAGGGTTGTTTTTCACCCCTACTACACAAGTACGTGGTATATTTTATCTATATCTTATCCAGCAACCGGAGTAAAGACTAAAGTTATTAAACGTCTTTGAAGCAAATTCATATTGACAACATATTTGGTGTTTTCCCGATTGCATCCAATCACTGGCACTTTTCTACGATATAGCGATATGGGTCGTTCTCAGAAGTTGTGTACCAATAGTGTGACATCAGTACCAGAAAATCAAAATGCTGCCAAAGTCCTATAAGCAAGTTTCCTCAATGTGTATGTCCTTTTGCATCTGAATAATTGAAAATAAACATATTCTGGCATTTTAAGTAGGTCAAATGATGCTCACACCCAATAAATAGCAGTATAGCATGGAAACCAATCTGACTCCAAAATCAAATATTTTCCACACAAAACTTGACATTTTTAGGACATTTCAGATGCCACTTGCTTTATAAACAGTAGTAATAATAATTTGAAACCTCATTGCTATGGTTTTGTCTTATTTGTGAATATTAAAGAGAAAAGCAAGAAAATATTAGCAGAGTAAACGGATTAGCAGAGTAACAAAGTGGAAACAAACAATTTTACACAAATGTTCGGCTCAAATTTCAATGTTTAGGGGCAATTTCAGGATTTATCTTTTACTATACCATAACTGGGTCCATGCATAGTGTCAAATGGTGAAAATAATTCCTGTACTGTATCTGTACTCAGTGTTTGATACAGAGTTTCATAGTATTTGCAAGTGGAAACGAAATGTTACGATGTTAATGACTCCAGAAAATGTTAACTATTTCATCATTTAAATTTTTTTTTAAGAAAGAAATGTCTTCAACTTAATGAAGACATTGTATATGACCATTTGAAGTGAAATGAGCTGTTGTTCAGAGGTTTTCATTAAGTTTGTGACACTTTATTTTCAATGCTGTTGACAATGTCACAAATTAGTGATGTAATTTTCTATGTATTTAGCTACATCCATCCCAATAAGATACATAATACACACTATTAACATTTACTTTTGATCTAAACTATCTCCCACATTATTTGGCTAACTGATGAAATCTAAATATTGACACTCCAATAAAGGGTTTCTTTGAAATATGCATTTCTAGTAGACTACCTCAAGTGGTACACAGTTTCTGAGAACGACCCATATAGCTATTGGTAGACAGGAAGTGCAAGTAATTAGCAACACAAGGAACAAATTAATAGCATATGGTGAATAAGTGGTCAAATTTCCCTGGATCATCAGCCCATGCTTTTTCTAATCTGTTCTTGAATGAATTCATTGAGCCGGTGTGGCGGATTCCGAGGGACACCAGTTTGCCAGGGACACTTCCATTGAAATGCATTGTTAACGGCCGAGAGCAAATCTTCATAAGGAAAAAGTCAATTATCTCTCAAATTACACCATCTAGAAACTAATCGCTTGGTAGACATATAGAAAACATCTTTACCATAAAGACTATATTAAATTGATAAGGTTAGGGTTCATGATTTCTATTAATTTTGAATAAAACAAACGTTTTGCACTGCGCGTACTGTCAAACTCAAGGCATTGTCAATGGTCGTGAGCCATGTTCATACATAAAATACAGAAGAAGTCAAATATCTCTCAAATTACACCATCTAGAAACAAATCGTTTGGCATACATATAGAAAAGATCTTTACCAAAAACATTATATTAAATTTATAACGTTAGTGACAATGCTGTTCGACTTTGACGTATGTGCAGAAGCGATGTGTCCCTCGCAAACTGGTGTCCCTGGGAATCCGCAACACCGGCATCAATAACATTTTGTGGGAGACTATTCCATATATTTATGATCCTGTTTTAGAAACTGTGTTGCCTTAATTTTGAAATGGCTCTGGGTTTGACTAGTTTGAGAGTATGGCCGGGCTGCCTTCTCTTTTATTCAAGGTGAATACATTACTGACATTACTGTTCCTTTTTTCTTTGCTCGCCTTAAAATGAACTTAGATATTACTAGAACCCCCAAATAGACAAACAAGAATCTAACAAACCCATTTGTGTAGTGAACCTATCGTTTGCATTAATACCTACGCTGGAACACATTATATATATATAGACCCCTTTCAATGTTTATAAACATTGTGTATGCGCGCGCATCTTGGCTGCAGAACGAATGCACACTGCCACTTGGTTTGCCAGTGCGCGCAGTGCAAAACGTTTATTTTATTCAAAATTAATAGAAATGCAGAAGCCTAACCATGTATATGTAATATAATCTATTCCTTGAATATGTTTTCTATGTGTGTTCCAAGCGGTTTGTGTCTAGGTGGTGTGGTTTTAGAGATATTTAACTTTTTCTGTAACTCAATGCATTGAGTTTGTCGGTACGCGCAGTGCAACACGTTTATTTTATTCAAAATTAATAGAAATGCAGAACCCTAACCTTATCAATTTAATATCATTTATTTGTTGAATATGGTTTCTATGTGTTCCAAGCAGTTTGTGTCTAGGTGGTGTGCTTTTAGAGATATTTCACTTTTTCTGTTTTAAGATTGATCATAGCCGTTCAGTTTGCAGTGTGACAGTGTGTCATCCTGCAGCCGAACAGCGCGCGCACTGACCTAAATACCACAGCGAACCGGAAGTGGCACAGGAACAAGTGCAACGAAGTAAGAGTCGTCTGGTACCCGGCCCACGCTTACTCGTAAAGAGGACCCCATGTTGACGTCACACCGAGCTGTCATCGATCACAACACGAAGGCGAAGAACGTCAACTTTGTGAGGGTTCACAGCTGAGTTGGTGAGTATTTTCTACAGAGGAGTATTTTCCACCCACATAATAACACTTTACTCGTCGCCAAATCAATTAGGGTTGGTCAACCAAAAATCGACAATATTGCCCCGAAGAGCTTAGTATTAGTAATGAGACTGTGCTACGTACAAACAAGGCAACTTGCCAACAACGACATTATGATTATCATCACTGACATCAACATTACCTTCATCTTCATCATCATCATCATGTCGGGATGTACTTATGTTGGTCAATATGACCATGTGCAATTGACTACAAGTGCAATTCCTGGACCCACGACATTAATATCTAGCAGCTAATCCAACAACGGATACGCGTATCCAATTTTGCTGGGATTATATTTATAATACTTTAGGAGGTATATAACTATCTGCTCGTGGTTAATTGAAAACTCTAGAAATGTGCAGAGTTTCGTCAACCTACTTAGTAGGTTGACGAAATAGAATAAAGCTATTTATAATTATAGTAGCCTACTATAATACTACCTTATTACTAATGCAGTATAGTATGCAGTACCAAATACAATATAATAGGCCAACATTGGCTTTGGTACTACTGAATACGACACAGTCGACACTACATTACAAGTAAATTAGTAGTATTAATAATGCAGTTTTAGCAGGCATACTGAAACTACTATTAGTATTTATTAGATATTATTACGAGTAGGGCCACTACTAGTGCATATTTGTACCTTTATAACTAAAAGGTTAGACTTCTATGGTGTTATCATGTACCGGGTATGTTATCCTTACATCAGCAATTTACCATTTCAAAACCCGGAAATATGATATGCTGTGCAGAAGAAAATCGATATCAAATAGCACAACATTTGGACAGCAGTGTATTTTTTCAAGGCAGTGGCTATTCGTACGGGACCGTATCAATAGCCAGAGAGCTTATTAGTACGGCGGTAGTCACGTGAATATCTTTGATCCAATCATAAGAAACAACAACCCTAACCCAAACTTAACCCTTATCCTTACCCTAACCCATATTCTAACCCCCGTTCTGATATGACATTATATGTTGCTAAGACGTAAAACAACAACAAACTAACAAAGTTATCCTAATCATAACCCAAAAGCGATGGGGATACAACAGGATATGACGTGATAAAGAAGCGCTGTACTAATAAGCGCTCTGGCTATTGATACGGTCCCGTACGAATAACCACTTCCCCATCACGATAAAATAACCCCACAAAAAAAAACCACTGACACTAGATATTTTCTTCCATGACAACTCACACAGCTGAGTGATAATTCGTAGGGAAACTGGGGGTTTCATGGTCTACTGACACCCGAATGAAATAGCCAAAAGAACTTGCCACCCTGCTAGAAAGTAGTGAAAGGTGATCAATCAATGTGTCCCTCTTTCTAATTACCTCAGTGAAAGCGCATACGATGTGTTTGGTGAATAGGAAAACTATTCATCCATACACTAATAATATGGTGGTGGGTGTGGTGATTGTTGTTTGTGTAAATGTAGTGACCCCACTCGGTCACGCTACGAACTAACTGTTGTTGTTGTTTGTTGTTGTTTTACGTCCTAGCAACATCTAAGGTCATATCAGGATGGGTACCGATTTGTGACAGTGCGCACTCATGGCGACTTTATAGTGCTGTCCCACTGGGAAACCAGGCCGCCAGCACCATGACCTGGTATCCCACTCAGTCACATTATCCTGACACTGAGCACACCAGTCCTTGCCCTATCCTAATAATGCCGAGCGCCTGGCTAGGAAGTGACAAGTATCAATTTTAAAGTCATTGGTTTGACTCGACCGGGACTCGAACCCACGATCTACCAGCACGGGAGACGGACGCTCTAACTCATTCGGCCATCCCGTCTGGTCTTGAACTAACTAGTAATGCCGAGTGCTAGGCTAGGTAGCGAAGAGTAGTAATTTTGTATTGAATTGATTTGACTCACCTGCGATTCGAACTCCGAACCTTCCTAACGGGACGCCTGCAGCCTAACCGATTCGACCACCGCCTCCGATACTAGAGTCCTAACTAATAGTATTAATCTAGCATATGACATTTCAGATGGGTAGGTTAACTGGGTAGTCACTACAAATACCAGGAAAGTGTGTCTAATTATTTTGTTAGAAAGGTAGATCGTGTCACCCACATTTAAAATTGTATCCTGAATAACTAATTCGTTTACAGTATTAAGCAGTCCTTGTAATATACAGTTTTATTTAGCCAATATATTAGATGTTATCAAGTAAATAAATAAATAACACGCTAGTTTGACATTCTCAGTTCCAACTCTGTATGACCATGTTGATCGTTTATAAACTTCTCTTTAGTTTGACATTCTCAGTTCCAACTCTGTATGAACATGTTGATCGTTTATAAACTTCTCTTCTTTAGTGCGTCAACTGCAGTGTGAGCATTCATGAATTTTAGATCATTGGCTGGCTATTTATATAAATTGAATGAATTCCTTTTAGTGGTAGAACATTGCCAATATTTCACTACTCTAGCTGTCCGATTTTTACTAGGATTTCTTTCCTCCACAAATCATTTAGCTTTTCATGAATTGCATCCTTTTTTATTAAAGACAAACGCATTTTTCTATTTAGAGATGTAACTTGGACAACGATGGCGAACACCAGAATATGGGAACACAATCCAGAATATGTCAATGACGTCAGTGATGCCATGGGGAATGAAGAGTTCTACTCTGATTTGGGAGAAAATAAATCGGACGATTCTAACAGAGACCTAACGGATACAGAGGAGTTCTACACTGACAACGAGCTGAAGAATCCAGAACAAAGGGACAATGACAGCAAGCCAATGCATCCAAGAAGTTCCCGCCTTGACAACAAGCCGATAGACCAAAGATGGTCTAGCAATATCAGAGATCTAATAGATCGAAGAAGTGCTATCAGTCGCAGAAAGCTAATAGATATAGGAGCTTCTAGCAATGACAAAGAACTGACAGATCGAAGTAGTTCTAGGAATGGCAATGAGCGAATAGATCAAAAAGATTCAAGTGATACCAGAGAACTAACAAATCAAGCAGTCCGAGGAGTTACTGCCACTAACAATGAGCTAGCAGATCGAAGAGGTTCTAGCAAAGATAGAAAGCTAACAAATCTAATAGGCTCTAGCAATGGCAGAGAGCTGATAAGTAAACGTAGTTTTAACATTAGTAACAAGATAATAGATCAAGGAGGTCTCATTGTTAACAGAGAGCAAACAGATCAAAGACGTCCTAGCAATGCCAGAAAGCTAACAGTTCAAAGAGGTGCTATCCATGAGAGAGAGCTAACAGATCAAAGATATTCAAAGCTGACAGATCAACGAGATCCTAACAGTGAAAGAGAGCTAATACATCAACGAAGTCCTATCAGTGACAGAAAGTTTCGAAGAGAACGAACAGGTCAAAGAGGTTCTAGCAGTGACAGAAAGCTAGCAGATCGAAGAGGTTCTAGCAATGACAGAGAGCTGACAGATCGACGAGGTTATAGCGATGGTAGAGAGCTCACGGATTTAGATTTCTACATAAATGATGATCTAAGGAATCCAAGACAAGGTTTTAGTGGGAGAAAGCTCACGGATCAAAGAATTTCTAGAACTGACAGAAAACAATTGAATTCAAGAAGTCCTAGCAATAGTAGAAAGCTAACAGGGAGAGAAGAACCGTGTACTGAAGAGCCAGGGCATAAAATACAATGCAATCAAAGGGAATTCATGGTTCCAGGAGATTCAATCACTGGCAAAGAGCTAACAGATTCAGAGGAGTTCTTCACTGATGAGGAGCTAAGTAATCCAAGACAAGATATCAGTGGTACCGCATTCATACATCCTCGAAGTCCTAATATGGGCAGGAAGCTAATGGATATACAAGAATTGGAGATTGAGAGCGAGCTAGGGAGTCCAACAGAATGTGTCAATGACAGAGAGCTCATGCATGCTAGAAGTCCCAACATTGGCAGAAAGCTAGTCGATATAGAAGCACTAGGAACTTATAAAGAGCTAAGGAGTCCAAGAGAAGGTGTCAATGGCAGAGACCTCATGCATCCTAGAAGTCCCAACATGGGCAGAAAGCGAACCGATATAGAAGCACTTGGAATTTATAAAGAGCTAAGGAGTCCAAGAGAAGGTGTCAATGGCCGAGACCTCATGCATCCTAGAAGTCCCAACATGGGCAGAAAGCTAGTCGATATAGAAGCACTAGGAACTTATAAAGAGCTAAGGAGTCCAAGAGAAGGTGTCAATGCCGGAGAGCTCATGTACCCTAGAAGTTCCAACATGAGCAGAAAGCTAACCGATATAGAAGCACTTGGAATTTATAAAGAGCTAAGGAGTCCAAGAGAAGGTGTCAATGGCAGAGACCTCATACATCCTACAAGTCCCAACATTGGCAGAAAGCTAGTCGATATAGAAGCACTAGGAACTTATAAAGAGCCAAGGAGTCCAAGAGAAGGTGTCAATGCCAGAGAGCTCATGCATCCTAGAAGTCCCAACATGGGCAGAAAACTAACCGGTATAGAAGCACTTGGAATTTATAGTGAGCTAAGGAGTCCAAGAGGAGGTGTTAATGGTAGAGAACTCATGCATCCTAGAAGTCCAAACATGGGCAGAAAGCGAACCGATATAGAAGCACTAAGGAGTCCAAGACAAGGTGTTAATGTCAGAGAGCTAACGAATTTAAGATGTTTCAGAAATGGCAGAAACCTACGGAATTTAAGAACTTACAGCATTGACAGAAAGCAGGCAGCTATAGAAGATTTGTGCACTGATGAGCTCAATAATACAATGTACTGCAATCGTGGCCAAGAGCTGAGAGATCCAGGAGATTCTAGCACCGGCAGAAAGCTAATGGATATAGATGTGTACACTGATGAAGAGATACCAAGTGAAACTGTTAGTGGCAGAGATTTCACGAATCAAAGAGGCTTTAGAACTGACAGAGAAGTAGGGCATCCAAGAAGTCCCAACATGGGAAGAAAACTAACAGAATTTTGCAGTGATAAAGAACTAAGGAATTCAAGACAAGGCTTCAATCGGAGAGAGCTAGTGGGTACAGGAGCCTGGGGCACTAGCAGAAAGCTAAGTGATCCAAGTGGTTCTAAAGCTGTCAGAGAAGTAATTCATGGGAGAAGTCCCAACATTGGCAGAAGACTAACACAAGCGTGCATAGATAAAGAACTAAGGAATTCAAGAAGAGAGCTAATGGATCCAGTAGATTCTAGCACTGGCAGAAGGTTAACTGGTTCCAGAAGTTCCAGCATTAACAGAAAACTAATAGGGACAGAAGGTTTGTACGCTGATCAAGAGCTTCTGAATCCAAGTGCCCTAAATCTAACAGACCAAAGAAGTTGGATTATTGCCAAGAAGCTAATGGAACTAAGAGATTCCAAGCTACGTAAAGCGCTAACAAATTTAGATTTGGTTTCTTTAGCTGTTCAACATTGTACAAAACAAGGTAATAGTAGTAGGGAGCCAATAGATGTAGGCAGTAAACCTGACAGGGATATGTCGAGTCTAGAAGATTCTAGCATTGACAGGAATATAATGGTTCCTGGAGATTGCAGATTGGTTAGAGATCTAACTAATCAGGAGCAGTTCTACTCAGACAAGGGCACTGATCACGAGCAAACGGATAAGGACAAAGCAGACGAAAACCAAGCAGGCCACTCTCTCTTCACACTTCCAGAGGCATCAGTTCCAAAAGATACCTCACTGGCGATTGACATGAGCGATCTAGATAAATTGGGCACGCTCTCAGTGGGCACATCCCTGAAGGGAATCACCTTGAGTGGGGATGTGATTTATTTGAATATTACTAAAGTGCAGCCACCTTCAGTTGAAGCTAACCCAGATTGCACTCTCAGCAAGTCTTCCACTGAAGGTTCCACCGATATCCAGCAAGAAGAGGATGTGGAGAATGATAGTCAGTTCATCAACATGTCTAAGGAACCCTGTGTGCAGGAAGAACCACTCACGGAAATGCTCGACCAGGATGGCTATGCAGAATTTGATGATCTAGACAGCAAGGACTCACCAGAGGGCTTCGATCATCCGGAAATGTGTCACGTGACAACTGAATGGCTGATGTGGATAGACTTCATCATCATTCTGTTGATACTTTCGATAGCCATAGTAGGTGAGGATAACTTGTAGTAATCATTGATTTCACAAGTACTGAATTTTAACCCATTTACAATACCTCCTATTACTTCACCGATGCATAGCACTTCCCACCACCATCACAGAGTGCGCCACTCATAGACAGGGTTATATAATATTACCAGGGTTTTTGCTAGAGGGTAAAATGGGTAAAATCCTGTACCCTTAAGCGGGCATTCCTTACACGCGGTATGCGGTATGCGAATGTCATGATTCCTTACATGTGGTATGCGGCATGCGGCACACAACTGGCTATATTATTGCCAATTTATAGATAAGTATTCATATTTCTGTGAATCTGGTAGCTTTCCTTCGGCTTTCTTCCCTCCTCTCTCTTCCCCTCACTGCTTTCTCACCTCCCTGCCATCCTCCCCTCGGCTTTCTCCCCTCCTCTCTCTTCCCCTCACGGCTTTCTCACCTTCCCGCCTCCTTCTCCCTTATAAGCACACACTAATCACTATGTACACGGCACCCCTCTAGGCCGTTCCGTAATGCTCAGCCGCCTCTCCTAGTGTTAAACTAATGGACACATCAGACTCAGGTTTCTATTCGCACCCCGCTTGCCGCATGCCGCACCGATCGCTACATGGACCGATCAGAAAAACGCATTCGCATACCGCGTGTAAGGAATGTAGCTCTTAGGTTTCAAGGCGTTTAGATTTTTTGTCGCATTCGCATTCGCATACCACATATCGCGTGTAAGGAATGCGCCCTTTAGATTGTCTGATGGTATGACTCTGCACCCTATAATTGTTGGGGTAATTTTGTTTGCCAAAGACAACAAACCCTCCAGACCCCCCTCAACCCCCATTCTGCGTACCCTCAAATTATAATCTGGTGGAAATATTGATTACAATGGTTTGATTAGTTATACACTTCTCAGGCATTGAACAGCTCCATTAAAGTTGCAAAATCTGATGGTTTTGAGTTTCTGCTATATCGTATTAGATTGATCATTATAATCCAGGTACTTTTATCTCATCAGCTGTTTAGTTTGACATCACTTTTATATTGAAGGGTAACTTTGGAGATATTTGACTTGAAGATATGTAATATTAAAGTTGCATAGTCCGATGAAAATATCCAATTTTCAAAACCAAAACAATTATCTAGATTTGATTCTACATATCTAACTTAGATACTGGTGCACTCATTAAACATGTGTCATCACCCTGAAAGGAATACAGATGCAATTTAAGAGGACCTGTTACTGCAAATGCCTATGGTGTCAGAGTTTTGGCGTGCTTGCCAAATTTAATTTTGCATGGTTGTACTTCAAATATATCCAAAATTAACCATGTAAAATAAAAGTCACTTCAAACTAAAGTAAGGTAGTCTATAGCGATCAAGCTAATGTATTTATCTCCGAAAATTACAGAAATTCTAAACCATCGGACTATGCAACTTTAATGTTGGTGTGCACACCAAAATATCTGTTCGATATGAGCAATCAAATCTTTGTAAAAGAAATTGTTTAAAAAATGTCATGCTTTCATCGAATTAAGCAGTTTTGCTATTCTTTCATGAATCCCCTGTATTTAAATTAATGCATTATATTCATTCATACAGGCGTGGTTGAATATATGCTAGTGGAAAGATACATTACATCAAGGACAACATTGAGAAAAGGAAGCACAAGATCAATAGGTATGGTGGAAAGTTCCTTAAAGACAATGACAAGGAATTACAAGTATGGGACATTTTATTTATCTATAATAACTCAGCATGTTGGCAGGTCCAGGGTTCGAATCCTGAGACCCGTGCACTCAACTTACTGCTTGACAGTCGTGTGAATGTAGAGTTGGCTGGGCGGCCAAGAAAAGGTGTTAGGTGTTGATGGTTGGGCATCAGGAAGCAAAGTGCTGGAGGCCGGTGTGGCGGTTTCAGCTCGTTCCTGTGCTCAGCCGTGTCCCTCGCTTCTGCGCATGCGTCAGAATCTAATAAACATGGCCGTAATCGATTAAGACGACCCGGGTGACTCGGGTCATCCGAATTTCAAATAGAACACGGCGAGTGGAGTCGACAAATACACGTGGCGTGTGCAAAAAAAGAATAACTTAGATTAATGAAATGGAAATATAGCTAAACTAGGCCATCATAAAATACTTTAAATCCTATTTTGATATACTTTTATCGGTCATTAAAAAAAAAAGAAAAAATTGTCCACCCGAGCGTATTCGATTATTTGACCCGAGTTTGTAGGATGTGCGCATGCGCCAATAAGTGGCTCGGGTGAGCCGAGTTGATGCGAAATCCGCGCATGCGCAGAAGCAACGGGACACGGCTGAGCACGGGAACGAGCAGAAACCGCCACACCGGGGCAGGCATACCGGAAATGATGTCAAGAGTTCAAAGGATTCACACCAGGGTGGCCCGGCGAGGAGGTGGCGCCACCTAGCATAATGTGGGGCTGTCGGTGGAAGTCGCGGGGCTGTCGGCAGTGGTTGGGGTGAGGCGCCGGGGAGGGCCCCCCGTGCCGGCCGGGGGGGGGCCGGCGGATCAAAAATCCGCCGAGGCGGGCGGGGTCTGGCGCTCACGGGCCTGCTTGGTGCGGCAGCCGGCCTCGCTGTGCATCGTTAATATGCGCCGTACGTTCGCGCAATATGCACAGACGTGCCGGTGTCTGTCTCCCACCTCGCCGTGGGCCTCCCCAACGGGGGCCCGATCGCACGAGGCGGGATCGCGGTTCCAAGCGGAGCAGGGGGCCCCGTGAGCGTGCCTATCGTAGGCGGTACGGGCGTCGATTTGGTGCCGGGGCAGGTGCGCGCCTCGGGCTCCATCTTCGCCTCGGGGAGCCGTTGTTGCCGGGCTGGGGGGCGTGTCGAGGGGGTCGATGGTCAGCATGCTGTCGACTCGGATGTTGTTGAGGGCCACGGAGTCGTGCCACCCCTGGGGGAGCCTCCCGTCCGCGATCCATGAGAAGATGGTCTCTGAGTACCGGCGGACGGCCGGCCAGGGGTGGACGAGGTTGTCCCTCATGATGGTGAGGTGATGGTGGTGGAGGCCCTGGAGAGAGTGGGCGGGGAATGAGGGGTGGTTGACCAAGGTGAGGAGGGCGAGGTGATATTCGTCCTTGGTGGCCTCACCCAGTTTCACCGGCTTCCGTCCCGGCCCCCTCTCCACCAGGTCGCAGGGGAAGAGATAGTCTGAGGGGATACCTCGGCGCCGGACGGTGTGGTGCGCCTCGGCGGAGGCCAGTATATCGCGGATTGCGTCGGCCGCGGATGCTGGGCTGTGCTCCGCCGTCTCGTGGCGGGCGGCGGGCGCGGGGCGGCGGTGAGGCGGCTGTACCCCTCGTACTGCGGGTGCACCGCCCCGGGTAGAGTCGCTTGAGGCGGGGGAGGCGGTCGGCTCCCGATCGGGGCGTGGGCCCGAGGCGCTTGGATGGGCGGCAAGGTGAAAGCAGCCTCCGCGTTGATACGGGCTGGGGGGTCCCCGGAGCTCCTCGGGCGACCCCGGTCTCGACGGCTTCCAGGCGGGTGGTGAGGCGGCTGAGCGCCTCCAGGATGGCGGTGGTCTCGCTGGAGGGGCGGCCCGAGGGCGCCGAGGGTGAAACCGGGGCGGAGTAGGCTGCGGAACCTCCCGGCGAGCCCGAGGAGGGCCCTGGCATGGTCATGACGGTAGTCCTGGTGCTGGTAGCCCTGGTGTTCCTCCGGCTTTTCCCCCTTCCGCGCCCGGGCATGATGGATCGGTCCGAGGAGGAGCGGCGGTCGGAGGTGGAGCAGGTGGCCCAAAACAGGAAAACGGGAAGAGAGCTGGAAGGCGGCAGGAGGGCGAGTGCCTGAGGGAGGCCGGCGGGCGACCTTATAAGGGAGAGGGGACGGGCGACAGCAGGTGAGGTGTGAATGCTGCCGGCCCGGGGGAGGGCGAGAGGTGGCGAGCAGCGGGCGTCGGGTGAGGCGCGCGTGCTGCGCGACACAGGGCCGGGGGGAGGAGGCGGCGCGTGGCGGCGTCGGGCGAGGTGGGAAAGCAGCGCGACAGCGCGGGGCGGGGGAGGGTCTCTTCCTCTCCTCGCATCAAGCGCAATGCTACGCATTACGACCAATGTGTGGATACAGGCCAGGGCGTCTGACAGAAGTTCTCCTGGGTTCAGTGGGTACCGTATAGTAGGAGAGGCTCACTGAACGGTCTGGCCCTTGTCATGTGCGAATGGGGGACATCTGATTTTTTAGTTCAAATTCCTGCCTTTCGCGTCGCCACTGAACTAGTGGGCCTAAACAGCACACTGTCACACTGCAAACTCAATGGCTATGAGCAATCTTTATAGAGAACAAGTTAAACATCTCTAAAACCACAGCACCTAGAAACAAACTGTTTGGAACACATATAGAAACCATATTCAACGAATAGATTATATTAAATGTATAAGATTAGGGTTCTGCATTTCTATTAATTTTGAATAAAATAAACGTTTTGCACTGCTCGTACCGGCAAACTCAATGCATTGTCAATGGCCATGAACAATCTTGAATTATATTCATACAGAAGAAGTGAAATATCTCTAAAACCACACCACCTAGAGACAAACCGCTTGGTACACATATAGAAAACATATTCACTGAATAGATTATATTAAATTTATATGGTTAGGGTTCTGCATCTCTCTTAATTTTGAATAAAATAAACGTTTTGCACTGCGCATACCGGCAAACTCAATGCATTTTCAATGGCCGTTTAGGCCCACTCGTACCGACGCGCCACCAAGTGTCGGAACAATTAACTACGCCACATGTCCCCGATTACCCATGTAGCCAAACGTGACCAATAACCAATGGCCTTCCACAAGACTGGAATTCTGAGTTACCGAAACTAGTGCTAAGATGACCACTACACGGTTCCACGGGTCCTAAGCATACTAGGGCGTGAAACACACTGCATTCGTCCAGAAAACTGGCACGGAACCTACAGTGGTAGCACACACAGAGCATGGTCAATATGTGTGGTGCATTCTGGAATAGCAGAGGGTACTGCTGGCTAAATATAGAGGTGGGCATGGGGTTACTAGTCAGAGTAAGACGGTTTTTCCACTCGACCTCTCATTGCTATTGCACTAGTTTAAGGCAGTATGCTGTATGGTGCTTCTGCAATGCACTGATGCGTGGGCATTCAGTAAGACATGGGTACCAGTACAGCATGACCGTGGTGTGTACACGTGATTATGTTGAAAAAGGAATTTGGTCACAACTTTGCTTCAACTGTGAAAACTTTGCCGCGCAAACCAAAATCATTAAACATCCTTTCCGACCAAATATCACATTGTTAGGACCAGACGGGATGGCCGAAAATGAGTTGAGCATTCGTCTCCCGTTTCAAACCCACAGGTTCGAACTCTGGTCGAGTCAAACCAATGACTTGAAAATTTATACTTCTCGCTTCCTAGCCAGGCGCTTGACATTATTAGGATATGGCAAGGACTGGTTAGCACAGAGTCAGGATAATATGACTGAGTTGGATATCAGGTCATGTTGCTGGCGGCCTGGTCTCCCAGTGGGGCAGCACTATAAAGTTGCCATGAGTGCGCACTGTCACAAGTCGGTACCCATCATGATATGACCTTAGATGTCGGCCAGGATATAAAACTCCGACATCATATTGTTAGTGTATATTATTAAATATCTGGTTATCTGATTTTAACATGTTAAAATAACTTCGTCAGAAGTTCCACATAAAATATTCATATTCTAGTAATATTAACTACATTGTGCTGAGAAGTACTGAGATTAGCCATAGGAGACTAGATCTAATGCTCTTGAACAGATCAGGCCCTACCTGAATATATAAGTGGAATTCCATAGGTAAGGCCAAATTTTAACAAATTGGTGATCGTCCTTTTGAAATAAAAATCAAGGTCGGGCGGGTGTGTTTGGTTTTTTTGGGGGGGTTTGTTTTGTATAGACGTAATACGTAACCAGACGCGATGGCTGAATGAGTTGAGTGTCAACTCCCCGTGCTGGTAGGTCGTGGGATTCAAACTCCTGGGTTCGAACCCTGGCCGAGTCAAACCAATCACTACAAATTGATACGACGGTTGAATTGCTGCTAGCCCGATGTAGTTTTAACAGTTTAACAACAGCAAATTATAATTAACAAAATTCAGGGGCGGGCGATTTTTCAGGCAAGAGCGAGGAAGATCACCAATTGTTTGGGATTCATGCTATACCAACACAGTACTATCATGGCCAGTTCTGGCCTGTAGCCATTTGTTGTAACTAATGAATTATTTCCTAATATTCACTGCTAAGTTACTCAAACCGGTCAAAACTAAATCTCCTGGAATATTCCGGAATTTAGATATAATTTGTTGCTTTCTAGTGATGTATTCCAATATGAAAACATCCCAAGACTCAGTGTGTCACAGCCAAAGTTGTCAAACTGCACCTTAATCTTATTTAAAATTCGAACTTGGTAATTAACTAGGTGGTCAAATGACCACCGTAGCTATAACGAGGTAAGGTCTCCAACCTGATCAAGGACAATGTACGACAATTATAGTGTATTATCTCCTAATATTAATAATGAAAACTAGATTATAGTATAGTAAAGTTCAAACATACTTTAAGCACTTTAATCTGTGCCATACATAAATAAAATGTGTGATTATGTCTGAATATGGAAACTACTAGTAGTAGTACACCTGATCAAAGACAATGCACCTTGTTTGCCGCAGAATGGCACCACTGCATGATTATTTAAAGCTGCATAGTCCGATAAAATATCAAATTTTCAAAAACAAACCAATGATCTAGATTTGATTTTACATATCTAACTTATATACTGATGCACTTATTAAGCATTTCTTTCTGTGTAGAAGGCAATAATGAGTCAATTTAAGAGAACCTGTTACTACAGAAGTCTATGGTGTCAGAGTTTTGGCAAGCTTGCCAAAACTAATTTTCCATGTTTGCACTCAAAATATCTCAAAATCTTAACCATTTAAAATAAAAGTAACTTTGAACTAATGTAAAGTAGATAGTAGTGATCGATCTAATATATTTATCTCAGAAAAATTACGGAAATTCAAAACCATCGGACTATGCAACTTTACTATATGAAAGTGCTGAGTAGCGCGTGGTCGTACGTTGTCTTTGCACCCAATGCACATGGCTGTAAGAGGAGGGGCGGGGGGACAGTTCTCCCTTGAGCAAAGATGCGGCAGTGGGAGAGGATCACTTGGTTCATTTATAAATATTAAATTGATAATAGTGAATAAACAAAATTGTGTTGGTCATGTCACTGGCCCTTTAAATCACTGATCGGCGTAATGATTGTGATTTTATTTCCATTTTCCTTTCAAGAGGATTGCAAAGATGCAAAGGTGCACGGCCTGCTGGATGAAATCGTCTCGATATCACCTGACGGTGGTCCAAGCTTCATGGTCAAATGTAATCACTTCACACATGCTGGTGGTTGGACGGTGAGCACATATTTCAATATGAAGCTTTCAGGCACAAATCCCTGGTAAACGCCAATCCAAAAATTCAGATAAACATTGAAATTAAACCTTCAACAAGTATATTTTTTAACATTCCTATTGTGTGTGTCCATTGTTCCATAATCATTTCATCACAAGAAAATAGTAATTAGTGAGAATTAAGATTTCCTTCTGGTAACATCTTTTGTTTTAATTATATATTTGGATTGGCGCTTACGGGGTTTTGCGCCTGAACTCTTCATATGCAGATGATATAAGGCCAAAGAAAAGGACATACTCGCCCACATTTGATCAGAATTTCCTTTTAATTAATTAATTTATTTATTGGTTCAAGAAATCTGGAATGACCAGGTTTTGATTTTAATTTCAACTTTGGTCAGACAAATCTGTCATGCAATTGATCACAAACTGATCTTAAAAATTGATTCTATTTGAAAAAAATATATTTGGCTCAAGAAATTTGGAGGAGACGGATCTTAATTTGATTTTTATTTTGTCAGAAGTTAAGCATGTAATTGACTAAGAAACTGAGCTTAGATGTTGCTTGGACATAAAATGGCAACACATAAACAACAGCAAACCTGCCGAACTGGTTGTTAAAATTTTGTGTGTTTGAATTTGTTTGAATTCTTTTTTGTGTGTTTTTTTTGGTGGTAAATATGTTTATTCTGCTGAATAAGTCTTTTGTCAGTGCCAAAGCACTGGTCTTCCAGCCAGTTTTCAATTCAGGCTTCTTTACACAAAAGATATATAGAATAAGGTATACAATAAGTGTTGAATACACAATTTGCAGCATGTAACGCAATGAAATTCTGTAACCCAAAAGTTCCATAGGAATATGGTAACAGTAGTGTCATATAACTAGATCAATATTAGTCAGATCAATGTGAGTATGTACGTAGAATTTAGAATGTAAGCAGAAGTTATCTTCTGTATTCAGTTGGTAAAGTTGTAGTAAGTTTTAATGTTCAGTTGCAGTTAGGCAAGTGGAATATAAATGTCAGTTTGTTAGAAATATTCTAGTGTAACTCTAGTGTAGTTAGTTAAGTGAGTTTATGAATTATGTTGTTGGGGTGGGTTTGTTAATAGTACACTGGAGCAGCTGTGACCAGTGAAGCAGTGGAACCAATCCCAGTGCATTTACGTCTTAAATTTTACATTTTTAGTTGGACTGTCTCAGTCATCGTATATCGTTGACTGGAAATAACAGAGGAACAGCAACAAATAAAAAAAGGGGGTGGGGGGGGGTGGGGGGGGGAAGAACTGAGGCTGAGGGTTTGGTGGTCTGCAACTTACGGTATGGTGACGCCATGGAACATACTTTACTGCAACTGCATAAGGGCCTGCCCAATCCGATGTACTCTTAGTGAGTTTTTAAATTCTAGGTAAGAGGATGCTGCCCTGGTTCTGGCTGGTAGGTTGTTCCACATCATGCTGCCTTTGTAAATTGGTGCTTTAATTAGGTTGTTTGTGGAAGGCTTGGGGACTTTGAGTAGAGTGGAATCAGCCCATCTAATATTCCTTTTTGTGTTGTCTATATATTGTTGTTTTCTTTTTACAAAGTGCACCAAATCAGTAGGCTTCCCGTCCAGAAGGTTCAAGAAGGTTGAGCGTTTGAATTCCGGTTGAGTCAAACCAACAACTTACAAAATTGATACTTGCTTCCTAGCCTTTCGCTCGGCATTACTAGGATAGGGCAAGGACTGGTTAGCTTAGTATGCGGATAATGTGACCAAGTATGATATCAGGCAATGATGCCATGTTGCTAGGATGCAAAACCCAAACAAACAAACAAATCTAAACGTGCTATTATAAAATGCGTTGGATGGGACTCGAAATTGATGTGAGGATGCCTGGGAAACAAGTTGATTTTTGTTGTGTTATTTATTAGAGTAAGACTAAGAGCATATGGGGTCGTCCAAAGTTGTTAACATTGTCAAGGTAGTACAAAGAGTACTACTTTTCCAGACACCACCCCCCCCTCCCACCCCCCGGAAGTAGTACATATCAACAATTTACAATAGACCCAGATGGGGTGGCTGAATGAGTTGTGTGCTCGCCGCCCGCTTTGGTAAGTCATGGGATTCAAACCCTCGGTTTCGAAGCCTGGTCGAGTCAAACCAATAACTTAAATATTTATACTTGTTGCTACCTAGCCTGGTGTTCAGCACTGCTAGTATAGGACAAGGAGCACAGTGAAATGAAGAAGACCACTTGTCCGCCATTAAGGTAGGGAATTTTCAAAGACTGGATGCGATGGCCAAATTGGTAGGAACGCAGGCTTCCCGTGAGGAAGGTCGGAAGTTCAGAACCCACCCGAGTCAAACCAGTGACTTAGAAAATCTATGCTTGTTGCCTGGCGCTCAGCATTATTAGGATAGGACAAAGCCTGGTTAGCCCAGTATCAGGATAACGTGACTGTGGGATATCGGGTCATGGTCTGGTCCCCCAGTGGGGCAGCACTATAAGCCATCCTGATATGACCTTAGATGTTATCAGAATGTAAAACACCAACAAACAAAATAATGTACCCCCAAAAAAAATCAACATTTATAGCGGGCGATAAAAGTTGTTCTTAACTGTCAGGCCCCCTGTCGTATGTTTTGTACGACCGTGAAAATGTTGAAAACTTTGGATGGCCCCTTATCTTAATTAATATCACTGTTAAGTAAGGATGCGTGGCTAAGCTAAATGAATTTCCGTTGGTACTAATCAGATACTCCCCTGAAGAAAAAATAGATGAATAAACAAGCAAAATAACTAAGACATGCTATTAATGAATTGGTATACAGTGAAATCCCAATATAACGGGCCCCGATTTAAGTGAAATTCGGTTATAGCGCGATGGTTCATTGGACCCAGGATTCTTTAATTCTGTCAACTAAACCCTAATTTTATGCGATTCCGCTTTTTTTCGCGATGACGTTGTATGGACCTCATACGTCGCGTCTTAGTGGAGTTTCACTTAATTTGTCTTCCTCATTCCACCGATGCTATTAATGCAGAGTATTCAAACAAAATAGCGACAACTTTAAATTGGGTAAATCCTTGGTTTGTCTCAGTCGGGGATTGAACCCATGACCACCTACATTTGAAACAAGCGCTCTACTCATTAGCTTAATGATTAAGCCCACCATATATATATTCTAAGTGCACCTACATCCTTTGCTGCAGAATCTATTATAATTAAGCCACTTGACTGGATATTTATTCACAAAAAGTAGCGTTAAACTAGACTTACCATTATGTTTTCAAGTCATAGTTCTTGAGGGAACACTGAGGGGTGTTGGCGGTTAATTTAGGTAATATCTGGTGGCGACAGATGAGGTGGTATATTGAGTGAAATTGTGACGTCAACCTTCAACCTCGAGTGAGTAATAAGAGAGATTACTTTTTTTTTTAATTATTAAAAGAAAAACCTTTTTTTTCCAGGGTGGCAGCGGGAGGAAAGCTACCCCTAACACCCTCAATGTTCCCTCGAAAAGTAGAAGTATTAACTCCGATGGTAAGTCTCGATAAACCCTACTATTTGACTTTGAATCCCATTAGGTGTTTCTAGATTGAACCAATAGGATTTCTTTTTAAGCTACTTAGTTTCTTGTAGTATGTCCAAATATAAATTTAGTATGTTGGTTGGTTGTTAGAGTTTTACGTCCTGGCAACATCTAAAGTCATATCATGATGGGATACATTTAGTATGTCTAGGACATTAACAATGTAGTCAACATGTCCTTAATACTGGAATTGTAGACGGTTGACATTGAGAGACATTAAGACCGACTCATGGACACCACTCTCACAGCAGAGAGCTAAATGGAGAGCGGCAGTCAAGTAATGAAAGCAGTCTTTGTCGCTTTGCGACCGACAGCATGATGATGATGACATTACAACAAATAGTTCATTTATATTATGTATAATATTTTTATTATCGAACAGGATTTACATGCAGTTATTATTGCAACTGATATTTTCATTTATGTACCAACAAATTATACTGTACGGCTGGAAGACCAGTGCTCTGGCACTGACAAAAGGCATTATTCACTGAATGAGCTACATTTTAGTATATATATAGAAGAAAGAAAATAGAAAAGGTCAATTTCTGGAGGTCTCCTACCACTGCTATTGGATGTTCATTGTTGACAATGGTTACGATGGGTGCTACTCTAGATTGCGGTCTACCGGGACTTTAACTCTAACCTTAGCCCTAAAAAGTCAGTTAAATAGATCAAGTCAGGTCAGGTTGGATCTTCTATGATCCCTATGAGGTATGAGTAATAGGGTCAGGTGGGTCTTGATAGACTATGGATACTGCGCTGTAGTAGTATCTTAAGAGGTATACTCATACCTAATAATAACATTAATAAAATAAGACAACTCTGACTACAAACAGTGACAAACTGATCTTCTTGTCAAAGCTTTTTGCTCAGTAATATGAACATAAACGAACTCTATAGCCATCTAGTTCAAAACCTAGATTTCTCTGGATCTATATTTAGAATTATATTCATATTATTATTCATTACACATAACAGGATACATGACTGGATTGAGTAGGTACTCTGGCTGGCCACAAAAGACCTACCGTTTATTAACCATCATAGCATAAAGAACATAACATCATAGCATAAAGACATCATAGCATAAAGAACATAACATCATAGCATACAGGACATAAGACAAGACACTTGAAATAAGACAAGAAACTTAAAACTAAACGTAAAGCTAGAAATCGGATTCAAATGGGCAGAACACAGGAGTTGCCGTTGGGGGAGGCCAGCAGCGCATGCGCCTGGCACCTTACTGAGTAGACTTGCCTCAGCCCCCCCCCCCCCCCCCCTCGGGAGCTGGAGGGTAGCATGCGCCTGATGGGTGGAGGCTAGACTTGCCACCGCCTCCCCGTGAGCGTGGGGGTAGCGGGTTCGAATCCCCCCAGCACAACATAGAAAAAGGAGGGTTCCATCACAATAATATTTGTATAAGGTTTTATACCACACCTAAATGCAAAAAAAAGTCAATTATTTTCAATTAGGAACTTGCTTAAAATGTTTGTAATTGTACACAATGACTGGTGCTCTAGAGGCGTCGTTAAATAAAACAAACTTATGTACACAATGACTGATGTATTTCACGAATTCCATTTAGTTGTCTAGTTTGTCAAGTTGTACTATAGTTCCAGTTATACATTTTTTATGCGAGTAAGGTTTCTAGCACCAGTTGAGGGCGGATGGGGGGGGGGGAGGAATGCCGATGGTGGCGCCACCGGTCCAAAATGGTGTGGAGGAGGAAGGACACAGAATAATAGACACACTAATAAAGTGTATAGCAATAATAATTCATTTCCGTGCCTTTATACTCGCATAATGCGTTATACATCACATAAATGAATGCTACCCCCACCATATCAACCTCTACTCACCGCCCACATTATCAACATATCGCAGTTAATCTACAAGAGATTGTCACAGGACGCCAGCTTTAACAGGAGTTGGGTGGAGTACAAACACGGCTTCGGCAGCCTCTCTAGCAACCACTGGCTCGGCAACAAGTACATCCGGCGTCTCACCTACAGGAGAAACCAGTCATTTCTCATCTCCCTCAGAGTGCACGGCGCAGAGTACACCTCCCTGTACAGTCAGTTCTACATAGAGGATGAGGTTGACTTCTACCGCTTGCACATCGCTAAATTTCAAGGTGGAGATGCAGGTGAATGGTTCTTCTTTTTTTTCTTTTTTCTTTTTTTTCTCTCTCTTTCCTTCAACAATTGGGGAGTTCTCGGAAACTGCCTACTACCACATTTGTGACGTGGCAAGCAACATTAAAAAATGTTTGAGATAATAGCAGAAAACAGTCCAAATAATAGCAGAATCCATGTTCATATGAAGGTTTACATGTTGTGATTAGGCCAAATAAATAAAAGAAAATTGGTGATTGTCCCTGCCCGTGCCTGAAACATCGCCAGCCCCTGATTAAAAAATAATTTGATATACAAATAATATATTATGCTGATCATGGTAATCTTTAGTTTAGTTTGAAGTAACCTTTATTTTAAATGGCTAACTTTGGAAATATTTGAAGTGTAAAGAAGTTACATTAATGTTGGCATCCCCATCAAAATTCCAACAGCGTAGACTTCAACAGGAACAGGTGCTATTAAATTGACATTGTATTTGCCTCTATGCAGTAACAAATGCTTAATAAATGCATGGGTATCTAGGTTGGATATAAGTAGGATATAATCTAGCTAAGTGTTTTGGTGTAGGTGGTTAGGTGTATACACAGTGTATGTGTGTGTAATACCATGTCTGCTACAGTTGTGTTGTGTGTGTACTGATTGTGTATTAGATCTGTACTGGGTATATGCACAGTTTATGTGCGTTATAACTTGTGCATTACAGTTGAATTGTGCATGTATTGGTTGTGTACCAAATGTGTACTAGGTGTATGTGCGTTATACAGTGTGGTCTACAGTTGCATTGTGTGTGTACTGATTGTGTACTAGACGTGTACTAGGTTTATGCACAGTGTATGTGCATTATAACTTGTGCACTACAGTTGAATTGTGTATGTACACAACCAAATGTGTACTATGTGTATGTGCGTTATACAGTGTGGTCTACAGTTGCATTGTGTATGTACTGATTGTGTACTAGACGTGTACTAGGTTTATGCACAGTGTATGTGCGTTATAACTTGTGCACTACAGTTGAATTGTGCATGAATAGACTACATCACGGTTCCAGCGGCGCGGTGCATTGTGGGATGCATCAGAGCAAAACACCCCCCCCCCCAGAAGCACATGGCACATGCTAATACACTGGGTGCAGCTATGAAATGTGCTAGTTTCAGCTCATCTCAGCTCTTGTTTGAAACATAGAATACCAACTAAAAAAATATATATAATAAATTAAGATATCAATCTTTTATCCAGCATTGCATTTACATCAATATAATCAGCACATCTTATGCCATGTGCATTTAGATTTAGAAATATCTAGACACTCAGACTAGTGTTAGAGCCATAGCTAGAGTACTCAATGCATTGTCAATGGCAGTGAGCAATCTCCATACAGAAAAAGTAAAATATTGATAAAACTACACCACCTAGAGACAAACCGCTTGGAACACATATATAGAAAACATGTTTAACAAAAAGATTATATTAAATTGATAAGGTTAGGGTTTTGGATTTCTATTATTTTTGAATAAAACTAACGTTTTTCACTGCGCGCATTGGCAAACTCAATGGCCGTATGCCTTTGCTTTGCTCCCAACGCCGTTTTCAGCGCATGCGCAGTCGGAACCGTGATGTAGTCTATTGGTTGTGTACAAATGTGTACTTAGTGTATGTGTGTTATACCATGTGTGCTGCAGTTGTGTTGTCCGTCTACTGATTGTGCACCAGGTATGTCCTAGCAGGTTTTTTTCTAGATACAAGATTCACCCCGTACTGCTGCAGTAGGGGTGCAAACCAACCCTATGTAAAAGCTGTCGAAAATGCGGGTCAAAGAATTGAGAGCCTAATTTCACAATCTAAGTATTCTTTACATCTGTTTTATTATTAGCCCGCTACCTTTGAGTTGAAAAATATAATATAATATCTAGTTTAATAAGATTTAAAAGTGAAATCGACGGCGTTCTACGCCGCCATCTTGTCTTTTTGCATTCTCTCTCATTCACCAACTCTGTGCCTATAGAAGTATCCATTTGATACTGGAGGCAGACATTCTACTCCCTGTTCCATACTAAAGCTATTTTTGCTCGTATTTACACTAGGTTGTCATTCACCCGTGTACTACAAGTACCGGGTGAATCTTTTATCTAGGTTTTTTCCAGAGGGTAAAATGGGTAAAATTTCATACCCTTAAATTTTCTGATGGTACGATTCTGCACCCTCAAATTGTTGGGATAATTTTTGTTTAAATGCTCTTCAAGGAGCCAGAGACAACAAAGCCTCTAGACTTGCCTACCCGTCCACCCCCTCACCCCTCCACCCCCCCTCTCCCCCCATTCTGCATACCCTCAAATTATTTTCTGGCGGAAACACTGACTAGGTATATGTGGAGTGTACGTGTGTTATAACATGTACACCACATTTGCATTGTGTGTGTATTGGTTGTGTACCAAATTTGTACTAGGTATATGGCAGTGTATGCATGTTATAACATGGTGTTCTATGGCTTAATTGTCTGTGTACTGAGTGTGTATTAGATGTGTACTAGGTTAGGTTACTGTATGTGCATTATAACATTATGCTACAGCTGCATTGTGTGTGTACTGATTGTGTACTAGATGTGTACTAGGTATATCTGCAGTGTACGTATGTTATGCTACATCTGCATTGTGTGTGTACTCATTGTGCACTAGATGTGTACTAGGTGTATACACACTGCATGCATTGTGTATTCTGTATGTGTGGTGTGGTCTGTGTACTGTTATGGGTGTGGTGCAATGCCTATGCCCTCACCGTGCATCAGATGTGCATTAGCCACTCATATATAACCCCCCCCACCTACTGCCTGTCTTCGCACAGGTGACGGGATGAGGATGGCGGACAACATGCCTTTCAGCACAGTCGACCATAAGCTGGATTCGTTAACTCAGTTTAAGTGTGCGCAAATGTATGGTTGCGGTTGGTGGTTCGGTGAGTGTGGTGTGCCCCTCTTTGAGACGCCCGGCCGCACTTTACCCTTATTTGACACCCAATCTGGGACAGCTATGGGTCCGCACACCACCAGTATGATGATTCGGACCCTGTGAGTGTGGTTGGTTGGTTGGTTGATTGATTGATTGTTGGAGTTGCTATTTTCCGTTCCAATCAGTTGTCCACAACTGGTTCATCAAAGGCTGTGTTATGTGATGTCCTGTCTGTGGGAAAGCGCATATAAAAGACCCCTTGCTGCTTATCGGAAAGAGTAGCCTATGTGGCGGCAGCGGGTTTTCGCCAAAGGAATATGCCGGAATCACCATATGTTTGACGTCCAATAGCCACCGATAAAAATCAATGTGCTCTAGAAGGGTTGTTAAATCAAACAAGCTTTGGTTGTTGCAGCTTTACATCCTGGCAACATCTAAGGTCATATCTGGATGGGTACTTGTGACAGTGCGCACTCATGGCAAATCCATAGGGCTGCCCCACTGGGAAATTAGGCCGCTGGCACCATGACCCAATATCCTACTCAGTAACATTATCCTGACTCTGAGCTAACCAATGTTTGCCCTATCCTGTCAATGCTAAGCGCCTAGCTCAAGTGCCTGGCTAGGAAGTGACAAGTATCAATTTTATAAGTCATAAGTTTGACTCGACCGAGAACCAAACTCCCAATCTCCCTCGCGTGAGGCACGCGCTCTACCGATTCGGCCACCGCGCCCAGTCCCTGTGAGTGAGTGCCTCTCCTATCGGCATATGTAGGCAGTAGACCTTTCTTCCCCCGCAATGCATGCACAGTGAACTGCTATCAGGCTATCCACAGATATTAGTTCTTACCCTGACCGGACGCAGTGGTCGAATTGGTAAAGCGCAGGCTTCACATGTGGGAGATGGAGTCAAACTTAATACTTGTCGCTTCCGAGTCTGGCACTTGGCATTAATAGAATAGGACAAGGACTGGTTAGCACAGTATCAGGATAATGTGACTGTGGGATATCAGGTCATGGTGTCGGCTTCCTGGTGGCAGCAGTATAAAATTTGCCATGAGTGTGCGCTGTCACTAGTCGGTACCCATCCTGATATGACCCTTGATGTTGCCAGGATGTAAAACTCTAACAAACAAACAGTTCTTACAACAGACACGTTGGTTGTGGAAACCCTCTAGAAGATATTTTCCACGGAGCACGCTTCATAGTGAGCGGCTACCCACAATTGCAGTTCATGCCACAGCCACCAGAGGGTGGGCTGATTGTGGAAACCCCCTATAAGCTATTTTCCACAGAGCACGCTTCACAGTGAGCTGCTACATGACCAACATGCCTAGGTCGAGTCAAACCGATGACTTAAATATTGATACTTTTCACTTCCTATCCAGGCGCTCTACATTATTAGGATAAGGCAAGGACTGGTTGGCGCACTGTCACAACTGGGACAGCTGTGGGTCCGCACACCACAGTCGACCATAAGCAGGATTCGTTAAATCAGTTTAAGTGTGCGCAAATGTATGGTTGCGGCTGGTGGTTCGGTGAGTGTGGTGTGCCCCTCTTTGAGACGCCCGGCGGCACTTTACCCTTATTGGACACCCGATCTGGGACAGCTAGGATGTAAAACTACAACAACCAACCAATCCCCGCTTGAAATACCACATACACAGATTACGTCAGGGAGCCTCGATAGACTAATGATTAGGATGCGAGCCCCGGAATGATGGAAGTGTGGGTTCAAGTCCTGCTCTAGATATGTTGTTCCCTTCATTTGTTAAAATACAACCCTGACATTGGTTCCATAACCAGGATTCTGTAGATGGTGCATGCGGTATTGTGTTGAACCTTCCCTGTGTATGTACAGTAAGTGTGCTACCCGTACCTGAATATTTGTAGTTGTAAGTAGGACATTTAGAATTCTAGGGGGATGAGTTGTAGTGAGATGAACTGATCGCCAGAGGTGAAATGCCACATGCACATGTAGGCTTGAGTAGGTTAATTGTATCAGGGACCCTAGATAGACTAATGGTTAGGACCCAAACTCCACGATTCCAGGGATCTGGGTTCGAGTCCCTGTTTAGGGACAATTATCCTTTCATTTGTAAAAACAGCCCCCACGACTGTGGTAGACTGTTGTAAAGAAGCGAATGAATGCTGTTTTGAACATGTACAGATCTATGCACTCTTGATTTTACCAGCACAGAGTATTAACTACCATGCTAGATACTAAAGGCGTGGTAGTCATACTTGTGGCATGCAACACAGACCTTTTTTAATATGTTTATTCAGCTAAATGTTGTTGTTGTTTTTTTCAATGCTGGGGAACTGCTACAACCATACTTAAAGTTGCATAGTCCGATAGTTTTGAGTTTTTGACATTTACTGAGATAAATATATTAAATTGATTGTTATAATCTATCATACTTAAACTTGAAGTAACTTTTACTTCCAATGGCTAACTTTTGACATATTTGAATGTCAAACATGCCAATATAATTTGGGCAAGTACGTCAAAACTCTGACACCATAGGCTTTTGCAGTAAAAAGGTTCTATTTAATTGACTTGGTATGTTGACATGTTTAACAAGTGCATCAGTATCTAAGTTAGATTATATAGAATCAAATCTAGGGAAGTGTTTTGCTTTAAAAAATGTGTTGCTTTCATTGGACTATGCAGCTTAAATAATGTTTTAATAGCAGGATAATATAATTAATCAAATAACAATAGGCCCAGGTTCCAGTAATGACAGTGATGTGTGTTTTTACATTGAGGTAGCAAAAATGTTTCTATGAAGCACGGGGCAGCTTGGAATTGCCTCATAATTGTGCAGCAGGTCTAGTATAGTAAGTAGTCAAATAAAAATAGTTTTAGGTTACAATAATTTTACATAATATGTACTATAACAGTTTGTTACATAATATAAAAACTGAATAGAGTCTGAAATGAAGATAAAATTGATTTGCAATGTAGTTTTGCATTTGCAGAGTTGCAGATCTAAATGGAAACCGTAGTTAAATTAGCATAGTCTGATGGTTTTGAATTGTTGTCATTTTCTGAGATAAATATATTAGGTTGACTGCTATTATCTACCTTCCTTTAGTTTGTAGTACCTTCGCTCTAAATTGACTAACTTAGGAGATATTTGACATGTAAACATGCCAAAGTAATTTTGGTGTGCATGCCAAAACTCTGACTCTATAGGATTCAGCAGTAACAGGTTCTATTAAATTGACTTATTATACCTTCTATGTAGCAACAAATACTTAATAAATACACCAGTATTCATGTTGTATATGTAGGTTCAAATGTAGAAGTGTTTTGCTTTTGAAAATTGTATGTTTTATCAGACTATGCAACTTTAATGTGCAATGTTATCATCATCAATACCTTAACTGCTAGCATCATTGGGGCACCACGGATGAGTTTGCAACCAGGTTTCTCCAGTTTTCCTTGTTCTCTCCTTCCTTCTAGGACTTGCCAAAATCCGGGTCTGTCCATTCCCTGATGTGGCCTTCCTACCTCTTGCTTTCTCCGCCTTGTTTTCTTCTCCCTTTCAACATCGTTTTGGCCAGATCTGATTTGTAACATTCGGTTTCTTCAATAGATATGACTTGTTCAAACCAAATGCTTACATTTAAGCGGGAAGTGAGTGGCGTTCTCTGTGGCGGAGTGGTTAGAGTGTCTGACTTTTTTCTAGGTCAGACTCCTAATCTGAGGGTCAGCGGTTCGATTCCCCGTGACCCCAGATCTGCCAATTTGGATTTCCACCGCTGTGTATAACTTACAGCGTCATCATACCATGTCTATGTTGCTCTCATACCATGTCTATGTGGTGTGGGAGGTTAAAAATCCCTTGGGTCGGTAAAAGTGTAGGCTCGGGCTTTCTATTGACCAGCAGTGGAATGAGGAAGACCAGTTGTCTATGACTGAAATTTCTACTGCTTAAACAACTAATGGACCAAAAAAAAAAAACTGGAAATGTGCGGAACTAACCAAAATGATAGAAAATATGCGTACTTTAATATATTATGAACTTGTTATATCTTTGTTATTGCATTCAAAACACACCGGTCATGGCCATAGCATAATGATGTTCATGCTCTATTTAATATTAGCACCATAACTATTAATAACCGATGAATCAACAGCTGTTGTGCTGGTGGTACAATTGTATACCAGAACACAATCGATAACCGCTGTGTATAACTTATAGCGTCATGAAAGTCCAGTTGCTCTCATACCATGTATATGTGGTGTGGGAGGTTAAAAATCCCTTGGGTCACTAAAAGTGTAGGCTCAGACTTTCTATCGACCAACTGTTTAATCGTGAAAACAAGACTATTTAGACTTATCCATGATAAGCAGTATAAATCTTCAAGAAAGAAAACGTGGAGTAGTCTGTAATGAGCCCCACTACTACATGGCAGCAGTCTCAACGATGCTGACCATTGCTAGTCAAAAGGATCAGCAGGCGGCAGCAATCCCTATGGTGGACCGTTCCATGCTTCGCTAGTGGTCAACCCTCCCAAGAGGTTACATATGACCCGGCTGGTCAGTTGTCGGTCACTTCTATTCCCGGAAGGATGCCGAGGTTTGAAGCAACTGAAATGCCATCTCTTTATTCCCTGGACAGAACAGAAACTGGTCCTTCACAATAACATCAAATGGGGACATTAGATGTTGCCAGGTCATAAAACTCCAGCTGACTATTTACATAGTTATCGGGTACTAATTAGATTTGGGTTGTTGCGTTGATGGCTGGGTAGTGGTTAGTAGTTGGTGTAATTAACATGGGTTGTGTGGTTGGTACATGTCTAAAGTCATGTTCACATGTACAGAGTTAAACCTGTTTAGCTAATCCACCTCACAAACTGGTTTAAATGAAGCGAACTAGTTGAGTTGACTTAGCGCTAAACTGATTTAGCGCCGCAGTCACACACGTTTTAAACTGGATTAGTTCAACCAGTTCACATGTATTTATGAACGGGGCTTTAATAATACAATTTCAAATAGAGATAAAGTTATTTTCTTTCTTTTAAATATTGAATTGGTCTTACCGGCAGATCTGATGATGATTACTGATGGTTTTTAATTCCTTGCGGCAGCAAGGGTCATATTCACAGTGAAAAGCTTGATATATCTATTCTATCGGTCTTGTTAATCACATTCACACGCCTACATTGAAACTGACACAACATTCCTAGACGGTCAGATCCATGTCAAATGACAGTAAATATGATCTCTGATGAAATTTTGAAGTGTTTAACTGTGTATCAAATGATAGCAAATTTTTAAGTCACAAAGCATAGCTAAAATTGCAAGGAGTGATACCGCCCAGTTGTTCTCTAAAATTTGTTTTCTATACTATTTACTTTAAAACATTGTTGGTGCAATGCCATGAAATCTGCCCACTTAAAGAGGGGACACTAAAGCCCTGTTCACACTGGCGAGTTAAGTCAGCTTAACTAATTCGCCTCCTTTAGTTTGACTCAAATTGGTTGTGTGGACACTACGCTGAGGCGACTTAAGGCTAAGTCACCTCATCTAGTTTGCTTCAAGTAAACCACGTCGCGAGGTAGTATATATGAAGCGAACTAGCTTAAGTCGGCCCACCTTGTTTGTGTGGACGGTAGCGGTTTACTTGAAGCAGATTAAGCATGTCACACTATATAATATAATTTAATCTATGAACCGGCTAGAGGTGTACAGATATATTTTTCATGATAGATTTTTAGGTTCTCACTGGCCAACAGAAGTTTTGATCGTTCCAAAACAATACGATTCAGTCCATACATATCTTGGTCGAACCCACACTCTCTCGTGGTGACGTCGACTAACCAAAACTGGCACTGGTCAGTATGGACTCGCTCATGCGCAGATATCGATTTCCACCTTAAACCGCCCCAATTACTGCATGTGTGGACAGGACGCCTAGTTCGCCTCCTCTAGTTTGCCTTATCTAGTTCGGCCTAAAGTTGTGGGTGTGAACGGGGCTTTACACTCAGACATATTAAGACACCCATCCTGATATGACATTAAATGTTGCCAGGAGGTAAAACTCAAACAAACAAACAATAAGACACTGACTCTAAGACCCATCCCCTTGTAAACGAGACTACGCCAGGGCCCGTATGCATGGAGCGGTGTTAGCGACCCAAAACGCGTTTATGGCGGGATTTCTGGTTTAGTGCAAAAAAGTTGCTATGCATGGAGCAGTGTTAGGTCTAACACCGAGCGTTTAAACTAGCAAGTTCTAACTCTGCTCATAGCAGGTTTACAGCGGTGTTAGTGTTAGGTTAGTGTCAGGATGGAACCCAAATCTACTCAATGCTATCATATTTAACAGAATTACATACGCAATAAGTGAAATTTAATCAATTTAACCATAAATTCGAAGCAATATTAACCCTCCCCCCGCATTGGCGGCGTTATTCATATTGTCGAATCGACGAATGCAAGCAACCCCTGCTTCGACGTCGATATCCATACTGTCGCATATCAACAAAACACATCGCCGCCGCCGCCGAATCGGCGGCTATATATTAGGCCCAAATCTATTAAATGCTGTCATATTTAACAGAATTACATACGCAATAAGTGAAATTTGATCAGTTTAACCCTAAATGCGAAGCGATATTAACGCTGCTGCCGTAGCAGCGGCGATATTAATATTTTCGAATCGACGAATGTAAAGTAAACAAATCGCCGCCGGCGCCTCAGTAACAAGCGCGCTGGTTCCCGGTAGGTAGAGAAGGCAATATATTAGGCCCAAGCAGGTGCTCGCCGGCAACAGGCTCAGAGAAATTTCCATAATGAATAAATTAATTCACGTTTAGCTAACACTCACCGTTTAAGCGCCCATGCATACGGCTTGACATAGTTCTCTACGACGCCGATAACCGGAGATAGGTACCCGGAGTTAGAGGGATAACACCATACGCCGCTAACACCGCTTCATGCATACGGGCCCAGGACAATAAATGGTATCAATAATCTATCATGTAATAATTGTTTTGCAGGGCATCAGAATCACTTAGCTTTCGGATAATTACAGGATTGAACCCCAGCCCGTTTGAAATCAGCCCACTTACCGATTAAGGATAGTAGTACGTTTAGCTAAATTCATGTATTTTGCTTTGTATTGCCAGCTGCTGAGCTATTTTTTATCATTCACAATGAAAATACCTTCCAGAGACTCCATATAGCACTAGTGTCATTCGATGGAGCGCAAAAGGCTCGGGTCTCAAGTTACTGTGTATGCAATAATTACCCAAATAATTGTATTTTTAATTATTCATGCAAATTAAATATCAACTGCACGGGACAGCAAATAGGTTAAAGTTCCCTAAACTTGTCTTTTCTTTTTTTGTATTCTTTCTGCCCTAGGATTCAGATAAATATATTAAATTGATCGTTATGATCTATTTTATTTTAGTTTTAAGTAACTTTTATATTAAAGCGTTAATTTGGAGATATTTAAAGTACGAATATGCCGAATGAATATTGATCGCTGTAATGCTTATTTTATATTAGTTTGAAATAACTTATTTTAAAGCGTTAATTTGGATATATTTAAACTAAGAATATGTCAAATTTAATATTGATCGCTGTACTGTGTGTTATATTAGTTTGAAGTAACCTTTATTTTTAATCGTTAATTTGGGAGATATTTGAAGTAAGAATATGTCAAATAAATATTAATCGCTATATTCTATTTTATATTATTTTCACCTAACTTTTATTTTAAAGCGTTAATTTGGAGATAGTTGAAGTGGAAACATGTCAAATCTGCTGTGCACACCAACGTGCAGTACAGGCTTTATTTATTAATTGTGTTTACTGTAGCAGCATAGCCCAGGAGCACCAATATGCAATATATGTTTAATGAGTGCTATAGTATTTAAATTGTATATATTACATCGAATCTAGGTAAGTATTTTGGTTTTGATAATTTTATGCTGTAATCAAATTATGCAGTTTTAACTGCTAGACCATTTGGTAAAGAATATGTAACGTTAAGTCGATGTAATTCTTTAAGATTCTGTGTTTGTATACATTATATATTACTTGGAATTGCAATAACAAATCATGGAGATTTTGCATACATTGAGCAATGTGTAAATGTGTCTAAAAATAGATATTTGGAATGCCATTTGTTCAACAGAATAACCATCATAGGGTTTCATAGTTATACAATTCGTATTAATAGGTTCACCTTGCTAGGTGAGCTGATTAAGTAAATATATGTTATGTAATCTATTATATGAATATAAATACTAACTAATTTCCAATATGTTCACGGTCATAACTTGTTATATTTTGAACTACCATCACATTGATATAGCCTAATAAAAAGCAAACGATGTACTACTCCATGTCAAATCATTTTCTATTCGAGAATCTTTTTAGTAAAGATTCTAGAGACTGATTACAAACTCTGGGAACACTGGGAACACACGGATAAGGCAATGTAGGTATTGACCAATAAGGTACTCTATGTAGGCCTACATACTGATAAGCTATTCTAGGCACACACGGATGAGATACTCTAGGCACAGACTGATAAGGTATTCTAGGCACACAGCGATAAGGTACTCTAGGCACAGACTGATAAGGTAGTCTAGGTACAAACTGATACATGTATATGTATATATTTATTTTTGGTCAAGATTTGTATTTGTCTGAATACAGTCTATTTTCAGCGCCGAGGCATTGGTCTTCCGGCCATGCTTAACTTAAGTCATTCACACTATTTAACTACAAAAACAATCTTAAGATAATAACATGTCGTTATTACATTCAGCTAATTAAGAGTTTGTAGCATATCTGATCAGTGTATGCATTTTAATGTAGGTGGTGTCTTAGTTTAATTTTCTAGGCAGCGTTATGTGGGTATAGTCTGGGTTTAGGTATGATCCAAATTTAGCTAACTATATATAGGGGCCTATAATATATATATGTATATATATATGTATATATATATGAGCCTCTCTCAAAAAGTGATAACTCTTTTCTTTTTTTTGTCCATTGTAACAATTGACACAAAACAACACAGAAACGGTTACACTGAAAACACAAGGACATTCGCTTCAAATCAATATGTATTCTATTTGGATTATGAAACACCATGTAAAAAACAAATCAGTTTATCCTGAGCAAATGCATAAACAGATAGTATGTTGAACATTACGATGGACAACGCTTTGTCCCATATAGCTTAGCACCTTTTGAGACAGTCTCATATATATATATAAAGTTGGGCTACGAGAAAAGGAGAGAGACAAGTTTGAAATCGAGGCTGAGAATGACTGCCCAGCATGCGCACAAGCCGGACCTGACCGGTAGTGGCGCTGGTTTAGGCAACACCGGGGCAAATATGGGCAAGTCAACGATTGGACATAATAGTCAAGAAGTAATAATAAATAATAATAATCATAATTATTAGGTTAGAGCTCCGCCCCTTTTATATACACATAATGAATTATACATTCTATAATAAATATAACATCCACATCTTAATTTAATCGAAACAGGAATAACAGAGTGTGGGTTGGGGGTGCACTTATATGAAAACTTATGTTTATACATAGATCCAAATGTTCAAGGCTTTTTCTTCTTTTTTTAAAACCTCTAATTCCCACTGTATTGTGTGTTATATTAGTTTGATGTGAAAAGGGATTACTTAGTGACACCTGATGTAGCACTAGATAGCCGATAGAGAGAAAAAGACCTTGAAGAAAAAACAACAACAACATCGGGAACTGTGCGCAGTGCAGTCTAGCATCTACGTCATGACTGCTGATAAATAACCTTGCCATGGCTAGAGAGCTATGCCTGCTTCCATCCGGGACCCTTCTACTAACCAATCGCCGACTCACCTTAATATTTGCTGTTGTTATATTCATTGATTAAGCAGGGGGACTTTCTATCGTGGACAATTGGTCTTCCTCATTCCACTGCCCCTCACCATATCCTAATTATTCACGGTGAGACCAGAAGTGGTATAAATTGCTTTTATTTGACAAGGCAACAGAAGGACAATGCACAATTTCTGTGACACTTGCATAATCCAGACTGGACTTGTGGGTCACAGAGTCTGTAGAGAGGCAACTGAGGCTCTGTTAACATTGGCTTGATATTGAGCAACTGGCAGTCTTTTTGGCAAAAATGTGGATTTATAGAGAAAACATACTTACCATTTTTTAATAATTGTTGATAATTATAGCTGTATCCTATTAATTGATGGATTGATTGATTGAAAAGCTTGATCGTCAGGTTAAAATAACACAGTGACACACTGTCGACCCACAACACGAGTGTCGTTGCCTATCAGGGAGATCAGAGGATCGGAACCCATGGGTTTGTGTGTTCGAACCCTGGTCCAGTCAAACCAATGACTTAAAAAGTGATATCTGTCACTTCCTAGCCAGGTGCTCGGCTTCATAAGGATAGGGCAAGGACTGGTTGGCTCAGTGTCAGGATAATGTGACTGAGTGGGATATCAGGTCATGGTGCTAGTGGCCTGGTCTCCCAGTGGGGCAGCACTATGAAGTTGCCATGAGTGTGCACTGTCACAAGTCAGTACCCATCCTGATATGACCTTAGATCTTGCTAGGACGTCAAAAACAAAACAAAAACATGTTAGTCTACCCGAATGCTGAGAGGTGGCTAGTCCATGTCCAACCAAATGAGAACAAGATGACCCTACCACTTCCCGCCCCACCACAAATGACCCATGTTAGCGCTAACATGAAAAATGCTGAGTACTAGGCTAGATAGCGACACATATAAATGTTGTATGTCATTGCTTTAACTCAGCCGGGATTTGAATCTGGGGTTTGAGTCCCATGACCTGCCACACTGTAAGCGGGTGGTCTCAGCTCATTTGCTCCTCTTGCCCCCACCCTTCCCCTCCAGGAAATACTGCCACTACCGTATCCTGTGCCCTCCCTCGGCTTCCACCCCCCACCCCCATTACCCTCTTATTAGTCAAAATTGTCACTTGTCCAACGGAAAAGCTCAAACCATATTCTGCTTGTCCGTTCAAGGGGATCTCTCAGGCACGGATCTACGTAGAAAGGTAGCACACATAGGGTGACTGCATCAGGCAGCCTATGTAACGTAATGGTTAGCATACTAGCCCTAGCAAAAAGTGTGGGTTCGAAACCTGCTCTTAACGCAATAGACTACTTCCCATTTTCATCACCTCCATTACGAGATGGAAGTCTATAGAATTAAAATAACCTAGCAAAACTGGCATATTTGTTATTACAGGGTCACCGTAAAAGCTGGACGATATCGTGCATATAATTAACTGAGAATTCTAACTCCACTTTGTCTATAGTAGCCAGAATCGTCCTGCAATTCGGACATCAGTTCAGAAAATAACCAAACTTGTTGTGGTGAACTAGGTCTGGGACAACTGTCCAACTGTCCGTTTCCTGCTCCGATGTGGACATAGTAGAAAGCAATACGTGCTCCCGCGAGACAGCTTGACAATTAATGTCCGCACTTCCGGTCTGGATGCGCGTCACAGGTGCGCGGGAAAGGGACGGATCATGGGCGATAATCGGGGGAAGTACGTGTGTTGCGTAGAGAAAAGGATGGATTGTAGGCCTATGGCTGCACAGTCATTGCTGGTCGATAACAACTTGTAAACTTGTTATCACCAGGGGTGGTATTATTATGAGAGTAGAATATGACACCATGAGAACTGTATAGGTTATAGGATATGTCAACTATGATTATGAATATGACCCACATGTGGAAGTGTAGCCGAAGTAGGCCTAATATTCGTCCACCAAGTTCAGGGATGAAAGATCTCCGCGGTTTCGCGGATTTCCGTGATTATTTATATTTACCGATTAACTTTAAACATTTAAAAACATGATATGTATATATGACAACACTTGGGGAGTTCGAATCCCATTCTTAAATGACCATACCTTAGATGTTGCTAGAACATCAAACCCAAACAAGAGCGAGTCCCGTATGGGCGATAATACAGTCACAACAACGTTAGTTGAAACCTGACTTCCGGCATTTTTCCGCGAATCTCTGACAGTGCTAAGTATATGGGAGAAGATTCGCGATATCGTGGAAATTTGCCTTTGGTGTGATAATCGCGGCCTGATTTCCGCGTTTTTAGCCGGGAACCACTTTCATCCCTGCAAGGTAATGAGACAGTAATTTTATACATCACTTCCGATATCCCACTGTTGTTGTCCACCCAACCAGTAATAGTCAGCGATCTGACCATGGTATAGTGAGGATGAAGCACACTGCAGTAATGTACGCCTGCACTGGCACACATGCATACATATGGAAAGTGGGATTATATGGGCTTCTATATATGGGCTTCTATATATACATATGACCGAGACTGTCTCAAAAGGTGCTAAGCAATATGGGACAACACCTTGTCCATTGTAACGATCAACATACTATCTGCTTATACATTTGCTCAGGATAAACTGATTTGTTTTTTACATGGTGTTTCATAATCCCAATAGAATACATATTGATTTGAAGCAAATGTCCTTGTGTTTTCAGTGTAATTGTTTCTGTGCTGTTTTGTGTCAATTGTTACAATGGACAAAAAAAAAGAGTTATCACCTTTTGAGACAGGCTCATATATATATACGTATATATATGGGTATGCAGGTATTGCAATACCTCAGGGAGTTTGACGCCCCTGCCCTGCAGAGTTGTAAACCACTGCCTTGTGGTACAGGTTCTTGACAGAACTGAAGGCTAAGGGAGCAAACCCTGAACAGAAAACCATGTCACTGTGGCAGCATCAAGGGCGGTTGATGTATGGAACTCCCAACATCTCCCGACCAGCCACTGCAGGGACAAATAGTTTTGCGCCTGTCTGGACATGTTCTTGCCGGTGTGAAACCTCTACTTGCTCTCCGAGAGAGTGCCACTGGTAACTTGCAAAAGCCAGCAGCACTTCAACACTTTTGCAGGCAGCTTTCGTGAAATGTACTTAGCTAAATGGAGAGCGGCAGTCAAGTAATGAAAGCAGTCTTTGTCGCATTGTGACCGACAGCATGATGATATATATAGTGATGATTTGTTTATTCTGCTCATATCACCGTAGGTTTTTCCAGGACGCAAAACTCAAACAACCAATCAACTTACATACACTAGGTCGCAGTTTTAGTCCTTTCAGTAGAAATGTATTAAACCTGTTAAATCTAGTATCTGGACACAGTTGATGCTTACCGCCAGACATCCAATATTTCATGTATAATCTCATATCCACAATATACCAGTGTCCATGAACCTGCAATTCTAACATTGATGCCAGTTTAACCTAATCACTATTGACGCTCAGTAAATTGCATCATATGATAGTCAAGTCGCTAACAAAACAAATTGAAGGCGGTCAAAAGTTGGAACACCCCCACTCCGGCACCCTGAATTTCAGCCGTGAACCAAAACTTCTTGCTTTCGTCCCCAATGGTACTTAACATTCCCTTAAATGTTGATTGGCCGTGACTTTTAAACTAACATTTACCCGATTGCTTCAAAACCAACTGCAAACCAATTCCCCCATTGCTGTGTGACAGACACTTCCCCAGTCCCATCCTCACCGGCAGGATTGAACCTGGCATTCTACCAATGCACCAACAAGCAGGAAATAATTCCACAAATGCTATTATATTTTCATGTTTTTTCTTAAGCTGCAAACAACAAAAAATCGAACAATTTTGTGTTATTCGCTGACCTGCTGTGTGCTTGGTACTGCAGCGACCCTGTAACTGGCGCTTACTGAGACAGTGAGAGACCGGAGAAGAAAGAGTTGATTGAAGTGAACATTCTGAAAGCTTTAGTTCCAGTGTAAGCCGCCAGGGGGGACGCCCGGTTAGGCCGGGTGATGTGGCGCCGTGAGCCTTCAAAGAGGGCCGGTGTCCCGCCGGTACGCCTCGGGGTGTTAGCATTAACCCCTGGCTGAGTGGAGGTGTCAACACCCAAATCTACGCCGATCCGCCCCCCCCCCCACTCCCTCTCCCTTTCCCCTCCCTTTCCCATCCCTCTCCCCGTCCCCTCCCCTTCCCATCCATCGCTTCCCACACCCTCTCTCTCTCCCCTTCCACTGCTCCCTCTCCCCGTCCCCTCGCCTTCGCAGCGTCTCCCCCATCCGTTATCATCCTTTCCCATGCTATCCCTCTCTCTCCTTCCAGATCCACTTCCCCGGTTCCCCCCCCCCCTCCCTCTCCCCCCCCCCTTCCCTTTCCATCGCCTCCCACATCCTCTATCTCCCTTCCCCATACCCCACATCTCTCTCTCCTTCCATCTCCCCTTCCCCTTCTCCCTCCCCTACCCCTGCCCCTCCTCTCCCTGTCCCCTTCCCGTCCCCTTCCCCTTCCCCTACCCTTCCCATTGCCTCCCCCACCCTCTCTCTCCCTTTCCCATATCGTCCCTATCTGTCTCCTTCCAACTCCCCTTCCCCCTTTCCTTTCTCCCCACCATCTCCCCTTCCCAGTCCCCTCCCTTATCCCCTTCCCCCTCCCTCTCCCCTTTTCCCATACTCCCTTGCACCTTCTTCTCAGCCTCCCCACTCTTCCCCTTCTCCTCTCCCTCCCCCTCTCCCTTCACCATCTCCCTTCACCCTCTCCACTACCCCTATCCATCCCCTTTTCCCCTTCCCCTTCGCCTCCCCCCCCCCCCGCTAGCCCCCCCCCCCCCTTCCCCTCCAATCCATACCACCCACCCTTTCCTAGTTCTGCCAATTCATACCCACCCACCCTTTTCTATCTCCACCCAACCCCCAACCCCCAACCCCCCAACCCCCAACCCCCAACCCCACACACAGAAACGCTGATAACATCACCTTCAGGGAACACTCACACTCACACTCACACACAGACCATCCACAAAGTAATGTGAGTCAGCATACGTATCTACCAATATGTGACGATTAGTACTCCCGTGGTGAACTTATAGTGTTGCCCCGGTGGGATACCATGGCACAATGGCACCATACCACCGATACCGCACTAAGTCAAATTAACCTGGGACACATCCAATCAGCTGTTGTCCTCTCCTAGTAATATCGAGCACCAGCACAGATAATATCAATTATGGATTAAAGACAAATCGTTAGTTATAAAAAATATTCTTATCCTTTTGAATTGTTTGTTTGGTTGTTCTTCGTCAAATAGTTTATTTTGCGAATACATTCTAGAGTCAGTGCCGCGGCACTGACATTCCGATCATAAAATATGTGAAATAATAATAATGCACAATGAAATAAGATTGTATCTATATATATATATATATATATATATATATATATATGTATATATATATATGTATATATATATACATATATATATATAATATATAATATAAACAAAAATCAATCAGAACTTGTGGGTAATGGACTCAAAAGTTTGCTATAGCCAGATCCTTTTCGGGTAATTATGGTAAAGCTAGCATTCCTCACACGCAGTATGCGGCAAGCGAATGCGAATGCGGCATGCGGCATGCGGCATGCGAAAGGGTTGGGTCCTTTCACCCACACCCACACCCACACCCACACATAGTGTCAAGTTTCTCACCACTGTTCTCTATGGCAAACACAGCAGCATTCGCATTTGCATGCCACACCGATGGCTACAGGGACTGATTCAGTTGCCGCATTCGCATTCGCATTCGCATTCGCATTCGGAGGCATGGCAGAACCCCCATACACTTACATGCGTTTCCATTTTTTGCCGCATTCGTATTCGAATGCCGCATACCGCGTGTAAGGCTATACAAATATTGTGATATACTGAACGGTTTGTCTGATATGGTAAGAATGCTAACTTCTTTCTCATGCGGAAGGTTGTAGGTTCGAAATTCCACTGGGTCAAACCACTGACTTACTAAATTGATACCTAACACTACTTACTCTGGTGATCGGCATTACTAGAATAGAACAAGGACTGTTTAGCTCAATATCAGCATGATGTGACGGAGACAGATATTTGATCATGCTGCCAGCGGCACTTTCTCCCAGTGGGGCAGCATTATAACGTCGCCATGAGTGTGCAGTGCACTCTTCCAGTATGACCTTACATGTTGCTAGGAAGTAATTCCCAAATGATATGGTGAGTCCTAATGTAGATCAATCGTGAGTGCATATGGCTTATTTTATTCGGGGAAATATATTTAGCTTTCCTCCGACAACTTTTATAATCCGCTTCTGAGCAAAGACTCTTTCGTGCTCTCGATTCTCTCCACGTCAACTAGATCGGAAATGATGGAGCAAGCCACATCGGGGGGAAATGCCGGTACACACGCACAAGGTAGAGCTTTCCACTCCTATCCCACCGCACCTACATCAGGCCCCGCTCTCATCCACCTCCTACTTTTTCTTCCTTCTTCCTTCCTCCCTCCTCCTTCTTCCTCCTCCTCCTCATAATTCTCCTCCTTCCTACTTTTCCTCCCATGCCACCCTTCCTCCTTCCCTTTCCTCCTCCTCTTCCTCCTTCTCCCCCTTCCCTTTGTTCCTCCTTCTGCCCCTTCCTCCTCTTCCTTCCCATCCTACCCCTCCTCCTCCCACTCCTCTCCCCCCCTCTTTCTCGTCCTCCTTCCTCTTCCCGTTCCTTCCCTTTCTCCTCCGTCTGCGTTTCCTCATTCTCCTTCTCCTTCTTCTTCTTCCTCCTTCCTCCCCCTCCTTTCTCCTCCATCCTTCTTTCCCATTCCTCCTCCCCATTCATTCTCACTCCTACTCCCCCGCCTTCATTCTAACTCCTCCTACTCCTCCCCCTTCCTCTTCCTCCAATCTCCTCCTCCTCCCTCCTTCTTCTCCTCCTTCACCCACTTCCGCCATCTGATCCCATTCCCCCCTCCTCGTCCCTCCACCTCCCTTATCCTTCCCCTTCACCCTCCCACTCCTCCCCATTCTCCTCCATCCTCCTCTCTCCTCCTCCTTCTCCTCCCTTCTCGTAAACTAGCTCCTTCTCCTACCTCCTCCTCCTTGTTTTCCTCCCCTTCCTCCGCCTTCCTTCTCCCGCCTCCTCCTTCTCCCTTCTCCTTCCCCTTCACCCTCCCACTCCTCCCCATTCTCATCCATCCTCCTCTCTCGTCCTCCTTCTCCCCCCTTCTCGTAAACTAGCTCCTTCTCCTACCTCCTCCTCCTCGTTTTCCTCCCCTTCCTCCGCCTTCCTTCTCCCGCCTCCTCCTTCTCCTCCCTTCTCCTTCCCCTTCATCCTCCCCCATCTCCTTCTCCCACCTCCTCTCCTCCTCCTCGTTTTCCTCCCCCTTCCCTCCGCCTTCCTTCTCCCGCCTCCTCCTCTCCTCCCTTCCTCCTTCCCCTTCATCCTCCCCCATCTCCTTCTCCTACCTCCTCCTCCTCCTCGTTTTCCTCCCCTTCCTCCGCCTTCCTTCTCCCGCCTCCTCCTTCTCCTCCCTTCTCCTTCCCTTCATCCTCCCCCATCTCCTTCTCCTACCTCCTCCTCCTCTAGTTGTCCTCCCCTTCCTCCGCCTTCCTTCTCCCGCCTCCTCCTTCTCCTCCCTTCTCCTTCCCCTTCATCCTCCCCCATCTCATTCTCCTACCTCCTCCTCCTCCTCGTTTTCCTCCCCTTCCTCCGCCTTCCTTCACCCGCCTCCTCCTTCTCCTCCCTTCTCCTTCCCCTTCATCCTCCCCCATCTCCTTCTCCTACCTCCTCCTCCTGCTCGTTTTCCTCCCCTTCCTCCGCCTTCCTTCTCCCGCCTCCTCCTTCTTCTCCCTCCTCCTTCCTCTCCCCACTCCTCCTTCTCCCCCCATACCATGCTGGTCAAACTGCTCGCTCTCTACCTACTGCCAAGCACTGTAATGATCATGAACCGACTCTACACAACGACGTCTAGTTTCATAATCCTTTATTTGGGTTCCGCACAGACGGCGCTGCCGGCCCGATCAGGGTTTCGGTTTCGGGTGCTCGCGTCGTACATACACTACATCTCCCTTTTATACATTTTGCATTGTACTGAAAGCACAGTAAGCTACCGATGATTTTAACTTCTCTCTGTGTATGGCTTCCGAGGATCGCAAGTAACATTCAGTCGTGACGTCATTCATTTCTGTGACCTTATGTTTCTTACATCATTTACGACTTACCGCGTTGTGGCTGGCATGCAAGCACAGCCCTGTTTCCTTCCGAAGGTAGCCCCTAAACCGGCTTGTTAATTTTTTTTTTTTTTTTGTATATAGTTTTGACCTCGTCCGTATCTCGTTGTGTATGGGCTTTGTGACGCGTTCTCACTGGCTTTATCAGTTTGGGACCCGTGTTGTGTGTGCGGGTTGAGTTGTTCAATGTTCTGATTATTTTCCTTTGTCTGGAATATATGTTTTCGGTTTCGTACTAGGTTATGATTTTTGTTGTTGCGTACTACGTATTTTCTTGTCTCGTTGTCGCCCGCCTTTTCTATCACCCCTTGGGCCCATTTCCCTTTGTGGGTTAGATACCGCACGTATTGTCCGGCCTGTATGATGTTGTGATTCTTCCCTGCATGGCGGTCGTAGCGTTGTTTTTGTTTAATTTGTACATTTCTGATTTGTTGTTTTGCTACTCTAGTTACTTTGGGTTTTAATTGTTGTGCTGTTGTTGGCAGTTTCGAACGTAGCTTTCTACTCATTAGCATTTGCGCTGGCGATGCGTCTATGTCTGCCAGCGGAGTGTTTCTGTAGTTTAGCAGGAACAGGTTGTAGTCTTTTGACTCTGTCATGGCCTTTTTTATCATTTTCTTTACTGTTTGGATATGCCTTTCGGCCTGCCCGTTGCTTTGTGGAAAGTGCGGACTCGAAAACGTGATTTTGAATCCGTATTGTTCTGCGAATTTGTTATATTCCTCCCCTGCGAATTGTGGACCATTGTCAGACACTACATTCTCTGGAATGCCGTGCCGACCAAATATTTGCTTCATTGCTTTTATCACTGCACTGCTAGTTGTTGTCTGTAGCTCTACCACTTCTGGATATTTCGACCAGTAATCTACGATTAGTAAGTATGTTTGATTTTCTATTTGGAACAGATCGGCCCCTATTTTGTTGAACGGTGAGCATGGTATTTCATGTGACGTTAATGGTTCACTGTGTTGCTTGTTCCTGTACTGTTGGCATAACGTGCATCTTTTAATTTTGTCTTCTAGTTGTGTTTGCATACCTGGCCAAAAAACGTGTTCTCTTGCTAGTCGCTTACTTTTGATTATTCCCTGGTGTGTTTCGTGTAATCTTGTTAACATTTCCTTTTGCAGTTCTGAGGGTATTATTATTCTGTTACCTTTTAGTAATACTCCGTTGGCCCTGGTTATTTCGTGCCGGAACGTATGGAATGGCGTCACACATTTCGGTACTGAGTTTTTATCCTCTGGCCATCCGTTCTCAACCATTTTGATTACTTCCGTTAGCACTTTATCTTTGTTTGTTTCTTTTGCGATGTCATTAAGGCCCCCTTGTACTAAGTGTATTGCTGCTACTGTGATGTCTGTGTCGAACAGCTGCTCAGGTCCTGTCTTGTCGCTGTGGTCTCTGGACAACGGATCTGCAACATACATATTACAACCCTTTATGTGGACCAGTTCTAGGTTGTAATTCAATAAGCGCATCCTCATGCGTTGCATGCGCGCGGACAGTTGGTACATTGGTTTATTTACAATTGCTACCAGTGGTTTATGATCTGTTTCGACCCGTACCTTCTTTCCGAATATGTAGTTATGGAACTTCGTGCAACCGAAACAGATTGCTAAGAGTTCTTTTTCGATCACCGCATAGCTGCTTTGGGTCTCGTCAAGCGCTTTTGATGCCATTGCTATTGGCCTGCCTTCTTGCAACAGTGCCGCCCCGAGCCCTGACTTTGAGGCATCAACTTGGAGAGTTATCTCTTTAGTTACGTCATAGAATCTGAGGACAGGTGCTTTTGTGATCATTTTTTTTAGATTATCGAATGCATTTTGTTGCGATTCTTGCCAATGCCATGCCGTTTCCTTTACTGTTAGAATGCGTAATGGTTTTGTTAGTTCTGCGAGGTTGGGCATGAATTTAGCTACATAGGCTACCATGCCCAAGAATCTTTGTACCGACTGTTTGTTGGTGGGTGTGGGCATGTCTGTTATTGCTTGTACTCTCTCATTGCTTGGTTTCACCCCTTCTTCCGAAATGACGTGGCCTACGTAATTGACACTTGTTTTACCAATGCTAGATTTGTCAGGATTTAGGGTTAATCCAACCTCTCGTGCCCGTTCTAGGACAGCGTTGAGATTCGCGTTGTGCTCGGTTATTGTTTTCCCGTACACCAAAATGTCATCTGTAATTACGTTAACTCCCTTCAAATCATGCAGAATTTTATTCATTTCGTATATGAAGATGTCCCCGGCGGTTTTAATGCCAAACGGTAGCCTTGTGTATCTATATCTGCCCCAGGGGGTGTTAAACGTGCATAGTTTTGAGCTGTCTATGTCTAGTTGAATTTGCCAATAACCATTTTTTGCGTCAAGGACTGAAAAGTATTTTGCATCGTCTAAATTTGCTATGACCTCCTCTACCGTACGTGTCGGGTATGGCCCCCTTAGGATTGCTTTGTTTAGTCTGGTTGGATCTAAGCACACTCTGATTTTGTCTTTTTTCCTGACCACCGTTATTGAACTGACCCACGGCGTCGGTTCTGTCTCTTCTACTATTACCCCCAGTTTCAGCATTCGGTCTAATTCTGCCTTTACCTTGTTTTCAATGGCATGCGGTACCCGTCTGGGCGGGTCAATGACTGGTTGCACTGTACTGTCTGTGTATATCTTAGCATTTATTTTAATCGTGCCTAGACCGGTGAACACATCGTTAAATGTTTTTACCGTGTTCTGTGAATCACTGATGTCTCTGTTTTCCTCCGTCTGGACACTGTCGATGCGCGATAGGATGCGTAGTCGGACGCACGCCTCCTTGCCGAGGATGGGGCATCCTGTCTCTGTCACTTGGAATCGTAGCCACTGATCCCGCACTAGCAGCGATGTTTCTCCTCTCGGCACTATCTTTTCCCCCGAGTACGTGACGAGTCGACATCTTGATGTTTTTAATTCCGCGTTGTTGATTCTGCTGAATAAGTTCATTGGAATTATGTTTGCTTCAGAGCCCGTATCCAATTTGAATTTTATATTGACGGGGCCCACAGGTATTTCGGCAAACCACAAATCGCTTGTCTTGCTGTCATCTCTCTCGATGGCTCCCACGAACAGGTCAAATTCCGGGTTTTCGAATTCCTTCTCGTCGTCTTCATCGTGTTCGTTTAGGACTATCTCGTTTATGCTTGTGGTTTTTGCCCCGGCACACTTTCGCGAAATGTCCTATCTTTTTGCACACCGAGCACGATTTGCCTTTTGCGGGGCATGCGTCGCGACCGTTTCGGTGAGTGTACCCGCACCATGAACAATTTGCGCGCACGTCTCCGGGTCTGCTGTCTTGATCCCGGCTCCCTCTGGCGGCCGGCCGTTGCCTCTGCTGCTGCCTGGAGTCGTACGTTCGTGGTGTTTGGCGGGCCGTATCCTCACGTCGTACGTAATCCACCGCATGTTCGCCGCTTGTCGCCCCTGCCAACTGTCGTCCTGTGTGTTCGCTCAGGCGGCATATTTCCTCGCACATCTTGAGAGACAGTTTCGGCGTTCTTAAGAGCCGATCGCGTAGCTCATTGCATTTGACACCGCTCACTAGTCTGTCGCACATCAATGATTCTTCTAGGCCTTCGTATTGACAGTGTCCGATTCGGTGTCGCACTTCTCTTATGTATGTGTCCATCGTCTCTTGGCCCTGGTTATACGAGTTAAACTTGTACCGAGTCACAGTCAAGTTTGTTCGTCCTTCACAGTATATCCGGAACGCTTCCCGGAGTGGTTCGATTTTGTCTATTTCGGCGGCCGTGAATGTCATTGCTTGATGCACTTTTTGCGCTTCTGCTCCTGCCACGTGTAAAAACACGCAGCACTGCACCTTCTCGCTCCTACTCAGCACTCCGGCTGCTGTGGCGTAGATCTGGTAGGAATGGCTCCAGGCTTTCCAGTTAGCCGCCAAGTCCTCGTTCAAATTCAGTGCGGCGGGGGGTTTCAACCCGGAAAGAGCCATTTTGCTTCAGTTTCCCGCTTCTGACACCATGTAATGATCATGAACCGACTCTACACAACGACGTCTAGTTTCATAATGCTTTATTTGGGTTCCGCGCAGACGGCGCTGCCGGCCCGATCAGGGTTTCGGTTTCGGGTGCTCGCGTCGTACATACACTACAAGCACTACACCATAGTACGACCAGCTTACCCAACCTGTCTGCATCTTAGCTCTTCTCTCCTCTTCTCACGTCACCAGGCGGGATTGCCGAATGAGTTGAGTGTCCGTCTCCCATTTTGGTAAATCGTGGGAATCTAACCCACGGGTTTTGAACCCTGGTCGAGTAAAATAAATGACTTAAAAATATATAATTGTTGCTCAAGCCTGGTCTCCCAATGGGGCAGTACTATAAAGTCGGCATGGGTGCACACTGTCACAAGCCAGACTGGGAGGCCAGGCGTTGGAGGCTGATGATTGTATTATTGTGAACCAACACAATCAGGACAATTGCATACGGACAGTGTCAGAATGCACACTGCGAGTGTTTCTAGGTCTAGACCACAGCATGCACCCAGTTCCTAGCAGCAACACAAAAACAGAGTAGCTGACACAAGGTTAGCATGGCAATATATCTTGTGAATATACCATAAATATAACTGTACTAAAATGTCAAGTAGAAAATTAGTCAAATTAAATTGATGCAATACACAATATTCACAACGCATGCGACATCTGACGGTGACAGCGAACACTACGGTTTTGGGACCATTGCCATAACGCATACAAAAGCTATGGAAATTACTAACTTTCAAATGCACGTATGTCAGTCAAATTTTGGGATATTTTGAAAATTCCAAAAGTATATTGCTTTTGGGTCATTGGAGCTTCCAAGAAAAAAAAGTTCATGTTTGGATCCTTTTGAAAATTTTAGGAGGGTACCAAACTAGTCAGTCACTATTAATACACAATATTCACAATGCATCCGACATCTGATGGCAATGACGAACAGGACAGGTGTGGGAACGATGTGTGTGAATATCGTGTATTATACACTTAAGAACAAAATGCTCTAGGAGGATACTGTTTATTTTTTCAAGTTTCGTTTCTCTGGAATTATTTTTGTTATTGCCGAATCGGTGGAGCGCAAGCTAGATCGACGGTTGGGAGTTCGATTCTGTTTGAGTCAAAGCAATGACTTATGAAATGGATACTAGTCGCTTCCTAGCCCGGTGCTCAGCATTATTAGGATAGGGCAATGACTGGTTAGCTCAGTATCAGGATAATACGACTGAGTGGGATATCGAGTCATCATGCTGGCGACCTGATTTCCTAGTTGAGCAGCACTATAAAAGTGTGCACTGTCACAGACTGGTACCTGTCCCGATATTGCCTTATATGTTGCAAGGACATACAACTCCACCAACCGAGCAACCTATTGTTATTATTCTTTTAACGGGGTTGAAGAGTGGGGTTGTGGCTGGCTAGTTGAAACCCTGGTAAAACAAGGCGACCGCTTTAGGGTGGAACAGGACCTCTGTAAGTGACCACTTCCGGTTCAGTGACTGTTAGTTGATTCTGCTTCCGGCGGAAGTAAAGTCTCCCGCTGTGATCCATGGGTACAAGCTGGTTCTTGGTGCGCAGTGAAGTGAGCGAATCCCATTAATTTCTTATCTCAATACTGCTGGCGTTATTGTGAGCGAGCTTGTCTGTGGTCCAGAAACATTCTGGTGCTTTAGTGGTGGCCACCTTGTATATTGCTCAGTAGGCCGAGCACATCTATGCCGTAGCCGTAGTCTATAAATGGCTGTAACATTGTGTCATATATAATATTTTGGTGGTACTGCAAGTGGCGGTTACAGTGATTGATTGATTGATTGGTGGTTGCTTTACGCCGTGTCGGCAGCATAGGCCATATTCACGGCGAGAAATGTTTGTTTTTTGTTCAAACTCAGTTACAGTTCGGTTACAGTGTGAAGCGGGTGGTGGCGCCACGATCAAAGCTGAGGTTGACTACACTAGAGTAGATTAATGTATTATTGTGAACCAACACAATCAGGACAATTGCATACAGACAGTGACAGAATGCACACTGCGAGTGTTTCTAGATCTAGACCACAGCATGCACCCAGTTCCTAGCAGCAACAGAAAAACAGAGTAGCTGACACAAGGTTAGCATGGCAATATATCTCCCTCCCAATCTCCTCCCACTCCCCTCCATCCCTATCTCCTCCCACTCCTCTCCATCCCAATCTCTTCCCCCTCCCGTCCATCCCTATCTCCTCCCACTCCCCTCCATCCATGTCTCCTCCCACTCCCCTCCATCCGTATCTCCTCCCACTCCCCTTCATCCCTATCTCCTCCCACTCCCGTCCATCCCTATCTCACTCCCCTCCCCTCCATCCCTATCTCCTCCCCTCCCCTCCATCCCTATCTCCTCCCACTCCCCTCCATCCGTATCTCCTCCCACTCCCCTCCATCCCTATCTCCTCCCTTCCCCTCCATCGCTATCTCCTCCCACTCCCCTCCATCCGTATCTCCTCCCACTCCCCTCCATCCCTATCTCCTCCCCTCCCCTCCATCCCTATCTCCTCCCACTCCCCTCTCACCCTATCTCATCCCACTCCCCTCCATCCCTATCTCCTCCCCTCCCCTCCATCCCTATCTCCTCCCACTCCCCTCCATCCATATCTCCTCCCCTCCCCTCCATCCCTATCTCCTCCTCCTCCTCCATCCCTATCTCTTCCCCTCCCCTCCATCCCTATCTCCTCCCACTCCCCTCCATCCCTATCTCCCCCCTCCCCTCCATCCCTATCTCCTCCTTCCTCCCCTCCATCCCTATCTCCTCCCCTCCCCTCCATCCCTATCTCCTCCCCTCCCCTCCATACCTCTCTCCTCCCACTTCCCTCCATCCCTATCTCCTCCCACTCTCCTCCATCCCTACCTCCTCCCTTCCCCTCCATCCCTATCTCCTCCCCCTCCCCTCCATCCCTATCTCCCCCCCTCCCTTCCATCCCTATCTCCTCCCACTCCCCTCCATCCCTACCTCCTCCCACTCCCCTCCATCCCTATCTCCTCCCACTCCCCTCCATCCCTATCTCCTCCCACTCCCCTCCATCCCTATCTCCTCCCACTCCCCTCCATCCCTATCTCCTCCCCTCCCCTCCATCCCTATCTCCTCCCATTCCCCTCCATCCCTATCTCCTCCCCTCCATCCCTATCTCCTCCCCCTCCCCTCCATCCCTATCTCCTCCCCCTCCCCTCCATCCCTATCTCCTCCCACTCCCCTCCATCCCTATCTCCTCCCACTCGTCTTCATCCCTATCTCCTCTCACTCCCCTCCATCCCTATCTCCTCCCCTCCCCTCCATCCGTATCTCCTCCCACTCCGCTCCATCCCTATCTCCTCCCACTCCCCTCCATCCCTATCTCCTGAGGGGAGTGCTGGGGAGCATGATGGATATTCCGGGCTATTATACTCGTATACTTTTTATACATCCTATATGTATATGCTGTGTTGTGAGAATATAAACTGGGAGACTGCCCCTCAACGTTCGACTATTTGTGGGTATGGAACCAAGAATGGCCACATTTGTTTCTTGGCTTCATATATTTATAACGCCAACCGGAGAAGGTGCAGATATAGTTCCTAACCTAACCACGTGACCAGACAGGATGGCCGAGTGAGTTGAGCGTCCATCTCATGTTTTGGGAGATCAAGGGATCCGAACCCATGGGTGTGTGGGTTCGAACCCTGGTCAAGTCAAACCAATGACTTAAGAATTGATACTTGTCACTTTCTAGCCAGGTGCTCAGCATTATTAGGATAGGGCAGGAGCTGGTGGGGCTCAGTGTCAGGATAATGTGACTGAGTGGGATACCAGGTTATGGTGCTGGTGGTCTGGTCTCCCGGTGGGGCAGCACTATAAAGTCACCATGAGTATGCACTGTCACAAGTCGGTACCTGCCCTGCTGTGACCTTAGATGTTGCTAGGACGTCAAACAAGAACAAACAAACACACCTAATCACGGTTCCACCAGCGATTGGTCATGCCCTCGTCTCCGTGGTCACCTAAATAGGCCTATATGTGGGACAATATTATGTGTTTGTTTTTCTTTTACCGCAGTATTAATTGGCAAATGTAATTAATGATCCAATTAGTGATATATTGCATTAGTACTGTAAAATATATAATTTGTAAATATGGTTAAATATATAGAACAAAAATTGAATTAAATTGTGTAATGTCCGTTGCCGTAAAGTATATAGGATAAACGCAAGTAAAATTCAATATTCCAAGCTTGCAATAACAACAACAATGGAAATACTGATGAAGATAATAATGCGATTTATATGAACATTGTTATATACTCACTATTCATTAAATCCATTCCATTCTTGTGTTATTTTGCGGTATTGATTCATGTCATTAAGCCAATTCTTTACCAATTCAGGAAAAATGATAACTTCGACTTGTATCTAGAATTTGTATAATTGTGAGCTTTCAGCTTCAAAATTGTCTTTTCACACATCATTGATTGTGCGTTTTTACATTCAGTATACACCTCCCACTCTCCTCCATCCCTATCTCCTCCCCTCCCCTCCATGCCTATCTCCTCCCCTCCACTCCATCCCTATCTCCTCCCACTCCCGTCCATCCCTATCTCACTCCCCTCCCCTCCATCCCTATGTCCTCCCCCTCCCCTCCATCGCTATCTCCTCCCCTCTCCTCCATCCCTATCTCCTCCCCTCCCCTCCATCCCTATCTCCTCCCCTCCCCTCCATCCCGATCTTCTCCCCCTCCCCTCCATCCCTATCTCCTCAACCTTCCCTCCATCCCTATCTCCTCCCCCTCCCCTCCATCCCTATCTCCTCCCACTCCCCTCCATCCCTATCTCCTCCCCTCCCCTCCATTCCCTATCTCCTCCCTCCCCTCCATCCTATCTCCCCCCTCCCCTCCATCCCTACTCCTCCCCTCCCCTCCATCCCTATCTCCATCCCCCTCCCCTCCATCCCATCCCCCTCCCCTCCATCCACACCTCCCTCCCTCCATCCCTATCTCCTCCCATCCCCCTCCATCCCTATACCCTCCCCCTCCCCTCCATCCCTATCCCTCCCCTCCCCTCCCCATCCCTCCCTCCCCTCCCTCCCTATCCCTCCCCTCCCCTCACCCTATCCTCCTCCCCCTTCCTCCTCCCTACCCCTCCCCTCCCTCCACCCTATCTCCTCCCCTCCCCCCCCCCCTCACCCCCCCCCCCCCCCTCCCCCCTCCCCCCCCCCCCCCCACCCTCCCCCCCCCCCACCCCCCTCCCCCCCTCCCCCCCCCCCCCCTCCCCCCTCCCCCCCCTCCCCCCCCCCACCCCCCTCCCCCCCCCCTCCACCCCCCCCCCTCCCCCCCCCGCCCCCCCCCCCCTCCCCCCCACCCCCCCCCCCCCACCCACCCCCCCCACCCCCCCCCCCCCCCCCCCCCCCACCCCCCCCCCACCCCCACCCCACCTCCCCCCCCCCCCACTCCCCCCCCCCCACCCACCCCCCCCACCCCCCCCCCCCCCCCACTCCCCCCCCCCCCCCCCCCCTCCCCCACCCCCCCCACCCCCCCCCCCACCCCCCTCCCCCCACCCCCCCCACCCCCCCCCCCCTACCCACCCTCCCCCCCCTCCCCCCCCTCCCCACCCCCCCCCCTCCCCCCCCCCCCCCCCCCCTCCACCCTCCCCTCCATCACCCACTCCCCTCCCTCACCCACTCCCCTTCCTCACCCACTTCCCTCCCTCACCCACTCCCCTCCTCACCCACTCCCCTCACTCACCCACTCCCCTCCCTCACCCACTCCCGTCCATCACCCACTCCCCTCCCTCACCCACTCCCCTCCCTCACCCACTCCCTTCCCTTCCCTCACCCACTCCCCTCCATCACACCCACCCCCTCCCCACTCCCACCCACTCCTCCCCGTCGCATCCCATCCCTGGTGGGTGGAGAACACCTCGTACATACATCACCGGCACCTGTCCTTGCGGCTGCCGGTGCTCGGATTCACAAAGAGACGGGAGCGGGGCATGTCCCACAGATCACCGGGGCACAGTCAACCAGGTCCGGGGGGTCACATTCATGTAGGACATAGCTCTGTCGGCCGGCTGTGGCAGCAGCGGACCGTCTGCATTCACACTGTTCATTATATCATACCCTGTACCCAGGCAACCCTCTGTACCTTGCCCTTCTTGTTTAATGACCACCGGGAGAGCCACAAACCGTGCACGTCCTCTCCTCCTCACTCACTCACACCGGCCGCGGTGTCCGAATCGGTAGAGCGTGGGCCTCGCGGGCGGGAGATCGTGAGTTTGGTTCCCGGTTGAGTCAAACCGATGACTTAAAAATGGATACTTGTCGCTTCATAGCCAGGTGCTCGGCATTATTAGAACCGGTTGCCTCAGTGTCATGATTATGTGACTGAGTGGGATACAAGGCCATGATGCTGGCGGCCTGGTCTCCCAGTGGGGCTGCACTATAAAGTCGCCATGAGTGTGCACTGTCCCATGTCGGTATGCGTCCTGATATGACCTTAGATGTTGCTAGGACGCCATAAACCCTACCCCCATCGCTTTCCATGTATCCTCCACCTCCGTCATTATCCCCCTTCCTCCCACACACCCTACCACCCTAACTCCACCCTCCCCTCACCCTAGCCACAACCCCCGCATCCCTTTCCATTTTCCATATTTCCTCCCCCTCCCACATTACCACCCTCCCCCACACACCCTACCCCCTAAACCCCTCCCCTAACCCCAGCCATAACCCCTTCACCATCGCTTCCCATGTCTCCTCCCCCTCCCACATTACCACCCTCCCCCACACACCCTACCCCCTAAACCCCTCCCCTAACCCCAGCCATAACCCCTTCACCATCCCTTCCCATGTCCCCCCCCCCCCCTCCCCCTGGGATCCCTTGTCCACCCCCCCCCCTCCACACGTCCACTGCCACACGCACACAGCCTCGGTTTCGAATAATGGCCGAATTTGGCATTGGTGTCATCTGGCATTGGTGTCAGCCTGGTGTCATCTGGCGCATGCGTACAGCGCAGAATTCACTCACCTCTTCATCTCTGTTTCCTTTGAATTTAACGCCTGGCCCACAATTAACCGGTATGATATATGATTGTAAAAATTCCGATTTACAGCATTGGGGGGAATGCAAATATTCTATTACTGATCAGGTATACGTGACCAGGTGCATGTATGTGTATATGTAGGTGGTGGTGGTGCCTGAGTGAGATGTAAATAGACATAGTGGTGCTGCAGGGATTTGTGTTAGGGGCACTCAGAGCCTACCCCCCCCCCCCTCTGCTAGGTAGGATCACCACACTCAGGCTCAAGGCAGGTGGTGGCCAGGGGAGCCACACAGCTTGGTGGTGGTTGGCAGATCACTGGTAACCATGGGGACCAGGAATGCTCGATTGCTATTGGTAGGGCCAAGAATGTTTGTTCCCCATTGGGGGAAAGGGGTGGGGTGATACTCTACAATGAACCCATGTACCATATAAATAGTAAACAAGAGGGTTTGACTCTCTCTCTTCTTTCACACTTTATACTCTTCCTTTCTCTTTGTCTGTATTGATTTCACTATAGCCTGCCTACACAACCACAGATTTGACCGGTAGCCTTTACATACTGGTGACCATGACGAGTGGTAAATCTATTAGTTGAGTAGAGGATTCAACTTTACATACTATGGAAACCTGGTCTTTACATGATGTCATAACAGCTGATTTATACATGCGGAGTTCAGGTGCAAAACCCAGTAAGAGCACACCCATGACCCGATATTCCATTCAGTCACATTATCCTGGCACTGAACTAACTAGTCCTTGTCCTATCCTATTAATGCCGAGCGCCTGGCTAGGTAGCAACAAGTATCAATTTTGTATGGTTGATTGTTGGAGTTTTACCTTGTGGCAACATCTAAGGTCATATCAGGACGGTATCTTTGTAAGTCATTGGTTTGACTTAGACGGGGCCAGGAAGTAAAACCCCCTACAAACAAACACGTGCCACTCGCTGCTGCGCGCTGTATATGTGATGAAAGTATGAAAGCAACTTTGCCATCGGGACAACATTTTATGAAGCCAATCTCTGCCAAATGTCACATATGTGTGTCTATAAGTAAATGTCCTAGCTTTGCATCGCTTAAGGCCCTGTCACACTACGACATTTCCCCCGGCGCGCCGGCAATGCGCAAAATATTTGCAACCCGTCGACACACGTCCAACTCTTCGGCGTTTTGGGAGAAAGTTTGACGGGGCGCAGCGTGTTAGTAGCGTGCTATGAGCGCACGACCAATGCATTTCGACGCACGGCGGAACAGCATGTCAACGTCCCGCCAGCGGGTTCCCCGCGTGCCATCGGCGTGTTGTCGGCGCGCTGTCGGCGCGATGTCGGCGCGCTGTCGGCGCGTTGGTGTCGTGTTAGTACCGTGTCAACGCGTACATACCTGCCAGCAACACGTTAGGATGCGCCCGCAGCGGATCCACACCGCGCGGCCAACGCATCCAGGCGCGCCGGCAACACGTCCAACGCGCCGAGAAATGCTGGAGCAATGCCAATGGCATGCCCACAACACATCGATGGGACGTTCTCGACGCGCCGACGGAACGGTCGCATTTTGGGGAAAAAAAAGCCAACGGTAACCGACGTTGATCAATGTCCTGCCATCGTTCCGCCGGCGCGCCGCCAACGGGTGTTGACGTGTTGCTAACGCGTCTGTAACGCGCCTGCCAACACGCTAACGCGCGTTGCGGCCCGTCGAAAGTTTTGTGCAAGCACAAAACCTCGACGTGGCCTGACGCGCGCCGACGTCTCTATTCACACGTTGCTATGTACCGACGCGCCGGTAATGCGCCGCTAATGTGCCGGTAATGCACCGGTAACGTACCGGACGTGTACCGACGGTTCGCCCAAAAAGGCAACACGTCGCCACGCGTCGAAGCGCGTTCGTGAGAAACATTGTAGTGTGACAGGGCCTTTACCTGATCTGATATTCCCGGCGTGAAAGACATGTTCAACCATGGGAGCAGAGCCATAAAAACATGCTAAGCAAGTGCTTTGTCATTCTAAAGGTGTTTTTCTTTATGGGCGGATCTCGTTTGTTTTAACTATGATACATGTAATTAAACATTGGGGGCGTAATCGATTAATCAACTCGGGTCACCTGAGCCACTTTTTGGCGCATGCGCACATCCTACAGACTCGGGTTGAATAAACGAATACGCTCCGGGTGGATAAAATGGTGGCTTAATCTAAACCTTAATATTTTTTGTTCACTAACCGATATATGTATAGCAAAATAGGATTTTAAGTATTTTAAGATTGTAGAAGCTGACAATCTGGGTTATTAAGAAAAAAGTATTAAAACAACACGTAGGACCTGTATGGGTAGCTGTTATCTTACAGGTACCAGCACAGATGTGATGTCTTCACTCCTAGTAAACCCCAGCCAAGAGGTGGGTTATTGGGGTCGGGTCGTTTTGCACACGGCAGGTGTATTTCTCGACTCCACTCGCGGTGTTTGATTTGAGATTCTGACGACTCGGGTAACACGAGTCGCTCGGATCATGTTAATCGATTACGGCCCAAGTGTACCTTTATGTTTCCATTAAGGCCCAGTCACACCTTACCAGACTGGGGTACCGGACACTGTCCGGTGAAATATGGCAATGTCCGGTACATGTCTGGTACCCATCCGGCGGTGTCCGGCGGTGTCCGGTACAAGTTTTGAACATGCACAAAACTTATACCGGACACTGCCGGACTGACATATCCGGTTGGTGTCTGGTATGTCCGGTACCCATCCGTACATGTCAGATACCCATCTGTTGGTGTCCGGTTGGTGTCCGCTTTGTCCGTTTTGTCCGGTACATGTCTGGTACCCATCCGTTACGTGTCCGGTTCTCGTCCGGTACATGTATGGTACATGTACGGTACTTGTCCGGTCGCCCGGCAGCAATTGACCCAATTACGCTCCATTTCGGTACATTTCGATACTTTTTGTCACCGGAGAGCACCGGACTAGACAATTCTTTGTCCACCGGTGTATGGTACTCAATCTGGTAAGGTGTGACAGGTGCTTTACCTAGCAGCCCTCCTCTCAGGGAGCCTACCCTGGAGGGATTATAGCTGATGTATACTAGAAATACCACGTGTAGGACATGCGTTGTATAATTTTTTGTGCAGATATTATTTATGACTGAATACACTTGTATCACTTGCGAGTGGTGGTTAAAAAGTCATGTATCTTTTCCGGATTAATCCAGATTTCAGATTTCTTTTTGTGGGGTGGGGGGAGAATTCATGAATGGCAAGATGTGTGAGTTCAAATCCTGATCTAGATGCAATATTTCCCATTTTTATCACCGCCATGACACTGGTAGCATTGACCACTATCCCATACAAGCCATATATGTTGCATGGTTGTTGAACATTCCAAAGACCCTATAATACTAAGACGGCTCACTCCCTATCTCTCCCATGGTAATGTAAATTTCGCAGTGCCACCTTGTGGTGGGTTTGATCAGCCCAGCTGCTGGTTAGTGTTTCACATGTAAACACATACAATTATATTATTCATGAGATAGGTAAGTATGAATACACATCAATATGAAATTGCTATGAACAAATACACATCATCATCAGCGTCATCATCAGCAACGCCATCATCACACATCTTTCACATTCATATATACATTTATACAGATAATATAGCACCTGTTTAATCAAGAGAACAGCCAGTGCACCAAGTGGTGGGTTTGATCAGTTTGATTACACAGTACATGCTGAGTGAGCCGTCTTTGACCATACTTGGTGTATGTATATGTAAATCTTGTGGGTTCGAACCCTGGTCGAGTCAAACTAATGACTTAAAAATTGATACTTGTTGCTTCCTAGGCTGGCGCTTGGCATTATTAGGATAGGGCAAGGACTGGTTTGCTCGGTGTCAGGATAATGTGACTGAGTGGGATATCAGGTCATGGTGCTGGCAGCCTGGTCTCCCAGTGGGGCAGCACTATAAAGTCGCCATCAGTGCACACTGTCACAAGTCGGTACCCGTCCTGATATGACCTTAGATGTTGCTAGGACTTAAAACAACAACAAACAAACAATATATGTAAATGCATTACCTGTATGTATGTAATTGTAATTGTAAGCATTAAATGACTCATGGACATAAACCATTTAAAAGACTTACAATTGCAGCGGGGGTGGGGGGGACCAGTGTAGTAGTATACACTGACCTCTTAAGCAAAGAGCCACATATACAGGTGGGTGTGGACAGGGTGATTGCATCAGGGAGCCTAGGTAGTGTAATGGCTTACACATTAGCCCCAAAATATAAACAGGAACTACATTCTTAGCACTGACTAAACACAACTCCTCTTCAACCAGTTTCAATTGAATACAGTTCACACCAGGTGGCATCACTCTAAAAGATACAACATGCATAATGTCTGTGTACTTCAACAATAATACGTGGGTTTGAATACTGATCCAGGTGAAATATTTCACATTGTCATCACCCCCACGACAGTTGGCACCTTATTCAGTCAACGGCAAATAAAACAGACTGGCTGAAACTCACTAAGAACCATATGAGATGGCCGAATGAGTTAGAGTGTCCGTCTCCCATGTTGGTAGACCAGGGGGGCGTGGTTTCGAACCCTGGTCGAGTCAAACCGATGACTTAAAGATTTATACTTGTGGCTTCCTAACCAGGCGCTCAGCATTGTTAGGATAGGGCAAGGACTGGTTGGCTCACTTTCAGGATAATATGACTCAGTGGGATATCAGGTCATGGTGGTGGTGGCCTGGTCTCCCAGTGGGGCAGCACTATAAAGTTGCCATGAGTGCACACTGTCACAAGTCGGTACCCATCCTGATATGACATTAGATGTTGCTAGGACGTAAAACAACAACAAACAAACAGAAACTCACGAAGTCTTTATGCCCACAGGACTGTGCCAGATGTAAGCTGTTTGGGGTTTAAGCTGGAAATGGCAACGGTGAGTGGTGGAGCGTGTATTGCTGATGGTGTATGTCACTGGACGGTGGTTGTGGGGTGTGATCGGCTTCTGGAAGCATGAGCTGTGTAATGTGATTAGCTGCCGGGGAAGGCCATAAGGTTAGTTGGTTGTTGGAGTTTTGCATCATGGCAACATCTAAGGTCATATCAGGATGGGTACCGACTTGTGACAGTGCGCACTCATACTGATTGTACAGTGCTGCCCCACTGGGAGACCGGGTAGCCAGCACCATGACCTAATAAATAGTAATATCCCACTCAGTCACATTATCCTGACACTGGTCCAACCAGTCCTTGCCCTATTCTAATAATGCAGAGTGCCTGGCTAGAAAGCGACAAGTATTAATTTTTAAGTTATTGGTTTGACTCGATCAGGGTCCAAACCTGTGTGTAAAAATATATGGATTTTCGGTTTGGAATTATATATTGGCAGAAAGCATTATTATTCCCGGGCGACGGAGTGGGGACCAAGGTTATGCAACAGAAAAGCAGTGGGAGCCCCACTTGCTGTGTGACATATTAGGCTATGTGAAAAATATGTTAATACATAGAACCCGGGATTATGATGAGATGTTCCTATATAAGAGACAGTCAATGTTTGGTGAAATGTTCCCTCTATGCACCAATAAGGGTGCAAGTGGAGAAGGACATTTTTAATATATATATTTATTGTAACTGTCTGCAACTACCTGTTACCATGAGGTCGATGGCCAAGCACACCCAGCCACTCTGCATACATTATGGACACCACCTCCAGCTGGGGTTGAGTGACAGCTGCCCATATTAGGGTTTCGCCCCTGGGCTGTAGAGGGTGTCTGATTGGCTGGCTGTAGGAGGCCCAGTCACCTGCACCCCTTTGCCCCACCTGACCACACAGGCCTCATTCTGATATTGATTATTCTAGAGACTCTGATCTATATGATGCTCCAGGCACTACTGGGAAACTCTACTCTTGACTCTTGAGAGAGACACACTCTTCTCTTGGTCATGGACCCAGACACCCTGCCTGAGGCTCCACCTTATCATATACAAACTGAGCTGGGTCCAACAACCATGGGACTCCTGGTCAATGGGCTGTAGGCACTGATTCCTATACATACTAACAAGAGTAATGAGGATCTGTGTGGACAGGAGGTAAGGAGTGAGGGTGATAGGTCGCTAGTAGGTGAACAGGAGTTGATGCCAATAAAGCACAACTTCTTCACTGTGTCAATCTTGCGCGACTTGTCTTCCCTTTCTTTCTCATGAGTTTGTTGGATAGGGCATCAGGTGTGAACTGACAGACAGTTGAAAGAACTCACCTGGGAAGAGTAACTGGTATATCTGGGGCTCAGACGGCCGGGCATTCCAGTATATATTACACATGGTTTCGAATCCCACGATCTACCAAAACGAGAGACGGGCGCTCAACTCATTCGGCCATCCCGCCTGATCAAAGGCCATAATGTGGTGGTGTGGGTGATTGGAGGGATATGCCACAATGTGGTGTTGTGGGTGGTAATGTTCTCCAGTGTCCAACAATGAGAGCAGATGAGCGCCAATCTGTCATTCAATTAAATAAAACATCTGTTGTTTCTGCAAACTTATGGGTCATCCAACAGGGGTGGTGTCAGTCAAATACAACTTTTATCCCTTAATGAAATGTTTATATGTGTGTACTTTAAGTTCTGTATTAAAATATTCATGCTTACTACTTTTGGGGTAGGAGGGTCTGGACAAGTTTTATGCTTTTATTGTTGTGTTTCGGTCAGTTATATAATGTATTTCCGCCAGAGAATATATATTTTCTCAACAAGCCCAATTTTGTTTTGATATATGTGTGTATATATATATATATATATATATATATATATATATATATATATGAGTCAGGATCACGAAAATAGACCAATTGGGGGAAGTTGTGGGCATCGAGTATTGGATGTCGGCGTCGAACAGCATAATTATAGTTTAGCATTAACAGAGGTATTGGAAAGTCCTTAAATTTATCCTGAATGTAAAGGTAGAGAAAATACAACAACCTTATTTGTTTCTAGGATAATTTAATATAAAACAAAGACATGTACTACACTTTAAGAATTGTGACGCCGACATCTGTTAAAGTTGTTGGCATCGAACATTGGATGTCGGCGTCGAACAGCATAACTATAGTTTAGCATTGACAGAGGTATTGGAAAGTCCTTAAATTTATCCTGAATGTAAAGGCAGAGAAAATACAACAACCCTATTTGTTTCTTCGATAATTTAATATAAACAAAGAAATGCACCACACTTTAAGAATTGCGATGCCGACATTTAAAATAAACCACAAATTGGCCCATTTTCGTGAGGCTGACTCATATATATAGGTTACCTCGGTACTACCCTCTGGCTACTCGTAGTCCATGGAGAAGGAAGCACATCAGGGTCCAGCAATCTTTCACATACTTAATAGGATAAAAAATGATCTAAAAATTATATGGATACTAAAATGTGTTTGTTTCGGCACAAGCCAACATGATAGTTGTGACACGGTAGGGTGGGTGGGCCCTAGCCCATGACTATCCGAGGCTAGTACTTCGGGAAAACAAGTTATCCATCATCTGTACCCAGGTAGGATTTGTATAACTATACTATTTTAGCTATGTACTACCCTCTGGCTACTCATAGTCCAGGGAGAACTTTACGTAATCTCATTTTTTATCATTTTTTATCCTATTTTTAAACATATAATGTTTCAGTACACAACAAAATTTTATTTGTTTCTCACCCGTCTTTTTAGTTGGTGAGTAGTTGAGTCGCCAGGCCACTTGACTTCTCTAGTCGTTTGTTGTAATGTTTTTCAAACAATCTAGCCATCTTCCAGCCGGCGTGGGACAGGATTCTCTTCACTGGGATTCCCAACTGTCTCGCTTTAGAGACCATGGCCCCCCGCATTGAGTGGGATGCGTAGCATCCAGCATCAACCCCTGCCTCTTTGAGCACCTTGATTGTCCATCTTGCGAGGGTGTCCTGTGAGGTCGCCTTATGCAGTTTAATAAAGCTTATTAACAGCTGTCTGGAATTCCATATTTCCCGTGACTTGGATGTATACACCTTAATGGCTGACACCACAAAAATATGTTGATCCTCTGGAAAACTATTTACATGCACCATGGACAACGGGTACCTTGTGCGATTCGACTTTAGTAATGTCTCCAAATTGCTTGAACACTACCGAGACATCCCAAAACCTATTATATTTGGGTTTTGGTGGGTTTCGCTCATACACTGACCTAATAAACCAATGCACTACCTGGTGCTTTCCAACCATTTGTCCAGCTATCCTTGGTAGAATGATTGAAAGTGCACATCTTGCTGCATTAATTGCACCAAATCCTAATCCTTCGTCTTCTGACATTCTTAGAATTTGTACAACCTGAGCTATTGTAGGTTTGAATGGCTTAACCCCTTTAACTAAACAATGAAGTCCCCATTTCTTTAAGTAACTTGTACATAATTTAACTGTGCCTTTCCTCCAGGCATGTGAAATGAGCCTATCTTGTGTAATTTTGTCTAGCCCAAATTGTTCCTAATGTTTGTTTAGAAAAGGAATGCCAAAAGGGGTGTCATTGACACATCTCCATGGGTTGTTAACAGTCCTTGATGTTGTAGATTTTCCTTCCCTCATAGAAACTTGAGCGTGTCTTTCGCTCCTAATGCCACTGCCACTAGCCATGGTTCTGTGTCCCACTCTGGGACTATCAGTACTACATGCGACTGATCCATCCTGATCTTTCTGGCCACTCTGCTGATAATGCTGAATGGTGGGAATATGTATTAAAATTCATTATTCCAAATAAGAGAAAATGCATCCACTCACCAAGCCTCTGGCTCAGGATGCCAAGATACATATTTTGGTAACTTTTTGTTGTTTCGTGATGTGAACAAGTCAATTTTTGGCTTTCCCCATTTCTCGCAAATGTAATCGAAAATATTGGGACTTAACGACCATTCCAGATGATCATGGAAATTTCAACATTTTCGGTCAGCCAATGTATTTTGACTCTCTGGGCTTTGTGCTACTGTTAGCCATATCTCATGTTTCCGTGCCCAGTGCCAAATTAGTTTGGCTAACTGGTTACATGGCTTGGAATGCTTCCCTCCCATATTACGAATGTAAGCCATGGCTGTTGTATTATCTGTTGATGCGCGAAAAGGAAGAGAGGAAGGCGGGGGTGGGAATAAGGGCGTTTATTTCCGCCTCAGACAGAGTAAGACATAAACAGAGTATACAGAGGCAAGAGAGAGGCTCATGAGGAGCAGAGTAATAGGCTCATAAGGAGCAACAGTGTAGGTACAAGGCAATAAAAGAAGGAAGAGGCTCATGAGGAGCAAAAGCAGGAGGGTGCTCATGAGGAGCAGGAGGAGATGTACATGATAAACAGGGGCTCATCAGGAGCAGTGTCAGAGTTCTGGTGAGGGGGGGCCGAGGAGCCCTCCGCCGAGGAGGAGAGTAGTGTAAGGGAGAAGATGGGTGGGTGGGTGGAGAAAAAGTTGAGGATCTGGGAAGGCGGCAGGAAGGCGAGGTGCCTGAGGGAGGCGGGGGGAGGGCTTATAAGGGAGCGGGGACGGGCGACAGCAGGTGAGGTGTGAATGCTGCCGGCCCGGGGGAGGGTGAGAGGAGGCGAGCAGCGGGCGTCGGGTGAGGTGAGAGAGCTGCGCGACACGGGGCCGGGGGGAGGAGGGGGCGCGCGGCGGCGTCGGGTGAGGTGGGAAAGCAGCGCGACAGCGCGGGGCGGGGGAGGGTCTCTTCCTCTCCTTGCATCAAACGAAATGCTACGCATTACGACCGATGCGCGAAAAGGAAGAGAGGAAGGCGGGGGTGGGAATAAGGGAGTTTATTTCCGCCTCAGACAGAGTAAGACATAAACAGAGTATACAGAGGCAAGAGAGAGGCTCATGAGGAGCAGAGTAATAGGCTCATAAGGAGCAACAGTGTAGGTACAAGGCAATAAAAGAAGGAAGAGGCTCATGAGGAGCAAAAGCAGGAGGGTGCTCATGAGGAGCAGGAGGAGATGTACAGGATAAACAGGGGCTCATCAGGAGCAGTGTCAGAGTTCTGGTGAGGGGGGGCCGAGGAGCCCTCCACCAAAGAGTAGGGGAGGGCTCGAGGTGCGCCCGAGGCGGGGGCAGGGGGCGCCCGAGGCGGGGGCCCGGAGAGGAAGGTCTGGGCGAAAGGAGGGTCCGGGGCCTACGTGGAGGGGGGGAGCGGGCGGCCAAAAAAGGGAGGCCCGCTCCTGAGGCCTCGGGGAGGAGGTCCGGGGAGGGTTGATCAGGGGGGCAGCGAACTCCTCAGGCCTGGGCGGGATGGGAGTCGGGGTCGGGTCGGGCGGTTTCATGAAGGCGGTGTCGTGGAGGTCGGTGGCTGGGCTGTCTGGGGAGGGTCCCTCGTGGGGCTGGGCTGTGTCGTCCGAGGTGTGAGGTGCGAGGTGATGATCCCCGGCTTCGTCTGGGCGGCGTTTCGATCGGTGTTCGGGCTGTCGGTGGAGGTCACGGGGCTGTCGGCAGTGGTTGGGGTGAGGCGCCGGGAAAGGCCCCCCGGGCCGGCCGGGGGGAGGCCGGCGGATCAAAAAGCCGCCGAGGCGGCCAGGGTCTGGCGCTCACGGGCTTGCTTGGTGCGGCACCCGGCCTCGCTGTGCATCGTTAATATGCGCCGTACATTGGCGCAATATGCACAGACGTGCCGGCGCCTGTCTCCCACCTCGCCGTGAGCCTCCCCGACGGGAGCGCGATCGCACGAGGTGGGGTCACGGTTCCAAGCGGAGCAGGGAGCCCCGTGAGCGTGCCTATCGTAGGCGGTGCGGGCGTCGACTTGGTGCCGGGGGAGGTGGGCGCCTCGGGCCCCATCTTGTGCCGGGCTGGGGGGCGTGTCGAGGGGGTCGACGGTCAGCATGCTGTCGACTCGGATGTTGTTGAGGGCCATGGGGTCGTGCCACCCCTGGGGGAGCCTCCCGTCCGCGATCCACGAGAATATGGCCTCTGAGTACCGGCGGACGACCGGCCAGGGGTGGAGGAGGTTGTCCCTCATGATGGTGAGGTGATGGTGGTGGAGGCCCCGGAGAGAGTGGGCCGGGAAGGAGGGGTGGTTGACCAAGGTGAGGAGGGCGAGGTGATATTCGTCCTTGGTGGCTTTACCCAGCTTCACCGGCTTGCGTCCGGGTCCCCTCTCCACCAGGTCGCAGGGGAAGAGATAATCCGAGGGGACACCTCGGCGCCGGACGGCGTGGTGCGCCTCGGCGGAGGCCAGTATATCGCGGACTGCGTCGGCCGCGGATGCTGGGCTGTGCTCCGCCGCCTCGTGGCGGTAGGCGGGCGACGGTCGCGGGGCGGCGGCGAGGTGGTTGTAGCCCTCGTATTGCGGGTGTACCGCCCCGGGGAGAGTCGCTTGAGGCGGAGCCGGCGGTCGGCTCCCGATCGGGTCGAGGGCCCGAGGTGCTTGGGGCTGGGGTGTGTCCGGGGCTCCTCGGGGTACCCCGGCCTCGACGGCTTCGATGCGGGCGGTGAGGCGGGTGAGCGCCTCCAGGATGGCGGTGGTATCGCTTGAGGGGCGGGCCGACGGCGCCGAAGGTGATGCCGAGGCGGAGTAGGCCGGGGAGCCTCCCGGGGAGCCCGAGGAGGGCCCTGGGGTGCTCATGACGGTAGTCCTGGCGTTCTTCCGGCCTTTCCCCCGTCCGCGCCCGGGCATGATGAATCGGTCCGAGGAAGAGTAGCCCAAAGAGAAAAAGTTGAGGATCTGGGAAGGCGGCAGGAAGGCGAGTGCCTCAGGGAGGCGGGGGGAGGGCTTATAAGGGAGCGGGGACGGGCGACAGCAGGTGAGGTGTGAATGCTGCCGGCCCGGGGGAGGGTGAGAGGAGGCGAGCAGCGGGCGTCGGGTGAGGTGAGAGAGCTGCGCGACACGGGGCCGGGGGGAGGAGGGGGCGCGCGGCGGCGTAGGGTGAGGTGGGAAAGCAGCGCGACAGCGCGGGGCGGGGGACGGTCTCTTCCTCTCCTCGCATCAAACGAAATGCTACGCATTACGACCAATCCACATACATGATTTTTAGGTATGCGAACTAGACTCCATAATCACAAATAAATCGCTCTGAGTTCTAGTACATTAATGTGATCGGCGATTTCATCTTCCATCCACTGGCCACCTGTTGCCTGTTGGTCTCTATGAGCCCTCCATCCTTCTAATGACTCATCAGTCATCACTACAGTATTGGGTTCCCCCATTCTAATAGGGTTAGGTGAATTATCAATGAGTGACAACCACCACATAATATCATATAAGCCTTCTGGCGAAATTGTCATAGGCCGTTCAAAATTTCCTTTAGTGCGAGCCAACACTAAGTTCTTATCTATTTCTAGTGATTTGATATCGGCTTTACCATATAGAATAGCAGGGGCATAGGCTATCATGATTCCTATCAGTATTGCGACCTGTCTTATCTTTGGCTTACTTCACTGTAGTAATTGGTTTGCCGTCATTGTAAATTTATCAACTTTTTGTTCCATTAATGAAATGGTGTTAATGATAAATCCCAAACACTTTAAATTCTTTGTAGGTGTTAATACTGATTTAGTTTTATGCATGTAGAAACCTGAACTTGTAAGCATATCACATAGCTGGTCTACTGCTTTTTGACATTCTCGTTGTGTTTGTGCAACAATGAATGAATCATCCATATAGGGAAACATAATGTGTCCTTTCCTAGCCATGTGGGAGAAAACGGGCTAGAGCAACTTTGTGAAAATACGCGGGGCACATGCTAAACCATTTGGCATACACGTGAACTCATAAAGCTCATCATTCCAACAAAACCTGAGTAATTTCCGATCAGGTTTATAAATCGGCACTGTATAGTATGCATCCCTGAGAGCCAGGAGTCTTGCATATACATATAATGGGTTTATCATTATATGTGCCTTTCTCGCTGTATATATATATATATACACATATATATACCATTCACAGAATGACAGTGCAGATTATGCAGTACAGGCAGCGCCACCAGTACCTCATTTCCTGCATTACAAGGCCGCTCAGTTAATGTCACTCATTTCAGGGAACTGTTATATAGGCCCTACATATATATATATATATATATATATATATATATATATGATAAACCCATTACCAGCTGTAATGACCAGAGAGTGATGTATGTGGTACCAGCAGACCCTTCCTTCTTACCCGGTGCACGGCCAGGCTGGGTTCTGTGTGGGAGGGTGGGAGGGTGGGAGGGTGGGAGGGTGGGTAGAACATCTGGGTCCCGGATGAAAGCCCCCTCTCACCTGATGCCACCCGGCTTTCTTCTCCTGATACAGCCAATGAGAGATAATATTCTCACTCCCAAAATAAACTGACTCCCCAGTCACTTTGCTTGATAGATAAATGAAACTATCAGTTGTAATAGTAAAGGCATGTAAATCTCATCCAATAATACAAGTATTATAAATGAAATAATCAGTTGTATCAATAACGGCATACAACTCCAGTATCATACACTTGGTGGATATGCATTATATGGTATTGCATGATTTTGGAATATTCTTTGATGCGCGAAAAGGAAGAAGGCAAGGCGGGGGTGGAAAGAAAAGGCGTTTATTAACGCCTCAAACAGAGCATACAGAGGAAGGTAATAAGCAGGCTGAGGAGGAAAAAAGCAAGGAAGGGCTCATGAGGAGCAAATAAACAGGCTCGGGAGGAGCAATGCAGTGAGGGGCTCATGAGGAGCAGAAAGAAAAATACAGGAGGGGCTCATAAGGAGCAATGTCAGAGTTCTGGTAGAGAGGGGGGCCGAGGAGCCCTCCGCCTCTGAGGGAGGAGGGTAGAAAGGGAAAGTTGGGTGGGTGGGTGGAGGAAAAGAGGGCAGAGAGCTGGACGGCGGCAGGAGGGCGAGTGCCTGAGGGAGGCCGGCGGGCGGCCTTATAAGGGAAGAGGGGGGTGCGGGCGACAGCAGGTGAGTGTGAAAGCTGCCGGCCCGGGGGAGGGCGGGGGAGGGTGAGCAGCGGGCGTCGGGTGAGGCCCGAATGCTGCGCGACACGGGGGGTGGGGGAGGGAGCGGCGCGCGGCGGCGTCCGGTGAGGTGTGAGCGGAGCGCGACAGCCCGGGGCGGGGGGAGGGTCTCTTCCTCTCCTCGCATCAAACGTAATGCTTCGCATTACGACCAAACATGTTTCCCCTTTTGTCAAACCATATATAGATGAGGAATTCAGGCGCAAAGAAACCTGTAAACACTGATCCACTGTAGATAAACATTGCAGACAAACTTTCAAACGGTTCATCTTTTTACATCATTAATTTTTTGGTTCATTGCTCCATAATCATTTCATCACAAGAAAAGTGGAATTAGTAGGGAATTAAAATTACCTTCAGGTAAACATCTTTTATTTTAATTAACTTTTTGGATTTGCATTTACGAGGTTTTGCACATGAACTGTTTATACACATATTGATATATGCATATGCATTATACATATCCATATATCATCATCATCATGCTGTCGGTCGCGATGCGACAAAGACTGCTTTCATTACTTGACTGCCGCTCTCCATTTAGCTCTCTGCTGTGAGAGTGATGTCCATGAGTCGGTCTTAATGTCTCTCAGCTTCAGGTTTCTCTTGAAAGCTGCCTGCAAAAGTGTTGAAGTGCTGCTGCCTTATGCAAGTTACCAGCAGCACTCTCTCGGGGAGCAAATAGAGGTTTCACACCGGCAAGAACATGTCAAGACAGGCGCAAAACTATTTGTCCCTGCAGTGGCTGGTCGGGAGATGTTGGGAGTTCCATACATCAACTGCCCATAATGCTGCCACAGTGACATGGTTTTCTGTTTAGGGTTTCCTCCCTTAGCCTTCAGTTCTGTGTAAGAACCTGTACCACAAGGCAGTGGTTTACAACTCTGAAGGGCAGGGGTGTCAAACTCCCTGAGCTGTTGCAATACCTGCATATATATTTATATATAAACATATATATATATATTTATATATATATATATATATATATTAAGAATTCAAGAGCAAACCTTGTAAACGCCAATCCAAATTTCAGATGAACATTGGAGTCAAGCCTTCAAATTTATTTTATATTCCTCCTACTTTTTTATTCATTGCTCTATAACCATGTGGTCATAAAAAAGCCCTTTCCTGATATGACCTTAGATGTTGCTATGACGTAAAACAACAATAAACAAACAAACATAAGAAAAGTGGAATTAGTGAGAATTAACATTGTTTTCAGGTAAATATATTATATTTAAACTACAGTTTTGGATTGGCGTTCATGGGGATTTGCACCTGAACTCTTCATATATAGAGAGAGAGAGAGACAGAGAGAGAGAGAGATTTGTATATATCGTGACATGGCTTTCTAATATGGTGCGACTGATGGTTAAACAATCGCTATATATATATATATATATGCATAGACTAAATATGCAAGTCAGTGGATCTAATCGCAAGTAATTACTTGCAGATTAGACTCTTTTTTTGTGTGTTAATTCCACAGTTATTTGATTGAAAACCCAAAACCAAAAAAACAACAACCACAAAACAACAAATAAATCCATAAGTTTCTAGCCTCATCTGCACTAGTAATTTCTACGCAGAGCACACGCCAATCGCTAATACACATGCTCACCTCCGTGGCAGGTATAACACCCACCATCTAAACCTCACCATCTCCATATTCTTATAAACTGGATGCAGGCGCAAAAAGAGGCTCAGGCGGGCACACCGATGTAAGAACTGATATGATCGAATACTGTCCGCTCACTAATTGCCTAATGTCCATAAAGCAGTCTCTGTCAGTGAGCTGACAACTTCAGTGAGGGAGGAAGGAGCGAAAAAACAAGTGTAATTGTGAAGTTCCCATCACTAAGGATTCACCGAGCCTAGCGACCATATTAATGTGGTAATTAAATTAAGCTAGTCGGTGAGTGTGTATACTGGATAAAACATAGATTTTGATGTGTATATATTTTGTTTGTAAGAGAATTCTTAAGCTGCAGTAGTTTGATGATTCAACGGGAATAAATACTGTTTCATTATACATGTATTTATAATTTTGTGGAGCTGGGTATGTGTTTATTTTTTGGGGGCCATATTTGATTGGGAAGTTGATGGTAAAATTAGCGCACCCGCCCCCACCATCCTCTGCACACCACCCACACACACAAATACACAGACACACAAATACACCCACACACACACACACTCCCTCACTAGCACCCTGCCATTGGTTTGCAGCTTTCCTTCTCCTTTTCTAGCCGGAACTAATATGTCAGGATCTAGCAGCTCATAGTAAGGTTGGGCGTGTGTAGGTTAACTCTTGCTTTCATGTCATATTCAAAATTTCTAAGAAATTGTATATATATATAGATATATATATCAATATATATATGAAGTGGGGGAGACTACTCGACCAGTGGAAATGCAGGCAGGGCTGAATAGCCCGCATGCTGAGATGCGGGCTATTCACCAGGCTCGCATTTGCCACCATTTGCGGAGCTGGGTAAAGTGTTGCTGGGATACGTCAATTGTGACTATCCTAGCAATGGGAGGAGGTCGGGCGTTCGGACCCAGACCCATCGGGCGTGTTTTGGCATGCTCCGATGTTTTAGCCGAGATTTAGGCTTTTATTATAGAAATTCAAAACTTATTTAACTTACTTATATGGGAGGGGATGTACTTGTTCATATCCGTTATATTGCTAAACTCTTATTGTTAGTATAGGGTAAGAATAAAGCCGTGAGCTCCTAAGAAGTGATTGGAACATTCCTTGCATTCTTTACTATTCTCCAGTCTTATATTATTAACCGCTATGGTTTTTATTGCTATTTGATTGCTCTATAAATGTATTTAATTAAGGGCCTTCCTCCCGACGGTCTGTATGGAGTCGAACTCCCTACCTCTGATATTAACCACATTGCTTGCCAAGGCTCAAGCTAGCAGGAAGGCAGACAACCGTCGGCGGGAGCCACAAGACATTCACATGGAAACAATTATTTATTAACATGTAGGCTCGCCTTAAGCGGGGGTGGAATAGCCCGACGGTTAAATATATATATATATATGGGTCATTCTCAGAAATTGTACCACATATTTGGTTTCCATGTTACATTGTTCAAGGCCCAGTGTCCGGTGTCAAACTGTTGCAACGGCCGCCGGACGAAACGGACGCTAAACGGATGCTAAACGGACATTAACGAATAGTTAAATGGACGCTAAAAGGAAGTTAAACGGACGTCAAATGGACGTCAAACGGATGTCAAACGGACGTCAAACGGACGGACCGGACACCAAACCGATACCAACCGGACACCAACCAGACACCTACCGGACACCTACCGGACTGTTCACGGACGCGCCAAAAGCCGACGGGCTGAATTCCCGCAACACCATCAACGGCCTCTTCAAGATACAAAACGGACACCTAACGGATGAGTAACGGACATGAAACGGACCAAACGGACGAAATGGACTTAAAACGGACACCAACCGTACACTTCAGTCCGGTGGTGTCCGGTACAAGTTTTGTGATTGTTCAAAATTGTGTGCATGTTCAAAACTTGTACCGGACAACGCCGGACACCACCGGACAGATAACGGACACACCGGATGCCAACCGTATATAAACCGTACATTGCCATATTTCACTGGACAGTGTCCGTTTTTTATCCGGTTCCTCAATCCGGTAAGGTCTCACTGGGACTTAATGATTTTGCCTTCTTTTCTGGGGATTGTAAGTTAAATAGTTATTTTTGACTCTGTTGTAGTTATTGTTGACTCTGTTGTGAATGAATTATGTTAGCAATACTACGTGTATTTAATCTATCCACAACATGTATCCAAAATATGCTTATATGATTTTGTGCAAAAGTGAAAATATGAAAACTTGTATATCGACAGTATGCATCTACCCAAATGCTTGTTTCAACTTTTTTCTTGTAAGAAACAATTCTTTCGGTTTAACTGTAATCAAGCAAATCTTGTTTGAATTTGTTATTTGTGTAAAAATAATGCTATGGATGGATGTTACATGGTTAATTTGAACAGTTTTACCAATTTGTATAACATCAAAATCAAAAAGTGAATTTATTGTTCACCTCTGACATATGCAGGAAAATGTAAACCTATGTATGAATGTGGATTCTGCTATTGTTTGGAATGCTTTCTGCTGTGATTTGCAATGTTTTCACTTTTGGTTTCCATCTCACAAAAGTGGTACACAGTTTCTGAGAACGACCCATATACATACATGTATCAACACATCAGTATATTACCTGCTTTTCATGTTCAATCCCGCCCTGATATGACCTAAAATGTTTCCAGGGTGTAAAACTTCAACAAACAAATAACAGACATCGTGTTCAGTCTGCCATCTGAACAATGCACTTTGTTTCTATAGTGTTGTTGAAGTTGCATAGTCCGATGGTTTTGAATTTCTGAAAGTTTCTGAGATAAATACATTAGGTTGATCGTTATTATGTACCTTACTTTAGCTTGAAGTAACTTTTATTTTAAGTGGCTAACTTTTGAGATATTTAAAGTGGAACCATGCAAAATTAATTTTGGCAAGCTTGTCAAAACTCTGACCCCATAGGCTTCTGCAGTAACAGGTTCTATTAAATTGCCTTAGTAGTCCCTTCTGTGTGGCTACAAATGCTTAACAAGTGACCAGTATCTAAGTTAGATATGTAGAATCAAATTTAGATAATTGTTTTGATTTTGAAAATTTGATATTTTCATCGGACCATGCAGCTTTAAGTACATTTCATGCACACTATTTTATGTTTCTTAAAGTTGCATCAAATTTTCAAAACCAAAACACCAATCAATATTTGATCCAAGATTTCAAATATTTGATCCAAGATTTCAAACTGAGGTACTAGTGCAGTTATTAAGCATGTGTTCTTCATAAAAGGGGATACTAATTCAATTTAATAGAATATGTTATTGTTAAACCCTATTGGGTCAGAATTTTGATGAGCATGCCCAGATTAATTGTTGTATGTTTAATCTTCAAATACCTCCAAAATTAACCATTTAAAATAAAAAAGTTCCTTCAAACTAAAGTAAGGTTGACAATACCAATCAATTTATTATTATGTGAGCGGGACATAGCTCAGGCAGTAGAGTGTCCACCTCTGAAGGTGTCAGTCATGCGATCGATCCTGCTCAGTGGACCCATTTGCAGTTTGGGCTACTTTCCGTTCCAACCAGTGGTCCACAACTGGTTCATCAAAGGGTGTGGTATGTGCTTTCCTGTCTGTGGGAAAGTGCATATAAAAGATCCCTTGCTCCTTATCGGAAAGAGTAGCCTATGTGGCGACAGTGGATTTCCTCCAAAGAAATATGTCAGAATGACCATTTACTTGATGTCCAAAAGCCGATGATATGAGAATAAATGTGCTCTAGAGGGATAGTTAAATACAACAAACTTATTATTTATTATTATATTTAACTCGAAGGAAAGGTAACATTCAAAACAATTGGACTACACAACTTTAACATTACATTGTATGGGAGCTAGCCTGGTGCTCGGTATTAATAATAATAGTAGGTACTCCAAAGTGATTTTGTTTCCAAACAGGTCAGTATTACAAGTTATATATCTGTACAGATCTTCTAAATGGGATCTCAATGATATAACAATCATTTAGATCGATTGAATAGCTGCAAAGTTATGAGTGTTTAAAGATTGATTTCTTTACACCGAATGGTGCACATTTCCAAATTAGCCAAATCTTGGTTTTTAGGGTCCCACCTGGAAGCTATTTTACATATGATCTGTCCAATATTACAGAATCTCATTCTCTATAGTACAAATAAGAAGCTCAATTTTGTACAGACCATCACTTTTAGAATTCTTTCTGAAATTTCATGTCAAACATGCTAAATTCCTTAATTTCCAGCAACCACCAATAATAAATTCAGTAAAATTAAGAAAAATAGCATAACTACCGTTCTAATTGTCCTATCACTGCAATCATTATACCTAAATAACTAGAATTAACAGTTCTACATGATGACATAATTTTCTAACTGATCAGAGAAAGAAAGACAAAATTCACTTTTAGGCATCGCGAGCTGACAATAGCCACATTCTTGCAGCAGTCACTTCTCAGACCAACCTTGATGAGCAGGATATACATCTCAACCAAATATTGTGCTGGTTAGGTAGAGGAAGACTTAAGCTCCCTGATGATATAATTTTCAGCACGATCCTGATCAATTTTCAAGGAGGATTGATGTCTTAATGTTTTCACTCCTTCAGTTCAATCAAATTTCCCACTTAAAAACAGCCATGCTTGATATGCTAATGAAGCCTAGTTTCTTCTGTCTTTCGTTGGTGGTTATTTTTAGCTCAGGTCACTGTGCTCACCAAGGTATCAATTTTAGGGAAGGGAGTAGCTCAGACTGGATGAAAACAAACTCGGCGAGCATGCACAGAGCTGCCGATGGTACCCCCAAACAAGGTTCCATTGACTCTAATTTATTTCATAATGCTAACTAAAAATCAGATACCCTAAAAGACGAAAGAACAAGCTATAATTTCATATAATTTCAAACGAACCAGAATTAGTGGAGATTCAAGTGTTTTAAAAAGGGTTAAAATATGTCAAATCTCACGCTGCGGACACCGTATAGACCAGATCCACTTTGGAGTACCTAATAATAGGATAGAGCAAGGACTGGTTGGCTCAGTGTGAGGATAATGTGACTATGTGGGATATCGGGTCATAGTGCTGGCGGCCTACTCTCCCAGTGGGGCAGCAATATACACTTGACTTGAGTGCTCACTGTCACAAGTCGGCACCCATCCTGATATCACCTGAGATGTTGCCAAAACTCCAACAACAGACCAACCAACTGCCCTTCAAGGACTGGTTGGTTAAAGGCTCAGTAACACCTTACCAGATTGGGGTACCGGATAGGAAACAGACACTGTCCATTGAAATATGTCAATGTCCGGTTTATATATGGTACGCATCCGGCATGTCTGTTCTCTGTCTGGTGGTGTCCGGTGTGTACAGTGCCAAGTTTTGAACATTCACAAAACTTGTACCGGACACCGCCGGACTGACGTGTATGGTTGGTGTCCGGTTTAAGTCTGTTTAGTCCGTTTTGTCCATTCATGTCTTGTATCCATCTGTTATGTCTCCGGTTTGCTTCCTGAATAGTCCGTTGATGGTGTTGGGGGGATCTTGGTCTGTCGGTTTTGTTGGCGCGTCCATGAACAGTCTGGTAGCTATTCGTTAATGTTTGGTCCATCCGTTTGACATTCGGTTGTCGTCCGGTTATTGTCCGGTTATCGTCTGGTGGCTATTCATTAATGTACGTTCCTTGTCCGTTTAGCGTCCATTTTGAACGGTGGCCTTTGACCCGATAGCACAACATTTCAACACATTTCGGTACATTTTGATACCGACCACCACTGGACTAATAATTCTTTGTCCGGTTGTGTCCGGTACTCAATCCGGTATGGTGTGACAGGCACTTTACTCAGTATAAGGATAATGTGACTGAGTGGGATATCGGGTCATGTTGCCTGTGGCCTAATCTCTCAGTGGTGCATCACTATAAAGTCGCAATGAGTGTGCGCTGTCACAAGTCGATGCCCCATCCTGATGTGACCTTAGTTGTTGTTATGACATAACCCACCCCTCCTCACACGCACCCCTAACACAAGCCGCAGTCCCCTTCTCTGGTGGGATGAGTGCAGCACACCTATTTACTACACATGATACTTAGAAGAAAGGGAAGCTCCTCCACTCGCCAACCGACTCACAGACTCCTTATCGTGACGTGACTTTCTAATATGCCGCTACTGATGGTTTAACTAGATCAATTACCGGACGCAGTGGCCGAAACGCTAGAGCGCCAGCTTCCCGTGCGGGAGTTCGGAGTTTGAATCCCGGTCGAGTCAAAGCAATGACTTACACAATTGATACCTCTCACTACTAAGACTGGTGCCCAGCATTAATAGGACATGGCAAGGACTGGTTGGCTCAAAATCAAGATAAAGTGACTGAGTGGGATATCGGGTCATGTTGCCTGTGGCCTAATCTCTCATTGGCGCAACCCTATAAAGTCGTCATAAATGTGCGCTGTCACAAGTCGGTTTCCCATCCCGATTTGAACCCCCCCCCCTCCACACACACACACAGACACACATATACATCCCCAACACAAGCCGCATTCCCCTTGTCTGGTGAGGTGAGTGCAGCCCGCCTGCGACTTACTACGCATGATACTTACAAGGAAGGGAAGTTCCTCTGCTCTCCACCCAGTTCACATACTCCTTATCGTGCCGTGGCTTTCTAATATGGTGCAGGCGCCCGCCACCGATGGTTTAACAAGATCGATGGGTGTTGGTCAACCGTTGCAGACAGCGCTACGCCAAGGCGACTTAGCCCCTGAGTGCGGCTACTGTGGCAAATACATCGTGACTAACAATCCTCTGATCAGATCGGCTAAGATAATTTTGAACACGCCCTGATACATAGTTTGTTTGTTTTTGTTGTTGTTTCACATCCTAGCAACATCTAAGGTCATCCGTCCTGATATGACCTTGGATGTTGCCAGGACGTAAAACTTCCAACAATCAACCTGCTAAGGTCATAGCAGGATGGGTGATGTCTTGTGACAGTGTGCACTCGTGGCAACTTTATAGTGCTGCCCCACTGGGAGGCCAGGGCCGCATTCAGGGTGCATCTCGGAGACGTCTCAGAGACGTCTCGGTGATGCATTTTGGCTTATTTCCGTTCAGGGTGTGTCTCGGAGATGTCTCCGAGACGCCTCCTATTTCAGACAGGAGATGAAAATCACCTCAAAAATGGCCACCGTATTCAGTGGTTTTAGTCAATCAGAGCGCTTCCTTTTCATTGCAAATGGCTGCCGCCTATGGAGGCCCCCATTTTCGAGGCGGCCGACAGCTAAATGCAGTTCAGACTAGCGTGATGTCAGAGCCGCCTCCGAGACAGACCCTTAACGCAGCCCAGGCCACTGGTGGAATGACCGGATAAATCCCACTCAGTTACATTATCCTGACACTATGGTAACCACTCCTTGTCATATCCTATTAATGCAGACCACCAAGCTAGGTAGGGATCACTATACATTATCCTGACACTATGGTAACCACTCCTTGTCATATCATATTAATTAAGAGCGCCTAGTTAGGTAGGGATCACTATACATTATCCTGAAACTATGGGAACCACTCCTTGTCATATCCTATTAATGCAGAGCACCAAGCTAGGTAGTGATAAGTATACATTATCCTGACACTATGGTAACCACTCCTTGTCATATCCTATTAATGCAGAGTGCCAAGCTAGGTAGTGATAAATATACATTATCCTGACACTATGGTAACCACTCCTTGTCATATCCTACTAATGCAGGGCACCGAGCTAGGTAGTGATAACTATGCATTATCATGACACTATGGTAGCCACTCCTTGTCTTATCCTTGTGAAGTGGGCGAGACTACTTGACCGATTATTTGCGTGGGCTCGCATTTTGCCCTTATTTGCGTGGGCAGGCATTTTGCTATTATTTGCGCAGGCTCGCAACTGCCACATTTGCAAGGCCGGGTTCCCTGCTGTAAAGCGTTGCTTGGATACGCGATTGTGACTATCCTAGCAACGATAGAAGGTCGGGCGTTCGGACCCAGACCCTTTGGACGTGTTTTTACATGCTCCGATGTTTTAGCCGAGATTTAGGCCTTTATTATGGAAATTCCAAACTTATTTAACTTAATTATATGGGAGGGGATTTGACTTATAACATACATTCTACTGTTGAACTATATTTAACTAAGAACATAGGTTATATTGATCAATTCATCCTGTTAGTCAGAGGTATGAATAAAAGGGTGAGCTCCTAAGAAGTGACATGAACGTTCCTTGCATTCTTTACTATTCTCCAGACTTATATTATTAACTGTTATGGTCAACTTCAGATTGCTATTTGGATTGCTCTATAATCTTATTTAATTAAGGGGCTTCTGCCCATTGTCTGTCAGGACTCAAACTCTCCACCTCGGACATTGCTAGTCAAGGGTCAGGCTGGCAGGATGACAGACAACCGGCGGCGTGAGGCAAGTTTTTTTTGTTTTGTTTTTTTCATATTTACATGGCACACGCCCGCTGTGAACCCGAAGCATACATGGGGGGAGCTTAGAAAATGATATTTCGACTACCTCGGGAATACCCTTCGTACTCTGTGCCATGCAGACCCCATGGTACTTGTAGTATGAAGAGTGTACCTTGGAGAGTTCCTGGCTAAATCGGGATAGGGATATTACTAAAACTGACTTTCATGGTTAACACTGCTATTTCATAGCTAGGCCTATAACCTGTATAGTGATATCCCACAGATGCGGCCATTCGCATCTATCGGGTAGGTCCTGCGCGAGTGAGGTACTCCCGTATTGTCAAAGTAGGATCATCTGCTAGATATATTCACTTTTTTTTTTAAACAAAAAAACATTAATGGCATTATATCCATAGGTGTTTTCGGACATCTTCACTGGCGCCGTAAATTGTTTTTGTGTACCCCAAAAGCGGAGTTCCTTCGGAATTTCCGGCTTTGGTTAGTGTGAAATGTACCAATGGTTAAGTATGCGCTTGGATGTCGCCGTAAATTGTTTTTGTGTAAACCAAAAGCGGACTCCCTTCGGGAATTTCTGGCGAAGAAGCGGGTTCCTACCTCTGCGTGTTGTGCTGTATCGGTTGTTGCCTTCCATTATCTCGCTTATTACTTCGCGGTGGTTGAGATCGTCCTCTGTTGATGTTGATCATCTTCTCTCCTTGCTGCGGCATGTGCTGTGGCGGTCCTTGTTGTCACGGTCTCTGCTTGTTTTCCGGGTGTGGCGTTCGGTTGCTGGGTGCCACGACCGACTCTCCGCCGATGACGAGGAGCATGCCGATCTGTACTGATTTTTGTGTTTTGTTGTGGGGCGTTCATCGCTTCCCGATGTTGTGGACGACGCTGTGGACAATTCCCTGCTCCTTGATCGTCTTCGCTTCCTTTTGGTTGATTCCATGGCGGTCATGCATTCAAGCATGGTCTTGTTCATCTCGGCCTGCTGGGCAGGAGTGTCGGCCAGTGATTGCTGGAGTCGGGTGATCTGCCTGTCTGCGGCCGAGGAGTCCAGAGTGGTAGCGTCTGCGGCGGTGACCGGCTGGCTTGGCTGGCTCGGAGTAGGGAGAGGTGTCATCACAACAGATCTCGGGCATCCTCTCTGGCATGTAGGCGGGTCGGCTGCGGCATGGGCAGGTTCGAAGGCAGCATCTGGTGCGGCGGCGTCTGTTGTGGCATGGTTTGCGGCACAGCATTGGCGGTTAGCGGCATGAGGCATGATGTGGAGGACAAGCCGTTAGGCTGAGGTGGCATCGTGGTGTGTGGAGAGGAGAAAGCTGGTAGTTGTTGTTGGTCCGGCGGCTGGAGGCGATGTGAGGAAATCCAGGACCTGGTGGGCCATCATCGACCGGATGTGACATCAGAGATCTCACGCGGCGAGATGTCGTTCCGTGGAGGTCTGTCAGGGGGTTCTTGGGCATCAAGATTGAACCCAGGTGGCACCACCACAGCAGCAGTCCCTCGTTTGTGTGCAAATTATCCATCTTGACAAACATGAACAATGTAAAGTGCCAACCTACGTAGTAGGCCAAACACTTTTTGATTTTGACCTCATGCAAATTAAGTAATATGGTAACATCACTTGTGTAACATGGAAATCACATACATATCCAGACCATCATTTTAACATTCACAATAAATTCAAACAAGATTTTATTGACTACAGTTAAGCAAACAATATTATGTCCCACATGAAACAAATTGAAAAAAAAAAGCTTGGGTAAATGCATGGTGTCGATGTGTAAATTGTCACATTTTCACTTTAGCACAAAATCATACAAGAATACATTTGATGCATTTTGTGGGATATGCTAAACACATATAGTATTGCTAACACACTTAACATGTAGAGACAACAATAGATATTTGACTTGCTACAAAAAAAAAACTAAAGAAATTAATTATCACCATCGCAACATGGAAACCTAATATATGGTGCCCAGCTTCAGAGAAGATCCATAGCCTAAAAATAGGCCTAGCATGGTGCAATGGCTTGCTTCTGAGCCGACTGAGCCTAACGAGGCCTATGATTGGCTTAGCCACTAGACCACGGGAGGCAAACACTGAATTCATTTTTATTTAAATACACACAAAAAACACATACATACGCAAAATCAAAGTGATAACATCCTAAGTTATTAAACGCCTGTTTTGGGGATGGAATGCACCTTTTCCAAAAGTCTGTGGATCATTATCAGTTAGATTCTCAACAATTTCTGTTTTAGTTGACAATAAAAAGCGCCCCTGATTAAATGCCTTTCATCTGAGGCTGGGTAAAAGATATTGGTGGTGGTGTGTGTGTGGGGGGGAGGGGGATGATGTGTGTGAGGGGAAGTTGGTGAGGGAGATGGGGGGGGGATAGATTGGTGAATGTCGAAAGGGTAGCTGAAGAAGGCCAACCACAATATAAGTAGGCCTACAAATTTGCTTTATATTAAAGCTGCATATTTTTCAAACTAAAGTACTTATCTAGATTTGATCCTACAACTCCAACAAGCACTGGTGCCCTTATTAATGCCTAGGTCACAAATGCTGCGAGCGCAGTACGGTGCTGCGGTCTGTGGTGTGCATTGCAGTTTATGCAAATGTTACGGCGTTACGGTCTGCAGTTTATATATTCACAAATCATTCGGTCATTGCGAGGCACCTTGGGGTTTGTCTTTAACTTTATGCACATATTTAATATATGAAAATTGTAACTTGCTTAATAGTGATCACACAAACATAAATATTGTACCATATTGATATTCATTAATGTCAAAAAAAGGTGTTGTAGGTTCCTTGGGGCCTGCGGCATTGCTATTTTACCAAGTTAAGATAACTCAAGACTTTAAAAAAAAGCAACACCTTGTGGCGAGCAAAAAACTGTATGTTTACCATAACTCACCGAACGGTCGCCATCCGGTCTGCCTGATGCGGCGATTTACGGCCGACGTAGGCACGCCATAACGCATTTGTTACCAAGGCATTTATAAGCATTTCTTGCTGCATTTAAGGGACTACTAAGTACATTTAATAGAAATGTTTACTGCTGAAGTTTTACGTCCTGGCAACACCGAAGGTCACATCAGAATGCGTACCGACTTGTGACTTGTGACAGTGTGCACTCATGGCGACTTTATAGTCTTTCCCCACTGGGAGACCAGGCCAGTAGCAACATGACCTGATATCCCACTCACTCACATTATCCTGACACTGCGCTAACCAATCTTTCCCATATCGCAATAATGCCGAGCGCCTGGCTAGGAACCAACAAGTATCAATTTTGTAAGTCATTGGTTTGACTCGACCGGGAATCGAACTCCTGATCTCCCACACGGGAGGCCTGCGCTCTATCGATTCGGCCACCGCCGATTCAGCTAACTTGTAATTGGACAAAGGTGGCTGTCCAATGGGTGTGTAGTTAATGAGCTTGGTCGAGTTCCCTGGGTCTGGCAGTGAAAGCCAATGAGCGTCACCCACTAATGTAAGTAGCACAGAAAGTAGCGTTTGAAAGCAGGTTTTGTGTACCATGAAAATGTGATAGGTCCACATCTAAGATATCGCGCTCATATATGTACGGACCTGTCAAGCAAGGACCCAGATAGACAGGTAGGCATGGATAGTCTGATGATACTCATGGAGCCTAGGAAGTCGCCCCAGCGCCTACCGATTCTGCCTCGGTAACCATTACACCACCTAGGTTCCCTGATACAATCACCCTCTTTTTCTTTTTTTTCTTGAAGATTTATACTGCCTATCATGGATAAGTCTAAATAGACTTGTTTTCACCATTTGACAGTTTGTCGATAGAAAGCCTGAGTCTACACTTTCACCGACCCAAGGGATTTTTAACCTCCCACACCACATAGACATGGTATGAGAGCAACTGGCCTTTGATGACGCTGTAAGTTATACACAGTGGTGGAAATCCAAATTGGCAGAGGTGGGGGCACGGGGAATCGAACCACCAACCTTCAGATTAGGAGACCGACCTAGAAAAAAGCAGGCACTGTAATCACTCCGCCACAGAGAGCACCCTATCCAGGCCTACCTGTCTATGTGGTTCCTTGCCTTAGAGGTCAGTGCAGACAACTACACAAATGTAGCAGAGGGAATGCAACACAAAATGGTGGCGCTGAAAGGAGGTGGGCCAGTCAGAATCATCTAGTTCTAAGGAAATACAGTATAACCCCGTTAAACCAAACTTGAAGGGACCCTAGAAATTTGTTTGGATTAACCGATCATTGGGTTAATCGAGCTTTGACTTTGACTTTGCTTTGGCAAAAACGGGGGTGCATTAGGAATGCACAATGTATGTGGACACTATGATTATTGTTTTTTTAATGTAAATTCAGTTTAACCCCATTAAACCAACCTCGGTTAAATCCAACGATCGGTTAATCCAAACTTTTTTCGGCGACCTGGCAAAATACTGCCATTTATCATATAAAAAAGTCTCAGATGACCTTAAATCCACATGAAAGTTTGGTTTAACTGTACCGGAAGTGGCCTGGGGCCGACAATTTTGTTTGGACTAACCAATACTTTGGATTAACCGACTTTGGTTTAACCAACTTTTTTATATGATAAATGGTAGTATTTTGCCGGGCCGCCGAAAAAAGTTTGAATTAACCGAGCGTTTGGTTTAACCGAGCTTGGTTTAATGGGGTTGTACTGTACAGGTTCCCTGATACAATGAACATTACCCATGCTTACCTGTACATTTGGTATTTCAGCTGGGGAGGTCGCTGCACCTTAATGCACCGCCCTGATTTAGAATCTGGGATCTGTTTAAAAAACATTGTTCCCCTAACTAATGACTCGAACCAATCAAATGGAATGCCATGAAAGTTAACGGGTCTGAGTCCTCTGGTTAAAAACCCTCTCACGAGGACTTATTCCGCATGACCTAATTTCGCTTAACATCGCCAACGTTACAACAATTGACGGCGCTGACTAAGCGTCCGTGTTAGTGGTTTGTTTGTTGTTGTTTTATGTCCTAGCAACATCTAAGGTCATATCAGGACGGGGACCGACTTGTGACAGTGCGCACTCATGGCGACTTTATAGTGCTGCCCCACTGGGACACCAGGCCACCAGCACCATGACCTGACTCAGTCACATTATCCTGACACTGAGCCAAACCAGTCCTTGCCCTATCGTAATAATGCCGAGCGCCAGGCTAGGGAGTGACAAGTATCATTTTTTTAAGTCACTGGTTTTACTCGACCAGGATTCGAACCCACAAACTCATGGGTTCGGATATCCTGATCTCCTTAGTGGTTAGGAATCGTTAGTGGGACGCAAATAACCCACCCATGTCTTGTAAGTTGCAGGCTTCGGGACTAGGAGTGTCAGTAGCAGCAGTGGTACTACTGGTAGTAGCTGTAGTAGTAGTAGCTGTAGTAGTACTAGATGTAGTAGTAATATCTCTAGTAGTAATAGCAATAGTAGGAGTAGGAGTAGTAGTAATAGATGTAGTAGTAATATCTCTAGTAGTAATAGCAATAGAAGCAGTAGTAGTAGTAGTACAAGTAGTATTAATAGAAGAAGTAGTAGATTGCAGTAGTAGTAGCAGTAGCAGTAGTACTAGTACTAGTAGGAACTGTAGTAGTAGCAGAAGTAGTAGCAGAAGTACTTGCAGTAGTAGCAGAAGTAGTTGCAGTAGTAGCAGCAGTAGTTGCAGTAGTAGCAGCAGTAGTTGCAGTAGTAGCAGAAGTAGATGTAGTAGTCGTAGCAGTAGTGGTAGTAGCAGTATTATTAGCAGTAGTTGTAGTAGCAGTATTAGTCTAAGTACTAGTAGCAGTAGCAGTAAGAGCAGTAGTAGTAGCAGTGGTAGTAGCAGTAATAGTAATCATAGCAGTAGTACTACAGATAGTCGTAGCAGTAGTAGTAGCAGTAGCAGTATGAGTAGCAGTAGTAGCAGTAGTAGTAGCAGTAGTAGTAGAATTAGTAGTAGCAGTAGTAGTAGAGGTAATAGTAGCAGTAGTAGTAGCAGTAGTATTAGGAGCAGTAGTAACACAAGCAGTAGAAGTAGTCGTGGTAGTAGCAGTAGTGGCAGTAGTAGCACTAGCAATAGCAGTAGCAGTAGTTATGGTAGTAGCAGCAGCACTACCAGTAGTGGTAGTACCAGCAGTAGTAGTAGCAGCAGTAGCAGTAGTAGTAGTAGCAGCAGTAGTAGTAATAGTAGCAGTAGTAGCAGTAGTAGTAGGAGCAGTAGTAGCACTAGCAGTAGCAGTAAAACTAGTTGTAGTAGTAGCAGCAACACTAGCAGTAGTGATAGTAGCAGCAGCAGTAGTACTATTAATAGCAGTAGTAGTAGCAGTAGTAGTAGAAGTAGTAGTAGGAGCAGTACTAGCAGTAGCAGTAGAAGTAGTGGTAGTAGCAGCAGTAGTAGTATTCGTCGCCGGCAGCCTCAGAAAGCAATGGGAATGCCACCACGCGCGTCCCTTCTATTTGTGTTTCTTTGTCAGTTTGAGTTTGTTTTTGAAGGACTGGAAAAATAGCAGTTGGCGTCGGTTTGCTCGCCAAGCAATGGTCCAGTGAATATACGCTGGATGCGTAGGAGTACTGATTGGGGCTTGAGGGGGGAGAGGAACGACGCGTGGGTGGGTGGGGGGGGGGGGAGAGGCATCGAGAGAGGGGAAGGAAGCGCGGGGGGGGGGGGGGGGGGGGGGGGTCATAGTTCTTGAGCACTTTACACATAATTGAGACATTACGCTATGCATCTGCTGGGGTTTAAGTTATTTTCGAGTTATTTGTTGCTGAGGTTTTTTAGCGTGTATTTTTTGTGGGGAGCATGTTTTGAATATTTTGGGTGTAGTGGCATGTATTTTGATTTTGTTTATTGCTGATTTTGTTAGTGGTTAATTTGAAGGGGGTTGGCTTGTAAGGGTTGTCTTTGCAGGGGTCGTATGTAGTGGTGAGAAATTTCCGATTATAGACGGATTTGTAATTAGTTTGTTCTCATAGATGAGATGACCAAATGAGTTGAGCGCCTGCCTCCCATTTTGGTAGGTTATGGGATTCAAACCCCCGTGTGTGAACTCCGGTGGAGTCAAACCGATCACTTTAAAATGTATACTATCGCTACTTGAGCCTGGCATTCAGCATTGCTAGTAGTGGGCAACCAGTGGTCCACAACTGGTTCATCAAAGGCTGTGGTATGTGATGTCCTGTCTGTGGGAAAGTGCACATAAAAGACCCATTGGGACATATCGGAAAGAGTAGCCTTTGTGGTGGCAGCGGGTTTCCTCCAAAGAAATATGTCAGAATGACCAAATCTTTGATTTCAATAGCGATGATAAAGATTGATGTGCTTTAGAGGTGTCGTTAAATAAAACTAACTTTTTAACTAGGACTGGGGAAAAAACCAGTGGAATGAGGAAAACCAATTGTCTGCGATTGAAATTTCCCCTGCTTAAGCAACTAATGTATCAAAATAAATATTTTTTAAAGTATGGATCATTTCCTTTCATTTGTTTAGGACTGTTAGATTAAGAGAAAGTCAGATTTATGTTGGCTTATTTTTTTATTGTTGTTGGAGATGACTCTCTTCCCTGTACATGTTGTGGATTTGATAGAAGTAACCATTAGTTGACACACTGTCAAAGATAACTTCTTCTATAAGTTTGGTTTCTTTTTAATAGAGGATATTTTTGTTTTCTTTCTTCTAGAAAGAAAGAAAAAAAGACGCAAACACCAGAGTGTCGGCGCAGACTTGTATTCCCCCGAGAGGTCAGATGCCATTCATAAACTGACCCCGAGGCATGTGTCACAGGCTATTAAATACCCCGACCTAGCAGGGAGGGCTGGCTACCTTACCACAAGGTTGGTTTGATATGAGGTGACCATTAAATAAAATATTCATTTCCTTGTGATTAATTTTTTAAATTATGTCATTAGTTCAAATAACAGATAATATATTGGGGGCCCACTTTATCTGAGTTATTGGAACATGATTCATTAAATTCACCATGAGTTCGCACTGTCACAAGTCGGTGTCCGTCCTGATATGACCTTAGATGTTGCCAGGATGCAAAGCTCCAACAGCCAAACAACCAATACTCGGTATTGTTTCAACTTCGATGTTTCATATGTTGCTGTGGCCTGTGTTGCTTTGCTGTGTCTGCTGTACTGAAAGCATCTATAGCCATAACCCTAATTAATCAGTGTCCCTAAAGGAGCATCTGTCAGGAAGAAGGCAGATTCCGAAAAGATTGTAATTCTAAACTTCTTTACATACAACTTCCCAACAATTTTCAAACGGCGCCTGACAAAATATATCCTGGTCCTTCCAGGGCTCCTGAATATTCAGAAGGATCACACACAGTCATGACGGGCTACATCGTGTGTGTGTGTGTGTGCAAGCTTTCTGGAATAATTACAGGGGTGTTATGTAGTGATTTGGGGAAAACTATGGCTAGTTTTGATGATTTTACTGATCAGTGATTTGTTGTTTTCATTGCCCCCGACCAGAGTACCGTGCAATGATTGTCTTCTTACTGAGAGCTAATATATCACAGTCCGTCAACTCATAATGGGGCACTGTTTGTTTGCGCTGGCTGTTGTTCTACCTGTTGTTCCCAAACAGATTCTCTGTAATATGCACAATGTTTCTTGTTTGTTTGTTGGGGTTTTACATCCTGGCAACAGCTATGATCATATCAGGACAGGTACCGACTTGTGACAGTGCACACTGATGGTGACTTTATAGTTGTGCCCTACTGAGAGACCATTTCATTGGCACCATGACCAAATTTCCACTTCAATCACATTATCCTGGCACTGAGCTAACCAGTCCTTTCCCTATCCTATCCAAGCGTGAAACTAGATAATGACAAGTATAAATTTGGTAAGTCATTGATTTGACTCGGCCACAATTTGAATTCGCGACCTTCCGCACGGGAAGCATTTGCGTTTACCGATTCGGCCACTGCTTCCGGTATTGTAAGAACAACAAGGAAAGTAGAAGTGTAGATAACATGAAGCTTTATTCGGTAATGCCAATGGGAGAACCTGAGATGGGGCCTGGTAGCTACGTAAACAATACAATGGTAGTCGTCCGGTCAGTAGTTGCTTCCTGTGGGTTTCCTACTCGCCAGAGATTGAGAGAAAGGGCAAACAGCAAAGAAAGCAGGAGAAACAGGGCGCTACTGCACTGACTAATGGGGACCTTCATTGAGCAGCCAGCCACCGGATGCAGTGGCCGAATCGGTAGAGCGCAGCCCTCCCGTGCGGAAGGTCAGGAGTTCAATTCCCGGTTGAGTCAAACCAATGACTTAAAAAAATTGATACTTGTCACTTCCTAGGTTGACGCTCGGCATTATTAGGATAGGGTTAGGACTGGTTGGCTCAGTGTCCGGATAATGTGACTGAATGGGATATCGGGTCATGACTTGTGCTAGTGGCTAGGTCTCCCAGTTGGGCAGCACTATGAAGTCACATGAGTGCGCACTCACTGTCATAACACAAGTCAGTACCTGTCCTGATATGACCTTAGATGTTGTCATTGAGTATACAGTTGCATGGTAATTCTCCTATCATTTACACTACCGTTATTGTGTGATTTAAACATAGGTGTACGCATAGTAAATTTTAAACATACTTCAAACACTTTAATATGTGCCATACTAGAGATAGATTTGGTGAATATGTCTAACTAAGAAACTACACATCTGATTTCAGTGGAGGTCAACTTAGAGTCAATCGCTGTGTAAGCAAAGGCCAGGGTACCATACTAGTCTTCCTTGTTGCAACATCTATGCTTATTTATAGTCAGGTTGCTCTTTTCATTTTCACGCTGTTCGTTTTCTATTTAGTTTTTATCAGTGTAGCATGTGTATGATATTGTTTTCAATTATCGTCATCGTGTGCTGAGTAATTCTCGAGAAGGCGAGAAGACTCACTGAGTTGTTTCCGGTTCAAAGGCCAGGGGACCAGGCTAAACCAGCGTGCCCTCCTCGTTTCTGCACTGTTTTTGCTTATGGAGAGTGAGACTTGGTCACGCTTATGCGACCATTTATTTATATGTCAGGATGCAAGATATTTGATCTTACATATTCTTTTAGAAGAATTTGACCAATCAACCATCTGCACTGTTTTTGCTTATGGAGAGTGAGGCGGGGAACACTTGCCAGTAGCAATGGATGGAATATCAGAGAAGGTGGCATCCAATCAGATATGAGTATGCGAGCCGACCCACAAAAGCGGTGGCGTGTCAAATCCACAGGCGCTCATGTCACTCCATGGCAAAGCGGATGCAATTTGGAAATTGCGAACAATATTATTGTAGTAGTCTTCACTGACCTCTCAGGCAAGGAGCCGCATAGACAGATAAACGTCGGTAGGGTGGTGACATCAGGGAGCCTACGTGGTGTAATGGTCAGCACACTGACCCGGAATGCAAGAGATGTGGGTTCGATTCCTGCTCTAGGTACAATATTTCCCATTTTCATCACCCCCCCATGACATTATCATTAGAATGTCAGATAAAAATGTATGCTTTTGATTTTTATACTAGACAATCTACCACTGAGATATAAAATTATGAATCGGGAAATAAGTGCTTTTCAACCAGTAGACCTACCATAAACTTCCCATGAAGAAGATCTGGAGTTCAAAATCGCAGAAACCACTGACTTAATCAAATTGGTACTTGTCGCTACCAAGCTTGGCACTCAGCATTAATGGGATATGACAAGAACTAGTTAAAGTTGCATAGTCCGATGGTTTTGAGTTTCTGTCATTTTTCTGAGATAAATATATTTGATTGGTCATTAGTATCTACTTTACTACAGTTTGAAGTAACTTTTATTTTAAATGGATAACATTTGAGATATTTGAAGTACAAGCATGTAAAATTAGTTTTGACAAGCACACCATGGGCTTCTGCAGTAACAGGTTCTATTAAATTGACTCAGTAGTCCCTTTTGTACATAAATAAATGCTTTATAAATGCACCAATAGCCAAGAAAGATATGTAGAATATAAGCTAGATAATTGTTTGGGTTTTGAAAATTAGATACTTCATCGGACTATGCAGCTCTAACACAGTATCAGTATAATGTGATTGTGTGGGATATCGGGTCATGGTGCTGGCAACCTGATCATGGTGCCAATGACATGGTCTCCCAGTAGGGCAGCACTATAAAGTCACCATGAGTGCGCACTGTCACAAGTCAGTACCTGTCCTGATATGACCTTAGATGTTGCCAGGACGCAAAACTCCAGCAACCAACCAACCTTTATCTGCCTTTGTATAAATAGAAGCACTGCTTTCCCGTCTTGATATGACCTTAGATGTTGCTAAGACGTAAAACAACAACAACAAACAAACAAACAAAAAACAGCTTTCCGTAGATGCAGGAATTATCTAGGAGAGCTAAGATTGTAGCCACCTGGAGGTTCTGTGCCCAGTGCACCGAGACTCTCACCACCCACCATGCACCCAGGGCTCCATCGCAGGGCTCAATTCTAGGGCTCAGTAGAATTCTAGGGGTGACAAATAAGGAAATACTCGAACGGACAGGGTTGCCCTCTATGGAAGATCTTCTGATCAAAAAGAATCTCCGGTGGACTGGACACCTTATGAGGATGTCATCAGACAGGCTACCGAAGCAGATTCTCTATTCTCAACTGTCTTCTGGCTACAGAAAGAGAGGTGCCCTCGTCTCTGGTTCAAGGATACCATCAAGAGAAACCTGAAGCAGAGAGACATTAAGACCGACTCATGGACATCACTCTCACAGCAGAGAGCTAAATGGAGAGCGGCAGTCAAGTAATGAAAGCAGTCTTTGTCGCATCGCGACCGACAGAATGATGATGAGTAGAATTCTAGGGCACCCAGGGATCTCAATGTAAATTCCTGGGGGTTATTTTGTGTGTGGTTGTTTTGTTTTTATTGTGTGGGTTTTTTTTTTGTGGCGAGGGTTCGCAATTCTAAAAGTGGATAGGCGCGATCAATGTCTGATCAAGTATCAAAAGAGGTTTTTTTAAATTTTAGTTGCAAAGAGAAATTGAAGCTAAAGATCTGAGGAAAGTAGTAATGAAAGAATTCACGATCTCCTTATTTTTGAGTTCACACAAAGCATTGCTTCAGGAGTTTATAAAAATGGTTTGCTCAGGATTGTTGGTGTTTTTCTTTAGCTAACTGTGACATGTTGGTTAGCATTATTTTCTACCAATGTTAAAGTTGCATCGTCCGTTGGTTTTGAATTTCTGTATTTTTTTCTGAGATAAATATATTAGATCAATCACTAGTATCTACTTTACATTAGTTCAAAATTACTTATATTTTAAATGGTAAACTTTTGAGATATTTTGAGTGCAAACATGGAAAATTAGTTTTGGCAAGCTTGCCAAAACTCTGACACCATAGACTTCTGCAGTAACAGGTTCTGTTAAATTGACTCAATATTGCCTTCTATACAGAAACAAATGCTTAATAAGTGCATCAGTATCTAAGTTAGATATGTAAACTCAAAACTAGATAATTGGTTTTGTTTTGAAAATTTGATATTTCATCGGACTATGCAGCTTTAAGTTGGTGTATAACTCATTATGCGAATATTATTTTGAATGGAGTCCACCTGTATTCCATGTCTGCTATTAACCCTTATATACGTATGTGTTACTATATTATATGTCAGCAGGGTTAATTAATATAAGGAGACCGAGGATGACGATATACGTCTGAGTGCTATTATTATTATACAATTGTGTATTTGGAAGATCTCGCCTTACATGAGTGACTTGCACTCACCTCTCCCTGGTGAAATGCAACATACGCATGTAGATTCGGTTGTTTAATGGTTAGAATGCTCACCCGGGAATGCCAGAAATGTGAGTTTGATTACCATTTGTTTGCAACACCCCACGTTACACTGGTGCTGTGACCAAGATGCTCTCCATGCTGAGTGATGTAGTCATCTTAAACCTTCCCGGTGGGAAGTAATGGACAAGTGCTCCCCAGATATTTGTAATCGTTAGAACCAGACGTGGTGGTAGAATTGGTAGAGCATAGGCTTCCCATGCGGAACGTCTGGATGTTTTATTCCCTGTTGAGTCAAACCAATGACTTACAAAATTGATGCTTGTCACTACCTGGCCTGGTACTGAGCATTACTAGGATATGACAAGGACTGGTTAGCTCAGTATATCAGGATAATGTGATTGAGTAGGATATTGGATCATGGTTCTAGTGGCCTAGTCACTCAGTGGAGAAGCACTATAAACTCGCCATGAGTGCGCACTGTCACAAGTCGGTACCCGTACCAATATGACCGTAGATGTTGCCAGGACGTAAAACCCCAACAACTGTAAGGACAACAATGAGATGTATGCTTCCACAGGGGTGAGTGCAGTGAGTTGATCTCACTTCCATACATTAAATAATTGATTGATTGCTGATGGTTTGATATTGTTGTAAAATATTCCGATAAAACGCATTGGTGGGGAATGCAAATGGTATATAAAGGAGTACAAATGGTATATTAATGTAAATGATGTATAGGGCCAGGTGCATGAATGTATGTATGTAGTTGCTGGTGATTCTTTACTTGTGGTCAATAGTCATTGTGTATTAGGTAGATAGTGTGAATGAGGCACTAGTGACAGTGTGTAAGGAGCCTCAAGAGCTCTACTCACTACCCCCTCCCCCCCCCAACTCTTAGTCACGGATCACCACACACACAGCAGGAAGGTGCAGGCCAAGCAGCCACACCGCATGGTGGTGGTGGGTAGGCAAATGAGTGAGGTGAGGCATGACAGACTGCTGCTTACGGCCCTGTCACACTACGACGTAAGGCGTTAGCATCGGGACAACGTGAAAATAAATTAAATACATCGAACCTCTCGGCATAATATGCAAATTCAGGACGTCAATGCCGCGTAGTTGACGTGAGCATAACATTGGTAAAGTGTAGTGATAACATCATTCAACGAGAGAGGACAACGTAATTATGCTCACGGTACGTTATATATGTTATACGATCACCAAAACTATGTTACGTTATGTTACATTACGTCATGACACGGTGGCGAAATGCTAAACATACATTGGATGTATGTTAGGCGTACGTTATCCATACATTGTCATTACGCTGACTGTACGTTCCCACCGCCTTTGAACGTAGTGAGCAGCGTTTGACTAACGTACGTCTAACATCATCGACATTTGCCTAATGTGTACATAACATATGGCGAACATAAAATCCTTACCTTGTCCAACGTTGTCGTACGTAGAAAGTTTTCATGTTGAAAACCTCGACATAGCTCGACGTAACTCGACGTATTTCGACGTAAATTGACATCTGCCTAACGTAACCATGATGTAACCTGACGTACCTCAACGTAATGATGAAACGTCACCTATATCGGGTTACGTTGGCTCGTTACGGTTCACGTTGACATGCCTATTAAGGCCATGTATCCATAGACTGGTCCCTTGTGGTGTGTCCCCGTGTTCCATGTTCGCGTGTGACATGGCACACAGACAATGAACCTGTGCTTTGTTCAGTGGCGTTCCCATGGGTTAGGGGCCCAGGGACCGTATGGCCATGTGACATTCTGACTGGGGATGTTCATTGTCTGTGTGATGCATCACTAGGTCACAAGCGAACATGGAACAAGGGAACAAGGGAACACACCAGAAAGGAACAGTCTATGGATACACAGCCTTACATAGTCTGAGTCTGGGATTTAAATTTAATGTCACAATTATTTATTTCCACACAAGACCTTCAAATAACATCTAACTATGATTGCCTCAAATTAAATGACACATCATTAATGGGTGGTGACCTCTGGAATCTGCAGGGCATTTTTCCTAAGGCATTTTCACATCCGGCCAGTTAGTTTTTTTGTGGTATCACCCGACCGTGGCTCCCACCGAGATAAAAATAAGTGTCCGGCAAGGGGTCTTTTTCTCCTGACCCCCCCCCCCCCGCCACTCCTCACTCCCCACCCCTTCTGCCTTCCTCTCCTCCAATTTCCCCTCTCGAAGCAATGACATTGGCTTCAAAAGCATATTTGAGAAGATGGCACCCCGGTGCATCACTCCCAGGGACTGGGAACCAGATGGGATGGCCGAATGAGTTGAGCGTTCGTCTCCCGTTTTGGTAGATCATGGGATTCGAAGCCACGGTTCGAACCCTGGTCGAGTCAAAACAATTACTTAACAATTTATATTCGTTGCTTCCTAGCTTGGTGCTTGGCATTATTAGGATAGGGCTAGGACTGGTTGGCTCAGTGTCAGAATAATGTGACTACATGGGATATCAGGTCATGGTGCTGGTCACCTGATTTCCCAGTGGGGAAGCAGTAGAAAGTCACCATGAGTGTGCACTGTCACAAGTCGGTACGCATCCTGATATGACCTTATATGTTGCCAGGACGTAAAACTCCAACAACCAACCCTGTGGGCCAGCATTATAGAGTCGCCATGATTGCGCACTGGCCACAAGTCGGTAACCATCCTGATATGACCTTAGATGTTGCCAGGATGTAAAACTCCAACAACCAACCAACTGTAATCAATCACCGAGCCTAATACCAGTGTCGTAAGATGCACTGACCTCCCCAGGTGAAATGTCTGTCACATGCACACGTAGGCCTGGGTAGGTTGATTTTATTAGAATGCCTAGGTAAACTAACAGTAAACTGCATAATAGCAGAAGTTTGGGTTTGAATATTGCCCTAGACACAATGCTTCCGTTCATTTGCAAAAACGCATCCAGAACATTGGAGCCGTGACCAGGATTCTCTACAGGCTGTGTGGTGTATAATATCGTACTTCCTTCCCTGCGTGTGTACTGTGAGTGAGCATATACAAATGTGGCAAAGGACAATAAATGCCTAGGTAACATTCAATGGTGTTTTTTTTGTAATTGCTTAAATGTGTTTATAGCTGCATTGCTGGCCCCACCTATTTTCAGTTCTGGTTCAAGTGACCTCAACATATCCTCATGATCATGCTGTCAGTCGCGATGCGACAAAGACTGCTTTCATTACTTGACTGCTGCTCTCCATTTAGCTCTCTGCTGTGAGAGTGATGTCCATGAGTCGGTCTTAATGTCTCTCAGCTTCAGGTTTCTCTTGGTGGTACATTTCATGAAAGCTGCCTGCAAAAGTGTTGAAGTGCTGCTGGCTTTTGCAAGTTACCAGCGGTACTCTCTCCGGGAGCAAATAGAGGTTTCACACTGGCAAGAACATGTCCAGACAGGCGCAAAACTATTTGTCCCTGCAGTGGCTGGTCGGGATATGTTGGGAGTTCCATACATCAACCGCCCTTAATGCTGCCACAGTGACATGGTTTTTTGTTTAGGGTTTGCTCCCTTAGCCTTCGGTTCAGTCAAGAACCTGTACCACAAGGCAGTGGTTTACAACTCTGCAGGGAAGGGGCATCAAACTCCCTGAGGTGTTGCAATACCTGCAATACCTGCATACCACAGATGCCTAGGTAAACTTATGGTAAACCGCATAATGACAGAAGTTTAGGTTTGAATACTGCCCTAGACACAATGCTTCCCTTCATTTGCAAAAATGCATCCAGGACATTGGGGCCGTGACCAGGATTCTCTACAGGCTGTGTGATGTATAATATCGTACTGCCATCCCTGCGTGTGTACTGTGAGTGAGCATATACAAATGTGGCAAAGGACAATGAAAGCCTAGGTAAAATTCAATGGTGTATTTTTGTTTAATTGCTTAAATGTGTTTATATCTGCATTGCTGGTGCCACCTATGTTCAGTTCTGGTGCAAATGACCTCAACATATAACACAGTAAGATAGGGCCAGTTCACTGCTCTTTAAGCTGAAAATAGCACAAGTTGACACTGCACCCTGCCGACCCACCCATCACCCCGAATCCCACCTTCAATACGGACATTCCGAGTAACTCTCCACTAGTGCCTACAGAAGTACTGAATAGGTGACTCAGTGTGCTTACAGACCGGAAGTTGGGGGTTGTTGTTCCTCGAAGTCTTACCCTTCATCCTAGGTCCTATGCTTCAAAGCTGTACAATTTGATTAAAGAATCAAATTTGTAAACCTAAAACAAGTATCTATATTTGATCTTACAGACTATACCTAAGCCCCAGTCACACCATACGGCCGAGCCCCGGATTTTGAGCCGGACCACCCCCGGAACGATCGCCTGGACTGTCCCAGATCGCCCCCAGGATAAAATCACTGTTTTCGTCCTTTTTTTTGCCTTGCAGCCACACCTTCCCAGACGAGCCCCGGACCAGAGGCCGGACCGCCCCGGATGGCCCAAGGACTCCCCGGTGTAGCCATGGACTAGTCCTGGATGAGCCGGGAGTGATCCGGGAGTGATCCGGGAGTGGTCCTGGCCGATCCGTGGCTGATCCGTGGCTGATCCATGGCTGGTCCGTGGCTGATCCGAGGTGATGTGGGGTGATACAGGTCTTATCCAGGCAGTCCGGGAGTGGTCCGTGGCTACGCCGGGGGTAGTCCGGGATAGTCCGGGGGTAGTCCGGGTTAAACCGTGGCTCATCTGGGCCAAAATTGCCCCGGACCACCCCCGAACAGCCCCGGTCTGGTCTCGGTCCACCCGCGGACCATGCCTGGACTACCCGGACCACCCCCGGATCATGCCAGATTGAGCCTGGATCGCAAAATCCCCCGGACCGCCCGGATCTTTTAAACATTTATAAACATCCGGGGTGAAGCCCGGATGGGGCCGGATAAGCTACGGATCAGGCCGGATCAGGGCGGGTCACCACAGACGAGCCACGGACGAGCCACGGATCACCCTGGATCGCCACGGACCACCCCGGATGACGGTCCAGGGCTCGTCCAGCCCCATATCTGGGTAGGTTTGACTGGGGCTTTAGATACTAGTCAACTTATTAAGAATTAGTTGCTGCATAGAAGGGACACTATGTCGATGTAATAGAACCTGTTACTGCTGAACCTTATGGTGTCAGGGTTTTGGTGTGCGTGCCAAAACTAATCTTACATGTTTGCACTTCAAATATCTCAAAAGTTAGTAATTTCAAATAAATGTTACTTCAAACTAAAGTAATGTAGATACCAACAATCAATCTGATGTATTTATCTCGGAAAATGGCAGAAACTCGAGACCATCGGACTGTGCAACTTTAATTGTTCCTGGTATAGCTCATTTTGAACCTAACCACCCGCTTCCTGCCGAACCAAAATTGGTCATGTTGGTAGTGTGGTAAATTCTTGACCTACATTTGTTTCTAATGCCTTGTTTGTTTGTTGTTTTATGTCCTAGTAACAGCTGAGGTAATATCAGGATAGGTACCTACTTGTGACAGTGCGCACTTATGGCGACTTTATAGTGCTGCACCAATGGGAAACCAGGCCACCAGCATCATGACCTGATATCCCACTCAGTCACATTATCCTGACACTAAGCCAACCAGTCCTTGCCCTATCCTAATAATAGGTATTTTCAAAAATAGTTTGGAGTTTGATCTAATGGATTTCACCTGTTAGTATATTTAATTTGAAATAAAATGACACTTCATTTGTGAAAATCGCTCTAATATTAAAGAAGATATGGACTTTTTTAGGTTGTTATGGACTTTTTTAGGTTGTTACTTAATTGGTCCCACCAAAACTAAAAAGATAGCATTTTTGATGGCCCCAAGAATTAAAAGTAACCACCCTATCAGACTTTCTGTATTTTTTCCTTCAAATCCATGGCCTATACAATGAGAATAAAATGATCCAGGGGTCTGATGTGGTTATATTTCAAGATATACATCTTCAAAAATGCGCAAAATCACAATTTCCTTAATTTCACCAATTTCCAAATTTCGCTTTGGACCACTTTTGGGGGCTTGGTTGTGGAAAAAATTGGCACCCATATTAAATTATTCTGATTTATCCCTAAGCTACTGATGAGTCTTGTCATTGCTATTTTTTTTCAGGACTACATATGCTTGGGAAAAGCTTAAAAAAATAGGTTTAAAATGATCCAGAGCTCAATTTGACAAGTGATAAAATCCGGTAAAAGGAAATGCCCAACTTTGAGCAGGCTTATTTGGTACAGAAAAGCACCCGTATAAGATAATTGCATGAAATTTTCACACTGTACTACCTTCAATATGCTCCTTCTGTTTACGTTACATACAATACAATTTGATAGATGTGAATGTTTAAAAAAAAAAAATTTCAAACCCTGTGTGTGTGTGGGCAGTGTGTTTATGGCACATTGCATAACAACTGGCACATTGCATAACAACTTTAGCATTCAATTATTAAGTAGAGCCAACATTGATTTTGTCTCAAATTTACGCCTTCACACTGTGCATTGCTAAGAATCATGATTAACTTCTTTTTTTAAAGATTCGGTTCCGAAATGGTTGTTAATTGAACATTTTAAATTAAAATTTAAAATAGATGGACAAAGAATTTATTCAAGGACAAAATATGACTATATGGCCTGTAGTATTGGCAACAAAATGATATCATTGGCATGATGATGCTAGCTCTGGTGAATGGGCGCCAGAGGTTTGAAGAAGCAGTGTAAAATTTCATGCATAAGTTAGTTGAAACAAAACGTGATTTTCTACATAAATAGACTTGACAAAGCATTGATTTTCAGTAGCTGATCAAAGTCATATCCTAATATGGATGGTACTATTAGAAAGAAGAAATATGAAGCTTTATTTTGCTTTAGATTTTATTTCAATTGGTGAACAACTTAGAACACACCAACAGATTGAAAATGATGAATTTTAAGCCTCCACACACAGATTATTGGTGGATTGGCAAGGCACTTGGGATACCTACTAATAATGCCAAGTGCCATGCTATGAAGTGACAAGTATCAATTGTTAAGTCATTGGTTTGACTCGACCAGGGTTCGAACACGGAAACTCATGGGTTCAGATCCCCCGATCTCCCAAAACAGGAAACAGAAGCTCAACTTATTTGGCCACCCCCGCCTGGTGTATTTCTAATGTAGATTTCTATGAAACTGTCCTAGCAAATATTTTACATTAAATTTTAAGTTAAATATGTAGAATCAAGTCTAGGTAATTGTTTTGGTTATGACAATTTTATGTTTTTACAGGAACTTTATGCAACGTTAATAAATGAATAGATTAATAGGTTGGCTCAGTGTCAGGATGTTGTGATTGAGTAGGATATTGGGTCATTGTGCTGGCAGCCTGGTCTCCCAGTGGGGCAGCGCTATATATTTGCAATGAGTGCGCACTGTCACAAGTTGCTACCCGTCCTGATATAACCTTATATGTTGATAGGACGTAAAACAACAAACAAACAAACAAACTGAGCACTGTGTGTATTAACACTGTGAGGGCGCCCTGCGTCAGGTGCATACACTGCATCATTTTTCTGGATTCATGCAGTGTGCTTCATCGCCACCACAGCCTGGCCAGGAAGGAGTCTGACTAGTGGCCTGCTGGGTGCCAGCTTCAGTATCTCAGGAGACTAGTATTACCTCCACACCCTCACCCGCTCTACATCTACACCCACACCCATTCCCTGATACCCACACCCACACCCACATCCACACCCACATCCACATCACCCACAATACATCAGGGACCGCTTGGGGCAGCTTGTAGGGACTTTCTGGTAATCTGAGATTGGGTGGGGTAGGGGGGGGTTGTGGGGGTAGGGGGGGATTAGCGGGGAGGGATGAATGAAGAGGAGGAGGAGGTGGGGAGGAGCGGGGGCGGGGGGGGGACATTAAAGTGCTGATGGCATCAACCATGTGACAGTGGGTTAGGGTGTAAAGACAATTCATCGGCTGAACACACTCGTTACTCAAGCTTTAGATAATCACCAATTAAAATTAAAGGAACAAAATTAATATTAATATAATGTTCTTTTTGGATGGCAAACAATCGCTTTCGGTGTAATTAAATAGAGTTTCTTAAAGAAGGAAGCCGGTTCAAATATGGCTTAAATGGGTTATTAATATCATTAGCGTTGTGTACAGATATGTTTCCGAGCTGTCAATATAACCATGTTAGTAAATCACACCCACTGGCCCCCCTCCCCCGTCACCGCACTGTGGGCATGCTCGGGTTTCTGGGCCAACACTTGCTCATTGTGTATTGTGTGCAGCTTCCAGTCACCAGGACTGCGACGGGTCGCCGTCTTACAAACAATTTACCGCATTTGTTCCCTATACATAAAGTGACGCATACTGACTGATGAGCACCGGGTCACACTCTGCCCTCGTCCTTATCAGATAAGGTAGGCTTCGCATCAATCAGTTCACGAGCAGTTCCAATGTCATATCAGGATGGATACTGACTTGTGACAGTGCACATTCATTCCGACTTTATAGTGCTGTCCCAATCTATTCACTCAGTCACTGCTACGATCTAATTCTGTTATTTAGAATCATGAATATTCACTGGGGGTTGAAATATTGTTTATTTAACAGAATACCATACTCAATAAGTGAAATTTGTTCAAAACTGAAGCAATATTATTATTAATGCCACCACATTATGTTGTACTTTCTATCCAACCATGATGGCTGACGAGGCACTGATCAAGTGGTGCTAATCGTTTGATGCAAATCCTCAACAATGTGATTTATAATGCATTATGTGAATATGAAGGCACAGAAGGGAATTATTATAATTATTCTGATTTTTATTATTCTGTATATTGCCACCTTGTTGCTATGCTCATGACTGGTGGTGTGGTCACTGGCGCTCATCCTACCTATCGTGCGTGCCAAACCACCAGTCGCACTGGAGGATTTTTCCTTTAGGCAAGGGCTATTATAGAGGGAGTGCACGTGACGTCATCACGCAGCAGTCAGCGGTCAGCGGCCAGCCATCTTGGATTACAAGCACCCTCCCTAGCCATGTTGTGAATGCATGCAGATGCAGTAAAACAGAGGTTTCTTGTGTTCTTGGAGGTTCTGGGCAGTTTACATCAACTGTGTTTACTTACAACACTTTAGCAACAACTTCTGAGGCAAAACTGCTTAAAACAGTGACAAATAAACCAACAAATCAATAAATAAGCACAGTGTAGGCTGCCAGCAGTTGCCAGCCTTCTGTATGTTATCCAATATGGCCACCGAAAGTTGCCTCATGACGTCATTACACCGCCTCTATTTGCTAGCCAAGGAATATATCTTCTCCACTATATATGCATTGTGTTCCTTTTAAGATGTATCTGCTCCTTCATATGTATATAATTATATATGGGACTGTCTCAAAAGGTGCTAAGCAATATGGGACAAAACTTTGTCCATAGTAATGATCAACATACTATCTACTTATGCATTTGCTCAGGATAAACTGATTTGCTTTTTACATGGTGTTTCATAATCCCAATAGAATACATATTGATTTGAAGCAAATGTCCTTGTGTTTTTAGTGTAACCGTTTCTGTGCCGTTTTGTGTCAATCGTTACTATGGACAACAAAAACGAAGAGCTAGCACCTTTTGAGACAGGCTCACATGTATATATATATATCTGTATATATATATATAAGTGTGTATAAATATATTGCTAACATGGGAGGTTTTGGGGAACCGGTTTGAAAGTTGCATGTGAGCAGGTGAGGTAAGGTGACAGGTAAGAACAGGTGAGGGAAGGGGAGGACAGGTGAGGACATCTGGAGTATTGTATTAATTGTTCCACATAAAGGCACACATGGATCGAACTAAGGGTTCATCTGAAGTTTTAAACATGTTCACAATCATTGAAAGTGTAGTACTTTTCCAGATCGCCCCCCCCCCTCCCCACACAGTTGTGCACATCAACATTTTAATACAAAATATAAGGTACGCCAATAAATATCAACATTTTCTTAAATGATTAAAGCTGCATAGTCCAATGAAGCATCAAATTTTCAAAACCAAAATAATTATATAGATTTGACTCTACATGTCTAAGTTAGATATTGATGCACATATTAAGCATTTGTTGCCACATAGAAGCGAACACTGAGACAATTTGATAGAACATGTTACTGTTGAAGCGTATGGTAAGTTTGCATGTTTGATTTCCAAATATCTCAAATCTTATCCATTTAAAATCAAAGTTACTTTAACCTGAAATAAGGTGGATTATAACGATCAATTTAATCTATTTATCTCAGAAAGATTACCAAAACGCAAAACCATCGGGCTATGCAACTTTTAAAGTTGTGCCCAACTGACACACCACACCTCCCTCCCCCCCTGTTGTACGCTTTGTATGACCGTGAAAATGTTGAAAACTCTGGATGAGCCATAATCCAATTACCTTAGTATGAAACAACAACAAAAATGGAATAATAAAAGGCATACACAAATATGGGGTTTGAATGCCACGGAGCTTACAGGGTGAGGATTCAGACCGAGACAAACCCTCGCCCCGAAATATCTGCCTGAGATTTGGGCTAGAATTTTATCAATTTATTATTAATAAAATATTAATCTATTCATTTATTATAAAGTTGCATACTCCGATAAAAGCATAATATTTTCAAAATCAAAACAATTACCTAGATTTGATTCTACATATTTTACTTAGATACTGATGCACATATTAAGCATTTGTTGCCATATAGAAGGGGACACTGAATCAATTTAATAGAACCTGTTATTGCTAAAGAAACATGGTGTCAGAATTTTGGAATGCTTGCCAAAATTAATTTAGCATGTTTGCACTTCAAATATCTCAAAAGTTAGTCATTTAATATAAAAGTTACTTCAAGCTAAATTCAGGTAGATTAATTTATTTAGAACTGTCTGTACTCCCTTGTATACTTCCCAGATTTGGTCGAACTATAGAATGTATAGCATTAGAAAACTGGATGTAGCATATAATGACATTATGAGGTTATTACTCCGTCTACCTAGGTATCACAGTGCTTGTCAGCTGTTTGCCAATATTGATGTGCCAGCCTTCCAGGCTGTTATCAGGAATCTACTATTCAAATTTATTACTAGACTTGACAAATCAGAAAATGTTATAATATGGGGACTTGTAAAAATAGGAGAGAGTGATCTCAGATTTACGGCTCCCATATGGAGGCATTGTTACAAACTACTGTATGTAGACCAACATTTTGATATTAGTTAGTATGGTAGTATTCATACTATTACTTATATCCTATTCACATTAATTTGTATATCTACCTGCCATGGACCAAATTATGTAACTACCATAATCCTGAGTCTGAAATAAAGAATTCAATTCAATTCAATTCAATTACAATGACCCTACTATATTTAGCTCAAAAGGTGACAGAAACTCAAAACCATCGGAATATGCAACGTTAAAGCCTCACCCAGAAATGTCTGCCTAAAATGTGGACTAGAATTTTTTCTAATTTATTATTATTAATGTATTAATCGATTAATCTATTACCAATAAGCTGGGGAATTTTCAATTGTGTACAATAGATCTTCCTGCTTCCCCTGCTCCTTACATGGTTACATTTGATATATACAACTTAATGTGAGTTTATTTTTTATTTCATTTTGATCTAATAAATATATAATAATTAAAATGTCCCTAGCTTAGTCAATCAAGCATAACATAATGCATTTCATATACAACTTGCAATGAATGACTACAAAGCAGAGAATAATAAAGTGAATTCAAATGAAACCAATCTAATATCAGTTTTGTCAAATTGGTCACTTGATAGAAATATAAAGAAATTTAAGCCTTCCTAGGATAGGCTGGTTGGTTGTTGGAGTTTAACATACATGCAACATCTAAGGCCATATCAGGATGGATACCGACTTGTGACAGTGCACACTCATGGCAACTTGATAGTGCGGCCCCACTGGGAGACCAGGTCATGAGCACCATGACCTGAGCCAGGCTAGGAACCGACAATTAGTATACATTTTTAGTTCATTGGTTTGACTCAACCAGGGTTCAAATTCATGGCTTTGAATCCGACCTACCAAAATGAGAAATGGATGCTCAACTTATTCGGCCATCCCATCTGGTCACTGGCGGAATTAGCCATGTTCGGGATGTCATAAAACTGGTAGCATGCCCATGACTAGACGCATTCTCCCTCCTGCCCACACTCTGTACATTGGCCGTCACCCATTATCCATCTCTGGTTTCCACTCCCCTGCCAAGCCAGTCTCTCGACACAAACAAAACATGCCAGGCTTCACATCAACTCGACAGATGGCGCCAATGCCTGTTTTCCCACCCACTCCAGAGAGGGCACCAGAGAATGATTTCCCCGCATAACTCTATCACCCACGAACGATTTCCTCTTTACTCGAGAAGGTTCCACAGCGAGGAAAGGAGGAAAAACGGGTGACCACTGACCCATATTGAGCATACCCTTGCAGGAATGGTTTCCCATTCTTTAAGTCCTGATATTGTGTGATTTAAACAGAAGTCGATGTAGATAAATTTAAAATATACTTCAAGCACTTTAATTTGTGCAAAAGATACATATATATGTGTAACTATGTCTGAACAAGAAACTACTAAAAAAATAATAGGATCTTTCCATAATTTGAGCCAATCAGAGATGTTCTTTTCGATTGCAAATGGCCGCCCCTTATGGGGGCCGCCATTTGCAATAAAAAAGAACAGCTCTGATTGGCTGACACTGAGAGCTGTTCTCAGCCAATCAGAGCTGTTCTTTTTGATTGCAAATTGCGGCCCCCACAGAGACGGCCATTTGCAATAAAAAAAGAACAGCTCTGATTGGCTGACACTGAGTTTTCGCGAGAACGAGAAGAGGAAAATCCATTTCCTGCAAGTTCAAACAGGCTTAGACAAGTTCAAACATGGATGGTTGTCCCTCTCCTTTCAGCGCTGAATATGCTTATGGAGAAGACCCGTCAGGTCCTACGTGTTGATTTTTTAATGCTTTTTTTTTAATAACTCAGATTGTCACCTTCTACTATCATAAAATACTTTAAATCCTATTTTGCTGTACTTATATCGGTTATTGATCAAAAAATATTAAGTGTTAGATTAAGCTGCAGATAAATAATCTACCTCACTCAGTTCTCGCGAACACGAGAAGAGGAAAGTCTATTTCTGGCAATTTCAAACGGACTCAAACGGGTTCAAACGTGGCTGGTTGTCCCGCTCCTTTCAGCGCTGAATATGCTTATGCTTTACACTACACATAGCGCTAGAGGCTGGTTTCCCTTTTACTCCACAGATGGCGCTATAGCATGATTCCCCCTTAACTCCACAGGTGGCCCTATAGCATGGCTTCCTCTTTAGTCTCTAGGTGGCGCTAGCAGATGGTTTCCCCTTTGCTCTATAAAGGCACCAGGAACAAACAATCAGAAAATAAATCTAGATACCGGTCACAGAACAACCACTGTGGCAATCATTACCAACGCAACACAACCACAAGCCAATAAGCAACCACTTATTGTCACATCGAGAATTAAACCGTCAGATCGAGAATTGTAAAACAACCCTGTCAACTAGAACCAGAAAACAGCTCTAATCACCGCCCACACAACAAGAACAACGGGCAGAGGACGCCCTCCGGTTGGGGCCATCAGTTGTCGAGTCGAGTCAAGCATGTAGACTGTCGCAGCGCTGAGGATGCAAGGACTGTGCTCAGGTCAGCGTGCTGATGGCCCAGTCTCCCAGTCGGGCAACACTATAAAGTCACCATGAGTGTGCTCTGTCACAAGTCAGTATCCGTCTGGATATGACCTTAGATGTTGCTAGGACGTAAACCAACAACAAACAAACACAAGAACCCCAGCAGTCAATCACTACCACACCCCGGCTACAAAATATCACTGACAACCAATGACAAACTATTGCGACTCCACTAAAAAAGGACCCTGAATGGTATAACTACATTTAATATTAATGCGTGCCCAGACGTCATGAACAGCAGATAATAGTATTAACTCTACCCCCTTCATTTCACCTGTGATGCTACTATTCAATACATGTGTACTAACTCATTAGAAAACCTAAGGAAGAAAGGGAGACAAGTCACAAAGATAGACAGTGAGGATTTGTGCTTTATTGGCATCAACTCCTGAATTTTAATAGCATCAGACAGAGTGTCTGGGGTCCTGCTCAAGAGTAGGTGTGTCTCACTCAAGAGCCAGGAGTAGTGTGCCAGTGTCCCGTGTGACGGGAGCGTCAGTCCTTCATTTGCATAATCTTGTGCATCTCGTGTGGGTCAGAAGCCTAGAGGGGAGGGGCGACTGGACCTCACACAGCCAGCCAATCAGGCACCCCCCACAGCCTGGGGGGGCAGCAACCCCCAGCAGAGGTGGCTGCCACCCCACCCAGCCGCAGGCGGTGTCCTGGTGTATATACAGGCTGGTGTGCTGCCCATCGGTATCCTGGCGGCAGGTAGTTGAATACAGTTACAAATATATATATATCTATATATACCAAGAATGTCCTTTCTCTCCAATTGCATTCTTTATTAATACATAGAGGGACATTTCATCAACCTTGAACTGTTTCTTATATAACACAGCTCTTCATTAATCTTAGGCATCATGTATGAACATAAATTTCACATAGTTTATATCATGCCATAATGTGAGTGAGGCATCCTTGCTTTTTAGATTACCTAACCTTCTCCCCACTCCGCAGCCCAAGAATAACAATGCTCTCTGCCAATATATAATTCTAAACCGAACATCCGTATATTTTACATACAGCCACAAAGCCAGTCAAAATAAGCCACACGTGACTCTAGGAATCAATCACAAACAACCCCAACCAGTGGTCGCAGTAGAGGCATAATCACACCTTCATCTTGGTATTAGAACACCGCACCCCCCTACCGCCCACCTAGCTACGGCGTGCACTCATCTCCACTTCCCAATTCCATACTCTCACCCCTAGCTAATACACACACCATAACTACTTACCCACACCGTACACACACCGGCACTACTCACCCACACCTTACACACACCGTCACTACTCACCCACACCATACACACACCATCACTACTCACCCACACCTTACACACACCATCACTACTCACCCACACCTTACACACACCATCACTACTCACCCACACCTTACACACACCATCACTACTCACCCACACCTTACACACCATCACTACTCACCCACACCTTACACACACCGTCACTACTCACCCACACCTTACACACAACATCACTACTCACCCACACCTTACACACACCATCACTACTTACCCACACCCTACACAGACCGTCACTACTCACCCACACCTTAGACACCATCACTACTCACCCACACCTTACACACACCATCACTCCTCACCCACACCTTACACACACAATCACTATTCACCCACACCTTACACACACCATCACTCCTCACCCACACCTACACACACCATCATTACTCACCCACACCTTACACACACCATCACTCCTCACCCACACCTTACACACACCATCACTACTCAGCCACACCTTCACACACCATCACTCCTCACCCACACCTTACACACACCATCACTACTCATCCACACTGTACACACACCATCACTACTCACCCACACCTTACACACCATTCACTACTCACCCACACCTTACACACACCATCACTCCTCACCCGGACCTTACACACACGATCACTACTCACCCACACCTTACACACCGTCACTACTCACCCACACCTTACAAACACCGTCACTACTCACCCACACCTTACACACACCATCACTACTCACCCACACCTTACACACACCATCACTACTCACCCACACCTTACACACACCATCACTACTCACCCACACCTTACACACCATCATTACTACTCAGCCACACCTTACACACACCATCACTACTCACCCACACCTTACACACACCATCACTACTCACCCACACCTTACACACACCGTCACTCCTCACCCACACCTTACACACACCATCACTACTCACCCACACCTTACACACACCATCACTCCTCACCCACACCTTAGCCACCACAATCACTACTCACCCACACCTTTTCACACCATCACTTCTCACCCACACCTTACACACACCATCACTACTCACCCACACCTTACACACACATCACTACTCACCCACACCTTACACACACCATCACTACTCACTGACACCTTACCCACCACAATCACTACTCACCCACACCTTTCACACCATCACTACTCACCCACACCTTACACACACCATCACTACTCACCCACACCTTACACACCATCACTACTCACCCACACCTTACACACACCATCACTACTCACCCACACCTTACACACACCATCACTACTCACCCACACTTTACACACACCATCACTACTCACCCACACCTTACACACACCATCACTACTCACCCACACCTCACACACAACATCACTCCTCACCCACACCTTACACACCATCACTACTCACCCACACCTTACACACACCGTCACTACTCACCCACACCTTACACACAACATCACTACTCACCCACACCTTACACACACCATCACTACTTACCCACACCCTACACAGACCGTCACTACTCACCTACACCTTACACACCATCACTACTCACCCACACCTTACACACACCATCACTCCTCACCCACACCTTACACACACAATCACTATTCACCCACACCTTACACACACCATCACTCCTCACCCACACCTTACACACACCATCATTACTCACCCACACCTTACACACACCATCACTCCTCACCCACACCTTACACACACCATCACTACTCACCCACACCTTACACACACCATCACTCCTCACCCACACCTTACACACACCATCACTACTCATCCACACTGTACACACACCATCACTACTCACCCACACCTTACACACACATTCACTACTCACCCACACCTTACACACACCATCACTCCTCACCCGGACCTTACACACACGATCACTACTCACCCACACCTTACACACCATCACTACTCACCCACACCTTACACACACCGTCACTACTCACCCACACCTTACACACACCATCACTACTCACCCACACCTTACACACACCATCACTACTCACCCACACCTTACACACACCATCACTACTCACCCACACCTTACACACCATCATTACTACTCAGCCACACCTTACACACACCATCACTACTCACCCACACCCTACACACACCATCACTACTCACCCACACCTTACACACACCGTCACTCCTCACCCACACCTTACACACACCATCACTACTCACCCACACCTTACACACACCATCACTCCTCACCCACACCTTAGCCACCACAATCACTACTCACCCACACCTTTTCACACCATCACTTCTCACCCACACCTTACACACACCATCACTACTCACCCACACCTTACACACACAATCACTACTCACCCACACCTTACACACACCATCACTACTCACTGACACCTTACCCACCACAATCACTACTCACCCACACCTTACACACCATCACTACTCACCCACACCTTACACACACCATCACTACTCACCCACACCTTACACACCATCACTACTCACCCACACCTTACACACACCATCACTACTCACCCACACCTTACACACACCGTCACTACTCACCCACACTTTACACACACCATCACTACTCACCCACACCTTACACACACCATCACTCCTCACCCACACCTTACACACACAATCACTCCTCACCCACACCTTACACACCATCACTACTCACCCACACCTTACACACACCGTCACTACTCACCCACACCTTACACACACCATCACTCCTCACCCACACCCTTACACACACCATCACTCTCACCCACACCTTACACACACATCACTACTCACCACACCTCACACACCTCACTACTCACCCACACCTTACACACACCATCACTACTCACCCACACCTTACACACACCATCACTACTCACCCACACCTTACACACACCATCACTACTCACCCACACCTTACACACACCATCACTACTCACCCACACCTTACACACACCATCACTACTCACCCACACCTTACACACACAATCACTACTCACCCACACCTTACACACACCATCACTACTCACCCACACCTTACACACCACAATCACTACTCACCCACACCTCACACACCATCACTACTCACCCACACCTTACACACACCACCACTACTCACCCACACCTCACACACCATCACTACTCACTTACACCTTACACACCACAATCACTACTCACCCACACCTTACACACACCATCACTACTCACCCACACCTCACACACACCATCACTACTCACTTACACATTACACACCACAATCACTACTCACCCACACCTTACACACACCATCACTACTCACCCACACCTCACACACCATCACTACTCACCCACACCTTACACACACCATCACTACTCACCCACACCTCACACACACCATCACTACTCACCCACACCTTACACCCACCATCACTACTCACCTCCCAACTTACACACACACCCACTATCAGTTCTCCCCGATGGCTTAAAAATTGATGCTTGTTGTCTCCTGGTCAGTGGCTAGGCATTATTGAGATAGGGCAAGGACTGGTTTCCAGCATAATGTGACTGAGTGGGATATCAGGTCATGGTGCTGGCAGCCTGGTCTCCCAGTGGGTCAGCACTATAAACTCGCCACGAGTGCGCACAGTCACAACTCCGTATCCGTCCTGATATGACCTTAGATATTGCCAGGACATGAAACAACAACACCCATTCCCACCCCCGCCTCTTCCCCCCCCCCCTCCCCACACACACCTAGCAGCCATTACAGCATCACCGCCTGCTGTCCCTATGCAGTGCTTTATTCCCCCCTAACCCCCTTTCCTCCCCCTGACGGCCTCTCCACACACCACGCGCCGGGCCGTGGATGTAAACCGGGCCTGAACGCCTGTGGAATGGAGGGCGGGACCCATGGCCCAACACTGATTGCCTGCAACAATTGCAGATATGGTCTGTGTTACTATGATCAATCCCCCAACCCAACCCACTGCAGCTCCCTGTTCACATATCTGTGTCGATATCTCTGCCTCTGTCTCCCATTCTACCCCAGGCTCTATTGGAAACAGTAATGCTGTCATGTTCGCTAACATGACAATCTGAAGGCAGTCAGGGAAAGTATTACCTTTCCAATTGATTCCTGATGTCCGCCACCTTTTTCAGAATTGTGTCCACCCCACCACCCCCCTACACACATACACACACACACCCTGTGGACCCTTCCCACACCTCGGCTGGCTAACACCCTGCTTTAACTTACCACCGACCCACCCCTGTCTACTTGTTATATCATTAATTTGTCACTTGGCCCTGCTTGAATTTTTCCTGTGTCTGTTCCAATAACTTTATTTCTACCTGCACCACAGCCCTGTCATTTTTGTTGGTTGTGAATCAAATGATATTGATCAGCTTTCTTGCTTCTTTCGGGTGGTTTGTATCCTTACGAAGGTTACCGGTTGCAGAACTGCAACATTATAGAGAGGCTCCGATAAATCGGCCCAATCTTTGGTTGAAGATTAATTTTCAGTAGGGGTGGTTGTAGAAGCTGGGGACATCTTTACAATATTGTAATGCGAAGTGTAGGGGCAGCACCAAATCTCTTTGGTCCAGCGGTAGATGAGCACTTGTATCCAGCAGACAGCAGCAGGGGTTTCGAGGAAGGGCAGGTAAAGATGGGTGCAGCGGTGGTTCCAGCAACGAGAACAAGGCGAGAGAAGCGTAAAGGTACAGGGCCCCACCCAAGCACACAACTCCCCTGGTCAGGGGGAGAAGTATACCTGGGAGAAATAGAAAGGGTAGATTCTAGGAAAAAGAAATGAGGAGAGCTGAGTCAAAGGACCATGTCTATTTGCTCTATGATGACCAACCAACGAGACATAGACACGGACAGAGTAAGAGTAGAAAGTGAAATGCCGGCGGGCTCCCCCTGCTGGAACTCTTTTCAGACATATCGAGGCGGAGCAAGGCCAGTGGAGAGGCGTGGACGAAGTGCAGTCCAGATAGCAAGTGATATTGATCAGTGAAATATAGTTTGGATATGCCTATTCTGTTGTCAAATCAGACGGGGGTTTGCGATGGCTTAGAGTCACTTCGACTTGTTCGTTGTAAGGACACATCTGGAGCAATTCTTGGGTTGACGGGGGAGTGTTTTTTTTAATTTATTTAATTTATTTTATCCCTGTGCGCAAACTGTATTCTAAATCAGTATCTCACCCTGAAAGACTGACTAACCGTCACAGAGAGCGACGGTGGCGCCACAGCGGCGACCGGGGAGCGAAGGGTAGTGAACTTGATGTGTGGTACTGGTAGGTGGCGCTTCGTACCCTCCCCCCTCCCCACCCACGTGATGATCTTTTCTGCAGCGCAGGTGTAGCGATCTCTTAAGGCCCAGTCAGACCTTACCGGACTGAGTACCGGACACCACCGGGCAAAGAATTGTCTAGTCCGTAGGTGTGCGTTGTCAAAATGTACCGAGATGTACCGAAATGTACTGAAATGTACCGGATGAAACGAACGCTAAACGGACAACGAAATGAAACATACAAAACGGACAAAACAGACTTAAAACGGACATCAAACGTACACGTCAGTCCGGTGGTGTCCGGTACAAGTTTTGTGCATGTTCAAAATTGGTACCGGACACCGCCGGACACCACCGGAGATAGACATACCGGATGGGTACCGTATATAAACCGTACATTGCCGTATTTCACCGTGTCCGGTTTCTGTCCATTTCCTCAATCCGGTGAGGTCTGACTGGGGCTTTACGCACAACATTAGTTCTTACCACTGCCATGAGAGGGCAGGTTGATGGTGAATAATTGTTATCAGACATTTTCTGCAAAGCAGATTGCACTGAACTACTTCTAATAATAATGTTTGTCAATACCACCATAGGGCTCGGTGGTGGTGGAAATCGTCTATGAGATCTTTTCCACAAAGAAGGCTGCGCAATGAGCTGTTACCAACATGAGGTTTTGCCACTGCCTTGAGAGGGCAGGTTGGTGGTGTAAATCCTCTATGGGACCTTTGCCACAAATAAAGCTGCACATTGAACCGGTGCTGATAACATTAGTCCTTGCCACTGGCATCAGAGGGAAGGTTTGTAATAGAAATCCTCTATGAGATCTTTTCTGCCGAGCAGGTTTCACACGGAACTGGGTCATTCTTTAAAACTGAGCAGCACATATTTGGTTTCCACATTACAATGCTGATAATTTGCTCTTTCGTTCATTGATTGCAAGTCAAATAATTAATGTATCCGCTGTGTATTAAGTATGTTAGCAATTTATTGAAGGTATCCCAAGAAAGAAATTGAGAGTTTACTTATATGATTTTGTGCTAATGTGAAAAAGTGAAAATTTACACATTTACACTATGCATGTAGCCAAACTTTTTTTCAACTTATTTTTCAACTTTTTTCTTGTAATTCATAATCTTGTCTGCTTAACAGTAATCAATAAAATCTTGTTCGACTATGTTGTATATGTTAAAATGAGGTTCTGGATGTCTCTTTGATTTTCATGTTACATGAGTGATATTAATATATTGCTCAATTTGTATAAGATCTAATTCAAAAAGTCAAATTAATTTTTTTCAACTCTGACATATGCACAACACGCAAACCTTCATAGGACATTGGATTAGGCTATTATTTGAATGTTTTTTTGCTATTATTTGGAAGGTTTTCACTTTTGGTTTCCATATCACACTTTTGTGCCCAGTTTTAAAGAATGAACCAACTGCTTGTGACAATATTAGTTATTGCCACTGCCATCAGAGGGCAGGCTGGTAATAGAAATCATCTATGATGCATTTTCTGCAGAGTAGGTTGTACTACTGGGATACCAGGATGCCCGCACCATGACGTGATATCTCACTTAGTTACCTTATCCTGACTCTGAGCTCACCAGTCCTTGCCCCATCCTAATAATGCCGAGCGCCAAGCTAGGTAGCGACAAGAATAAATTTGGTAAGTCATTGGTTTGACTCGACTTGGATTCCAACTCCCAACCATGCGAAGCCTGTGCTCTACCGCTTCGACCACCGTGTCCGGTCTATCATTAAAGTTGCACAGTCCGATGATTTTGAATTTCTGTATTTTTCTGAGATAAATATATTATTTCGATCACTAGTATCTACTTTTGATCACTAGTATCTAATTTTAATTTCAATCCTGCATTTTAAATGGTAAACTTTTGAGATATTTAGAATGCAAACATGGAAAATTAGTTTTGGCAAGCTTGCCAAAACTCTTGACACCATAGACTTCTGCAGTAACAGGTCCTGTTAAATTGACTCAGTATTGCTTTCTACGCAGAAAGAAATGCTTAATAAGTGCATCAGTATCTAAGTTAGATATGTAAAATCAAATCTAGATAATTGGTTTGGTTTTGAAAATTTGATATTTCATCGGACCATGCAGCTTTAAGCAAGTGACTGGGTTGGCGTGGGGACTCCTACATAAAGGAACTCTCCCATCGTAGCCCCTACAATCATCCACATAGCCACCCCCACAACCACCCCCACAACCACCCCCACAACCACCCCCACAACCACCTACACCCCATCTCCAACTACGCCCAATCGGTAAAGCGCAGGCTTCCCATGTGGAAGGCTGGGAGTTCGAATCCCAGCCGAGTCAAACCAATGACTTGCAAAATTGATACTTGTCATTTCCTAACCTGGTGTTCGGCATTATTATAGCAATGACTGGTTAGTTCAGTCTCAGGATAATGTGAGCTCATCGGGTATTGGGTCATGGTGCCAGTGGCCTGGTCTCTCAGTTGGATGGCACTATGCAGTCACCATGAGTGTGCACTAATCACAAGTCAGTACCCGTCCTGATATGACCAAAGATGTTGCTAGGGTGTAAAACCCAAACAAACCAACTCCACACCTCACCCCCAATCCACCTCCATCACCACCCCCCCCCCGCACCCACCTCCTATTTCACCAAAGGCTGCCACCTCACCACTCCTCCAGAGTGTTTTGGTTCCAGGGTCAACTCTCCGAGTGATGGAGAACCCAGGAGGAGGGGGGGGGGGGGGAGAGAGGTCGTGCTCTGAGTACAGCGTCCCTACGGGTACACAAGGGTCACGCCCAGACGAGGGGCGCAGCTATTCTGTCCATCCACCATCAGTTAAAGCTGCGCCAATCAACGGTTTTCACTTTCTGCCATTAAAAAAAAATGTATTATAGCGATATATTATATCTTGCTCATTATAATCTATCTACCAGGCGAGGTGGCCGAATCGGTAGAGCCTAAGCCTCCCATGTGGGAGATCGGGAGGTCAATTCCCGGTCGAGTCAAACCAATGACTTACAAAATTGATACTTGTCACTTTCTTCCTTGGCACTCGGCATTACTAGGATAGGGCAAGGAGTGGTTAGCTCAGTGTCAGGATAATGTGACTAAGTGGGATATTGGTGCTGGTGGCCTGGTTCCCCACTGGAGGGGGGGCACTATGAATATAAAGTTGCAATGAGTGTGCACTGTCACAAGTGGGTACCCGTCCTGATATGACCTTAGATGGTGCTAGGGTGTAAATCCACAACAACCAACCAACCAAAGCCCAATGTTAATTACAACCCACACACACACACTCAATATTTCCTCACACCCAGAACGCCCAACAACGAGCCACACCAGCACTTTTTTTGTAAGTCCCTGATCCAATGGCTCTAGCATGTTGGTACCTACCAGTCGCAACACTATTTGGTCAGTATCAGCTCGGGTGCATTCCAGGCCAGGCACAAGCCCAGCCTATGTCTGTCTTGACCAGTATCCTGGAGTCTGGCCTGCTGGTGATGACTTGAGTAGTGTTGTTGAGGAGTTCAGACATAGAACTCTATCAGGGCCAATCCAAAAATTTAGATAAACATTGGAGTTGTACATTATGGGAACGTCTAAAGTCATATCAGAATGGGTACCGACCGGGTTAATTTTTTACAGTCCTGTTTTTTCGTTCATTACTCCATAACTCTTTCATCACAAGCAACATGGAATTAGTGAGAATTAAAATCACCGTCATGTACAAATATTTTATTTTCTTTAAATTGTTGGATTGGTGTTTACGGGGTTTTGCGCCTGAAATCTTCACTTGTCTTTGGGACAGACTGCCAATGTACATACATAGCTATGCTAGTCGGGTTCCAGTTCCCCGCATGCACGCTAGGTGGTGTAGTAGCCCATCCAGCGGGGTCCCTGCACAAAGTGCGTTGTTGATGCTTGCCGGCAAATTGCTGAACTAATCCTTTTAGAAACAAAGCTATGTCTCAATCGTCTTCAGAATTGGTGCTCCAGAACTAGCTAGTTATTCTTGCCACATTGTTTCTGTGACAGGACTGCTTGCTAATCAACCAATTAGAAAAATTGTTGGATGGCTGGGTTATGGTAATAAACACAATTTTACAATCTAATATACCAAATATATTGCTAAACTAGTTATCTATCATAGCTTGCTACTTTTGGGGTGAATAATTTATGAAATCATGTACCTTAATTGACTTTGAAAGTTGAATTGAGAGCATTCACTGGCTGCCATCTTAGGTGGGTTTTATTTGGCATTCTCTCCCATTTCATCAACTTTTCATAGAAATAGATAAACACGGGATGCAGGAACCAGTGGCTCCACCTCTTATTTTACATATATATATTTTTTAAACAGAAAACAAAAAACAAACAAAAACACATAATAATAAATGCCTCTTTCGAATCACACCACAGAACTCTCGCCTTTGTTCCAACCACAACAGAGGATGATATTTACTGGACCGGACGCGGTGGCTGAATCGGTAGAGCGCAGACTTCCTGATCGGGAGTTCAATTCCAGGTCGAGTCAAACCAATAACTTACCAAATTGATACTTGTCACGTCGTCCTAGTCAGGTGCTCAGCATTACTAGGATAGGGCAAGGGCTGGTTGGCTCAGTATCAGGATAATGTGACTGAGTGGGATATCAGGTCATGGTGCTGGTGGCCTGGTCTCCCAGTCAGCCAGGGCTATAAATTCCCCATGATTACGCATTGTCACTAGTCGGTACTCGTCCTGATATGACCTTAGATGTTGCTGGGATGTAAAACTCCAACACCCAACCAACTTTGATGACGCTGTAAGTTATACACAGCGGTGGAAATCCAAATTGGCAGAGCTGGGTGCACGGGGAATCGAACTGCCATGCCGGTCTCTGTTTTGTCTGCGCTCTGATGTTTTCGGCGATGTTCTGGCTTTAAATGTAGTGATCAAAAACAACTTGACGATGGGGAAGTTTGAGATATAGTATATATTCATCTGGCTGACATGGGAAGACTTTAGCTGGTTTTCTTGTTAGGAAATTCTGAGAAATTATGGACAAGTAGAACAATAAATGATGTCTCGGGTGTTTACATTGACAGTGGTGGCAGAGTATACTGTTAGCCTTGGCATTGTTGAAAGCAGTGAATTGGTAGCAAGACAAATTGCGGGAATAGAACCCATAAGGTAGTATTATATAGGCCCTCAGCACCGGGGGATATTAAAATTAGGTTTGGAAGCATTGACCGGGATTATCACAAGCGGCGAGAAGGAGGAGGAGTGTCGGTAACAGCCACCGCACAGCCGGGTGGCCCGAAGAGACGATGCCGACGAGATTAATTACATAAAAAAGGGACGATCGAAAACCACTATGGTTAAGTATATATATATATATATATATATATATATATATATATATATAGGACGGGTATCAACTTGTGGCAATGTGCACTCATGGTGATTGTATATACAGCAAAACCTCTCTAAACCGACCCCTCCACAGATCGACCACTACCCTATATCGATCGCTTTATTTGGGTCCCAACAATACCATTGTAAGGATATTCTAACTCTCTAAACCGACCACCTCCCTAAGTGGCACACTTAAATTGGGTCCCAAGGTCGGTCGATTTAGAGACGTTTTACTGTATATATCTATCCGGCAAAATACTACCATTTATCATATAAAAAAGTTGGTTAAACCAAAGTGGGTTAATCCAAACTATTGGTTAATCCAAACAAAATTGTCGGGCCCCAGGCCACTTTCGGTATGGTTAAACCAAACTTTCATGTGGTTATAAGGTCATCTGAGACTTTTTTTATATGATAAATGGTTGTATTTTGCCGGGCCGCCCAAAATGGTTTGGATTAACCGATCGTTTCATTTAACTGAGCTTGGTTTAACTGGGTTCTACTGTATATACATAAACACCAGACGGGATGCCCGAATGAGTTAGAGCATCCGTCTCCTGTGTTGGTAGACCATGGGATCATGGGTTCGAACCCTGGTCGAGTCTAACCATTGACTTAAAAATTGATACTTGTCGTTTCCTAGCCAGGCACTCGGCATTATTAGGATAGGGTAAGGACTGGTTGGCGCAGTGTCAGGATAATGTGACTGAGTGGGATATCAGGTCATGGTGTTGGCAGCCTGGTCTCCCAGTGGGGCAGCACTATAAACTCGCCATGAGTGTGTACTGTCACAAGTCGGCACCCGTCTTGATATGACCTTAGATGTTGCTAGGACTAAAACAATAACAAACAAACAAAACTATATACATAAAAAAACAATAATCAAAGTGTCCACATTTATTGTATATTGCAGACATAATGCACCCTTGTTTTTGCCAAAGCCAAGTCAAAGTCAGAGCCAAACCTCGGTGAAACCAATGATCGGTTAATCCAAACAAATTTCTAGGGTCCCTTCAAGTTTGGTATAACGGGGTTATACTGTATTATGCTAAGCGGTCAGAGGACTCTAGTGTGTGCTGGTTCTAGAAGGTTCTGTGTGATGCAGCTAGAGTGGCTTGGAGCACAGTTGCCTGTGGGGACAGGTAAGCAAGGGCAGCTAGCTGGTCAGCAGGTGCTGCCTGTTCCAATACCGGTTGGTTACTTCTACCTGATTTTTCTTTAAATAATACATTATACAGCACACACACATGTATATATATATATATATATATATATATATATATAATTATATATATATAAAGTGTAAGTGTGCTACCTGGATATTTGCAATTACAAGTCTGAGACTTACAATTCCAAGGGATAATGTGTGAATTTAGGTGCACTGACATTCCTAGGTGAAATTTCACATACACAGGTAGGGATGGGTATTTTGATTGCATCCAGTGAGCAGGTGCTAGTATAACGGTCAGAATGTTAAACAAGATTATATATAGTGGTGAGGATGCTAGCCCTAGATTGGCAGAAATGTGGGTTTGAGTCTCTTCTGGGCAAAATGTTTTCTTTCATTTGCAAAACAAAACAAACAAACAAAAACCGACATATGGATAGTGATAAGATCGTTATCTCGTATAATAAGGTCTGGAGTGCCCCCCCCCCCCCCCATCTATCCGGGTGGGGGTCCGGCATGCACCGGCATGAACCGCTCACCCCCTGCACGGGGCGCTACACTCCACTCGCTCGGAAGTTATATAATATATATATATATATATATATATATATATTTATATATTTATGCAGATCTAGGGATTACCATTTTGACAGAAATGTAGGATGTTCCTTTGATTATTTCTAGCAAGCCTGAGTAAAGTTTTCTCACAGCAGACGACATTTTGCTTTGCGCAGACGACAATCTAGGTTCCAGCTTGTTGCGGTAATGTGCTATACCCGATTGTCCCTGCACTACCTGCTCGATCCTCCCCACCCCCGCCACTCCAACCTTACCCTCACCCCACCCCACCCACACACACACCCCATTCACCCCCACACACACACCACACACACACACATACTCATTCCCACAGCCTCGTTATGCGACCGGCTGATCCCAGCCTCGTTCTGGGACCAATCTGAAGACGAGGCGAGGCAAGCACGGGACACTTCATCATACCCAACAATGGCGACTATTTAAGGGAATGAAGTCACGGGCGCTCATTATTATCTCTAAACCTGCGGGTGGAGAGTGACACCCGGGAGATGGAAGAGTGGCGGGAGGGTGGGAATGTGTGTGTGTGGGGGGGGGGGGGGGGGAGGAGCAACCACGAGTGACAGTGTTAATGTCGTAATAGTATACATATATGACAGAGAGTGGATGATTGGAAATGGCTGTTGCTTGGGGTTGGCGGTCCATGGGAGTGGCGGCAGCTAGTGGGAAAAGATGTGGTTTTCGTAAGAGGGGGGGTGGCGGAAGGGAGTACACATGGTGAGGCTTGTGAATAATATACATATATGCAAGAGTGATATGAAGGGCTTGTTCGTATAGGGTGGATATAGAAAAGATAGCTAAATGCCGACCACCTTTTACTATTTAATAGATAGGTATCAATAATGGAAGAAGAAAGTGAGATTGATTGGGTTAAGGTTAACCACATTGGATAGCGGGTGTGAATCCAAATAATGATTTACATATATTTTCAAGTAAAAGTGCATACATAGTAGAGTGGTTTAGAATATCTGTAATTTTCTGATATAAATATAATATGAATAAGCAATACTTAGGACCGACCCCCCAACACCCATTAATCGGAATTACGAACCTGTCTATAGACTAGTTCGTAATTTCGATTGCGCATGCGCTGAAAACGGCGTCCACAGCAAAACAAAGATGTATGGCCATTGAGTTTGGCGATATGCGCAGTGCAAGACTTCGATTTTATTCTAAATTAATATATAATCTATTATGTACATATAAACACTTGGAGAATTGTCTGTGATGCTTATGCAACATGGGTAATAGACTACATCACGGTTCCGACTGCGCATGCGCTGAAAACGGATTTGGGAGCAAAGCAAAGGCCTACGGCCATTGAGTTTGCCGATACGCGTAGGGAAAAACTGGCATGTTATTCAAAAGAAATAGAAATGCATAAAAATTTGGCACAAACAATGATGGAAGGATGCAATATAATAATATAATGAATATGTTTAAGACACAACTCACCATTGATTAGCCAGAAGTAATTCTTGTTCTAAATATTAAAATGTCAAATGTGTCAACAAAATCTTGTTTCAAAGAAATATATAACCAATATCTGATTAACCTTACTCATTTTCTATTTCTACATATGTCATTAACCATAGAATATAAATACAAACATGAATAAAATAAATAAAACTGACTGGCTATGGCTCTGACATTAGTCTGAGTGCCTAGATTTGTCTAAATCTAAATGCACATGGCATAAGATATGCTGATTATATTGATGTAAATGCAATGCTGGATAAAAGATTAATATCGCGTTTGTCTTTATTGATAGTCTATAAACAGGAATACTGGACATTAATGACAGCAGAAAACAGGAAGCGGAACTCGTGAGGCAACTGGACAGAGGTGCAAAAACCACAGAACAACATTGATCCCAGCATGAGTTTACACATTTTTCTCTTTTTTTTTGGTCCATTAGTTATTTAAGCAGGGGAAATTTCAGTCATAGACGACTGGTCTTCCTCATTCCACTGCTGGTCGATAGAAAGCCCGAGCCTACACTTTTACCGACTCAAGGGATTTTTAACCTCCCACACCACATAGACATGGTATGAGAGCAACCGGCCTTTGATGACGCTGTAAGTTATACACAGCAGTGGAAATCCAAATTGGCAGAGCTGGGGGTATGGGGGATTGAACCGCCGACCCTCAGATTAGGAGTCCGACCTAGAAAAAACTCAGACACTCTAACCATTCCGCCACAGAGAACACCACATTATTAATTGTCATATATATATACATGTACATAAAATAATGTCTTTTGGATACATACTACCCTCTCTGTGAAAGAATAATACCCTTGACAGACGGGATGGCCGAATAAGTTGAGGATAAGTCTTCTGTTTTGGGATATCAGGGGATCTGAACCCATGGGATCATAGGCTCTAACCCTCGTCAAGTCAAACCAATGACATACAAATTGTATACTTGTCACTTCTGAGCCAGGCACTCTGCATTATTAGGATAGGGCAAGGACTGGTAGGCTCAGTGTTGGGATAATGTGCCAGAGTGGGATATCAGGCCATGTTGCTGGTGACCTGATCTCCCAGTAGGGCAGCACTATAAAGTTGGCATGTGTGTGCACTGTCACAAGTCGGTACCCATCCTCGTATGACCTTAAATGTTGCCAGGACGTAAACCAAAAACAAACAAATATAAATACCCTTCGTGGCCATACTCGATTATTCACCTCGGATAGGATTTAAAGTATTTTATGATTGCATATTTTATTTATATGTGCATTTTAATCTGGATGGTCATACTTTTATATTAAAAAAGAACGAGTAGCTTTGCAGTAGATGCTCTCACTACAGGTACCAGCACAAATGTGACGTCATCGCTCCTGATGCCGATGCCAAGATGTGGGGCATTGGAGCCGGATCATTTTGTTCGTTGCATATCCATTTGCCATTTGATCGGATGCTGATCAAATGGCAACGTTGTTTATTGCTGTTGTCACGAGACAAAGTATGCTTTGACACTTTATGAACTTTTTTTTTGTTTAATGGGTTTATTTCTGTTGTGCTGTTTTATGTACAAATTGTTTATCTGGTTCCATCTGATTACATTTCCCCAACAAAACAGACTTACTTTAACAGATCACGTGCTCATTTTATTTAAATCTATTTGGAGCTTATATGCATGCATGTGTTCTCTTTGATTAGTTGCCTTTTCATCTTATTTTTAAATGATTTGATTTAAATTGTGTTTATTCCATTAGGCATGTTCCTCAAAGTTGCATAGTCTGATGAAAACATCAAATTTTCAAAACCAAGATAATTATCTAGATTTGATTCTGCATATCTAACTTAGATTCAGATACTGGTGTCTTATTAAACATTTTTCGCCACATAGAAGGGAATGCTGAGTCAATTTAATAGAACCTGTTACTGCAGAAGCCTATAGTGTCTGAGTTCTGGCATCCTTGTGAAAATTAATCGTGCATGTTTGCACATCAAATATCTCAAACATTAGCCATTTAACATTTAGATTACTTCAAGGTGAAGCTCGGTAGATTATAGCGATCAACCTCATATATTTATTTCAGAAAATGACAGAAACTCAAAACCATCAGACTATGCAACTTTTAAGTTCTTACATGAACATGTCATTTTCGGGGGTGGTGGACAAGTACTGTGTGTGAATTACGGTAATGGGAGGGTGTATAATGAAAACGGCACGAAGGAATCTAATTTAATTAACCTGGATAGATAGATATATGAGGCTGGCTGCTCCAGTGCCAATATTGAGAACGCGCCAAATTGCCTCCGTGCAGAAGCTGGATCAATATCCTAATTGACGAAGGGTATACGAAGAACTGGTGCCTGCGAGTACATTTTAGCCCCAGTCACACCTCACCGGATTGAGCAACGGACAGAATTGTCTAGTCCGGTGGTGATAAGTATGAAAATGTATTAAAACGTGTCAGAATGTTACGAAGGCCGCCAGACGAATGGACATGAAACCAACATGAAACAGACAGCCAAGGGACGAAACAAACTCAAAATGGACAAGAACCGTAGACGTCAGTCTGGCGGCATCCGTTCTTAGTTTTGTGCAAGTTCAAAACTTGTACAGACACAAAACGGACTTTGTTCGGTTTCTGTCCGTTTCCCCCAATCCGGTGAGGTGTGACAGGGGCTTAAGGAACTGATAAGCGCAGTGTGGATTTAGGTTGTGCATACTAGCGGGGGGGGGGGGGGGGGGGGGGGGGGGGGTGGGGGGGGGGGGGGGGGGGGAGAGCGTAGCCTACCCATATACACATGCAGTAAGTAGGCTAGTTTGTTTGTTTGTTTGTTTAATGACCCCCAGCACAAAAAGTAAACATCAGGTATTGTGGGTCATAGAGTGGTTAAACATATCTGACTAAAAAATGACATTTCAAACAGGTAAAATAAAGCACAGAACTGTATGCAAAAAGAGCATACAACTGTGGTAAAATCAGATGTGGTATATGAAAAATTAAATCAACAGTCAACAACTTTTCAAGCTAAAAATGGAAAATAAATTTGGGGTAAAAACCAGTTTCCCCTCAAAAGTTTAATAATGAGTTGCCGATGGAATCGGAATGACTCCATCAGACACTGATTTCCAAGCACATGCGTCAAGAATGTATGACCAATATGGGGATATGACCGACAGAGGATAACCTCCTCCCATCTCAACCATCTGTAGGAGGACTACTAATATCCCAAGACTGGTTACATGGAATAAAGTTTGTTCACTCCCATGTCATTCCATTTAGACATTATGTATCAATCAATGTGGAATTTAAAGCGGCTGTCACACATCACCAGATTGGGGAAACGGAAAGAAACCGATCAAAGTCCGTTGATATTCAGCAAAGTCCGGTTTGTGTCCATTGCATATCCATTGATATCCGTTGATATCTGGCCTGATCCGGTACAAGTTTTGAACATGCACAAAACTTGGAATGGATGCCGCTGGATTGACGTCTTTAGTTCTTGTCCGGTTTGAGTTTGTTTAGTCCACTCATCATCCTTTAGCTATCCATTCATGTCCATTACATGTCCGTTTCATGTCCGTTTCATGTCCATTTCATGTCCGTTTCATGTCTGTTTCATCTCCGTTTCATGTCCGCTCGTCTGGCGGCCTTTGAGATTGACCCGATAGCGCAACATTTTGACACATTTAATACATTTTGATACTTAACTCACCTGAACACCACCGGGCTAGAAAATTCTGTCTGTTGCTCAATATGGCATAGTGTGACAGCCACTTTAGGTCTCTCTATGTGATACCCAGTTCAGCACGAGGTAAGTTTAAAGCATCCTAGGCAGCCAGGTCTGCCTTTTTATTACCCCTGATACCAACGTGACAGGGCACCCAAGGGAATATGCTAAGTGTAGTGCACACTTGGATATATATATTTACAGTAGATCCTCTCTAACGGACCTCCTCCACAGGTCGACCACTCGCCTATATCGATCGCTTTATTTGGGTCCCAACAATACCATTGTAACCATATTCTAACTCCCTTAACCGATCACCTCCCTAAATGGACCACTTAAACTCGGTTCCAATGTCGGTCGATTTAGAGAGGTTTTACTGTATATATATGCATATATGTATGTGTGCATATATATATATATATAATATATATATAATATATATACATATATTATATGTATGTATGCATATATATAATATATCAATCAATCAATAGTTCCGTCCTCTAGTCGAGGGTTGGATGCAATGGTTCTCCACTTGTCCCAATGGTGTGCTGTTCTGATAGACTGTGAATAATTCAAGCCTGTCCACTGTGAAATATTTGTAAACCATGATGTTCTTGGTCTCCCTCTCCCTCTGCTGCATTCACCTTCCCTTCCAACAATGTACGGTATATTGAACTCTGACGAATGATGTGGCCAAAATAAATAAGTTTCTTTGTCTGTATAGTGGCAAACAAGCTTTTCTTATTTTTAATTTTTCTAAGAACTTCTTTGTTGGTGATCTTCTTTGTCCATGATATTTTCATATATATGTATATATGGTACATTACTTGATTAAGCATGGTAAATTCCAATCGTGGACAATTGGTCTTCCTCATTCCTCTGCTCCTTGTCCTATCCTACTAATCCTGAGCACCAACTGACATGTATCAATATTTTAGTCATTAGATTGACTCGGCTGGAGTACCAACCAGGAGGTTTGAGTCCCACGACCTACCAAAAGAGGAGGTGTGAGCTCAACTCACTCGACGATCCCATCTGGTCTTATATATATTTGCAATTAAGAATCCTCCGGTGCGACTGACACTTGTCGACATCCAGTGGAGGAGAGATGGACCACAACTTGCGCCACTGGTTAAGTGTCAAGTCTTAGCAAGTATAACAATATAGGTAATATCAATAATATCGGGTAATATCAATATTTACAATTCCCTTTCCTATTTTTATACTCACATAATGCATTATACATCATAATAGTATATATTCCATTGTCAAAACCAGACGGGATGGCCGAATGAGTTAGAGCGTCCGTCTCCCGTGTTGGTAGATCGTGGGGTCGTGGGTTCGAACCCTGGTCGAGTCAAATCAATGACTTAAAAATTGATACTTGTTGCTTCCTAGCCTGGCACTCGGCATTATTAGCATAGGGCAAGGACTGGTTGGCTCAGTGTCAGGATAATGTCACTGAGTGGATATCAGGGCATGGTGCTGGTGGCCTGGTCTTCCAGTGGGGCAGCACCATAAACTCACCATGAGTGCGCACTGTCACAAGTCGGTACCCGTCCTGATATGGCCTTAGATGTTGCTAGGACGTTAAACAACAACAAACATCCATTGTCAAAACGCACGGAGCCTGGAGGATAGAGCGTACGGCAGGGTGGGTGAGAATGGGAAAACAATGTTTCAGAGGTGACCATTGACGAAAGAAACCAACATATCCCTCTTGTACTGCTTCCAGTCTCACAGCTCTTCTAAGCCACATGATGTTGTGGAGACTTTAAATGGGATCATTCCCACTTCTGTTTGTAAAAATATACGGATTTTCGGTTTAGATTTATATATTGGTAAAGAGCATGATTATTCTTGGGTGACAGAATAAGTAAGGGGTTATGTAATCTAATGAGCAATGAGGCCCACTCACATTATGACATGTAATAGACTATGTGAAATATATGTGCATGCATGGTGCCTAGAGATTAATGAAGAGATGTGGTATATCAGAAGTAGTTTAAGGTTGAAGAAATGTTCCTCTATGTATTCATAAAGAATGCAATTGGAGAAAAAGGACATTTTAGTATATATATATATTTGTAACTGTTTGCAACTATCTGTCACCAGGGTGCCGAATGGCCTAGCACACCAGCCTAATCAACATATACACTGAGGCGCCGCCTGCAGCTGGGGATGAGTCACCATTACTCAAATGGGGTGGTGCCGCCTCCCAGGCTGTGGGGGGTGTTTTGATTGGCGGGTTGTGGGATGGCCAGTCGCTCTCTTCCCCCGGGCCCCTGACCACACTAGCAGCATAAGATTAATTATTAATGAAAAACAGACCGATGCTCCAGTCACACTGGACATCGGCACTCTTCTCCTGCCTCTTGAATGAGACAGACCTATTCTAGAGCAGGACCCCAGACACTCTGTCTGATGCTAGCAAAATTCATCTATTCTAATTGAGTGTGTGCAACAACCCTGGGGCTCTGGTTCCATGGGCTGTAGGCACTGATTTTGAGATTAACTATAGAGACCAATGAGTTGCTGTGTGGACAGAACAGGAGGGGTGAGGGTGATAGGTCACTGATAGGTGAGCAGGAGTTGTTGCCAATAAAGCACAACATCCTCACTGTCTATCTTTGTCCTTGTCTTCCTTTCTTCTTTATTATGGTTAATGAGTTATTAGTCTGGTTTGAATAGGAGCATCACAGGTGATATGAAGGGGGAAGAGTATGTTGGTATCTTCTGGTGTCCAAAACGTGGCCGGGGATCCAGAAATATCACATGTTGTCAACATGTACAGGCTACCTTTGATTTAAGCCGCCTGCTCACTTTACTCGCGCTTATTAATCCTCCAATGCCTTAATGAGGTTCAATGACTTATCAAATTGATAGCTGTCACTTCCCAGCCTGGCGCTCGGCATTAACAGGATAGGGCAAGGACTGATTAGCTGGGATAATGTGACTGAGTCGGATATCGGGTCATGGTGTCAGTGGTCGGATTTCCCAGTGCGGCAGCACTATGAACTCACCATGAGTGGGCACTGTAACAAGTCAGTACCCGTCCTGATGTGACCTTAGATGTTGCCAGGACGTAAAACTTCAACAAGCAACCAACCAACTAAGCTTAATGAGGTTCAATGTGATTGAAGTGCTTGTAATGCGGATGTATTGGTAATGGAATCACTACGGTGCCACCTTAATGTGCTTTCAGTGTCGCTCTCTGGTGACGACGCTGAGAACTACCGCTGGGGTGGGGTGGAGGGAGGTGGGCGTTGGGGGCGGGGGTGGGGGGGAGGTGTGCGACCGATGGATGTCTTTCTGAGATAACAAATCCGCTGTTTAAATAGTCTTAATATGGAAGCACACTGCAGTGATCCAGAATAGTGAAGCAATTGATGTGTAGGTGGAGGTGGGGTGAAGCGATGGTAAGACGGGATGGCCGAATGAGTTAGTAGACAATGGGATCATGGGTTTGAACCCTGGTCGAGTCAAACCAATGACGTAAAAATGTATTCTTGTCGCTTCCTAGCCAGGCGCTCAGCATTATTAGGATAGGGCAAGGAGCAGTGGAATGAAGAAGACTAACAATTGAAATTTTCCCTGCTTGAACAACTAATGTACCAACAACAAAAAACAAACAAAAAAAGCTACATTTGTCAGATGCATTAATTTATTGAATGATGGTTTCTAGCTATAGCTGGTTTGGTAGTGGTTAGTGGTTTGGGTTTTAAATTTAGGGTGGTGGTTAGTTAAAATGGGAGGAGGGCCAGCGTCCAGATGTTGATGGCAAGATGGAGGTGCAGGGTCGGCAGGATAGGGAAAGTCCGGCGTTCAAAATAAGACATCTCTGCTTATCTGAGCCAAGCAGAGATTAGGTACGGACAAGCAGAATATGGCTTAAGCTTTTCTGTTGGACAAATGAAAACTTTGAGCTGAAAATCATATTTTATGTTAACCAGGTACATAATACTGAGTATTTATATAACGAAACTTAGACACTAGAATTCAAGAGTTTGGGAATTAATAATAATCATGATAATCAAATATACAAAATTTGGAAAAGTGAAAATTCAGGCAGACAACTAAAAATCACACCGACACTTGTCCTATGGACAAATGAAAATGTTTGCTTATTTCTATCACCGAAGTCCAATAGCTCTTGGTTTGACAGGTCATTGTTTGGGTGTGCACTCATCACAGTGCCTGAGCTACAGCCTGCCCAATTTGATAGAATATGAGTGAGGATTTGAATTGTATTGATAAACATGATGTATAATGGTCAGATGCTCCCAGAAAGACCCAAGGCAGAAATTAAACGAAGTATGATTTTTGTAAAGGTTCAATCTCCTGTTAGAAGGAACAATCACGTCAATGGACAATTGAGTTTTAATTAACTTGACCAATTGGGATTGCACCTTATATAGTAAAGGGTGAAACCTAATAGCCAGACGGGATGGCCGAATGAGTTAGAGCGCCGTCTCCCATGTTGGTAGACCGTGGGACCTTGGGTTCGAACACTGGTCAAGTCAAACCGATGACTTTAAAATTTATACTTGTCGCTTCCTAGCCAGGCACTCGGCATTATTAGGATAGGGCAAGGACCAGTTGGCTCAGTGCCAGGATAATGTGACTGAGTGGGATATCAGGTCATGGTGTGGGCGGCCTGGTCTCCCAGTGGGGCAGCACTCTAAGATCACCATGAGTGCACACTGCCACAAGTTGGTACCCATCCTGATATGACCTTAGATGTTGCTAGGACATAAAACAACAACAAACAAACAGTAGCCAGCAGAGGAACTAGATATGTTTGCAGCGAGACCAGAGTGGTTGCAGGCTAACCACTTTCTGGAGTCAACCTCATAAATCTCAAACTGACTTGTTCCGAGTCGAGTGCCCTTCATTTCTTTTTGTGGTGGTGTATTTATGCTGCCCATAACGGTTAAGTATAATGACTTGTTTTTACCCGTAAACAGTAATAGTTTTGTGGTTCGCCTTGTTTTGTCAACTTCAGTTGTTGTGTAGCTCACTACAGCATGCATTATTTCTCTGTTTGTAATCATTCTCTCACATCTCCCTACCCCCTGTGAGTGTGTTAGTTCTACGATTGCTTGGTTACCTATAGTTACTTTTCCTGACTGCCTTCACTTTGTTGTGTCAGTGGTCATTAGCTTTTGGTTTTAAGTTTAAAGTTTACCTCCTGGGCATTTATACGCTCTAAGAGTTTGCTTGAATCACCAGTATATTTTTATTTGTTAATTATTATTTGTTGGGTAGTCTAGGAATGCACTTGATAATATTTTATGTTTCTATTGTTCCTGTATTTCTTTCATGTACTCAATACTCCACTCATATAATCTGTTTTGGCTCGGTTTATTATCAGTCTGGATGCATCAGTCAATATTACCTTATTGTGTTGCCTTCATAATCATGTATGTGTCGTGTGACCTATATATCAGTAGTCCTCGTCTGTTACGAATATGCATACTATCAAAGACCCTATAATACTAAGGCGGCTCACTCAGCCTGTACTGTGTAATCAAAATGATCAAACCCACCACTTGGTGTGCTGGCTGTTCTCTTGGTTAAACAGGTGCTATATTATATGTATAAATGTATATATGAATGTGAAAGATGTGTGATGATGGCAATGATGATGATGATGCTGATGATGATGGGTATTTGTTCATAGCAATTTCATATTGATGTGTATTCATACTTACCTATCTCATGTATAATATAATCGTATGTGTTTACATGTGAAACACCATCCAGCAGCCGGGCTGATCAAATCCACCACAAGGTGGCACTGCGAAATTTACATTACCATGGGCGAGATAGGGAGTGAGCCATCTTAGTATTATAGGGTCTTTGATACTATTCTAGATTGAATAATTCATCACATGAATTTTGTTTTTTCTTTTCGCAATTTCCAGCAATAACCTATAAATATAATCCATGTTTGGCATCAAAGTGGGGTTGTGGACTATGACATGTAATATGGCAACTTTGTTTAAAAAAATAAATGTCTCCCTTGATTTTGAAATGTCGTGTAATTTGGGGAAAAGCTATTCAGAAGGAATGCATTATGTGTAGCCCTGCTCCCTCACCACCATCACCACCACCACCACCCCCACCCCTATGGTTGGTTGTTGGAGTTTACGTCCAGGCAACATCTAAGGTCATATCATGACAGGTATCGACTTGTGACAGGGCACACTCATGGTGACTTTATAGTGCTGTCCCACTGGGAATTCAGGCTGCCAGCACTATGACCCGGTATTCCACATTATACTGACACTGAGCTAATTAGTACTTGCCCTATCCTATTAATGCCAAGCACCAGACTAGGAAGTGCCAAGTGTCAATTTTATAAGTCGTTGGTTTGACTCGACCGGGAACCAAACTTCCAATATCCCGCATGCGAGGCCTGCGCTCTACCGATTCAGCCACCGTGCCCGGTCCCCACCCCTACGTCCAATAAGCGACATTATTTCATTTCCGGTTCCTCCCCGGGCTTTCCAACGAGCTCCCCACAGGGGCTCCTTAATGTGTAGGTGAAAGGGTAGGAGCCAAACTGGAGTGTGCATATCTCACACCCTTAAAATGTCCTACTTGTTGGGGTTTGTCGTCCTGGCAACTTCTAATGTCATATCAATCTTAGTGCAGTGCACACTCATGCCGATTTCATAGTGCTGCCCCCCCCCCTCACTTGGGGCATATACAGTATAACCCCGTTAAACCAAACTTGAAGGGACCTAGAAATTTGTTTGGATTAACCGATCTTTGGTTTAACTGACCTTTGGCTTCAACTTTGAATTGGCTTTGGCAAAAACATGGGTGCATTATGAATGTAATATACAATCAGGGGCGTAGCTAGGCATATGCGCATATGCCAAAACGTCCACATCGTTTTGTGAAAAAAAAATTAAATTAAAAAATAATAAAGAGAGAGAGAGAGAGAGGAGGCATGGAGTAGTCCGGAGTGTTGAAAACTCAAGTCTAAAATGTGTAAAATCCACCAGCTTAAGCTCAAGCTTAACCCCCTGCCAAAATTAGGAGTACACATCGTTAAAGGTCTAGCTACGCCCCTGACAATGAATGTGAACACTTTGATTGTTTTTTATGTATATACAGTATAACCCCGTTAAACCAAGCTCATTTAAACCAAACGATCAGTTAATCCAAGCTTTTTTTGGCGCTCTGGCAAAATACTACCATTTATCATATAAAAAGGTTTCAGATGACCTTATAACCACATGAAAGTTTGGTTTAACAGTACCGGAAGTGGCCTGGGCCCTGACAATTTTGTTTGGATTAACCGATACTTTGGATTAACCAACTTTGGTTTAACCAACTTTTTTATATGATAAATGGTAGTATTTTGCTGGGCCGCCGAAAAAAGTTTGGATAAACCGATCGTTTGGTTTAACCGAGCTTGGTTTAACGGGGTTGTACTTTACTGCTGACCCGAAAACCTGATATCCAACTTAGACAAGTTATCATGAATACTGAGCGAGCCGATCAGTGCCATATCCTAATAATGCCAAGCACCAGGTAGATAGTGACAAGTATAATTTTGTATAAGTTAACGGTTTGACCCAATCGGTGTTCGAACACATGATTTTCCGTGCGGAACCAGCACCGTTGATGATTCGGTTAATTGTATCCGGCGCATGCAAATAGACCATCGAACTCCTCCTGTTCAGTGTCTTCTAAGTAGGTCAATATGTCTGCAGTGTAGGTAGGGACTAGTGTCAAGGAATTACTGGCTTAAAGAATAGCATTCAGCTGTGGTATAACACCCATTAGATAAAGGATTCACCCGGTACTCGCAGTACACGGGTGAATACCAACCATATATAAAAATGGTCGAAAATGCGGCGAAATGAAATGAGAGCCTAATTTCACAATCTAAGAAGCAACAATTATTCTTTACATATGTCTTATTATTTCCCCGCTACCTTTGAGTTGAAAAATATAATAAAATATCTAGTTTAATAAGATTTAAAAGTGAAATCGACGGCGTTCTAGCGCCGCCATCTTGTCTTTTTGCATTCTTGCCCATTTCACCAACTCTGTGCCTATATCATTTATATGGGTAGCCATTTGATACTGGAGCCACAGTTTCTAGTTCCTGTTCCATACTAAAGCTATTTTCGCCCGTATTTACAGTATGTTGTCCTTCACCCGTGTCCTACAAGTACCGGGTGAATCTTTTATCTAAACACCCATCAGAACTACCAAACTATTTGGTCATTCAGGTAGCTCATTGCATTAAAATGAAGCCATAGTAGATTCTAATTTTAATATTTTGAGATATAATACAGCACTGAGCATCTACTACTACCCCTTACCGTATATGTCCCAATAGAGGCACGCTACCCAATAGAACCACTCACCCCCATTTCAAGATTGAAATCACTCACAAATTTACGATCATATTCAGACTGAATGCACATTAATTAAGACAATCCCACTTTATTTCAGAGGCACAACAAAAACAAATCCATGAAATTCTTTAACTTTGAATAGATGCGCATCCATGTGTCTGTGCTTGCACGGTGCGTGTCTATTGGGACATATACAGTATATCTTTTTACCAGAGGTGGTGGCCTAATCGGTAGAGCACTGTCCTCCCATGTTGAAGCTCGGGAGTTTGATTCCCACCCAAGTCAAACCGATGACTTACAAAATTGATACTTGTCACTGCCTAACCTGCTAACTTGGTGTTTGGTATTACTAGGATAGGGCAAGGACTGGTTAGCTCAGTTCCAGAATAATGTGACTGAGGGTGATATCAGTTCCCGGTCCCGGTGTCCTGATCTTCCAGTGGGGCATCACTATGAGGTTGCCACGAGTTTGCACTGTCACAAATCGACATCACTCTCACAGCAGAGACCTAAATGGAGAGCGGCAGTCAAGTAATGAAATAAGTCTTTTTTGCATCGCGACCAACAGCATGATGATGATGATGATGATGATGATGACACAGTAGTGTAGACAAGGGACATAAATAAAACCCAACCATCCCTGCTACCGCCAGGGGAGGGAGACAGCTCCCGATAGATGGTGCTAGCAAAAATAATAATAATAGCAATAATAACAATAATAATATAAAAAGGCATGTAGACTTCCTTCTCTGTGGAGCATGCTCAGTGAGCTGCTACCCAGATCATTAGTTCTTACCATTGCCATCAGAGGGCAGGTTGGTGGTGGTAATCCTCTGCGAGGCTTTTCCCACGGAGAGATGCCACACAGCAAGCTGCTGCACACATTAGTTCTAACCACTTCCATAAGAGGGAAGGTTGCTGGTGGATATCCTCTACCATATCTCATGCTCAACAGTCAGCTGATATCCATATCATTAGTTCTTAGCACTGTCACCAAAGGGCATGTTGTTGGTTGAGATCCTATGGAAGGCCCTTCCCAAGCACCGTGGTGGGTAACATCATTAGTTCTTACCACTACCGTCAGGGGGTGGGTTGGTGGTGGAAATTGTCTATTTAAGATTTGTTTCATAAGCCTTCTTCACACATACAGAGTTCAACCACTTTAGGCAAGCTGGTTTAGGTAATCCACCTCACAAACTGGTTTACATGAAGCGAACTAGTTGAGTCAACTTAGTGCTAAACCGATTTAACGATGCGTTCACACACACGTTTTAAACTGGATTAGTTCAAATGGTTTAGTTAAACCGGTTTAATGTGCATGCATGAATGGGGCTTTAAGCCGTATTCACATGTACAGAGCTAAACCACTTTAGTTTAAACCGGTTTAACTAATCCACCTCACAAACTGGTTCACATGAAGCAAACTAGTTGAGTTGACTTAGTGCTAAACTGATTTATCGATGCATTCACACACATTTTAAACCGGATTCGTTCAAACGGCTTAGCTAACCAGCTTTAGCGTGCATGCATAAACAGGGCTTAAATTACTAATCATACACACAATAGTAAATTAAAAGCGCCATCATCTGAAAGGTCCAGAACGAGGCCGAAGCAACAGGAAGGGTTCCATCAGACCTTATTATAGTGCTCTGTTGTTTGTATGTGTGTATAATAGGTGTGGCTGTCCTGTATGTGTTATTCAATCAGCCCCAATGGTCTTCATATTTACAGTGACATAGGCATTTGGACATGCTTTCACTGTGAGAAACAGCAGGTATGGTGACTGAATCGGTAGAGCGCAAAGGCCTCCAGTGCAGGAGATAGAGGAGGTCAATTACCCGTCGAGTCAAACCAATGACTGATGACTTTCAAAATTGATACTTGTCATGTCCTAGCCTGGCACTTGGTATTAATAGGATAGGACAAGGACTGGTTAGCTTAGTGTCAGGATAATTTGACTGAGTGGGATATCGGGTCATGGTGCTTGCAGCCTTGTATCCCAGTGGGGCAGCACTATTAAGTCATGTTATGCTTTTATCGTACTGGGTCGGTTTAAGCTATACACGTTCTTATTTGATCATGACAATTGGAAATAAGTATTGTTGCGTTGGTTATGTTACTGCCTCTTGAAACACTGGCAACTGATGTGAGAACCGTGTGTTCAAATTCGTCGTTTGTGGGTGTTTGGTGTGGGGTTTTTTTCAAATAAAATAGAAAATAATGGAGCATGCAAAGATAAAAGCATAAAGCGGTATGGTTCTTCATCTCACTTGTCATGTGATTATCCTCTCCGCATTTGGTTGGCCGGTTGTTGGAATTTTATGTACCAGCAACATATAAGGTACTATCAGGATGGGTACCGACTTGTGACAGTGCACACTCATGGTAACTTTATAGTGCTGCCCCACTGGGAAATCATGCTGTCAGCACCATGACCAGATATCCCACTCAGTCACATTATCCTGAAACTGCACCAACCAGTCCTTGCCCTATCCTATTAATGCCGAGTGCCAAGCTAGGAAGTGACAAGTATCAATCTTGCTTTGACTCAACTGGGAATCAAACTCCTGATCTCCCGCATGGGAGGCCTGCACTCTGCTCTACCGATTCGGCCACAGCATCCGGTCTCCGCATTTAGATGCTGGATAGACTTCCTGACAGGGAACCCACACTGCAAAGCCTCCTGACACGCTTTCGTTAATTCGCTGACGGCCTGGACATTTCCCAACTTGGCGAAGCCACTGCACCGTTCCTTCAAAGTCACTGTCAATACCAGTTCAAACGAGGCATGCAGTGTTGACAGGAAGCTAATTCTGGAGACACAACTGTCACATCAGCTATCACATCAACTGTCACGCCAGGTGTCATGCCAGCTCAAGGGGCGCGCTGTCAGTGAGACCACTGGCTCGTCACATGACATGACAGACACTGTGACAGCATTACCGCATGACCGAATGCCCTTTTTGCCATCAGGTAGTGACAGGTCACTTTAGCGAAATAGCGTTTCCCGCAGATGTTGTCAAGTTGGGTCAAGCCTTCGTGTCAATCGAACTTCCAATAACTTTCTTGACATGGGAACATACTGTAAAGTGACCTACAACAGATGGGACATGGCTGAAGGAGTTGACCGCTCGGTTCGAACCGTCACTGGGTCAAACCGCTGTGGGTTTTGTGTATTTGTTTGTTATTGTTCTATGTCCAAACAACACCTAAGGTCATATCAGGATGGGTACCGACTTGTGACAGTGCGCACTCAAGGTGACTTTATAGTACTGGCCCACTTCAACACCAGGCTGCTGGCACCATGACCCGTTATCCCACACAGTCACTTTATCCTGATACGGTGCTAACCAGTGTTGTCCTATCTTATCAATGCCGAATGCCAGGCTAGGTAGTGACAAGTATCAATTTTATAAGTCATTGGTTTGTCTCGGCTGGGATTCGAATTGCTGACCTTCCACATGGGAAGCCTGTGTTCTACTGCTTCGGCCATCGCGTCTGATATTGTGGGTCTTGAACCCCCCTGGTTCGAACCTGGCTGAATGAAACCAATAACTTAAAGCAAGTTGCATAATCAGGCGGTGCTTCTTAGAATTTAGATAAATATGTTCCCTTACCTGTGCTATATACTAGGTTACATTGGTTAGGAGTAACTTGTTTCATAGATATGCTAAATTGGTTAAAGACCTGATATCCCACTCAGTCCCATTATCCTGACACTGAGCCAACCAGCCTAAATTCAAGAGGGTCAGTGGCACTGTTTTGCATGCCCTTAAAGCTGCATAGTCCGATCAAATATCAAATTTCCAAAACCAAACCAATTATCTAGATTTGATTTGACATATCTAAGTTAGATACTGATGCACTTATTAAGCATTTGTTTCTGTGTAGGAGGCAATACTGAGTTAATTTAACAGAACCTGTTACTACAGAAGTCTATGGTGTCAGTTTTGGCAAGCTTGCCAAAACTAATTTTCCATCTTTGCGCTCAAAATATCTCAAAAGTTTACCATTTAAAATAAAAGTAACTTTGACCTAATGTAAAGTAGATACTAGTGATCGATCTAATATATTTATCTCAGAAAAACTACAGAAATTCAAAACCCTCAGACTATGCAACTTTAAGTAAGAGTCAATGCATTATGGCAATTATTTCAAACTGGATGAAGCCGAAGGCTGAGACCCTGTTGAAAGCACTGCGTCCACACATGAAGAGTTCAGGCGCAAAACCCTGTAAATGCCAATCTTAAAATTGAGATAAACATTGGAATAAAACCTTTAAAAAAAAGAAAAGATTGACATTGCTATTTTGTTGTTTATTGCTGCATCATCATTCCATCATAAGTGGAATTCGTGCAAATAACATTACCTGCGGGTAAAAATCTGTTATTTTGCTTAAATGTTTGGACTGGCGTTTATGGGATTTTGCGCCTGAACTCTTCACATGTTGATGCATTTACGGCAGGCATTATTCGCAGTTACCTTAGCAACGTCACGATGTACATTAGATTAACCAGTTCTAACCGGTTTGTTCCAGATCAATGAGGAACTTCAGAAGTATGGCCCAGAGCAGTTCCACATTCTGCCACCAGGAGGAAAGCAATGCAAGTCACGGGGTTCTTACGGTATACATTTGGGACGCAGTCGGCGATATCGAGGCTTTTTAGTCAAGCATAAATATACCTTTTTCGTAGAACAAATTCTATTTTACAGAGCACTACGCAAATATATTCGTCGATTTTTGTACCTGAGCTCTTCATATATACATACCTGAGCTCTTCATATATACGTATATATGTACCTGAGATCTTCATCAGGTGCAAATCGCTTTAAACGCACATCCGAATATTGAGGTCAAACCTTCAAAAGGTTTGATTGATTGATTGATGATTGATTGGTGGTTGCTTTACGCCATGTCGGCAGCATAAGCCATATTCACGGCGAGAAATGTTTGTTTTTTGTTCAAACCATCGCTTTTACATGTAAAAGCAGACAATCAATTATGTGCCAATAGACACTCATTAAATTAGAAAGCTCACAATCATATATCGGTGGTCAAGGGAAACAAATTCCCATAGAAAAAGAAAAGTTTTATTAATAATTGATAGAATTTATTTACTAAACTATATGAGGTGGTACAGTCCAGCTGCCTTCAAAAAGGCTAAAATGTTTTCCTGTTTTACTTTAGTAAAAAGGGCATGCATACTGTCTGCAGTGTAGAATTGTTGGCGCAGGGCCAAACAATCAAATCCTTCAAAAGGAGACCAGACTACCAGCAGAGGGAGACCAGCCTGCCAGCACCATGACCTGATATCACACTCACTCACACGATTCTGACCATGAGCCAACCAGTCCTTGCCATATTTCAATAATGCCGAGCACCTGGCTAGGAAGCGACAAGTAGAAATTTGTATGTCATTGGTTTGACTCGACCAGGATTCGAACCCATGGCCATCCCGTCTAGTTTGCCTTCCTGAGAAAGACCGGAAGTAGCTGAGGTTATCCTTCTTCCTTCATCTGTCTAAATCTTAATATGAAATTGACCAGGATTCAAATCTCTTTCCGACAAAGACATCGTGGAATCAAAGTTGGCAGACTGTCTGACATTTCGACATGCTCCCGGGCAACCGATGGGCAATCGAAGCACGTGAGTATTCATCAATCAGTCAGCTTTCAGCCAGCCCCCTGGGACCTGCACTTTGCATGAGATCTGAGGGACTTTGATGCTACATGTGTGGAGGCATATATATATATATATACATACATATATACATTATACATATATATGTACACATAATTATATGTACATATATAGACATATATATACGTATATGTACACCGGACGTAGTGGCCGAATATGTAGAGCGCAGGCCTCCCGTGCGGGAGATCGGGAGCTCGATTCCCGGTCGACTCAAACCACTGCCTTACACAATTGATACCTGTTGCTTCCTAGCTTGGCGCTCGGCATTACATGGATAGGGCAAGGATTCGTTAGCTCATTGTCAGGATAATGTGACTGAGTGGGATATCAGGTCATGGCGCTGGCAGCCTGATTTCCCAGTGGGGCAGTACTATAAAGTCACCATGACTGTGCACTGTCAGAAGTCAATACTTGTCCTGATATGACCTTAAGTGTTGCCAGGAAGTAAAACTCCAACATCCAACCAACTAATTGGACTTCAATTCAATTAAATAAATGTGTATCCGGGAATATTATATCCATCAGTTTGTCCATATAAAATGAATTAAAACCGAAAGGTTTGAATATATAAGTACTTAGTATATTTATATTAGTTTTTTTTCTATTTTGCATTGACATTTTCTTTTTAAGTTAATGTATAATTTTATTTATCACTTCAGAACTGAAAATACTGAGGAACTGCTATGGACTCTTTTTTGCACATTTATTGATGAAGCAGGGGAATTTTCAATTACAAAAAATTGATCTTCCTCATTCCACTGCTCCTTGCCCTATCCTAGTTATGCTGAGCGCCACGCTAGGCAGCGACAAGTATAAATCTTTAGGTCATTGGCTTTTTTTTCCGTTTTTTTTTTTAATTGAGGCTGTATTTATACTCCCCATAGCATGTAAGCCCGAGTACTCAGGCTTGTTTTCAATGCTGGCCAACTGTAGTGTTGGTGTTGTCTTACCAAACAGTATGTGCTGATAAGTTATTTGATTGCCTGCATTTCAGTAGCAGATAGATAGTTTGTTGGTATGCTTAGTAGCCTATGTTAGTTTTTTTGGGGCCCTCTTGGCATTGTATTTTTGTTCTATTCTTATTACTATGTTAGTTGTTTTCTTAAGGTTCTATGTTACTGTTTTGGGGTTTCCTTGGGAAGAGTTTTCCACTTTTTTCTACTTAATTCTATACTAGCCTATTTTATTTACATGTCCATAGGCTTGTATGTAACAGGTGGTTGAGTTATGTTTGTTTGGATTTGATTTATATTGTTGTTGGACATGTTATCTGGCTTTTATATTTCCGGTTTTCCCACCCTGGGCTGTCCAGTTGGGGGCCGTGACATATCGCCTGCCCCCTTGTGGTGTAGTTCAGTTGGGGTTCCCAGTTTTTATTTTGCACAAATATTCTTTGTATGTTTTTAGGTCAGGGATTTGTCTTTCTTTCACCAGTGGGGTGTAATTTGTCTACCTTCAGGCCGATTTTCAGGGCCCTATTTTGTAGTATCTGCAGTTTTTTAAGTAGCTCTTTTTTAGCACCCATGTAGATTTTTATTTTTTTTTTCAAATTTTTATTCCAGTTGAATAACATCTTTTTTCAGCACCGAGGCGCTGGTCTTCCGGCCTTAACAATTATAGTGCATATGAACTATTTATGGATGAGACGATGTGATGGTATGAACAATATAGACAGTAGTAGGTTAAAATGAGGCACTACAAATATAGTGAGGATCTTATTTTGCACATGTAGACTGAAGAATAGCCATTTACCTTTAGACTATATCAGTGATTTGAAGATCATACCTGTGAGGAGACAATAATATAATGGGCATGACTTGCTGATACCGGTAGTCATGGATTTTGGATTATGCAAATAATGGTTGCACGACTCATTTAAATTGTCTTGGGTCAACTATAGCTTTGTCAGTAGTATATGTTTTATTGGGTTAGACAGGTGTTATAGGCTGGTGGGTATACTTTGGTAGTTGTTATTTCTTTTGCTCTTTTTGCCAGGGGGGATTTCTGAGAGGGAGAGGGAAGGGAGTGGTTTGGGACTATGTATTTATTTCAGTTCTCAATGTTTGTGGTCTATCCAGGTAGGTTTATTAATGTATGTCTATATCTATGTCTATTACATACCCATTGTCAAAGTAGGGGAGCACCATGCCTTTGAAGATTTTTATTGACATACCATTGTTGTTGATAGCAAATAGGGATGTTTACAATATATCAAGAGGGTCTGCTTTTGTCTTCCTCTAGATTCCCATCCCAGCCTAGTCAATCCAAAACATTCCACATAATAGCAGAATCCATATTCATACGAAAGTTGTTATGTTGTGTATATGTCAGAGTTGAAATTAATTGTTTTCACTTTTTTTATTTTGATCTTACACAAATTGAGAAAGTTGTTAAAATTAATCATGCAGCATCCCTCCATTACATCATTTTAACACACATCCCTAGCATCATTATAATGCACACAACAAATTCAAACAAGATTTTGTTTGTATTAGAGCTAAGCAAAACATTATTGTCATACATATCTTAAAAAACGTTTTGTTAAATGCATGGGATCGATATGCAATTTTTCATATTTTCACTTTAGCACAAAAATCATATAAGCATATTTTGGATACATTTTGTGGGATAGATTAAATACATGTAGTTTTGCTGACATGCTGATTCGACAATAACTATTTGACTTCCTACCCTCCAAAAATAAGTCAAAGTCATAAACAATTATACACAGTTTCTGCGAATGACCCATATAGGGTCGTATAAATAATAAACTAAGACAACATATCACACATTAACATATAACACATTAATTATATTACAGTGGTACTTGTAGGTAAATAGCAGTAATTCATTCTCCTATTTACTGCAAAGTGTGTATTTAACTGCTAACAACTCTAGTGTGATATGACTATATCAATATTACATTGATCGATATAAGTATTTTGATGGCATTTGAAACGAGTGCAAAAGTTATTGTCTGCATTCATAAAGAGTTCTAATTGAAGTCATAACAATGTAAATCATGACATGATCTCTGTGGTGGAGTGGTTAGAGTGTCTGGCTTTTTTCTAGGTCAGATTCCTAATCTAAAGATCAGTGGTTTGAGTCCCTGTGGCCCCACCTCTGCCAATTTGGATTTCCATCGCTGTATATAATTTACAGTGCCATCAAAGGCCAGTTGCTCTCATACCATGTCTATGTGGTGTGGGAGGTTAAAAATCCCTTTGTTCTGTAAAAGTGTAGGCTCGGGCTTTCTATCGACAAACTGTTTAATGGTGAAAACAAGTATATTCAGACTTATCCATGATAGGCAGTATAAATCTTCAAGAAAGAAAAAAAGAAATATGGGCAGTCGGCCATTCAGCTGGAGTTAGATTAACATCAGTGGGATAGGAATATTCTAGCCTTACCTTATTATGGTTAGTTGTTTGAGTTTGTTAGTTGTTGTTTGTTGTTCAGTGCTCTCCGTGATGAACCGGGTTAGAAAAGTTGCTCTGCACACCCTTGCAGATCGTAAAAAGGGACAAATGGGGCGACTCATTTGCTGTAAGTAGCGGCTCATGTCGGTGGAGGAAGGGATCCTGGTGCATGAGGACTGCAAGGGGCCAAGGCTCCTTGTGGACCAACACTGCACTTTGGCCCCAACTTCATCTAGATGAGAGGTTGGACTGGTTCGTTCCAATCAATCGGGTGGTCACGCGAAGTCCTGGCGGGAAGACTAATGGAGATATATTATAGCATACACCAACTGTATATATATTTATATTTACACAACTACCAAGTCATTCTTCACTTCCTAGAAGGCGGTCGCTAGGGTCAATCTAGTAATGGTTATGCCTTTTTTGCAATGTGAATTGCTGGCACAGGTAAAGACGTGAAGAAGCTACAAACTGGAAATGTTCTGGTAGAGTGTGCTAAGAAAGCACATGCCAACAATCTGCTATGTGCAAGCATGCTAGCAGACATCGGCATGAAAACCTCTCCTCATTGAACTCTCAACTCTAGCAAAGGAGTAATCCGGACTAGAAATCTTGATGATGTTGATGAGGATGAGATAGCACATGAGCTCAAGTCTCAGGGAGTGTTAAACATATGAAGAATAGTTATAAAGAGGGATAACAAGTCCATAAATACAGGGACATTCATCCTCACGTTTGGCAAGCCTTTTCCGCCCCAGAATTTGAAAATTGGCTACCTTAGTATGAATGTGGATATCTTCATCCCAAACACACTTTGGTGCTTCCAATGCCAGAAGTTTGGTCATGGCAAGGATAGATGCAAAAACGAAACCATCTGTTTTAAGTGTGGTCAGAAAGGTCCTGACAACACCAGTAGTCAAAAGCAGGCAACATTTTCCAATTGCCTGGGTGATCATATGGCCATATCTAAAGAATGTCCAGTCTGGAAAAAAGAAAAGCTCATTCAGCAGATCAAAACTGAAAAGCGGCTAAGCTACCCAGAAGCTCGAAAGCTGGCTGAGGCGAATACTCCCTCACCAACCACCAAGAGCTATGCTGCAGGGGCCAAAGTCTCCAATAGGACAATTGAATGCCAGACTGAACTAACGTTGTTGATTGGGGGGAAGCACACTACCTTCACCCCAGTCCCGAATCCAACTCCGGTTTCGACTCCAAAAAGTTACAATAGGCAATAACAGTATTGCAGTGCAGATGCTGGCCGAGCCGGCGATGCCCAAGAAGAAAAAGAATAATGTGTCAGACCGAGTTCCAAAGGGATCTTTGACCCCTATGGACAAAACGTCCAGGGGGTCACCGATCTCCAAAAACTTAGCCCTAAATCGATATCAGGTGCTGGCTGATATTGAGATGTCTGAGACTTTACTTATGGATGACTTTAACAGCCACAACCCACTATGGGGGCAGAGGGCAATAGGAATGCTAAAATCAAGAGAATTGAGGACTTTGTGGCTGGTCATGCTCTGTGTGTATTGAACGATGGTTCATACTCATATCTGCATCCCGGCTATGAAACATACTCTGCCATCGATCTCAGCATTGGAGAACCAAAACTGGCGCTGGACTTTAGGCCTGGGGCGACCTCTGCAGGACCGACCATTTCCCAATTATTTTTAATTGTGAATGGGCATCTCCCGTAGAGCGAGAGAGGAGGTGCCGCTATGTAAAGCCGACTGGCCAACCTACCATACCCTATGTCGCGAGGAGTTCACTCCAGACATCAGTGACATCGATTCCTTCACTCAGCTGCTGAGATGGATCGGAGAGAAAACTGTTCCGAAGACCTTGGCAACTCCCAAGCGTCTGACGTCTCCATGGTTGGATGGCCGCTGCAGGAGGGCTATTAAGGAACGAAAGAAAGCTCAGCATAAACTCCACAGGAGACCGACTACTGAAAATCTGGCCATCTTTAGTATTCTGCAGGCTCATGATCGCAGAACAATCAAAGAAGCGCGGAGGCAGTGTTGGAGACCATTCGTTTCTAGCATCACCATGCGCACGCCATTGGGCAAAGTGTGAACAATGATCAGGAGAATCAAATGAAGGGGAGGTGATTCTTCTGTTGTCCAGCACTTGAAACACAACGGCACCATTCTCACATCACTCGATGAAATAAGTGAAGAATTGGCTCACGCCTTTGCTGGAAACTCGTCTTTGGCAAACTCCCTCCTGGGCTTTCTGGCTGTCAAGGAACGCCAAGAGCGAAAGCTTTTGAATTTCTCCTCTGATGGCGAGCAGCACTACAACTCCCCATTCAGTATTGGTGAGTTGAGGTGTTCTTTGGAAAGCTCACATGACATGGCCTTTGGACCTGATGGAATTCATTATCAATTTTTTAGACATCTCCCCGAACCTGCGCTGAGACTGTTGCTTCAACTCTTCAACAACATCTGGGAGTCAGGTGTTGTCCCCGCATTTTGGCGGGAGGCGACAGTAATACCGATTCCCAAACCTGGTAAAGACCAGAGTGAAGCCAACAACTACCATCCCATAACCCTCACAAGCTGCATCTATAAAACAACCTCCTCGTCTGGCTACTGAAGTCAGGACACCACCTGTCCAACCGCCAATGTGGCTTCAGGTGGGGTCACAGCACCCTCAACCATTTGGTTTGCATGGAGACCACACTAACTATGTTATATACAGTGATTCGTTCTCCTGCCTCCTGACTGTTGCTGGACTGAAAACGGACTGCCCTATTCTATCAACCGTCATTTATAAAATGAACCAACTGGCAACATATGGATATGACATCCACCTGTGCTGGGTGCCTGGCCATGCCAGCATACAAGGAAACAAACGAGCTGATCGGGTTGCGAAGAAGGCCCTGAACTGTGATCTTGAACCGTGTCTGATCCTTCACTCTGATCTGAAACCACTAATAACCACCCACATAAAATCCAAATGGCAACATGAGTGGGATGAAAACATTAATAAACTTTAAAAAATTGAACCATCTGTGGCAAAACCACCACAGACTCATGCGGGAGATCGGTGGGAGCAAGTGGTCATTAGCCGCTGCCGTATTGGCCACTCATGGCTTACAAATGCTTTTCTGCTCAAGGGAAACCTCCCACTGAATGTATTGGGTGTCAGTCCCTGCTGACACTCAAACACATTTTACTAAGTTGTGTTAATTTCTTGGCCCTGTGCCAACAAGTTTACACTGGAGACAGTATGCATGATCTTTTTAGTAAGGTAAAACAAGAAAACATTTTAGTCTTTTTGAGGGCAGTGGTCTGTACCACCTCATATAGTTGACTAAAAAAATTAATTCTATCAATTATTAATAAACCTTTTCCTTTTTTTAAGGGAATTTGTTTCCCTTGGACACAAATATATAATTATGAGCTTTTTAATTTAATGAGTGTCTATTGGCACATAATTGATTGTCTGCTTTTACATGTAAAAGTGATGGTTTGAACAAAAAACAAACATTTCTCACCATGAATATGGCCTATGCTGCCGACACAGCGTAAAGCAACCACCAATCAATCAATCAATCAACCTGTTCAGTGTTGTTAGTCTCCAGGAGTTGTGGCCGAAGCGGGAGAGCGCAGGCCTCCCATGCGGAAGGTCAGGAGTTTGGTCCCCTGTCGAGTAAAACCAATGATTTATCAAATTTATACGTGTTGCTACCTAGCCTGGCGCTCAGCATTGATATGATAGGGAAAGGACTGGTTTAGCTCAGTGTCAGGATAACGTGACTGAGTGGGATATCAGGTAATTGTGCCAGTGGCCTGATTTCCCCATGGGGCAGCACTATAATTATATAGTTATCATGAGTGTGCACTGTCACAAGTGGATACCCACCGTGATATGACCTTAGATGTTGCCAGGACATAAAACTCCAACAACCATCCAACCAACCGTAGTAAGAGCTTCATTTGTCCACAATCAGAACTCTCTTTACAGAAAAAGAAATCCCATATCAACACCAACTGAGCAAATAAATCTAATAGTAATAATGTGTATTTGTTGGATGTTAGTAAGTTACAGCTAATAGCAGCTTATGAATGACACAAGTTGCAAATTGTCCGAGATCCAGGTCGATAATGCGGAATACCTCAGGTGATTAGTAGAGTGTCGACATTTTTAGGGCGGGGAAGGATTGGAAAAAATCAATAGATTCCCTGAAGCCGAATACCTACCAGACACCCACCGATAACGGCGACTATTGACAGTGTTGTGGCATGTAGTACAGTGCCACACTTGCAGAATTGCCTAGAGCTTACCTGACGCGGTGGCCGAATTGGTACAGTGCAGGCTTCCCAAGTGGTAGGTTGGAAGTTCAAATCCCATCCGAGTCAAAGCAATGACTTTTAAAATTGATACTTGTCGCTACCTAGCCTGTAGATAAAGGATTCACCCCGTACATCGAGTACAGGGGTGAAAACCAACATATTAGAGAAATGGGCGAAGAATTTCGACATGGTGGGGAAATTAATTGAGCTGGTAAATTCTTAATCTAAGAAGCAAAATATATTCTTCAAATAAATCTTCATATTGACCCGCTACTTTTGATTTGAAATATAAAATAAAGAATGTAGTTTAAGGAATGTTTAAAATAAAACCAACGGTGTTTTATTGCCGCCATCTTGTCTTTTTACATTCTCGCTCATTTCACCAACTCTGTGCCGATATGGGTAGCCATTTGATCCTGGAGCCAGAGTTTCTACTTCCAGTTCCATAATAAAGCTATCTTCGCTCGTATTTAGACTAGGTTAGGGTTCACCCCTTTACTATAAGTATGGGGTGAATCTGTTATCTACCTAGCCTGCTGCTCGGGAAAAATAGGATAGGACAATGGCTTGTTTGCACAGTATCAGAATAGTGTGACTGTTTGGGATATCAGGTAATGGTGCTGGTGGCCTGATTTCCAAGTGAGGCAGCACTATAAAGTCGCCATGAGTGCGCACTATTAAAAGTCGGTATCCGTCCTGATATGACCTTAGATGTTGCTAGGACATACATTTAAGGTAGGGTCGTTGTTAGCGCAATTCCATTGCAGCCCAATTCAATAGTAAAAGCAGGGCAAGAAACGAACTTATTTTGGGTTATTGAAAACCGTGTGTTTTTGAATTCAAAGAGTAGTTAAAGCTGCACAGTCCGATGAAGCATCAAGTTTTCAAAATCGAAACAATTATCTAGATTTGATTCTACATATCTAACTTAGATACTGACGCACTTATTAAGTATTTATTGCCACATAGAAGGGAACACTGAGTCAATTTAATAGAACCTGTTACTACAGAAGCCTATGGTATCAGAGTTTTGGCGTGCTTGCCAACATTATTTTCACATGTTTGAATTTCGAATATCTCAAAGGGTAGCCATTTCAATTAAAAGTTACTTCAAAGTAAATAAGGTAGATTATAATTATTAATTTAATATACTTATCTCAGAAAAATGTCAAACTCAAAACCATCGGACTATGCAACTTTAATATACAAGGTCTATTTATAATAAAGTACTGTATATTATTTATAAGTGATGTATAAGACTTATGCAAGTATAAAGGCACAAAAGCGAATGTCCCCTATATGATCACCCATATGTTCTGTACTACTTCATGGGTGACCCCTTTTTCAGAGTTGGGCTAGGTGGCACCACCACCCCCAACCCTAGCAGTGGTGCGAATACTGTCGCTCGCGTACTGAAATATATACATAACATTCCGTAACTTCTAGTTTCTCAAATGTATCACCCACTCGAGAGTCACCCGGACCTTGAACCTCATATCCGGCAATAACTGACTAACATCTGCGGTGGTCTTAGTGATGTGTGTGGGATTTTAAGGGCACAGAGGTGGTGTAGATTACGGTGGCGCGACAGCCCTTTTCCTCGGACACCATCAGACAAAGGTCAGTAGTGCTTACATCTGCTTCCTGTCTTTGATCCCTACGGGTTCGCCTAATCGGCGGGAAGGGGGGCCGCGGCTTGCAGGCTACCCACTGAAGGTCAAGGTCGTCTGGGCGGTGCAGATATCACGACATGATGTTCAGGCTAGCTTCACCAGCGTCGCAGTGTCGTCTGCTCTGACGAAATACTGTGCCGTCTGCTGGTGAAAGGAAATGGCTCCCACTTGCTTTGAATTTTACTGAATGTCGTATGCTTTCTCGTCGTGTCAAGAGACGAAGGCAAAGGCGAAATGTGTCCTGCAAGAGAATAGTGGTTGTGGTTGGTCCTTATCATAGGAATAGTCTTTTGCCATTTGAGCGTGATATATATATATGTATCTATATATATATATATATATATATAGTCAAACCTCTCTAAATCGACCGACCATGGGACATACTTTAAATGGTGCTTTCAGGAAGGTGGTCGGTTTAGGGAGTCTTTTTAACATTACAATGGTATCGTATGGGCGATCGTTTGGGACCCAAATAAAGCGATCGATACAAGGGAGTGGTCGATTTTTGGAGGTGATCGATTAGAAAGGTTTTACTGTAGCAGGTTTTATGTGTTTGTTTGTTGTTTTATGTCCTAGCAACATCTAAGGTCATATCAGAATGGGTACCGACTTGTGACAGTGCAAACTCATGGCAACATAATGCTGCCCCACTGGGAGACCAGGCCACCGACATCATGACCCAATATCCCACACAGTCACATTATCCTGATACTGTGCTAACCAGTTAATGCTGAGTGCCAGGCTAGGCAGCAACAAGTATAAATTTGATAAGTCATTGGTTATATAGCAAATAGTAGAATGGTGTCTGAATATATGTTGTTGTTTTGGTGGGCGGGGGCGTGGGGGGGTGGGGTTTCAAATTGTTGTCCCACACACACACAAAGGTAAGAAGAAAAGATTTAAGTTTAAGACACATTTGGGGGGGGGGGGAGAGAGTTTCACACATTGATTCTAAGAAAAGTCATTTCTAGAATAGACCATGGTGGTTTACCAGTAAAAATGACTAATTCCAGAATACAAGGACCACAATGTTATACTTATAGCCAAAATAAGATGATCTCTTTATTCGCGTATCACGCATCCCACACGATGTGTCAATGGAAGCTCAGCTTAAAGTTGCATAGTCCGATGGTTTTGAATTTCTGTATTTTTTCTGAGATAAATATATTATATCGATCACTAGTATCTACTTTACATTAGTTCAAAGTTACTTTTATTTTAAATGGTAAACTTTTGAGATATTTTGTGTGCAAACATGGAAAATTAGTTTTGACAAGCACGCCAAAACTTCTGCAGTAACAGCTTATGTTAAATTAACTCAGTATTGCCTCCTACGCAGAAACAAATACTTAATAAGCACATCAGTATCTAAGTTAGATATGTCAAATCAAATCTAGATATTTGGTTTGGTTTTGAAAATTTGATATTTCATCCGACTATGCAGCTTTAAGTCCAACCGATGCACCATTAATATCTACAAATGCCGACCGACGGTCAAAAGAGATATGAACAAAGCTACGCTTTTAGTACCATGTAGGTCAATAAACAAGGCATCCCAGGAGACCCCGTTACTAACAGGTACTCGATGCAAACTTCTGGCTGCGTTCAGTGCCTAAAGGCCCAGTGACACCTTACCGGACTGGGGAACCGGACGAGAACTGGACACTGTCCGGTACTGTATGGCGATGTCCGGTACATGTCCGGTACCCACCCGGCAGTGTCCGGTGGTGTCCGGTACAAGTTTTGAACATGCACAAAACTTCTACCGGACACCGCCGGACTGATGAGTCTGGTTGGTGTCCGGTTTGTCCGGTACATGTGTGGTACCCATCCGGTACCCATCTGTACATGTCCGGTACCCATCCGTTGGTGTCCGGTTTGTCTGTTTTGTCGGGTACATGTCCGGTACCCATCCGGTATGTGTCCGGTTCTCATCCGGTTCTCCTCCAGTACATGTACGGTACATGTACGGTACTTGTCCGGTCGCCCGGCGGCAATTGACCTAATTCCGCTCCATTTCGAAACATTTCGATACATTTTGTGTACCGGAGAGCACCGGACTAGAAAATTCTTTGTCCGGTGATCTCCGGTACTCAGTCCGGTACGGTGTGACAGTCGCTTATGAGTCCATTATTACATAAATAAACTCGCATAGTTAAAGTTGCATAGCCCGATGAAAACATCAAATTTTCAAAACCAAAACACTTATATGGACATAATTCTACATATTCAACTTTTATACTGGTGCACTTATTAAGCATGTTTTGCTGCATAGAAGGTCATAATAAGTCAATTTAATAGAACCTGTTACTCCTGAAGTACATGGTGTCAGAGTTTTGGCATGCTTGCCTAAATTAATTTGGCATGTTTTGATGTCAAATATCTCCAAAGTTAGTCATTTAAAATATAAATTACTTCAGACTAAACTAAAGAAGACTATAATGATTAGCATAATGTATATATCTCAGGAAATGTCAAAAATTCAAAAGCATCGGACCATGTAACTTTAATTAAATGCATGGAATTTAATACATAATGTCACATTGGGCTTATCTAATAAAAAGACAACAATTATTTTAATCCTTGAAAAAGTAAGGGTTCCGGGGCATCTCCCGACCCCCGGGGAATTGTTTTTAACTTATGATTAAAGTGGTGCAATCTGGAACCTACTTGGACAGAATGCTTTTAGTTGGGCCTTGAAATTCCAACTGTTTTAAGACTTCAAGACAAACAAATAATTAAAAGTAGCATTCTCACTCACTCACTCACTCTCTGTCAATGAATTACAACATCAACAAAACAAAGATAGTTTGATTTTAAATTATCCACAGTAAAATTCGCGGACAAGTGTTCCCCCCCCCCCCCTGCTGATTTGGTAATTCAATTTTCGCCTAAATCAGTGATTTCGCTGAGAAAGGGAATCCCTGGATAATTTACAAGTAGTAGTCTTTTTCTTAAATTTCCGTTTAGAATCTTTGGCAAGCAGTAGTAATAATTTACAAGCAGTAGTAATAATATACGAGTAGTAGTATTTGCCTTAAATTTGCGTTTGGTATTTTGACCCCCCCCCCCCGCCACAACAACAAAAATTAAAAGAAATTGTTAATGCATTCTTAGCCATAAGAACCTGAAGGGTTTTTGATAAGTAGATTACTTGGTAAAGAAGTGCTCCTTTTTTCCCCCTCTCTTTTGTTTAAGAGGAGAAAGACTCACCATTGTTCGCACGACGGCAATGAGATGTAATTATATTATTGACCTTTCGAGAACTGTCCCATTGTTGTGTTGCCAGTCTACCTGAATGGGCGGGATACTGGACACACAGTGAAGGCGCCAACTCCCTTTTATGCCAGAGGTCTAATTGGATTTCACCGGACGTGGTGGCCGAATCGGTAGAGCGCAGGCTTTCCGTGCGGAAGGTTGAGAGTCCGAAGTCAAACCAGTCACTTATCACATTGATACTTGTTGCTACCTAGCCTGCCATGTGGTAGGTCAGGACTTTGAATCCCAGCCGAGTCAAACTAGGGATTTACAAAATTGATACTTGTTGCCACCTAGCCTGGTGCTCGGCATTTATAGGATAGGACAAGGACTGGTTAACACAGTATCGCGATGATGTGACTGTGAGGGATATCGGGTCATGGTGCACATGACCTGGTCTCCCAGTGGGGCGGCACTATAAAGTCACCATGAGTGCACATGCTCATAAGTCGGTACCCATCCTGATATGACCTTAGATATTGCCAGGACGTAAAACAACAACACACACACTCTTAATCTTATGGGATTTAATGAGAAAATGTAGTCCGGCTTTAAAGTTGCATAATTTTATTGTTTTATTGTTTTTGTTTTAATTTCTGATGTCTTAAAAAAATATATATATTAGGATGATCATTATGATCTATTTTTATGTGGGTTCGGAGTAATTAGATTTAAAATGGCTAATTCACGAGACGGATGCTAGTTCCTGTACAGTGGAATTAAATGTTTGTTCTTCGCGCGTTGTAGAGGTGTGTTGTTCGAGGATCCCACTCGGGCTGAAATAGTTTTTTTTTGCGGTGGCTTTTCCTCACTGAGATATGAGTTCATCAGCACTTAACCCTGCCCTTCTAGTCTGCTCAATTAGGTATGGGAAGGGTGGGGGGGGGGGGGGGGGGGGGTGAAGGGCTGAGGTGAATCAATCGGGCTATCCGATCCCTCCACACATGCTCGTTTCTGAAAGCCTAGTGAGCATATGAGCTGCTCAAAAGTATGTTTGTTGGTACTTTAGGTCCTAGCAACACCTAAGGTCATATCAGGATGGGTATCGACTAGAGGATGGAACTATTGATTGATGTAAAGCTGGAATACTATTCAACATGAAGATGAATGCCAGGAAGACCAAAACAATGGTTATAAGTAAAAAGACAGATAAACCAAACGTCAATATAATCATAGATGGCACAAACATAGAACAAGTATCCGAATTCATATATCTCGGACAAAAGATTACAAATGATGGGAGATGTGAGGAAGAAATTAAAAGAAGGATAACAATAGCCCGAACAACATTCTCCAAAATGTATAGAGTGTTAACATCAAGTAAGATATTAATACAAACAAGGAAGCGTATTCTTCAGTGTTATGTGTGGTCTACTCTAATGTATGGGGCAGAGACATGGACAATCTCTAAGAAAATGTACAAATGTTTAGCAGCATTTGAGATGTGGACTTATCGAAGGATGATGAAAATATCATGGACAAAGAAGATCACCAACAAAGAAGTTCTCAGAAAAATTAAAAATAAGAAAAGCTTGTTTGCCACTATACAGACAAAGAAACTTATTTATTTTGGGCACATCATTCGTCAGAGTTCAATATACCGTACATTGTTGGAAGGGAAGGTGAATGGCAGCAGAGGGAGAGGGAGACCAAGAATATCATGGTTTACAAATATTTCACAGTGGACAGGCTTGAATTATTCACAGTCTATCAGAACAGCACAACATCGGGACAAGTGGAGAACCATTGCATCCAACCCTCGACTAGAGGATGGAACTATTGATTGATTGATTGATTGATTGATTGACTTATGAGCGGGCGCACTCATGGCTACTTTATAGTGCTGCCACATCGGGGAGAGCAGGCCATGGGCACCATGACCCAATATACCACTCAGTCACATTGTTCATGTTAGCATAACATGGGTAATTTGCGACGGGGCGGAAGTGTAGGGCCTCAGCCAGCTTTCGACACTAACATCCCAACCTTCACCTGGCACTGAACTAACCCCCCCCCCCTCCCCCAATCCTGATATCACTACCAGAACTCATCTCGGTTCTGCCACCTACATTTGGCTGTAGGAACTAAACCACCCCTCCTATGCTGCCACCTACTGACTCGACACACGGGCGGTGACGTCACGGACAGCTCTGAACTGCTCACTCGCCACCCGGATACGAACCCGCCAAGACCATCAATTTGCGCCCCCCCACCCCTCAACTAACAACAGGAGGAAACGCGGTGGGGTTGAGAGTGCCGAGTGATTGCCTATTGTTCTATTGATTACCTATTGTTCGATTGATTGCCTATTGTTCGATTGATTACCTATTGTTCTATCACATTGATTATTCTTCCTGATTAAATCCGAATTATACCACTTCTGTCTCGTCGTTAATTATCCTGACACTGACCTAACCAGTCCTTGCCCTATCCTAATAATGCCGAGCACCTGGCTACTAGAAAAGTATAACTTTTTAAGTCATTGGTTTGTCTCGACCAGGGTTCGAAACCAGGGGTTCTTATCCCACGATCTACCAAAATGGGAGACGGACGCTCAACTCGTTTGGCCATCCCGTCTGGTGTGCCCCTGCGATCAACGAACCCATATCATGTGCCCGCAACATTTCAATGCACAGACTACTATGAGTGTCATTAATTTCCTCTCCCTCCAATGACAGGACACCCGGTATGTTATGACAAGAGTGATATAGTGGCCGCATGGATAAGGCCCCCTAGAGCCTAAATAATATTAGCATAACTAGTTATCCCACAAATCATAGCCCGCTCGATAGCTTTCGGGTAAATAATTAATCAAATCATGTAGCTTAATAGACTTTAAAAGTCACATCGAAAGTCGTCTGTGGCCGCCATCTTATGGTTTCCTTTTTTTTATTCGCTCCCAGTTTATGCCAAAATCAATTTGCATGCTTATAGTTCCCAAGTTAATCCTTTAAAATAAGTTGCTCCAATCTAAATTAAAGTAGAGGAGAAAAATCATCGTAATATGGGCCTATTTTTTCAATTTTAATATGGCAGAAATCTAAAAGATCAGTACTTAGGTCATCGTTGAACAATTAGAAACTAGGCCAGTAATCTCAGCATAATCACTATCACCTACGAAGTGAGCATAATTTTACCTTGTGCGCTTGTGGTAGTTTCTACAGTGGCTCATCATCATGCTGTCGGTCGCGATGCGACAAAGACTGCTTTCATTACTTGACTGCCGCTCTCCATTTAGCTCTCTGCTATGAGAGTCTCATAGCAGAGGGCTAAATGGAGAGCGGCAGTCATTTCATGAAAGCTGCCTGCAAATGTGTTGAAGTGCTGCTGGCTTTTGCAAGTTACCAGCGGCATTCTCTCGGGGAGCAAATAGGGGTTTCACACCGGCAAGAACATGTCATGACAGGTGCGAAACTATTTGTCTCTGCAGTGGCTGGTCGGAAGATGGGAGTTCCATACATCAACCGCCCTTAATGCTGCCAGTGACATGGTTTTCTGTTTAGGGTTTGCTCCCTTAGCCTTCGGTTCTGTCAGAACCTGTACCACAAGGCAGTGGTTTACAACTCTGCAGGGCAGGGGCGTCAAACTCCCTGGGGTGTTGCAATACCTGCAATACCGGTGTGGCATACTCAGACGTGTCCCGTGCTCAGCCGTGTACACTTGCTTCTGAGCATGCGCTGATTTTGCATCAACTCGGGTCACCCGAGCCACTTATTGGCGCATGCGCACATCCTACAAACTCGGGTCGAATAATCGAATACACTTCTCCGTGCTCGGGTGGACAATTTTTTCTTCTTTTTTTTAATAACCGATAAAACTACAGCAAAATAGGATTTAAAGTATTTTATGATGGCCTAGTTTAGCTATATTTCCATTTCATTAATCTAAGTTATTCTTTTTTTGCACACGGCACGTGTATTTGTCGACTCCACTCGCCGTGTTCTATTTGAAATTCTGACCACTCGGATGACCCGAGTCGCCCGGGTCGTGTTTATTGATTACGGCCATGTTTATTAGATTATAACGCATGCGCAGAAGCGATGGACACGGCTGAACAGTGGCTGAGTATGGAGGTATATAGAATTTCCGCACATCGCTCAGCACTCTGTCCAAAAAGCCATGGGACCAGACGAATTGAGGGGACTAGCTTCTATATAAGCAGATAACCAGTTGTATGACACCTGAAAATATTAAAATTGAAATATATGTTATACAGATTCTATTAACCTAATTACACCATTTCCCATAGCCATGTCGGGCGTAGCGTGTACGACCAATCGTTGTATGTAGTATGAGAATACTAACTAGCCTGGTTCCCTGGCTTTCGTGAAAGGACGCACCGAGGCGAGGCCAACTGGACATGATTGCAGCATAATAAAGTGTGTCTGAAGTCCAAAGTAAGACTATTTCCTTCTATCCCAAAACCATATACATCTGCATCGATTCATGAGCGTAAGTCAACCAACTGACATCGTAATGGCGATTGTTTATGTTTGGTGGCGCCACCTGACGGGAACAGCGGGTATCATATGATGATTGTATTGTCGTACTGTTATATCGTGCTAGGTGGCGCCACTATATTTCTACTCCAGTTCATGGCAGAAACTGTGCGATTAAACATCAACTTAATTGTCATTATACAAACAGTTTTGGTAAATCGTCTTGAAATTACTTTTAATTAAAGCGTTCTCGAACTCCAGTTTATTTTTAATTGCGTAATATGGACGTGACACATCGCATAATGATAATGGTGTCGGGTATGGCGTGCCGATAACGAGGCAGCATATTTTAATCACACAATATAGGGTATGCACTGATGTCACGCTAAGCGGAAGTGCGGCCATTGTGGCGATAGTAACCACAATAATAACACACTGTCACACTGCAAACTCAATGGCTATGAGCAATCTTCATACAGAAAAAGTGAAATATCTATAAAACTAATCCACCTAGAAACAAATCGGATGGTACAGATATAGAAAACATGTTTACCAATAAGATTATATTCAATTTATAAGGTTAGGGTTCTGGATTTCTATTAATTTTGAATAAAACTAATCTTTTGCACTGCGCGTACCGCCAAACTCAAGCCAGTCAAGGAATTGTCAATGGTCGTGAGCAATCTTCACAAAGAAAAAGTGAAATATCTCTAAAACCACACCACCTAAAAACAAATCGCTTGGTACACATATAGAAAACATATTCAACAAATAGATTATATTAAATTTATATGGTTAGGGTTCTGGATTTCTATTAATTTTGAATGAAATAGACGTTTTGTACGGCGCATACCGGCAAACTCAAGGCATTTTCAATGGTCGTGAGCAATCTTCATACAGAAAAAGTGAAATATCTCTAAAACCACACCACCTAGAAACAAATCGCTTGGTACACATATAGAAAACATATTCAATGAATAGATTATATTAAATTCATAGGGTTAGACTTCCGGATTTCTATTAATTTTGAATGAAATAGAAGTTTTCCCCTGCGCGTACAGGCAAACTCTATGGGATGTTTACTAGTTGATATCGCCACAATGGCCACACATCCGCTTCGTGACGTCACATGAATACCCTATATAGGACACAAACAGCAAAGAGGGAAATCTAGATTGAAAATATAGGTGAATATAAACTTTCCTAGAACCAGATCCTACCTTTAAAAAACTGCATACCAACCAACAAAAGTGAGAACCAGACAAAAAGATGTCACAGAAATCACCAGTGGTGGGTCACTGGGTGATAAAAGGAGGAAACGTGGAAAGCCCAATGGTCAAAATGGCCTAGCTACAGCTCTCATGCCTGCTAACTCGTCACCAGCAGAGACCAACCCAGCTAGCATTCCCAGCTGGGCTCCACGTGGGAAGTAACATGGGTCCCACATGGGCAGCCCATCTGGGTCCCACTAGATAAAAGATTCACCTCGTACTTAGTCTAAATACGGGTGAAAATAGCTTTAGTATGCAACAGGAACTAGAAACTGTGGTTCCAGGATAAAATGCCTATATATATCGGCGCAGAGTTGATGAAATGAGCGAAAATTCAAAAAGACAAGATGGCGGCGATACAATTTTTAAATTTTCAAAACTAAAACAATTATCTAAATTTGATTCTACATATCTAATTTAGCCACTGGTGCACTTATTAAACATTTGTCACCACACATAAAGGAATACTGAGGCAATTGAATAGAACCTGTTACTGCAGAAGCCATTGGGGTCAGAGTTTTGACAAGCTTGCCAAATTTAATTTTGCATGGTTTCACTTCAAATACCCCAAAAGTTAGCCACTTAAAATAAAAGTGACTTCAAGCTAAAGTAAGGTACATAATAACGATCAACCTAAATTTATCTCAGAAAATTTCAGAAACTCAAGACCATCATCTATTGACACATAACTGATTGTATGCTTTTACATTATATGTAAGGGCGATGGTTGAAGAAAAAAACTAATAATTCTCGCCGTGAATATGACCTATGCTGCCGACACGGCATAAAGAAACCACCAATCAGACCGACTGCTGAAAATCTGGAGCTCTTTAGAATTCTGCGCGCTCGCAGAACAAAAAAAGGCGCGGAGGCAATGTTGGAGACGATTTGTTTCCAGCATCACCATGCGCATGCCATTGGGCAAAGTGTGGACAATGATCAGGAGAATCAAACAAAGGGGAGGTGATTCTTCTGTAGTCCAGCACTTGAAACACAATGGCACCTTTCTCACATCACTCGACGAAATAAGTGAAGAATTGGCTTGCGCCTTTGCTGGAAACTCATCTTTGGCAAACTGCCTCCCGGGTTTTCTGGCCATCAAGGAATGCCAAGAGCAAAAGCTCTTGGACTTTTCCTCTGATGGCGAGGAGTACTACAACTCCCCATTCAGTATTGGTGAGTTAAAGTGTTCTTTGGAAAGCTCGCATGACACAGCAGTTGGACCTGATGGAATTCATTATCAATTATTTAAACATCTCCCCAAACCTGCGCTGAGACTGTTGCTTCAACTCTTCAACAACATCTGGGAGTCGCGTGTCATTCCCAAACCTGGTAAAGACCAGAGTGAAGCCAACAACTATCGTCCCATAGCCCTCACAAGCTGCATCTGTAAAACCATGGAGTGTATGGTAAACAACCACCTCGTCTGGCTACTGGAGTCAGGACAGCACCTGTCCAACCTCCAATGTGGCTTCCGATGGGGCCGCAGCACCCTTGACCATTTGGTTCGCATGGAGACCTTCATAAGAGATGCTTTCCTTAAGAAGGAGCATGTTGTCGCTGTCTTTTTCGACCTCGAAAAAGCCTATGACACAACGTGGCAGCATGTCATCATGGAAGATCTCCAATGCGATTGGCCTTCGTGGCCACCTGCCAATTTGCATCAGGAACTTTCTAGCCTTCAGGCATTTCCATGTCCATGTCAAGACTACTTATTCCAGCCTACAGTCACAGGAACTAGGAGTACCTCAAGGCAGCATAGTGGCCGTGACCCTTTTCGGGGTCAAGGTCAATGGTATTGCTGCTGCTGCGAAGCGGGGGGTCTCCTGTAGTCTTTTCTTGGACGAGTTTGTTTTATATTACAGCGGTGTTCACATGAATGTCACAGAGAGACAGCTACAACTAAGCATAAATGGGATCCATCAATGGTCAGTTCTGAACGGATTTAAATTTTCCAAGACCAAAACAGTCTGCATGCACTTCTGCCTGCTGTGTAGAATGCATGCTGAACCGGAGCTGACCCTTGATGGGGATCCCATTAAAGTTGTTGAGGAAACCAATTTGTTGGGCCTCATTTTCGACGCAAAACTGTCTGTCGTGCCACATATAAAGTACCTGAAAATAAGATGCCTGAAAGCGCTAGATATTCTGAGGGTGCTGTCCAGCTCAGAGTGGGGAGCGGACAGAGTTGTTCTGCTCTCCGTGTACCGAACCTTGGTTTGGTCACGAGTGGATATCGGCAGCATAGTATACGGTTCTGCAGGGAAATTGTATATTGGGCTGCTAGACACGGTCCACCACCCTTGGGGCCTTCCGCACCTCACCAGTTCAGAGCCTCTACGTCGAAGCCAACGAACCATCACTTAACAACTGGAGAATCAAACTGGCCATGCAATATGTAGTCAAGATAAAAACTAATGCATTGAATCCTGCACACAATTGTCTATTTGAGCAACATGACGAATCCAGGTATGAAGCCAGGCCGAATTACATCCGGCCACTGAAGCTCTGAATGAAACCTCATGTGGAGGCCTTAGGCATGGATTTGGACGTGTTGGAGGATGCCAAAGTCCCAGAACATCCCCCGTGGTCATTGAGTAAGCCATCGGTTATCCTCCAACTCACGGAACTGAGGAAGTCTGGGACACATCCACTCGAATACCAAGGACTGAATGCAGAGATTCAAGGCTAGTTTGCAGACCATCTCTCCATATACACTGATGGTTCGAAAGTCCAAAGCCGGGTAGCTGCTGCGGCAGTCTGCCGACAGAAATAATTTGGCGTATGCTTGCCCGATCAGAGCTTGATTCTCACTGCGGAAGCCTGAGCACTCCTTCTCGCGTTGGAGTGTATCGAGGTATCCAACCACACTATGTTATATACAGTGATTCGTTCTCCTGCCTCCTGGCTGTTGCTGGACTGAAAACGGATCACCCTATTCTAGCAACGATCATTTATAAACTGAACCAACTGGCAACAGATGGGTATGACATCCAGCTGTGCTGGGTGCCTGGCCATGCCAGCATACAAGGAAGCGAATGAGCTGATCGGGCTGCAAAGCCCCTGAACTGTGATCTTGAACCATGTCTGATCCCTCACTCTGATCTGAAACCACTAATAGCCACCCACATAAAATCCAAATGGCAACATGTGTGGGATGAAAACATTAATAAACTTAAAGAAATTGAACCATCTGTGGGAAAACCACCACAGACTTATGCGGGAGGTCGGCGGGACCAAGTGGTCCTTAGCCGCTGCCGTATTGGCCACTCGTGGCTTACACATGCTTTTCTGCTCAAGTGGGTGCAGTCACCTGCACCCCTTGCACCACCTGACACACAGACCTCACTCTGATATATATGATTCTTCACGTTCCGTGCTACTTGTCTTCCCTTTCTTTCTAATGAGTTTGTTGGAGAGGGGCATCAGGTGCGAACTAACAGACAGTTGTCAGAACACACCTGGAAAGAGTAAGTGGTATGCTGGGGCTCTGACGGCCGAGCTGCAACATATTACAACCTCATATAGTTTACTAAATCAATTCTATCAATTATTAATCAAACCTTTCCTTTTCTATGGGAATTTGTTTCCATTGGCCACAAATATATGATTGTGAGCTTTTTTATTTAAGGAGTGTCTATTGGCACATAATTGATTGTCTGCTTTTACATGTAAAAGCGATGGTTTGAACAAAAAACTAACATTTCTCGCTGTGAATATGGCCTATGTTGCCGACACGGCGTAAAGCAACCACCAATCAATCAATCTTTCACAAGATGCCATATTGGCCACTCATGGCTAACACATGTTTTTCTGCTCAAGGGGGACCCTCCCCCTGAATGTATTGGATGTTGGTCCCCACTGACATTAAAACACACTTTATTAAACTGTGTGGATTTCATGGCCCTGCGCCAACAATTTTACACTGCAAACAGCATGCATGACCTTTTTAGTAAAGTAAAACAAGAAAACATTTTAGCCTTTTTGAGGGAAGCTGGTTTGTACCACCTCATATAGGTTTTTAAACAAATTTCATCAGTCAATAATACTATCATTTAGAATTTTATTTAGTTTGACCAGAAACTATATGATTGTGAGTAAAAAAAATTCATGAGTGTCTATTGACACAAAATTGATTTATGCTTTTACATGTAAAAGCAATGGTTTAAATCAAAACAAACATTTATCGATGTGAATATGGCCTATGCTGCTTACACAGCGTAAAGCAACCAGCAATCAATCAATCAACCGAGACATCTCGGAGGTGTACCCTGAATGCGGCCCTGACTTCTGCGCTGGGACACCTGCAAACTTTTTAGTTGCAAAACTTGCCACCAGGGGCTGGAAGGAGGTGTGTGATTCTGTAAAAACCACCAGGCGGTTCTAGTTTATGACTGGCGCCGTTCTGCTCATACACTGTAGGCCTACTATACAACTGATTGATTTGCTATCTATAACCTATCAGGTTCCGTGAAACTATATTATTTACATGTAAATATTACGACATTAAATAATATCCCTTTTATCTAGGATCCTGAGTGACGGCAACAAAATAATACAACTGAAGGTTTTTTTTTAACACGTGATTGTATAGTTTGGCATTGACTGATTGAGCTGTACTTTAGGCGATGTTTTCAAACTATCTACGGTAGATTAGTTAGATCAAAATCGCAATTAATCATTTAATTAATGAAAGTGAACTTCAAATATTGTTTTAAAGCTATAGCCATATAGTTAAGATATTGCCTACCGTGTAACATGATAATGCACTATAGTATTTCAATTAGCCAGCATAATCCGATGAAAGTTTTTAATTTTCAAAATCAAAGCAATTATTTAGATTTGATTCTACATAAACTGTAACAACTTAAGCTGTGTTCACACACACAATTTTTATGTCGACTTAGACAAATCGATTTATATGATTTGATTTAGTGTCGTGTTCACACATGCAATACTTTTAGCCGGAAATCGATATCTGCGCATGAGCAAGTCCATTCTAACCAGCGCCACTTTCGGTTAGTCGACGTCACCAGTAGAGAGTGGGTTTGACCTAGATCTGTATGGACTGAATCGTATTGGTTTGGAACGGTCAAAACTTCTGCTGGGCAGTGAAACCCTAAAAATAAATGATGAAAAAAATATCTGTGCACAGCTAGCGGTTTCATAGACTAAATTCTATAATATGCGCTTTTGATCGACCGGAAAGTCAACAAACTAAGGTCTCGACTGCGCATGTGCGTGACACGCTCAAGCCAAATCGATTCATATAAACTACCTCACAAAGGTGGTTTCCATGAACCGATTTATATGAATCGATTCAGCCCTAAATCGACACAGTGTCACATTCACACGGCAAATGTGCGTTGAACTAGGCAAGTTGATTTATATGAATCGATTTAAAGTGCGTGTGTGAACACAGCTTTAGATAGTCATGCACTTATTTTAAAGCATTTGTTGCTGCATAGAAGGGAGAATAATACTTTAATAGTAAATGAATTTAGTTGATTTAATAAAAAAATTATTTTAAGAAAGGCTACCAGTAATAATTACTAGATTAAGGCTATTCTCAATTATTTACTGATATCCCATCATAGATTTCCGATTTATTTGTCAGAGACCACTTTCATCCTAGATAAAAGATTCACCCCATACTGCTGAGCTAGCCTACTATAAGTACGGGGTGAATCTTTTATCTAATTTCATCCTAGAACTAGATAAAACATTCACCCCGCCTAGAGGTCTACTGAACAGAACCGCACGCGCTGAATCCTTTATCGCACTGCAGAGCGCCAATAAACCGATCAGAGTGCTAAAATTGAAAACAGCAAGTGAGCAGTAGTAATTATCAGCACAATGGACATTAATAAGTATCTTTTATTTACTTTCATCCCTGCTTGTTAGCTTCACGCAACTTCACAATCTGTAACCTAACCTCATTATGTTAGTTTCTATACAGAGGCGTAATCGATTAATCAACTCGGGTCACCCGAGCCTCTTTTTGGTGCATGCGCACATCCTAAATACTCGGGTCGAATAATCAAATACGCTTCTCCATGCTCGGGGTGGAAAGAATGGTGGCTTAATCCAAAACCTTTTTTTTTTAAATATTTTAATAACTGATAAAACTACAGTAAAATAGGATTTAAAGTATTTTATGATGGCATAGTTTACATATATTTCCATTTCATTAATATAGGTTAATAATAAAAAAAACATGTATGACTGGTACTGGTAACTGTTATCCTGCAGGACGGCACCAGCGCAAATGTGACGTCATCGCTCATAGCCAACCCCAGCCAAGAGGGGCGTAATCGATTAATCAACTCGGGTCACCCGAGCCACACTTTGGCACATGCGCACATCCTACACTACAGACTCGGGTCGAATAATCAAATACGCTTGTCCATGCTCGGGGTGGAAAAAAATGGTGGCTTAATCCAAAACTCTTTTTTTTTCAACAACTGATAAAACTACAACAAAATAGGATTTAAAGTATTTTATGATGGCATAGTTTAGTTATAGTTCCATTTCATTAATCTAAGTTTTAAAAAAAAACATGTATGACTGGTACTGGTAGCTGTTATTATGCAGGATGGTACCAGCGCAAATGTGACGTCATCACTCGTAGCCAACCCCAGCTAAGAGGTGGGTTACTGGGGTCAGATCGTTTTGCACACGGCACGTGTATTTGTCGACTCTACTTGCGGTGTTCGATTTGAAACTCTGATGACTCGGGTGACTGGAGTCGCCCGGGTCGTGTTAATCGACTACAGCCCGGGTGTGTAAATAACCTGTAAACAAAATAAATATTCCGAGCAGAGCAGGTAGGCCAAATAACAAAAAAGTTGGTGATCGTCCTTTTGATCACACTTAAATCAGGATCGGGCAGGCGGTTTTTCTTTTTGTTCTGGCGTATGACATGGGAATAATGCATAACTAGACGGAATGACCGAATGAGTTGAGTGTCCACCTCCCGTTCTGGTAGGTCGTGGGGTTCGACCACCTGGGTTCGAACCCTGGCCGAGTCAAACCAATGACATACAAATTCATACTTGTCGCAATCAGATTTTTCAGGCAAGGGCCGGTGTAAAGATTTCAAATTCCCCCCATATTCAAGTTCCCCCAAAGGAACTTGAAAACGTTTTCAAATTCCTCCCAGGGGAATTTGAAAACTTTTTCAAATTCCCTCCCTCGTTTTAACTTTCCCTCCCCCCCCCCCAATTTTTGGGGAATTTTCTTTATTTTGTTATTTTTTGTTATTTTTCATGACAAATATTATAATATACAGAGAATAGCTTAATGGAAATTATTGGTTGTAATGCTTGCATTGCGTGTGATTCGTGGTGGGGGAGGAGGACCCCGCTCCCTCTCGCCTTCCTTCCCTGACCGTTGCACCATTACGTAACCCCCCCCTTTCTCCCGGCCTTTATAGCCGGCCGCTTCCATGCTCCTAACCACAAATGACACAAAAAGTCTCCAAGATGGTTAAGAAAAAAATATTATAGGTCTGAAATTTAAAACGTTTTTTAAAGTTTTTTAAACAATTTTAAATTCCCGGAGGGGGGAATTTGAAAATAGGGGGAGGAATCTAAAAACTGTTTTTAAGTTCCCCCCCAGGAATCTGAAAAGTTTTAAATTTCCCCGGAGGGAAGTTAAAAACGTTTCCAGATTCCCCGGGGGGAACTTGGGAAGGGGGGGGGGGAACTTGAAATCGTTACACCGGGACGATCACCAAAAATTGGCCTTACTTGGAAACACTAACTTGATATCTTTAGCTATGACTGAGTGTGAGGGAGAAACTTATATTTAGAAACTATATATTTAGAAACTTATATTTAGAAACTAATGTTTACTAAGCGCAACAGTATCTAAGTCAGATATATAGAATAAAATCTAGATAATTGGTTTGGTTTTGAAAACCTGATGTTTTCGTTAGACTATACACAGCTTTAAAGCTGCATAGTCTGATGAAATATCAAATTTTCAAAACAAAACCAATTATCTAGATTTGATTTGACATATCTAACTTAGACATTGATGCACTTATTAAGCATTTGTTTCTGCGTAGAAAGCAATACTGAGTCATTTTAACAGAACCTGTTACTGCAGAAGTCTATGGTGTCAGAATTTTGGCAAGCTTGCCAAAACTAATTCTCCATGTTTGCACTCAAAATATCTGAAAAGTTTACCATTTAAAATAAGAGTAACTTTGAACTAATGTAAAGTAGATACTAGTGATCGATCTAATATATTTATCTAAGAAAGATTACAGAAATTCAAAACCATCGGACTATGCAACTTTAATATAACATAACCTTCCGATGGTGTCCCATCAGTTTGATGTGCACGCCAAAAATTAAATTTGTGTTTTCACTTCAAATACTGCTAAGATAATTGCTACATTAATCAAAAGCAACCTAATATATTTAGGGCCTAGATATTTTTGTTAAATTACGGCCGAAAAATATATTCAACTTTAACCTAATTAACACGATTAATCGTAGAATGGTGTATCAAAGAAATGGCAAACGTTCATTGACAATGAAATATTAGATGTAATTATTGAACAAGAACTGGATGTGATTTTTTTTTTAATGAGTTGATTTTTTTTTATTTGACAAAGTTGTCATACATTATGACAACGAGCATTATTTGTTACAATGAATACTGTAGTACCATACAGTGCAAGAGAACTCTCACGCACTACACACACTTACATTGAAGTACTGGGTGATTGAGATGCCTTTTCTTTTTAAACAAAAAAAAAACTAGGTTTTGTCGGATTTATTTGTTTGTATATCCTCTTTGTGGCGTAGCAATACATACAATGATACACAAGATACAAATGTACATAATTAGTTCATCTCGCTGTGCTGCTTGCTACAATGCATCACACCATTCTTCTGTTTCTTCTTTTTCCTCCTCAAATATACAATTTTCTTTTTTAAACACACACTTGGACCACCATAGCGCTCTCTGAACACTCCCAGGAGTGACTCATTTGTGTAAACCCGACTGTTATAGCTATAATACACGTGTGAGGTGTGAGGGAGGGTGGGTGGGTTGATGGATATATGGGGGGGGGGGGGGGGTGGAGTGTCGGGGTACATATGTGGGTGTACAGGTTTGACTATAATAAACTTCCATAATAATAGAAACCTCTCCAAAAATACTCTGCCACAAAAATGTCCACAAAACAAAGGACACCGGCGGCCATCACTTGGAGGGTGTCGCCACCATTGACCAGACGGTGGGTTCTGGAACTAGCCATCGAGAGGATGGCGTTTAGGGGTTGATAATAGGGGGGTGGGGGGGTGGACACTACCAGAATCCCGGCATTCAAGTGACAATCAACATTATAGTCAGGAGTATCGAGGTTAATCAGTCATATAGCCAGAACCGGTTCTCGATCGATCGATATATATATGAGACTGTCTCAAAAGGTGCTAAGCAATATGGGACAAAACTGTGTCCATAGTAACGATCAACACACTATCTACTTATGCATTTGCTCAGGATAAACTGATTTGTTTTTTAGATGGTGTTTCATAATCCCAATAGAATACATATTGATTTGAAGCAAATGTCCTTGTGTTTTCGGTGTAACCGTTTCTGTGCTGTTTGGTGTCAATCGTTACTATGGAAAAAAAATGAAGAGGTAGCACCTTTTGAGACAGGCTCATATATATATATATATATATATATATATATATATATATATATATATATATATATATATCATATATATATCGTATATATATATGTATATATATATACATATATATATTTATTTATATTTCACGACATACACACATTTATATGAAGAGTTGCAGTACAAAACCCTGTAAATGCCAATCCAAAAGTTTAATTAAAATAACAACTTTTTACATGAAGAAAGTGATTTTAATTCTCACTAATTCCATTTTTCTTGCCATCGAATGGTTATGGAGCAACAAACAAATGCATTGGAATATAACAAATTAATCTTTTGAAGGTTTGACTCCAATGTTTATCTCACATTTTGTATCGGCATGTGTGGTGTTTTGTTCTTGAACTCCTCATTTTATTTTAATTGTTGAATAATACCCGTGGATGGCCGTCTGAGTAGGTGTGGCCTTGCTTCTCGGATGCAAATGCATGATTACATGCTTTCGGCCACCATCAAATGTAGAGTTAATAAAATACAGAACGCTGTGTTACTAACTAGCAAGCACTCCGTCTGGGCCACAGTGGTAAACCCTTGTCTTGTCAGCATTTTTGATGTCACTTCAGTTTGCTGTGACAGTGAAAAACCCGATACAACGAGCCCACATTCTCAATATGGACATTGCAGCAGGTGATACATGAACCCCGATACAACGGGTCCGCACTTTGAATATGGACATTGCAGTGGGCGAAACATGAAAATCCGATACAACGGACACACATTCTCAATATGGACTTTGCAGCGGGTGATACATGAAAACCCGATACAACGGACCCACATTCTCAATATGGACATTGCAGCAGGTGATACATGGAAACCCGATACAACGGGCCCACACTCTCAATATGGACTTTGCAGCCGGTGATACATGAAAACACGATAGAACGGGCCCACACTTTAATATAGGTACAGAAGAATGCATGATACAGAGTGGGTAAAGACGACTCAGATGCAGTTGAACCATGATTTTAGTGTCAAACACACGATACAATTGGCACTTGGTTCCAGTGCTGAACACGTGGTACAATGGGGCCATGCTTTCAGTGTTGAACACGCAATGCAATGGGGCATGCTTTGGACATCATACAATGGCAGACCTGCCTACCCCAACTTTTATATTTGGGTACTCCAATGCCAACAATTGTGTACTTTCAACAACAAAAAGTGTGTACTTTCCACACAAAATTGTGTACTTCCACATTTTTTTGGCATATGAAATTTGGCATACTCCAACTTAAAACTCTGTACAAAATACGCAAACATCGTATTAATAAGTATTAGTAGGCAGGTCTTGCCTATAAATTTCTTATTTGGGTACTTCAGTGAAGAGAAATGTGTACTTTGAAACAAAACAAAAAAAATTACAAAATTGTGTACTTTCCACAAAATGTTCGCCATACAAATTTGTATTTGTTGTAATGGGGTACCTGGCTTTAAACTGTGTACAAAATACACTAAACTTATATGGGTAGGCAGCTCTGTTTGAGATGTAGGTAACCATCATCATCATGCTGTCGGTCGCGATGCGACAAAGACTGCTTTCATTACTTGACTGTCGCTCTCCATTTTTTTTGCTGTTGTACATTTCATGAAAGCTGCCTGCAAAAGTGTTGAAGTGCTGCTGGCTTTTGCAAGTTACCAGCGGCACTCTCTCGGGGAGCAAATAGAGGTCTCACACCGGCAAGAAAATGTCCAGACAGGCGCAAAACTATTTGTCCCTGCAGTGGCTGGTCGGGAGATGTTGGGAGTTCCATACATCAAGCGCCCTTGATGCTGCCACAGTGACAGGTAAAGAAGACAGAAAATATGGGCCCATTGTATCCTTAGTGTAGATACAGAGGTGAACATGATGCAGTGAGCCAGTATTTATTGTATAGATATAGAAGAATGTCCTACAATGCTGCTAGGTTGTTAGTGTCGATACCGATGGATACACAGTATAACGAGTCTGTGTGATACAGTCGGCCTGTGTTCTCAGCTTATGCACAGATGAATGTGGGATACACTTGGCTCATCCGCACAGTGCAGATAGAGTGGGATACACAATACAATGGAATGCCAATTGTATCAGTAGCTGCTTGATACAATTGTCCCATGCTCTCATTAAAGATACAGAGGACTGCACGATACAGCTGGGCAGTGCTTTCCAAGGACTGCTTGCCCGATACAACTGCCCTGTGGAGGCAGTAGATATATATATATACAATACTCGTACACAACAGCAATTACTACCATGATGAGTTAATCATTATCAATCATCTGAATTGTCAGTGAAGCCTATACCATAATATTTTGACTTGCTGGAGTTAGGCAGTGTCCTACAATCAACTAGGCAAAGCTCTGATGTCAAAATCAGAGTTAAGGAGATCCCTAATGATTTTTCTGGAGGGTTATTTTTACAGGCACTGTAAAATGGGGTGAAGTAATTTGTAAAGTTGGTGGACAATACGCGTGCTTCGAGTTCTTTTGGTCACTCAGGAAACTGTGACTCAGCATGTCGGATTATAGCTACAATTCACACCATGGAAGGTAGCCGCAGTTGGTTAATACACATGCGCCATGATACAGAAAGTGATATTTTATCTAATCTAAAATATTTGCATGGTCAATTTCACTGCAATCTACATTAGTGCAAAGTGAGTTTAAAGTATAGTGCTGGGAGAGGCACTAATCTCAAGCCGAAGCGGCATTATAACGCATTACATTGCAGGGAGGGGGACAAACCCCAATTTCTACTGTGTAAGCTGAAGCTGCGACTTGGCGTGTTGGGTTGTGGCTACCATCTTTATTGAGAGACCAGCAGAACTCGGAATACCAGTATTCAACTTTTGTTAACCAGACGGGATGGCCGAATGAGTTAGAGCGTCTGTTTCCCGTGTTGGTAGATCATGGGATCATGGGTTCGAATCCTGGTTGAGTCAAACCAATGACTTAAAAATTGATACTTGTCACTTCCTAGCCAGACGCTCGGCATTACTAGGATAGGGCAAGGAGCAGTGGAATGAGGAAGACCAGTTGTCTGTGACTGAAATTTCCCGTGCTTAAACAACTAATGTACAAACAAACAAAAACAAACAAACAAAATTCAATTTCAAAATGGCGGCTACACTTTCCTAGCAGAACTATTCGTCCTCAGAATCATAAACAGTAATTGGTATTAATGATCAAGATTTGTCATGAAGCGCCCAATAAATAACGCATATAATTTATATATTATTTCCAACCCAAAATTAAGTTACTCTCCAGTAAAAACAGAAAAGCACCTAATGAGTAGAAAACCAGTAGTACAATATTCCTGGTGAAGCAACAACCACCAACAAACCCAGCTTAAGATGGGCGCAGCCACCTTACATGAATCTAACACTGATAATAATTGGTGTTAAGATATGAAAATAATATATACACATAGAACAGTTGGTGTTAAAATACAGGGAGGAAGGAGGATATAATACTCATCATTAAAATAAATAATTTAAATTTTAAAAGATCGAAATGGCTGGCACATTAACTTGTGTGATCTTGTATAAACATAGATCTACATTGGACAATGTTGATTTTGAATGCTTCCATAAGTGGTCCTTTGAGTGGTCATATCGTCATTATTGAAGTGTAATATTTGTAAATGGTCTTAGCAACCACAACATACACCTTGGGTTGAGACTATTGTAGAAGCACCTTTTGATAATAATGCAACCGTGAAATAACACTTAAAATTGCATAATCCATGCCATGTCTTTAAAGTTAATCATTTTAAGAATATAACCTAATCTACTTTAACTAGTAACTTTGTAAGATATTTGAAATGACAACATACAGTTAATTTTGGGCTGCACACTGAAATGCCAGACTTGGGCTTTGTTTAGTTGTTTCCGGGTGTAGCAGAATAGCACAGATGCAGCAAACTGCACCACTATCTAAGCTTAAATCTAGGTAATTGTAATTTTGTTAATGCTTTTATCAGATTATGCGGCTTTAAATATCCTTTCTTGTAATGGTAGGTACGTTCCAGCTGAATATGGGTCAATGATTACATATACCACATTGAAGGCTGACCCAATCTCAAACCATAAACTACATGGAAAACTGACGATTGTGAAACTATTATGAATCTGAGGGTGGAAACAAACTTGACCACTGATGAAGAAATTCTTATATTCAGCATCAGCGATCCGTCATCGTTGAAGTAGAGGTAGGGAATGAAATTATGCTTTGAATCTACTATCGGAAGTCACCTTTCGCCCCTAGCGACGCGCGCTAGGAACTGTCACTATGGTTATTCAGCATATCAGGCCCGTAGTCAAGATTTTGAATTACGCATGTTACCGGCAACATGATTAATTTGTTAAAATCAGGCTGCACCAAAATATATCCCCTAGAGATTACATTAAAATAGATTAAAAGAAAATAGCTGCTTAAAGTTAAAATCACACCATAATAGGATGACAATAATGCTGACAAAAAGTGAGGTATATAGTTGTTGTTGTTTTAAGTCCTATCAACATCTAAGGTCATATCAGGACGGGGAGATATATAAGACACCATCATTCTGCTGCATAAATAAAAGGATTTCTCTTCATTGATGGATAACCACAGACTACCAATGCATATCGCGAAGAATAATGAAATAAGGCATTAAAAGAAAAGAGTGCATTTCAATTTTGATGAAACCATTTTTCTTTTCTACTAATTCTAATTGTTCTACCTGATGATCAAATAGTGTCAAGAACATAGCATGATGAAGGCGCTACAAATTTTGGTGAGATATCATCAACAATTAAAGGAGACCAGAATGGTTGCTGCAAGCATATCACCCATGTGCACAGTGTCAAAGTGGCTATATTACTACAAGTGTTTCTTACTACACGCGGGTCCCAATTCAAGTCAGCTGTAAAGTGATCATTCGCCAACCTTCACAAAACCCAATCATGCAAGACAAATGTGACCAACCATAGACAAGGCCAGTTGAAGGTACCGGCAACTTGAGGCAGTCGCCTTGGGTACCACGTCAGTGTTTGTTTGTAACAAAAATGTGTGGAGATCATTGCCAGTAATGTAAATATGGTCTCTCTCTCCTACTTATATTAGTGAAAGAATTTGAAACGTTGATGCTGTGTTTGAACTGTGTTCTTTAGATTGTATTTTGTAAGAAACTCCTTTTTACATTTGCAGTTTTTCCGTCTTGTGGAAAATGCTTTTAAATTATGCTTGCATGGGTACTGAAATTCAGCTTGCCGCAGGACTGGCCCTGGCCCTGGGAAATGACCTGCATGATTATAATACAGAATTTATTGTTTAATGTGAATTTTTGTTTATTGATTATTATTGCATGGACCTTCCACTTTCAATTATTAATGTTTTTTTCCCACAAAAGAAAATTCTTTTATATAGTGATTGCCTAGTAAAAATATAGGTTGCAGGAGTGTTTTTGTCAAAAGCAGAATTCATTTGAGTTTTTCTCATAGCAGAATCATTGAACTGATCAACCTTTGCCCCATGGTGTGTACCAAATGTGTGCGGAATGAATACGCAACATACATCCCACACCTATTTTAACTGCCACCGCAATACAAACAGCACGCGATGCCATAGTACTATGTACAATGCAGTTGTCATTGGTTCTTTAAAGCCTTTGAGGATGCCAGCTACATAAATGATGAATCCATGTACAACAGGATATATCCAACTGCATGTACCCCAACAGAAGAACACTCTCCACATGTGTACACAGGCTGTATGGGGATTAACCCACCAAACCTAGCGATTGTCAGTAATACAAGTTGGGTAAGTAGCTTACAGATAGCTTGAAGTTGCACAGTCTGATGAAATCACATTTTCAAAACCAAAACACTTTCCTAGACTTAACCAAACTTAGCATGTACTAGTACCGCACAAAAGGGAACAATTTTGTTCAACCTGTTATTATTATTATTGAAGCTAAGGATGTCCGAATTTTGACGTGCATGCTAATAGTAATTTTTGCCTGTTTACACTTAAAATATTTCCAAAGTTAGACATTTATAATAATTAGCTCATCTAAAGTAAGGTAGACTATAATGATCAACAAAATATGTTTTTTTTTTTTTTTAATGACAGACTATATAACTTCACAAGGTCACAGAAAATGTTCCAGGCATTGAATAATAAGACCTAACTATGGAAGCACATATAATCTCTCTATTGTGCTATATAGGTAGAATGGCACCTTCTCTGACAAGTTGGCTATTGTGAATGGCTAGGTGGCGCTGCGAATGGGTGAACTGTTAATCTAGCCAGGTGACAAACACTGTGTGAGACTGAGCATGGTATTGACATTGTGTATGTCACGTGATAACATATATAATCTACAGCGTGGCATCAGTAACCCTTGGATACTCACATTATTGATTCAAATTCAAAAGTCCCCATGGCAACTCCCCGTGGCAAGTTAGCGTCTTACCAGTCAATCTGGAATCCCTCACTAAACAGGTAAATACAGGCAGCTGGCGCCACGGGTGCAGATATCGGCTGCGATGATGACAATCACAAATGAGGAGGAATTGGATTCATTATTTATATTCGCATAATAAATTATACAAAACATATATTTTATATCGCAGGCATCACAAGCAGTTGCAATCCATGATTGAAGAGGCTTGACTTATGCACATGTAGGCTTGTCAGATATAGAGATACCCTTGTGTGTATTCACTCTAAAACAATGTGGTATAGGGGTGGTTGTAAAAGAGAGCTAGTCGACTTTGTTGGTATTAAGAGATTTGATTCTCCTTCTCACCATTCATGTCAAAATCAAAATGTTGGACCTGTTCCTCTGACCAATAACCAATCAGATCCCGCATCATTATGAACAGAGGGTATAAACCTGGCTACTGCGGCTTAACCCACTTGACCTAATTTCTATTGAGAAGAACGTGTTAGCGCTTTCTTCTACCTGGTTGGAACTCCGTTGTCAGGAGAAATACCTGGGTGGCAGAAGAGGACAGGAACATGCAGTGATACTGGTAGAGAGTTAAGGTAAGAGTTATACTACATGATACTAGACACCCTGTTTGCCAAGCTGTAACCCAGAAGGCCAGAATAACTCATTTCTATTCACCTAAGTGCTTTCCTAACATTGGTTTTGTAATGTGTTTTTACATTAACTTGAAATCAGTTCGCACAGGTTGGCTATGCATTTCATGGACGCCAAAACAATACACTGCACAATATATATCACCCACTTAATATATATATATATATTTATATATATATATATATATTACATACAGTAAAACCTCTCTAAATCGACTGACCATGTGACCGACATTTGGTCCATTTATGAAGGTGGTTGGTTTAGGGAGATTTTCAATTCGTTACAATGGTATTGTATGGGCAAATGTTTGGGACCCAAATAAAGTGATTGGTATAGGGGAGTATTCCATCTGTGGAGGTGGTCATTTAGAGAGATTCTGCTGTATATATATGTTTAAATCACTTCTATATCCACATATCCAAAAAGATTTTCAACTCGCTTCGCTTTTCTTTTAATTAGGGATTACGGCACTCAGTGACAAAGTTTGCATATCACAACATTATCCCCGACCTATTCATAGTGAGTACAAATAGTCCCCTATCAAAGGTAATTAATGTTGCCAACCAAATCTGCTCAATATCTGACACTGTTGCTGCAATGCTCTATTGATGAGTCCATTCATATATCCCATCCCACTAACTATGATATTTTAATAAATATAGTTCAGAGATCCCAAAGATTGTGGTTACCAATTGTTATCCTGCCATTATTTTCCGCCATTCAGTTCTATATTCACACTGTCTTCACTTATAGATCAATAATTGTGTTGGCTACATGACATAAGGAATAAATCACTCAGTGATATATGTCTTGTGACGTAGCTCGATTAAAATTAACCAGACACCAGTCGCAAATGACTGGTGTATGCTTGGCAGTACATAATGGTGAATCTAATAATGCTGCATCTCCTCTGCGAGGAATAATTACACAATAATACTTTGACATAGAATAACGGCAAGACATTCAGTGTTGATAGCTGTATGGAACCAGGCTTCCATTCTGTGATAGCAGTTTAAGGTCATACTGAGTATCATTGATATCATTGGTATCATAATCTTTTATTATATTACTGTAGTACTGGTATATTATTATGATAATATTGTTATTTGTACACACAGAGGCAAATACTTCATATTCATACTCCATAATGGTTCAACTGATTTATATTAACTGATCTTGATAACCATTATAATTGAGACTACATGACCATGGGGGAGGGGCATATGTACACATCTGTTTGCATTGTCCAATGCTAATTGGGAGATGTTGCAGCAATGCCTGACACTGACATCCATTGTTTGCGAATAGTAAGCATGACGAATAGGAAACCATTTGACACAGGCAACCTTTCTGAAGTGTGACGCAGTGAGACGATACTCAAGGCGCTTTCCAGGAGCTAAGTGATAGGTGCAATTTGGGATCCCAACCTATATATCGCTAAGTTTGAGGACAATGTGTACCACAGTGCTAATCAAACATGGTCTTCCATCATTGCAGCCTTTATAACACATGTCATGACCTCGCTGGTCCAGAATGGTGACTTCTGGTACTGTCTGTAGCAGTTTGTTCGCTGCGCTGTCAATGCACAGTCTCCACACTAGATCATAGTCGCTTATATTGTACTCACCGTTGAATGTCAACACTATCCTAGCAACACTCATAAACCCTGATTTACAGTAAGAAACAGTTGTCATGCAGATCATTGGAATTATTCATGCTTTGTAGAATGTCATAGAAGCCGTGTGCGAAGCCATTTTTAATGTTGATACCGCACTTGTTCTCAACATTCAAAATGGCTTCCCACATGGCTTCACCAAGAATTCGTATTTTCCACCAAAAGGATGTCAGTCGTAACCATAATAACCAGTAATGTTTTCTGGGCCACAACTTGTTAGTGAGGTAAAGCACATTCCTGTTCTATTAACTATGAATGATGTCACAATTGTGATTGGCAAACAAACGGCTTGAACATAACTAGGTCAAGGCTAATTAGGAACCATACTACTGGGTTTAAGTGGGGTTCTTTTGCCGTGATAGCAGATCAAAGCAAGTGATCGCGGACCCATGCGAGGCTGACAGCATATCTTGTAGGCACTTCTCGATGCAGAATGAAGGATGTGAGGTGATGAGACGGATGTCGTAAACCCTATTATAATAACACCTGGCGTATTAAGTAAAGAGACATGCCAGACACAAAAAACAGATGACATTATATGTATCATCATGGACATGACAACATACTGCCACCTAGCAGTTCCTGTTGCTGCCACTGGTGTGAATCTGTTTGTGTCGAAGAACGCGTCCTGCACGGGGCGGATGAATGGATGGCTTCGTACCATAATTACGGTGCTGATTGCTGAGATCTGTGGCTTCGCATAAGAGCCGTACATTTGGCTTTGCGGAGAAGTGACCAGGTCCAGAATCCAAGGTCAAGGTCACCAAGGTAGATTCATCATAGGCCATGATGTGACATAGTTCACCAATTAGCTCTCTCTGATAAGTGCTACAATGTTGTCTTGGCAGGTACGATATATATATATATATGCATGAAGACCTGGCTACTCTTTCTATATAGAATAGAAATGCTTGCTGCATCATCTCCCAAATATTTGCATGTGCTGTGTCCGCACATATGACTCTGCAAAGGACAGCCTGGGCGGGTGGGGGGGGGGGGAGCTAAAAGGTGGACCTGGGTGAGGGAACGTAGGAGTTACACTACATACTCAATATGACTACATACAAAAAGAATGAAGATGAATTGCTGTCTCTTCAGCTAAGATGTGTGTATACATAAACATACACAGACGCATACACATACAGTGTACAACCATTGTCTTATGGGTTTGCACCCCAATCACGAACAACCAGTGTCTACCAGCTTGCTACCCAAATCACCAACTGCTTCTTCGCTCCCCAATCACCAATCACCAATAATGCCTGATGACACAAAGTAGCGGTCCAACACCGGTGAGTTGACTGAGGGTGAAGTGAGGAAGGGCCAAGAGCGAAGAACAAAGAGCGAAGGGCGAAGAGCAGTGAGGATGCACAGGAGCCGGGAAGTAATGGGCAATAGGTTGTCCACCTGGCAATTTTGAGGGAGGATCGGGGGGCACACCACCCTGATGATAAGATCCCTAATAATAATAAAAAATGTTAATCCATGTTTAAAAAAAAATTAAAATCAACAACAACAACAAAAACACTATGCTAAACAAAAATTGAAATAAAAGAAACTGTCAACTGCCACTGGCTCAATGTCAAGGCCGTGACCGCTTTTGGAGCAGTAGTTGCCGGAGGGAGTTGGCCTCCTCCCGCAATGTCGCCACTTGCGCCCGCAAGATGGCGTTCTCCTTCTCCAGAAAGCTGGCCCGGATTGCTATGTCATCCTCGCGTGCTTTTCGCGCGTCTCTTGATTTCTTGGCTGCGAGGTTGTTCCGTTTCCGCCGCTCGAAGTACTTGTTGTCTTTGAGGTCCTCAGGGATGGGCTTCTTCTCACTGCGCGGCCGCCTTTGCGTCTGTTGCGTGAGTGCAATTGCGTGCGCAACCGCATTCGAAGGGCCTGAGGGGATGGAAACAAAGAGGATTAAAAGACCTGATCAGCTGTTTTTACCAATGGTTGATTATTGATTGATTAATTAATTGATTGATTGATGGTGATTTTGCGCAATATTGCTAGTTAGCAGCAAAGGTCATATTCATGGTGTGAAGTGCAGCGGAGGAAACAATAAAGATAATTAAAAGACTTGGTCAGCTGATTTGACCAATTATTGATTATTGATTGATTAGGCTGCATAGTCCGATAAAAGCATCAAATACAAATAACCGAAACATTTATTTTAAATTGATCCTTCATATCTAACTTAGATACTGATGCACCCATTAAGCATTGTTTATGTTGATTTTAGTTTTATGCTATGCTACGAGTTACCAGCAAAGGCCATATTCATGGGGTAAAGTGAGAAGAATTTATTCTGTCACTTCAGTGGGGGTTTCTTTCTGTAGAAAGTAATGTGTAAAGTTCAAAGTAAGTAATCGTTATGAAATTGATATGAAAAGATCAAAGAAAAATAGCTAACAATAGTTCCCAGATGTGATACAAGCAAGTTGTCACTAAGAATTCTAAAATGGGTTACATTCATTGACTAAGCAGGTGAAAGCTCAATGGCGGACGACTAGTCTTCCTCATTCTACTGTCATTTTTCCTATTGTCATGGGGGTGATGAAGATGGGAAATATTGTGCCTAGAGCGGGACTCGAACCGAAATCTCTTTGCATTCCAGGCCAGTGTGCTAACCATTACACCACCTAGGCTCCCTGATATCACCACACTACCCACGCCTACCTGTCTATGTGGTTACTTGCCTGAGAGGTCAGTGCAGACCACTACACTAGTCCCCCTGGAATTGTAAGTCTTTTAATGCTTACAATTACATACATACAGGCAATGCATTAACACATACATACACAGGGTAGGTTCAACAACCATACAGTGCAAAGCTTGTACAGGATCCTGGTCACGGCACCAGTGTCATGGGGGTGATGAGAATGGGAAATATTGCACCTAGAGTGGGACTCGAACCCACATCTCTTTGCATTCTGGGCCAGTGTGCTAACCATTACACCACCTAGGCTCCCTGATATCACCACACTACCCACGCCTACCTGACTATGTGGTTACTTGCCTGAGAGGTCAGTGCAGACCACTACACTATCATAACACCAAATGCCAGTCTAGGAATTATTGATTTGACTCGGCCCGGGTTCAAATTACACCACCTGCCAAAAGGAGCAGTGGACTCTCAACACTCAACACGTTCGAAGCCTATGTTGTCAGAATTGTATGTGCTTGCCAAAATTAAGTTTGCATGTTTTCAGTTCAAATATCTCCAAAGTCAAAATTAGCCATTTAAAATAAAATAGCGAAATAGCGAATGTTAGACAGGAAGTCTGAACACGTGTCTCTCATTTTTGCTTGAGTGCAAGTAAATAAGCAACACAAGGAATAATTACTAGCATGTGGTGAATAAGGGGTCAAATTTCCCTGGATCATCAGCCCATGCCGTTTCTAATCTGTTCTTGAATGAATTTATTGACTCGGCATCAATAACATGTTGTGGGAGACTGTTCCATATATTTATGATCCTGTTTGAGAAACTGTATTGCCTTAACTTTGAAATGGCTCTGGGTTTAACTAGTTTTAGAGTATGGCCCCGACTGCCTTCTCTTTTATTCAAGGTGAAAAATTGGTTCATATCTATTTTATCAAAACCTTTCATAATTTTAAATACTTTAAAAGTAATTATGTCACTTCTTTTCCTTCTGTAGGAAAGGGTAGGAAGTTTCAATTCCCTCAGCCATTGTTCATAGTTACTTCAAACAACAGTAAAGTAGATTATCATGATTATCTAATGTATTTATCTCAGAAAATGGCCGAAATTGGAAACCATCAGGCTGTGAAACTAAGTATATTCTTGAAATGAGAAAGCAATAAATGCAGTGATACCCCAAGGATGGTTACTGAGTTCGTGGTTCCCCATTGTGCCGGTGGTGGCGATAGCAGAGAAGACAGGTTTAGTTAGTGGAGAATACAGCAGGTGGCGCCACAGATGTGGCGCCGCAGTACTCTTGGTTCTAAATCTTGCTGTGACTGTAGGTAGGTGGAAGGGGCATTCCCTGAGTTATATTTGCTGAAATTCAAAGTATTCATATGCATCAATCCTATGAAGTTGGTTGTTGTAGTTTTACATCCTGGCAACATTTAAAGTCATTAAGACATGTACCGACTTGCAATAGTGCACACTCATTACAAATTGATAGTGCTGCCCCACTGGGGAATCAGGCTGCCAGCACCATGACCCAAATCCAACTCAGTCACATTATCCTGACACTGAGCTAACCAGTCCTTTCCCTACCCTAATAATGCCGAGTGCCAGACTACAAAGCAACATGTATCAATTTTATAAGTCATTGTTTTGACTCAACCAGGAACCAAACTCACGATCTCCCGCACACGAGGCCCGTGCTCTACCGATTCCCAAATCAGGAGAACCCGGAACAGAAATAGTCCAACAGCCTCACTTTGAATTTATAGCTTAAAGAACCCTCGGTGACCAAAGAGTGACTACGAACTAAGCCCCCATAGCATTAGTGAGCCGGACTTGGAGGACCTTGATCATCGACTCCTGACCCAGCCAGTCTGATTGGACGGCACAGGTCACGTGACGAGGATGCGACACGCATGTCTGTAAGGCATCACGTGGTGTGACTTGCCACATTAACCTGCACAGTGCCCCCCCCCCCTCACACACCCTCTGTGGCTGCCCTTTATGAACTAGCCCTGTCCATCCATCTATCCAGGCTTCCCATGCTGAAGGTCGGGATTTCAAATCCCAGCAGGACTTATCAAATTGATACTTATCGCTACTTAGCCTGGCGCTTGACATTAATAGAATTGGACAAGAAATGATGAGCATAGTGTCAGGATAATGGGACTGTGTGAGATACTGAGTGGTGTGGACGGCCTGGTTTCCCAGTGGGGCAGCACTATAACTATAAGGTCGCCATGAGTGTGCGCTGTCACAGGTCGGTACCTCTCCTGATAGATATGACCTTAGATGTTGGTATGCAGGTATGGCAATACCTCAGGGAGGTATGGCAATACCTCAGGAGTTTGACACCCCTGCCCTGCTGAGGTGTAATCCACTGCCTTGTGGTACAGGTTCTTGACAGAACCGAAGGCTAAGACCCCAGTCACACTACAGCTTGCGACCACTTTGCGATCACCTTAGACCAAAGAACTGACACTCACCAGTGACGTCCTTGCTAACAAAACAATGGTTGCCGATGTCTGGGTGTGACTGTTGAGTGTGGGTTCTTTGGTCTAAGGTGGTCGCAAAGTGGTCGTAAGCTGTAGTGTGACTGGGGTATAAGGGAGCAAACCCTGAACAGAAAACCATGTCACTGTGGCAGCCTCAAGGGCGGTTGATGTATAGAACTCCCAACATCTCCCGACCAGCCACTGCAGGGACAAATAGTTTTGTGCCTGTCTGGACATTTTCTTGCGGGTCTGAGACCTCTATTTGCTCCCTGAGAGAGTGCCGCTGGTAACTTGCAAAAGCCAGCAGCACTTCAACACTTTTGCAGGCAGCTTTCATGAACTGCACAAAAGAGAGTGGCAGTCAAGTAATAAAAGCAGTCTTTGTCGCATCACGACCGACAGCATGATGATGATGAGATGTTGCTAGGAAATGTGATGCTTTCATCGGATTATGCAGGTGTCACAGTGTTAACTGAATCTTCAACTGTGTGCCTGCCAACAATTTGCACCGATCCAGTCACTGGAGATTTGCCAGTCACCGATCTACCCCGAGTGGAAAATGGCACCATTTGCAGAGTGGGTTAATTATGAGCATTTACGCGCGCGCGTGTGTGTGCACTTCTAATGTCACATTAACGGGTATACAGGTGCGCGCGTGCGCGCGTGTGTGGGGGCGGGGGGCGGGGGGGGGGGGAGGTGCCCGGTAGCGCATCATGGGTTAACCGCCAACCGCAAAAGAAAAGAAAAAGAAAAAGGAAAAATTAGAAGAAATGGCTGACATTTCCAAATTTCCCACTCCTTTTTCTAGCGCTTTCCGTCGCCATAATTCACAAGCGGCATTCCCGCCTAGTCTGTTAGAGTGTTGCGTGGTGTTTTGATTAATTACACAAGGGCAGTGGGAAATCTATGTAAAGGCAGACGACATTTTCATTTGGCGCCAGAAGACCGCGTGAAGCGTGGAAGGGTTAACTCACCAGACGGCGCTGGCAGACAAAGAGACATGCTCACCTGTCGTTGAGTGACCACTGACCCACCCCCATCTCACACACACAGACACATGCGCACACCTGTGCGTCTCGCCCGGTCACGTGACCGCCGGCTGATGACGTAGGCAGTGCCGCGTGACGTCACCACAGTCCTGGAGGAGTGTTTGGCGGGGAGGGGAGGGGGGGTTCTATGCCTGATTTATTTGCAGGTGTTTGTTCTTGTTTGTTGGAGTTTTACGTCCTGGCAATATGTAAGGTCTTATGCAGGATGGGTATCGATTTATGACAGTGCACACTTGAGATGACTTTTAATTATATTACAGTGCTGACCCACTGGGAGACCAGGCCGCTGGCACCATGACCAAATTGCCCCCTCAGTCACATTATCCTGATACTGAAATAACCATTCATTGCCCTGTCCTAGCAATGGATACTTAATTTAAGTATTTAAAGCCTATGTGGTGTAATGGTTAGCACACTGGCCAGTTTAAATACCAGCCAAGTTAATTAATGCATGTCTCTATCTGCAAGTCGAACCCACGGCTGTCCACGGATTCAAACCCTGGTCGAGTCAAACCAATGACTACTCGTCGTGCCCCAGTCCTGCGTTCCACAGTCTCCAGCCAGTTAGCAGTTCCTCGGAGCAGACTCAAAGGCTTTGGGGATCGTGCTTTTAGTATTTCTGCCCCGAGACTGTGGAATGCTCTGCCAGGATATATTGTAAATCTGTTGGTGCTTTTAAAAAAGGTCTTAAGACACATTTGTTTAAATCTGCTTTTAACTAGGTGAAATTTATTTTCCTGTATATTTGTTTGTTATGTAAAGCACCTGAGAACGGCTTGCTGGATCGGGCGCTATATAAATGTTTTATTATTATTATTATCATTAGGCTGCCGACACCATGACCTGACATCCCACTCAGTCACATTATCCTGACACTGGGCGAACCAGTCTTTGTCCTATCCTAATAATGCCGAGCGCCTGGCTACGTAGCAACAAGTGTCGATTTTTAAGTCATTGGTTTGACTGGGTCTGGGTTCGAATCCCAGGACCTACCAGAACAGGAAGCGGACGCTCAACTCATTCAGCCATCGCGTCTGGTTTAGAATAGAATAGTCATTATTGTTGAACAAACTAATGCCAGGTACACACATAGCGTATAGGATTCGCGCACTAAAACTCCCGATCCGCTTAAAACTGAAATCGGGCCGATTCATTTTTCGAATTGGGAATCGCAATCGTAATCCTAGCGCACACCTACCGTTTTAGCCATAAAAATCGGGAATCGCAATCGGTAGGTGTGCTAGGGGGGTGCACACCTCACGATTTTGGGGCAGTTTTAGGTCGTATACGCTAGGTGGGTGCAGGAAAACGATCGTATACGCTAGGTGTGTACCGGGCATAAGCATACACTAGACAAGTTTTAACTAATTAAACATCGTAATCGGTCATCTTAATTTTATATTAAGCAGCTATGATAAATATCCCAAATTGTGTTAAAATGTAGAATGTATCAGCTTATTATTTTGTTTAACAAACTAAACATATACTAGAAAATCTGGACTAATTAAACACCGTAATTAGTTATCTTAATCTTCTATTAAGCGGTTATGATAACTCTCACAATTGTTGTAAAAATGTAGCACTTAATGTGCAGCATATTATTGCATCAGTTTACACAAACTACACATATACTAAGCAAAAACTTAGCTAATTACAGAGTTATCTTACTTTTATATTAAGTAGCTATGAAGTAGGATAACTATCACAATTGTGTTAACAAATGTAGCATTTACATTTTCAAGAGTTCTGGTTCCACTGCAGCACATACATGTCTACATGTCCACATATCCATAGTATGTCTACATGTCCACATGCCTATAATATGTCTACATGTCCACAAGAAGTCATCCCATCTCCCCCAGCTCCTATCCCCCCCTCCCCCCACCCCCCACGTTTAATCTCACCTTATCTCACCCTAACACCGCCCACTCCGCCCCCCCCCCCCCACACACACACATTGGCGCACCTCTGCCGACTGACGGTGCTAATTACCAGGTATTTATAGGCTGGCGAGGTGGCCGATGGTGGCGCCCCCTTAGCGGCCACGACACGTAATGCACCCATTTCCGGTAAGGCGGGTCGGGTCTGAGCGGGGGTGTCGGGGGGGGGGAGCTAGGAAAGGGAGGGTAGCGAGGGTAGGGTGGGGGTGGGTAGGGATAGGACGGTAGCGAGGGATGGCGTGGGAGGGAGGGAAGGGGAGGGGGAAAGGGAGGGTAGTTGGGTGTGTTGGTGTATGTGTGGGTGTGCATTGATGGGTGTGGGTGAGTGTAGATGTTTATGTAGGTAGTTTTACATCCTGGCAACATCTAAGGTCCTAATATCAGGACGGGTACCGACTTGTGACAGTGTGCACTCATGGTGACTTTTATAGTGTCGCCCCACTGGGAAATCAGGCCATTGGCATCATGACCCGATATCCCACACAGTCACATTATCCTGACACTGAGCTAACCAGTCCTGGCCCTATCCTATTAATGCCCAGCGCCAGGCTAGGAAGTGGCAAGTATCAATCTTAAAGTCATTGGTTTGACTCGACCGGGACCCGAACTCCCTACCTTCCACATGCGAGGCCTGCGCTCTACCGATTAGGCGACCGCACCTGATTGTTTATGTAGGTTTTGGTGGTGTTCATCTGTGGATAGGTGCAGGAGTTGATGTGGGTGTTAGGTGTAGAAGTGGAGGGCAGCAGCAGGTTATGATATATAGAGGATTCCCACTACCACTGATGGCAATGGCAAGAACGAATGCCATGCAGCTGGGAACGTCTATTAACCTAATAGTATTACAGTTGACTAAGTTGGTATTTAGCGGGGAAGGTCTATTAAAGTATTAGTTTTAGTGTTGATTATGTTGGCATTTTTATGTTACGCCCATAAAAAGAAATGGGTGGTGTTTTACTAATACTATGCAATTAAAAAAATACGTATATTTAAATATAGATTGAACACAGTGAATGGCAGTAAATATTTCGATAAAGTCGTCTTGGGTGGGCATCTCCGGTGGGGCGAAGCAGTGCTGGTCCGCTGGGCAGGATGGGGCATCGCGGGGCAGGATGGGAGAGCCCGGGGTCGTATGGGGCAGCGCGGGGTAGTATGGGAGCAGCGCGGGGCAGTATGGGGCAGCGCGGGGCAGTATGGGGGAGGGCGGGACAGTATGGGACAGAACGGGGCAGTATGGGACAGTGTGGGACAGTATATGCCAGGGATGGGCAGCATGGGGGCAGCGCGGGGCAATATGGGGTAGCACATGACAATATGGGAGATCGCGGGGCAGTATGGGGCAGAATGGGGTAGGGGGGGGCAGTAGGGGGGAAGTACGGGACAGTGTGGGGCAGTATTGGGCAGCGCGGGACAGTATGTGCCATGGATGGGCAGCATGGGGCAGCGCAGGGCGACAGTGTGGGGCAGTATGGGGCAGTGCGCGGCAGTATGTGGAAGTATGGGACAGCGTGGGGTAGTGCGCGGCATCATGGGGCAGCAGCGACCGTTAGAAGGTGGCGCTGCCCGGAGATAAGGACTGATTGGAACAGGGTGTATAGGCCGCCCCATATAAGCTAATGTCCCCCCCCCCCCTCCCACCCTTCCGCCCGCTATCGGTATCTACTACCCAGTAGGGCATCGTCCGAGAGAGGTAATCACTTAACCATACCGCACTAAAACTACACACACTGCTTATCAGTACGCTATCTTCGGTCAGCCTACGCAATCCACCTACCCCAAACTCCCCACTATACACACACACCCTGCCACACACACTGCGCACACTAGCATCGTCACTAGGTATCAGGAGATCCATTCGCAATTAGGCGCATTTCTTTTGTGAATCGTTATACTACTTATAGTATGTTAGTGCTACAACTGTTATAATTTATTCATCTGAGTCGGCCTCATATCAACATCGGTCTTTTTTGTTAGACATTAATTGATTTTCATATTTGGGTTATATCAGCATTTAGATTTAAGTCACATGGTCCGATACCTTTGACTCGTTTGAATTTCTTCCTAGATAATTTTGTTGTTGTACATTCGTTGTTTAAGCAGGGGAAATTTCAATCGTGGACGATTGGTCTTCCTCATTCCACTGCTCCTTGACCTATCCTAAGAATGCCAAGCACCAGGCTTGGAAGCGACAAGTATCAATTTTTAAGTCATTAGTTTGACTCGACCAGGGTTTGAACCCACGATCCCACGATCAACACAGGAGATGGAGACGGATGCTCTAACTCTTTCAGCCATCCCATCTGGAATGGATGTATCTGTCTCTCTATGTATCTCTTGCGCGCTCTACCTCTATCGGGGTATGTCTCATTAACTCTCTCTTAATCAATCTCTATCGATGTATGTCCAATTAACTTTCTCATTTAGTCAATATATATATATATATATATATCTACGTAGGCCATATGTCTCTCTTACTCAAGTTTATCTGTCTCATTAACTCTCTTACTCAATCATTATATATGTATGTTGCATTAACTCTATCTTACTCAAGCATTATCTATGTATGTATCATTACCTCTCTCTTACTCAATCATTATCTATGTATGTATCATTACCTCTCTCTTACTCAATCATTATCTATGTATGTATCATTAGCTCTCTCTTACTCAATCATTATCTATGTATATCACATTAGCTCTCTCTTACTCAATCATTATCTATGTATGTCTCATTACCTCTCTCTTACTCAATCATTATCTATGTATGTATCATTACCTCTCTCTTACTCAATCATTATATATGTATGTATCATTATCTCTCTCTTACTCAATCATTATCTATGTATGTATCATTACCTCTCTCTTGCTCAATCATTATCTATGTATATCACATTAGCTCTCTCTTATTCAATCATTATCTATGTGTGTCTCATTACCTCTCTCTAAAGCCGTTTTCACACACACAACTTTAGGCCGAAATAGATAAGGCGAACTAGATGAGGCGACCTAGTGTCATGTCCACACATGCAGTATTCTCGGGGCGGTTTAAGGCGGAAATTGATATCTGCGCATGAGCAAGTCCATACTAACCAGCACCAGTTTCGGTTAGTCGACGTTGGCACGAGAGAGTGTGGGTTTGACCTAGATCTGTTTCGACTGAATCGTATTGTTTTGGAATGGTCAAAACTTCTGCTGGGCAGTGAAACCCTAAAAATAAATGATGAAAAAAATATCTGTGAACAGCTAGCAGTTTCATAGAGCAAATTTACGGGAAAGTCAACAAACTCAGGTCTCGACTGTAATGTCCTTAATCCTCCTCAACTAATCCGCTTGCATCTACACACGCAAGATAGGCCGACTCAAGTTAGATCGTTTCATATAACCTACCTCGTGATGCGGTTTACTTGAAGTGAACTAGATGAATCGACTCAGCCCTAAACCGCTTCAGCGTCGCTTCCACACGTCGAATGTGGGCCGAACTAGACAAGGCGAACTAGTTGAGGTGACTTAACGCCCATGTGTGAACACGGCTTTACTCAATCTCTATCTATTCTATCTATTTATATCTCATTAACTCTCTCTCTCTCTCTCTTCCTCAATATATATAGTTGTATGTCACTCGCTCTCACTCGTTCTCTCTGTGAATATCCTCCTAACTCTCGGTTATTTCTCTCTAGGTAATATCTCTCTGACTGTCTCTCTCTCTCCCCTTATCAGCAGTAAATGGTAACCAGCAGTAACCTGCCTTTCCTTCTGTCGCAAGTAACCAGCTTTTGTTCAGGGTGACGGTGGGAGAGACAAACGGGGTGAGGCGAGTGGAGGAGGAGGAGGAGGAGGGGGGGGGGGGGGAGTTAGGGGTGGGGGGTAGTGAAAGTGCTTGGGAGAGGGCGTGAGTGGGTAACCCCCCACGCCCACCCGCCCCCGCCCCCATATTTACACCCACACACCCCTCACACCCTGACTACTGGAGGATGACGCCGCAACACAAGCAGTGCACCCGTCGTTGTGTGCACACACTGATTCGTCCGCCGCCGCCTCCTCCTCCTCCTCCTCATTTGAAATTCAAATCAGCGTTGTGCGCATGCGCAGCGGTGCGCCGCGTCGGACGCTGCGCGCAGACGATGCGCCGTTGTGACGCGGCCGGACGCCACGTGCTGCGCAGGGTCAGCACCAGGGGGCACCACCGCCACAAGCAGCGGGAAGGGAGGAGCAGACGACAAGAGGCGCGCCATTGAGATCTGCGCGGTTATTAAAAAAATGTTATGTAAATATACTTCCGGTACTGTTAGTAGAATTGGTAATGATGTGGATATTGGATTGGTAGGTCATCATTGTATATATATGTATATATATAGATACATCATATATATGTATATATGTATAGATACAGATATATATATATATATAGATACATGAATGATGAAGAGTTCAGGTGCAAAACCCTGTTAACACCAATCCAAATATTTAGGTAAAATAACAGATTTCTACCTGAAAATATTTTTATTTCTCATAATTCCACCTTCCTTATGATCGCATAATTGTGGAGAAATGAACAAAAAAGTAGGAAGGTTAAAAGTTTAACTTGTTGAATGTTTGATTCCAATTTTCCTCTTATTTTTTGTATTGGAGTTTACATGTTTTTTGTGCCTGAACTCTTCATATTTATATGCATATATGTATATGTGTATGTATATGCATTTATGTATATATATGAATTTACATTATTTATGTGCATATGTAGGCATGTATATTACAAATATATGTAGATATATGCAGATATAAATAACAATTAACAGCTACCTGTCTCACTAGGCATACTTTATATGGTTTCGGAGAAGGGAGTGAGTTAGTTATATACACGCGCTCTGATATTGTTAGGACATATAACCCCAGTGCATTTTTATTACCATTTACAACTTTATCATTATGTGACATTGTCTGGTAGGTGTGAAATATTAGTTATTAGTATTACAATCTAAAAACAAGTTGACATGAAACAGGTCAGAACCGAAAGATGAGGGCCATTTGAGCCCACTTCTGCCTACTTAGTACTAATGATGACTATTATGACAGCTACAAATATGTTCAAGCATGGATTTTGTTTTGCGATGCACATAGGTACTTTGGAAGTTGGTGTGGAGTATTACATTCCTGTAAGTGCATAATTATGGTCCTAGTAGTTTTATTGCATCGAGCATAACGGATTTCTGGCTCAACCTACCATATATGAATTGAGAGCTTGTTTTCGATGTGGGAGGTCATGGGTTCGAAGCCCGGGCCGGGTGAAACCAATAATTTAAAGATTGCTATGCGTCGCTACCTATCCTGGGATTTGGCATTACTAGGATAGGACGGGATAGTGGGGAAGGGAAAACGAAATTCGGTGGGTTTGGAGATCTGACAGTTTTTAGATAAGCATATTACTATTTATTAAATGAAATATTTAGTTTGAGATATATTTGATTATAACTGGCTAACGTTGGAGATATTTGAATTGAAAACATCATTTAAATTGGAGAGTGCACATATAAATTCTGACACCAGAGGCTTCAACAATCGAATTTGCATATCCTTCTCTGCGGTGGATATATATCTGACCACATCTACATAAGTGATTTTTGGCAGGGTAAATTTGTCAAATTTCAATTTTCATTGGGTTTATTTGCTTTGTATTGCATTCATTGATTAAACCGGGGAGTAATATCAATTGCAGACTTCTTCATTCCACTGTTCCATATCCTATAGGACTGCTGAGTCTCAGGCTACATAGCGACATGTATGGATTTATTCCTCATTGGTTTGACTCGACTATGGTTTGAACCCGACGGATCGAATTCCATGACCTACCAAAATGGTAGGTTATAGGAAATGGATATCACTGAGAATGCGCTATGAAGACGTTATTCAAATCTGCAATGCACATTTATTTATTATTTGCAGCTGCTGAATGAATTCATAGATACAGCGGACATAGATAAAAGATTCACCCGTTGCTCGCAGTACACGGGTGAAGACCAGCCTTATATAAAAACGGTCGAAAAATCGGGCTAATGAACTGAGTCTTTATGAGAGCCTAATTTCACGATCTAAGAAGCAACATTTATTCTTTGTATATGTCTTCATGTTTACCCGCTACCTTTGAGTTGAAAAATATAATAAAATATCTAGTGTAATATGATTTAAAAGTGAAATCGACAGTGCTCTAGCGCCGCCATCTTGTCTTTTTGCATTCTCGCACATTTAACCAACTCTGTGCCTATATATGTAGCCATTTGATCCTGGAACCACAGTTTCTACTTCATGTTCCATACTAAAGCTATTTTCGCCTGCATTTACACTACATTGTCGTTCACCACTGTACTACAAGGGTGAATCTTTTATCTACTGCGGACATTGCTACTGCTAGTGCTAGTACTTGTACTACCATGTGTGTCCCAGGGGCTACATCGAGAGGATGTGCCCTGTGAGGTCTGGGCTCTGGGTTAGGGAGAAGTGAGATTGATCAACCTGACTACACGGGACGTGGTGACTGAGTCGGGGGAGCGCAGGCCTCCCGTGCGGAAGGTCGGGAGTTCAATTCCAGGTCGAGTCAAACCAATGACTTACAAAATTGATACTTGTTGCTTCCTAGCCAGGCTCTCGGCATTATTAGGATAGGGCAAGAACTGGTTGACTCGATGTCAGGATAATGTCACTGAGTGAGATATCAGCTCACGGTGTTGGCACCCTGGTCTCCCAGTGGGGCAGCACTGATTGATTGATTGATTGATTGAGTGTTGGAGTTTTACATCTTGGCAACATATAGCGTCATATCAGGACGGGTACCGACTTGTGACAGTGCATACTCATGGCGACGTTATATTGCTGCCCCACTTGCAGACCAGGCCGGCCGCACTTTGAGGTCATGAGTGCACCCTGTCACAAGTCGGCATCCGTCCTGATATGACCTTAGATGTTGCCTGGAAGTAAAACTCCCAACAAACAAACCAACTGAGACTGTGTTGTGTACATAAGGCAGTGGCTGTCGACACGTTATAGACGCATCACCGGGGCACACGGCACAGTTATAGTTGAGAGTAGGGCGCGCCGCAAGTAGCCCTCAGGTCACAGGTCACAGATAAAGATGACAAGGGCAATTGCCTCCAGCGCGTCGGGCGGGCGTCGGGCGGGGCGCCGGGCCCGGCGCGTGTAGGGGGGCACGCCTTTTGAACCCGGCGCGCGGCGGCACATATTGGGGTGGAGGCGGGCAGGAGGGGGGAGGAGGACGCGCCGAGGGGGGATGCCGGGACGCGGGGTCAGGGGTCGCGGCCGGGGGGCGCGGCGGGCGGGGCGGGGGCGCGTCCTGGGGAGCGCGGCCGGGCGGCCAGAGACCCCGGCGGCGAGGCCGCACAATGGGAAGAAAGGCGGCATGGAGCGGCGACAGGTGCGGGGGGGTCAGAGGTCGGGCTTACCTGAAGGCGGGCTAGGTGTGTATCAATTAGGGTGCTTGGGTGGACGGGGGTAATGCCGTGTAAGTCGCGGGTGGTGCGCGACAGACGGGTCCGGTGTGTGTGTGTGTGTGTGTGTCGCAGGGTCCGGGGAGCGGAAGGAAGCAGGGACAGACAGTTCTGATAAGTTATAGCTGCAAATAATAGTTGTCCCCCTTTTCCTGTCTCCCGCGCTCACACTACAGCTGCCTCTATAGCATCGGCTATATTTGTTGTTTGTTTGTTTGTTTTGGTTACATTCGCGAAGTATAACTCCATAGCCGGGATGGTTGATTGAGTTGAGCGTCCGCTTCCTGTGTGGCAGATCAATGGGCTCGAACCCTGGCTGCATTAAACTAATGACTTGAAAATTGATACTTGTCGCCGCATAGCGGAGCACTCAGCAGCACTAGCATAGTGTAAGGAAGAGTGGAATGCGGAAGTCTAATTTGCCACCATTAATATTGATTCGCCTGCTTAATCAATGCATGTAATGCAAACCAAATATTCTGATGAAAGCATACAATTTTCAATGCCAAAATCATGTATGTACATTTGATCAGGCATGCCATACCATGACCTGATATCGCACATTATCCTGACACTGAGCTAACCAGTCCTTACCCTATCCTAGTAATGCTTTGCGCCATGTTATGTACCAACAGGTATCAATTTTCTAAATCTAAGTCATCGGATTGACTCGGCCGGGATTTAACAACTCCAGACCTTCCGCATGGAAAGTCTGCGCTCTACCGATATCGGTCACCGCGTCAGCTCCACCTCATATTCTGTCCTCAAACCACATATCGAACAATGGTTGTTTAATATTATTACCGTCAAATTGTTATGCTGACAGCATAGGCGCAATCTACCTGTCTTAGCCAAATACAATTAGTCTCTCATTAGTAGCCCAGTAGTCGAAACACATACACACACACTAATATATATATATATGGTAAAACCTCTCTAAATCGACCGACCATGGGACTGACTTTAAATGGTCAATTTTGGTCAGTGGTCAGCCTAGGGAGTTTATTTTTTATCGTTACAATGGTATTGTATGGGCAATCGTTTGGGACCGAAATAAAGCGATCGATATAGGGGAGTGGTCGATCTGTGGAGGTGGTCAGTTAGAGGTTAGAGAGGTTTTACTGTATATATATATATATATATATATATATATATATACATATACATTCATCACCCCCACGACACATACATATACATACAAACAGGACACGCTAATGGCTGTCCTGTGTACACAGTCATTATTGTAATAGATTGAATGCATAAACAGCTTAATTGACCTCCTATAAACCCATATGTACCTGATGGCGCATGCGCGTAATTACCACCACCTCTGTAGACATACATGCCATGACATAAATAGATAATAAATATGCAGGACGTGGCCTGACTGTTAGTGTTAGGTGTTGTGTATTCAATTTCAAACAATGTCGGCTGAGCCAAACTGCGCTACCTACATTAGATTCTGAATTAGAGTTGCATATTCCGATGGTTTTCGAGTTTCTGTCATTTTCTGAGATAAATATATTACTTAATAGGTTGATCATTATAATGGACCTTACTTTAGTTTGAATTAACTTTTATTTTAAATGGCTAACTTTTGATATGATTGAGTTTGTTTGTTTGTTGTTGTTTTACGTCCTAGCATCTAAGGTCATCTCACGACGGGTACTGACTTGTAACAGTTCACACTCATGGCGATTTTATAGTGCTGCCCCACTAGGAGACCAGGCCGCCAGCACCATGACCCGATATCCCACTCAGTCACATTATCCTGACAGCAGGTATGGAGGTGTGTTCGGTTGATCCCTCAGAATTGGTTATTAGTTTTGGAGTTTTACGTCCTCACAAGATCTAAGGTCATATCAGGACGGGTACTGACTTGTGACATTGCATACTCATAGTCACTTTATAGTGCTGCCCCACTGGAAAATCACGCTGCCGGCACCATGACCCGAATTCCCACTCAGTCACATTATCCTGACACTGAGCTAAACCAGCCCTTGCCCTATCCTATTAATGCCGAGCGCCAGGTTATGAAGCGACATGTATAAATTTGATAAGTAATAGACGAGATCGTCATTCCGAATGCGAATGCGCTGAACACGGCGCTTACAGCAAAACAGATTCGTACGACCATTGAGTTTGCCGATAGGTGTAGGGCAAAACTTAGATTTTATTCAAAATTAATAGAAATACATAACAATTTGGCATAAACATGGATGCATACAACCAATATAATGATATAATGAATATATTTAAGGCAAAACTAATCATAGAAACAGACAATTCCACACAAAACAATGTCATTTTAGGCTGTCACCATTATTAATTCTTGTTCTAAATATTAAAATGCCAACTGTGTTAACAGAAAATTGTTTCAGAGAAATATGTCTGATTAACAATAGGATATAAATAAAAACGAATAAAATAAGCAAAACTGACTCTGGCTATGGCTCTAACACTAGTCAGAGTGACCAGATTTGTCTAAATGTAAATGCAGATGGCATAAGACATGCCGATTAGATTGGTGTAAATGCTAGATAAAAGATTAGCATCTTAATCTATTATATATATTTAGTTGGTATTCTATGTTTCAAAAAAGATCTGAGATGAGCTGAATTTAGCACATTTCATAGCTGCACCCAGTGAATTAGCATTAGCCATGTCCTTTGCCGGGGTTTGTTTTGCTTCCCGACATCCCACAATGCACCGTGCGGCTGGAATGACGAACTAGTCTATTGGTTTGACTCGACCGGGAATCGAACTCCCGATCTCCCGCACGCGAGGCCCGCCCTCTATCGATTCGGCAACTGCTCCCGGTAGTCCCCCAGGAAGGACTCCTACATATTATATAGTCCATTCCCCTCTGCCACCCTCACGAACACTTCAGCGCTTCCTCTCCCCCCGCAAACACAACATTACCCCTCACCCCCACCCTCCTGCGAGCTATAACTTGTATAATATAAGCCCCTCACCCCCATCCCTCAACCATCTAGAACCCATCTCCCCTCGCCACTCTAAACCCATCTTCCCTTTGCACCCCCACCCCCGCTCTACAACCCACATTTCCTCTGCACCCCTCCCCCCACGCTACAACTTACAAGCCATCTTTCCCCTCTGCCTTCAACTCTACAGACCATACCTCAACTCTCTACAACCCATCTCCCCTCTGCCCCCAGCCACCCCTCCCCACTCGACAACCCACTTTCCCTCTGCAGCCCTGACTCCCAGTCCCACACTCTAGAACCTAGATAAAAGATTCACCCAGTACTCGCAGTACACGGGTGAATACCAACGTAGTCTAAATACTGGCGAAAATAGCTTTAGTATGGAACAAGAAGTAGAATGCCTGGCTCCAGTGTCAAATGGTTACTTATATTGGCACAGATTTGGTGAAATGGGAGAGAATGCAAAAATCCAAGATGGCGGCCATAGAATGCTATCGATTTCAATTTTAAGTCATATTAAACTAGCTATTTTAATATATTTTTCAACTCAAAGGTAGCGGGTAAATATGAAGACATCTACAAAGAATAAATGTTGCTTCTTAGATTGTAAAATTAGGCTCTCATTTCATTAACCCTGTTTTTCGACCATTTTTATATAAGGCTGGTTTTCACCTGTGTACTGTGAGTACCGGGTGAATCCTTTATCTATCTAGAACCCATTTCCCCCATGCCTCCCACTACAGACCATTTAAAACAAAAAACTAAATTTTTATTTTTTGTGGCAAGGTATTTACCCTGCCCATAAACTCATACCCATCTCCCCTTTGCACGCCCCCCCCCCCCACTCTACAACCCATCTCCCCTCTGCACCCCCCCTCCCCCAACTCTACAACCTATCTCCCCTCTTCACCCCTCCCTCTACTTTACAACCCACTTTCATTCTTCACCCCACCCACCCACCCACACTCTACAACTCATCTCCTTCCTGATCCACCATCCACACCCCCACATACCCACACACAACCCAGTCCACATCCCTCTCCCCATACACACTCTCCCCTCCCGCCCCTATCCCATCCCACTCCCCACAGCCCCCCCCCCCCCCTTACCCCCAAGTGACCCACTAACGGCGGGCCTAATGACTGACGGATCGATCAGTAATCAGCTGGGCCAGCCGCTAATCAATGTCCTCATAGCGAAAACTGCCCCCTTCAGCCTCTCCTCCCTCCCACTTACACCCATCACCCCACCCACCCCAACACACACGCACACAAGCACAGACAACCCGCCTAAACCGGCAGTCCAACCACCCCGCGCTCTGCTCAGTCACACATACCTGGTGAACAAAATACACAACTATAAAAATGATTTTATTTATTTTAATTTTATACTTTATAATTTGTTTTATGTTATTTACTATTTATCTGCAATTTATCTACAATTTATTTACAATTCATTTACTATGTATTTACTATTTATTTACTATTTGTGTACTATTATTGACCATTTATTTTCTATTTATTTTCTATGTATTTACTATTTATTTACCATTTATTTACTATTTATTTACTATTTATTTACTATTTATTTACTATTTATTTACTATTTATTTACTATTGATTTACTATTTATTTACTATATCTTTACTATATCTTTGCTATTTATTTACTATTTATTTACTATTTATTCACTATTTAGCTACTATATCTTTACTATTTATTTACTATTTATTTACTATTTATTTACTATATCTTTACTATTTTTTTACTATTTATTTACTATTGATTTACTATTCATTATTATTATTGATTAATATAGTAGTATAAATGATTATACCAACTATGGCTGGAAGAACAGTGCATCGGTGTGAGGGGAGGGACCTAACAGGAATAAATATATTTACTCAAAAGTCAAAGTTACATAATCTGACGAAAATATCACATTTTCGAAACCAAAACACTTATCTAAATTTGATTTCACATATACAACTTAAATACAGATGCACTTATTTAAGCATTTGTTGCTGCATAGATGGGAATACCAAGTCAATGTAATAGAACCTGTTACTGCTGAATCCGATGGGATCAGAGTTTTGACAAGCATGTCAAATTAATTTAACGTCTTTGCACTTAAAATATCTCCAAAGTTAGCCATTTAAGATATAAGTGACTTAATCGAAAACAATGTAAATCATCAAATCAATCTAATCTATTTATCTCAGAAAATAGCAGAAACTCAAAACCATCAGACTAGGAAACTTTTAAATAACAAGAACAATGCATCCCGGCTGTCCTCACCCATACCTTATAATTACACAATTATCTGTTGATATTTTTTAGGCTATATTCGGTGCATAGTCCGATGGTTGAGTTTCTGTCATTTTTCTGAGATAAATATATTAAATTGATTGCTATAATCTACCAATGTACCATACTTTAGCTTGAGTAACTTTTCTTTGAAAAGACTGACAATTGAGATATTTGAAGTGCAAACATATGAAATTAATTTTGGCAAGCATGACATCATAGGCTTCTGCAGTAACAGGTTCTATTAAATTGACTCAGTACTCCCTTCTTTGTGGCAACACATGCTTAATAAGTGCATCAGTATCTATGTTAGATATATGTAGAATCAAATCTAGAGAATTGCTTTGATTTTGAAAATGTGATGCTTCCTCAGACTATGCAGCTTTAAACTGACTAAATTTCAACTGCAGACAATTTGTCTACCTCGTGCCACTCTTCCTTGTCCCAGCCTCGCATTTTAGCAATGTTTTTCTTTTGTCTTAGTGTGTTGGGGCTTTACATCCTAGCAACACGCTAGGTTATATCAGGATGGGTACCAACTTAATTCTGAGAGTGCGCACTCATGGCCTTTTTCCTTACCCCCCCCCCCCCTACCCCCAATTCCTCTGATCCCTACCCATCGGAAGCCAACTCCCGACCACATGGGACTGCTTTCAGCGGTGCCCATTCAGTGCTGCAGATTTGCAGCCTTCAGCGCACCAATGCGACTGAAAACTCCCCAAAAACAAAAAAAAACACTCATGGTAACTTTATCGTGCTGTCCCACTGGGAGACCAGACCGCCGGCAACCATGACCCGATATCCCACTGAGTCACATTATCCTGATACGTCCCGTCAACCAGTTCCTACTAATCCTAGTAATGCTGAGTGGTGACAAATACACTTCTAAGTCATTGTTTTGACTCGGCGGGGGTTGGAACCCGATGGTCGTATGGGAAGCGGGCACTCACCCCATCCCATGTGTGGTTTCTATTTAAATTGACAAATCTGTTTAAAAGCACAATAATTAAATATGGTCTGTGCATAAAAAAGTAACATGGGCGGTAGGTAGCCATTGCATTTAGGTTCACAACGAATAAATCACTCCTGCTCAGGTTATTTCGATAAGACAATATTTCTCACACTCTGTCGCTCCATCTCTGTTCTGTCTATTATTAGTATCACTCTCCAAACCCTGCACCCCCCCTCCTAGCCCCCCCCCCCTCACACACACACACACACACACATTCAGAATGGCGGTTATAATGGCCACCCTCTGAGGCTCCGACGGAGGGTGGCAGGAGGGTGTGGGGTGTGGGGTGTGCGGAGGGGTGGGAAGTGTGGAGGGGTGGGGCGAGGGGTGGGGGTGGGGAGGAGGAGGGGTGGGGATGGTGGAGGAGTGGGTGGGCGGGGGAGGGTGGAGGAGTGGGTGGGGAAGCAGTTGGGTGGTGTGGGGGAGGAGTTGGGGGCATCTACCGGTCGGTCCCTGCTGGTCACTCTCACAGCCCGCTGGTCACTTTACTCGGGTCAAACAAACCATGCTAACCACCAGGCGCTGGTCAGTACCCCCCTCCCCTACACCCCAACCCTCACACACACGGTACCCCCCCCCCCCCCCATACCCGCCCCTTAGGGGGGGGGGAGCCACTTCTCCCTGCTGACGGAACATTCAAGTTTTGTGGTTTTGGGATTCCTCCATAATGGTGAATATGTTAGTAGATTTCGCAGTGGAGGACATAGGCGAACTTGCATTCTGAATACACATGGCGTCAGAGCTGGTTATATCCCAGAGTAATTTAAAGCTGCATAGTCCGATGAAAGTATCAAATTAAACAAATCTAGATTTTATTCTACATATCCAACTTAAGATGCCGATACTCGTATAATATAAAGCATTTATTGCTGCAACTGTGGATAATTTGTCTTCCTCATGCCATTGTTCTTTATCCCATCCGAGATAAGCTTTTGTTTTGTTTGTGTGTGTTGTTGTTTTACGTCCTAGCAACATCCTAGGTCATATCACTTTATCAGGACGTGTATCAACTTGTGACAGTGCACACTCATGGCAAATACGGAGTCAATTTAACAGAACTTATTAATATTACTGTTGCAGCCTATGGCGTCAGAGTTTGATGCGCTTACCAAGATCAATGTTGCATTTTTGTACTTCAAATAGCTGAAAAGCTAGCTATTTAAAACGTAAGTTCCATCACCCTTAAAGTAAGGTAGATAATAATAACCGACCTAATATATTTATCTTTTTTTTTAAACCGTTATCTATTAAAGTTGCATAGTCCGATGGCTTTGAATTTCTAAATTTTTTCTGGGAGAAATATGTTAGATCGATCACTAGTATCTACTTTACATTAGTTCAAAGTTACTTTTATTTGAAATTGTAAACTTTTGAGATATTTTGAGTGCAACCATGGAAAATTAGTTTTGGCAAGCTTGCCAAAAAAACTCAGACACCATAGACTTCTGCAGTAACAGGTTCTGTTAAGTTGACTCAGTATTACCTTCTATGCAGAACCAAATGCTTAATAAGTGCATCAGTATCTAAGTTAGATATGTAAAATCAAATCTAGATAATTGGTTTGGTTTTGAAAATTTGATATTTCATCAGACTACATGAGTTAGTTATCTAACAAAGTAATTGAACTAGGGGTGTTAGTGTTGATGTTAGCCTAGTACGTGAACTAGTTATCTAGCTACCTTATGCTAGGTACACACCTACCGTTTACAACTCGTGCACTAAAACTTTGCGCCCGACGTGACCCGATGGCCATTAAAACCGAAGATAAGGGATGCGCACATATACCGACTGGCACGCGCACATATACCGTCCGATTCGCGACTGCGAGCCATGCACCTGGTGGGTTTTGCACGAACTACGCCACCATCAGTGCCATCTAGCACTTTCCTTGCGCGCACCAGGTGGGTTTTGCGCGAACTACGTCGCCATCAGCGGCATCTAGCAGTTTCCTTGTGCCTGCCGCGGGTCGGGTTTTGTGCGAACCTGAGTGAACTTTCGTGAATCGCAAGTCTATACTATCGGCTAAATGCGCCTAGCTGGCCTTACTACCAGTTAAAATCGCTATAAAACCTATGTCCATAGTGCTTCAGTTTGTCACATTTGTTACATATGTTGAATATATTAAAATCTCATATATGAACCACACAGTCACAGTCACCAGTTAAAATCGCTATAAAACCTACGTCCATAGTGCTTAAATATGTTACATGTGTTACATTTGTAAAATTAGTTAAAATCTCGTATATGAATTAACACAGTGACTTTCGCGAATAACAGTCACTTTTCGCGAATGCGCCAACCTGGCTTCGCCATTTTTATCAGTTGTGTATGGACAACGTCATATGGGCATTTTCCGGCCCGGCGATTGGTTGTTCGTTAAAACTCAAAAGCGACCGATCGGCGGCTAGCACGCATATACCGTTTAAGATATGACCGACCGCACGCACCTCCCGATTTGCAATCGTCCCGATTCGTTTTTCGATTTGCTTGCGATTTCAGTTTTAAGCCCTAAAACTGAGTTGGAATTGCAAATTGCGGACGTCTGGTGTGCTAGGATCCGCACCCACCTAACGACTAACGAGATCCTATGCGCAAATCGCGTCGTAAATGGTAGGTGTGTACCTAGCATAATTGAACTAGAATCCTTAGACTAGTCTGTGAGCTAGTTATTTAACAGCCTAGTTTTACTAATGGGCTAGTTATGTAACTAATTAATTTAACTATAAGCTTTAGAATAGTTCGTGAGGTAGTTATCTAAAAAAAAAAACTAGCTTTCCTAGTCAACTAGTTATCTAACTAGCTAATTTACCTTAAAGTTGCATAGTCCGGTGGTTTTGAGTTTCTGAGATAAATATATTAGATTGATCGTCATAATGTACCTTGTTTTAGTTTGAAGTAGCTTGTATTTTAAATGGGTAACTTTTGAGATATTTGCTAAATTAATTTTGGCAGGCACACCAAAACCCTGACACCATAGACCTTTGCAGTAATACCCCAGTCACACTACAGCTAGTGACCACCTTAGACCAAAGAACCCACACTCACCAGTGACGCCCAGACATTGGCAACCATTGTTTTGGTAGCAATGACGTCACGGGTGAGTGTCAGTTCTTTGGTCTAAGGTGACCGCAAAGCAGTCGCAAGCTGTAGTGTGACTGGCGTCTAACAGCTTCTATTAAATTGCCTCAGTAGTCCCGTCTATGCGGCGATAATTGTTTAATAAGTGCACCAGTATCTAAGTTAGATATGTAGAATCAAATCCAGATGACTGTTTTGATTTTTGAAAATTTGATTCTTCATCGGACTAGGCAGCTTTAAATCTTTAGACTAACAGACTAATTCAATGAAGTCCAAAGATGTAAAAAATATGAAGACAGCCTTATTATTGAATGCACACAACAACCTTTCCTTTGGTTGGTTATGTATGTACTTACTTATGTATTTACTTACTTACTTACTTACTTATTGGAGTCGATTGGAAAATGACAGATTACCAATAGGCAATAGCAATATGCAAAGCCTAACATATATATATATATATACATATATATATATATCTGTGGATTGAAGAATATATATATATATATATATATATACATATATATATTCTTCAATCCACATGGCTGCTGGTGCTACCGTTGACGGAAATGAGAGTAATACCCCCTTCCAATTCCCGCTCCACATCCCCCCCCCCTCCAGCCCCTCCCCATCCACCCCCCCCCCCCCCCCCCCACTGCCTGGGTGGGGTACCCGGCAGGAGGGGCAGGGCTCACAGCGTGACGCGGCGCCCAATCACAGCGTGACGTACCTACGTCCGTCGTTCCCACGTCGCGGGCAAGTGGCGCCCCCTTGCGTCAACCGCTGTGCTGAGGACAACCCGTCACGTACGTCACGTACGTCACGTGACAAGCGACCGGCAGTCCAAGCGTGATTTATGGATGAGCGCGCAGGCAGCGTTTAAAAAAAAAATTGCTTCAAGATTTTTTTGTTTAAACCAAGAATGTTGATCAGTTTTATCGTTGGTCATGTCAGTTATATTAGAGCACAGCACGTGATCGCCACTAACAAGGGATATGTATGTACATATGCATATGGGGAATTCTCACAAACTGTGTCGCAGAAAATTGGTTGGTTGTTGGGGTTTTACGTGTTGTCGACATCTAAGGTCATATCAGGACGGGTAACGACTTGTGACACTGACAGTGTGCACTCATGGCGACTTCATAGTTCTGCCCCACTAGGAAATCACTGGGTTTGTTGTTTGTTTGTTGTTGTTTTATGTCCCAGCAAGATCTAAGGTAATATCAGGATGGGTATCGACTTGTGACAGTGCGCACACATGGCGACTTTATAGTGCTGCCCCACTGGAAGACCAGGCTGCCAGCACCATGACCTGATATCCCACTCAGTCACATTATCCTGACACTGAGTGAACCAGTCCTTGTCCTATCCCAATAATGGCGTGTGCCAGGCTAGGAACGACAAGTATCAATTTTTAAGTCATTGGTTTGACTTGACCAGGGTTCGACCCCACGACCCCACGGTCTACCAACACGGGAAACGGACGCTCTACCTCATTCGGCAATACTGTCTAGTCAAATCACTGTCAGCAAGTCAATCCGTTAGCAACATGTTCACAAATTGTGAAAATTTACATATCGACACGGTGCATTTACCAAAGTTTATTTTTAACGTTTTAAAAACTTTGTTCTCATAAGACAACCTTTCTTTTGTGTAACTGCAATCAAGGAAATCTGTGTTTGAATTTTGTTTGTGCCCATTAAAATGTTCCAGATGTGTGCTTGATTTCCATGTTACACGCATTGCTCAATTTGTATAAGATCAAAATCTAAAAGTGCAATAGCTTTTTTTTCAACTTTGACATATCATCATCATCATCATGCTGTCGGTCGCAATGCGACAAAGACTGCTTTTATTTCTTAACCGCCGCTGTTCTGTGCGGTTGTGCATTTCATAAAAGCTGCTTGCAAAGTGTTGAAGTGCTGCTGGCTTTTGCAAGTTACTAGCAGCACTCTCTCGGGGAGCAAATAGAGGTTTCACACCGGCAAGAACACGTCAAGACAGGCGCAAACTATTTGTCCCTGCAGTAGCTGGCCAGGAGATGTTGGGAGTTCCCTTCATCACCGCCCTTAATGCTGCCACGGAAGCATGGTTTTCTGTTAGGGTTTGCTCCCTTAGCCGTTGATTCTATCAAGAACCTATACCACAAGGCAGTGGTTTATAACTTTGCAAGGCAGGGGCGTCAAACACCCTGAGGTATTTTAGCACTTTGACATATACAGAACATGTAAACCTTCATTATGAACACGGATTCTGCTATTATTTGAAATGTTTTCTACTATTATTTGGAAGGTTTTCACTTTTGCTTTCCATGTCACACTTTACTCCCCCGGTTCAGGGAATGACCCATGTGTGTATGCAACCCTCGAATATGCAGGTCAGTTCGTTAAAGTGTACATCTCTTTGTAATTCATACATGAGGAAGAGGCTGAGCGAATGAACATAATTATGCAGATTTGTTGTTTGTTTATTAAAGGGAATGTGAAGGACATGTTAAAGCTGTATAATCAGTCCAATGAAAGCATCCCAGTTTCTAAACCAACACAGTTAATCTAAGATTCCTTACACACGGTATGCGGTATGCAGTATGCGAATGCGAATGCGGCAAAAAATTGAAACGCCTTGAAGTCAATGGGCTACATCCCTTACACGTGGTATGCGAATGCGAATACGGCAACTCGATCGGTCCCTGTAGCGATCGGTGCGGCATGTGGCATGCGGCATGTGGTATGCGAATAGAAACGTCAGTCGCACTTGTCCAATAGTTTTAGACTAGGAGAGGTGACTGATCATTACGGAACGGTCACACCCAGGGGTGCTGAGGGGAAACATCTGGTAGTGGTAGTGGTGGGGGACGCTTGCCGCTTACCGCGTAGAAGGAATCCTCCCATTCCATACCGCATGCCACATACTGCGTAGAAGGAATCTTAGCTTTAGTTAGAATTGATCCTACGAATCCAACTTAAAGTTGCATAGTCCGATGGTTTTGAGCGTTTATCATTTTCTGAGATAAATATATTAGGTTCATCATTATAATCTATCTTAGTTTAATTTGAAATAACTTATATTTTAAATTGCTAACGTTTGAGATATTTGAAGTGACAACATGGCCAATTAATTTTGGCAATTTTGGCAAGCTTGTCCCAAAACTCTGCCTTCTGCAGTAACAGGTTTTTTCAGCTGTCTCACTATTCCTTTCTGTGTGGCGACAAATGTTTAATAAGTGCACCAGTATCTAAGTTAGATATGTAGAATCAAATTTAGATAATTGTTTTGGTTTTGAAATTTTGATCTTTTCATCGGACCATGCAACTTTAAGGACTGGTTCACTTGCTAAGCATCTGGTGCTGCATAGACCGTGGCTCCGGAGTGGCCGAATCTGGAACTACCTGAAGAGCCTAGATAAATGGTATATAATAAGAGAGCAAACTTAAGAGAGTGTAATGTATGTGATCCCTATTTGTACTTATCTATGGGACAGACCGGACCCGGCGAGGTAGGGCGGGGGGGTCACGTGACGTGAAATGAGTATGAATAAACTGGCACTTGCTATCCTGAGCTCTGAGGACTCACATCTCTGTCTTCCATTCAACCACAACGCTACAGAGAGTCCTATTTATATTCCCATAATAGACTATAGAACACATATATAATACATATATGAGTTCTTGCATATTCTCAGCCTGCAAGAGCTCAAATAAATCAACACCCAATGGTAAGACTCAATCAAGTTTCACAGGGAGAGGTAGATAAAAGATCCACCCCCTACTTGTAGTACAGGGGTGAACTCCAACCCTATCTACCTCTCCCTGCGAAAAATGCTTTAGTATGGAACAGGAAGTGGAATCTGGTTCCAGTTTCAAATGGCTACTTGTATCGGTATACAGTTGGTGAAAGGAGAGAGAAAGCAAAAAGACAAGATGGCAGCAATTAAACGCCGTCGATTTCACTTTTAATGTGTGTTAAAGTATATGTTTTATTATATTTTTCATATCAGAAGTAGCGGGTAAATATGAATATCTATGTGGATAATATATTATGCTTCTTAAATTAAGAATGTATCAGCTCCATTCCCTTCCCCAGCATATCAAAATTATTTGCCAACATTTAAAATTGTATGTAGGGTTGGTATTCACCCCTGTACTGGAAGTACGGAGTGAATCTTTTATCTAAGGGAGAGGATGCAAAAAGCAACAGACAAACAAACAACAAAACACTTCAAACCGACTTCAAAATCAGAGGTGTGTGGTGTGGAGAGAGACGGTTACACTTACCTCCCCCGTCCCCCCCCCCCCCTTCCCTCGGAGGAGTTGCTACTGAAAGTGTAACGACTGTGCGATATTCTCAGCGCTTCTGGCGCTGGGCGGAAAACCCCAATTATCGCCCTACCGCCCGAGGAGGAGGTGGGGGGGGGGGGGGGTATACGGCCCCCCCTCCTCCACGCCTCCAATCAGCCTCGGCCCCCGACTCCGCCGAGGCGTGAGTGCGGTACCGGGACGCCGTGTCACTAAGAAGTAACCAGGCAACCAGAGCTAAAAATAAATCTGGGAAATATAAAGGCGATGAAGTGTGTCAAAATAGTGCAGCGAGACGGGTCCTGCTCGTGGCAGCAGCTTAGTGCAAGCTGCTGATGCTGTGGATGTGGGAGTGAAGTACTGTAAAAGTCTAAAGCCTCCCTAACCGACCCCCTCCACAGATCGACCACTCCCCTATATCGATCGCTTTATTTGGGTCCCAAATTATCATATGAAGAGTGGAATTAGTGAGAATTAAAATTATGTTCAGGTACAAATATTATTTCAACTACATCTTTGGATTCGCCTTTACGTGGTTTTTCACCTGAACTGTTCATATATATATATAATATATATATATATATATATATATTATATATATATATGAACAGTTCAGGTGAAAAACTGAAGAGAGTGTAATGTACGTGATCCCTATTTGAACTTATCCCTATTTGAAGGTAAGATATATATACAGTAAAACCTCTCTAACCGGCCACCAAAGCAGATCGACCAGTCCCCTATATCGATCGCTTTAGTTGGGTCCCAACAATACCATTGTAGCCATATTCTAACTCCCTAAACCGACCAACTCCCTAAATGGACCACTTAATATCGGTCCCAAGGACGGTCGATTTAGAGAGGTTTTACTGTACTGTATTCGGATTATTGGGTGGAAGTGAAGGGTGGGTGGGTAAAAGGGAATGTGGTAGGGGGGCGGGGGGGAGGGATGGTTAGAGGGGAAGATGAGAGGGTGGGGGAAGGGGGAGGGGGGAGAGGGATAGGTGGGGAGGGGAGAAAAGGAGATAAGGAGAAGAAGCGGAAGGGGTTGGTAGAAGGGGGAAGGGGTGGGGGTAGCGGATGGAGGAAGGGTGGGGGTATGGGAATGGGGAGGAGGTATGGGAAGGGGGAAGGTGGGGGTAGGGGAAGGGGGCAGGGGAAGGGGGAAGGGGCGAGGGGGAAGGAGGTAGGGGTAGAGAGAAGGGGCCGTGGGATAGTGGGGTGAGAGGGGATTAGGTGGGGGAGAAAGTTGAGTAGATATGAAGGAGACTGGTGGGTCTAAATGGAAGAGAAAGTGTGAGTAGGTGGTGGATGGGAGGGGAAAAGGTGGAAGGGTGGGTAAAGATGGTGCAAGGGGAGGAGATAGGTGGGAGAGAAGGGTATGTAGACGAGGCACAGTATGTAGAAGTGGTAGAGGGGAAGGGGAAGGAATGTAGAAGTGAGGAGGAAGGAGGAGGTAGGACTAGGAGGGGGAAGAGTGGGTGGGGGTGAAGGAAGAGGGTGAAGAGAATGAGTGAAGAGGAGGGATGAAGAGAAGAGGTGAGGAGAAGAGGTGAAGAGAAGAAGAGAGGTGGAGAGAAGGGGTGAGGAGAGGTGAAGAGAAGAAGAGGTGAAGAGAATAGATGATGAGAGGTGAAGAGAAGAAGACAGATGAAGGGAACAGTGAGGAGAGGTGAAGAGAAGAAGAGATGTGAAGAGGAGAAGGGAGATGAAGAGAATGGGTGAGGAGAGGTGAAGAGAAGAAGAAAGGTGAAGAGAAGGGGTGGGGAGGTGAAGAGAAGAAGGGAGGTGAACAGAAGAAGAGAGTTGAAGAGCAGAAAAGAGATGAAGACAAGTGATGAGGAGAGGTGAAGAGAAGAGGAGAGATGAAGAGAAGGGGTGATGAGAGGTGAAGAGCAGAAGAGAGATGAAGAGAAGGGGTGCGGAGGGGTGAAGAGAAGAAGAGAGGTGAAGAGAAATGTGAGGAGAGGTGAAAAGAAGACAGGTGAAGAGAAGGGTGAGGAGAGGTGAAGAGAAGAAGCGAAGAAGAGAGATGACGAGAAGGGGTGAGGAGAGGTCAAGAGAAGAAGAGAGAAGAAGAGAAGAAGAGGGATGAAGAGAAGGGGTGAGGAGAGGTGAAGAGAAAGGGTGAAGAGAAGGGGTGAATAGAAGAGGTGAAGAGAAAGGGTGAAGAGAAGGAGTGAAGAGAAGCGGTGAGGAGGAGATGGGGGTGTGGGGAGAGGTGAGGAGGAGAAAGGGTGAATGGCGATGCTCGGTTTTGCTTTAGCTGCCCCGCTTATATGAGTGGTGTATAGGAAGTGGGGTGTGGTGGGGGAGCGGCGAGGAGGGTGGGGAGGAGGGAACTGTGTGTGTGTGGACGGGGGGGGGGGGGGAGTAGCCCCAACGGCCGGTAACAAAGACGACTGGTCACTCAACGCATGCGTGAAGGACTTAATGAGAAAAACACACAAGGATGGTCGACCAAATGACAGGCTCCACAATTAGCTGGTGGGGCAGGATGGGGGTCCTGCTCCCCCACCTCTCCTCCTCCACCTCGTCATCACCCACCCCCACAATCCCAACCACCCGCTACCAATCGCTACCTTACACCTTAAAGAACTAGGCTCACTAAAACTCACCATTCTCCAATGGTGTGTCCAGTAGCCGTATAAGTATGTATTTCTCTTAACAAAATGTAGATTAAAAAAACCGACAGCGATTTTATTTATAGTAACAATAGTGGTCCACAACTTGTTAATCAAAGGCTGTGGTATGTGCTCTCCTGTCTGTGGGAAGGTGCATATAAAAGACCCCTTGCTGCTTATCAGAAAGAGTAGCCTATGTGGCGGCAGTGGGTTTCGTCCAAAGAAATATGTCAGAATGACCATATGTTTGACGTCCAATAGCCAATGATAAAAATCAATGTGCTCTAGAGGTGTCGTTAAATAAAACAAACTTGTTTTGTGTGTGTGTAAGAATGATTGGGTATGTGACGAAGTCACTGGCATAAACACCCTTACTAATATCAGACTAAGTCCTACCGCAGCAGATGAAATCAGTGCAGCAATAGACTACATCACGGTTCCGACTTCGCATGCGCTGAAAACGGCTGTGGGAGCAAAGCAAAGGCATACGGCCATTGAGTTTGCTGATACGCGCATTGAAAAATGTCAGTTTTATTCCAAATTAATAGAAATCCAAAACCCTAACCTTATAAATTTAATATAATCTTTTTGTTAAACATGTTTTCTATATTTGTTCCAAGCGGTTTGTGCCTAGGTGGTGTGGTTTTATCAATATTTTACTTTTTCTGTATGGAGAGCGCTCACTGCCATTGACAATGCATTGAGTACTCTGGCTATGGCTCTAACACTAGTCTGAGTGCCTAGATCTTTCTAAATCTAAATGCACATGGCATAAGATGTGCTGATTATATTGATGCAAATGCAATGCTGGATAAAAGATTAATATCTTAATTTATTATATATATTTTTTTAGTTAGTATTCTATGTTTCAAACAAGAGCTGAGATGAGCTGAAACTAGCACATTTCATAGCTGCACCCAGTGCATTAGCATGTGCCATGTGCTTTTGGGGGGGGGGGGGGTTGTTTTGCTCTGACCCATCCCTCAATGCACCGCGCCGCTGGAACCGTGATGTAGTCTATATGGAGTGTGTGTAACTGAGCCAGGCAGCCTTACCACCACTACCCACCACCCATCACCTCCACCTCCACCACCACCACCCACCACCCTCACGCCATTAGGCACTAACCTTGCGACCGCTGCTCTTGTCTTGTGGTTTCTTTGTTGGATCCCCCCCTCCCCTCCCAACGCCCCGTCCCCTCCCCCACCCACACTCGTTCTTCCACCTGTATGTATCTCGCCCCGTTTCCTTCGCTCCCTCTCCCTCCCTCCCTCTGTCTGTATGAGATGGCCGAATGAGTTGAGCGTCCACCTCCGGCTTTGGTAGATCGTGGGGTTCGAACCCTGGTCGAGTCAGATCAATGATTTAAAAATGTATACTTGTCGCTTCCTAGCCAGGCGCTTGGCATCCTTAGGATAGGGCAATGACTGGTTGGTTCAGTGTCAGGATAATGTGACTGAGTGGGATATCAGGTCATTGTGCTGGTGGCCTGGTCTCCAAGTGGGACAACACTATAAATTAGCCATGAGCGCATACCGTCACAAGTCAGTACACATCCTGACATGACCTTAGATGTTGCAAGGACGTAAAACTCCAACAACCAACCAACTACCTGTATGTCTGTTTGTCTCTTCACCTCTGGTCTCTTTCTGTCTCCGTTTCTCCCTGTCTCTCTCCCTCTCTCTCACACACACACACATCCCTGCTGCTTTGCATGCCGCCATGACACTCCGGCAGTCACCCGCCGTCCATTAGTGTAATCCCCGGCTGGCGAGGTGGCGGCTCAGCCTCGCTCTGATTGGTTGATATTTGAGTGAGGAGCATTTGCCGGGTGTCGTCTTGTCTGGTTGGCTCTATGCCGGCTCTGGCAGCATTTTATTCATATTTTTTAGATCTCCACATTATATGTGTGTCATGTTATGACTCACAGAATAATTTCATGCTTCACAGTAATAGGTTAAGAGTTCGCCTCTAATTGTTCAACTTGATACTAATTAATCAATGTGCTTCAGTCCTGTGGGTGTTCTTACCAGGACGGGTCATTATTATGCAAAACCAGTTGATATGCTTCAGTCCCAAACCAGTGCAGTTTTTCATGAAATCATGACATTTTTCTTCGTTGTAACTAATGTAAGATACAACAAATAGGAAAATGCTTATAACCAAAATAAATACCCGTAAAATACATTTATTCACGGGTAAATTGTCCACAACCTCCATATATATTTAGAGTTCATGTGCAATGTAAACGTCAATCCAAAAGCTTAATTACAATAACACATTAAAAGGTTTTTACCCGAAGGTAATTATATTTATAATTCGAACTAATTCCTCTTTACTTGTGATGAAGATAATGGAGCAATGAACACAAAATAGGAATGTAAAAGATGAAGATTTTGAAGGCTTGATTCCGCTGTACATCTCCATTTTTGGAGTTGTCTTTACAGGGGTTTGCGCCTGAACTCTGCTATACATATAGATAAAGATATATCTGTATAAATATAAGTGTATAGATATCAATGTATATATGTTAACATATATATTAATATAATTATATATTAAATATATATTATATAGAATCTATTTGGAAGTGGGGAACAATTTACATATATATATATATATAATATAATTATATATTAAATATATATTGGATAGAATCTATTTGGAAGTGGGGAACAATTTACATATATATATGTTAATATATATATATGATTTCTTGCGAAAATGAAAATGATCACTGATGAAATATTAATAAATAAATATATAATTCAATTAATTGAATTTAATTATGGGTCAAATGAAAATAAATTATTACTCCTTTGTGGTGGGGGAAATGGAACTTTGCCGATAAATTGGATATGGGCGGAGGCCACAAATTAATGCAAACAAGCTGTACACATGAAAGCCTGCATCTGTCTTACTCCTAGTTTGCCATGGGTGGGTATGTATGTATGTGCCAGGAGTGTGCATGTGTGGATGGGGGCGGGGGCAGGGGGGTGGGGGGGGGGGGCTGGCTAGTTACTGCTGGCTTCTCATGTGTCAGGCGCAATGGCGCTGCTGCAGTCAATATTTGATGAGAAAATAGAGAGTTCAAAATTCATGAAAAGCCCGAGGTCAGCGAGCAGACGACACCTGGTGGGAGCTTTTCGCGCCACGGACTGGCTGACTGCCTGGCGGGCTGCACTCGACCACGCGCGGCAGACGGTTAGAATTAACCGCGCTCTCCGCCGTCAGAGGGAAATGTCGTCTGCTTTCCAATCAATTTGGGTTCCAAATTAGGAGCTTTCTCACTGAGAGGATTGAAATGGTCAGTCTGTGCTGAATGTTCGAGCTTCTTTATACCGAATGAATTTCAGTGCATATTGAAATAGATGTGTCAGTAGTATGTGCGGTTGTGTCTGTTGAATTGCCAGACCAGACGGTATTAAATGGGTGATGACACATATCTGGGTTAATTAGTTGTTTGCTATATTAGCATGGACCACAGGAATATTGTGATAACATGATATAATACATTATGTATATATATACATATACAATATTATCACGATGTGTGTGAGACAGTGCATTATAATGTATATATATATATATATATATATATATATATAATAAGGCACTCCCTTTCATACATATATATATATATATATATATATAATTATATTAACTATATATAACGTTAAATATATACTTATATGTGTGTGTCTCACAAATTAAAACCAGACGGAATGGCCAAATGAGTTGAGCGTCCGTCTTCCGTTTGGGGCTGCCAGCACCATGACCTGATATCTCAGTCAGTCTCATTATCCTGAAACTGAGTCAACCAGTCCTTGCCCTATCCTAAGCATCTGGCTAGGAAGCGGCAAGTATCAATTGTTAAGCCATTGGTTTGACTCGACCAGGGTTCAAAGCCATGGCTTTCGAATTCGCTCAAAGCCATGGCCTTGACTCGACCAGGGTTCAAAGCCAAGGCTTTCGAATTCGCTCAAACTCAAAGCCATGGTTTTGAATCCCACGATCTACCAAAACGGGAGGTGGACGCTCAACTCATTCAGCCATCCCCTGCATGACGTCACACAGTGAGCTGCTCGCCAGTAGTACGACGGCCCCATGCCATTATGAGGATCAGATCGTACACACTATCGGGTCCGTCACCAATTTAGATTCAATTTCAAAAGGACGCATCACTTTGACAGAAGCAGTCACATTAATGCCACGACGGCACGAGAGCCCGGTGACTCAGGGCAGTGCTCCGAGGGCGTGGTGAAGGGGATCGGGGCGGGCAGAGGCGGGGGGGGGGGGGTGATGGGAGGGAGGGAGGGGGGGCTTAGGACACTTTGGATGGGCGGGGCATAACGGTTGCAGTGAGGGGAACTGGGAGAATCTGGGATTGTAAAAGAGTATTAGTATTACTGTGACAATTTGCCAGTTTATATGATTCATCAGTGTTATGCTAGTATAATTTACAGAAGGCATTACTTGCTTGCGGGGTTGTTTGTAACCTTACAACGGTTACTGGTTGCAGAACTGCAACATTATAGAGAGGCTCCGATAAATCGGCCCAATCTTTGGTTGAAGATTAATCTTCAGTAGGGACAGTTGTAGAAGCTGGGGACATTTTTACAACATTGAAACGGCAAAACATTGGGGTGGCCCCGAATCTCTTCGGACTGGCAGTAGGCATTACCAACCTGTTATTTAAATTTCTTTCTTGAGTTGCACTCTTGGTGGCGCCACCGTTGGGCACCCCACCACACGATGGGTAGGACCAGCGAGTTTACTCCCTACACTATGTATGTGTGTATATATATATGTAATATATATATGTAATATATATGTGTGTATATATATATGTAATATATATACGTACATATATATAGGAAATATATATATTATATATATATACACATCACCACATACACAAAGGATATTAGCAAGCACACTACATACAGCACTACCTGACCCGGAAGTGCGACATACCCCATTCCCCAACCGGAAGTGTGACATGACCACTTCTCCAATCAGAATTCCAATCACTGCTTCAACCGGAAGTGCGATGTGCTCACTTCCATTGACTGGAAGCGCAGTGTGCCCACTTCACTTCTTCAACCGGAAGTGCGATGTGCTCACTTCCTCAAACCAGAAGCGCAGTGTGCCCACTTCACTTCTTCAACCGGAAGTGCGATGTGCTCACTTCCTCAAACCAGAAGCGCAGTGTGCCCACTTCACTTCTTCAACCAGAAGTGCGATGTGCTCACTTCCTCAAACCGGAAGTATGGTGTGCTCGCTTCCCTGACCGGAAGTGCAATGTGTCTACTTCACTTCTCCACTTCTTCAACCGGAAGTGCGATGTGCTCACTTCCATTGACCGGAAGTGTGATGCGCCTCCTTCACTTCTTCAACCGGAAGTGCCACTGTGCCCTCTTCCCTGACCGGAAGCGCAGTGTGCACAACTCCCGCCAAATCCCGGTGCGGCGGTGTCGCGCTGACAAGTTGTTGCCACATTTATCTCCGAGCTAAATGTGGCTTAAATTATCGCATCAGCAACGTGAAGCAGAGGGTAGAGTGCACACGCTGGCCTCGGCCACTGCCTTATCAGCCGCCAGGTGGCAGGCAGGAGCTACTGCCGTCACGTGGTTTAGTCAGTTTGTGACGGGGGATGGGATGGGGGTGAAGGGTGGCGGTGGGCTCTTCGTGGCATAACTGAATGCATTTTGTACCACAAGGAAACAAACAAAGAAAGACACAAAAAAGGAATGAAAAAGGAATGAAGAAGGAAGGCAATAAAGAAAGAACAAAAGAAAGAAAGACCGAAACTGGCGAAAGAAAAGAAAGAAAGAACAAAATAACGAAACGTCGAAAGAATGAAAATGAAAGAATGGAAGAAAGAACAAAAGAACCAAAGAGTAATAAAAGAACGAATGGAAGGAACAAAGAAAGAAAGAAAAATACATTTGGGAAAAGGAGAAAGAAAACACCAGCCCTCTCTTTATCAAAGAAATACAAATTAAATGGAGATAATTATATTGATCAAAATCTGAGAAACTCTTGAGCAGCCGTTACATGTACGCGGGTATTCCATGTGTGGTGGTGTGGTGGTGTGGTGGTGTGGTGGTGTGGTGGTGTGGTGGTGTGGTGGTGTAGTGGTGTAGTGGTGGTGTGGTGGTATGGTGGTGTGGTGGTGTGGTGGTGTGGTGGTGGTGGTATGGTGGTGTAGTGGTTGTGTGGTGGGGTGGTGGGGGTCCCTGAGTGTATGTGTGTGAGGGTGTGTGAGGGTGTGTGTGAGCGGATAATGGTTCCCATGACGCTACTCCAGGGTGTCTTTTCATCAGTGTGGCCGTTTAGTGCGGGGAGATAAGAACCACCTGGAGATGCCCCCTCCCACCCAGCACCCCACCCCCACCCCAACACACACACCCACCACACGGTGTATCAGGTGTACCACTAAAGCCGCCGCGCGCAATTTGTTTATTTTCAAAAAAAGATTTTCTCCAATGAGGAGATTCATTCTCCCCTCCAACCCTTCATTCTCCCTTTTGTTCTTCATTTCTGACTCTGGAGATAGATATGGATTATTGTAATCTACTTTACTTTAGTTTGAAGTAACTTCTATTCTAAATAGCCGACATTTTGTATGGCTCTTTCTGGTTTTGGGTTTCCTATATTACATCGATTATCATAATGTACCTTATTTCAGCTTGCGCTGATGAAGGAAGTAGTAAAGTATATAAGTTCCTCTACCTTTGAAGTCCTATAGTCGATGATAAAAATCAATGCGCTCTAGAGGCGCTGTTAAATAAAACAAACTTTCCTTGTGTGTTCCCTTAGCATTTATACTTGTATAATTCGGTATAATCATATATATATAGATATAACATTTGTGCTCATACTGATACGATTGGTGTCTACATACCGATGCACATCCATGCACATGCGCAATACAGGACAAGACAGACATGCCCGTCGTGGTGCATGGCGGGAACCAGCCCCCATTGCCGTCAGACTAGTGTCAGACATGGCCGCTTGTCGTCGCTCCGAGCACTGCGCAATGTCACATCCCTCAACTCCCCAATCCAACCGCTTCGGACTTCCGCCAGCAACTTCCGCCGGATGCCCCCCCCCCACCCACCCCCAGTCCCACCTCCACACCTCCACACCACAAACTCATTCTTTCCCCACCCACCAAATCTCCACTTATTGTGAATGAATTCACCAATTTTATTCCATATCGAATAATCAAATGTACATTTTGAAATTGTATTCCATATCGAAGAATCAAAATATACTTTTTTTTTGCAATTCAGCCGTTGTCAGATATGCACAAAGCCACAATTAATCATTAAAGAAGGCTATAGAAAGATTTGAAGGGTCCAGGTGTGAAAAAAAACACCCGACAAATCCATTTCGGTCAAATGGAATTTGGTGTTGTGCTTTCCAGTTAAAGTCGATTATTGTCATAGTGAGTAAGACATTATATAGGAGATGTGGCAGCTTCTGTAAAAAACATAGATTTGATGGCACCCTTTTTTTCTTTTATTTTTTATTGAGGCTGTATTTATTCTGTCCATAGCATGTAAGCCCGGGTACCCAGGCTTGTTTTCAATGCTCGCCAGCTGTAGTGTTGGTGTTGTCTTACCAGACAGTAGCTGCTGATAAGTTATTTGATTGTCTGCATTTCAGTAGCAGTATAGTCTGTTGGTACGTTTAGTAGCCTATGTTACTTTTTTGGGCCCTCTTGGCATTGTATTTTTGTTATATTCTTATTACTATGTTAGTTGTTTTCTTAAGGTTCTATGTTAGTCTTTTGGGGTTTTCTTGGGAAGAGTTTTCCACTTTTTTGAACTCATCGTGGTAGTCTTGGTTTCATTTCGGCCCAGGTGGCGCTTGTCAGTTTTTACGCCTGAACCATTATGTTTTACATAGATTTACTTGATTGAGAATTGCGTCAGTTGTTACTGGTTGGCTCAGTGTCAGGACAATGTGACTATGTGATTGAGATATCGGGTCATGGTACTACTATCAGTATCAGTGGTCGGGTCTTCCAATGAGGCAACACTATAAACTTGCCTGAATGCACCCTGTACAAGTCGGTACCCATCCTAGGACGTAAAGCTCCAAGTAGCACAAACAGAGCGTTGGCTGTTACTTTAATTTAAAGTTGCATCGTCCGATGGTTTAAAGTTGTTGCCATTTTCTGAGATAAATACATTAGATTAATCATTATAGTCTACCTTACTTTAGTCTGAAGTAACTTTTAATTTAAATGGCAAACATTGGAGATATCTGATGCAAAAACATGCCAAATTAATTTTGGCAAGCATGCCAAAACTCTGACACCATGGGCTTCAGTAATAACATGTTATATTAAATTGGCGCATTACACCCTTCTATGCAGCAACAAATGCTTAATAAGTGCACCAGTATCTAGGCTGGATATGTAGAATCTAATCTAGATCATTGTTTTGATTTTGAAAATTTGATGTTTTCATCGGACTATGCAACTTTAATGTACAACAAAGTCATGGCGTTAACCGAGTATCCCTACTAACACTAGCGCATGGGGTAGGTATATACCAAAATGTCGCAAATGTGGCACCAAAAATAACTAACCTAATTAAGGCTAGCCACTAACACTAACAGCTAAGGCAACTACCAAATTGAGACTATTGCTGTTCAGCGATGAAAACAAGCCACGACGCGACTTACTCGTTAATGACAGGGTAAATAAGCACAATCACACAAAAATGTCGCAAATGTGACACCAAAAAAGCTAACAATTAACTATTAAGGCTCGCCACTGACACTAACACTAGTAACAGCTAAGATGACAAGGCAACTACCAAGTTGAGACTATTGTTGTTCAGCGATGAAAACAAGCCACGATGCGACTTACTCATTATGGACAGGGATTGAATAAGCACAATCAAAAAAAAGATACACACAAAAAAAACAATAAAACATTATGATCAATGATGAACGTCGTCCAGTACAAGCTCCTCCCACCCACGACACCACCCTCCCACATCCCACCCTCTCTCCCACCTCGAGTGCTCACAGCGCCATCAGCACGCAGCGGCAGGCACTTAGAGACGGACCGTTGCAACGGGTCGCAGTGGCCGTTGTCATTCTAGCCGGCCATTAATTGTGTCCTTTTTACCGCGCCCTGCACGACGCCCCATCTCATTAATTACCTGGCAACTGCTAATGACTGGCAGCCTGGTCTCTAAAGCCACCAGGCAGACGGACATGTAACCACGCAACGACTCCTCCACTCCTCCAAGCCAAACTCTCATAGCAACCGCCATGTTAGTGTTGTTAACTTTATCTAAAACAGACGGTATGGCCCAAACAGTTGACCGTCCGTCTCCCGTTTTGGTAGATCGTGGGATTCGAACCCCTGGGTTAGTCGTGCCCTAGTCGAGTAAACCAATGACTTGTAAAATTGATATGTGTCGCTTCCTAGCCAGTAGCACAACATTATTATTAGGATAGGGCAAGGACTGGTTAGGTCAGTGTCAGGTTCATATCAGGACGGGTACCGACTTATGACAGTACACACTCATAGCGACTTTATAGTGCTGCCCCACTGGGAGACCAGACCGCTAGCACCATGACCCAATATCCCACACAGTTACATTATCCTGACACAGTGCTAGCCAGTCCTCGCCCTATCCTATCCATGCCGAGCGCCAGGCTAGGTAGCGACAAGTATCAATTTGATAAGTCATCGATTTGACTCGACTGGGATTCGAACTCCCTACCTTCGGACTTTCCGCACGGGAAGTCTGCGCTCTACCATACCCATTCACCGCGGCTAAGGCGTCCAGTGAATGAGGACTGGTTTTAATTCAACATTATAATAAACGGGGTTAAAACCGCCGTTGCCATGGTAATGGGCGACTCGTTGGCCAGCTGATTGATGCCCTGCTCAGATTCAATAAGGACAGTCGTTATGGTAACGGCGCATAGCAACCGCTTTCAGGAGTTGTGAATGGCCACGAGGAGTTCGGCGAAAGCAATCAAAGGCTCAACTCGCGCCGAAGTAATGATGTCTGTGTTTGAAGGCAGACTGCTTAATACCCCGACAAAATTGGTGGCACCTGACCAAGTGCTAACGAGATATGTCCCTGCAAAGTGATGTGCTAAGAAATACCTAAGCAGGCCTAGTAACGTAATATCGACCAGACGGGGATGGTCGAATGAGTTGAGCGCCCGTCTCCCATTTTGGTAGATCGTGGGATTTGAACCCATAGGTTTGAACCCTGGTCGACTCAAATCAATGACTTACAAATTTATACTTGTCACATCCCAAGCCAGGCACTCTGTATTATTAGGATAGGGCAAGGGCTGATTAGCTCAGTGTCAGGATAATGTCACTGAGTGGGATATCGGGTCATGGTACTGGTAGCCTGGTCTCCAAGTGGAGCAGCACGATTAATTCGCCATGTGTGCATACTGTCACAAGTCGGTACCCATCCTGATATGACCTTAGATGACGTCAGGACATAAAGCTCCAACAACCCTCCAACAATAAGAAATATACATAGTTGCCGAATAGGTTTCAATCATCTTAATGGGTCCTTTGTTTCGTTGGCACCAAGCTCGCCTTTCAGTATTTAATAACCGCTCTTTACTTGTTGGAGGTATGCGTCCTGGCAGCATCTAAGGTCATATCAGGACGGGTACCGACTTGTGACAGTGTGCACTCCTGACAACTTCTATAGAGCTGCCCTACTGGGAGACCTGGGCCTGTATGCAGGAGTTGGTGGTAGCGGCTTTTGGTGTTACCGCGTATCACCATATAGCTATCACCGAGCTCGGGAACTGTGTCAATTGGTATGCAGGAGCGCATAACACTTTCATTATAGCTAAACATGAATTTAGTTATAGATTTGGGAAATCCCTCTGCGTCTGTAACCATATATTAGGCTTAAATATATTAAAGGCTATCACATTTAACAGAATTACATAACCAATAAGTGAAATTTCATGACATTAACCCTAAATCCGAAGCGATATTAATGCTGCCGCCGCAACGGCGACGATATTAATATTTTCGAACCGACGAATGCAAGCAACCGCCGCCGCCGCCGCCAGTATGAAAAGCGACGTCGATGCGCCGGCGATTTGTTTACTTTATGTTCGTCGATTCGAAAATATAAATATTAATATCGCCGCCGTTCCAGCAGCAGCGTTAATATTGCTTCGAATTTAGGGTTAATTTCATGAAATTTCACTTATTGCGTATGTAATTCTGTGAAATATGACAGCATTGAATAGATTTGGGCCTAATGAACTGTCGCGTACAGCGCTATACCTCCAATTTTTCAGGGGTAACGTAACACTGGTTAAGCTTTTGGTGTTAGGCCTATCACCGCCTCATGCATACCACTTTTCGCCGCTACCCGGGAAATTCCCGCCTTTTGGCTCGCTACCACCGAATACCACCGACTCCTACATACGGCCCCAGGCTGCTGGCACCACGGCTCAATATCCCACACATTCCCATTGTCCTCATACTGTGCTAATCAGTCCTTGTCCTATCTTACAAGTTGCAGATAGGTAGTAACAAGTATCAATTTTATAAGTCATTGGTTTGACTCAACCGAGAATAGAAATCCTGATCTTCCGCACGGGAAGCCTGTGCTCTACCGATTCGGCCACCGGGTCCGGTTGTAATAACTGCCCTCAATTCTTAACAGACTTATTTTGATATTGAAAGGTATTTTCAAACAGTGCGCCTCGCATATCTTGACACTTCATCCGCTCACATCCCAATACAACAGTAGATCGCTTCAATGGACATCTCTGCATTCGGACCAATGTTGTCCCAACATTGCATTTTATTTGTTTGTTGGAGTTTTACGGGTATCGACTTTTGAGACGGTATGCACTCATGGCGACTTCATAGTGCTGCTCCACTCACTAGACCAGCCCACCAGGACCAGGATCCGATTTCCCACTCAGTCATATTTTCCTGACACTGAGGTAACCAGTCATTGGAATCCTACGAATGCCGAAGACCAGTGGAGGGAGCGGCAAGTTTCAATTTGGTAAGTTACCCATTTGACTCGGCCGGGATTCGAACCCCAGACCTTCCGAACGGGAAGCGTCATTGGTTTGACTCGACCACGGTTCGAACCTGTGGGTTCAAATCCCACGATCTACCAAAACTCATTCGGCCATCCCGTTTGGTCTAAACAAAAATAGGAAAGGGGGGGGGGGGCGAATCGGTAAGACTAAGATTCGTTTTCTGTGTGAGAGATCGTGGATTCGAACCCAGACGGAATCAAGCTAATGACGTACACAAAGTGGTACTTGTCATTGCTACTGTATAGTGATTGGCATTAATATGAGAGGGTAGGATAGGATAGGATAGGATAGGATAGGGATTGGGTTATATATATATCCACACTATCATGATATCGTTTGTTTGTTGTTTTACGTCCTAGCAACATCTAAGGTCATATCAGTACGGATTCCAGCTTGTGACAGAGTGCACTCATGGCGACTTTATAGTACTGCCCCACTGGGAGACCAGGCCGCCAGAACCATGACCTGATATCCCACTCCGTCACATTATCCTGACACTGAGCTAACCAGCCCTTGCAATATCCTAATAATGCCAAACACCAGGATAGGTAGTGACAAGTATCCATTTTTAAGTAATTGGTTTGACTAGACCGGGAACCAAACTCGCGAACTCGCGATCTTCCACACACGAGGCTTGTGCTCTACCGATTCGGCCACCGCGCCGGGTTTGTCCTGATATATATATATATATATCAGGATAATGTGACTGAGTGGAATATCGGGCCATGAGTGCACACTTACAATGAATCAATTCGGTACCGGTCCCCATATGACCTTAAATGTTGGTAGGACATAAAGCTGCAACTATAAGTAGTACAACAAACAGATGGAATCGCAGACTTGGTTCACGCTGAATGATTGCGCACGGAACAAATAAAAAAAAAGATGTGCAAATCCCATCAGGTGGACAACTCCATTCGGCAGAGTGGCCAGTAAAGCACGACGTTCTGCTCTGTGGCTCTTGTGTGTAATCGACAGCGTCTGTCCTCCTACTTGACATGTGTTACTACAACTACAGCGACATTGACTGACAAAGTCAAACCCCCATGCATTACACACAGAATGCCGTAGCCGAATCCGTAAGACTACTAATAGATGTGTTCATAAATGCTTTTATCATGGGAGGAGGGGGAAGAGGGGACGACGGGGGGAAGAGGAGGAGTGGGAGGTTTGGGAGGATGGGGAGGAGGGGGAGGAGGGGGAGGAAGGGGGAGTAAGGGAAGGGGGGGGGAGTAGGACTAGGAGAAGAAATGAAATGGGCAGAACAAGAAGTTTTTCATTTACAGAGGACCAAGAAAGGACAACAACACCCAAGAGTAACAACGCTGGTATTCATGCGAATTTGTAAATGTGCGACATTTTGCTGGTCAACAATAATAGCGCCCGCGACGCACGAGTGGGACGGCCCCAGATCGGCACCTAGCGGGCCCTGTCCAATCCGCCCCGCCCCGCCCCGCCCCGCCCCGCCCCGCCCTGCTGAGATCCTGTCCAATCCGCCCCGCGCCGCTCGCCCCGCCCCGCCCCTGACGGCAAAGTTCTCTCTATATACCAGCCTTAAGCCTTAAAGTTGCATAGTCCGATGAAACCAACAAATTTTCAAAACCAATCAGATTTGATTCTACATATCTAAAGCCAAATACCCCAAAAAAATAATTGCTGATCGTCCCCCACCCATGGCCGCCCCATATGTTGATTTAATTATTTGTTTAACTGCTAAAAATGCGTCGGGCTAGCAACAATTGAACTTTCGTCCGACCTACCAGAATGGGACTCATTTGGAGGCGAGCGCTCAACCCATTCAGCCATCGTGTCTACGTCAAAATTTAAATAAAAACCGCCCACCCGACCCTAATATTTATTACAAAAGGAGGATCACCAATTGTCGTTATTATATGGCCTAACTTAGAAGGGAACACTGCGACACTTTAATAGAAGCCTGCTACTGCTGCTAAGTACTATGGTGTCAGAATTGTTGCCGTGCTTGGCAAAATTAATTAATTAACTGTGCGTAAATTAAAAGTTACTTCAAACTAGAGTAAGGTAGACGATCAAACTAATAGTGATACAGTAAAACCTGTGTAAATCGTCCGACCATGGGACCGACTTTAAGTGGTCCATTTAGGGAGGCGGTCGGTGTAGGGAGTTAAGCTAAGATTCCTTACACGTGGTATGCGGTATGCGAATGCGAATGCGGCAAAAAATCAAAACGCCTTGAAGTCAATGGGCTACAACCCTTACACGCGGTATGCGAATGTGAATGCAAATGCAGATGCGACAACTCGATCGGTCCCTGTAGCGATCGGTGTGGCATGCAGCATGCGGTATGTGAATACAAACATCAGTCGCACTTGCCCATTAGTTTTAGACGAGGAGAGGCGACTGAGCATTACAGAATGGTCACACCCAGGGGTGCTGAGGGGAAACATCTGATAGTGGTTGTGGTGGGGGACGCTTGCCGCTTACCACCTAGAAGGAATCCTCCCATTCGCATACCGCATGGTGCATACCGCGTAGAAGGAATCTTAGCTTTAGACTTCTTACAATGGTACTGTTGGGACCCAGATAAAGCGGTCGATATAGGGCAGTGGTCGATCTGCGGAGGTGGTCGGTTAGAGAGGTTTTACTGTACATTTATATCCGAAAATGACGGGAAACTCAAAACCATCGGACTAAACAACTTTAAATCCCCACTCTGGCCCCGCCACCCCATGCACCACCCCCACCCCTCCCACACGCCGCCCCACCCACCACCCTCCCACTCTACCCCCTTTCCCACTCCACCTTCCTCTGGGTGGGTTTTAAAACGCTCCCCACCGTTCCTTAAAATCTCTCCCCACCCACTATAGCTCATATAACCACCATAACACTTAAAGTTAAACATACACTCCGGCGGGCGTTATGTTGCACACAATAGGCCCTGTCACATTATGACGCATCTCGCAAGCGCACAGCCAATGTGTAACATCTTTTTTACATTGAGAAGCATCAAACTTGTTGGCATGGGGGGGAAAGTTGGACGTATGTATACATACCATATACATAGCGTATGGCCAACGTATGGCTAATGTGCTTCCGGACGAAAAACGCTCGAATTACACATGTTATTTGATCACCAGAACTACGCCTCATATGTTACATATGTCAAGACATGCTGGAGAAATGCTAAACATAAGTTAGAAATACGTTATCCTTACGTTGTCAGTATGCGGACTGTACATTCCCACTGCCTTTAACATAGGTTAACGTTTTGCAATGTAGTGAACGTTTGTCTAACATACGTCTAAAGTACATCGACATACGCCTAAAGTATACATAAAGTACCGCCGATGTAAAATTCACACGTTGTCAGACATTGTGGTAGGTCAAAAGTTTTGTGCATACGCAAAACTTTGCCGACCCCCTGATGCGCAATGCCGTATCTCAATGGACATCGACGTACATTGACATATACCAAAGAGCGCCTAACGCACGAATAACGCATAGCGACATATCCCGATGTAGTGGCCAAAAATCACATACTTCGACGTACGTTGGCCCGATGCATAGTAATGTGACAGCCCCTTAGATACCTTTAGGCCTAGCAGACAGTTGCTATATCTCCCCCCACCTCCCCCTTCATTTCGGGACAAATGGAATCTGTCCTTATCGTCGTATCCTAATAAATGGCGAGTTATAGGCAAGGCAGTGAGCAACCCAATGTTGGCAAATCTGTACTGGATTGACACCAGGGGATAGTTGGTTGGTTGTTGGAGTTTTACGTCCTGGTAACCTTTGAGGTCATATCAGGATAACTACCGAATTGTCACAGTGCGCACTCATGGTGACTTCATAGTGCTTCCAAACAGGGAAAGCAGGGCACCTGGAGCAGGACCTGGTATCCCAGTTGAGTCACATTATCCTGACACTGAGCCAACCAGTCATTGCCCTATCCTAATAATGCAGAGTGCCTCGCTAGGAAGCGACAAGTATAAATATAATATACGTCATTGGTTTTACTCGACCAGGAGTCGAACTCACCACCTTCCGACCGCGAGGCCCGCGCTTGACCGATTAGGCCACCGCGGACTCAAGGGGAAGGACCGGGGTAGGGCGTACCGCAGCCACCTCCCGGCAGCACCGGCCCGGTGTCAGGCGGGCGGCCGGGAGGGGGACACCGTATCCGACGACGGCGGCGAACCCTTCCCGCCCGGTGCGCCGCAAAACCGGCGCGCCAATCAAAGTTCGGCGCACCGAAACCGTCGCCGTCCGGTGCGCCGGCGCACGCCCAACGGACGGGCGCACACACGCACACGCATACGCGCAGACACTCACATACACACACGCGCGCGGCTTGCCAGATGTTGCCTTGACAACCGATCAAATTACGCCCCAGCGCGACCCGCTGACCCCGAGGTCAGGCGGCGTGGTGGGGCGCTGACCCCAAGCCGCAGGGGGGCGTGCCCGGCTCGAGCAGCCCCCCGCGACCAGCCCCAGCAACCCCCCCCCCCCCACCCCTCACCCCGTCCTTCTCTACTTCCTCTTGATTGGTTGGCTATTGGAGTTTTACGTCCTGGCAACATCTAAGGTCATATCAGGACGGGTACCGACTTGTGATAGTGCGTAATCGTAGTGTCTTTATAGTACCGCTCTAATGGGAGATCAGGCCGCCAGCAACATAACCTGATATTGCACATTGGTCAAATTATCCTGTCCTTGCCCGATTCTCGATGTCGGACATGCAGGCATTTTTGGTGCTCACAACGCTCGAAGTGTAAAACAAAATGCCACTGTCATAGGGTTACAACTACCCTAACTATCACAGGAATGTGTGCTTTCTGGTGCTTTGAAAGCAATTTTCTCTTGTTTCTAATAAATAGTTCAGATCCTTCTCTACAATTCCACATTCAGCTTTTTTTTATTATCAGCCAATTGGAAGTTCTTGAATTTATTTTGCGAAAATAGTTTTTGAGGCCATGATCTGGTAAGGCTACCACTGGCACTGACACTCAGATTATCCTAACTTTCACTATTATCTCTGTTTTTAATACTTTCAGAGAAAATCGCTCTTAGATTAAATTAAATACTTCAGATCTTCCTCTTCAATCGCGCATTAAGATATTTTTAATCGATCCAATGAAAGCTTTCAAATTTATTTTGCAAAAATAAATGCTCCGCATATACATAGCATTGCTGCAGCACAAATCACTGCAGTGTTTTACCCTTCGGGGGCTAGTTTTCCAGGGTTGTAACGTCGTGCCGACATAGAAAATCGGCATCAACAAATTATCAAGCGCTAAGTTAATCACCAAATCACATGAAAGCTAATACTTTCCCAAATACACACAGCAGCAACAACAGCAATAGCAACAGCAACAACAACAACAACATCAACAACTCAATGCAACATAACATGATGGCTTATTTAACTGCGACCTGTCTGGTTTATCTGAACCGACTCGCTGCTGAGGAAGTCACTCCCCCATCACCCCTTCCCACACACCCCTCCCACTCCTCACCCCCCCCCCCCGCCGGCCCACGTGACGCTTGACCCCAGCGTTCCGCCGTGTGCAGCGACAACATGGCGGCCGCCGGTTGGGGTCACCCACCTCTGACCCGAGCCTCCTAATGGCGACAAAATGGACACAGAGTGATGTACAAAGCGGACCCGTGCCGCCGCAACCCGACCCGGCCCTCACTGCGCCGCCCGCCGCCCCCGCCCCCCCCCCCCCACCTCCGCCGCTGAAGCTGCACTGTCGTCTGCTCAGACTAAAAAAGAATGTCTTTTAAAAAAAATTGTAAATCAAAAGCCTCCTATCGGCAAGAGAATGTACTAAAAAAGCTACAGTTTTCATTGAAACTTACTCCGTTTCCATGGAAACCTCTCCATATTATCGAGATAACTAAACTAACTGCATTTCCGGCGGCGTAGTATTAGCAACGCGTGTGAACAGCAAGCAGACGACATTTTGGCGAAATGGCTTAGCTTTAGAAGGGGCGCCGACCAGAACCGGATGAGGCGCGGCGCACTTAGGGTCAGGGGTCAGCGGGGTCACGCCTGCGCATTGGCTCATCTTGCAGTGGGGGTCAAGTCAAACATGTCAGCGGCGATGAAAACATAACTCAGGGTGCCATACGCCCGGCGTGACTTAATCGACGCTAACAGGCTTAAAACGGCCGCGCCCCTCCACGTCAATGTCACCAGGGGGCGACACTAAGCACTGACAAATCACTAGGGGTGTTCATGAGCCGAGCGGGAAATAGAATTAGATATAGATGTTCTTTTTTTGTCAGTTAACCTGTTTGGCAAGTTGCATACGGCGAATTAAGGAACGATATATAATGAGTATCAATTATGTAATATTTAGTTTTTAGCTTGTAATGTGTTATGCAACTTGTTATAGTAATTTTATATCGCATTACATGGCCGATATAATTACATTATGTAATACTCAGTGGATGTGCAGCATTAATATTATATTTATATAATATATATATATATATGATGAATACAATTTACATTACCTACTATAATATATATTATATATAACTACTAATACTATGTAATATATACACATATTAGATGTGGGTGTCGCCATACTAAAATAATATAAGTGTACTTCATAGATAATATTCGAGAGCGAGGGAGAGAGATGGGGGTGAGGGAGAAAGAATGAGAGGGGGGCGCGGGGAGGGAGAGGGGGAGGGGGAAAGAGAGGGGGAGAGCGAGAGGGAGAGCGAGAGGGAGATGGAGAGGGACAGGGAGAGGTGGAGGGAGAGGGAGGGGAGGGGAGATGGAGAGGGAGGGGACAGGGAGAGGGACAGGGAGAGGGAGAGGGCGAGGTGGAGGAGAGGGAGGGGACAGGGGGATAGGGGCGGAGGGGGGCAGGAGGGGTGGGAAAGGTGAGGAGGGAGATGAGAAGGGACAGGGTAAGAGGCAGTGAGAGGATACGGGGGTGAGGGCGAATGAGGTAATGGAGGAGGAGCAGGGGGGGGGGGGGAGGGAGGAGAGGAGAGAGGGGAACGGGAAGGGGGCAGAGGATACGGAGCAGGGGGTGTGAGGAGGAAGCACAGAAGGGCCAGGGAGGAGAGAATGGAGAGGAGAAGGGAGAGGGGTTAGCGAGGGAGAAGGGGGGAGGGGCATGGGGAGGACGGGCGAAGAATTAAACGGAGGGCACGGCGGAATGGCATTGGGGAAGGGGGGGGGAGGGGGGGCGAACGGGAGGAGGGGAGGGCGCGGGGGAAGAGGGAGGGGGGAGGGGGCGTAAGGGGGGACATTGAGGACAGGGGATGGGCAGGGGAAGAGGAGAGATAGAGAGAGGAGGGAAGGGGTAGGAAAGGGGGGAGGTTTTGATGAGGAGGGGATGACGAGGAGAAGGGAGAGAAGGGAGAGGAGGGAGAGGGATAGGGGATAGGGACAGGGACAGAGAGAGGTATAGGGACTTGGAGAGGGATATGGATAGGGACAGGGAGAGGGAGAATGAGAATGAGAATGAGAATGAGAGGGAGAGGGAGGGGGAGAGGGAGAGGGAGGGGGAGAGGGTGAGGGGGAGAGGGAGAGGGAGAGGGAGAGGGATAGGCAGAGGGAGAGGGAGAGAGGGAGAGGGTGAGAGAGAGGGTGAGGGTGAGAGGGAGGGGGAGAGGGAGGGGGAGGGGGAGAGGGAGGGGGAGGGGGAGAGGGAGAGAGAGAGGGAGAGGGAGGGGGAGAGGGAGAGGGAGAGGGAGGGGAGGGGGAGAGGGAGAGGGAGAGGGAGGGGAGAGGGAGGGGGGTGGGAGAGGGAGAAGGAGAGGGAGGGGAGAGGGAGAGGGGTGGTTAGGGGAGGGGAGGGGAGGGGCGGAGGAGATGAGTGGTAGTTTGGGGCGTCGCTTTGACCCTCGTCGTTGAACATCACGTCGCTGGTCGGCAGGACTACGTTACTCGTCTGAATGCAAGGCAGACAGACACACGGCCGAGCACCAATGCCATCAACATGACGTCACCATGGCAACCAGCTTCCACTTCCGGTGGGATCGGATCCCCCAACCCAGCCCGGCAATCCGCCACGTCACCGCTACCTCGCTGAGGTCACGTGGGTTAACGCCACTTTAGCAGGGTGGCGCAGGCGCATGCGCGTAACTGATTGACACAGATTCCCAATCACAGCACAGACGATCGACGATCGGCGTCGACTAGTGGTGTCTGCTCTTATAGCTAGTGGTTATTCTGGGGTGAATTCTTTGTGTGGATTGATCGGTGGCGATTTGGTAGGACGGCGTCCGGAAGGTGGGAGGCGGGAGGTGGGAGGCGGGAGGCGGGAGGTGGGAGGTGGGAGGGCTTCTGCTACGTCTGGGCGCGGGCACAATCAGCGAGAAACCAGTTACAACGCATCAATATGGTTAGTAGTACAAGTTCAGTCCACCAGGCGGCAGCAATGCGTCACTATAACAAGTTTGTTTGGTTTATTTAACGACACCTCTACAGCGCCTTGATTTTTATCATTGGCTATTGGACATCAAACCTATGGTCATTCTGACATATTTCTTTGGAAAAACCTGCTAGGCTTCTCTTTCCGATAAGCAGCAAGGTGTACTTTATATGCACTTTCCCACAGACAGGACAGCACATACCACACACTGGCTTTGATTAAACAGTTGCAGACGACTGGTTGGAACAGAAAATAGCCCAAATTGCAAAAGCGTCCACTGAGCAGGATCGATTGGATGACCCACACCTTCACATGTAGATACTTTACCATCTGAGCTAGGTGCCGCTCCCCCCATTCTCTCACTAGAGACAAGCCGATTGCGCAGACTAAAATAGAGTTGCATAGTCCAATGGTACACGTTTCTGTCACTTTTAAACTATATTAGCTTGATCATTATAATTAAATTGAGCAGGAAGTAACTTATTTTAACATGTCTTTCGATAACTATATTACCTTGATTATAATTTAATTTAGCATGGTGTAACTTTTATTTTAACAGATTTTTATTTTAGATAACTATATTAGCTTGAACATTATAATATAATTGAGCATGACATAACTTATTTTAAGATTTTTCTGAGAGCACTCTATTATTAGTATTGTACTAGATAGGTGTAGAAACCATTTTTTTTAAATGATAGTTTTTAACACATTAACTAATCGAGTAGGTGTTCCTTGTTAGTGTTACTTTGGCTGTGTGATTAACATACTGTTTGTCTCCACCACATTTGTAGTAATTATACGAGTTCACTCCACGATATAGGGTTACTGCCAACTTGGCTATCTGTCGAAACCAAACTTTGGCGGAGCCTGTGAACAAATTGGCCAACTTGGTTATTATAGATGGCAGTCACGCAGACGGCATGGCCAGCCACTTGCTTAAGTTAGAACGTCTGCTTTCTTAAGAGGCAATTGACATCGGAGCCATCCCTGACATTGACTTAGCCAAACCGAAGACTCAAAACTGCTTGACACGCATCATTACTACAATAATACTAGGATAGTAAGGAAAGGCCAAAATCAGGGGAAATGGTACCCCAATGGGGCAACATTATAACGCCACCATAAGTACCCTGTATTAAAGGTCAGTGCCAGGCCATGTAATATGATAAGTTATTTCTGTTTAGCTACAGCCAAGGAAGAAGCAAGGTAAGGGTTTTTCCACCCAGCTAGAGTGAGATCGAACTCATCATCTCCCGGACAGGATATGGACACGGGTAACACTTACTGCTGCTCTTCTACCGCCATTCTACGAAGCTGATACTTGAGCGAAGCCTCAGGATCAAGCGGAAATCTGACTTCTGGGAAATCAGATAGTGCTCAGTAGGGTCCTATATAAGGGGAAATTACTCACACAACCAAGGGAAAAAATCGGAACAAGTGGAAACCTCACAGCGCTCAGTATATAATTTTGTATAAGGGAAAATGACTCATACAACAAAGGTAAAGAATCGGAACAAGCGGAAATCAGAAAGCGCTCAGTATATAAGGCGAAATTACTCATACAACAAAAGTAAAGAATCAGAAGTGGAAATCAGACAACACTCAGTATATAAGGGGAAATTACTCATACAACAAAGGTAAAGAATCGGAACAAGCAGAAATCTCATGGCATTAAGTATATAAGGGGAAATTACTCATACAACCAAAGTAAAGAATCGGAACAAGTGGAAATCAGAGAGCGCTCAGTATATAAGGCGAAATTACTCATACAACAAAGGTAAAGAATCGGAACAAGCGGAAATATCTGGGTGATAAATATAAAACTATTAAAAGGGGAAATTACTCATACAACAAAGGTAAAGAATTGGAACAAGTGGAAATCAGAGAGCGTTCAGTATATAAGGGGAAATTACTCATACAACCAAGGTAAAGAATTGGAACAAGCAGAAATCTCAGGGCGTTAAGTATATAAGGGGAAATTACGCATACAACAAAGGTAAAGAATCGGTACAAGTGGAAATCTCAGATCGGTAAGTATATAAGGGGAAATTACTCATACAACCAAGGTTATACATTCGAAGAAGTATATACAAATAAGGGGAAATTACTCATATGATCAAGGAAAAAATCTGAAATCAGGAGAAAAATCGGAAATTTCTCACCCCTGACTCAAGTGAATTCCTGCCAGTATATTTGGTGTAAGCCTCCAGTACAACAAAGATCTCATTAAAAATAGCAATGGAGGGGGGTGGAGGGGAGAGGGAGGTGTGGAGGGGGAGGGGGTCATCAAAGTGCCGAAGGAAAATAACATATAACAAACTTGTGAGCCAAGAGGGACATTGAGAACAATATGCCCGCACACCGTCCGACAGAAGTCCGTCACCTGGCCGCGTCCCCGCCCGCCCGCCCCGCCGTCCCGCCCCGCCCGTATCGCCTTGTCACCGGGTCTCGGGGGTTGCTGGAAAACAGGCTGGGCGACGTAGCATTCTCAGCAGCCGGGGAGGCCTCTCGGAGACACCCGGGGATACTCAGTTGGAATAATTCAAACATAGAAAGCACACAGACATGCATGCCTGGTCGTCTGTGTGCAGTGGTCATGGGGATGTGTAATGTGTGTGTGGGTTGGTTGGTGTGGGGGGGGGGGGGGGGGAGGCAGGAAGGTCAGGAGGAGGTGGAAGGAGAGGAAGGGGGAGGGAGAGGATACGGGGGTAGCGAAGAGACTGTGGTGCGGGAGGAAAGGGCGGGGTATGGGAGAGATATGGGGTATAGGAGGAGGGGGTATGGGGGAGATATGGGGGTATAGGAGGATGGGGTATGGGAGAGATATGGGGTATAGGAGGATGGGGTATGGGCGAGATATGGGGTATAGGACTTTAGGAGTAGGGGTATGGGAGAGATATGGGGTATATGAGGAGGGGGTATGGGAGAGATATGGGGTATAGGAGGAGGGGGTGTGGGAGAGGTATGGGTTATGTGAGGAGGGGTATGAGGGAGATATGGGGTATAGGAGGAGGGGGTATGGGAGGAAGAGGTATGGGAGAGATGTGGGGTATAGGAAGAGGGGGTACAGGAGAGATATGGGGTATATGAGGAGGGGGTATGGGAGAGATCTGGGTTATATGAGGATGGGGTATGGGAGAGATATGGGGTATATGAGGAGGGGGTATGGGAGAGATATGGGGTATAGGAGGATGGGGTATGGGAGAGATATGGGGTATATGAGGAGGGGGTATGGGAGAGATATGGGGTATAGGAGGAAGGGGTATGGGAAGAACCAGGGTATGGGTGGGGACGGGTATAAAGATACGGCAGTAGGGAAGGAAGACGGGATGATGGGAAGTGGGCTCAGCATTAGGATAGGCCAAAGACTCGTTGGCTCAGTGTGAGGATAATGTGAATGAGTGGGATATCAGGTCATGGTGCTGGCATCCTGGTCTCCCAGTGGGGCAGGACTATAAATTTGCCATGAGTGTGCATTGTCACAAGTCAATAACCGTGCCGATATGAACTTATATGTTGCCAGGACATAAAACAACCAACCAACCTCACCTCTCTCAGCCCAACACCCCGCAATCTCTATGCTATCATTTGTCCAGCCTGTCAACAGCACAGAAGTGAATCCCCCTCCTCGTAGACCACCTCTCCCCTCACCAACCCTCAGTGGACATGAGAGAAACCCGCCCCCACGTACTCCAGAACCCTCTTATGTAGCTGTCACACTACGACGACAAGCAGCGGCGACAGCCCTGCGACACCCACTCCCCTTTGTCGCTGATTGTCGCGCAGGTGTCGCGCAGGTGACGCACCAAAGTGCCGCCGCGACACACTCCGCGGCCAGCTCCGTAGTAGTTTCTCCACTATTTCTCGAGGGTCGCCGAGTTGCTCGCGGGGGGGGAGGAGGGATTTTGGACATGTTGAAAAACTTTGGCCGGACAGCGGACGACCAGCCAGGAGGTTGTGGCACTGTCGCGGGCAACTGTCGCGGGCACTTCTGTCGCGGGCAACTTGTTGCGGCACTGTCGCACTGGGCGCAGCACCTGTGGCGGCACTGGGCACTGCGTCTTGTCGTTTACGCTGTAGTTGTTCTCTCTCCATGTAGTAAGGAGGTGTCTCTGTGTGTCTCTGTGAGTTGTATATGTGTGTCTATGTGTCTTGATGAGTGTGGATCGTGTGTCTATGTGTGGTTGTCTGTGTGTGTGTATATGTGTGTATATATGTGTGTGTGTCTTGGTGTCTGTGTGTGTCTGTGGTGGTCTGGGTCTATGTGTGGTATGTTATTGTGTGTATGTGTGTTATGTGTGTGTCTGTTGGTGTGTGTATGATGTGTGTCTATGTGTGTCTGTGTTTGTGTGTGTATGTGTGTGTCTGTGTATATGTGTGTGTATGTGTCTATGTGTTGTGTCTGTGTGTGTACTATGTGGTGTCTATGTGTGTATCTGTGTGTGTGTCTATGTGTGTGTCGCTGTGTGGTGTTGTGTGTGTGTCTGTGTGTGTGTCTGTGTATATGTGTATATTGTATCATGTATATGTGTGTGTCTGTGTCTATGTGTGTTATGTGTGTGTATATGTGTGTCTATGTGTGTGTGTCTGTGTCTGGCTGTGTGTATGTGTGTGTGTCTGTTTATCTGTGTATCTGTGTGTGGTCTGTGACCATGTGTGTGTCTGGTGTGTGGAATCATGATGTGTCTGTGTGTGTGTATGTGCCTCTGCTGTGTGTGTCTGTGTATGTGTGTGTGTATGTAATGTGTCTCTGTGTGTGCCCTCACTCTGACTCTCAGTCTGACTCTCACTCTCACTTCATCTCTCAGTGACTCTGACTCTCGACGCGCACTCTCAGGTCTGATCTCTCCAGTCGCGGATCTGACCTCACTATCAGTCCTGTCTCTCACTCTGAGTGGCCTGACTCTTGTCTCTCTCAGTCTGACTCTCACTCTCAGTCTGACTCTCACTCTCACTCTCAGTCCTGTCTCTCAGTCTGACTTCTGACTCTCAGTCTGCTACTCTGACTCTCAGTCTGACTCTCACTCTCAGTCTGTCCTCTCAGTCTGACTCTCACTCTCAGTCTCTGACTCTCACTCTCACTCTCAGAAGTGAGAGTGAGAGTCAGCGACTGAGGAGTGAGAGTCAGACTGAGAGTGAGAGTCAGACTGAGAGTGGAGAGTCAGAAGTCACAGACTGACTCTGACTCTCAGTCAGTCTAGACTCTCACTCTGACTCTCAGTCTGCACTCTCACTCTCAGTCTGGACCTCGCACTCTCAGTCTGACTCTCACTCTCACTCTCAGTCTGACTCTCACTCTCACCTCTGACTCTCACTCTCAGAGAACACACAGAAACAGAGAGAGACACACACAGAGACACACACATAGACACAGACACACAGAGGACACAGGACACACACATCATAGAGACACACACACAGAGAACAGAGTCACACACACAGACACACACACACAGACACACACACATAGACACATACACACACAGACCCACACATATACACAGACACACTCACATATACACAGACACACAGACACACCACACATATACACAGACACACAGACACACATACCACACACAGACACACACAAACACACACAACAGGACCACACACACACCAGACACACACACACACATACACACATATAACATACATATATACACATCATAGACAGACACACAACATAAGACACACACATAGACACACTATAGACACATACACACAATAGACCACACATAGCCACATTTAGACACCGACACACAGGAACACACATAGAGACACACACAGACACAGAACACAATAGAGACCACACACAGAAGACACAGAGTCACACACACACAGACACGACACACAGACATGTCGTCCGCTGTTCGTCCCTTTCTGTGGTCCCGATGTCGTTCGGGCTCTGTGTTCCGAATTGTCGTCCATACGGCCCGAATTTGCATATGTCGTCCTGATTTCATAAAATACCAGTTTGCCGGGCTGTCGTCACCCCCTTGTCGTCGTAGTGTGACAGCCACATTAATCTTACTAGTCTTATAGCAGACAAGAGCCACAACTACATTTCAATGTGCGAGTAGAATAGAATACAAAGAGAAAGTCCACGATTAGTTTCATTGCATAAGAACAACAGTTCTCACACCAGTCACAGAGCCCTTCCAACGGAAGAGCGCAGGCTTCTCGTGCGGAAGATAGGGATTTTGAATCCCAACCGAGTTGGCCCAAATACTTACAAAAATTGATACTTGTCACAACCTAGCCTGGTGCTCAGAATTAGTAAAATTTTGTTATAGGGCTGGTTAGCTCAGTGTCAGGATAATGTGATTGAGTGGAATCTTGGGTCATGGTGCCAGCAACCTGATCTCCCATTGGGGCAGCACTATAAAGTCACCATAAGTGCGCACTGTCACAAGTCGGTACCCATCCTGAGATGACCTTAGATGTTGCTAGAACGTAAAACAACAACAAACAAACAAAAACATGGTCAACATCCGGTCGGGGAGAGGTGGCCCGAGATGGCGGCACCGGTACAGTGTTGCATGTTATAGAGTATAACAATAATCATAATAATAAGTAATATTCCCTTCCGTATCTTTACACACGCATAATACTTTATACATCACATAACATACACATATCATTATCACTGCTTTTGATTCAACGATGGTACAGGAAAGTGACTGCAGGTGGCGCTATGGTTGTAGCTTACCGCAACGTAACCAAAATAGACACTACATAATAAATATAGCTTTGTTATCTATACTCACTGAAATTACACAGCACATAATATATTACACCCACCAACACGAATTCTCACTATTTACTACTAATACTAGCAGATCTTTGTCTACGTGGCTCGCAGTTGACATCTACTAACAGTGGCTATTAGATTCGTGATCGATTAGGCCTTTACAAAACACTTCCCTCTCCTCTCTCACCCCCACTCACACCCACCTCCTCTCCCACCCACACGCCTACTCTACTGGGGGAAGGGCGGGTGGGGATGTGATTGGGGGTAGGTGGAGGGGGGGGGGGCTTTCCTGCTGACCATTGTCCGTTCATACTCATACATGCCGGCCACTTAGTGGTTTCTCCCCACACTCTGTCTGACACCCCACTCCCCACGAAAACCCAAAGCCCCCCCCCCCCCCCACCCCCAACATTATCCGCACCCCCTACAACCCCCCAATTGTTCCCTTTTGTCTTAGCCGAACGCACGAGCCTGCTCGTGCGAACCACTCACTCACAGTCACACACCTTCACTGACACACGCCCTCACTCACTCACTCACTCACTCACTACCTCACTCACTCACTCACTCACAGACACTCGTCCCCCTAGCGGATGCACCTGGAACTACACAGCTAACGCCATCATTCGGACGCGGTGGCCGAATCGGTAGAGCGCAGGCTTCCTGTGCGGAACATCGGGTATTTGAATTCTAGCCGAGTCAAACTGATGGCTTATAAAATTGATACCTGCTACTACTACCTAGCCTGGCGCTCTGAATTAATAGGATAGGACAAGTATTGGTCAGTATCAGGATGATGTGATGGTGTGGGATATTGTTGGATCATGATACCGACAGCCTGGTCTACCAGTGGGACAGCACTGTAAAGTCACCATGAGTGTGAACTGTCACAAGTTGGTACCCATCCAGATGACCTTAGATGATCATATCATCACAGAATCATCAGATGAAAAATAAAAAACATATTTAGTGGACGGAATGAAAGAGTACAGCAATACCATTTAACAAATATTTCTTGAGATTTTTGCATTTTTGACATCTTCAATTTTTGTGGGAACATTTTTAAAATTTTCTAAATTATTGATTATTTATTGATACGCTTATATTTTCCTATATTACAGTTTTGTTTAATGTTCTTCTTATTATTATCGGTCTTGGGCCATTAGTGTGAGCATTCAGAGAGTGTACACGACTTGAATCGGGAACTCATAGATATAACATTACCCACGACACCCGGAATATCCGGCAGGACTAATTGGATCCAGCCGCTTAGGCAAAGCTTGATTGATTGATTGACTGGTGACGGCTTAACGTCATGTTGTCAACAAAGGCCATGCCCTATGAGTGTGTGTGTGTGTGGGGGGGGGGGGGGGGTATATTAAATGCATTGTCCAGTTGTTTTTAATCAGAAAGCAGCAGATGATTGATTGAATAATTACTACTCTCTGTATATAATCAATCTTAACCATACAATGCACAACACATACCCCCCCCCCCCCAACACACACACACATACACACACGCTCAACACATACCCCCCCCCCCCCCACACACACGCATGCGCAACACATACCCCTCCCCCCACATACATGCACAACACATACCCCCATCACACATGCACAACACATACCCTCCCCACACACACATGAACGACACATACCCCCTCCCCCACACACATGCACAACAGATCCCCCATCTCACACACGCGCACACGCGCACACACTGACATCCCTAACAGCAGCACTAATCGGGGATTATCCGGCCTGGTTGTGAGGCCCCTGAACATGAATTATGCATCCACCATTGAGGAAAGTGGGTGAGTGTCAGTGAGAGCTTGTTTTTATGTATGTGTGTAGGGGAGGGATGAGGCTGGGGACAGTAAACATGCATGTATTGTTGTAGCTTCTTAAACAGCATTGCATTGATGTAGCTTCTTTTGTCTTCGATAATAAGTGGAAGTGCTCTTATTGTACAGATGGCGACAGGGCATACATATAGCGGTACAGTGAGTGGCGGCTACAGTGTGCAGCTTGCCAAAATTTATTTAGCATGTTTCCATTTCAAATATCTCAAAAGTTAGCGATTTAAGATAAAAGTTACTTCAAACTAAAGTAAGGTAGATTATAATGAACAACCTAATATGCTTATCTCAGAAAATGAGAGAAATTCAAAACCATCAGACTATGTAACTTTAAGCACACACCCCGGTAGTTGGAGTTGGTGCCCCTCCCAACCAAATCCTTCACTTTGGAACCCATCATTTTAAACTCACTTTGCACCTATCAAAACATGCCTCCTGGTGGCGAAACGTGGCAGGATTATTGGCATATATTTGTTTCTAATATAGATTGGAGTGACTTTTATTCTGAGCAAATATTTACATTAAATAAAATACCATTTTGTGTATGTGTATTCACCACCTCTGCTGAAGCTGTGACCTGCCATGCTGGGTCACAGCTTCAGTCCTTGCTGAGGGACCAGCGGAACTGGGAATACCCATATAAATAGCCCCCCATTTGTTGAACAAATCCACTTGCTATGTGGACCGCACTTCATCCACACCTCTCTCTATCTCCTCTCTGCTGGCCATGCTCCTCCTTGATTATGTCTGAAAAGAGTTCCAGGAGGGGGAGCCTGCCAGCATTTCACTTTCTACTCTTACTCTGCCTGTGTCTTTGGCTTGCCCACTGGTCACCATAGAGCAAATCGACACGGTCCTTTGACTCAACTCTCCTCATTTCTCTTTCCTATACTCTACCCTTTTTGTTTTCTCCTGGGCTTACTTCTCCCCTTGATCAGGGGTGGGGCTTGGGTGGGGCTTGGGTGGGGCCCTTTACCTTATCGTTTCTCTCGCTATGTTCTTGTTGCTGGAACCGCTGGACCCACCTTTACCCGTCCCTTCCTCCTAAACCCTTGCTGCTGTCGACTGGATATGAGTGCTCTGCTACTGCTGGACTGGGGAGATTGGCGTTTTGAATGTTGTACGGACATCCCCAGCTTCTACAACCATCCCTACTGAAGATTAATCTTCAACCAACGATTGAACTGATTTATCAGGGCCTTTCTATATTGCTGCAGTTCTGCAGCCGGTAACCGTCGTAAGGTTACAAACACCCCCAAAAGCAAGCATTAAACAAATGTACAATTATTTCAAAGTCTGCAGACTTATCTGATTCACCCACCGGGTAGTAGACAGCGATTTCAACTCGTACTTACCTAGAAAAGAAACAGAGGAAAAGGTCAGTTTAATGTTTATGCAGTTGTTTGATGAATCTACGTCACGAGTAGGATTTATGCAGAATATTCACATGCACCTGTCAAGCCACGTAAATGTTGCAGTAATAATAATAATACTTATTATTATTATTAATAGTAATGATGCTATTTTAGTAAAACTAGCCTTGTAGTAAGTAGGCATTCTCCTTCTAGTAACAGTAGGTCTAGTAGTATAATTAGATAAATAGTACTAATAGTATATATATTAATAATAGTAGATGTAGTGGTACCAGATGCAGTAACAGTATTAGTGGATGTGGTAGTAATAGTATGTATAATACATCTAATGGCAGTAATATTAAACATGGTGTGGTCACAATGAATATAGTAAGAATAGATGTAATATAGGTATAGTAGTAACAATATATGTAGTAGTAATAGTAGATGTAGTAGTGAAAGTATATATCATATTAATATTATATGTAGTAGTAATAATATATGTAGATATGAGAGTAGATATAATACTAATAACATATGTAGTAGTAAGAGTAGCAATAGTGGGTGTAGTAGCAATTGTAGACATTATAATAACAGTAAATGTAGTAGTCATAGTCAATACACTAGTAATAATATATGTATTACTACTACTAGTAATAAAAGATGTAGTAGTCATATATATATATAGAGTAGTAATATATGCAATAATAACGATAATAATGCAATAAAATAGCATGAGTGTAATTTAGAAAAGCACCTTAAAATGGCTCATGCTACAGTTCTAGTAAGATTGTCCTATTAAATCTGCATTATTATTGCATTGACTACACAAGTGCAGTACTCAATATAATAATCTAAATTTAATAGGAAAACAAAAGGCTACGTGTACTATCATTTATTATTTAAATACATTTGCAATAACAATAATAATAGTCATGTAATACTGGAAATCATATAAACATACCATTAATAATTAAGTAAAGGTAGTAATACTAATACAAATAACTTAAATGTGTTCAAAGTACAATCCGATTTCCGCCCTTTTTATTCTAAGACCAACACATTCACACATTTACCTATTGTACTCCTCCCCCCCCCCCCCCCACACACCACCACTACACACATCTCAGTGCTACCATCACTGTCAGTCTACAGCGGCCAGTACACATCTATATTCCATGTTGCCCTGGTAACCATGCCTCGCTCACTGAGTACACGCAGTCCTTCATCACACGTCCGTTAGTCGACACAATAAGACCCACAACAAAAAATAAAGGGCACCTTTCAGGACGCCACGCCGACCGTTGCCATGGCGACCTCCGGAGTGGGCACCGAGCAGTGGTCAATTTGGGACGCTGGTCGGAGGGACGGTAAAGGCGTCTGTTAGTGTTAGAATAGGTGCTGCAAACGCGCAGTACCAGTGAGACCAGCATTAGCAGCAGCCTCAGCAGCACCATCACCACAGCCAGCAACACTAGAAGCAGCAGCACGACCAGCAGCAGCACCACGACCAGCACCATGACCAGCACCACGACCAGCAGCAACACCAGCAGCACCACGACCAGCACTACCACCAGCGGCAGCACCAGCAGCACCACCAACAGCACCACCAAGACCACGACCAGCAGCACCACGACCAGCAACACCAGAACCAGCACCACGACCAGCAGCAGTAGCAGCACCACAGCAGCACCACAACCAGCACCAACGCAGCAGCGACAGTAGCACCAGCAACGGCAGTACCAGCAGCAGCACAAGCAGCAGCACCACCAGCACCAGCAGAATGAACATTCATGACTAAGAAATTGATACGTGTCGCTTCCTAGTAGGCGATCGGCATTATTACTATTAGGATAGGGTAAGGACTGGTCGGTTCAGTGTCAGGATAATGTGACTGAGTGGGATATTAGGTTATGGTGTTGGGGGGCCCAAGTCTCTCAGTGGGGCATCACTATGAAGTCGCCATCAGTGTGCACTGTCACAAGTCGGTACACGTCCTGATATGACCTTATATGTTGCGAGGACATAAAACTCCAACAAACAACCAACCGTGAGGATTCCGCCCGCGTTTGTTTGTTAATGTGGAGAACCAAGATAGACTATCATTTATCTGCACAGGGGGCGGGAGAAGCGATTAACTAAAGCACGTTAATTAAATATATTAACTAGTTAATGAAATATATTAACTAGTTAATTCAATATATTAACTAGTTAATGTAGCACATCAACCAGTTAATGTAACACATCAACTAGATAATGAAACACATCAACGAGATAATGAAACACATCAACTGGTTGATAAAACACATGTACTACTAGTACTACTAGTACTACTGGTTAACGAAACACATCAACTAGTTAGCTCAATACATCAACTAGTTAATACACCACATTAGCTAGTTAACGCAATACATCAACTAGTTAATGCAACACATCAACTAGTTAATGCAACACATCAACTAGTTTAAACAAGTGGTCAATCATCTTTTATTTAACAACACCTCTAGAGCACATTGATTTTTATCACCGGCTATTGCACGCCAAATATATGGTCATTCTGGCATATTTCTTTGTAGGAAACTTGCTGCCATCACATAGGCTACTCTTTCCGATAAGCAGCAGGGGGACTTTTATATGCACTTTCTCACAGACAGGACAGCACACGTCACATGCGTTGTGGACCACTGGTTGGAATGGAAAATAGCCCAAACTGCAAATGGGTCCACTGAGCAGGATCGATCGGATGACCCACACCTTCACAGTGGACATCCTACTACCCGAGCTACGTCCCACTCCCATCAACTAGTTAAATTTCAGGGATGAAAGTGGTCTCCGGGAAAAAAAGCGGAAATGCTGATATTCTCCCATAGGTTTAGCATTGTCAGGGAATCGCGGAAAAATACAGGAAGTCAGGTCTGAAGTAAGCCTTGTTGTGACTGAATTATTGCCCATATCTAACAATTTCTTGCTTAGGTTTTATGTTCTAACTACATCTAAGGTCATATAAGAACGGGATTCGAACCACCGAACTGTTGTCCTATATACATCCCATCTTTTGGAATTTTGTTTAACATTGATCGGTGGATATAAGAAATCCCGGAAATCCGCGAAACCGCGGAGGTCTTTCATCTCTGGCTGATACAGTGATAGTGCTGCACGTTTGAAGCATTTATTAGTAGTATACGCTGATAGAGCTGTGGCATCTGCACCACATATTAGTACACGCTGATGGTGATGCAGCGTAAAACAACGTATTAGTATACACTTATAGTGCTGCGGCGTTTGAACAGCGTATTAGTATACACTTATAGCTACAGGAAAAATCCCGGAAATCCGCGAAATCGCGGAGATCTTTCATCCCTGGTTAATGCAGCACATCAAGAAGTTAATGCAATACATCAAGTAGTTAATGCAGCACATCAACTAGTTAATGCAGCACATCAAGTAGTTAATGCAATACATCAAGTAGTTAATGCAATACATCAAGTCGTTAATGTAGCACATCAACTAGTTAATGCAGCACACCAATTAGCTAATGCAATACATCAAGTAGGTAATGCAGCACATCAACTAGTTAATGCAGCACATCAAGTAGTTAATGCAATACATCAACTATATAAATTATACTACAACACATCAACTAGATAATGCTACACATCAAGTAGCTAATGCTTAGCCAATGAGAGAATGTCCATGTTTTCATGAAAATCCACCCCCGACTAAATATAGAGAGGTCATCACTGGTCATCCCATAGAGCCCGTGGAAAATATAAGTCATGCTTATGTTACATTGTTAACTGTCTCTGTGATTGTGTTTTGATATTAAAGCTGCATAGTCCGATGACATCAAATTTTCAAAACCAAACCAATTATCTAGATTTGATTTTACATATCTAACTTAGATACTGATGCACTTATTAAGTATTTGTTTCTGCGTAGAAGGCAATACTGAGTCAATTTAACAGAACCTGTTACTGCAGAAGTCTACGGTGTCAGAGTTTTGGAAAGCATGCCAAAACAAGCATGCCAAAACTAAATTTCCATGTTTCCACTCAAAATATCGCAAAAGTTTACCATTTAAAATAAAAGTAACTTTGAACTAATGTAACGTAGATACTAGTGATCAATCTAATACATTTATCTCAGAACAAATAAAGAAATTCAAAACCATCGGACTATGCAACTTTAACTAGAACATGGAAAATCTACCTAGAATTAGATTATTCGTTTGTTGGGTGTTCATTTCCTAGATATTTTAGAAACAAAACAAATCACAGATTTCCCTTTAAAAAGAAAAGTGAAAATCTGTGTTATAGCGAAGATCTGTCATCCCTGCGCCGGGGTTCGAACCCCAACAACCTGCCATGCACAGAGGATGATGCGGGGGGTGTTGTGGGGTGTGGGGTGCCTCAACTCACTCAGCAAAGCAGCAGATGTCTCGTCAGTTGGTAAGAGGCAGTTGGTTCACACTGGTCCCCTAACACCGCCCCGTGATGGTGTGTGTGTGTGTGATTGGGGGGGGGGGGGTGGTTCATAATGACTACCTGTTCATAAGACTACCGTCTTCATCCTCCTCACGAACTTAGCACCTGTCACAGGTGTGCGTTGTGGTGGTGAGGGGGGGTGCGCCCCACCCACATCTGCCTCCCCCCTCTCCTCCCCTCCCCATCCCTATGCTCCCCTTGCCCCCACATCCACTCAGCTCAGCCGTCACTAGGTATCAGCACCAGACATGCGCAATCCGCTTAGAGCCGGTGTCGCAGTTTCCACCGTCTGCCAGTTTCCGTGGTACGCTTACACTCAAATGTATTGTAAAATGGCCGTGAGCAATCTTCATACAGAAAAAGTGAAATATCTCTAAAACCACACCACTGAGAAACAAATTGCTTGGTACACATATAGAAAACATCTTTACCAAAAAGATTATAGCAAATTTATAAGGTTAGCATTCTTGATGTCTATTCATTTTGAATAAAACCAATGTTTTGCACTGTGCGTACCGTCAAACTCAAGGCATTGTCAATGGTCGTGAGCAATCTTCATACAGAAAATACAGAAAAAGTGAAATATCTCTAAAACCACACCACCTAGAAACAAAACGTTTGGTACACATATAGAAAACATCTTTACCAAAAACATTAATAATAAATCTTTAAAGTTAGTGATGATGCTGTTCGATTTTGACGCATGAGCAGAAGCAATGCGTACCACAGAAACTGGCGGACGGCGGAATCTGCGACACCGGTGTCGCAGTTTGAAAAGGTATCCGGCTTAAAACACCCCCCCCCCCAAATGTGCATGCGTCAAAGTCGAATGGCAGCCCTGAAATCTTGTCTGAATTTCTGGCTTGCTTCTGTCTGTAGAGAAGCTCAAGCAAAGATTCGTTCAGGAATCATTGTAGTGACTATTTTATGCTTGATAGTATATATTATCTTCTGTACTACCAAGTTAACAAGCAATTAACAAGTTATTAAACATGGGTACAATCTCAATCAAACAGAAATGCATGCGCATGCGCATTGTGAAGAGCCCTGTTTTAAAAGGGGTACCTTTTAAAACTGCAACACTGGCCTGAGCCGACAGCCAGAAAACACACACACACACCCTCCTCCACCCAAACCCCTCCCCCCAAAATTATTCTGTCACCGCCCCCCAATAGTCGATGTATATGCATATATATGTGTATATATCGGATATATATATATGCATATTATATAGGAATTTATCCGCTATATACACATGTCTATACTCCAACCACCCAAACCCATCCCCCAAAATTCTTCTATGTCACCGCCCCTAATAGTCGATGTATATGCGTATATATATTTATATATCGTATATATATGCATATTATATAGGAATGTATCCACTATATACACATCTATATACTCCAATATAATACACACACTGCCCTAACCCATCCCCCCAAATTCTTCTATGTCACCGCCCCCCAATAGTCGATGTATATGCATATATATGTTTATAAAGTGTATATATATGCATATTATATAAGAATTTATCCGCTAAATACATATATATATATATATATACTCCAATATAATACACACACAGCCCAAACCCATCCCCCAAAATTCCCCCCACCCCCAAATATGCATTATTATAGCGACATTTATCCGCTATAAATACATGTAAATACTCCAATATATAAATACACACACACCACCCAAGCCCCTCCCTCCAAAATTCTTCAAGCCTGTGAAATGGGGAAAATGAAGTTCAAGACTTCAAGACTTTTCATGACTTCCCAGGCCCCGTATAAACCCTGTAGTTTACATATGCATAGCTTCTATATAATGCAGCTACACAGCTGCATCATCATCATCAGTATCATCATGCTGTCAGTCGCGATGCGACAAAGACTGCTTTCATTACTTGACTGACACTCTCCATGGAGTTTTGTGCGGTTGTATATTTCATGAAAGCTGCCTGCAAAAGTGTTGAAGTGCTGCTGGCTTTTGCAAGTTACCAGTGGAACTCTCTCGGGGAGCAAATAGAGGTTTCACACCGGCAATAACATGTCCAGACAGGCGCAAAACTATTTGTCCCTGCACTGGCTGGTCGGGAGATGTTGGGAGTTCCATACATCAACAGCCCAATGCTGCCAGAGTGACATGGTTTTCTGTTTAGGGTTTGCTCCCTTAGCCTTTGGTTCTGTCAAGAACCTGTACCACAAGGCAGTGGTTTACAACTCTGCAGGGCAGGGGCGTCAAATTCCCTGAGGTATTGCAATACCTGCATACCTGGATACCCTAATCTCATACTGTGTACCACATGAGCAGTTGCGTACCACATGAGATTACAAATATCTTTTTGAATATTAAAATATATGATCTCCAACAACATTATATTCCATAGCGTTTTATTCCAATCGCGTTTGATTCCATCTGCGTACCACCTGACAATCCCAAGTGAAGCTGGGCTCCTGGTTTAGTTGGGTACTGGAGCTTTACGTCCTGGCAACATCGAAGGTCACATCAGGGCGGAGGTTTAAGACCGGTGTGATAGAGCAATGGTCATTTACACAGCGATAAGTTATTGTCTGATTATTATTCAAGCATCGCTTTTAGTAAAGTTCTACATATAGAAATAAAAACAACAAATACTTACACACACGAAAACACCCAGAATCAAACAACTAATTAGATACTGTTTAGCCAATGTGCTCCTCTATCTACAACCATTCCTCTTTACATTGGATTGTTCGCAGTAAACCCAATATTGGTCACGCAGGTCGCCCAGCGTTGCCAAGTTCACTTTTGCATAAGTCTGAAACCATACACAGTGAGATCACTTAAACTGCATTAAACGAGGTCGTCAAAAGGCGGAATGTGCCCCCCCCCCCCACCCCCCTATCTCAATGGCCGTAGCAGGGTGGGTTCAGGGCCAGAGCCAGGGTGAGTGACTGTGTCAGGGCCAGAGCCAGGGTGAGGGTCAATGTATGGTAGTGACCCGGAATTTGGTTGGTTGGTTGTTGTTGTTTTACGTTCTGGCAACATCTAAGGTCATATCAGGACGGGTCCTTACTTGTGAACGTGCACATTCATGGTACCGCTGCCCCACTGGTTTCCCACCATGATTTAATATCCCACTCAGTCATATTAGCCTGACCCAGTTCTTGCCATATCCTAATAATGCCGAGCATTATTAGGATAGGGGAAGTTAATAGTGGTGTTGGGGGGGGGGGGGAGTCTCCCAATGGGGAAGCACTATGAAGTCACCATGAGTGTGCACTGTCACAAGTCGGTATACGTCCTGATATGACCTTATATGTAGCGAGGACATAAACCTCCAACAACCAACCAACCGTGAGCATTCCGCAGCCGACGAATAGTCCAGGTACCAATTGACTCGAGCGGGAATTGAACTTCCGACTTTCCTATGGATGGAAGGCATGCACTCTACCGATTCGGCCATCGCGTCCGGTGTGAACCGGAAGTAGATGGACGCGCGCCAATTGCAGTCGCCATAATCCTGCGCATGTCACTTCCACACAACCACTGCACAACCTGCCCGCCACCACCAGTCAGATTCAAGCAGCAGGACCCCGTAAATACCACAGAGGAATGGAGGTGGGGTGGGGGAAGGGAGGGGGGGGGGCTAGAGAAAGGAGAGACGAAACGAGAGGCGAAGGAGACCGGAAGGGGGGGGGGGGCTTGGACAGGGAGAGGGGGAGTGGACGGGGGTTGGAAGAATGAGAGGGAGGGAGGAGTGGGAGGGAGTGGTAGATTGAGGGAGAGTGAGGGGGAGTGAGGGAGTGAGGAGAGTGAGGGAGATTGGATGAGAGTGGGGAGAGTGAGGGAGAGTGGGGGAGAGTGAGTGAGAGTGGGGGGGAGTGAGGCAGAGTGGGGAGAGTGAGTGAGAGTGGGGGAGAGTGAGCGAGAGTGAGTGAGAGTGAGGGGGAGTGAGGGAGAGTGAGGGAGAGTGGAGGATAGTGGGGGAGAGTGAGGGAGAGTGAGGGAGAGTGGGGAGAGTGAGTGAGAGTGAGGGGGAGTGAGGGGGAGAGTGGGGATGAGAGGATGGGGGGAGAGATATGAGTGTGTGTGTGTGGGGGGGGGGGGGGGATATATGAGGTTAGAGTCAGGGAGAGGAGGGACAGGGAAGGAAGAATGAGATGCAAAAAGGAACGGGAGTATGGAGATGGAGGGAGGGAGAGAGAGATATGGAGGGAGGGAAAAAGGGAGGGAGGGAAGAAGGGGGGGGAGGGAAGAAGGGAGGGAGGGAAGAAGGGAGGGACGGAGGGGTGGGGGAGAAGGGAGGGAGGGAAGAAGGGAGGGGTGGAAGAAGGGGGGGGGGGCGGATGGGTGGGGGAGAAGGGAGGGAGGGGGAAAAGGTGGTGTGAAGGAGGAGAGAGTATGATATCGTGAATAGGAAAGGAATCGCGAGAGAAGTAGAACGAGGGGCGGGAAAGGGACAGAAGAAGGAAGGGAGAGGCGAGTGGGGGGGATAAGGGGGGGGGGGGTATACGGGGAGAGTGGTGTAGGGTATGCTGAGCGTGAGAGTGGATGGGTGGGAAGATAGGAGATGCATTTTCTGTTTGGTAATTATTCACAGAACGATTAAAAAAAAAGTTTCTACCCCCACCCTTTGTAGCCATGGCAATTTTTTAAGTGGTCGGCGCGGACAGAGAAGTGAGGGTATGTATGTGTGTGTGTGGGGGGGGGGGGCGGGGGATGCTTACAGTATGGCTGGGACAGGACGGACTGGGTGTGGGTGTGGGTGGGTGTGGGGGTAGGGGTGGGGGAGTTGTGTGTGTTATTTGTTTGGGTGTTAATGTTATGTCTCAACAACATATGAAGTCATATCAGGGCAGGCACCGACGTGGGACAGTGCACACTCATGGCGACTTTATAATACTGCCCCAATGGGAGACCAGGCCACCAGCACCATGACCCGAATTCCCACACAGTCATGTTATCCTGATACTGAGCTAACCAGTCCTTTCCACAACCTAATATTAATAATGCTCAGTGCCAGGCTAGGTAGCAACAAGTATCACTTTCATAAGTCATTGATTTGAGTCGGCCGGGATTCGAACTCCCGACCGTCACCAAGGGAAATCTGCGCTCTTACCGATTTGGCCACCACGTCGGGTATGTGTGTGTGGTGTGTGTGTGTGGTGTGTGTGGTGTGTGTGGCGTGTGGTGTGTGTGGGTGTGTGGTGTGTGGGTGTGTGGGTGTGTGGGTGTGTCCAGTGTGGCTGGGTAGGGATGGACCGGACCGGTTGGGGAGCGGGCGGTTGAAGGATTGGATATGGATTGTGAGTGTGAATAAGTGTGAGTGTGAGTGTGACTGTGAGTGTGCGTGTTGGTGTGCGGGGTGGGGGGTGGCAGTGGAGGTAGGAAAGCGGATGTGTGCGCGTGGGCAGGTGGGCGAGATAATGCACAGAACGGGTGCTAGTGTAGACTGCTACCGTTTCTATTATGCAGACAGACAACCATACCAACTGACCCAGTAAAGAGATCTTAGTTTACTCTCCTTCACCTCCCACCCCAACCATCCACCCTGGCCTTCACCCCCCCCCCCCCACCTCCACTAAATAAAGACCTGTATTACCTGCACAAGATTACAAATGATGGGAGATGTGAGGAAGAAATTAAAAGAAGGATAACAATAGCCCGAACAACATTCTCCAAAATGTATAGAGTGTTAACATCAAGTAAGATATTAATACAAACAAGGAAGCGTATTCTTCAGTGTTATGTGTGGTCTACTCTAATGTATGGGGCTGAGACATGGACAATCTCTAAGAAAATGTACAAACGTTTAGCAGCATTTGAGATGTGGACTTATCGAAGGATGATGAAAATATCATGGACAAAGAAGATCACCAACAAAGAAGTTCTCAGAAAAACTAAAAATAAGAAAAGCTTGTTTGCCACTATACAGACAAAGAAACTTATTTATTTTGGCCACATCATTCGTCAGAGTTCAATATACCGTTCATTGTTGGAAGGGAAGGTGAATGGCAGCAGAGGGAGAGGGAGACCAAGAACATCATGGTTTACAAATATTTCACAGTGGACAGGCTTGAATTATTCACAGTCTATCAGAACAGCACAACATCGGGACAAGTGGAGAACCATTGCATCCAACCCTCGACTAGAGGATGGAACTATTGATTGATGGATTACCTGCACATAGAAAATATTTGTGTAATGAGGTTACAAGTATATCATAAAGTCGGTTCAATACCCCCAGTGAACCAGATTAAAGTACAAATCTGCTCTCAGCCCCCCCCCCCCCACCCCCTGCAATAAATAAATTACATGCTGTATAAGAATTATATGAGTATAATAACACGGAATATCCCTCCTCTCCATGGACTGTGGGAATCTCTCATAGTCATCTACTGCTCCAGCCTCCCCACCTCAGCTCTGATGGTGGCGCCACCACCCCTTCACACTGTAACCGCCACTTACTGTACCCCTGAACATTTATATGGGACACATTAATTATGTAATATTGGTTAAAGTTGGTTCGTCCAATGGTTTTCAGCTTCTGTCATTTTCTGAGATAAATACATTAGGTTGATCATTATGATGTACCTTACTATTCTTTGAAGTAGTTTTTATTTTAAATGGTTAACTTTCAAGATATTTAAAGTGTGAACATGGGAAATTAATTTTGGCAAGCACACCAAAACTCAGACACCCTAGATTTCTGCAGTAACCACTTCTATTAAATTGCCTCAGTGTTCCCTTCTATGTGGCCACAAATGTTTGATAAGTGCATCAGTATCTAATTTAGATATGTACAATCAGATCCTGACAATTGCTTTGGTTTTGAAAATTTGATGTTTTCATCGGACTATGCAGCTTTAAGAAGAGGCCACGGACCATATGTGTGTTCCGGTTCCGGTTCTCAGCATGCTGGGTCGCGGGTACAGCGTCCATAGCAGAATGCACATAATATATGAAGTAGAATTTGATCTAATTTGAACTATTTCACTGGATAATTTCACTGCCATCTAAATTAGAAACAAGTGTGTCGCCAGAACCCAACCAAGTTTGGTCATCATGTTTGTTTGTTGCTATGTATACAGCATTATGCATATATTATGATGGAATATAATTATCCTGTATTGCTAGATTGTCTTCTCCAACCACCTGTGACCAGACGGGATGGCCGAATGAGTTAGAGCGTCCGTCTCCCGTGTTGGTAGACCGTGGGACCGTGAGTTCGAACCCTGGTCGAGTGAAACCACTGACTTAAAAATTGATACCTGTCACTTCCTAGCTAGGCGCTCAGCATTATTAGGATAGGGCAGGGACTGGCTAGCTCAGTGTCAGGATAATGTGACTGAGTGGGATATCAGGTCATAGTGCTGGTGGCCTGGTCTCCCAGTGGGGCAGCACTATAAAGTCACCAGGAGTGCACACTGTGACAAGTCAGTACCCGTCCTGATATGACCTTGTTGCTAGGACATAAAACAACAACAAACAAACAAAACTGTAGTTGTAGTTATTGGTAGGTGGTTGCTGGTGGTTGGTGTGTGGCCTGGAGGGCAGGCACGCTGTCTGCTCCAAACCCCAAGCAGCCCTACTCCCTTCCTTCCCTCCAGGTGGCACCTCTGGCCCTTCCCACTGCCCACTCCTCCTCCGGTTTTGACGTCCTTGCAACATCTTAGGTCATATCAAGGGGGCTATCAATATCATGGAGTGTAAATCCATGGCCTATAGTGTTACTGTTGTAATTAAATAGTGTAACGACCAAAGTTATATAGGCATGGCCGTTGCATTGGAGCTAAAAACAAAAACAAAAATATTGTACAGTATAACCCCGTTAAACCAAGCTTGGTTAAACCACACGATCGGTTAATCCAAACTTTTTTTTGATGGCCTGCAAAATACTACCATTTATCATATAAAAAAGTTGGTTAAACCAAAGTCAGTTAATCCAAATTATAGGTTAATCCAAACAGAATTGTTAGACCCCCAGGCCACTGCGGTATGGTTAAACCAAACTTTCATGTGGTTATAAGGTCATCTGAGACACCACCAACTTTTTTAATGATAAATGGTAGTATTTTGCCAGGCCACCGAAAAAAGTTTGGATTAACCGATCGCTTGGTTTAACCGAGCTTGGTTTAACAGGGTTATACTGTATATACATAAAAAAACAATAATCAAAATTCCACATATGTTGTATATCACATGTGCAATACACTCTTACTCAAAGTCAAAGTCAAAGCGAAAGCTCGGTTAAACCAATTATCGGTTAATCCAAACAAATTTATAGGGTCCCTTAAAGTTTGGTTTAATGGGGTTTATACTGTATTCAGATGAACAACAAATGTTTACCACAAAAAAATAGTGAAGTATAGGGGTGGGACATTGAGAGCGAGGCCACTCCCACTGTCTGCCTTGTGAGCTGAAGCTGCCACCCGATTTATCGGGTCGCAGCTTCAGTTCCTCCTGAGGGACCAGCGGAACCGATGTATTGACGGGAGGGAGTAGCACGTGTGTGTGTGTGTGGGTGGATGGAGGAATAAGAGAACGCCGCGTGGGATATGTGCTGGGTGGACGAGGGTGGGGGCGCCCCTCCTCCTCCCCTCCTCCTCCTCCCTCCTCCCCCTTTCCAGTACCCTAATTACCTACCGGAACCTCTTCAGACAGGGATGAAAAGCTAGCTCCCCACTGCCTGCCACGACATCTGGTGGCAGGGTGTGGCGCGTGGTACAGTAAGGCATAGTGTGTGTGTGTGGGGGGGGGGGGGGGAGAGAGGAGGGGAATGGGTTAGTGGGGGACAAGACGGAGGGGATAGTGTGCGTGTGTGCGAAGGGGGGTGAGGTGAGGTGACGGGGCAGGGGTAGGGGATGTAGAGGTGCATTGTGAGGGGGACAAGATGGCGGGCGTAGTGTTGGACCTCTCCACAGGTGTCGCCCCAAACCGTCATGTCTGCCACACGACGAATAGTCCAGGTACCAGTTTGTAAGGTGCTTCTGATGTGTGTTGTGAAATGAATTACACTTACAGTTACAGTGGTACCGGTATTCACTGACCCCTGTAGTTGGCGGACCCCTGGTTTGTGTGGACAATTCTTCAATGTAATAGCTGGTTTTTTTGGGGTTGTTGCTTTTTGTTTCTTGAAGGATATGGCAAGGAGCAGCGGAATGAGGAAGGAGAAATGTCCTTGATTGAAATGTGTCCTTGTTTACTCAACAGTAAATTGTCTCTCTGATTACCTGCTTTGTAAGGACAGCATTGGTCCAGTTGTAGAGTTGTCCATTGAACAACAGGTTGGTCAACTTCACAATGCTACCCCACTAGGAAACCAAGCCACCAGCACTGTAATACCATGACCTGATATCCCACTCAGTCGCATTATCCCGACACTGAGCCAACCAGTCCTTGCCTTATGCTAATAATTCCGAGCGCCAGGCTAGCAAGCGACAAATATCAAATTTTAAGTAATTCCTTTGACTCGACCAGGATTTTCGAATCCCACAATTTACCAAAATGGGAGACAGACGCTCACCTCATTCAGCCATCCCGTCTGGTCAGTCGGGTTGTGTCTAGTGGTATCACATCGTGTTCTGGTAGGATCACACAACTCGCAGATCCAACATCCGGGTACTTACAATACATGCATGCATGGCCTGACAGACAAATGTCAGAGATATGAGGGCTGTGGCTGGGGCTGTGGCTGGGGCTGTGGCTGGGGATGTGGCTGGGGCTGTGGCTGGGGCTGTGGCTGGGGCTGGGGCTTGGGCTGGGGCTGGGGCTGATACTGGGTGGGGTGGGGGCGGGAGTTTCACAGTCCCTCCTCTCCCCCTCCCCCGCCGCCCCCTCCTCCCAGCCCCGTCCTTCACCCCACGCCGTGAGGCACCCGCTAGTCTCCCGCTAGGTGGCTACACCCTACAGCCAGCTCGAGTTTATCAAATCATATTTGGTGGCGCGTGGACGGGTCAGGGGTCAGCCAGTTTAGCACCCCCCCCCCCCCCGCCGCCCGCCGCCCGCCGCCCGCCGCCCGCCGCCCGCCGCCTCGTACTAACAAACAACCAACCGACAGTTAATCGACTAAACTCATTTAGCTCACCCACATACCCACCATTATCCCACTTATAATTGGCATGCCTCTCAGTAGCATCGGTATACATGTATATGTATATAATTATCATGCCTTAATTTCACTAGATCGTATATATATTTAATACATATATATACCTCTATGTATATATATATTATGTGTATATACATATATATATAATACATAGATATACTGCTATGTATGTATATTATATGTGTATATACATATATATGTATATACACATATAATATATATATATATATACATAGCGGTATATGTATGTATTATATATATACTATCTAGTGATATTAAGGCATGATAATTATATACATATATATATATATATATATTATATAATAATGTCCATGCACTAATCTCACAATACACGGTCTTGTGTGTTTATAACAATTCGCGGATTAATATTATATAATAATATATAATAGGTTGGTTGGTTGTTTCACGTTCTGGCAACATCTAAGGTCATAAGGACGGTATATATATATATATATATATATATATATATATATATATATATATATATATATCTATATATAAGACATGTATATAGTATATGATAAATACAGTAGATATATATATATATATAATACATATATATTATAGCTATTATATATATATGTTATATATATATTGTATTTTGGTGTTTTCGCGTGGCTAACTTTTACATTTTTATATTTTATTCTAATTTCTCGTCGCGGCCTAACGGTGGGGAGTGCGGTGCCGGCGGGGTGGGGATTGTGGCCGTGACAGCCCGTGCCGCACAAGGTGGGAACCCCGCGGTGCAGGGCCATAAGCCCCGACCTGCGCACGCGCCCTTTATGTCGACGCGCTGACATCTGCCCCCTGCAGCCGACAGGGGCGTAGAGGGGGAAGGGGGGGGGGGGGTGGAGAGGGTTTTTCTAAACCCCACCCACCCTTCTTCCTCAAAGGGCCTCCGATTGCCAAGAACTTTTTTTTTTTTTTAAAGGAGAAAACAATGCGCCAAATATTTGAGGATTTTAAAGTTGCGTAATCCGATGGTTTCGAGTTTCTGTCATTTTCAGAGATAAATATATTAGGTTGATCGTTATTACCTACCTTACTTCAACTTGAAGTATCGTTTATTTTAAATGGCTAAGTTTTGAGATATTTGAAATGCACATGTAGAAAATTAGTTTTGGCAAGCACACCCAAATTCTGACACAATAGGCTTTAGTAGTAACAGGTTCTATTTAAGGTTGCATAGTCTGATGGTTTTGAATTTCTGTATTTTTTCTAAGATAAATACATTAGATCGATCACTAATATCTACTTTACAATAGCTCAAAGTTACTTTTATTGTAAATGGTAAACCTTTTAGATATTTTTAGTGCAAACATGGAAAATTAGTTTTGGCAAGCTTGCCAAAACTCTTGACACAATAGACTTCTGCAGTAACAGGTTCTGTTAAATTGACTCAGGATTGCCATCTACGCAGAAACAAATGCTTAATAACTGCATCAGTATCTAAGTTAGATATGTAGAATAAAATCTAGATAAATGTTTTGGTTTTGAAAAATTTCATGTTTTCATCGGCCTATGCAAATTTTAAGGTGTCGTTTGTTTGTTTCTGGCCTTACACCTGCAGTCTGATGAAGAATCAAATTTTCAGAGCAAAATCAATTACCTAGACTTGATTCTACATACCTATCTTAGATACAGATGCACTTATTAAGCATGTGTTGTCACATAGATGGGAATTTAATCAAAAGTTACTACAGAAGCATATGTTGTCCGAACGTTGGCGTGCTTGCCAAAACTACTTTGACATGTTTGCACTTGAAATATCTCAAATGTTAGCTATTTAAGATAAATGTTACTTCAAACAAAAGTAAGGTAGATTATAACAACCAATTTATTAATATTATATTTATCGCAGAAAAAATTACAGAAACCAAAACTAACAGACTATGCTTGTTTGTTTGTTTGTTTGTTGTTGTTTTACGTCCTAGCAACATCTAAGGTCATATCAGGACGGGTACCGACTTGTGACAGTGCGCATCCTGGCGACTTTATAGTGCTGTCTCACTGGGAAACCAGGCCGCCGGGACCATGACCTGGTATCCCACTCAGTCACATTATCCTGACACTGAGCACACCAGTCCTTGCCCTGTCCTAGTAACAGACTATGCAACATTAACTAAGAAAAGTTTCATCTAAATTGTCAGTGATTTCCTTTTTATGTATTTATATATTTCATATATTATTTTTTATGAATAATAATATTAATAGCTGGCAGTGAGGCCTAACTCAGATGATACCGAATTTTATTAATCGGAATCGAACAGAAAAACTATCTTCTTGGGGACGGACATATCAATAGATACCCGTTCCTAATATGTTGCTAGGATGTAAAACCCCAATATACAACATTATCACCAATTCTACAGAACAGTCTATGTCTGCCATGTTGGCTGTGTAGTGTGTCAATGCCACACCACCCCTCCCCCTCCTTCTAACCCCCTCCCCCCCCCCCCATCTCAGCCCTTCCACACCCGCGCATGCGTGGTCTCATTTTTCAAACCAGACCTTTCTGCGGAGTAACTTCTCAACCGTCGGTTATTCGGCCGGCACGCCGCCCACTCCACCTAGCGGCAGGATGCCCAATTAACGCGCATTTTGCCCACATTTTATTTTTACCCCCCACCCACACACCAGACCCCCACCCGAACCCCCTAGCGGCCGTTCTAGTACTAGTAATAACCACTCACCACTCATTCCCCAAGCCGAAAGGCCCCAAGAGCCTAGTTAATGCTTATCTCTTGGGGTTTTACGTCCTGGTATCATCTCTAGGCGGCCCATGGTACATTGTCCCCTTCTTCATTTATGGATCATGTTATTAGGTTTTTGTTGTTGATATGTAATTTGTCAGCACCTGGTGGAAGTGGGGGGGGGGGGAGGTTACTGATCTTCCAGCCTTGAACATTACCAGATATTTACACAGATACTTGCTAATGGGTGTAGCATTAAAACCAGAACTTATATATTATATGATATATATATATATCTCTCCAGACTTTGTTGCTACCATGGGTGTTCTCGCATAGTACTACTAACATTAATACTACGATACTAATACTAGTACTACGAGTATTACTACTACTACTAATAATAATGATAATAAAGATAATAAAACAATAATAATGACAGAGAGAATAAATTTAAAAAAATACAATAATAATAGTAAGGTTATAATAGTTATAATTGTAATTATGATCACCAGTATTCTCACCATTAATATTACTACAATTTAAATGTCAGGAGTACACTTACGAAATTGAAACAAATGTCAACAAATGTCATTATTTTGTGGGAGAATAGTGGAAGGGTTTCCCGGCAGATGGCACTATAAGCTCTAGTGGGCAGTGATCACTGTGATATGTGTGGGTGGCTGGGTGGGTGTAGGGAGGCGTAGGGATGAGGAGATGTCAGAGAGTGTGAGGTGGGAGTTTGTGTGTGGAGGGAGGGGCAGGGGGGGGGGGAGAAGTGAAGAGGGGAGAGTGGAGATAGAGGGGGCTGGGGGAGGGGAGAGTGGAGAGGGGGAGAGTGGAGACAGGGGGGGGGGCTGGGGGAGGGGAGAGTGGAGATGGGAGAGTGGAGACAGGGGGGCTGGGGGAGGGGAGAGTGGAGAGGGGAGAGTGGAGACAGAGGGGGCTGGGGGAGGAGAAGTGAAGAGGGGAGAGTGGAGACAGAGGGGGCTGGGGAGGGAAGAGTGGAGAGGGGAGAGTGGAGATAGAGGGGGCTGGGGGAGGGGAGAGTGGAGAGGGGAGAGTGGAGACAGAGGGGGCTGGGGGAGGAGAGGTGAAGAGGGAGAGTGAAGACAGAGGGGGCTGGGGGAGGGGAAGTGAAGAGGGAGAGTGGAGACAGAGGGGGCGGAGGGGGGAGGGGATGCGGTTTATCTGCAATCATCGTGCCCCTCCACAACACCTGTACGAGAGGCCGGCCTGTTGGGGATGCCATACAATCTGCTCTACTCTCAAACCATTAATTCTCACTCCCAGCCTGCATTTCTCGCCATCTCTAATTACTTAGGCCGATGGTTGCCAGCGCCTAATACTAATAGGTTAGAGAGTGTGTGCTGAGGGTACCTCCTTAGGCACAAGTGTGTGGTCACACTGAAGGCACATCGTCGTAACGTTGGCAACTAGACCCGCTTCCGGTTGTTGTAGTTGCTGTTGGTGTTGGTGATGGTGTTGTTGTTGTTGGTTGTGGTGTCCCACTCGCCCTGGCACATATTGTTCTAGTCCTCTACATATTTCTGGTAAAAGGACAATAGTTCTGTTTAATATCTGTTCTGGCCTGGTTGATGGGAATGGGAAATATTGCGCCTAGAGCGGGAATCGCAGCCACATCTCTTGCATTCCGGACCAGTCTGCTAACCATTACACCACATAGACTCCCTGATGTCACCACACTACCCAAACCTACCTGTGTGTGTGGCTCATTGCCTGAGAGGTCAGCGCAGACTGCGTTAAGTGTTACCTGAATGGTTGTTATCTGAATCGCTGTTACCTGAATGGTTGTTACCTGAATCGCTGTTACCTTACTGGATGTTACCTCAATGGCTGTTACCTAACTGGATGTTACCTCAATGGATGTTACCTCAATGGCTGTTACCTTACTGGATGTTACCTAAGTGGTTGCTACCTTACTGGATGTTACCTCCATGGCTGTTACCTTACTGGATGTTACCTCAATGGCTGCTACCTTACTGGATGTTCCCTGAATGGTTGTTACTTCAATTGTTCTTAGTGTTACCTCAATGTTTCTTACCTCAATGGTTTTTAGCTCAATGCCTATTACCTCAATGGATGTTACTTCAATGACCTTTACCCCACTGACTGGTACTTCAATGGCTATTGCCTCAATGGTTGTTGCTTCAATGGATGCTACCTTAATGGTTGTTACATCAATGTTGGTTACATCAAGTGGTTACCTCAATGATTCTTACCTCAATGGGTCATACCTTAATAGCTGTTAGTGTTACATCAATGACTCTTACTGCAATAGCTGTGACCTAAATGGCTGTTACCTTAATGATTAAACTGGTTGCATTGGTTTGGTTGATTCGGTCTCCAATACTAAAAATAGTTAGGTATGTGCTAGATAAAAGATTCACCCGGTACTTGTAGTACAGGGGTGAAGACCAGCCATATATAAAAACGGTTGAAACATCGGGCTAATGAACTGAGTCTTTATGAGAGCCTAATTTCACAATCTAAGAAGCAACTACCTTTGAGTTGAAAAAATATAATAAAATAGCTAGTTTAATACGATTTAAAATTGAAATTGATGGCGTTCTATGGCTGCCATCTTGGATTTTTGCATTCTCTCCCATTTCACCAAATCTGTGTCAATATATGTAGCCAATGTCATGGAACCACAGTTTCTACTTCATGTTCCATACTAAAGCTATTTTCGCCCATATTTAGACTTCGTTGTCGTTCACCCCTGTACTGGAAGTATGGGGTGAATCTTTTATCAAGGTATGTGCGTGCTATTCTGGGTGATTCAAGAAGATGAATTGACTGGTGGTGCCACCTGCTGAATTCTGATGTAAAAATGTCTGACCATTTTGCAATATGGTGAGCTCTGTAGGGGTGGTTAATTAAAGCTGCATAGTCCAATGAAATATCAAATTTTCAAAACCAAACCAATTATCTCGATTTGATTTTACATATCTAACTTAGACACTGTTGCACTTGTTAAGCATTTGTTTCTGCATAGAAAGCAATACTGAGTCAATTTAAGAGAACATGTTACTGCAGAAAGCTACGGTGTCAGAGTTTTGGCAAGCTTGCCAAAACTAATTTTCCATGTTTGTACTCAAAATATCTGAAAAGTTTACCATTTAAAATAAAAGTAACTTTGAACTAATGTAAAGTAGATACTAGTGATCGATCTAATATCTCAGAAAAAGTACAGAAATTCAAAACCATCAGACTATGCAACTTTAATCTCTGTAGTGCATAGAATGTTAGTATGCGACTTGGATATTTGTAAGAATGATCCTAATGGGAAAGTGTGGGTTCGATGCCTGGACGAGTGCTATTAAATTTACTCAGCATTCTTTCAATGCAGTAAGACATGTTTTATGTGTCCAGTAGTATAGAACGTGGATGTGCCAGGTCATATCTAGGTTAGCTTTTTTCATTGTTGTTTAAAAAAAGGTATGCTTACATAAAAATGTGGAACATTACTAAATTACACTACATCCAATAGCAATTCAAACACACAGGCAATTAGAATCCCCTGCTTGAATTCATATTCTGTATGTAAGGAGATCTGTCAGTGATTGCGCGATAATAGCCCACCCCACCACACCCACTTCCCGGATGGACATATCACACCCACACCCACACCCACACCCACACCCACACCCACACCTCAACTACCACTGCCAATGACACCTGCCTAAGGTGGTGAAGACGCACTGGGCCAAATTGATGTTGATGAAAGAATCTGTAAGCCGGGCGCCCTCTGACCCCTGGCTGACCTTCGGGTGACCTTTGGGTGACCCCCTCTTACCTGACGAGTGGCCGGGGTTACGACCTCTCTGACCCCCAATCACTGACCACGGTGACCACCGCGGGGGCAGTGTAACCCTCCACCCACCCGTGAGCCTGTCGCAAACAGTCGGCCTGTTTGTTTATTGGGGTTTTACACCCTAGTGACACCAAAAGCAAAACGCACACTTTTGGGGGGGGGGGTTACATTAGTTGTTTAAGGAGGCAACATTTCAGTCGCAGACAATTCGTCTTCCTCATTCCACTGCTCCTTGCCCTATCCTAATAATGGCGAGCGTCTGGCTAGGAAGCGACAAGTATCAATATTTAAGTCATTGGTTTGACTCAACCAGGATTCGAACCCACGATCTACCAACAGGGGAGATGGACGCTCTAACTCATTCGGTCATCCCATCTGGTCACCCCTGATGGGTGAATTGTGCTGCTCTACTGAGATATATATCGGTCACATTATCCTGAAACTGAGCCAAGTATCAATTGGGCATGTACTATTAAAGTTGCATAGACTGATGAAATATTAAAATTTAAAAACCCAAATCTGCTAAATTAATTTTTGCAAGTTTGCCAAAACTCTATCACCATAGGCTTCTGCAGTAACAGGGTCTATTAATTGACTCAGTGTTCCCTTTTATGTGCCAGTAAATGTCTAATAAGTGCATCAGTATCTAAGGTAGATATGTAGAATCAAATCTAGATAATTGTTTTGGTTTTGAAAATTTGATGTTTTCATCAGACTATGCAGCTTTAATAGAACATGTAAACGCTGAATGATATGACGTCAGAATTTTGTCATGGATACCCCGTCCTGATATGACCTTAGATGTTGCTAGGACGTAAAACAACAACAAACAAACTAACAAACTGTCATGGATACCAAAATTAATTCGGCATTCGACTTAGAAAATGCTCAAAGTTGCCGATTTACAATATAGTTACTTCAAAGTAATTTATTAAAAAAATTAATCTAATGTATTCATCTCAGAAAATAGCAGAATCTTAAAGCCATCGGACTATGACTCTTTAAAGCCCCACCGCCACATGCTACCAGGTACCATCACTACCCAGTGGTCTGTCAGTGGTCAGTGATAGGCAGAGACAGTACCTGGAATATCCTATCTCCCCCCTCCCATACCCGCAGCTTCCCGACAGATGCCTCCCCCCCAACCACCCCCTCCCCTTCCTACCCCCACCCCCAACTCCCCACCTGAAGCATCTGCCACTGGCCGGTGTGGCTAAGACATCCATCGATCACGTGACTGCAGCACAGTCAACAGTCGGCAATGCGCCAGTTCCAAGTTGCCGATGTTGGAACCCACCCAGCCACTGGTCAGTGGTCAGTGATCAGTGATCAGTGGTCAGTGATCAGTGGTCAGTGATCAAGAGCGGGGCAGTTAATTTGAATCATAAAAATCGACTTGTATAGTTCGGCTCACATTTGGCGTGTGAACGCGCGGCTGAGGTGGTTTAAGCCTGAATCGACTCATATAATTCGGATTTTATAAACCACCTAAGTAGGTGGTTTATATGAATCAAATTTTATGATTCGACTTATATCGCCCGTGTGAACGCAACCGACTTACTTGAGGTGGGTTAAGGACGTGACAGTCAAGACCTGAGTGTGTTGACTTTCCGGTAACTTTGCCCTATGAAACTGCTAGCTGTGCACAGATATCTTTTTCATAATTTATTTTTAGGGTTTCACTGCCCAGCAGAAGTTTTGACCGTTCCAAACCAATATGATTCAGTCCATACATATCTAGGTCGAACCCACTCTCTCGTGGTGATGTCGCCTAACCGAAAACTGGCGGTGGTCAGACTGGACTTGCTCATGCGCAGATATCAATTTCCGGCTAAAAGTACTGCGTGTGTGAACACGACACTAAATCGATTCATATAAATCGACTTGTCTAAATCGATTTAAACTTTTCCCGTGTGAACACGGCTAAAGATCAGGATGAAGCATTACACCGTAGCAGTGAATAATGCATTGCTACGCATGCCACGCTGGTATGCATACTGACAGGAAGTGGAATTTTATTTAATGCACACTGCACACTGGTAAACATATGTATAAATAATGGATTACGGAAATATTTGGTTTATTTATCTCATGTATGTTATTGGTACAATGGTAGTACAACTTCAATATAATGCACATCAGAAAAAAATGCATCACCACAAGTCAGCACTAGTCACCGCTAGTCATGTGTAGTCACCTCTAGTCAGCACTAGCCACCACTAGCCTCCCCATGTCACCACTATTTACCACTACTCCCCACCAGTCACTATCAGTCACCACCAGCACCACATGTCGCCACTAGTCACAACTAGTCACCACTAGCCACTACAAGTCACCACTAGCCACCACTAGTCGCCACTAATCACAACTAGTCAAAACTACTGATCACTAGCTATCACTGGTCACCACTAGCTATAACAAGTCATAACAAGTCACCACTAGTCACCACTAGTCACGACAAGTCACCACTAGCCACCACAAGTCACCCCTAGTCACCCCTAGTCACCACTAGCCACCACAAGTCACTCCTAGTCACCGCTAGTCACCACAATTCACCACTAGTCACTGGTGCCCACTAGCGGCGCAGCTTCCTGCTGCGCTGATGCTTTGTGGGTAATGTAACCCCTACATTCTGTGTGAGGGTTGTCAGTGGTGTATGTGGGGGCATGTCCGTGTGGCTGTAGGGGAGGGGAGGGGGGTTAAAGCAGTGTTGAAACTCGGACTGAGACTTGACCAGGTGAGACAGGTACTGAGGTATCATATGTTACCACCGCCGGCTATCCACCCCCCTCCCCCCCCCACCAACATCCACCAACTGAAACCCCTCAACCCCTACTGTAATGACCTTCATCCCAGCTTACCAACAACCCACACTCGCCTCAACAGAACAAGGTCACAACAGTGCACAGTTAGTAGAACATTCCATCATTTTTGTTGTCGTTGATTACTCACGGGAAATTTCAATCACGGGAAATTGGTCTTCCTCATTCCACTACCCCTTGCCCTTTCCCAATAGTGTCAAGTGCCAGTCTAGGTAGCGACAAGTATAACATTTTAAATCATTGGTATGTCCCATGGCCTACCAAAAACAGGAAAACAAAAGAAAGAAGGAAAGAAGGAAAGAAGGAAAGAAAGCAAGCAAGCAAGAAAGAAAGAAAGCAAGAAAGAAAGAGGGGGAGAGAGAGGTTGAGGGAGGGGGAGAGAGAGGTTGAGGGAGGATGAGAGGGGGAGGGAGAGGTTGAGGGAGGGGGAGAGAGGTTGAGGGAGGATGAGAGGGGGAGGGAGAGGTTGAAGGAGGATGAGAGGGGATGAGAGAGGATGAGAGCGGATGAGAGAGGGTGATAGATGGAAAGAGAGGGTGAGAGATAGAGAGATAGGGGGAGAGAGGGTGAAGGGGAGGGACTGGGGGGGAGGGAGAGGGGAAGAGAGAGAAAGGAGGTTAAATATAACATTAAATTACCCTACATTCCCATTGGCAGGCCGCATTGGTGCACAGGTGTTAGATCGTCATAAGGTCAGTGGTCTAGCTAAGTGTCTAAATATACAAACCCGCCGGCGTCCAGCTACAGGGGCCGGGCCCTAGATGTACAGGTGTTGCCAGCGAGTCAGCCACCACCTGCTGATCAGGGTGGGCGCTGACCACAGTAATGTGTCAAACAGCTGTAACTGCAGCCCCCGGTTACCACCCCTTACTGGTCAGTGGTCACCTCATGGCAGTCGGCATCTGCGGCACCCTGGTGTGTTATGGGGGACCTGGTGACCACTGCACATGTGTGTGCGCGCATATATATATATTGGAAACAACAAATAAAATACAAAGCAATATACTTAGATAATATGTGCATAACATTTTATACGTTGCATATATATATATATATATATATATATATAGATATATATATATATATATATTCTATATTATATATATTATATATATTATATATATATATATATATGAAGAGTTCAGATGCAAATCCCTATAAATGCCAATCCAAATTTTTTATTTAAATAATAAACTTGTACCTGAAGTTCATTTTAATTCTTACTAAATCCACTTTTCTTGTGATGAAATGGTTATGGAGCAATGAACAACCAAATAATAGGAGTTTAACAAAATGAACTTTATGAAGGTTTGTCTCAATTTTTAGATTGGGGTTTAGAGGGTTTTTGCACCTAAACTGGAAATAGTATCTCTCGCTCTCTCTCTCTCTCTCCCCCTCTCTCTCTCTCTCTTTCTCTCTCTCTCTCTCTCTCTATATATATATATATATATATATATATATATATTGTCTGACTGCTATATACCTTGCGAGATCTGGACATGCCAGGAGGAGAACCAGGTCTGGGGGAGCTGGGGAAGAGGGTGTGTGTGTGTGTGTGGGGGGGGGGGGGGGGGGGGGCGGGGCGGGCAGGGAGAGGGGGGCAGAGGGCCGTTGCCCATCTGTTCATGTGATTGGGTTTGTGCAGCCCAGACAACTAATGACGGCAATTGTCAGTTAGAATGTAATAAATTAAACAAAAGTGAATGGCTGTGGGATAATAAAAACATAAACTAAGAGAACAGTGCCATATATCTGCACACACCCCCATTTTCCTACTATTATATATCGCTCAGCCTCGCAACTGGGTCCAACTCCCATAGGTGTAACAGATCTTTTAGATTGATTGATTGATTGATTGTGGTTATGCACAGCGTCGGCAGCAAAGGCCTAATTATATTCACGGTGAGAAGTGGGTACAATTTAGTGTTTTTTTTTTAATCTATCCATCCATTTACCATTTGTTTTGCTGCATAGAAAATAATTTTAAGTAAATTTAACGGAACATGTTACTGCCATGCATAACCAAAATATATTGTGCGTGTCTTCACTTGAAATATTTCCATAATTAACCATTTAGGTCCTTCAAACTAAAGTAAGAAATAGTATCATGATGCAGATTAATTTGGCATCTTTTCACTTCAAATATCTCCAGGGTGGCCATTTTAAATCAAATTTACTTCTAAGTAGAATAAAGTAGATTACAATGATCAACCTAATTAAACAGTTAGACCAGACGGGATGGCCGAATGAGTTAGAGCATCCGTCTGTCATGTGGTAGATCGTCGGTTCCATCCCTGGTCGAGTCAAAGCAATGACTTAAAAATGTATCCTTGTTAATTCCTAGCCAGGCACTTGGCATTATTAGAATAGGGCAAGGAGCAGTGGAATGAGGAAGACCAATTGTCCACGATTGAAATATCGCCTGAATAAAGCTGCATAGTCCGATGAAAACATCAAATTTTCAAAACCAAAACAATTATCTAGATTTGATTCTACATATCTAATTTAGATACTGCTGCACTTATTAAACATTTGTCACCACAAAGAAGGGAATACTGAGTCAATTTAATATAACATGTTACTGCAGAAGTCTGTGGTGTTAGAGTTTTGGCAAGCTTGCCAAAATTAATGTTGCACATTTGCACTTCAAATATCTCAAAAGTTGACCATTTAAAGTAAAAGTTACTTCAAGCTATAGTAATGTAGATTATAATGACCAATCTAACATATTTGTCTCAGAAAATGACAGAAAATCAAAACCATCGGTCAATGCAACTTTAAACAACTATTGTCCCAACAACAACAACAAAAAGAAGAAAAGGTATCAGACCAAGTGACTTAAATATAAATGCTGATATAACCCAAATATGAAATTGATAGAATTAGAAGTGGTGGAATCTTAGAAATTGCCAACATGGATAACTAAAAATTAGTAGACAATTAGCCTTGTCCGAATACAGATGGCAGAATGGTTTGAGTATCCGATTTCCGTGTGATAGGTTGTGGCATTTGGGGGGTTTTAAACTTGGCTGAGTCAAAGCAATGCCTTAAACATTTAGACTTAGACTGAGACATTCGGCATTCCTAGGATACGGCAATGAGCAGTGGTATGATGAAATCAAATTGAGTGCGATTGAAATCCCCCTTACAGGTGAAATTTAAAAAAAAATACATTAGGTTCAATACTTTTGTTTGAGGTAAATTGTATTATTTTAGATGGTTAACTTTGGAGAAGTGCAAACACGCAAAGTTAAGTTTGACATGTATGTTGAAACTCTAACACCATAAACTTCAGCAATAACTATTAATATTATGTTGACTTCGATGCAGCAACATATGTCTAAGTGTACCAATATCTAAGTTTAACATGTAGGATCAAATGAGTTCTGACGCAAAACCCCATAAACGCCAACCCAGAAGATGAAATAAACATTGCAGTCAAATCCTCAAAAGATTCATTTTGTTGCTTTCCTATTTTTGTTCTCCCTTGCGTCATAACCTTTTCATCACAAGCAAAGTGAAATTACTGAGAATCAAAATGACCTTCAAGTAAAAATCTTGGATTTTAATACAATTTTTGGATTAGCGTTTATGGGGTTTTGCGCCTGAACTCTGTTATGCTTTCGAAAATGTAATACTTTCATTTCACTAGGAAGCTTTAAATTTAACCAATGAATGCAATGCAAACTATGTCAACAGCGAACACAAATATGCAAAGGATATTTTCCAAATTATAAGCTACAGATGCAGTCTAAATTTCATAATCAGATGTTGACATTTCGAGTACACACACTCACTCACTCACGCATAATAAGTGAATGGTAATTACCATACTCAACTTTGAGTGATGCCGGACAGAGAATATCTCTGTACCTTAATCCACACTTTACAAAGAGTTATCTAATCGACACAAGCACCGCTTTACATAGAAAGTCCACAGCATCAAAGCAGATGACACCTTTATGACACTCGCTTAACTGACCCCACTAGGCCCACGGTCCCACACTATTATGCACACGGGCCCATGGCCCCATCGACAGAAGCCCACACTCTTATGGAGAGCCATTAGAAGTAGGTCATGTGTTCTAATTATAGCCCTGACCCTGTGTGCTAAGATGGGATAACGCAGTGGTTGACTGAATGTACAAGGGAATTTTCTAATTAAATCCAGGTTTATTGTGATTCAACGTCAACAGGTATGTGTATGGGTATGTGTATTCAATCAGTTCCGGCTCAGGTTGCTGCAATCTATAATAGGCAGTAATAAGATTTTATATTCACCACCAGGGGTTAAGATGTTAACGGAATTAGGACTCACTCACCAAGACATAATTGTGGAGGATTCGTGATTAGGTTAATTAATTAATTACACACAGACGAGCATTGTCTGATGGCAATTAGAAGGAAATGTTCACCTTTTTATAATATAATATTTGTTTTATAATAATACTAATAATAACAATAACGATAATAACAATAGTATGACTACTACTATTGGTACTATCACTCATAGCGACACTCATATTGTCACTCGTATTATCACTTTGGTTGTTTTGTTTATTTGATTGATGGGGTTTACATCCCATTCCCAGCAACAATCAAGGTCCTATCACAATCAAGGCCATACCATGATGGGTACTGAATTGTGATGCTGCACACTCTTGGCGATTTACTAGTCTTGTCCCACCGGGAGACCAGGCCACCCGCAGCATGACCCAATATCCCACAGTCACATTATCATGATACTGACCTAACCAGTCATTGCCCTATCATATTAATGCCGAGCACCAGGCTATTTCATACTATTACTAGTACTACTACTACCAATGGCACTACTACCAAAACCCCTATTGGCATTACTCTAAAAAGCAATGATAATGACAATAATAATAATACTGAAATGGATTTTGATCAGTTGAACTTTAAGCTGAAATTTAAAAACATCCCTTTCCCAAATGCAATACAGTACAGTAAAACCTCCATAACCGACCACCTCCACAGATAGACCACCACCCTATATCGATCGCTTTATTTAGGACCCAACAATACCATTGTAACCATATTTATAACTCCCTAAACCGACCACCTCCATAAATGGCTGGACCAGATGGGATGGCCGAATGAGTTAGAACCCTCGTCTCCGGTGCTTGTAGATCGTGGGTCCGAACCCTGGTCGAGTCAAACCAATGACTTAAAAATGTATACTTATCGCTTCCGAGTCAGGTGCTCGGCATTATTAGGATAGGGCAAGGACTGGTGTGCTCAGTATCAGGATAATGTGACTGAGTGGGATACCAGGTCATGGTGCCAGCGGCCTGGTTTCCCAGTGGGACAGCACTATAAAGTCGTATTGAGTGCACACTGTCACAAGTCGATACCCGTCCTAATATGACCTTAATTGTTGCTAGGACGTAAAACAATGACAAACAAACAAAACCTCCCTATGTGGACCACTTAAAGTTGGTCCTGAGGTTGGTCGATTTAGAGAGGTTTTACTGTACTAGGGGACTGATGGCTATAGTCTGATATGAGGGTATTTTTGGTGGGGTTGGACTGATTGGACAGCAATGTACATAATATATCACCAGAATTGTGCATTATCGATATAAAAAAACCAGAACACCCAGCCATTCAGACATTCTAATGGAAACCACAATTAAAGTGAAATATCAAATCAGATTGGCGACAACAGCTTAGAGTGCCGAGAGCTATCAGCGGCTCCCTGCGCGGTGACCTCTGACCCCTTAACGGGTGCTGAAGTAGCTGAAGTTGGAGGGGGGGGGGGGCGGAGGAGGGAGGAGAGGGGCTGCCTGGCTTCACAGCACCCATATAGCACTTATTACCGCGCCCTCTGTCGGCATCTCGCCGCATTGTCCCACCTTACACATCCTTGTGTGGTCAGTACGGTGGGCACCTCCCTCACTTAACCCGCTGACCCCAGAGCACACCGCCTAACCCCTAACCCCTACTAACCCCTTACGCACCTGACCCTCTCTACAAAGAACCCACCCCCCTCTCTCCCCATCCCCGGTGCCGTACCCCCCGCCGCGCCCTGGTCCCTATCTCATCCCCACCCCTTCTCTCACCCCCACCCCCTCCCTCCCCCCAGCTCCACCTGCCAGTCCCTCCCTCACCCCCCAGCCTCAGTTCCTCCCTCACCCACTACCCACACCCCTGGTCCCTCACTCCCCCACCTCTACCCAAACACGCCGGTGTCGCGGTTTCAGTTCTCAACCAGTTTCAGTTCTCAACATCGCTTCTGCGCATGCATCTAAATCTCAATGCAACATATTCAACATGGCCCCTATGGGCGTTTGCCAACTTGTGTGTTTCATTTAACAATATACAGTCGGTATATGAGGTTTTAAGGGTTTTAGAGTGATTTACATATTAGAAATCACCAAACACAGACATCAACAACAACCGCAAAGTTGTCACTCGAATCCACGCATGCGCAGAAGCGACAGTTGAGAACTGAAACTGGTTGTGAACTGAAACCGCGACACCGGTCCTTCCTTCACCCCAGGTCCCTCACTTCACATCAGCTATCCCTTCCACCCTATCAGTTCACACCGCCACCACCCATCTCGATCTTGATCGATAACCAACACAAAGATAAGCTGCTGCTGAACTATGCTGAATTCACGTTTTTATTAAAGCTGCATAGTCCGATGAAATATCAAATTTTCAAAACCAAACCAATTATCTAGATTTGATTTTACATATCTAACTTACATACTGATGCACTTATTAAGCATTTCTTTCTGCGTAGAAGGCAATACTGAATCAATTTAACAGAACCTGTTACTACAGACATCTATGGTGTCATAGTTTTGGCAAGCTTGCCAAAACTAATTTTCCATGTTTGCAATCAAAATATCTAAAAGGTTTACCATTTAAAATAAAAGTAACTTTGAACTAATGTAAAGTAGATACTAGTGATCGATCTAATATATTTATCTTAGAAAAAAATACAGAAATTCAAAACCAACGGACTATGCAACTTTAATGTTAAATATATTAGTGTTATCTATACATTGGATGTATAGTGTGACAAACACATAATATATATACACGATATATCTGATAGTATATTTCAATTCAAGTTAATTTCTTTGTTTTCAGAGTAGACAAGCAAAGCATCATAAACTCGTATGAATATACATAATATATATCACATTATATTTCAATTCAGCTTGTCTGACAAAGCTATTAATAGTATCGTGATTGTCCTAATCAGCTTTTATAGGAAAAAATCCCCGACGCGAGTGATGTATTCAGGGTAGGCAGGTACCGGGCGCAGCCGGGGATGGCGCCACCAGTCGCGAGATGATGGAGGCAGTACAGTATGTAGTGTAATATTAACAATAATTAGCACATAATAATAATTAAGAGGGGTTAATTCCCTTCCGCGCCTTTATACTCGCATAATGCGTTATACATCACATATGTGTAGACGTATATACATGTATCTGTATGTATATATACATGTATATATGCATTATGCATCTATACATACGTATATATTAAAAGTATTATTACCCCCCACATCCCCCATACACTCCTCACATTCCCATACACCCCTATTGACCCCCATTACCCATACCCATCCACTTCCTCTCATACACTACACTCCCACCCCCATACAATACCCACCCACCCACCTACCCCCTTCCACCCCCATCATACCGACACCCCCCCCCCCCTCCCCCTTGAATGTCATTATAAGGAATTGTCCAACGTGATGATTAATGATACGTGTCTCGCCAACAGTCCACCTTTCCTTTCACACACACACGGTTCTTGTCCCCTCCCTGGCCAATCTTTCACCCGACCTCCACCCACCACCCCCCACCCCCACCTCCACCACCACGGCCCATTCTTTTTGGGCGTACCTTACGAACAGGAGGCGCCGTGGACAACGGCAACCCTACAATTCAAAGGCCGGTCGGTCTAAGGTCTCCCAGTCCCCCCCCCCCCCCCCCCCTCCCCCCGCCAAACCCCCACCCCATCTGTTGCGCTGAATGCTCGCTAGGGGGCGATAACAAACTGACCACGCAAATAAAATGAAATTTAAAAAAGACCAGAGAAATCATCAAACTCTGAAGGGTTTTTCTGTCTAGTTATCCTTTAAACAAGCGGCATAAAGTTACTATCCGTACCATTTAATGTTTTAAGAAAATCCCTCTCATCACACTGTTTATATAAAGTCAAGGCAACGAAAGGAAGTCACACGAATTACACATTCCTACACCAACAAGTATTAAAATCGTGATCGATTGTTTCCCAAGGAAGTGCAATCACACACACACACATGCATGTTTGATTAACAGTACGAGAAGCACTAGAACTTACTAGAACTAGAAGTACTGGAAGTAGAAGTACTAGAAGTATTAGAAGTACTGGAAGTAGAAGTACTAGAAGTACTGGAAGTCCTGGAAGTCCTGGAAGGACTGGAAGTAGAAATACTAGAAGTACTAGAAGTACTTGAAGTACTGGAAGTACTGGAAGGACTGGAAGGACTGGAAGTAGAAGTCCTGGAAGGACTGGAAGTAGAAGTACTAGAAGTACTAGAAGTACTAGAAGTACTGGAAGTACTGGAAGTACTGGAAGTCATGGAAGTACTAGAAGTACTAGAAGTACTAGAAGTACTAGAAGTACTAGAAGTACTAGAAATACTAGAAGTACTAGAAGTACTAGAAGCACTAGAAGCACTAGAATCACTAGAAGCACTAGAAGCACTAGAAGTACTAGAAGTACTAGAAGTACTAGAAGTACTAGAAGTACTAGAAGTACTAGAAGTACTAGAAGTACTAGAAGTACTAGAAGCACTAGAAGCACTAGAAGCACTAGAAGCACTAGAAGCACTAGAAGCACTAGAAGCACTAGAAGCACTAGAAGCACTAGAAGCACTAGAAGCACTAGAAGCACTAGAAGTACTAGAAGTACTAGAAGTACTAGAAGTACTAGAAGTACTAGAAGTACTAGAAGTACTAGAAGTACTAGAATTACTAGAAGTACTAGAAGTACTAGAAGTACTAGAAGTACTAGAAGTACTAGAAGTACTAGAAGTACTAGAAGCACTAGAAGCACTAGAAGCACTAGAAGCACTAGAAGCACTAGAAGCACTAGAAACACTAGAAGTACTAGAAGTACTAGAAGTACTAGAAGCACTAGAAGCACTAGAAGCACTAGAAGCACTAGAAGCACTAGAAGTACTAGAAGTACTAGAAGTACTAGAAGTACTAGAAGTACTAGAAGTACTAGAAGTACTAGAAGTACTAGAAGTAGTTTGAAGCTGAATGTCTGCAGTTGTAATACTACAATATTTACGAGTGACTAGAGAGTGAAGCTTTGTCCAAATTGCTTGGCCATCTTCACCTTGACCTTGACCTTGACCGCGGCCATCTTACCACCGGACCGGTCAGCATTGCCTCGTCCAACATTACAGGTCCATAGGTCACCATCTGAATCACCTTGAAGGTTCGGGACTCGTGACCTTTGAAATTCATATCGATTTCTGTAGCAGGTGAGGGTGTATGCGTCGCATTACTACTAATACTACTGTGACACAATTATTTGTAGACGCAAAAGGTTACAAATATTTGATGCACTGTAACAAAAAACACCAACTCATTGAATTTGAAACATTCATTTAAATTTATGCGGATTTATGCAACTTAAGTGGCAAAAGATTTGGTTGTACTGATTATAAATCGAGATCTATCGAGATGCCGTGTTGTTCTATCATTAATCGGGGGATGGCCATGGGATCATGGGTCCGAACCTTGGTCGAGTTAAACCAATGACTTAAAACTTGATACTTGTTGCTTCCTAGCCAGGCACTCGGCATTATTAGGATAGGGCAAGGACTGGTTGGCTCAGTGTCAGGATAATGTGACTGAGTGGAATAACAGGTCATGGTGCTGGTGGCCTGGTCTCCCAGCCAGTGGAGCAGCACTATGAAGTCACCATGAGTGCACACTGTCACAAGTCGGTACCCATCCTAATAAGACCTTAGAATAAGTTAGATGTTGCTAGGACCTAAAACAACAAACAAATATATTAAACTGAAAAGAGCGCAGAGGAATAAGGGGGCAAAGAGAAGAAAAGAGAGGGAGAGAGACGAAAAGAGAGGGAGAAAAAGAGACGAAAAGAGAGGGAGAAAAAGAGAAGAAGAGAGAGGGAGAAAAAGAGAAGAGGGGAATAAGAGCAATAGAAGGAAGGAAAAGCCAGGAAAAGGAAGGAAAGGCCAGGAAAAGGAAGGAAAATGCAGGAAAATGAAGGAAAGGACAGGAAAGGCCAGGGAAACGAAGGACAGGCCAGGAAAACGAAGGAAAGGCCAGGACAATGAAGGAAACACCAGGAAAATGAAGCAAGGGCCAGGAAACGAAGGAAAAAGCAGGAAAACGAAGGAAAGGCCAGCGAAACGAAGGAAAGGCCAGAAAATGCCAGGAAAACGAAGGAAAAGCCAGGAAAACGAAGGAAAAGCCAGGAAAACGAAGGAAAAGCCAGGAAAAGCCAGGAAAACGAAGGAAACACCAGGAAAAGCAAGGGAAACGAAGGAAACGCCAGGATATTAAAGGTGCATTGTCCGAAGCACCAGAAGCACCAGAAACACCAGAATTAACTAATGATTCAGTACAGCATATACAGAATAATCTGTCAATTTATAACCCGTTGGACAATAACTTTGAGACAACCATTAAACAAGGGAGACCACTAACCAATTAGGTCAATCTCATGACCTTATTAGTCCTGCCCTCATTCCCAGTACCATATATGGCATTAGTCAGTTTCCAGACTACCTACACATTAATAGGTCATTCCTCATCACGTGACCATCGTGAGATGTGAATCTGCGCCACAACAACAAGACTTTTGACAAGCTTGCCGAAATGATTTTGGGTTCTTTCAGCTCAAATTGCCCCAAAATTAGCCATTTTATCATCGAAATGACTCAGGAATAATATATACTAGGTTATTATAGTGAACCTGATATATTTATCTCAAAAATGATGCAAGAGTTCGAAAGCCATTGGACTATGTAACTTTAAGAGGGTATGAGAGGAGAAGAGGGAAGTGGTAGGGTAGTGGGAAGACGGGTAAATAAGGAGTGGGAAGAGAAGTGAAGAGAATACAAGAGTAAAGGTGGCATTCCTTACACGCGTAATGCGTAATGCGTTATGCGAATGCCATCATTCCTTACACGCGTTATGCGTTATGCATGTAGATACAGGGCTAAAGACTGGGGGCTACCCTTTGCTGGTGTAGTTACAGGGTTTAAAAGACTCTGTCCGTAATTATCAGTCGCCTCCTCCAGCCTTATATCAATGGACAAATGCGACTGATGCTTTTCTATCCGCACCACCTTGTCCTGGCTATCCGTAATTATCAGTCGCCTCCTCCAGCCTTATATCAATGGACAAATGCGACTGATGCTTTTCTATTCGCACCACCTTGTCCTGGCTATCCGTAATTATCAGTCGCCTCCTCCAGCCTTATATCAATGAACAAATGCGACTGATGCTTTTCTATTCGCACCACCTTGTCCCGGCTGTCCGTAATTATCAGTCGCCTCCTCCAGCCTTATATCAATGGACAAATGCGACTGATGCTTTTCTATTCGCACCACCTTGTCCCGGCTGTCCGTAATTATCAGTCGCCTCCTCCAGCCTTATATCAATGGACAAATGCGACTGATGCTTTTCTATTCACACCAGCTTGACGCATTACGCACCGATCGCTACATGGACCGATCGGGGAAATGGATTCGCATTCGCATTCACATTCACATGCGCATTCACATTACGCATGTAAGGAATGTAGCTCATAGGTTTTAAGGCATTTCGATTTGTTGTCGCATTCGCATTCGCATTACGCATGTAAGGAATGCGACCTTAAAGAAAACAAGAACATGAGTGAGAAGCGAAGAGCATATATATTTTGTAATTGCATCATTTGTCAAATATGTAAGAGATTTAAATACTTGAATGCTCGCTATATCTGCATGAAGTATTCATATTCTAGAAATATCAACTACATTTAATTAAGAATTACTAATAATATCCCTGATATGCTCGGTATAATTAACCTGGAGCTAAGTACGTTGTGTAACTTTGCTTAAAAATAACTAAGTTAGGAGATATTTGAAGAGTTCGGGTGCAAAACCCCGTAAACTCCAAGCCCAAAATTGATATAAACATTGAATAAATCCTTTAAACAGTTTATTTTCTCACTTTTTTGTTCATTGCTCCATAATCAGGTCAACACAAGTAAAGTGGAATTAGTGAGAATTAAAATTATTTTCCAGTAAAAATATTTTAGTTTAATTCAATTCTTTTTATTGGCGTTTAAGTGGTTTTGCGCCCGAACTCTTCATTTGAAGCGTAAACATCCCAAATCAATTTCGGCATGTTCCTCTAACCTCTGACACCATCGGTTTCAGTAGTAACATGTTCCATTATTTATAGTATCAAATGCAGTATGTACTTAGTATGCCATTCGATGCAAGACCATATTCTGAATAAGCGCACCAGTATCTAAGTTAGAGATGGACGTTGAAATATCGATAAGTGTTTTGCTTTTGAAAATTTGATGCTTTTATCAGACAATGCAACTTTAAATAGGGCAGCATTCCTTGAACCCAATGGGCCCGTGAACCAGGAAGTTACATATTAGGGGGCGTGGCTTACTATTTATATTCAGTTAGAATAATAAATCAATTAACACAAGGTATTATAATAGAACATTTAGCTACTGCATAATGAGCTGGCAATCCAACAGCCATATCTGTCCTGTCCCCGCATTCACACTTGCAGAACAGGGACACAATTGACGCCATAAAATTCAAATCTTGGCTAATGGTGGGGAGTGTCTTAATTAGAATACGCAAGGCAGACGCAGTTAAGTGCACAGATAAACGCGGCGGTGGGTGGTGCGTGGTGGGTTGGTTGGTTGATGGAGTTTTACTTTTACGTCCTGGCAACATTTAAGGTCATATCAGGACGCACTCATGGCGACCTTTATAGTACTGCCCCACTGGGCCACCAGGCCACCAGCACCATTACCTGATATCCCACTCAGTCATATTACCCTGACACTGAGCCAACCAATCCTTGCTCTGTCCTAATAATGCTGAGCGCCTGGCTAGGATTAGGAAGCGACAAGTATAAATGTTTATGTCTTTGATTTGACTTGGTCAGATTTCGAACCCATGTGTTCGAACCCATGTGTTCGAATTAAATGATCTACCAAAATGGGAGACGGACGCTTAATGGCCGGTACACACCTACCGTTTGTGCGCGCACACCTCCCGTTTACGATCGAAAACTGCCCGTTTCGCGCACAAAAATCGCTAGGTGTGCGCCCCCCGCGCACACCTAGCGATTGCGATTCGCGCATAAAACTAAGTTTTTAGTGCTAAAAGCGGCCATTTACGATTGCGATTCGCGATTCGATAAACGAATCAGCCCGTTTTCAGTTTTAAGCGGATCGGGTCGAGTCGCGAGTTTTAGTGCGCGAATCATAAACGGTAGGTGTGTACCGACCATTACTCATTCGGCCGTCCCGTCGCGGGTGGTGTGTGGTGTGTGAGTGAGTGGTGTGTGGGTGAGTGGGTGTGGGGATGGTAGGAGTCACCAGTAGGTGGCGATAAATCAGCTACGTTCAGGAACATTGCTCCAGTATTTAATTTTAAATGAAGGTTACTTCAAATTAAAATAAGGGAGATTATAACAATCAACTTAAGTTAATGTATTTATCTCAGTAAAACCTAAAATAAAACTGAAGCCCATCGGACTATGCAACTTTAACGTCAACACACGAGGACAGTTTTGTTACAGGCAGTCGGCAACATTGCGCATTTAATAACAATATCTAACATCTGCCTGAGTAATTAATGGCTAACGAATCGGTTAACAATTAACCACACGTGCCCACCTCCCCACATCGGACCTGTTAACAATTGGCAACGCGTGCCCACCTTCCCCCACCTGAGCGCGGCCGGTTGAAACTCTCGTCGTCATGGCAACAAGGGGCTTGGCGCGGAGGTATAAATCTGCGCCGGGCCCTCCCGACGCGCCATCCACTCACACACACACCCAGCAGACGACAATTGTCTCCGCGACGCCACGTCACGTGACGACCGTAGTCGCCATGGCCACTGTTGCTAGCGTCGGCCATTAGGGCGGATTAAGGCGGGGGCTTGGGTTTCTAACCAGCCTAACTACCTGCGTCGCACCTGTTGAAGGCTATTGCGAAGCGAAGTCGAGGCAGCGGGTTCCGATTGACCAATCAGCGCGCGCCGCGCCGCGTAGTGTGCGGAGCAGACACCAGGTGGCGGGACCGAGCAGGCGCAGGCGGCGGGTTTCCCGGCAAGTGTACTGCATGCACGTACATTAAACATGGGAATGCTGCCTTCCGTCTGGCCAAATATCTCCCGTAATTAGGTTGTATAATACTGCGTTATCGGTAAACATATATGATAATGATTCACACATACACACATGGTCTCTCTCTCTCTCTCTCTCTCTCTCTCTCTCTCTCTCTATCTCTATCTCTCTCTATCTCTCTCTCTATATATATCTCTATCTCTTTCTTTCTCCGCTTGTCTCTCCTTTCTATATATATATATATATATAGACGCCAATCCAAAAATGGAGACAAACATTGGAATCAAACCTACAATTTTGTTTCTTTATATTCCTAGTTTTTTCGTTATTGCTCCATAACCACATGATCATAATTAATATGAAAAGAAAAATTAGTGAGAATGAAAATTATTTTTTAGTTAAAAATATGTTATTTAAACTACATCATACATGTTTGGATTGACGTTTACTTGGTTTTGCACCTGAACTCTTCACATATATATATATATATACATATATATACATATATATACATATATATATACATATACATATATATATACATATATATACATATATATACATATATATGCATATATATATATACATATATATACATATATACATACATATATAATATATATATAGCAGCCTCAGACATTATATAAGTATATATAGTTCGTTGGTTGTTGGAGTTTTACGTTCTGGCAACATCTAAGGTCATATCATGCAACTTTAAGAAACGTACCGCATATGTATCCAACCAATTGTCCACAGTTGAAATCTCCCCCCCCCCCCACCAATGAACATATAATGCTAATAACGTATTAATAATGTTTGTTCGACATAGCCTATGTATATATATAACCATCAAGCCAACGTATTTATCTCAGAAATTGTAGAAATTCAAAACCATCGGAATACGCAACTCTAAGATGCATACCGCATATATTAAAGCTGCATGGTCCGATGAAATATCAAATTTTCAAAACCAAACCAATTATCTAGATTTGATTTGACATATCTAACTTAGATACTGATGCACTTATTAAGCATTTGTTTCGGCGTAGAAGGCAATATTGAGTCAATTTGACAGAACCTGTTACTGCAGAAGTCTATGGTGTCAGAGTTTTGGCAAGCTTGCCAAAACTAATTTTCCATGTTTGCATTAAAAATATCTCAAAAGTTTACCATTTAAAATAAAAGTAACTTTGAACTAATGTAAAGTAGATTCTAGTGATCGATCTAATATATTTATCTTAGAAAAAATACCAAAATTCAAAACCATCGGACTATCCTACTTTAATATATGTCCAATTTAAGTAGCAATGTCAAACCAACATTATTATTATTACTTACTTATAGAGATAAAATTCTTCATAGAATGGACGACATGCATAGATGTACTAAATCTTTCCGGTAAGGAAAAAAGTTGTTTACCGGCATTAATGACAGTGGGACGGCAGTTTGAGTAGCGCGTGAAGTGCTGGTGTGGGGGCGTGGCCATTAAATGCGCACTGAGGGGTAAAACAGTGAACTGTTGGGGGTAATGGCCAGTAACCGGTGCCAGCGCTGTAACTGTAAGGACTGCGGAGATGGCCTGAGGTTAGTACCGCCATAATGTTTAGTTTGTTATCTGGCTTAGGCTGTCATTGTGAAAAAATAACTGCACAAATAGGTCTGACAAAATCCCTCTATCCTAACCCCCCCCCCCCCAATATCCACCCGCTGCCGCCGCCGCAGCTCGACCATATGCACATACACACATACCACACACATACAACACACACACCACACACACATAGATACACAGACCACACACATACATACACTACACACAGACACCACACAGACACACACCACGCATATATATATGTAGTGGTCTGCACTGCCCTCTCGGGCAAGGAGCCGCATAGACAGGTAGGTGAGGGTAGTATGGTGATATCAGGGAGCCTAGGTGGTGAATGGTTAGCACACTGGCCCGGAATGCAAAGAGATGTGGGTTCGAGTCCTGCTCTAGGTGCAATATTTCTCATTTTCATTACCCCCATGACACTGGTTTCCGGAACCATGATCCTGTACAAGCTACACACTGTATAGTTGTTGAACCTACCCTATGTATGTATATATATGTAAGTGCATTGCCTATATGTATGTAATGTAAGCATTAAAAGACTTACAATTCCAGGGTTACAAGTGTAGTAGTCTGCACTGACCTCTCAGGCAAAGAGCCGCATAGACAGGTAGGCATAGGTAGTGTGTTGATATCAGGGAGCCTAGTTGGTGTAATGGTTAGCACACTGGCCCGGAATGCAAAGAGATGTGGGTTCGAGTCCTGCTCTAGGTGCAATATTTCTCATTTTCATTACCCCCATGACACTGGTTTCCGTGACCGTGATCCTGTACAAGCTACACACTGTATAGTTGTTGAACCTACCCTATGTATGTATATATATGTAAGTGCATTGCCTATATGTATGTAATGTAAGCATTAAAAGACTTACAATTCCAGGGTTACAAGTGTAGTAGTCTGCACTGACCTCTCAGGCAAAGAGCCGCATAGACATGTAGGCATAGGTAGTGTGTTGATATCAGGGAGCCTAGGTGGTGTAATGGTTAGCACACTGGCCCGGAATGCAAAGAGATGGGGGATCGAGTCCCGCTCTAGGCGCAATCTTTCCCATTTTCATCACCCCCACGACATATCCAACATGCCACATAGATACACACAGCACACACAGACACACACCCATAGCTCGACCACATATCACACACACAGACATCCACTATCCCCACAGCACGACCACACACCACACACAGACATGTATATATATATATATATATATATATACCAAACATAGACACACCCCACCCACACTACCAGACGCGGTGGCCGATTCGGTAGAGCGCAGACCTCCCGGAGCTCGATTCCCGGTCGAGTCAAGCCAATGACTTACTAAATTGATACTTGTCGCTTCCTTAGCTTGGCGCTCTGCATTCATCAAATAGATCAGGACTGGTTGACTCAGTGTCAGGATAATGTGACTGAGTTGGATATCAGGTCATGGTACTGGCAGCCTGGTTTTCCAGTGGGACAGCACTATAAAGTCACCATGATTGTGCACTGTCACAAGTCGGTACCCATCCTGATATGACCTTAGATGTATGCAGGACGTAAAACTCCAACTAACAACCAACCTTAGGGTAATATCGTCAGTGTGCTGGTTGGTGGTAATGTTGATCCATTCAGCAAGACACAAACACAAAGCAGACGACATTTGGCGGTCACTCAGTAAAATCTTAACTACCCATTCTAAGTTGTATATTTCTTAACGGCTCATAACGACTAGCGAAGCTGAACCAGGTATTGTAAGCTGCAGCTCATTCTACCTTGGTTTGTTTAATATATATTATTATTAACATCAAAGGGTATTTGGACAATGCTGTCCGAATTTACAACAGGAGATATGGCAATTATTAACGCATACATAAATATATGGATGTTTCACCACAATACATTTGTGCACGTGTATGCAGTTTAAAGTTGTGTGTGGGTGTTATGTCCTAGCAACATCTAAGGTAATATCAGGATAGGTACCGACTTGCGACAGTGCACACTCATGATGATTGCATAGTGCTGCGCCACCAGCACCGTTACCTCCTATCCCACTCAGTCACCTTATCCCAATACATGTACTGAGCTAACCAGTCCTTGTCCTATCCTAGTAATGCCAATCGCCAGGCTAGGTAATGACAAGTATCCATTTTTAAGTCATTGATTTGACTTGGCTGGGCTTCGACCTCCGGACCTTCCACACAAGAAGTCTGCACTCTTAAGGCCCTGTCACATTATGCCATATTGCGTCAGTGTATGTGTCATATGGCAGAATTTTGAAGATGCTAAAAAATACTATGTATGCCAAACTTACCCATAACTTATCTCAGCATACACCAGTGGACTGTTAACGAATACTACTCTTGCCAAACATACCCATAACTTGTCTCAGCGTACATCAGCGTACACCAACGTGTTGGCGCAAAATCACATTTGTCAGCATACGATGATGCAATACGACATAGTGTGACTGGGCTTTACTGATTCAGCCACCCCGTCCAGTTTAACATGTGTCACGTGAAGAAATATGACAATTCATATTTCTTATTACATTAGTATTTCAATTTGAGGTGGCACTTGCTATAATGCTGAGTCATTATTAATGTGTGTTAACCATATGGGATGTCCACAGAAGTCCAACAAGTCCTTATGTTCGGATCCCTGATTTGAACATCGGCCAAGTCAACCCATCGGCCAAGTCAACTTTTTAAAATGCATACATGTCACTACCTAGCCTAGATAAAAAATTCACCCTGTACTAGTACATGGGTGAAGGACAACGTAGTATGAATACGGGCAAAAATTGCTTTAGTATGAAACAGGAACTAGAAACTGTGGTTCCAAGATCAAACGGCTACATATATTGGCACAGAGTTGGGAAAATGGGAGAGAATGCAAAAAGACAAGATGGCCGCCATAGAACGCCATCGATTTCACCTTTAAATTGTATGTTTTATTATATTTTTCAACTCAAAGGTAGCGGGGAAATAATAAGACATATGTAAAGAATAATTGTTGCTTCTCTCATTTCATTTCCCCGCATTTTCGATCGTTTTCATATAGGGCTGGTATTCACCAGTGTACTGTGAGTACAGGGTGAATCCTTTATATATACCTAGACTAGTGCTTGGCATTACTACTAGTACTAGGATAGGGCAAGGAGCAGTGGCATGAGGAATACCAATTATCTGTGATCGAAATTTCATTTCCTTAATCAAGTTTAAAGTTGCATAGTCCTATGGTTTTAAATTTCTATATAAATATATTAGATCGATCACTAGTATCTACTTTACATTAGTTCAAAGTTACATTCTAAGATTATAATATCAACGGTTGCGTGTTAATTATTTCATTCATAATGCAACTAACTACTAAAGTTATTTGCTCACTTAATTAATTAATTAATTAATTAATTAATAGCTGGTGGGGCGAGTGCCAAGTCTACCGTGACCTCTCTGTGACCCCCGGGATCCGACAGTGTTTCCCGCGCTGTGGAATGTCGTCTGGTCGCCGAATGACGTCTGGCACTGAGATTCTCCCCATTACTAAATGTCACTGATAAATCCAACTAAATTAACAAAAAACATATCTCCATCACGGCTGAAGAAATAAATGAAGATCCACAAACGGAAACAGCATCTCTTCATAGTCATTGATTTAGACAATGGGTGCCATTTACTACAAATTCACCGTTGCACATATTTTACCGTAAGTGATCGGCGAATGTTGGTGAGATGGGACTCGGGTGAATAATACAATTCGGCGCTAGGGAAGCCCACAGAAGGACCAGTGCAATTCCCAGAGTACGCATGCCTCCTGGAATTAGTACTAGTGCTAACTAAATGTAGCGAATTGTTTTTCATCATTCCACCCCACCTTAATACTAGATAATACTACCCTGAAACTAGTACTAGTAGTAGCCACAGAGATCAATTTTGGAAATCGTCGGTTTCAAACCAATCACTTCCTGGAAGGTGTATCGTCTGTGTGTCTCTTCTGGTTCTCTCTATGTGGCTCTCTCTGGGTCTCCCTGTCTCTCTGACACCCTCTCTCGATTTCCCCCTTCCCTCTCTCTCTCTCTCTTTCTCTCTCTGTGTCATTCTTCATGTCATCCTCTCTCTCACATTGTCTCACTTTCCACATTTCTCTCCTCTTCTATCTCTCTATCACCCTATCTTACTTTCCCCATCACCCCCCCCTCTCTTTCTGTCTCTCCATCTCTCTCTTTGTCACCCTGCCTCACTTTCCCCTGTCCCCCATCTCTATATCGTCCTCCCCCCTCGCTCTCTCTCTCTCTTTGTCACCCTGTCTCACTTTCCCCTGTCCCCCATCTCTATCTCTTCCTCCCTCTCTCTGTCTGTCTCTCTGTCTCTCTCTGTCACCCTGTCTCACTTTCCCCTGTCCCCCATCCCTATCTCTTCCTCCCTCTCTCTCTGTCTCTCTCTGTCACTCTGTCTCACTTTTCAGGTGCAATTAAGATGCAGTTAAAGCTGCATAATCTGATGAAAGCAAAGCGTTTCAGAAAATAAAACATAGGCCTACATTTGCTCATACATATCCAACTTCAATATTGGTGCAGTCATTAAAGCTGCATAGTCCGATGAAATATCAAATTTTCAAAACCAAACCAATTATCTAGATTTGATTTTACATATCTAACTTAGATACTGATGCACTTATTAAGCATTTGTTTCTGCGTAGAAGGCAATACCGAGTCAATTTAACAGAACCTGTTACTGCAGAAGTCTATGGTGTCAGAGTATTGGCAAGGTAGCCTAAACTAATTTTCCATGTTTGCACTCAAAATATCTAAAAGGTTTACCATTTAAAATAAAAGTAACTTTGAACAACTGTAAAGTAGATACTAATGATCGATCTGATATATTTATCTAAAAAAAAAAAACAGAAATTAAAAACTATCAGACTATGCAACTTTAAAGCGGAATAGTTCGATGAAACTATCAAACCTTCCCTTCAAGCCCTATACTTCACGATATGAACTCTGATCTATCTATACTTGCATAGTTTTTAGGTCTTTTTTATGGGTTTTTTTATGACAAGTTTTTTATTCTGCCCATAACGTATAAGCTCCTGTGAGGGTGTTTGTTTTCAAAGCTGGACAGCAGAGAGAGAGAGAGAGAGAGAGAGAGAGAGAGAGAGAGAGAGGGAGGAAGACATAGAGATGGGGGACAGAGGAAAGTGAGACAGGGTGACAGAGAGAGACAGGGGGACAGAGAGACAGAGAGAGAGGGAGGAAGAGATGGGGGACAGGGGAAAGTGAGACAGGGTGACAAATAGAGAGAGAGAGAGATGCAGAGAAAGAGAAAAAGGGGGGATGATGGGGAATGTGTTTAGATAAATATACCAGGTTGATCACTGTAATCTAGCATTGCTTTAGTTTAAAGGAACTTATTTTAGACTAGATGTTTGCAGTAAAAAACATACCAATTTAATTTTGGCAAGCACATCACAATTCTGACACCACAGTGTTCAGTATTAATAGATTAATTACTTAGGTTCTATTAAATTGGCTTGGCGTCCGCTTCTAAGTTTGTTTTATTTAACGACACCTCTAGAGCGCATTGAGTTTCATCATCAGCTATTGAACATCAAAGATATGGTCATTCGGACATGTTTCTTTGGAGGAAAGCCGCTGCCTCCTCATAGGCTACTCTTTCCGATAAGCAGCAAGGGGTCTTTCCCACAGACAGGACAGCACCTACAACAGCCTTTGATGAACCCGGTGTCGACCACTGGTTGGAACAGAAAATAGCCCAAACTGCAAATGCGTCCACTGAGCAGGATCGATCGGATGATCCACACCTTCACAGATGGACACTCTACCGCCTGAGCTACGTGCAGCACCAAATGCTTAATAAGTGCACTCGTACCTAAGTGGGACACGTAGCATCAAATCTAGGCATGAGCTTTGAATTCGAAAACTTGATACGTTTATCAGGCTATGCAGCTTTTGTTTTAAGGAGAAAAATCTAAATTTTATCTGGGTCAGTAAATTTTACGTGGATAAATACAGGTATCTATCTGCCTGGAATGGCCAGTTATTTGTGTATATGTTGTTAATAAGACCACACCCATCTGCAACAAAAGCACCTGCCTTCATATTTAAATCTGTAAACCAATCAAACGTATCTGGGTTTGATCTTTCATATCCACTTCAACTACCTTTGCACTCAGTAAACATATATTGCCCTTTTCTGTTCGTGTGTTACGCTACTAGTACTATGCTCAGATACGGCCTATATATATGTCCACCAGTACAGTGTGCACACCAAAATTAAATTAGCACATTTTCACAAGCATCCTCAAAGCTAGCCATTAAAACAACATAACAACGTAACTTCAACGTGACGCAAATAGGTCATGACGATCAACCTAATAATATATTCTTTTAAAGAAAATGTGAAAATCCCCAAACCATCAGATTAGGTCACTTTAGCCCCGTTTACACGGGCGATTTAAAACGTTTCATATGAACCCACTTGCCTAGATCGACTCACATTTGCCGTGTAGACGCACCTCTGTGGCGTTTTAGGGCTGAATCGATTCATATGAAACGCTTCATCTATACCACCTCAGGAGGTGGTTTATTTGAAGCGATTCAGCTGGTTCCCGGCAGTGTTAGGGCCCGATTAGGTGGTCGCCGGCTACAGGCACACCACAGGCTGCTGGTTCCCGGCACCAAAACACTCTTTAAACTCTGTCCGTGTAAACGCACCTCAAAAACGCCTCATATAAATCGCTTTGTCTAGATCGTTTCACAATTCCCCGTGTAAACACGGCTTTTAACTATTAAGAGAATATAGCTATGGCAATTTAGTAAAGCGGGGCCACATGGGACACCCACAGAGGTCTATCAGATGGTAAGAGTCGACGGGATGACCTCAGGAATGCCCCCCACCACCCCCACACACACCCTCCGCACCACCAACACCCCCACCACCCACCACCCACCACCCACCACCCCACATGGTGGTCACTCAGTGGTCAACGTGATGGAGAGCCTTAGTAACCATCCCCAACACTACCCAATCGCCAACCCTCAGTTTTTGTTTTCAGGTGCTACTAACAAATCGTCCACTCGCTACATAATCTGATGAAAGCATCAAATGTTCTAAACCAGAACACTCATCTAGATTTGTTTCTACATATATATTAGTTAGATATCATTGCTGCATTTGAAGGGGATTACTAGTCAATTTAATAGAACCCTACGTTGTGTACAATCTTTTTATGTGTGCAAACATTAATTTTGCATGCTTTCACTTCAAATATTTCCAAGGTTAGCCATTTAAAGGAAAAGTCCCTTCAAGCTAAAGCAAGGTACATTTATAACAATCAACCCAATATATTGTTTTGATCAACCTAATATATTAATCCCCAACCAAATTTAATAAGCGCTAAACCATCGAACTATGCAACTTTAAATTCGCTCAAAACCCCATATAAATTAACTCTCTTCGGCAAGAACTGCGTGAGTTGAGTTATCGCCTGTGTTATGCCTTGGTCATGATGTCCATTTTCTTGTTTTCCATCTGTCATGTTTCTATTTTTATGTTATTTCTATTCACTAGGAGGAACCAGCTTTATTTGAAGTTTTGCAGTTTGTCGATCCTGATCAAAGTGGTTAGTTAGCCAAAAGTTAGTGACACAGTCCCTTGATGACTAACCGCCCCCTACCATTGTCACACGCTCCAGCATTGCTCAGCCCCAGGGGCTGGTGTACAAACGAATCGCTGAAATTAACCCTTTCTCTTACTGTGCATCATATGTCATAGCTTCAACTGTGACATCTCACTGTGGGCACCAGATGGGCTGGCCGAATGAGTTGAGCATCCATCCCCTGTTTTGGGAGATCAGGGGGATCCGAACCCATGAGTTTGTGGGTTCGAACCCTGGTCGAGTCAAACCCAATGACTTTAAAATTGATACTTGCCACTTACTAGGATAGAGCAAGGACTGGTTCACTCAATGTCAGGATAATGTAACTGAGTGGGATATCAGGTCATGGTGCTGGCAGCCTGATTTCCCAGTGGGCAGCACTATAAAGTCGCCATAGGTCCCCACTGTCACAAGTTGGTTCCCATCCTGACATGACCTTAGATGTTGCTAGGACGTGAAACAACAACAAACAAACAGACATCTTACTGTGGACCAGACGGAATGGCCTAATGGAAGAGACCAGACAGAATGGCCTAATGGAAGAGACCAGACGGAATGGCCTAATGGAAGAGGCCAGAAGGAATGGCCTAATGGAAGAGACCAGACAGAATGGCCTAATGGAAGAGCCCAGAAGGAATGGCCTAATGGAAGAGACCAGACGGAATGGCCTAATGGAAGAGACCAGACAGAATGGCCTAATGGAAGAGACCAGATGGAATGGCCTAATGGAAGAGACCAGAAGGAATGGCCTAATGGAAGAGACCAGACGGAATGGCCTAATGGAAGAGACCAGACGGAATGGCCTAATGAAAGATGCCAGAAGGAATGGCCTAATGGAAGAGACCAGACGGAATGGCCTAATGGAAGCGACCAGATGGAATGGCCTAATGGAAGAGACCAGACGGAATGGCCTAATGGAAGAGACCAGACAGAATGGCCTAATGGAAGAGACCAGACGGAATGGCCTAATGGAAGAGACCAGATGGAATGGCCTAATGGAAGAGACCAGATGGAATGGCCTAATGGAAGATGATCAATTTGTACCAGACAGGATGGCCGAATAGGTTGAGTGTCCGTCTCGCGTTTTTGGAGATAATGGGATTCAAACCCACAGGTTTGAACCCTGGTCGAGTCAAACTAATGACCAACAAATTTACAATTGTCACTTCCTAGCCTGGCATTTGGGATTATTAGGATAGGGCATGCTCTGGTTGGCTCAGTGTCAGGATAATGTGACTGAGTGGGATAGCTAACCAGTCCTTGCCCTATCCTAATAATGCTGAGCGCCTGGCTAGGAACTGACAAGTATCAATTTTTAAGTCATTGGTTTTCCTCGACCAGGGTTCGAACCCACGATCTACCGTGATAGGAGAAAATACATCGGTTAGGCAAAGAGCTTTCAATTCACAATCGTTGAAATGACGATCTGAGGAGCTTCTTATATGGATAGACAATAAATTTTGCGCGTGGAGCAATCATAGTGATGTGCTAATCTAAAGTATTAGGGTATTCGCATGCGGGAGATTGGGAGTTTGGTTCTACGTCGATTCAAACCAATGACCTATAATTGATACTTGTTGCTTCCTAGCCTGGCACTCGGCATTAATAGGATAGGGCAAGGACTGGTTAGCTCAGTTTCAGGATGATGTCACTAAATGGGATATTGGGTCATGGTGCCGGCGGGCTGATTTCCCAGTGTGGCAGCACTATAAAGTTACCATGAGTGCACAGTGTCACAAGTCGGTACCCATACTGATATGACGTTAGATGTTGCCAGGATGTAACACTGCCAACAACCAACTGTTAGGGTCTATCTACTACTGCCAACAGAGAACAGGCTAATAATATATCATGAATACAACATTATCACAGAGCATGCGCAGTGAACTGCAACCCACAACAATAGTTCTTCCCACTGCCACCAGAGGGCAGACTGCCACCTGTTGAACTCATCAAAGGGCCATCAAAATAACAAGGCCACTATATAAGTTACTTATATTATAACCAACAAAATTGTCATCGCTATCGAAATTAATTTCAAACTTGTAGTATTAGTGGTCTGCACTGACCTTTCAGGCAATGAGCCACATAGAGAGGTGGACGTTATTGGGGGATGGCATAAGGGAGCCTAGGTGGTGTAATGGGTAGCACAATGGACCAGAATGCAAGAGATATGGGTTTGATTCCCGGTATAGGCGCAATTTTTCCTATTTTCATCACCCACATGACACATTTTATTATATCAAAATTGTTGTAACTTGCCTTTCATTTGATTTGATTAGATTTGAAATTTTCTCAGTAAAATTGTTGCCCTCCCCCCCCTCCAATTTCTCTTCTATCCCCCTCGCGCACATACCACAATTGTTATACCTTCCAATTAATTCTGAATTCATTATATAAGATCTCCAACTTGCCATCCACAAGTTTGATTTGAATCTCCCAGTAATTCGCTCGACCCAGTCCAATTTGCTGTTCATTCTACACCCCTCCACAACACCACACACACACACCTGGCGCACAGACACCAACAAATTGTTATCACCATCCAAATTAATTTTAAACTTCATTATATAAACATCATCCTAACTTGCCTATCCATCAATTTTTATTTGAAATCTTCCCAGTATAATTCTCCTCGACCCAGTCCCAATTGCTGTTCCAGTTCTACACTCCTCCCACCACCACCACACCACCACCACCACCACCACCACCTGGCGCACATACACCAACAAATTGTTATCACCATCCAAATTAATTTTAAAATTTGTTCTATAGACATCCTCATAACTTGCCTTTCCTTTAATTAGCTTTGAAATCTTCTTCTCACCCCAGTCCCAATTTCTCTTCTACCCCCACACCCTCACACGCGCACACACCAACAAACCATCATCACCATCCAAATACATTCTAAACTTGATTATATAAACATCCTCGTAACTTGCCTTTCCTTTATTTAGATTTTGAAATCTTCCCAGTATAATTCTCCTCGTCCCTGTCCCAATTTCTCTTCTACCCGTACGCCCTCATGCGCACACACCAAAAAACCGTCATCGCCATCCAAATAAATTAAAAACTTGATTATATAAACATCCTCGTAACTTGCCTTTCCTTTAATTAGATTTGAAATCTTCCCAGTATAATTGATCCCCCCCCCCCATCGCCATCTTTCTTCTACCCCCCCACCCTTCTCCCTCACACACACACACACAAACACACACACATCCTATCCCGGCCGCTGGCTATTTACTCATTGCATCTGCACATCTATTTGTGCCCGTATTTATGTAGTGGGTAGAGAAGCCTTAGTGGCTCCCCGGTCACGTGATTTATGTGTTCGCACCGGGTGTACTCAGTGTTGGTAGGAGGTGGCGGGTACGGGGTGCAGGAATGCCATTAAAAAACAACAACATTTAGGTACTGCAGTGAAGCAGCTAGCCGCGGGGGTGAAGCTGCCTAAATCTTGTCATGTCTTCTCCTGACTGGGATCGACGCTGACGGACTGAAGAGGGGCACTAGGGTAGGTGGAGGGTCTGTGCAAAGTTGTGTCTTGTGTGTGTGTGGGGGGGGGGTAGTGTGGGGGGTGGTAGTGTGGGCGGTAGTCTGTCTGTGTGTGGTGGTGTGTGGTGGTGTGTGTGGTGTGTATGGTGCGTGAGTGTGTGTGACGTGTGTTGGCTTGTTGTTTTACGTCCTAGCAACATCTAAAGTCATATCAGGATGGGTACCGATTTGTGTCAGTGAGCACTCATAGCAACTTTATAGTGCTGCCCCACTGGGAAACCAGTTTGTTGGCACCATGACCTGATATCCCACTCCATCACATTATCCTGACACTTGAGCCAATCAGTCCTTTCCCTATCCTAATAATGCCGAAGGCCTGGCTAGGAAGCGACAAGTATAATTGTTGTAAGTCGTTCGGTCGTTCTTCAAAACCCCACGACATCTCACACGAGAAGCCAGCCAGTGATCTTACTAGTCTTAGAGTCTTACCCTTAGTCTTACTCTTATCGATTCAGCCACTCCAATGTAGCCCCATATATAACAAAGACTGCTGCTTAGAATTTTGCAATCTAAAAATCAAAAGCGCACTGCCGTATAGGGGGCTAGGGTGGGGTGGGTTGTGGAGGGCGTGGGGCGTGGAGGCCCCAGTTGTGTACCTACCTAGGTATCCTCGTTATGGAGGTGGCTGGGTGGACAGATAATGGCCGCAATGAGTGTGAGAGTGAGTTATGTACAAACGGTCAGAGTTTGGTGGCGCCTCCCAGTGGTAAGCTTTTAAACTACACTGGCCAGTGCGTGGAGGGACGTATGGGGGTGGGGGTGGAGCGGGGAGGGGGGAAGTGCCGAAGTGGGGAGGGGGTAAGTGGAGAGGGGTAAGTGGGGAGGGGGAAGTGGGGAGGGGGAAGTGGGGAGGGGGAAGTGGGGACGGGGGAACTGTGTGGGGGGGGGGGGGTAGGGTGGAGGGGTAGGGAAATCCAAATAAATATGATCATTTTCAGTGAGAATTCACAGCCAACCAAACCCTCCTGTCATGTGGTAGAAATAAAATCCCGGAAATGATCGATATAAACATCTGAATCCTCGTTTGAATATATATGCAGAATGTAATAATAATATGTGATGTATAACGAATTATGTGAGTATAAAGATATGTAAGGGAATTATAATTATTGTTATACTCCATAAGTTCCAACATTGTACCGATGGCACCACCTGCAGCCTCCTTGCCTCCACCGGATGTAGACCAATGTCGCATATAATGCATAAGGCATTGTACGAGTATACACGCAAGGGGACCATGTACTCTATATATATTAATAATAATATATTCCTCCTTGGCGCATTGGTGGAGTGCCCTCTCCCTGCCCAGCTGTTGGGGTAATCGGTTGGGTGGGCCTCCCCTCGCGCCACACACTCTACAGAGTGTGTGTTTATTTTTATATAAATCATTATGAGAATAACAGGTCATATAGTGATGTAAGTCATATCAGGTAATATAAGTCAGTATGTGAATAAAAGGTCATATAGGGATATAAGTCATGTAGGATGATATAGGTCATTATATGAGTAACACTAATATAGGGATATAAGTCATGAAAAGTAATATAAGTCATTATGTGAGTAACATGTCATATAAGGTAGTATAAATCATTATGTGAGTAACATGTCATATAGTGATATAATTATAAGTCATATAAGGTAATATAACTATATTATTATAACTATAAGTAATTACGTGAGTAAGGTACTCACATATTTTATTATATGGATTTACCATTATCTACATACTTTTGAATCCTATGCTGGCCTTCTAAATAAGAATTCACTTGATTTGTTCTTTTTCTGTGCTACTGACGCCACCCAGCTGATCGCATCTTTAAACAAATTAAATTTCTTAATTAAGGATCTGCCTCTGTCTGTGTCTCTCTCAGTCTCAGTAGACTTCTCTCTGTATATATAATAGAAATTGTAATAACAGAACCAAAGTGAATAATTCATTATAGATCACCTGTTGTAGGGTACATTAGTTGATTAAGCATTGGAAATTTCAATCGTGGACAATCGGTCTTCCTCATTCCACTGCCTGCTGCCCTATCGTAGTAATACCAAATGCCAGAATAAGTAGCGATAAGTATACATTTTTAAGTAATTAGTTTGACTCGTCCAGTTTTTAAAATTACTGATTTCATCCTGCGACCTACCAAAATGGAAAGTAATGCTCATTTATTTCACAAGTCGCAGTGCAATTTCAATGGATGCGCCTAATAGGACATAATAGGTATTAGGTGCCGTGACCCAGCAAGGAAACTGACCTTTCCGCCCTCCATGACGGCTGGGGAGGAGGAATGCACTATGTAGGAACAGGTTGTATGTAGTGTGTAGGTGCTCTGTGGGGTGTGTGGGGGTGGGGGTGGGGTCACGTGGTCACACTCGCTTGACCCCGTAAGGTGACCTCTGATGACGCGGACCATTAAAGTGACAGACTAAAGCACATCACTGAATCGCAATATTATTGTAGTTGTAAGTGCATTTATTCCAATGTGTTTCCAAACAAATAGTCAATCATTTCTTAATTTTGGAGTGCCTGACACTGGTCTACATCCAGTGGAGGCGAGGAGGCCACAGGTGGCGCCACCGGTACAGTGTTGGGTCTTACGAGTATATCAATAATGATAACAATTCCCTTACATATCTTTATACTTGCATAATTCGGAATACATCACACATATTTTTAATTTAACAAATTTAATTTCCTCCAGTGTGTGTGGCACGCGAGGGGGGCCACCCACCAATTACCCGACAGCCGGGGGGCGGGCACTCCATGAATGCGCCACGGAGGAATAGATATATAAAGTATATGTTCCCCTTCCCTTTATACTCGTATAATGCGCTATTCATCACATATACATGTATATGTATATAGATATATATATATATATATATATATATATATATATATATGCATATACAGATAGTTATGTATATAGCATATTTATATAATGTGTGTCTCGCTAGTCACACATCTCTGTCTTTATATACCCATAATGCATTACACAACACACTCTCTAGCCCCCCCCCCCTCCCCCCCACATTCAGACACACACACTCGGGGGGGGGGGGGGGGGGGGCTAGGGAAATGTGTGAATGCCTATATATAGTAGTAGTCTAGTACCAGTTTTTCTTTTCACTCCAAATATCTTCATTTGTTTGTTTGTTGTTGTTTTACGTCCTAGTTACAATAATAAGTTACATCTAAATAAAGTAAGGTAAGTCATAACGATCAACCTAGTATATTTATCTATATTATTACCAAAAAAAATAAAAGACTGGTATTGCAAGCCATCAGATGATATACAACTTTAATTGGAAGGCAGGTATATCATTATATATAAGTTAATTGGAATGTTTGCTAGGAATATAATCATTTAATCCAAGGTCGGTTGGTGGTTGGTGTTTGGAGTTTTACATCCTGGCAACATCTCAGGTCTTATCAGAACGGGTACCGACTTGTGGCAGTGTGCCCTCATGGCAACTTTATATTGCTGCCCCACTGTTAGACCAGACTGCCAGCACCATGACATGCATACATTATTCCGACACTGAGCCAACCAGTCCTTTTCCCTATCTTAGTATATTAGTATTAATACCGAGCGCAAGGCCAGGAAGCAACAAGTATAAATTTGGTAAGTCATTGGTTTGACTCGACCGGGAATCGAACTCCCGACTGAGCTAACCAATCATGGCCCTATCCTATTAATGCAGAGCGCAAGGTTAGAAAGCGACAAGTATAAATTTGATTAAATCATTGGTTTGACTCGACCGGGAATCGAACTCCCAATCTTCAGCACGGGATGCCCGCGCTCTACAGATTTGGCCACCTCGTCCGGTCAGCAGGTTTTGTTGGCATTAGTTGTTTCAACAAATAGCACATAAAAGATATATACTGATAATGATATAGTCGGCAAACCCCGCCAAAGCAGACTCAAGTAATCGGCTTTCCTTTTGGATACACTCATGGCCCTCCTAAAGTCATATCCTATCGGGGTGGCCTAATCCGTGGAGCACGGTAGATGTTGCCAGGACGTAAAACTCCAACAACCTACCAATCCTAACCAGCCGACACACTCACACACGCACGCACACACACGCACTGCCATGACCACACAGTAATCAGCGGTCACAGGACCCCACCCCTCCTACCCCACCCCATAATCAACAAACTGCACGCTTCGACACAGCAGTGAGCAGTGTCCAGTTGCTGGGGTCAGGGAACCCACGCGCGGGGTCAAGCGGCCAGCCCGTCTCCACCAGAGGGCGCATGGCGGGGCGGGGCGGGGCGGGGCGGGGCGGGGCGGGGCGGGGCGGGGCGGGGCGGGGCGGGGCGGGGCGTACAGGTACGGGGCGGGGTGGGGCGGGGCTGGGCCTACAGGTACGGGGTGGGGTGGGGCGGGGCGGGGTGAGGCAGGGCTAAAGGTGTGGGCGGGGATAAAGGTGCAGAGCTCGGCTGGGGGCGGGGAGAGGGGGGGGGGGTGTTGGGATGTTGGAAGTGTGTGCCTGTGTTGATGTGTGGGATAGGGGGACTGTGACTGTGACTGTGACTGTGGCTGTGGCTGTGACTGTATGTGAGTGTGAATGTGTCTGTGACTGTGACTGTGGCTGTGACTGTATGTGAATGCGAATGTGAATGTGAATGTGTCTGTGTCTGTGACTGTGACTGTGACACTGTCTGTGTATGTGACTGTATGTGACTGTATGTGAATGTGTTTGTGTCTGTGTCTGTGTCTGTGTCTGTGTCTGTGTATGTGTATGTGTCTGTGTCTGTGTCTGTGTCTGTGTCTGTGTCTCTGTCTGTGTCTGTGTCTGTGTCTGTGACTGTGTCTGTGTCTGTGTCTGTGTCTGTGACTGTGTCTGTGTCTGTGTATGTGTCTGTGTATGTGTCTGTGTCTGTGTCTGTGTCTGTGTCTGTGGCTGTGTCTGTGTCTGTGTATGTGACTGTATGTGACTGTATGTGACTGTGTCTGTGACTGTGCCCAATATATGGGCTGGTCCAATATCGGAACCTTTCCCCTATGTATATACAGCCAGGTTTGTACTCCTCTTCAATCAACAACCCATTTGTACTAAAAAATGAATTGATTTAATATAATCGGACAGTATTATTACTATTAGATAAGTACTTGAAATAAACAAACCACAGTAAAACATCTGTAAATCGACCGACCATGGGACCGATTTTATAGTTTAACTGGTCCATTTAGGGAGGTGGTCGGTTTAGAGAGTTAGAATATCCTTACAATGGTATTCTTGGGTCCCAAATAAGCCGATCGATATAGGGGAGTGGTCGATATGTGGAGGTGGTCGGTCAGAGAGGCTTTACTGTATGCACACAATACAATCAAAAACCAAACAAATTGGAAACCCCCCGATTTTACACCATAAACAAGTTTACAGAGATTATTGATAAAGGAAAGCTATCCATATGGATTATGACCACTAGCGCACAGTGGCGAAAACAAGTGCATGCACATATACATGAGCAGAATAAACAACCAATCACGTAAAAGAACAAATTATTTGCGGGTTCATATTGGGCAGCTTCAGAATTGCTAGACTAGCCTACTGCCCCATGTGTATGGTACATTTGTTGGAGTCATATCAGGATGGGAACTGAATTGTGACAGGACACACTCATGGCAACCTTTATAGTTAGTACTGTCCCACTGAGAAATCAGGCCACCAGCACCATGACCCGATATCCCACTCAGTCACATTATCCTGACACTGAGCCAACCAGTTGCAGTCCTTTGCATGTGCAGCTCGGGGAGCAAGTACTTACTAATACTTACCGACCGGTCACTCTTATCAGCCAAACCGTACTTACCTGGAAAGAGAGGGAGAACACAACATGAAATAAGCAGGTATGGGACACTGGATACATGGAAGCTTATGACAAACGAGGCGCAGCATATTATTCAGTCAGCGCAGAATATATGCGGTGCCAAGTGCATCAGATTTACAGAATTACACATGTGTTATAACAAAGCAGATATGGAACACTGGATACATGAAAGTTTAATACAAATTAGGCGCATCACATTCTTCAGCCAGCGCAGAATGTATGTGGTGCCAAGTGCATCAGATTTACAGAATTACATATGTGTTATAAGCATATATGGAACACTGAATACATGAATGCTTAATACAAATTAGGCGCATCACATTATTCAGCCAGCGCAGAATGTATGCGGTGCCAAGTGTATCAGATTTACAGAATTACACATGTGTTATGTTATAAGCAGGTATGGAACACTGAATACATGAAAGCTTAATACAAATTAAGCACATCATATTATTCAGCCAGCGCAGAATGTATGCGGTGCCAAGTGGATCAGATTTAAAGAATTATACATGTGTTATAAGCAGGTCTGGAACACTGGATACATGAAAGATTAATATAAATTAGTCACATGTGAATGTAATAATAACCAAGAGCCGACGACAATTATCGGTTCCAGACTACGTGTTTTATAAGAATTATCGGGGAATCCCCTTGTGCTTAGAACTGAGCAGGTCGAGAATCATTTGGTGGGACGTAGCGAATTACGGAGAAACAGGCGCTCGTCATACTTGAGCAGACGACATTTCAAGAATCGGGCCTCGTTCTGGGTCACACCAATATGACAAATCCAGCTTCAATTGAGACAAAGCAAATTCTCTGTTCGCATCGCCCCGGCAAATGCCGCCACACACACACAGACACACACACAAACACACACACATACATATACACAGTGAGACGTATGCACACAGCCGCACAGACACACACGCACACAGATGTAGACACACACACATAGACAAACACACACATACATATACATAGACGTATAGACACCACCACACACATACACAGACGTAGACACACACATGCACACATCGACACACACATACAAGACACACACAGACACATCAGACAGAGATACACTTCAGACACACATACACACATCAGACACACATACACATCATACACACACAGCAGGCAAACAAACCCTGTCCAAAACACACATACATGCACACACCATCATGTGTACATACACACAAACAGACACACAATACATGCCCACGTACACCGGACACGGGGGCCCAATCGGTAAAGCTTCCAGGGCGGCAGATCCGGAGTTCGATTCCCGATCGAGTCAAACCGATGAATGGTAAAATAACCAGGGTCACTACCAAACCTAGCATTCAGCATTAATAGAATGACAAGGACTGGTTAGCACATTATCAGGATACTGTGACTGGGATATTGGCTCATGGTGCTGGTGGCCTGATCTCCGAGTGGGGGCTGCACTATTAATGTTGTCATGAGTGTGCACTGTCACAAATCAGTACCCATCCTGATATGGCCTTAGGTATTGCCAGGATGGAAAACTCCAACAAACATGCACACATACAACACATACATAACCATTTCTCCACAGACAAACACACACACAGGACACGTACACGGACACACACAGTCACACAACACACACACATCCTCTGACACATACACACAACTCCCTCCTCATACACACATAGCCAAACACACAGACACACACACACTCATCCTCCGAAACATGGGGATAACCCCCTCATCATACAGTCACACACATACACATACACACACATCCTCCCACACATACACAGAACCCCCTCCTCATACACAGTCACACACAGACACACATACACTCATCCTCCCACACATACACATAACCCCCTTCTCATACACAGACACACACACTCATCATCCCACTCATACACAGAACCCCTCCTCATACAGTCACACACATACACACACATCCTCCCACACATACACATAACCCCCACCCCACACAGTCACACACATACACACACATCCTCCCACACATACACATAACCCCATCCCCATACAGTCACACACATACACACATCCTCCCACACATACACATAACCCCTCCCCACACACAGTCACACACATACACACACATCATCCCACTCATACACAGACCCCTCCTCATACAGTCACACACATCCTCCCACACATACACATAGCCCCTCCCCACACACAGTCACACACATACACATACATCATCCCACACATACACATAATCTCCTCCACACACACAGTCACACATACACACACATCATCCCACTCATACACAGACCCCTCCTCATACAGTCACACACATCCTCCCACACATACACATAACCCCTCCCCACACACAGTCACACACATACACATACATCATCCCACACATACACATAATCTCCTCCACACACACCCACACCCACACACACACCTGACCCCGAGTAGGTCTTGCTGCGGGCACCCAGGTGTAGGATTAGTCGCCGGCCGGGAGATCCCCCGGCCCTGTCCTACTGAGTGCGGGGAAGAAGCGGGGTTAAGCCGGGCAGCCTCCGTATTTAATTAAATGGGACTTTCTGGACAAAGCGCATTGGTGGAGAGGGGGATTGTAGTCATTTTGTTGTACATGTACAGTGTAGTATTGACAACACACAGACACACACACAGACACACCACACACACAGACAGGCACTGCCTCTAGTGAGAGCAGAACAGCCACGGAAACTGGATTACAAAATAATCGACAACACTCGATTCACCACTTTGCCAGGTACATCACAAATCCCTCCGCACACACAGACACATTTTTTTCTTTGTTGTCTCTTGATGATTTATACTGCATATCATGGATATCTCCAAATAGATTTGTTTTCAACATTAGACAGTTTGTCAATAGAAAGCCCGAGCCTACACTTTTACCGACCCAAGGGATTTTTAACCTCCCACACCACATAGACATGGTATGAGAGCAACTGGCCTTTGATGACGCTGTACGTTCTACACAGCGGTGGAAATTCAAATTGGCAGAGGTGGGGGATTGGGGAATCGAACCACCGACCTTCAGATTAAGAGTCCAACCTAGAAAAAAGTCAGACACTCTAACCACTCTGCGACAGAGAATACCACGATCACTAGATATGCAAAATAAACTCCTACTCAGACACAAACAGACATCCGCTTACATACAGGCAAACACACATAAAACCACTCCCTCCCCACAAACACAGGTATGTCACAAACTCGTCCTCACAGACACCTACAACAAACACATATATACATGTATACACAACTCCTTCCACACAGACACCCACAAACCCTTCCTCACACACACATATATTCCCACACCCGCTTTCCACATACAAACACACAAACATATAGACATAAGCGCACACAATCAATAAGACACACACCCTTAATAAAAGTATGTTTTGGAGGTGGGGGTGCGGGGGGGGGGTGCATATAGGACTCATGAGTTCAGGCGCAAAAACCCCATATATGCCAATCCTAAAATTGAGAGGAACAAAAGAATCAAACCTTACAAAAGTTCATTTCTTTTACATTCCTATTTTTGTTTGTTCATTGCTTGATAACCATTTCACCACAAGAAAAGTGGAATTGCCGAGAATTAAAATTACCTTCAGGTAAAAATCTGTTATTATAATTACATTCTTGGATTGGCATTTCTACTATTCTAGTGTTTTGAGCATGAACTTTTATTGAAAACACATTATTAACTATTATTCAGATACTCAACAGACTCAACAATGACCAAGCCTCTATCTGGATAAATTTAACCGAGGCGTGCATCATATAATGTGCTGGGGACGGCGGCTGGACCCCTGAGCGACTCGGGGTGCGCGCGCACACAGCCCCGGCGTCTCCGGGATGTGACGCATGCGCAGACGACCATTGTGTCTGACCCACTGCGCCGACTCTTTGTTCTGGAGGAGGCGGAAGGGAGGGATGTGGGTGGGAGGGGGGGGGCATCAGCTACACGCCGATAGCCTGAGGGGACCAGCGAAACTAACAATCCCTTCTTTTACCCTAATGTCAAGGTCATATCATATGCCTGTTTGGATTATAGTTGAAGGTGATGAAACAAAAGAAACCCACTTATTTAGATGTGTTGCAGTATATAGCTAACAGTTCCAGCATATATCTCAATTCCAGTATTTATATGACTAACTGAAGAGTTCAGGCGCAAAACCCTGTAAACGCCAATCCAAAATTTTGAGATAAACATTGAAGCCAAACCTTCAATAGGTTAATTTTATACATCCCTATTGGTGTGTGCATTGCCATAACCTTTTCATCATAGGACAAGTGGAATTAGTGCGAATTAAAATTACCTTCATGTAAAGATGTTATTTTAATTATTTCTTAGGATTGGTGTTTACAGAGTTTTGCACCTGAACTCTTAATACACAGTAAAACCTCTCAAAATCGACCGACCATGGGACCGACTTTAAGTAATCTATTTAGGGAGGTGGTCGGTTTAGACAGTTAGAATATCCGTACAATGGAATTGTTGGGACCCAAATAAAGCGATCGATATAGGGGGAGTGGTCGATATGTGGAGGAGTCAGTATAGAGAGGTTTTACTGTATATGTATATATGTGTATATATCACATCAGGGATGAAAGTGGTCTCTGGCAATAAACGCCGATTTCAGGTCTTGACTAGAAAATTCTAAACCAGCACTCAAAGGCTTGCATATCAATATGGAAATAGTTTTTTTTATTTATTTTTTATTTTTTATTGAGGCTGTATTTATATTGTCCATAGCATGTACGCCCGGGTGCCTAGGCTTGTTTTCAATGCTGGCCAGCTGTAGTGTTGGTGTTGTCTTACCAAGCAGTAGCTGCTGATAAGTTATTTGATTGTCTGCATACCTCATATGTTTTACTTATTACATTGTGTCTATGTAAATACACTTTACTATTACTAATTATATAAAGTGAAAATATTTAAACCATTTAACTTCGTGTAAATACCTGCAACACTTATCAACGGAAGACCAGTGCTACGATACTGATATATAAATCAAATTAATTTACCCCCCAAAAAACACCAACCTCCTCCAAGTTTGGTGTATTCAAAAAAGCTGTGTGAACAAAGCCTATATTATATGTTTAGCATTTTTTGGTGAGCACATCAACATTCATTGAGTATGTTTCCCCTTTAAACATCAAAGATTTAAAATAAAAATTGCTTCAACTTCAAGGTAAAATAAAATGGTATAATGACCAACATAATATATTTATTTACCTCACAAAGAAGATGGCAAAAGCTTAGATTTAGAAGCATCGGATTTGGCAGCTTTAAATGAAAGTGAATTAAATAGCTAACAAGGTACTTCAGACTGAATATAAAATTAAAACACGACGAATTTATACAGAATTATTTCCACTTTCTGACCCGCGATGGACGACGGCGTCATTATTATGCAATAGAGGGCGCTTATCTCTAAGAATATATGTAAATGTGTGCAAATGCAGTTCCACTTAGCCATCTATCATTTCGCACTCTTAATTATTAATCCTAGTTCCGTTTTATGGTTGTTGTTTGTTTGTTATTTTACATCCTAGCAACATCTAAGGTCATATCAGGACAGGTACCGACTTGTGACAGTGTGCACTCATGGTGACTTTTATAGTGCTGCCCACTGGAAGACCAGGCCACCAGCACCATGACCTGATATCCCACTCAGTCACATTATCCTGACACTGAGCCAACCAGTCCTTGGCCTATCCTAATAATGCCGAGCGCCAGGCTAGGAAGCAACAAGTATCAATTTTTAATTCATCGGTTTGACTCGACCAGGGTTCTAACCCACGACCCCACGATCTACCAACATGGGAGACGGACACTCTAACTCATTCGGCCATCCCGTCTGGTTTGTTTTATGGCATCATATCTTTTATAAGCCTCCCAAAATTATGTTGGCATGTTTTCACTTCCAACTACAGTCAAACCTCTCTAACCGACGACCTCCACAGACCGACCACTCCCCTATATCAATAGCTATATTTAGGTCCCAACATTATCATTGTAACCATCTTCTAACTCTGTAGACCGACCACCTCCCTAAATGGACCACCTAAACTTAAAGTTGGTCCCATGGTCGGTCGATTTAGAGAGGTTTTACTGTATCTCCAAAGTTAGACTTTTAAAATAAAAGTTACATCGAACTAAAGTGAGGTAGATATTTTTAATGTTGAACCTAATGTATTTATCTTTAATAACAAATTGCAGAATCTCACAAGCATAGGACTATACAACACTAGATTTAACTATATACAGTGGGATTTTTAATGGGGTGTTTATGCTGTCCATAGCATATAAGTTCAGATGAGAGGGCTTGTTTTCAAATTCAATTCTGGGGAGTTATAATTCTGTATTTCTTAAAGTTATGTTTTGTGGTTAGTGACCTATGTTAGTGTTTTGGGGTTTTCTTGGGAAGAGTTTTCCACATTTTTATACTTACTTCTAGACTAGCCTACTTTATTTACATATTATATGTTTGTACCTAATAGGTGGTTGGGTTATGTTTGGAGTACACAGTATCTGGCTATTTTATTTCAGGGTTGCCTGTACAACCTCTCTAACAAACATCCATATCCCTATATCAATCGCTTTAATTAGGTCCCAAATGATCGCCCATACAATATCATTGTAATGATACCAACAAAACTCCCTAAACCAACCACCTCCCGAAATGGACCGTTTAATGTCGGTACCATGGTCGCTCGATTTTGAGGTTTTACTGTAATACTAATAGTTAAAAGAAGCATATACGATCAGCATATAAAATATAACTATATAACACAAGTATATATCATCACCATTGCGCCACACACACACACACGCACACACACACACACACACACCGGGACCACCACCCAGACCGGAAATCTGTGGTCACTGGCGCGGCGGACAGTGGCGCCCCAGGCGGGAGTCGGACGAATCATCACTCTGATGGCATGTGATTGGAACGGCACGCGCCATGCAACCAACGCCGATTTTGATTGGTTGACGCCACATCCCGAAACAACCCACCCACCCTGCCGCCCACCCAACCACCACAAGCCCCCCACCACACAACCACACCCTGCTAGTTTGTAACAAAGCATTTCTCCCGCCACCTCACGCAACCCTCCCCCCTTTCCCCTCCCACCTTCCCTCCCGGCCCGAATCAAGCTAACCGCGCGAGTTGGTGTTTTTTGTGTCGACCAATAAGGTTAACGAATCAACGCCAATGCTGAGTCATCATGGCGCCGCCCTGCCTGACCTCGCGGGACAGATGTTAGCAGGTTATTGGGTGGTGGGGGGCACTGTGTGTGGAAGGGAGAGGGTGGGGAATGGGGGGACAGGGGGACAGGGTGACAGGGGGGACAGAGGGAGAGAGGGGAGAGAGGGGGAGAGAGGGGGTGAGAGAGGGTGAGAGGGTGAGAGAGGGTGAGAGTGGGAGAGAGGGGGGGGGAGAGAGAGTGTGAGGGATGGTGAGAGATGGTGAGAGATGGCGAGAGAGGGTGAGAGAGGGTGAGGGGGGGAGGGGATGGGGGAGAAAGGGAGAGGGAGAGAGGGGGAGATGGGGAGAGAGGATACGGACAGGGGGGGGGGGGAGAGGGAGGGGGAGAAAGGGACAGAGCGAGTGGGATAGAGGAGAGTTTGTTTGTGTGTTGTTGTTTTACGTCCTAGCAACATCTAAGGTCATATCAGGACGGGAGGAGAGAGGGAAAGAGGGAGATAGGGAGAGAAGGTGAAAGAGTAGAGAGAGAGGGGGAGTGGGGAGAAAGAAGGCGAGAAGGTAGAAGAGAGAAAGAGGGAGCGGGAGAGAGGGAGGTGGAGAAAGAGGGAGAGATCAAAGGGGAGAGAGATCAAAGGGGAGAAAGAGGGAGAGATCAAGAGACAGGGAGAGATAGGGAAAAAGGAAGCGAGAGGGAGGGATATGTCTATGTATGTCCCCGTTGTCATGCATTATATAATCCATGTACTACATATATTATCACTATGACCTCCATATCCTCCACCTTTCTTATCTTTATATACCATTATGTCACATATATGTACATGTTTTTGAAACAGGTCCGAACGTACACTAAACCTTTCCCTGGTGGTAATTAATAGTGGTGGTGGTGGTTGTGGTTGTGGTTGTGGTGGGTGATGGTGATGTGTGTACGGTTGTGATAATAGCCGTGGTATTTAAGATGATGGTAATGGTAGTGGTGGGGGTGATGACGGTGGTGGTGATAGTGGTGGCGGAGATGGTGATCTTGGTGTATTCACAGTTGGAAAACAGACCGAGACCTTGACATCACCTAGTGATCTCCAACAGAACCAAGTCATAGCAAAACGATGTGGAAATTAGGATTTGACCCTGGTGCCACCTAGCAAGTTCAGGCAGAACCAACGATGAATTTCCGCCAAAACACGGATATTCCCCCATAGGATTAGCACTGTTAGAAAATCACGGAAACATCCCGGAAGGCATGTTTCCACTGCATAATCACCTATGGCCAACTCTTTCTTGTGTGGGCTTATGTTCTAGCAGCATCTAAGGTCACATAAGAATGGGATTCGAACTGACCTTCATTTATCATTGTGTGATGTTTGTCGGAGAATATAAAATACAGTGGAAATTCGTTACAACGTTTTACATCCTGGCAACATCTAAGGGCATATCAAGACAGGTACCGAGTTGTGACAGTGCGCACTCATGGCTACCTTATAGTGCTGCCCCACTGGGAAATCAGCCCATCAGCACCATGACCCAATATCCCACTCAGTGACATGATCCTGACACTGAGCTTACCAGTCCTTGCCCTATCCTATTAATGTCAATCGCCAAGCTAGGAAGCGACAAGTATCAATTGTAAATTGTAAGTATAAAGTGTAAGTATAAATTGTAAGTATAAATTGTAGTATAAATTGTAAGTATAAATTGTAAGTCATTGGGTGTGATTCAACCGAATATTGAACACCTGATCTTCCGCGCAGGAGGCCTGTGCTCTACTGATTCGGCCACCGCACCCAGTGTATTGAAGGTGAAGGTGCTGTTGATGGTTGCGACAGTGGTGCTGGTGTTGGTGTTGCTGGTGATGGTGTTGCTGGTTTTGCTGGTGGTGGTGTTGGTGGTGGTGGTCTTGGTCTTGGTGGTGTTGGTGTTGCTGGTGGTGGTGTTGCTGGTGGTGGTGTTGCTGGGGCTGGTGTTGCTGGTGGTGGTGTTGCTCGTGATGGTGTTGCTCGTGGTGGTTTTGCTGGGTGATGTTGCTGGTGGTGGTGTTGCTCGTGGTACAGAGTGGCCACTCAGGTGGCACGGTAAGGGGATGAGAGCAGTCATTGCTTATCGTATCCACCACAAGGACCACCACCATCGGAAATGTTGAGTGAGGTCAAGTTGGGGGTCAAACGATGGCCAGGGGCAGTCAGTGCTGGTCAACATTGCTCAGCTGGGCAGGATAGTTGCTAACACAGTAACAGAGATAAGAGTGTTCCAGTTGTGAGTTCAACGATAAGTGCGAGATGTCACTGGATATCTCCCAGATGGTGTGGAGCTAAACATTACTACCACCATCATGTGACCAGATGGGGTGGCCGAATGAGTTGATCATCCAGAATGAGTTGATCATCCATCTCCCGTTTGATAGATCATGGGATTCGAACCCATGGGTTCGAACCCAAGTCGATTTAAACAAATGAGTTACAAATTAATACTTATTGCTTCTTATCGAGGCGTCTCCTGTTTTGGAAGATTGGGGGATCCGGACCCATGGGCTCATGGGTTCGAACCCTGGTCAGGTTAAACCAATAACTTTAAAATTGATACTTGTCGGTTCCTAGCCAGGTGATGGGGATTATTATGATAGGCCAAGGACTGGTTGGCTCAGTGTCATGATAATGGGGCTGAGTGTGATATCAGGTCATGGTGCTAGCAGGCTGGTCTCCCACCGTCTCAGAGGGGCATCATTATTAAGTCTCCATGAGTGCGCGCTGTCATTAGTCGGTACCCGTCCTGATATGACCTGAGATGGTACCACCATCATGTTAACTTATACACAAAATAGATGTGTCACCATGTTCAGGGATTAAAGTGGTAACAAATGCAGGCATCCAGCTGAGACCCTGGCACCACCTAGCACGTTTTGGCAGAACTAACCTGGTTATTATACATCGATGGCAAATTTTCACGAAAACACAGATTTCCCCCCATAGGATTAGCAACGTTGGATAGCCAACCCCAGCACAAAACATGCTCAAACATCTACAGATACTAAATAATCACCATGTACATACTACTCTGTGAGAAACAAAAACATCTTATCACCTCCTACTGTGTGATAAGATTAAACCACTACTCCAACTGGCCAGCATTGAAAACAAGCCCGAGCACTCGAGCTTACATGCTATGGACAGTATAAACACAGGATAAAATTATTTAAAAAAATAAAAACTCTCAGGAAAATGCCAGTAGTCAGGTTTCAACTATCCTTGTTGCTATATTATCACCCATACCTAACTTTTCTTGTTCTAGCAACATTTAAGGTCATATAAGAATGGGATTCAAACTAACCAATTGCTGTCATATGGTATTTTGTTGAACGTTAATCGGTAAAAAAAAAAGTTAATTGGGGAAAACCACAAAATCGCAAAAATCAGCTAACATAAATCCGCGAAATCGCGGAAATCCATGAAATCGCGGAGATGTTTCATCTCTGCATGATATATGAACAGGAAGAGACTGAACCACAGTTGGCACAGATCCAAGTCTGGCTCTGCAGGCAGTAATGCATGTATGTTAATTCATCTCTTTACAGTAGACAAGTTTGAATACAGAGACACAAATAATCGTATCGGTTCCAGATAGTGTTTAATAATTTTAAATTACAAAATATGTTCATAAGTTTGATGCATGACATACAATTGCGTGGTTAATAAACAGTGTGTGGATACATTATGTGATGGACAGTATTCTACTCCACTTATGGTATAAAGCAAAAGACTGAGATAGCTTCAAAGCCTAGGCTGCTCCCTGGTTTATTCAGCCACTGTCACAATATAATCTACCTGTCACTGCCCAGCTGGGTAATAGACAACTTCCCTTGGGAGTTGGCCACTAGCAATAAGTGGAACAGTCCACCCTAGAGACGGTTCCTGCTAGCGTGCTGCCCCGTGTTGCAACATGGGTCGGCATAGTCACCACCGCCACCATGTGGTAGTGAGGCTCATTGTGGACTACTACACAGATATTAGGCTGATTGCCATCATCTACCTCATTTTAGTTTGATGTTATTTATTTTAAATGACTAACTTTGTGGAGATATTTTAAATGCAAATATGCAAAACTAATGTTGGCATGCAAATCAAAACTCCCCAAATTCTTCCATAACACTAAACAGGTTCTGTTAAATTGACTCAGTATATTTATGCAGCAACACATTCTTAGTTGGTTGGTTGTTGGGATTTGACGTCCTGGCAACAGTTAAGGTCATATCAGGATGGGACAACAAATTCTTAATAAGTGTGTTGGTATCATCTAAGTTAGATATGAAGAGTTCAAGGGCAAAACCAGGTAAAGGCCAATCCAAAAACGTAATTAAAATAATAGATTTCTACCTGAAGGTGATTTAAAATTTTCGCTAATTCCACTCTTCATGTGATGAAGTAGTTATGGATCAACGAACAAAAACATAGGAATATAAAAATAGAACTTGTTGATGGTTTTACTCCAATGTTTATCTCAATCTTAGAATTGGCGTTTACGCAGTTTTGCACCTGAACTCCTCATGTATAGAATCAAATCTAGATAAGTGTCTTTGGTTTTGAAAATGGGGTGCACTTACCAGTTTTAAACGACAGGGGAATTAAGACCGGAATGATTGATTGATGGTGAACCGATGCCATGTCGGCAGCAAATGGCAGATTCATTGCGAAATGTGGGCAGAGTTTATTCCGTCAATTTAAAGTTGCATCCTCCGATGGTTCTGAGTTTCTGTCCTTGCGAAATGTGGGCAGAATTTATACTTTCAATTCAAAGTTGCATAGTCCGATGGTTTTGAGTTTCTGTCCTTTTCTGAGATAAATATATTAGGTTGATCACTATAAGTCTAACCTACCTTACATGAGTTTGAAGTAACTTGTATATTAAAGTTGCATAGTCCGACGGTCTTGAGTTTTTTTAAATATTTCTGAGTTAAGAATATTAAATTGATCATTATTATTTACCTTACTTTAGTGTGAAGTAACTTTTAATTGAAATGGCTAGCTTTTGAGATATTTGAAATTCAAGTATCTGAAATTAATATTGGCAAGCACGCCAAAACTCTGATACCATAGGCTTCTACAGTAACAGGTTCTATAAAATCGACTCAGCGTTCCCTGCTATGTGGCAACAAATACCTGATAAGTGCATCACTATTTAAGTTAGATATGTGGAATCAATTCTAGCTAATTGTTTTGATTTTGAAAACTTGATGTTTCATCGGGCTATGCAGCTTTAAGTGGTTAACCGTTTAGATATTTGAAGTGCAACTGTGTAAACATAATCTTTGCAAGCATGCCAAAGCTCTGACACCATATAGGCTTCTACAATAACATATTCTATTATATTGACTCAGCATTCCCTTCTATGTGGCGACAAATGTTTAATAAGTGCACCAGTGTCTAAATTAGACATGTAGAATAAACGCTAGGTATTGATTTTTAAAATTTGATGTTTTCATCGAACTACACAACTTTAAACCCGGCAGGAGAATAGTGCCAGGTATATTCGACGTAAAAAAATGCACCATGCGTTTTGACACAAAATCAGGACTATTGTCAATCTAACTACCCCACCCCCACCCACACACACTCCATCCGGGGCATGCAAGTTACAAATATGCATGTAGACTGAAAAGGTAGGTGACACTTGGCACCTTCCCATTGACTCCAAGGTCAAGGACGGCCTCCCCGCCACACCTTACCCACCTTTCACACCTTTGTGGGTTTGGCCACCCACATCCATCACCTTCACCTTCACCCCCGCCCCTCCTCGCCCTCCCCCCCACCCGCAACGCCTCTCCACCCCTGCCTGTCCGCCTCCCTTCTCCCCATCTCATGAATAATTAAAAGGCGGCAGCACGCCCTCCATGGGCTCATCCCTGCATCGGGGAGTGAGGATTGGGGTGTGGGTGTGGGTGTGCGTGTGTGGGTGGGTGTGGGGATCAGGGTAAGATGTGTGAGGATTGGGGGGGGGTGGATGGGTGGGGGTTTATGAGTGTGTGTGGGGGGGTAAAATGTGTGGTTGGTGTGAGTGTATAAATGTGTGGGAGTGGGGGGAAATGTGTGGGGGTTGGGGTGGTGAGTGTGAGTGTGAGTGCATGAATGGGTGTCGGAGTGGGATGTGGGGGTCGGGTGGCGGTGAGTGAGTGTATGCGTGTGTGTGCGTGTATGTGCGGATGGGAGTGGGAGTGGAGGTGGGAGTGGGAGTGGGAGTTGGGGTATAATATGTGGGGTTGGGGTCTGGTGTGAGTGTATTATTGTGTGTGGGGTGTGAGTGGGGGTGGGAGTAAAATATGTGGGGTTGGGGTCTGGTGTGAGTGTATAATTGTGTGTGGGGTGTGAGTGGGGGTGGGAGTAAAATATGTGGGGTTGGGGTCTGGTGTGAGTGTATGATTGTGTGTGGGGTGGGAGTGGGGGTGGGAGTAAAATATGTGGGGTTGGGGTCTGGTGTGAGTGTATGATTGTGTGTGGGGTGTGAGTGGGGGTGGGAGTAAAATATGTGGGGTTGGGGTCTGGTGTGAGTGTATGATTGTGTGTGGGGTGGGAGTGGGGGTGGGAGTAAAATATGTGGGGTTGGTGTTTGGTGTGAGTGTATGATTGTGTGTGGGGTGTGAGTGGGGGTGGGAGTAAAATATGTGGGGTTGGGGTCTGGTGTGAGTGTATGATTGTGTGTGGGGTGGGAGTGGGGGTGGGAGTAAAATATGTGGGGTTGGTGTTTGGTGTGAGTGTATGATTGTGTGTGGGGTGTGAGTGGGGGTGGGAGTAAAATATGTGGGGTTGGGGTCTGGTGTGAGTGTATGATTGTGTGTGGGATGGCAGTGGGAGTGGGGTGTGGTGTCTGTAAAGTATGTGGGGGTGTCTTGCTCTACACGAAATATTCGGATCCATTGCGCGATTTACTAAAAAGAACCATAATTGTGTTTGACCACCTGAAAAATAAAGGCTAAGGTTCCTTGTGAATACAAATGTGAGCATGCGAAATGTAAAAGAAATGATAAAGAGAAATAATCTCGACCCACATCCCGAGAGTTATGCTAGGTACACACATACCGTATAGGATTCGCGCACTAAAACTCCCGACCCGCTTAAAACTGAAAACGGGCCGATTCATTTTTCGAATCGCGAATCGCAATCATAATGGGAGTACACACCTACCGTTTTAGCCCTAAAAATTAGTTTTTAGTCGTGAATCGCAATCGGTAGGTGTGCTAGGGGAGTGCACACCTCATGACTTTTGGGTAGTTTTAGATCGTATACGGTAGGTGGGTGCGGAAAAACGATCGTATACGGTAGGTGTGTACCTAGCATAAGGTTGGTATCCTCTCTTCGCTCTCGTTTGGCTTATTTATAAATGATGCAGGACAATATTGAATTAAAAAACACTATTAGTATAGCACAGACAAAATTGGTTCAACTATAACAAAAATAAAAAATTTAAATACAGAAATAATAAGAAATTGCTGGATTTATTTCGCGTGAAGCCGTCAGAAGGCGGGTGTGCAGGTGAGGAGACAAATATACCCAGCCACAGCCACAGCCACAAACATACATACATAAACAGAGACAGACACAGAGACAGAGACAGAGACAGAGACAGACACAGAGGCAGACACAGACACAGGCACAGGCACAGACGCAGAGACAGAGATAGACAAACAGAGACACAGACAGACATGCATACAGACACGTCAGAAGGCGGGTGTGCAGGTGAGGAGACAAATAGACCCAGCCACAGCCACAGCCACATACAGACATACACAGACAGACATACACGAACAGACGCAGACCGACAGACACAGACAGATACAGTCAGACAGTTATCAGGGTTGTAACGGTCGGGAGGCGTGTGAGATAACCCGGCAGTCTGGTGTTAGTAGCACTGAAATGGGGCCCTGACCCGGGCACCACGCGAGAATTATGTCGGGGGCATATGGCGGGGATTCTGGCCGGTGATTGGTCAATATAACCCCCGCCCTCGCCCCTCCCCGCCCCTCCCTCGGTCATGACCCCTAGAGATGCGCAAACAAGCCGTGGACTCTCTCTCGCGCGCGCTGACTCCCCTCTCTCTCCCTCTCCGCCCCCTCTTACCCTCCCCTCTCTGTTTCTCCCTCCCTCCCTCTCCCCTCCCCCTCTCTACCCATCTCCCTCCCTCCTCTCTCCCACCCCCTCTCCCCCTCCTCCACCCCCTCCCTCTCTCTCACAGACACACACCGCCTTCTCCCACTCATCCGTCATGCCACGCTCTGGTTTATTTATACCCCCCCCCCCCGTGCTGCACTATTTGATGCAGGCACAACGTTTCCCATCCCCCCCCCCCCCCCCCACCACAATATTTTAAATTATTGCTTTGACTCGACCGGGAATCGAATCCCGATCTCCCACACGGGAAGGCTGCGCTCTACCGATTAGGCCAACGCGTTCGGTCCAAGAAGACTAAGAGGACTAAGAAAAATAAGATGTTTGTTCGTTTGTTGTTTTATGTCCAAGCAATATCTGTGGTCAGATCAGGATCGGGGGGGATTAGAAGAATAAGAAGAATAGGAGGAGAATGAGTAGTAGAAGAACCCGAACAAGAACAAGAACAAGAACAAGAACACGAACAAGAACACAAACACAAACACAAACAAGAACAAATACAAGAACATGAACAAGAACATGAACACGAACACAAAGAACAAGAACAACAAGAACAACAAGAACAACAAGAACAACAAGAACAACAAGAACAACAAGAACAACAAGAACAACAAGAACAACAAGAACAACAAGAACAACAAGAACAACAAGAACAACAAGAACAACAAGAACAACAAGAACAACAAGAACAAACAAGAACAACAAGAACAACAAGAACAACAAGAACAACAAGAACAACAAGAACAACAAGACACAACTAGAACAACAAAACAACAAGAACAACAAGAACGAACAAGAACAACAAGAAACAAAACAACAAGAACAACAACAACAACAAGAACAACAACAAGAACAACAACAAGAACAACAACAAGAACAACAAGAACACGAACAACAAGAACAACAAGAACAACAAGAACAACAAGAACAACAATAAAAACAAGACCAACAAGACCAACAAGAACAACAAGAACAAGATAAAGAACAAGATTAAGAACAAGCAGAAATAAGTACAAATAGAAGCTAACCCAAGTTGGACTCTAACTAGGTTTTCAGTGGCGGGGCTAATTAAACGCTTATTGGACTGCGGTGTCCTCGTGCTGTAGTTAGGTTTCAGCAGCACCCACAAACAGGGCGGTAAACACCAGGTATCTGGTGTCTTTTCCGCGCATGCTCACAAGCCACACATCATTCATAGTGAGACCTGCCGCTGCAGTCTCACCTTCCGCCCCATCCTGTTACATCCTACAGTAGGGCTATCACGTGACCGTCCCAGTGGGTGATAGGAGGTGTAGGTCGGCGGGTGGGCGGGTGAGAGGGAGGGGGAAACAATTGTGACTGGGAGACCACGTGACTCTCTCTACTGACTGCCGTCAGACACACCGGTCCGCACCCAGCTATCTCCCCGGGTTCAGTCCCCGATATTGATTCCCTGACACTAGTGACAGCCCATCCTCCTTGTTCGTGTCCCATACGCTTTCATGCTCATATATCTCACTATGTCTAAATCCTTGTATATGCATATAATATATATATATATCCATATATATCCATATAAAATATTATAATTGTATACATCCAAATATAATATATATAATTCGATATCTATATATCCATATATGGATATATATAGTAAGTATCCATATATATCCATACATCCATGTATATATCCGTATATATATCCATATATATATTCATATCCATATATAGATTTATATCCATATATTATATGTATCCATATATAGCCTAAATACATCCATATATCTAACTATCAACACATTTCTACATATCCGTGTTGAGATAGATATAGATGTATCTATATAGAGATATCGATATGTGTAGATGCATGTAGATATATATCCATTTGCCTTTATGTCACTTTTTTATGTATCTATAATATAGATACATCAATATATATATATATATCATTGTATATATAATATGCAGGTGTTTATCTATTTATACATCTTTATATACATATATCTACATAAGTATATATCTAGATTGTGATTATAGATCCAGATAGATATACAGACACATAGGCAAAGGCAAATAGACGGATGGACATATCGCAAGATATATCGCAAGATATATCGAGAGACATTGATTGGTTGATTGATAGATATATAGATACACAAATATCTATATACATAATAAATACATAACTAGATACCTCACTAGATACCTCACTAGATACATAACTAGATACATTAATATATACAGATAGATAGATAGATAGATAGATAGATAGAGAGACAGATAGATTGATTGATAGATCCGAAATCAATGAACCAAAATCAGGAATTTCCAGGTCAACTATTAATATAAACCTGAAACAACTTCTCAAGTTCCCCACGACCAAAGTGGTATTCACAAATTCTATAATCAAAGATGGATGGTGATCATATTAACCAACCACAGCAACAGAAGCATCCACGACCATCAATGCTGCAAGACCAATGCTTAAAAACTGTCCCTTATTATATTCAGAGGAATAAAGATGTGAGCAAAAACAAACAAAAATCAAAACTATTCAGAGAAATAAATTTGTGAACAAAAACAAACAAAAATCAAAACTAGTCAGAGGAATAAATATGTGAACAAAACAAACAAACATCAAAATTATTCAGAGGAATAAATCTGTGAACAAAAACAAACAAAAATCAAAACTATTCAGAGGAATAAATCTGTGAACAAAAACAAACAAAAATCTAAACTATTCAGAGGGATAAATCTGTGAACAAAAACAAACAAAATCAAAACTATTCAGAGAAATAAATTTGTGAACAAAAACAAACAAAAATCAAAACTAGTCAGAGGAATAAATATGTGAACAAAACAAACAAACATCAAAATTATTCAGAGGAATAAATCTGTGAACAAAAACAAACAAAACCAAAACTATTCAGAGGAATAAATCTGTGAACAAAAACAAACAAAAATCAAAATTATTCAGAGGAATAAATCTGTAAACAAAAACAAACAAACATCTAAGTTATTTAGAGGAATAAATCTGTGAACAAAAACAAACAAAAATCAAAACTATTCGGAGGAATAAATCTGTGAACAAAAACCCATATTCCACCGCACTAAAAATTCACCGAACAGTGCCTGTCATGTACTGACAGTGCCTGCTAAGGAATATGCGTGACGGCGCCCACGCCCACCGGGCCCCGCCCACCGGGCCCCGCCCACGCACGCCCACCGTACGCAGCCGCCTCCCCTCCGCCGAAATTGCCACGTTCGGGTTTCTGCGATCTGCGCCGTGTGTTTTTGTCGGGTCGGCGCTGGCCCAGTTTAATGGGTGCGCATGTGTGCTTATCGTGGTGCGAACAATGGCCCCCACACGCTAATTACCGCCAATTCAGGGGCCAATTGGCGGTGTGTGGTGGGGGGGGGGGTGGAATGGGGTGTTGAGGGAGTGGGGAGCATGGTGCCACAGTACCAACACTTTATGAAAAAGCGGGATATAGGAGAGAGGGGGGAGAGAGAGGAGATATGGGGGAGGAGGTGGAGTGTGTGCGGTGGGGGTGGGGGGTTGGGATGGGGGAGGTGTGTGTGCGGGCGGGGCTGGGATGGGGTGGGGGTGGGGGGGGGGGGGTGTTGGAGGGAGTAGGGAGCACGGTGTCATGGTGCCACAGTACCAACACTTTATGAGAAAGCGCGAGATGGGAGAGAGGGAGGGAGGGAGAGAGGGGAGAGAGGGAGTTGGTTGGTTGTTGGAGTTTTATGTTTTGAGAATACCTAAGGTCATATCGGGATGAGGATAGGGGAGAGAGGGGGAGAGGGGAGAGGGAGATTATGGGATGGCGGAGAGGAAATGCGAGGAAGCGAGAGGGAGAGAGGGAGGGAGCGAGAGGGAGAGGGTTAGAGGGAAAGGGGAAACAGGAAGAGAGAAAGAGGGGGTGGCATAGAGAGGGAGGGAGAAAGAGGGTGGGGGAGAGAGATATAGTGAGTATCAGCAACATAAAGAGGGAGAGGGCAAGAGAGAGATAGAGGGAGGGAGAAAGATGGAGAAAAAGAAGGGCTGCAGAGAAATACGCATTTCCATTTATTAATTTATTTGTATATTTTAGCATTGGTCTCGTCACCACTTTGTATTCTCGGGGAAAAACACAGGTAACGCAGCATATCAACAAGCAGCTGCGTGAATTTAGTATATTTATAAAGGTGAAATTGGTCGCACAATCGGAGGTAGGTTGGTGGGAGTGTGGGAGGGGTGGAGGAGGGGTTTCGACAGCGCCAGTGCGGGTGATGATTTAATAGTGAACCCCACTCCACACCAGAGGGCGGGGCGAGGTGGGGGCAGGGGAGCGGGGGAGCGGGGGAGCGGGGGAGCGGGAGCGGGCGGAGCGAGGTGTTACCTATGTGAGTGGTCAGCATCATGCGACGGTCAGTCTTTGTTGGGCACGGACCAGCTGCCGAGGTTTGGATTGTGTATGTGGGGGGGGGGGGGGGGGGGGGGGGGGGGGGAGGGGGGAGGGGGGGGGGAGGTGGAGGGCAGGGGGGGGGGGAGGGGGGGAGGGGAGGGGGAGGGGGGAGGGCGAGGGGAGAGGGGGGAGGGCGAGGGGAGAGGGGGGAGGGGGGAAGGGGGGAGGAGGGGAGGAGGGGGGGGAAGAGGCGGGGAGGAGGGAAGGAGGTGGCGAGGAGGGGAGGAGGGGTAGGAGGCGGGGGGGAGGGGAGAGGAAGGTGGAGGAGGGGAGGGGAGAGGGGAGAGGTGAGAGGGTAGGGGAGGGGAGAGGAGAGGAGTGGGAGGGATGAGAGGATGGGAGGGAGTGGAGGGATGGGGGAGTGGGATGAGAGGGAGATGAGAGGGGTGGGGATGGAGTGGGTGGAGGGGGGAAGGGTGGGGAGAGGATGGGTGGTGGGAGGTGGGAGAAGGGGGGAGGGGGGAGTGGAGGGGGGGAGATAGGAGGAACGAAGGGCACGGTCCTGAAAGCCTCGCGGGGTAGCTGTGCTTTTGAGTCGGTCGTGTAGGGATTGTTCATCTTCGGAGGTGGAGGGGGGGACGCGTCGTTGAGGGTCCTAGCTGCTGTTTTTATTAAATTGTGTCTCTGAGAGTTATGATTGTAGCTCTGAGTAAAGCTTATTGGTGTATGATCTGTTTTGATCAGTGACTGGAGATATCATCTCCGGAATCGACATTCGTCCTTGTGGGAGCGAGGACGGCGCGCTTTCGTACCTTATAGCTTCTAACAAAACAACGCAGGCTTGCAGACAGAACTGCGAAGTCGGTACTCGGAACCCGCTTCTATGGATGGTGTCGTTTCAACATGGGACTCCCCTTGTTCCGCTTTGTCTATGGCGGGAAAGCGATGGATCACCCAGGATATGGCGCCGCGTGTGCGTAGATGAGGAAATCTCGTTGATGGACTTTCTTGTCCATGGTCGGGAGGGCGAGACGTTTAGATTTTCTGCCGGGGAAGTTGTGTGTGTGAGTTCTGGAAGGGGAAAATTGACGGGGTGGAGAGAATTGTTGCAGCCGTATGGGAGGAGGATTTAGGAAGCCTAACGGAGAGAAAAAGGCGGGTCGAATTGGGTGTGTGGTTGAATCACTTATTCATGGGCAGTGGAGGAGGGGGAAGGTGGAGGTAACATACGAGGAATGGCGAGGCAGAAGCTGCGAGGAAGAGAGATAGTCGGGAAGGGGGCGACCCTGCAAATAGATGACCAGGGTGGTAATGACAGCGTGAAATGAGCTTCACAGTTACTGTGCAGAGAGGAAAACAATAGATAGCAGCACACTGCCCGACCAGCTATAAGTCACCGACAAGCACCCCAGAACCAGACCACCCCCCCCCCGCACCCCCCCCCCTGCCACAAACAAATACTACTACACACCTATGGAACAGTTAGAAAAGTTGTCAATTGTCATTTTTTAGATCTTCAGCCTGCATTAATGCCTGCCTGCAGCAAAACGCCGCCCGCCACCTGCATCTGTGATTTCCCTCTCAGTCAGATTATCTTGATACTGTGCTAACCAGATTCTGCCCGATCCTAGTAATGCCGAGCGTCAGGCTAGGTAGCAACAGGTTATCAATTGTGCAGGTTATTGGTTTGACTCGGCTAGATTTCAAACTCCCAAGATTCTGCAAAGGAAGCCTGCGCTCTTCCAATTCGGTCACAGCATCCGGTCAAAATATGTAGAATATATCTGGTATGTAGATGATATTAATACAGTATATATAACAGTATGCATACAGTATACATATATCATGTATATAATATATAATACTATATATTATATATATATTATATATATTATATATATTATATATATTATATATATTAGATATATTATATATATATATATATTATATATATTATATATATATATATCATATATTAATAGTATAATATTTTAATACTATATATATAATATAATATATATAATATAGATATAATATATATTATATCATTATATATACTGTATATATTATATATATTATATATATTATATATATTATATATACATAAACAACATATACTACATATATTATGTATATTATATATACTATATACTATATAATATATCAACAGTAAAACTTCTCTAACCGCACACCTGCACATATCGACCACTCCCCTGTATCGAATACTTTATTTGGGTCCCAACAATACCATTGTAACCACATTCTAACTCCCAAGACCGACCACCTCCCTAAATGGACCATATAGATTTAAACTAAGTTAAAGTCGGTCCCAAGGTCGGTCGATTTAGAGGTGTTACTGTATACAAAATATACTATGTATAATATATGCAATATATTCAATGTGTGCAACATATGCAATATATGAAAAAAATTGCAATACAAACAATAATATTATGTATATATATATATACATAGTATATATGTATGGGAATACAGTCATATAAATGACCATATTGTCCAGGAATGGTTAAGCCTGATGAATTCTTAACACGACCCGGGTGCAATTGAGTGAGTGGAGTAGTGGGGTGTATGTATTTGAGTGGTATACTGGTCCTCCAGAAGAAGAAAAGAGCCCATTGTCATACTCCTGCTATGGCAACTATAGATGCACACCATAATGGCGGCGGGGGACCAGCCTGGGCGTAACTGACCAGCGGTCAGGCGGGTCACGCCGATGACCAGCGCTGGTCAAGTAGCACAGAGCAACACGCATAGCCGGAGCACCCCCTCACCCCGGGCCCGACCGGCTCCAAGGCCGGCTACGCCCGGCCCGCCGCGCCTCTCCTTCCCGGGGGCGGGCCCATCAATGGCAGCGCCGACCCCGCACCTGACCTTGCCCCGCAAGGTCAACAATGTCGTGCCCTTCGCGGCACAAGGTCGTTCAGGGTTAACAGGCACAAGGTTGTTGAGCGCTAGGCACTGTATCCCCTGGTGGCGGGTGTATGAACTATCCACCGGTTATTTCCCTTCCTTGTATGTGTGTGTATGTATGTATGTATGTATGTATGTATGTATGTATGTATGTATGTATGTATGTATGTATGTATGTATGGCTGTATGTATGTATGTATGTATTTATATATGTACGTGTATGTATGTATGTGTGTTTATGTGTGTGTATGTATGCACTGATTGGTGGTTGCTCTAGGCCATATTCACGGTGAGGTATGTATGCATGTGGTATGTGTGTATGGATATATTATTATATATATGTATGAAATGTGTATATTCATGTGATGTATAAGGTATTATGCGAGTATAAAGATACAAAAGGGAATCAACATTATTGTTATGATGCAACACTTTACCGGTGGCACCATCTCAGCTCACCTTCCCTCAACTGGATGTTGACCAGTGTCAGTCGCACCGGAGGATATATACACATGTATATATACATATACATACCAATATATATATACATACATGTATATGTATATATGGATATATATATATATATATATCATATATATGGATGTATATGTATAACATATATGAATGTACATAGATTTGTTTGTTGGGGTTTTACGTCGTAAAACTAGCACTAGTAGCAGCATCTAAAGTACTATCAGCACGGGTACCGACTTGTGACACTGACAGTACGCACTCATAGTGACTTTATACTGCTGTCCCACTGGGACACCAGGCTACTGGCACCATGACCTGATATCCCACTCAAGTCACATTATCCTGACACTGAGCTAACCAGTCCTTGCATTATCCTAACAATGCCGAAAGCCAGGCTGGGTAGCAACAAGTATCAACAAGTATCGACAAGTATCAATTGCATAAGTCATCGGTTTGACTCGGCTGGGATTCGAACTCCCGACCTTCCGCACGGGAAGCCTGCACCCTACCGATTCAGCCACCACGTCCGGTATGTATGTTGATGTATATCGATATATATGCTGGAAGTCTAGTATATATCTAGATTATATATATATATATATATATATATAATATATTGAAGAGTTCATGCGCAAAACCCCATAAACGCTTATCTAAAACAGTAAAAGTGCAATTAAAATAAACGATTTTTACCTGAAAATAATTTTAATTCTCATTAATTCCAATTTTCTTGTGAGGACATGATTATGTAGCAATGCTTTGATTCCAATTCTATCCTAATTTTGGATTGGCATTTAAAGGGTTTTGCACCTGAACTCTTTGTGTACAGTATAAATATATATCTACACACATATATATATATATATATATATATATATAGTATATATGTATGGGCATTCAGTCATATAAATAACTATATTGTCCAGGAATGGTTTATGCCTGATGAACTATATATATTATATATATATATATATATATATATATCTATATATATCTATGGGTGAACATGAACTGCAGAGAGGGACGTGCCAGTGAGCTTTTGAAAGACGGGAGTGATTGTACACCATATATTTATTATTGTGCTTGGGTTTGTAAAGTTCACCGCCCTTTACTGCTTCAGAAGAAGTAGCATGGCTATAATAACCCGCGTGGCGTGACGTCACGGAGCCGCCATGGTGTGTGTACATATGTGTGTGTGTGTAAGTGTGTATGAATGTGAGTGGAAGTAGAGGTGGGGTGAGTGGGAGAGAAGAGATGGGAGTGGGGGGGGGGGCGATGGTTAAAAGAAGGCTGCGCGTTTGTTTGGCCAACAATGAACCCTCCCAAGACGGGCTGATGTCAACAGTACTGCGCATGCGTAGCAGTCGTTGAGTTGTCGAGGGTGTGTAGCCCGACGCCATACACGACCTATTACCCGTCAGCCCCCCGGGCCCCATTCACACTACCGGTACATCATGTGGTCATTGAGGGCCGCCAGCTTGAGGGTCCCCCCCCCCCCCCCCCACACACACACCAGCCCTACTCCTACACTGAGAAGAAACCACTAAATGCTTTCACTCGTCATCGGGTAGCGGGAAGAGGATGGAGGGGAAAACCCCCCTCAGGCTATCCCCCCCCCCTTCCCCTCCCCTTCCCTTCCCCTCGCTCCCCCCTCTCTCCGTATCCAAGTTCCCTTCCATAGGTGTTCCCTTAAAGTTGCATAGTCCGATGGTTTATGAACTTTTCTTGGATAAATAAATATATTAGGTTGATTGCTATCATCTACCTAAATTTCAGTCTGAAAGTTTGTTTTATTTAAAGTTGCATAGTCCGATGGTTTTGAATTTCTGTATTTTTTCTGAGATAAATATATTAGGTCGATCACTAATATCTACTTTACATTAGTTCAAAGTTACTTTTATTTTAAATGGTAAACCTTTGAGATATTTTGAGTGCAAACATGGAAAATTAGTTTTGGCAAGCTTGCATAAACTCGGACACCATAGACTTCTGCAGTAACGGGTTCTGTTAAATTGACTCAGACTTGCCTTCTACACAGAAACAAATGCTTAATAAGTGCATCAGTATCTAAGTTAGATATGCAAAATCAACTCTAGATAATTGGTTTGGTTTTGAAAATTTGATATTTCATCGGACTATGCAGCTTTAACAATGCCTCTAGAGCGCATTGATTTTTATCATCGGCTATTGGACATCAAACATATGGTCATTCTGACATATTTCTTAGGAGGAAACCCGTTGCCGCCACATAGGCTACTCTTTCTGATAAGTTGCAAGGGGTCTTTTATATGCACTTTCCCACAGACAGGACAGCACATACCAAGGCCTTTGATGAAGCAGTTGTGGACCACTTATTAAATTTCAGTCTGTGTCAGTAGCAGTTAAAGTTGCATAGTCTGATGGTTTTGAGTTTCTGTAGTTTTCTGAAATAAATATATTAGGTTTATCGTTACAAACTACCATACATTTGAGTGAAGTAACTTTGATTTAAAAGGGCTAACTTTGGAGATATTTGAAGTATAAACATGTCAAATTAATGTTTGCATTCCTGTCAAAACTCTGACCCCATTAGGCATCAACAGTAACACTAACAGGTTCTATTCGGACCAGACGGGATGGCCGAATGAGTTAGAGCGTCCGTCTCCTGTGTTGGTAGATCGTGGGGTCTTGGGTTCGAACCCTGGTCGAGTCAAACCAATGACTTTAAAATTGATACTTGTTGCTTCCTAGCCTCGGCATTATTAGGATAGGACAAGGAATGGTTGGCTCAGTGTCAGGATACTGTGAATGAGTGGAATATCAGGTCATGGTGCTGGCGGCTTGGTATTCTGGTGGGGCAGCACTATGAAGTCGCCATGAGTGCGCACTGTCACAAGTCGGTACCCGTCCTGATGTGACCTTAGCTGTTGCTAGGACATAAAACAACAACAAACAAACAGGTTCTATTGAATTGGCTTAGTAATATAGTATGTCCTTCTGTGCAGCAACAACTACTTCTAAATTTGGTTATGTAGGTTCAAATGTAGAAAAGTGTATTGGTTTCGAATTTTTTAGGTTTTTACTGGAATGTGCAACTTTTAAAACTGCATAGTCCGATGTAAACATCAAATTTTTTAAACTAAAACAATTATCTAGATTTGATTGTACATATCTAACTTAGATACTAGTGCACTTACTAAGCATTTGTCACCACATAGAAGGGAATACGGAGACAATGTAATAGAACCTGTTAGTGTTACTGCAGAAGCATATGGTGTCAGAATTTTGGTGTGCTTTCCAAAATTAATGTTGTATGGTAGCACTTCAAATATCTTACACGTTAGCCATTTGAAAAAAAAGTGACTTCAAACTAAAGTAAGGTAGACTATAATGATCAACTTAATATATTTATCTCAGAAAATGACAGAAACTCAAAACCATTGGACGATGCAACTTTAACTACCGAGGGACCCGCGCTGAACGGCGCTCACACGTCCGTCAACGCACGCCGCACGCCGCACGCCGCACGCCGCACGCTCGCCACCCACAACCACAATACCAGCATTGCAATTGAGTGATGTGAACGACACTTACGTACACTTTTCTCTCTTTATCTCAAGGTAACCGTTATTTTACTTGTGTAATATGGCGGTGGTATTTAGTCAGAGGGAAGGTGACCTGTTTTCTTGTTTTATGTTGTGCTATTTGTTGCCTTAATATTTCTGCATAGGTTTATGTAATTAAAAACATATACATATATAAGAAAAAATCCTCCGACGCGGTTGATGTTTTAATGGTATGAAGGTACCGGGGAGCGCCGGAGGTGGCGCCACCAGTCAGGAGGCAGTACAGTGTATCCTATAAAACAAAAAAGAAAGAAAAAAAAGGAAGTAATTCATTTCCGTGCCTTTATACTCGCATAATGCGTTATACATCACATATATGTGAATGTGGATATATGCACATACACATATGGATAGGTATACACATATACACACACATATATGTACAGTATATACATGTGTCAGACATACGCATACACTGTATACACATATATAAAGATATATATATATATATATATAGATATGTACAAATATACCGATAGATTCATAGACATGTATGCACATATACACACATATATCCACAAACATAAATTGCATTGCACTTGCAGTACTTTGATAGATGTTGATATCGATATTCATATATTAATTATTATTGATTGATGGATGACAATAGCTATATTCATGGCGAATTATCATTACATTTATTCTTTTACTAGTTTTTTTCTTTCCAGCCATAGAAAATAATGTCACAAGAGAGGTAATATTATAAAAGAGGATCCGGTCACACAGTGATCAGGTGGATGGGAAATATGTAAATTATTAGAACACATTTTTGTTTTTGTAATACAGAAATGTGAGTGCATGTATAATTGTATTAAATTGTGCTCTATCACCCCCCCCCCCCACACACACACACATCTCACAAAGCCACTGGCCCACACCTACCTCACACACACACACACATCGCAAAGCGCATGCGCGCGGCCGTGTAGGTAGGTCACAGTGACCATTTCCGGTAGATTAGCATCATAACGAATAATGCGCACGGAGGCTGCTGGGTGCGCATGCGTGTGCGCATGTGTGTGCGCATGTCCGCTATCTGCGCCATCTATGATATCTAATCAACCCAATGCGTGATGTGTGGAGTAGGTTCTATCCACCCAGAGTCCACGCTAGGGTTTGGTGGGGTCAGTCAGTCAGTCAGTCAGTCAGTCAGTCAGTCAGTCAGTCAGTCATGTCAGTCATGTCAGTCACTCAGTCAGTCAGTCAGTCAGTCAGTCAGTCAGTCACTCAGTCAGTCAGTCAGTCAGTCATGTCAGTCACTAAGTCAGTCAGTCAGTCAGTCACTCACTCACTCACTCACTCAGTCAGTCAGTCACTAAGTAGGTCAGTCACTCACTCACTCAGTCAGTCAGTCAGTCAGTCAGTCAGTCATGTCAGTCACTCAGTCACTCAGTCAGTCACTCAGTCAGTCACTCACTCACTCACTCAGTCAGTCAGTCACTAAGTCAGTCAGTCACTCACTCACTCAGTCAGTCAGTCATGTCAGTCACTCAGTCAGTCTGTCAGTCACTCACTCACTCCTCAGTGTCATGATAATGTGACTGAGTGGGATATTGGATGACCTTAGATGTTGCCAGGTCATAAAACCAACCAAATGACTCTGGCATGAGGCTGCACTCACCTCACCAGGTAAGGAAGGCCGGGGTCTGTGGGATGGGGTGCGGGGAGGGTGTGAAGGGGGGGGGGGGGGTAAAGGGGGGGGGCATGCACAGGTAGGCAAATAACTTTGTTTCTTTGCTTGATACAGTAATGTTTTACATCCTAGCAACATCTAAGATAATATCAGGACGGGTACCGACTTGTTACACTCACAGTGCACGCTCCTGGTTTGTTTGTTTGTTGTTGTTTTACGTCCTAGCAACATCTAAGGTCATAACTCCTGGTGACTTTATAGTGCAATCCCACTGGTACTAGACAGGGCAACTAGCAACCAAGACCACAATTCTGATACTGTGCTAACCAGTCCTTGCCTTGTCCTAGTAATACTGAGCACCAAGCTAGATCGCGACTAGTATCAATTGTATAAATCATTGGTTTAATGAATTCATGTCCTTCATAAATCCAACGATATATATACAGTAAACCCTCTCTAAATCGAGCGACCATGGGACCGACTTTAATTTGTCCTTTTAGGGAGGTGGTCCGTTCCGGGATTTTTTTTTATTATTACAATTTGTATGGGCGATCGTTTGGGACCCAAATAAAGCAATCGATATAGGGGAGTGGTCGATCTGCGGAGGTGGTCGGTTAGAGAGGTTTTACTACATATAAATAAATTTGTTATTGATCCAATAATCAAAATAAAAATAAATCTCTACATCGAGTGTGCGTGCATTTGTTAAAACCTCGCTGTCCTGAACCAGGCAATGTTTGACATGGTTGTCTTCCAATAGACGCCTCAGAAGTTCAGAAGCAGCCAAGGGTATGTGCGTGTGCGCGTGTGTGCGTGTGTGTGTGTGTGTGTGGAAGGAGCAGGGGGGGGGAGGCGGCAACAACAATGGCACATCATAATTCACAGGCACTTTCATGTCCAGAGCCTCACACTGACAGAGCAGTTACTGAGATACTCTTGGCTACTTATCAACACATCGACTCGCTAGTAGCATAAACACAATGCAACTCTGAAAACCCGGGTTTACACACACGTGCTTCCATCCCACGGCGAAATGCTGCTAAAGTGCCTCATTTACATATCATTGCGACAAAACCGAATTGCTCTGTATTATATATATGTACAGGTATATATATATATGTGTGTGATGTATAAAGGCACGGAAGGGTAGATTCCCTATATTGCTCACCCATATGTTGTGCACAACTTTATGGGTGACCCCTTTTCACGGTTGGGACAAGTGGCGCCACCACCCCCAGCCCCAACCAGTGCTGCAAATACTGTCACTCGCGCATTGAAATTTTATGTACATGTATATATACCCAAAATACCCCCCCCCCCCCAATAAAGGGTAATTTTACTTTCCTTGTGTTGAAATGATTATGGAGCAATGAACAAAAACAAATAGGAATGTAACAAAAAAAGGAACTTTTTGGGGGTATAATTAAAATGTTGATCTCGGTCAGATTATTCTGATACTGAGATAACCAGTCCTTGCCTGATCTTATTAATGCCAAGCGCCAGTCTCACTAGGAACAAGAATCAATTTTGTAAGTCATTGGTTTGACTCGCCCAGGAGTCGAACTCCTGACCTTCCACATGTGAAACCGGAGCTCTACCGATTCGGCCACCGCGTCAGGTCATATATGCTGTATAAGAATTATTCGAGTATAATAGCCCGGAATCCCCTACCGGCTCCTCTGCTCCCCCCTCAGTCATCAATGACTAGTGGAATGAGGAAGACAATATGCTTACAATTGAAATGGCCTTGGACTTCATAAATAAATAAATAAATAAAATAATTAATTAATTAATGCACCAACAACAATTAAAAATGATTACAATTATGATTTGAAATGAGGGTGTGTCTGGGTGGTACCATGGTGCTCACAATGGGCGTCTGTGAATATGTGGGCATGTGTGAATGTGTGTGTGTATGTGTGAGTGTGTCTTTGTGGCTGTATATATACTCATCTGTCTCTCCAATGCCTGTGCTGAGACTGACAGTACTAACACTACAAATCCAGTAAATGCCCCAGTTGCCTGACGAAAGGTATTCATTTTGTGTATGGTTAATCCATAATGGTGTTATTAATTAGGTTAAAAGGCCCTAATATAATGACTATTGAGGTCGACGTGCGGACAGCTTCGGCGTACTCTCTCACCCCACAGGTGGCCATTATCATTATCACGTGAATTTCTCAACATCACCTTCGCAGATCTTTCCGTTTAAAAAAAAAGTTGAAGCAAATTTATTTATTCAGACTTCTACAGCAACCTCCTTTCCCAGGTACACACAAGGGAAATGCCACATATACATGTGGGCATGGGTAGGTTGATTGCATCATGGAGCCGGGAATAGCAGAAGCCGGGTTCGAGTCCCGTTTTAGCATGCGCAACACCACACACACTTCGCATGGGTGCCACGACTGTGAATCTGTACATTACGCTTGTTGTTTATGCGAATGAAACCTTTCAAAAATATCCATTCTAAAATTACAAGTTTATGGGCCGGGGGGGGGGGGGTAATTCCGGTATACTAAAAATATTGCTGGTGGGTGCAGCAGGAAAGGTCCCATGCAGCATGTTATGGCTGAGAGGGGGGTAGATTCATTCCAGTATATTATTGCCGGGAGTGGAGTAGATTCATTCCGGTATATTATTGCTGGGAGGGGGAGATTCATTCCGGTATATTATTGCTGGGAGGGGGGTAGATTCATTCCCGTATATTATTGCCGGGAGGGGGATAGATTCATTCCTGTGTATTATTGCTGGGAGCAGGGTACATTCATTCCTGTGTATTATTGCTGGGAGCAGGGTAGATTCATTCCAGTATATTATTGCTGGGAGGGGGATAGATTAATTCCTGTGTATTATTGCTGGAGGCAGGGTAGATTCATTGCTGCATATTATTGCTGGGATGGGGATAGATTCATTCCGGTATATTATTGCTGGGAGGGGGGTAGATTCATTCTGGTATATTATTGCTGGGAGGGGGGGTAGATTCATTCCAGTATATTAATATTATTGTCAGGAAGGGGTAGATTCATTCCCGTATATTATTGCTGGGAGGGGGATAGATTCATTCTGCTATATTATTGCTGGGAGGGGGGTAGATTAATTCCAGTATATTATTGCTGGGAGGGGATAGATTCATTCTGGTAGATTATTGCTGGGAGGGGTAGATTCAGTACGGTATATTATTGCTGAGAGGGGGGTAGATTAATTCCGGTATATTATTGCTGAGAGGGGGGTAGATTAATCCTGGTATATTATTGCTTGTATACATTAATTCTTGTATATTATTGCTAAGAAGGTGATGTAGATTAATTCCGGTATATTATTGCTGAGGGGGGTATATTAATCCCAGTATGTTATTGCTGAGGAGGGGGGGTAGATTAATCCCGGCCTGGTTGGCGACTGGTAAGCCGGACAGTTTTATACCGGAACCACGTGGGGGGGGGGGGGGGATCCTCTCCCCGCCCCTGGATTCGCTCTTTTAAGTATTTGTTTTCCCATGTGTGTGCTGTACTCACCACCCCCACCCCATTACACCCACCCCGACCGGCCACACACACACAGACACACACACACACACAGTAGGCAGTCGTCTCTCAAACCCATTCAAAAGTCACTAAACATGTATGACCCTTCAATGAAACTGCCACACAACAACTGCCTCCCACCTCTTATTTTTAAAGTTGCATAGTCCGATGGGTTTGAGTTTCTGTCAATTTCTGAGATAAGTTATTATCCGTCTTACTCTGGGTTGAAGTAAGTTTTGTTTTAAATGACTACCTTTGGAGATATTTGATGTGCAAACATGGATAATTAATTTTGGCCAGGACGCCATAATTCTGACACAATAGGCTTACGCAGTAACAGGTTTGATTAGTATTACATTGACTTCATATTCCCTTCTATGTGGCAACAAATGCTTAATTAGTGCATCAGTATATAAATTAGATATGGTGTTCTCTGTGGTGGTCCAGGTCAGACTCCTAATTTGAAGGTTGGTGGTTCGATTCCCTGTGCCCCCCATCTCTGCCAATTTGGATTTCCACCACTGTATATAACTTACAGTGTCATCAAAGGCCGGTTGCTCTCATACCATGTCTATGTGGTGTGGGAGGTTAAAAATCCCTTGGGTCGGTAAAAGTGTAGGCTCGGGCTTTCTATCGACAAACTGTCTAATGGTGAAAACAAGTCTATTCAGACTTATCCATGATCAATCAATCAATCAATAGTTCCATCCTCTAGTCGAGGGTTGGATGCAATGGTTCTCCACTTGTCCCGATGTTGTGCTGTTCTGATAGACTGTGAATAATTCAAGCCTGTCCACTGTGAAATATTTGTAAACCATGATGTTCTTGGTCTCCCTCTCCCTCTGCTGCCATTCACCTTCCCTTCCAACAATGTACGGTATATTGAACTCTGACGAATGATGTGGCCAAAATAAATAAGTTTCTTTGTCTGTATAGTGGCAAACAAGCTTTTCTTATTTTTAATTTTTCTGAGAACTTCTTTGTTGGTGATCTTCTTTGTCCATGATATTTTCATCATCCTTCGATAAGTCCACATCTCAAATGCTGCTAAACGTTTGTACATTTTCTTAGAGATTGTCCATGTCTCTGCCCCATACATTAGAGTAGACCACACATAACACTGAAGAATACGCTTCCTTGTTTGTATTAATATCTTACTTGATGTTAACACTCTATACATTTTGGAGAATGTTGTTCGGGCTATTGTTATCCTTCTTTTAATTTCTTCCTCACATCTCCCATCATTTGTAATCTTTTGTCCGAGATATATGAATTCGGATACTTGTTCTATGTTTGTGCCATCTATGGTTATATTGACATTTGGTTTATTTGTCTTTTTACTTATAACCATTGTTTTGGTCTTCCTGGCATTCATCTTCATGTTGAATAGTATTCCAGCTTTATTGATTCTATTCACTATATCTTGTAGGTTTTTCTCACTGTCTGCTAGTATTACACTGTCATCGGCATATCTAAGATTGTTGACGTTTGATTGTTTGATATATATTTCACGTATCCATGATAGGCAGTATAAATCTTCAAGATATGTAGAATCAAATCTAATTAATCGCTTCGGTTTTGAAAATTTGATGTTTTCATCGGACAATTCAGCTTTAAACTATGAACCTGGAGTAAGAGACCAGACTCGCACTCTATCTCCTACAGGATGCACTTACTTACACACTGCTACTTTATGGCTCATCTCCATGGAAACAAGCTGACGTCATCAACTGGCCTGCCGCCATTTTCTTGCGGCATCAACGATTTCAGACAACATCGAATCGCCGACCCAAGTCTAGTCGTGTCGGGAATAGACGATCGGAAATCTGGGATTTATAGCCGACGGAGTGTGACTGTGTGAATGCCATGCAGAGTTATGGAGTCGCGGATGTGCATAGATACAAAGGTGCATAGTCACGAGAGTGTAGTTGCAAAGTTCTCTAGTCACAAAAGTATAGTCAGAAATATGTAGTCACAAATGTGTTTAGTCGCAAATGTGACTAGTTGCAAAAGTGTAGTCAGAATTATGTATGGTCACAAATGTGTAGTCACAAAAGTGTCTAGTCATAAACAATCCCGTTCTGATATGACCTTAGATGTTGCTAGGATGTAAAACAAAGGCAAATAAACAAAACAAAAAAAGTTGTAAAAGTATGTTTGGAAAGATGTAGTTACAAATGTGTTTAGTTACAAATGTGACTAGTTGCAAAAGTGTAATCAGAACTAGGTATGGTCACAAATGTGTAGCTGCAAGTGTGAAAAGTCATAAAATTGTAGTAAGAATTATGTAGGGTCACAAATGTGCAGTCGCAAATGTGAATAGTCGTAACATTGTACTCGTTGCAGTCGGAAATATGTAATTACAAATATGTTTAGTTGCAAATGTGACCAGTTGTAAAAGCAGTCAGAAATGTGTACGGTTACAAATGTCTATAGTCAAAACTGTTTCTATTTGCCAAAGTGTAGTCAGAAATATGTATAGTCGGAAATGTTTTGCAGGAAATATGAAGTCACAAATGTGCATAGTTGCAAAAAACGTGTAGTCGCAAATGTGTATAGTTAAAAAAGTGTCTAATTGCAAAAGCATCGTAGGAAAAACGTATAGTCACAAGTGTATGCGCAGCATTGATGACGGCGTGACGGCGTGTGTATGCCAGGCTTTCCTCACCTAATAATACCGGCTCAGATTCAGAATGAGCCTGTGCATTGCTCCATAACCCGTGTTCATAGGCAACAAAGATGGACGGCCTGTGATATTATTTTGTTCACACCCCGTGGAGTGTGAACGAACCACTGATCGGCGGCGAGTTGATGAAACGCTCCGCTGACCACCATTACGGCCTTCCAGCTAGGAACTGCGGTAGCAACAAATCACACACCAATTAGGCGAAGATCTTCAGGTATCAGTTAACGCCTAAATAGAAGATAACACAAAAAGAGTGTTTGTGATGGGATTATGTTTTAGGTAGGATTGTGGAGGGTCTTTTCTAAATTAATTGGTCGGGGGGGGGGGGGGGGTATTAGGTTAAAATTGTAATCAAATAATTTAAGTTGGTGCTGATATTTGGTGTGACGCAAAATGTTGGCGGGAATGTCTTGGTAAAATACACAGCAGGCAGTAAGTGTCACATTACCGTGAGTTATGGGCGGGGTCAGTACGGACATTGCGGGGGTCAGTCTACTCCCCCCCCCCCACCCCTTCCCACCCACACCCACCCAACACCCACTTCTCCCTCCACCACCACCCGCCTAACGTTACACACGTTTATCTATCAAAATGCGACTGGTACCAGCGCCCCTGTTGAGAGGATTGGAGCCAAGTGTCGAGTGTGTGTGTATGTGGGTGTGGGGGGGGGGGGGGGGGGGGGGGGGGGGGATTGGTAAGGGCGGGGGTTGGGGGGGGGGGGTATAACGTATGTACATTTTTATTAAAGCTGCATAGTCCGATGAAAACATCAAATTTTCAAAACCAAAACAATTATCCAGATACTAGTGCTCATATTAAGCAGTTGAAATTAGAAGGGCATACAGAGCCAATTTAATAGAACCTGTTACTATAGAAACCTTCTGTGTGATGACAAATGCTTAATAAGTGCACTAGTATCTAACTTACATATGTAGGATCAAATCTAGATAATTGTTTTGGTTTTGAAAATTTGATCTTTCATCGGACTATGCAGCTTTAATTACATCCAGGTAAATTGGAAGTTAATTAATAATGGATTCCATCGAACATCACTACCTCCATCCTACCACATCCATCCACTTCCCCTATCACCATCAGTCCAACAATCACTATTTAAGAGTTTAAATATCCACCTTAGATATTGGTGCACATGTTAATTTAATAGAACCTGTTACTGTACAAGCCTATGTCAGAGTTTTGGCGTGCTGGCCAAAATTATTTGTGGATGGTTGCACTTCAAATATCTCAAAAGTTAGACATTTAAAATAAAAGTTACTTCAAACTAAAGTAACGGAGGCTATAACAATCAATTTAATATATTTAACTCAGAAAATGACAGAAACTCAAAACCATCGGACTATGCAACTTTAACTGGTGGGTGTGTGAGGGCTCGGACAAGGGGAAGTGGAGGCGGGGGTTTGTAAGTTAGTATATTGTAAGGAACGTGGGGTTCTGTGAAAAGATAGCGTTGCAAGAAATGGGTTCCTTCACGGCTGGACTAATTTAGATAATTGAGGTATAAGAAGGGCTTTGTTATTTTTTAATTAAAGTTGCATAGTCCGATGGTTTTGGGTTTAGGTCATTTTTCTGAGATAAATATATTAGGTTGGTCGTTATAATCTAACTTACTTCAGTTTGAAGTAACTTTTATTTTAGATGGCTAACTTTGGAGATATTTGAAGCGGAACCATGCACAATTAATTTTGGCAAGCATGCCAAAACTCTGACACCATAGGCTTTTTTCTAATCTTTTCTATTCATGTGTCTCAGCATTCCCTTCTGTGTGATAACAAATGCTTAATAAGTGCACTAGTATCTAAGATAAATATGTAGGATCAAATCTAGGTAATTGTTTTGGTTTTGAAAATTTGATCTTTCATCGGAATATGCAGCTTTAATTACATCCAGGTAAATTGGAAGTTAATTAATAATGGATTCCATCAACCATCGCCACCTCCATCCTACCACATCCATCCACCTCCCCTATCACCATCAGTCCAACAATCACACGTCGCTATTTAAGAGTTTAAATCCCAGCCGAGTCAAATCAATGACTTATAATAATTACACTTGTTGCTACCTAGCCTGGTGCTCGGCATTAATACTAATAGAATAGGGCAAGGACTGATTAGCACAGTATCAGGATAATGTGACTATATGGAATATCCAATCATGGTGCCGGTGGCCTGATTTCCCAGTGGGTCAGCACTATGCAGTTGTCATGAGTGTGCACTGTCACAAGTCGGTACCCATCCTGATATTACCTTAGATGTTGCTAGGATGTCAAGCAACAAAGACATCATTCCAACAACCATGCATCACCATCACCACAAGCCCTTCTCGCATGCCAGCAGTAGTAACCCACTAGTGCCACCCACCACCACCCACCACTAAACTGACCAATCCGTCCGCCATCCCCGATTCTAACGCAACACTGTCTTACATCACCCATAGCCTCCACACGTATACCATATCTTTCTTTTAAATTGTTTAATGTAATTTTTTTTAATTATTTAACGACGCCTGTAGAGCGCATTGATTTTTATCATCGGCTATTGGACGTCAACCATATGAAACCTGCTGCTGCCACATATGCTACTCTTTCTGATAAGCAGCAAGGGATCTTTTATATGCACTTTCCCACATACAGGACAGCACATACCACAACCTTCGATGAACAAGTTTTCGACCACTGGTTGGAACGGAAACTAGCCCAGACTGCAAATGGGTGCACTGAGCAGGATTCGATCGGATGACCACATATACCGCATATCATGCATACAACTACAATGCATACAATACATACATGCTCTACAATACAATACGATAATACAATGCATATCATACAGGCAATGCACACAATACATACAAAACTATATAAACAAGCATGCTTACATAGTCACACATATACACATCCATAAAGGTTTGGACGAAGAACCAGCATTTCCCCTGACATCCAAGTGACCGAGAAACACCTCAAGCTTAAGGTTGCAGTTTCCAATGGTTTTAAGTTTTTATCATTTGCTGAGATAAATACATTAGGTTGAGATGCTGGTGGGTGTGGAGGTGCTGGTGGGTGTGGGCATGCTGGTGGGTGTGAGGTGCTGGTGGGTGTGGGCATGCTGGTAGGTGTGGGGGTGCTGGTTTGGTGGGGTGCTGGCTGAGTGGGGATGCTGGTGGGTGTGGGGTGCTGGCTGGGTGTGGGGATGCTGGTGGGTGTGGAGGTGCTGGTGGGTGTGGGGATGCTGGTGGGTGTGGGGTGCTGCCTGGGTGGGCGTGCTGGTGGGGGTGCTGGCTGAGTGTCGGTGCTGGTGGGTGTGGGTGTGGGTGTTGGGGTAGGGATCTTGATTTGGATGTGGATGGGAGTGGAGGTGGGGAGGGTGTAGAGAAGTCACTAGGTGCAAACAACGGGGGCAACAAACAGATCATGGGACAGAACCCCATCACCGAGTTATATGGACGGGGACAAGTCTACGTATGGAAACCTATTATATCATAAATGAATCACATTCCAGGAAATCATAAATACTTCTTACCCTAACTATTCTGTTGCTTACTAATCACAGTAAATGAGCTGCCATTTCATACATATACATATATATATACATATACATATACATATATATATATCTATATATATATATATGTATATGGATACTCTATAGGATAGTGATGAGCCCCTTATCGCATGTGATAAGATATGCAGTGTATTGCAGCATCTTCTACGCTCCCCGCTCCCTGCGTGGGGTGGGCCGCACACTCAATAGTCATATATATATATATATATATATATATATATATATATATATATATATTCCCTATACTTCATTATTGCAATATAAACAAGGACACTACTACCATCAGTTCTTCATTTCCTTATAACCGTCTTCTACGAGTAAGACACTTACTAGACACTACCCCAGGGCATAGTTCCTCCTTTGGCCACGTCGGCGCCACCTGTGCGTGGTCACTATCGCCTTCAGACCAGATTCAGATTGGTCAATGCATTACGTGTTATCAGGTGATATACAAGTTATAGCCTTGTTGGCTATTCCGATTGGTCAATGCATTATGTGGTATCAGGTGATATACAAGTTATTGCATTGTTGACTATTCAGATTGGGCAATGCATTATGTGTTATCAGGTGATATACAAGTTATAGCCTTGTTCAAGTTTTGGGCTATTCAGATTGGGCAATGTATTAATACTATTATGTGTTATCAGGTGATATACAAGTTATAGCATTGTTGGCTATTCAGATTGGGCAATGCATTATACATTATATGCCAGTTATAGCTTTGCCGGCTATTCAATACATTAGGCATTATGAATAATGTGATCTTCCAGGAATAATGGATAATGGAATATGCTTAGCCATAAAAATCAAATCTATTTATTTTTTAAATACATTCACTATTAAACACAAATTAAATAAAACGTACCACGTCAAATGAATCGACCCTTTCATCAACAGAACAGAAGCCTCCCAATTACCGCATGTTTATTTACTTACACAGGCCACATTTAACCTTACGGCTCCCCCCTCCCCCCACAACCACCACCACCACCACCACCCACCCACTATATCATATGCTGCATCCATTTCGCAATATGCTAGTTGGCAACAGTAACCCCTTTTTAAAGAAAAAAAAATTGGGCGAGAAAAAAAAATAGAAGATTAATTCGCAGTAGAAACGACACCAGTGTGATTACATGCATTAAAAAACACCGGAGTGTGGTGTCAGTTTCGCACCGAAATGTGATATAATTTGACCCCTGGGCGAGCAAGGGTGCAGGCGGCGCATGTGTGGCCCGGGGCGGGGGCTGGGGAGGGCAGGGGGGAGTGGGGAGGGCGGGGGGAGGGTGTCTGTGTGACACGGTGGCACACAGTGGTCCCCCTGACCACACACCCCTGACCACACACTACTATTAACCCTTCCCCGCCATAACATGAAACTACAATCAAACTTCTCTAAAGCCCCTGTCACACCTCGCCAGATTGAGGAAACGGATAGAGCCGGACAAAAATATTCTAGTCCGGTGTGATTCGGACGTGAAATGTATCGAAACTTGGAACGGACCGCGTCGGATATCAACGGATTTGCAACAGACAGATAGCGGACTTTGATGAATATCAACGGACTGTATTCAGATTCTATCCGTTTCCTCAATCCGGCAAAAAAAAACCTGCGGAAATCAAACCGAGGCATTGGCGCCACCTATCGGGTTCTGGTAGAACTAACCCATGCCTGGGTACACCGATGGAAAATTTCTGCGAAAACATAGATTGTTTCTCCATAGGAGTAGCACTGTCATGGAATCGCGGTAAAATGCCGGAAGTCAGGTATCAACTATCCTTGTTGTGACTATATTATCGCCCATACATAACTTTTTATTTGGGTTTTATGTTCCAGTAAACATCAAAGTGCATATCAGAACAGGATTTGAACCAACCAATTGCTTTCATACACATCTTGTTTAATATTAATCGAAAAGAAAATCGCCGAAATCCCCGAAAGGGCGATCTTCCATCCCTGAATCTTATTTTATCCGTCCCTTATTTGGTGTTTAGTCCGAGCAGACGACATTGCAAAGTGGGTAAGGGGCGTAGACGCAAACCACCAAGTACCGCAAGGCACGATCTGCGGGCCGTAACCATTTCCGGTCTCGGTGCATTCCCCCTTCCCCCTCACCTCAACCTCCCCCCCCCCTCCTCACCCTCCCCCCTCTCCCCCCGGGTGGTCCGTGTAATTTCTGTAACACCTGGCCGTGCCAGCACTGACCCCTACTCACGCCGGCCGGACATCTGCCAATGTCTCACCTGTAGGTCCCCCCCCCTCCCACACTACCCCCCCTCTCTCTCTCCCCTCCCCCTCCCACACTCCCCCCGCTCTCTCTACCCCACTCTCCACCCGCCTCCACTCACTCACCACACCCGGCATTACCACCTCCACTAAACCGACGTACAACCAGGGGACACAGCCTGGGGGGGAAGCAGGAGGAGGGAGAATATGGAAGTAGAGCTGCTGTTAGTTAGTGTTTCAATGTGTGCGTGTTTGAGTGTACGCGTGTTTGAGTGCGTGAGTAGATGTGTGTTTGAAGTGTGCGCGTGTGAGTGAGTGAGTGAGTGAGTGAGTGAGTGTAATACTCTAAGTGTGAGTGAAAGAGTGAGTGAGTGAGTGAGTGAGTGAGTGAAGGAAAGTGAGCGAGAGTAAGTGAAAGTGTGTTTGTTTGAGTGTGTGTAAGTATGGGTCTTTCACTGTGAGTGCTTGTGTGTGAGTACGTATGCGTGAGTGTCTGTTCGTCAGTGAATGTGTTTGTGTGTGAGTGAGTGTGTGGGTGTAAGTGTGTGAGTGTAAGTGAGTAGATCTGAGTGCATTTGTGCTTGAGTAAGTATGTGTGAGAGTAAGTATGTGTGAGTAAGTATGTGAGTGTGTATTTGTGTAAGTGAATGTGTGAGTGCATGTGTGTGTGAGTAAGCATGTGAGAGTTAGTGTGTGTGTGTGAGTAACCATGTGAGTATGTTTGTGTGTGTTTTTGAGAGAGCACATGAGTGAGTGCATGAGTGCGTAAGCGAACAGTGAGTGAGTGAATGAGTGTGTAAGTGACTGAGTGACTGACTAGGTGTGTTGGAGTAACTGAGTGAGTGAGTGAGTGAGTGAGTAAGTGACTGTCTGTGTTGCAGTGAGGATGTGGGGTGGGATGGGGGTCAATAAGGGGGGCAAAGTCAATAGCTACAACAGCATGTTATACCCCTGTCACACTACGATGCAACGTAAGCCTGACGTGGTGATTTTTTGTCATTACGTTGACGTACGCTGGATTACGTTATGATGACATCAGAATGATGTTAGACTGATGTCGAGCTACGTCACGATACGTCGTGTTACGTCGAGGTTTTGGACATGTTCAAAACTTCCGACGTACCTCAAACGTAAGGGTTTACGTTCACTGTACGTTCCGTCCACGTTCGGCGAATGAATGATGTTAAACAAACGTTATTAAAACGTTGGTCACTACGTTCAACTACGTTGCATTATGTTGCACTACGTTGACCCACATTAATCCCAGGGGGAACGTGCAGTCCACGTAGTGAAAACGCTGGGTTAACGGACGCCTAACGGACGTCCAACATAGGTTTACCATTTTGCCACCGTTTCCTGATGTAAGTAATGTAAGGTAATGTAAAGCAACGTAGTTCTGGCATTGGAATAACGTACATAACGTTTCCTGAGCGTAATTACGTTGTCCTCTCTCATTGAATGACGCTATCACTACGCTTTACCACCGTTACTCTCTCGTCCACTACGCTGCATCCACGTTCCACTTGTGCCCAAATTTGCATACCACACCAACGTTCTTCACATTCTCCCTATGCCGACGTCATTACGTCGAAGTGTGATAGGGCCATAAGTTGTGATATGGTAACGACAGGCTCGCGTAGACAATACTCAACCCTCACACTTAGCGATGCACACTTTGTATCCTACTTACGAGGTGACATCACAAAGAGATCACTGTTTTCCTGGGAGCAAATGGAACGGATACAAACAATTGGGTCAGCTGTGATTCTTAAAGATGCATAATCCTATAAAAGCATCACATTTTTCAAAAGCAAAACCCTTATCCAGATTTGAAGGTGCATAGCCAATGTAGATACCGGTATATGTATTAAGTAGTTGTTGCTGCATAGAAGAGCATGCTAAGTTAATTTAATAAAATAATCGCTAATGCTGAATGAAGCCTATGGGGTGTGAGTTTTGACAAGCATGCTTATATTAATTTGGCATGTTTATTCACTTCAAATATCTCCCAAAGTTTGTCATTTTAAAGCTATAGATTAAAGTGACCTAAACGCTATATTTATACACTTCAACTGTCTCCCAAAGTTAGTAATTTTAAAGCTATAGATTAAAGTGACCAAATTGATATATTTATACACTTCAAAATTTCTCCCAAAGTTAGTAGTTCTATAGCTATAGATTAAAGTGACCACAGCGATATATTTATCTCAGAGAATAAATCAAAACCATCGGATTATGCACCTTTAATAACGGCCTACCAGTACCAGCGTCGCTTGCAAATAGCCTCGCTTTCGAATGCAGTCGACGTCAGTGCTGAGAGATCTGCGACGGCGCCAAATGTCTAGTGAACCAGTGCATCTGTAGAAATCAGTTCCGTGCCTCTACAATCTCAGGAACATTGGAGGTGTGGGTGAGTGAGTGCGTGGGTGAGTGCGTGGGTGTGGGTGTGGGTGTGGGTGTGGGTGTGGGTGTGGGTGTGGGTGTGGGTGTAGGTGTGGGTGTGGCGGCCTCTGAAAGCACACATCCATTAGTCAGTCATGGGTGACATGCACCCTGCACTGGTTGACATGTTATGTACGCATACATGCAGGAAGAGGGATGTGGGACGTGGGTGTGTGTGGGTGTGTGTGTGTGGGTGGGGGGTACTTGGGTACCGGGGGTTGGGGAGTACATGCCCCATGCACTCACTGACATGTTACAGGGGCAGGAATGCATGCATGCACCCACAGAGGTCAGCAAGGACTCACTGAGCTTCTGCAAGAAATCCAACTACAAGATTAGCATATTTAGGGTCAATCGCCCATATCTGGTATTAATCGCTTAGTATTGTAAGAATCGATCGATATCTACCTCAAATTGAAAAATAAACACAAATGATAATGGAATTAATAAGATAGCTAATTAAATCAGCTGCTTAATATCAAAATATTTTGTAATTAATTATCTATAACAAACTCCAATTATAAATGAATTAAATCCAATTATAAATGCATTAAAACATGTATTAATTAATGTATTGGATCCAATAATAAATTAAATAAGTGCAATTATAAATATCCAAATATCAATTAAAAATCAGATAAACAAAACTATAATTAAATCAATTAAAATCAGTCATGAACCCTAATAATTTACAATATCAATACTATGTAATTTCTGCATGTAATAATATCCGCAATTCCTTCATAGAAAAACACAACAGTCGCAAATGATTGATTGATTGATCAATCGATTGATTGGTTGGTGATTATTTTCTGTTGTGTCAGCATTAAATGCCATACTCAAGGCCGACAAGTGTTTCACTGGTACCCTGTCCATTTTCATTCAACCATCGTTTTTCAAGTCGTCTCAAATGGATGACAACTCCGAAGTAAGTGCGAGTGAGTTCGCAGTGTGCAGTGTGCAGTGTGCAGTGTTCAGGATACAGGATACAGGATGCAGGGTGCAGTGTTCAGGATAAAGGAGACAGGGCGCAGGGTGCAGCTCTTGGGGGTCTGTGCCTGTACTGGGCGTGTTTCACGACCCACCACCCACCCTGCCCCCACCCTGCCCCCGCCCTGCCCCCACCACCCCATTCCCCGCTTCCTCCCCCATCACTACATGTAGCATGTAGCATGTGCTCGGGTCCCCGCCCTCTCTGACCCCTGACCCCTGCCACCAGCACTCGACCTTCAGCCTCTGGCAATTGCCTCGCATTCCCAGCTCTATCCCGATTGCGATTCCACTGACATTTGGTCTGTGGGTGACAGCACCGCAGTGTGAACAGTTACTGAGAAGTTACTGAGAAGTTACCGAGAAGTTACCGAGAAGTTACTGAGAAGTTACTGAAAAGTTACCAATAAGTTACTGAGAAGCTACGGAGAACTTACCAATAAGTAACCGAGAAGTTAGTGAGAAGTTACTGAGAAGTTACTGAGAAGTTACCGAGAAGTTACCGAAAAGTTACTGAAAAGTTACCAATGAGTTACTGAGAAGCTACGGAGAACTTACCAATAAGTTACCAATAAGTTACTGAGAAGTTACTGAGAAGTTACTGAGAGGTTACTGAGAAGTTGTTGAGAAGTTGCTAAGACGTTGCCGAGAAGTTAAGAAGTTGCCGAGAAGTTGCTGAGAAGTTGTCAAGAAGTTGCCAAGAAGTTGTCAAGAAGTTGCCAAGAAGTTGCCAAGAAATTATCAAGAAGTTACCAAGAAGTTACCAAGGAGTTGCAAAGAAGTTACTGAGAAATTACTAAGAAGTTGCCGAGGAGAAGTTGTGGAGAAGTTGCCACGAAGTTGCTGAGAAGTTGCCAAGAAGTTACCAATAAACTGCCGAGAAGTTGCCTTGCATTGAAGTTATCGAGAAGCTGCCGAGAAGTTACTAAGAAGTTGTCGATAAGTTGCCTTGCCGAGAAGTTATTGAGAAGCTGCCGAGAAGTTACTGAGAAGTTGTCGAGAAGTTGCCTTGCTGAGAAATTATTGAGAAGCTGCCGAGAAGTTACTGAGAAGTTGTCGAGAAGTTGCATTGCCGAGAAGTTACCGAGTAATTACCGAGAAGTCAGTGAGAAATCGCCGAGATTTCCGCAAATGGGGCTTCATTCATTGGGCGGACGCTCACCACATCACTGCAGACCGCAGGGGTCGCCTGGGTCAGACCGCCACGGCGCATAACCGCGTACTGAGCATGCGCAGACGGCGCTCGGCGGCAGCTTCCGGCAGATCCAACAGGTGGGGGCAGGGTGGGCAAGGGGGGAAGCCCCCTGGCGGCGGCGTGGTACTAATAAATCGACGGTCGACAGACATGGCAAACAACAGATGAAACACAGGTGCTGATCAAAACAACAACGGTAAATAGCAGCTACATAAGTCGGTCGCATAGTTTTAAGTTATTAGTAGTGAGGAGTCCCAGGATTCAACAGGACGAATCACAATTTACCGAGTTCATCTTACTACTATATAACCATATAAGTAATTCCTGATTTAAATAAATGGACAATTGGCAATGCAGACCCATGGTAGTAACTAACCCCCCAACCCCCTTGTTCCTGTTTGTGGCCCGGGGAACACCCCTCTCGTGGGTGTGTGTGTGTGTGTGTGTGTGTGTGTAACCAGGGAGTCACGTGATCACCACCTCGTTTTGACACCCGCCCACTAGCTGCCCCTACCCAATTCACCAGTAACTTCCGGTGTCTCGCTGCTATGCATAAATGCCAGATATGCGTTCCTCCAAGTCCCATATCGTCTGCTTTCAATAGTGAATGAACCAAAAAATGAATGGTAGATTGGTTGGTGGAGTTTTGCATCGTGGCAACATCTAAGTTCATATCAGGATGGGTACTGACTTGTGACAGTGCACACTCATGGATACTTTACAGTGCTGCCCCACTTGGAGATCAGACTGCCAGCACCGTGATCTAATATCCCACTCAGTCACATTATCCTGTCACTGCACCAACCAGTCCTTGCCTTATGATAATAATGCCGGGCGCCTGGCTAGAAAGCAACAATTATAAATTTTTAAGTCATTGCTTTGACTCGACCATGGTTCAAAATCCATAGTTTCGAATCCCACGATCAACCAAAGCGGGAGACGGATGCTCAACTCATTTAGCCATCCCGTCTGGACAAAAAATGAATGAATGAATGAATAAATAAATAAATAAATAAATAAATAAATAAATAAATAAATAACTTCAATGGGTAGGGGGGGGGGGGGGGGGGGGGGGGGTTACCCCACAAACCCTATCGCTTTCACCAGCAGAAGTGTGCTGAATAGGGAGGGTGGGGGGGAGTTAGAGGTCAGAGGTACATAACCAAGTAACATGGTGTGTTCAAGTAACTACACTCTGCAAATATGGGCACAACATGGCTGACTGCCTGGTCCATTGAGCAGTGTGCAGCCAGTATGTGCGTGTGCATGTCATGCGCGCAATGAAAAAGAAATTAACCCTCCCACTCACCCACTTATTTCTTCCAGCCACGTAGTTATGTATATTTGTGTCACCCACTTCGCTTTGCCTTTCGCACTCTTTTGCGCATGCCTGACCTTGCCAGGTCAAAGTAGTCAACCAATCACCAGCTCCCACATGGAGGTCAGTTATATTGGACTCAATTGAAAGCTTGTTAAAGTTGCATGGTTCGATGAAACATAATTTTGTGAAAACCAAAATACTTACCCACATTTTCAACCTTACCCTATATTAGTATATATGTCCAACTTAAGCCCCAGTCACACTACAGCTTGTGACCACTTTGCGACCACCTTAGACCAAAGGACCCACAGTCACCAGTGACGTCCTTGCGACCAAAATGATGGTTGCTGATGTGTGGGCGTCACTGGTGACTGTAGGTTCTTTGGTCTAAAGTGGTCTCAAATTGGCCGCAAGCTGTAGTGTGACTGGGGCTTTAGATACTGGTGCATTACCTACTGGTTTGGGACAGCGGAGAAAGGATAATCAGTGAAGTCAAGATATTATCCGCTTGGATTAATTTGGTCAAAACCAAGTCGCTTACCCAAATTTGATCCTATATCCGATATAGTGTATTTATTTGCTACAGAAGAAAACACTGAGAATTGTTTGCAATGTTGGATATCGAGAGCATACAAAAAAAACTGTTCTTTGATCTTCATCTTTTAAAATTAATAAACTTAGTTAAAATAAAATCTAGTATGGTAATTGACAATGCAAATAAAGGGTCACTGCCAACAAATCTACAGTCAGTATTCAAAATAAGTTCAGACAGTAGCCATGATACACGACAGAGTAACAATCTAAGACAAGTATTTGCAAGAATTACCTTAAAGTCTCAATGTATATCTATCTATACATAGTATAAAAATATGGAATTCACTTGACAATACTATTAAATGTTCAAAGATCATATATATGTTTCAAACAAATGTATAAAAAGAAAATCTTTAAGCTTTACCGGAGTGAAACTGCATAGTAGTCTAGTATATGAACAATGAAATGTCATTTACAGTAATTTCAAATACTTTTTACTTTCAATTTTAAAATTCATTATATTTATTGTATTAGCAATGTATTTGTGTTATTTTTAACTGGGGAAAGTGTCTCATTAAGAATTGTACTTCTGCTTTCTCCCCATATAAATATCAGCTTGTATGTAGAATGATCATGTGGAAATAAATCAATATCTTATCTTATATATGAGTTGAGACAGAATAGAAAGAATAATCAGTGAATTTATTTTACGGTCTCCTTGGACACCTTTGAGAAAGCCATTGAGCGGGGACACCACTAACCGATTAGGTCAATCTTGTAACCTCATTTCATATATTATATGATATATATATATATAAAAGAAAGGAAAGATTTATTATATTGCATATAATTTATATATATATATATATATATATATATATATATATATATATATATATATACTATATAATTCATTATGTGGATATATATAACGCCAGTCCCTTAAATGTTTCTCTCTAACCACCTTAACTTCCATTTTATTTACTGCGGAGCGGGCATTCTCTCCTCCCCAGCCTCCTATACCCGTGAGCCAACTGTCAACTGTCACTCTGCTATATATATCACAGAGAGCGCGAGAGGCAGGGGGTGGTCAGAGGGAGGAGAAAGATTGATTATATTATCGACATACTTCTTAAAGTGTTTGATACATTCCAATAACAATGTGAAATGTGAGAAACCACAGTCTGATATTATCTGATGATGAATTATCTTTGTGGTCACAACCTCAGGTGTCCTCATAGAGTCATATGTGGATTTGGAGAAGAGCGAGTGAGGAGAGGGAGTGGGATGGAGGGGTGGAGGAGGAGAGGGGTGAGAAGGAGGCGGTTGGGGGTTGGGAGGATGTGGCGGTTGGGGGGGTTGGGGGTTTGGGGTTAGGGGGGTGGAAGACGGGAAGGATAGGGATGGAAGGAGTTAGAGGGGAAGAGAGGGGTGGAAGAAGTAGAGGGGAAGAAGAGGAGGTGGAGAAGAGGGTAGTGGGGAAGAAGAGGGACGGAGGGGTAGAGCTGGAAGAAGTGGGGGTGGAAGGGGTTAGAGGGGGAAGAAAGAGGGGTGGAAGGGGTAAGAGGGGAAAGAAAAGGGGGTGGAAGGGTTATAGGGGGAAGACGAGGGGTGGAAGGGGTAGAGGAGAAGAAGAGGGGTGGAGAAGGGTAGAGGGGGAGAAGAGGGGGTGGAAGGGTGGAGGGGAATGGGAGGAAGGGGAGGAAAGGGGTAGAGAGGTGAAGGGTGATGGGGAGGGGGTGGGAGCTGAAAAGAGAGGGGGAAAAAGGAAAGGGAGGTGGATGAGGAAGGGAGGGAAGGGGGAATGGAAGCGGATGGGGCAGAGGGGAGTGAATGTGTGTGTAGGGGGAGGGGAAAGCAGAATGGGGCCGGGAGGAAGTGGTAAGGCAAAGGGGGGGGTGGTGAGATGGGGACGGTTGGGGAGGGGATGGTCGGAACAGGGAAAGGAAAGGGGGGGGAAAGGGGAAAGGGAGAGGGCAGAAGGGGGGGGATGTGGGGGGACGGAGTCGGGAAGGGGAGGACGGGGGGCCGAAGGGACGGGAAGGGAAGAGGAGCGAGAGGGGCCTGGGGAGGGGGAAGAGAAGGGGGAGGGGATGGGGAGGGGGGGGAGCATATGGGAAGGTTCTTGGAACTAGCGGCCGCAAGGTGGCGCGCCGGGTAAGGTTGGATAATGCACCGGGAGGCGGGAGTGGAAGGGGGCGGGGGAGGGGGGGGGGCAGATGTCTGCGGTCTGAAACCCATTAAAATTATACCACCTCACACCAGGGAGAGCAGTGACGTCTCAGACACGACTACGACACTGTTGGTGTTGCTGGTTTT